>OU343160.1:80599804-81849804 GCA_910595825.1 Philhelius pedissequus | reverse complement strand
AATATTTTTTTTTCGAAAATGTTGTTATGTTTTATTATTTAGAATTTGATATAAAAATTTGATCGAAATTCATCATGAGAAAGTCGTTTCGTTTTATGAGAAATTGGAAATAAAAAAAAAATTATATTTATTAAAATTATTATAACAGTTAATACAAAAATGTGTATGTACAAAAATAATTAAGATGGCATGGTTGTAGGCCAGAGACCTGGCGTCTAAAAGACGTTGTAGGACCCTGGCTATTAAAATTACAAATAAAACCTTTCGATGGCCAACTTGACCACAATGGACTTCTTCCCTGATGAACGGTTTGAGGCAAAGAGGAACAGTATTCATCCATTGTAATTCCTGGCAAATTCTACCTCGAACATAAACAGTTTGATTATTAAAACCCTGACGAATACCAATCCATGTTCGTCCCGAAGTAGATCTAAGTTCTTAGCTGGGGCAAAAGTTGAGGTAAATGAATAAACTGCCAAAGTCACATGAGATCTGAAGTAGGAATGAACGATATTGAGAAAAATATCGAATAGTCATCATTTTGAGGAATTTCTTTTCTGCTTCTTTCAACACCGATATTGAATCATCGATTTTTTGTTCTAACATCGATGTTTCGTTAACAAAGATGAATATCGCTCATCGCTAATCTGAAGTATTTGGTTTGTTGTGAATTCTCGTTTTTTATGTAATTTGTTATTTTTAAAATGGAAATTAAAAGAGTACTCAAATTTATTTTCGGTCACAGACATGCAAAATAGAATCTTTTGAAGTTCTAGATTGTACATAGGTCGAAAGCAAATGTAAGAACTTAAATTTTACATATTTTAAGTTTTAATTATTAAATGACATGACTTGCTTTTCTACAACATAAGATAATTGGCCCCGGCTGTTTTTTTGAGAGCCGAAAAACCCAAGAGTTGTCAAAAAACCTGGGACGACCCTGGGCAAAGTTCAACGAAAAAACGTAAAGAGTCTCTAAGATGGTAGCTTTTTCTTGTTAAATACTTTGTATTAATAATACTTAGAATAATTTAATAAAACTTAGTTTGTTTTGTAAGCTAGGAATTTATTATTCTAAATAATTTTTTTAATCATTCATAAGCTTTCATCTAAAAAACGTATTATATATTTTATTTTAAACTAGCAGAAAGTCCCCGGCGTTGCTCGGGACCCGCGGCAAACGTCTTTTCATGCAATATCTTCCAAATGAAATGGAAAATAAAGAAAACAAATTTGTAAAAAAAAAAGATTTTTCATTTATTTTGTCGTTCAATACCCATGTTCTGCAACTTTCGAATCCATAATAATAGTCGAGAAACAAACGAAAATTGTTTGTTTTGGTTTTAAGATGTCAAAATGACACTTCAATTTTTTGCCTTCTATTGGAAATAATAACATAACATAATAACATAAACCCATTTTTTTTCAGAGTCTGTAAATGAGGAAAAGTTATCGCCTGAGTTATAGAAGATGGGTACAGGATTAGTTATTTTATTTTTTTAACAAACGAACTATTCTTCATTTTGGGACTCTTCGTTTTCCGGAGGTTGTCTTTTTACTTGCGATAGGTAAAAACAATTAAAAGCAAGTTATGCATTCGTCAAAAAAAAAAGTTTTGCAATAACAATCAAACAGGACATTACGATGATAGCGAAGACGAAAAAACATGGTCTAAAAATTCTATTCGTCTGTATGTTAGTATAGCCACTTACAGTCCAAATGGGTGGGCCGAATTCGTTCAAATTTGGTATAGAGTTTTATTTTTTGTGAAAATGCCATTTTGTTAAAGCTCATTTTTCTCGAAAATTGTTCTAACGATTTTGGTTTAAAAAAAATCAAAGTATTTTTTCGATATGAAGTATTATAAGGTTGGAAAACAGATTACCAATAATAGCATAGAACGGTAAGGATTTTTTTGCTTTCTACTATCTGGACAACGGCTTAGGTAATTTCTTTCGAAATTGTACACATATTATATAGGTTTAGGTACATCAACTTGTGATGTATACCAATATTTTTAATTAGATACCTAATAGATGTTTGTTTATATTTTTAATAGCATATTTTAAAACTTTTTTTAATAATTTAATGGCCTTTTCGATTGGCCGTCCGGAACATGTTCCTCCAAGAAAACACCCGGAAACAATTTGACGGATTCTGAATTATATGTATCACTCTATTTGTGAAAATTAAATTTAAAAAAATCACATCGGCTAAAAGAAATTTCGGAAACACTTGATTTCAATTCAGATACCCATTTTCTTGTATGAATAATAATTATAACTTGCTTCTTTTTATGTTATTTTACCAGAAAAGTAGTTTAAATTCAATAAACACGTCGAAATTACACAAAACAAATCAACGCGATGATTTTGACATTTTGATTATGTGAGTGTATTAGTGATTCTGTTTTCGATTCTGAACTGAAATGCAGAATAGTTTTCTGTTCTGTTTAGAGTAACAACTGTCATTTTGTGGGGGTCAGAACAGTTCTGGACGGCCAATTGAAAAGGCCATAATATTTCCAAAACAGCTCAGTATTTTTTGTTTCAAATGATAAGTATACACAATATGTCTTATTCCTAGAAACCGCTCCACAGATTTTAATAATTTTATTCTCATAAAGTGGAATTCATCTTTATCAGTTTGTTAGCTAAGGCTAAACTCGGGAACCTCACCTAGATAAAATTTAAAAAAATCGCTTGGTTTTGAGAGGTTATAGTTTGCAAGTGGCTTGAGGGTTAAATATTTTTTTAAAAACATAGCTGTGTTATTTTTTTTATGTGAAGAAGAGAGAGGGATGGGAAAGATGTGTGGCGCGAAGTGGTTGTTGTCTCAGAATTATCTCTTTATATGTAGTGTGAAATGGGCTAAACGCAAAAAAACAGTACTTGTGAAAATAAAAATTTCGGGACTGTGAAAGTTTACACAGCAAATTTGATTTTCTTTGTAAACTTAAGATGTGCCAATGAAAAAGATGGCAGTTAGGTGTAAGAGCCTATCAACTCTTATAGCTGGCACATGAAAAGTTGGGACCCACCAAATTTTGTTTTACTTTCATGCATATATCAACTTACGCGAAACCATGAGCTTACACTTGCAAGTTAGTTTTTAAGTTCGCTAAAGTAGCCACTGTCGCTGGGAAATCCTTGTAGATGTAAGCTCTGTTAATAGGCTAATTTCAATATTCTCAACAAACTATTCATTTCTAACATGGTGCCAAACACACGCGACCTTACGCTGAAATGCAAGGAATATTGCATGAATTCAGGGGCGCCTGTAACCGTGATAATACAGGATTTCGCGATTGTATGTGTTTACATTCGAAAAAAATTGATAGTTCAGTGCGAAACCTTAGCAACCGTCGTCCTGGCGACGGTCAATTCTTGTATGTGCCCCGCATAAATTACAGAAAAGGAACACGTGTAATGTCGAATTTCTTTCATCGAAATCTTTGGGTTTTTTCATGCTGGGGCCCTGTTAGCGTGAAACTCAAAATGTCGGGTCTTTAAAAGCTTAAAGTAAGACCGCACTAATGCGACACTTTCCGACACTATGCATAGTTTTTTTTTTTTCAAGCCACACTTGAATAGCAGCCTTTCTCGTCTTCGCTTTCATTATAATGTCATGTTTGATTATTATCCAAATTTTTTTTTCAAAGAATGCATAACTTGCCTTATATTGTACTAACTATAATCGCATGTAAAAAAAACGAAAGCGAAGAGTCTCAAAATGAAGAATAGTTCGTTTGTAAAAAAAAATACAAATAATAAATTTTCTCTGTTAAATTTAATAATGAAGCTAATCCTGGTTAAATAAACGACAAAATAAATGAGAAATCATTTTCCTTACTTAATTTCTTATTTCATTTTATTAAAAGACTTTTTCCTCAGGTGCCCGGGCAACACTGGGGACTTTCTGCTAGTTTAGAAATAAAATCCATAACAACTGCAGAACAAAAACAAAAACCAATTTGGATATAAAATCCATGGAAACAGCAAAACGTAAACAAAACGAAATATAAATTTGGAAATTATATTTTAAAATAAGGATAAATTTAAGAGGTAAGTGCAAACATTTGTGTATTAACCATATAAAACATAACTTAAATATTTAATTTAATAGCCTATAAGTTGCCAAACGGACGACAGAAGAAGATACAATCATTTTTATGGCGTGTCAAATGATAAGTCGTCAGTTTACCTGTCATATACAGACAAACTGACATCGAAACAAAATTGCACTTTTATATTCATATTAGTAGAGATAAATATTATTCTGTTTATTCTTCAAATTGTAGATCTTCTTCTCATTTAATTCTGACCTCTCATCCATCCGCCAGCCATTTTTTGGTTTAAATCGGTGGGTATGTTCAAAAAGTATGGAAACGGAATCAATTTCCTTTTTAGTGCCAACCTCACCTTAAATGTTCATTTCATATTAGAATTGAATTGAAGATACATAAAATTAGTAACAGATATGGAATTAGCTTCAATTAATGTTTTTAAACTAAAATGCCTATCAAATATATTTAGCAATTGTTTAAAATGATACATTACAAATTATACATTTGTGAAAAATCTTTACAAAAATATTTGTATCTAACAAATATTTTTTTAGTGATCGCCTTGCTGTGCGATTTCGGCGTAAGCTTGAACGACTCCTAGCTCCTTGCATTCCTCGTTAACGGGTTGCATAATGCATATGAGGAAATATGATTGCTGTTTTGATATAAATCAATTCAATGATAATTTTTGCAATACGAATCAAATTGTCTAGATTTACGTCGTCTTCCATTTGGCAATGCTTTTAGATTTTTAAGTCAGGGAGTCATAATTTTAAGTGCGGGAGTAAAATATTTGCATATTGCAATGATGAATGGCCTTGAACACATCTATTTAGAAAGGTTACTTTTGCTTTGTAAACTATCAGATGGTATACCTACATTATGGATGTACTCTACTAGCCAAAAAGAGCACGTCCCATGGCAGTCGACCACATTGTACAGACCGTCAATGGAAAACATCTTCACCCAGCTCAGTCAAGTTAGGCTACTTAATGTCCTATCTTTCAAGTGTCACATCCTATATATACAAAGAAAAGGCGAAATCAAACAAGGCAAAACATTTTAGATTTTAATATAAAACTTTTATTATACTTAAGTGGATATCGATATACCATTAGGAATCTCTTATCCTCCCGCAGCGAGTAGCTTAGGGCTCATCTTTAATGCAGAAGCTTCTTTCCAAACGCTTTTAAATCATTACAAACAATCGGATTCCGTGCAAAAGAGGAACGAACGTATCTACTTTACGCACACTAGCAAGATTTGACATTTCCCTAACGCCTAATCCTGATTTTCCATTTTATCTTCATGACATTCGAATTTGAAGTTTCGTTTTTATATTTTACAGTAGTGATATAGTAAACAATAAATAATAAGCTTTATTATCACATGATATACATAATTCTGATCAATTTTTAACTAACGCATAAATAAATAAAATGCACGAATGGATTGTACGAACTTGCTCTTGTAGCTAACAACTTTAATGCAGCTAACCATTGAGGATTATGGCCTTTTCGATTAGTCCAGAACTGTTCTGACCCCCACAAAATGACAGTTGTTACTCTAAACAGAACAAAAAACGATTCTGGATTTCATTTCAGAATCGAAAACAGAATCACTAATACACTCACATAATTAAAATGTCAAAATTATCGGGTTGATTTGTTTTGTGTAATTTCGATGTGTTTATTGACCGTAAGTTAATTATTGCTGATACAGGAAAATGTGTATCTAAATTGAAATCAAGTGTTTTGGAAATTCTTTTTAGCCGATGTAATTTTTTTAAAATTTAATTTTCACAAATACAGTGATACATACAATTCAGAATCAGTCAAATTGTTTCCTGGTGTTTTATTTGGGGGAACGTGTTCCGGACGGCCAATCGAAAAGGGCATTAGTTAGTTAGGTGTAGTTATCCTATGCAGGTTTAAAGCCATGTAGGTAAGATTAACATGATTTTTAGTATAATGAATTGTCGAATGGATGATTCAAGGAATTGTTACTCATACATAAGTACCTACCTACAAATGTATTTTTATATCTAAGTTATGGATTTTAATTATGTAAGTTATGAGAGTAAAATATATTTACGTACATATACATATATAGATGAAACCGAAGTATGTAAACATATACATATATAATAATGAAAATGAAGATTTAGTATGGTGCTAGTTAAGAACACCCAAATTAATAAACATGGACTAGGGAAGGTTTAGGACTTATTCCGTGGACTAAGTGTGGAATACTATTAATAAAACACAATTTATGCTATTTGACGTTTATCAACTTAGTCCTTCGCTAGACCATCGAAGACGGTGGTCTAGTGATGGGCTAAGAATTGACATTTAAGAAAATAAATTACAGGGACAGAGAATAAAAAGAGGTAGAGTTAAAACTTATTGTAGTAGATTTGGATCTCGTATTCCATGGTTTTGTAAGTCCATGGACTAAAGGTGGACTAAGTGTTTTTTATTAATAGGGCTGAGTGTTTAAGATTAAAAGAAAATGTTAGCAAAGTGCTTTAATATTAACAAACTGTTAAGAAGTAGATATCATGCTAAGACTTTAAAATCAGAGGCGCAAAATTTTAAACAGCTTGTTATTAAGTTATTAGCATGATACTACTTAACAGTTTGCTAATATTTGATCACTTTAATAAAATATTCCTAATTTTAAACACTTTTTAATTAGCACCTAAACCTTATTTCTGTATAAACTGCCAGCTGAATACGCCCAAAAGAGTTAAAAAAACTAAGCGAACTTAACATTTTGACGTTTGTAAATTTCAAAGCGGCATATGGATATAGCTAGTGCGTTAATAAAAAGATCGCCATTTAATGACTTTGAATGCCCAACAACAACTTGAGTTGTTTTTCTCAATTATTTTTGGCTGGAATTATAGCTATTTCACGACTTGCCAAGGTCGATCATCAGATTCCTTTGCCATTTGGTGAGTTTAACTTTATTAAAATGTTTAGATGGTACGATACTAAACTCGTTTATAATTAGTCTTTTGTAACATAGGGCTTTTTTTTAGAAAACCTCTAAGCCATTCTCCTGCTAACACCATTTTCCCCTTTTAAATACATAATCTTAAATTTTCTCAGTACCAACAAATATAAGTATGTATCATGTATGTAAATATACTGCTAAGAAATTTTCAGACTATGGGCTACTGTAAACTGGTTTGCTACTCTGGTCTATTAAGAACTTATAAAGAAAAAAACTTCAACCGATAACTATTGAGAATAAGATGTTTTGATTTGTTCTGACCCAATTAAAATAAATGTACGAAGGTATTATATATATACATATGTAATTCTGTACGTTTATAATTAATGTGTATAGGTATATACCCAAATAATTGAGTTTATAATTTACATTAGTTTCGAAAAAGGCTTTGCCGGAGCGGGAAGACAGTTAAGTTTATGTCTAGAATCCGTGGTATCTCTGGCAACACTACTCAGATGCATAAAAAAATATGTAGATACATATAGGTATTAGCTTTATATTTATATAGGTATATAGATTTTTCCACGCTAAACACCTAAACTTCAAATTAAAAATCATAATTAATGCAATACTGGGTAAGCATATGTAGATTCTTTACTCGTAGATAAATATTAGTTTTATTTTATCCCACTGAAACTGAATGCGGTTTAACCATATTAGACAGTTTTTTCATGTTGATAAAATCAAGAAAACAAACGTATGTAGGTAGGTATCGTACCTACTCATCAGTACAATCTTAATAAAATTTACATACATACGTATGGATGTGTAGCGTACCATTTTCATTGTGACGAAAAACCAGCCATACTATCATAAATTTATTTATAATGTAGCATGTGTGTATGGAGATATGCAAGTTGAACTATTGCCTATGTATAAATGAGATGAATTGATATAGAAGTGAAAGCTTACCTTTGTCACTTCTGTTGTAGTTGTTATATTTGCAACATCAGTGTTGTCTTTCTCTATCTCTCGGGCAATATCAGTTGGAATGAAAGCTTTTGGGTCCACATATGATTTTTCGTCGACGATTTTCCACTTACCAAGCTTGGCGTCGTAAACTTTTGTGGTGTACGTTGTCGTTGTGCTGTTGGTGACATCATCGACTATTTCGGGGTAGCCTACATCATGTGCACTGTCAACCACTTTCTGCTCGACCACTTTCCACTTGTTGTTCTTGCGGTCAAATATTTTCTTCTTATAAGTTACTTTGTAAGATCCATCGGATTCTTGACTGACGTAACGCAGCAGTGATGGTTGGTGTTTGACTACAGTCTTTTCATTTATGTCAGTCCAGGTTTTAGTTTTGTGATCGAAAATTTGCTCCTTTGCAATCGATTCAGAAGATTGGATTTCTTTCTGACTCTGCGATTGCTTGCTAATATCATTTTTAGAGTTGAGTTCGACAACATTTGTTTCATTTGATATAGATGTCGAGGCCGAGGACTTCTTGGAAATTGAAGTGCTGCTACTAGAGGAGGCAAGTATACTTGATGATGATGTCGATTGTTGCGTAGTCGATGATGATGAATGAGCTTTTGAGTTTGTGTAAGTAGAATCTGTCGTATCTGTGCTGGCAAGTTGATCGAAATGTTTGGATTCGATATGTGAAGATTGCTCATTGCTTACGAAATTTACTGATTTCGAGCTCTTTTCTTCTATGCTAGAAAGGACACTAGTAGATGTATCAGTCGTTGAGGCGGAACCTTCTGCTAATAAAATTTTCTCACTTGTGCTTGTATGGGAACTCTGTGATTCTTGTTGCTCGGATTTCGATGAAAAACTTGAAAACTTTGAAGCATTCTCGGATTTTTCATTTTTTCCTAAGATGACTGTCGTTGGTCCTTTGCTTCTTGTAACACTAGATGCATGAGACTTTTGAAATTTTGATTCCGATGAGGAAATAGTCGAAAGTCCCTGCTTCTGAATTAGTTTGGAATTTGATTTTGATTCCTGTTCTTTTGATTCAGATGAAATTTTATGGAGCCCTTTATTTATGTTAGTATTTGAAATTAATTTAGTATTTTGTGCATCTGGTGTCGAGAACATTTCAGTACCCGACGTTGATGGTAAATTAATAACATCCTCACTTAATATATATCCCGGAATGGTATTTGCGTTCGAAACCCCAGAAGAAATTTCAGTGGATGATTTCTGTTGCTGCATAAATTTACTTGATCGGCTACTAGTTTTGCTTTCAATTATTGTTGATAAGCTTTTATCGGAATGTGTATTTATATCGATTGTTGATTTTAGGATACCGTCTGCGGATTGTTCGGATATTTTTGCAATCTCACTTGACTTCTCACCACTATTAATACCGGATTTTTTCTTACCGTTTTTAGCCACCATTGTTTTTTATGTTTTTTTAATTGGCGGGTTTAATTAAATTATTTTTAAATATTTTAAATCCAAACAGTAAGTTATAACGTAATAAAAATTATAAAACAACCATTCATTTTATATATGAATTAGGTACATAGGTATTTTTTATTCACCGAAGATTGAGAATAAATATCCCAACGTCACTTAAGATTCTACCACACGAACCACAGACTCAACAATTTGTCTTAATTGGAGGAATGTATGTATATTATATTATGTATGTATGTCTATCAATGTTTATAAATTGGTACAGAAAAAAACGAAAACAAATTCTAAAGAAAACTTTAGATGACCGACACACAACACGGTTGGCAACGTACTGAACTGACTGAAATTAGTTCGTGCTGGAGAATCTAACTGAATCAAGTGGATTCGTGCATCGGCACAACCACGGTTGCCGTTGAGCGAACTTTAGATTTAATTGTCCCACTTTCTTACTAGACAACGTCTTAAATTAAATGTATCTCTTATAATACTCGAACCTAAGTCAAATAGATCTCTTACATAAGAATTGAAAAATTATAAACAACTAGTTCGAGTATCTGGTCGAAATTTACTAATGTAAAAATATAAAAATAATCACACAATTTTAAATAATATACTTAGTTCTGTTCTGATTTAAAGAAAATTTTAAATTAAAAAAACAGAAGCCGAAATTTCGAATTAAAAAGGAAATATTTGATAAAAAAAGATATTTTTACTCTAGAAATCGTTAGATAAAGATAGAAGCTCTCTAAAATACCGTGGAAGTAAATTGAATATGCCAAAAGCAACAGGAGTTTATTGTTGTAAAAGCACATTTTAAAGCAACTATGATTATAATGATCAATCTATGTATGATCTATTATTATATTGGTATTTACATATGTGACTATTTTATATTTGTTATTTACTTTTAAAAAGTTAAAATTGTCATTTTCATGTACCTATGTACCTTTATGTATAGTCCCTTGTTTCCAAATGACACAACCTGATACTAAATATATACATATAAGGTCTGATCCAGACTTTTTTTGGGCAGAAATTGGTAGATTGTCAAAACTTGAAGAGTGGGGATAAAATTCTCTCATTGAGAAATAAAGTCAGAAAAAGTCTGGAACAGATTGTGCACAATTTTCTGCCAATTTTTAAACGTCAACACATTTGTTTTTTTTTTATTTCTTTATTTGATGTAAATTCACATTTTTTTCCCTTCAAACTAATTATTTTGTATTTTAGTGTTTCTAAATTAATTTATTTGTTCAACAAATATTTTTCCACACCAACTACGAACCGTTTTTTTTTTGTTTATGACAAACGTCAGTCGGACAATTGTAAATTTTCTGCCCACAAATTGCTGCCCACAAAAATTTATTGGGCAGGAATTGGCAAGAAATTGTCAGGAAGGGGAAATATTTTACTTTCTCAAGAGCGCTCTCTTCTGCCAAAAACTACCAAATTTGTAAGTCTGGAACAGATTTTGGCAGAAATTGGTGCCAATTTGTGCCAATTGGCAGAGTGTGGATCAGACCTATAGGTAGTAGCTATAATAATAGGTGTATGTTTTGGGTACTTTATGTATGTTCACTTAAAAATAATGGGGCATACCTACTCCGCTGTTCTGATTTTCAATCGAATTTCGTATTCAATTTGGATTTGTTGTTATTGTTTTCCTTCTTCAAATTCGGGTTTTGTTTGTACATTTTGTTTCCAATATTAGTTTTGAGGCAATTTCATACGTTTTGAATTCGTTTCGGTTTTATTTGTAAAAATATTTGTACTGATTTTTATGGAAACTGATTTTGCAAAACGAAATAAATAAACAAAAGACCGAATTTGAGAAGGAAATCAATAACAACAAACCCAAATTAAATACGAAATTCGATCAAAAATGAACAGGGGCCATATTCATAGTCGTTGATAAGCACAGGTTTTACTAATCTACCGTTTAATACAGTTTTGGCTCAATGAATACAGACCGATTTTACTTATAAATTGTCAGTTTTATATTTTTATAAGATTATTAACTTGGTTTACTACAAAAATAGCTTCAAATATTTTGGAATGATAAATTTAAAAAAATAGAATCAACGTCCTAAAATTCAACTAAGTTTAAAAATGACTACGAATATGCCCCAATATCTATAGATATAAAATACAACAACAAATCCGTAAACATATATCGCACCGATAAACATCGCGTCTTATATGAATTAATCAGATTTTTATAGCAGAATTACAACAATTATAACTGCTATACAAAGGGTAAGCAGTTAAGTGATGATGGTTTTTTCCTTAGTTCAATTGGCGCTTAGTGGGATTTAATGTAGCTTATACACACAAAAAGGGAAAAGAAAATTGCTACAAGATATATTTTGCTGCAATTTTCAAAACAATTAGGGTATTTAGAATTTAGAATATATTGTATTTTTAATTGACTTTTGAACGTGCTATTATTTTTCAAAAAACATCGACGTTAAAAAACATCGATATTGGTTTTTCGATGTTCAGTCCCTACACAACATTTTTTTTTTTTTTTATATAACTTTGCACGCGCTCAAGGGATTATGAATACCACTTATATGTTTTTCTTAACACAGCGCGGACATCCGGTGGAAGAAGAGAAAGAAGGATAGGAAAGATGTGTGGGGCGATGTTCTGAGACTAGAGCTGGTTGTTGTCTCAGATTTATTTCCAGGGATGGCGGCTGAACTAATGCGGAGAGAATTACCGTGTCTTATTTATTTATGTCCCTTATAATTCGCATTATTTTATTTATTTCGTTGTCATATTTCATGGGTATGCTAGTTGTTAGTGTTATGCCTAAATAGCATCTAATGAGCAAAGCAGGAACTTATTTTATGACAATTTTGAGAATTGGTTTTTAATGGAATATGAGAAGGCATAGACAAAGGCAGGAATCGAACCCGCAACCACGAGGTTGACAGGCGAGCACACAACTATCGCGCCACGCCCACCCCCAAACATTGTTGTTGACATTGAATTCACATTTGACATTTAGTATGTGAGTATGTGCGTGCTTTTGGTTTTGATTCAGACTTCAAATCTAGAAGGAATTTTCTTCTATCCAGGAGAAGAACTTTCATTTCATACCAATCGAACAGTTTCAGACGCATTCGGAAGACCTCAGAAGCCTTCTGGACGACCAATCGAAAAGGCCATAAACATGTGTACCTATAAACATTTTATTTCTTCAAAATTTGATTTGAAAAAATAGATAGATACCTACCAACGGCAACTGAAGGAAGCATGCGTTTCGTCCTTAAAAGTTGTAAATAATCCCAGAGCTTCGCGCGGTTTGGGACGGCTAAAGCAAACAATAATTAATATCGAGAATGCCCTACGGGGCGCATAAATTCTACTTTTCCGTCACACTCTCACACTACTGGCATGCCTAAAGAGTCGACACGTTATTGTAGGCATAGGATGTATGTAGATATGTGTGTATTTATTTATATTTTATTAGTATAATATCTTACTGCTTATATGGGTTTTCCAATAAGAGGTGTTATTTTGATATTCAAAAAAAAGAAATGCGTTGTTGAAGCGTGTATCGTTCCATTTTTATTAATAGCGTAGTTTCTACTTGTCAAATGTCAAAAAATGACAGCTTCAAAAGTGACAGCTACCGAATTAGCGGGCTATTCAAAATAACACCTCTGATTGGAAAACCCCTTATTATCTTCTATTAGGTACTTACTAATAATAGTTTATAGATTAGAGAAGGAGGACTAAGCATAGATTCTATGTATGTTTTATAATAGGTATAGGATACAAAAATATATATAGGTTGTATACCTACCTTATTTATATTTATTAACAGTTTATTTAAATAAACTTGGTACCTATATTATTTGTGATCTTGCAACTTTTTCGAATTCCTGGACAACAGACAGCGGCAACACTAAATACAAACACAGCCAATAAAAAACTGCGTAGGCCAAGAGCGCCTACCTGTCTTCCTACACAACAACGATATTGTGCTTTTTCTGTATACGTATACCACCTACCTATGCAGATATTCGTTTCATTAATTATTCAACCAAAAACAAAACAAAAAGCTTGAATCTATCCATACCAACAATCAAAATGTATTTCTTTGTACGGATTGACATACCTACCTACCTAACAGCAACGAAAGTATGAAAGTTGTTAGGTATATACATAGTATCTACGTAGTTCTAACACAAATTTTGGCGAGTTTTTGGAAAAAAGTTCATTTGTTTTCAAGATAAGTAATATCTACCTATCCTACAAGCTGACATTTGCGAACAATTAAATTGGCAAAAAAAAAGAAACTTAACCTGTCTGACACCTTTACTTGAAGTTTGAAGATCTTTCAAGCACAATAAAGAAGGGAGGGTTGAAAGTGTAGGTACATACCTACCTATAATATTACTTACTTAACCAGCTGGTAGTCCAGCTTAGATGGCTAATAAAACTAGATACCTATACATATTATCTACCTTACCTATCAACCGCATTTACTTTTTAAATTTTCAGTTTGATTTATTTTTCTAGATTAATTTCTATTTACATACATACCTACCTACCTACCTAGCTAAATAACTATTCCAAATTATGAACACCGGCTCTAATTCTAACAAATGACCGCAAACTTACCTAATTTGGTTGTATGTATGTATGTAGGTATTTATATTATATTATATTTAGGTATATAATGCTAAGATTTATCGTAAATCAAAATGAATAAGGCCTTGTATTATGCATTAACAAAGCAAAATAATTTTCATTCGAATAAATTCGTTCGTTCGTCTGATGGAACCTAAGATTTAACAAGTATGATGTCAGTTTTTCTTACCCAACCAATGATAAAATTTATTTCATTTGCTTTTTTTTCAGTTTAACGAAGTAAAATAAATAATTGCCATACCTACCTATTCTTTATATAGATAGCTATAGCTAAATACAATATGTACTGTATATAGGCAATTTAAAATTTGAGATGGTATACTTGGTAGCTACCTACTTATTATTTAAATACCTATCGGGGTAATATGTAGTATCTACTGATATGTTGTATTATAAAATACATCATATTTAATCCAAATAGGTACCTACTTGTAATATTCCTATAAGTAAGAGTAGACAGTCCATTGGAGACGTCTAGCGTCTGTAAAAAAACTTACCAAGTTCACTTCCTTAAAAAGCTCTGTGCAGCAACAGGTATATATGTAAGTATGTATGGTTAACGAATACTAATTTTCGATTGGATGTATTTACAGCAAAACCCGCATAAGTTACTCTCCCAGAAGTAGGTACAAGCTCATGAACCAAATAAAACAAGATTACGACACTTCTTTTTTTTATTTTATTTTTTTATTGACGTCACCAGAGATTAAGATCCATTAATCCACAAACAACAAACAACAACAATTTGCAGATTTTTGATCTCTGGTGCCGTCAATAAAATAAGAAAAACAAAGAAGTGGCGTAATCTTGTTTTCTTTGATTCAAGGTACAAGCTCATATAAGTACGGGATCGCTAAAGAACATTTAACACCTGCACCACAATTTCGCGCAATATGAAGGAGGCTTTACATGTATCTTCATCTTCATCTGCATCGATATCTGCAAAAAAGAGGAAACAAAATAAAAAAATCATACTTGTGCGATAGAGAGCGAAGACCAAAATGGAGATCATTTTCATGTATGAAGATTATAGGAAGTATGAATGTGAAGATTGCAGATTATAGTGAAGATGAACATGTTCATCTGCATTATAGCATTTTCATCTGCACCATAATTTGTTCCGTTCAGATAACGAATTTTCAAGTTGTTTCTTACCATTTCACCTCAGTTTGCTTAAAATCAACGAAAATAGCGAAAATGTTCTTCTCCAAACTACATTACTGAACGCTTAGAACATTTGATTGTCAGATGTGTCAAGAAAGTTATAGCAGAGTTCGAGGAAGTTATTATTATGTACTCTGTCTTACTTTTATGTTTGTTTTATATTATGGTCCTGCTCTACTTTTCTTCAAATCTGCAGATGCAGATCCATGTAAAGCTTCCTTAACGCTTATGGGACTATAATATAAAACAAATATAATAGTAGGACAGGGTACACACTAAGAAATAACTCTAACTCTGCTATAACTTTGTTGACACATCTCACAATCACATGTTCTTAGCGTTCAGGTATATAGTTTTGTGAAGAATATGTTCGATGTTTTCGTTGTTTTTTAAGCAAACTGAGGTGAAATGGTAAAAAAAAAATTGAAAATTCGTTACCTGATCAAAACAAATTATAGTGCAGATGAAAATGCTATAATAAAGATGAACATGTTCATCTTGAGTATAATCTGCAATCTTCAGATTCATACTTCCTATAATCTTCATACAGATGATCCCCATTTTGGTCTCCGATTGAATGATTTTCTTATTTTGTTTCCTCTGTTTTTGCAGTTGTCGATGCAGATGAAGATGAAGATACATGTAAAGCCTCCTTCACCTTTTACCTCAAAATATTTACATTGAACCTTATTCTTTTAAATCCCTATCCCTATTGTAATGTATTTTTTTGTTAACGTAAATTTTTTCGTAAACGTAAATATTGGTAAGGCACCTACCCGGGTTTTACTGCAGATTTCAAGAATGTATTATTCTTTGTATTAGTAGCTATAGTTTGTTTTTATTTTTTTGTTTTGTTTTGAATCGAAAGGCGCCATGTTAAGGAAATTCATATTATAAATGTAAAAAGTTCATATACTACTTGTATATATACCTAGATATGTTTGTATTTACGCCGCCGGCCGGTATGATTTTTGTATTAAAATTAAGTTTGAATCATCTGGTTCGCCGATGTGGCGACAAGAAACACGATCAACTTATTATATCCCACGCAAAAGTCGGTACATAACCAAGTACCCATCTACTTGGCGCAAGTATGAGCTCACTTATTGTTACTCTTTGTCTTTCTATGTTGCAATAACTCCAGATTCCAAGCCAAGACCGGTCATTTTTACTTGTTCTACAGCATTGCAGGGTAATAAGTATAGTAGATCCATACGTGTAGGTAGCTATAGCTTTAGTGGTTTCATATTCGTGCAATAAAAATTCGAGTTTTTAATTGACATTAAACATATTATAGATACCTACACAATATTGATTATGACTGTTTTCATTGGCAAACAAAAAATGAAGCGTTGGGATGATGGAGAAGGCCAAAATAATATGGTTATCGTTTACGGTCCGTTGATTTGTTTGTCTATGCTCCTGTACGTGTCACAAAGTAACGAATAGCTGTAAAGTGAACTTTTTCTAACAAATCCATCAATTATTTATATAAAAATCTTCATCCGCAAGTTCGATGTACATACACATACCTAGACCTACATAACATAATGTAAGGTAGGTGGACTAGGTAGGTGAAATAAGGCCCACCTAAATAACTTTAATAGAAATTAATATATTATAAACAATAGTTATAGGTTCATATACACAAGTTTAAAATTTTGAAACGAAAATATAAATATTTTTCGGTCATTTTTAAAAACCATACGTTGGGCCTTATTTGGAACAGGGGTAGAAATAAAATAAAGTGAAAAAATGTCAAAATCCGTTAATAAAATAATTTTCGATGATTCTTTTTCATAAAAAACAAAAAGAGTCTTCTTGGCTAAAAAATCTGAAAAATAAAAAAAAATTCAATTAATGTAAGAATAAACAGCCTTCTTGACTAAGAAATTTTAAAACAGTGTCCACAGATGAATTTCTTAGGCTAAACCCCCCAAATAAAAAAACACACCCATATTTGTACTGAAACAAAAAAAAGCCATACCTGTTTTTAGAATAATGCTAAGGAAAATAATAACTCTAAGGTTATGATGAAAATTTGGATATAAAAACACTAATGTAGGTACTTACTTTTATTTCTCCCAATCAAGCAAACTGCACAAGCCTAGCTTTTCATAACTTATGTGTATACCATATAAAGAATGAAAGTATATGTTTGCCTTTCCCTACGAGAAACCTAGATGCTATAAGATTCGTCGAATCATACAATACATGCACATTAAAGATTTCTCCTTGGAGAGTTGCTGTTGAGAATAGTTTTGATATGTATGATTAGCTTGAACCAAATCACTTGGTCAATGGTCGGTTGCGCAGAGAGGATTCAAGAGAACAAAAATGGTGCACAAGCGATTTAATGACATAAACTAATAATGTAAAGACCGGAAACCTCTGCTTTCATTTGACATTTGCCTACAAGCTGAAACACGCACACAAGTAACATTTCTGTTCCTCTTCCAATAGACACATTGATAGAAACGCACACAAAAATCTTTTCTGTTCCTCTTCCTATAGGCACATAGACAACACAGCCCTAGTAATTTGTTTTTGTTTTGCTTTTCGATTTCCCATCTATTCATGGATAGAGTTTCAAAGCTACAAATACAACAATGTAAACAAATGAGTTTTGGGGGGTGAAACGTACGAAGGTTTCCGATCTTAGTATGGCTTATTTGTGTTTAATGAGTACAATGTCAGAGATGAAATACTTATTTGAAAACTGCATAATAAACCACGATCATACCTCCTGTAAATAAAGTCCATCTCTGGAAGGTGATTGTGTGCAGTGGTAATCTTTCAAAATTAATGAGATTAACAAAGAAAATTTGAGGATTGAGCTGCGTAGTAGAATGACCAAGTGAATTGGTTCAAACTATACAGTATACAGTAATACGCTTAAGTGCTTAACCTGCATAAGTACCTTTATTTTTTTAGAACCACAATTCTGAGGATTTTTTTCATATAAAACTCATCTTATAAGTACCTTCCGCTTAAATACCTTTCCCGCTTAATTGCTTTGCATTTTGTATAATTTTATTGAAATTTACCTGACAACATTTTTTTTAAGTACCTTCACATTTCGAATAATGTGAAGGTACTTAAAAAAATTTTAGCTGATAAAATACAACAGTTTGTTTTCCTTTAGCGCTTCCATTTGTTTTATGCTTCAAAATTCATAAATAAAAAAGTAATAATCTATTATAATAATTCGTAGACCAAAGGCCGTTAAAATCTATTTTGAATCAATAATTCAACACGTCCGATTAAATATAATACAAAACACCTTCCTAATTAACTATGTCTGGCCCAGGACAAAATCTTCCAATTTTATTGATTAAATTTTTTGATCTTTTTGGATATAGTTCACATTGGTTTCTTGTCAAAAAATCTATGTAAGATGAAGTGAACTTAACAAAAAGTGCATATTGGTAGGGCCTTCACTAGTCTGATGACGAATCGAAGTAAGATCGCCGGGACGAAACGCAAATTTAATGGACTGAAGGCCGAAAGCTATTTTGAATTAAATGTTTCTATATAATTTTTTTTTGTTTTAGTTTTTGTATATTTAATTATAGAGATAAGTACATATGCTCACTTAAGCGGGTTTTGTACAACTGCCTCATCCGCATAAGTGCATTTTAAACTAGTGCATTTAGCGTGAGGCACTTATCCGGGCCTTACAGTTTATCTCTTTGATTTGCAAAAGTATTTCGATTTGTGTATAATTTCGTATTGTATCCTATCTATTGTTTCATTTTGTTTTCCCCCGTAAGTCCACCCATAATTTTTTCCACCAAAATTCCCCCTAAAATTATTTTTTTTTCGGCCAAAATGGCCGTCAAAAAATAGTGTCAAAAAACTACCAAATACGAAGTTTCGCCACAATCCATTGAGTCGTTTTCAAAATTTTGAATTTTCAAAAAAAAAGGTTTTTTTACATTTCCAAAAACGATTTTTTTTTTGAAAAATTTTGGCTTACATTAGTGTTCAAACTATCTACGAGCTTCTGCGAAAAAAAAATTCAAAAAAATCAAATGAACCGTTTCCCAGAAAATCGACAACCAAAAAAAAGGTTCTACTAGAGGTACAAAAAATAACCATTTTTTTCAAGAGGGCATATTACCGAAATAAAAATATCTACCAAGTTTGAAGCCAATCGATCAAACCCTTCAGGCTGTAGACTTGCGGACAGACAGACAGACAGAGAGAGACGGAATTGGGGGACCCTCTTTTTTGGTGTTCTCCGTGATCGTATTGTCATGTTTGATTGTTATAATGTTTTTTTTACGAATGCATAATTGCCTTTAATGCCAATAGCCAGTTCGATTAGGTAGTTTTTACATCAAGGCAAATCTGTACATAGTCTTTGACAAAAAAAAAATCCTTTCTATGAGTTTCCATTTTTTTTTTGATTTTCGACTTTCTCATAAACAGCAGTTTAAAAAAAAAAAAAAAAAATACGTAAAATTATCATACCAACATTTTTTTTTTAGAAAAAAACATCAAAACATTTTGCATATAAGAAATTAATTAAAAAAATGAGCTTGTGTAGTATACCAGAAGTAAAACTTTCATAATTTGAACCAATTTTTCCTATCGTAATTTTAGACAGCTACATACAACCAGTGTGGCCAATGAAAAATTTCAAATCCTGCTAAAATAATGGTTTTTAGCAGGATTTTTTGAATACAAAAACTGCTAAGAAAAATACAATTTTTTTTTTTGGAAAAAACTGCCAAAAATAATGCCAACTCAGGGAATCCTGTAATTAGAACGCAAAAAAACTTAATATATGCCTGGACCAATCGAACTATTATAAGGGTGACATTTAAAATAAGGTACCGAGTGTATATTTTTTTGTATTTTTTTTTACTTTAGTATGTTGAATTTTAAATAACTAATTAAGATCAAAAATTATTTCGTTAAGTTTATTAAAAAAAAAGGAAAAAACCTTACAAACAGTTGTTAATCAATTTCCCAACAAAACACTCAGGTATTACAGTATGTTAATCTAATTAAGTAAAAGGTATTTATATATGTAAATATTTTACTTCAAAAGTTTTCTGCTTCATTTAAAATACAAAAATATCACAAAATTCGTGTTCTTCTTCTACGGTAAAATAAAGTTTTGATAAGGCAACTTGTCTGATTATATTAGAAGGAATAATGAAGGCATCACAACATTTCTCAGATAAATTATCTCGGACAAAAAGTATACTATTTAGAGTCGATTTTTCAATCTACAGATAAACATCCAGTTAGTTGCCAGAGGTATAAACTTACTTGACTGTTAAACAACCGGATAACAACATCGAATTTTGCAACCAAGAAAAAACAATCGATAGAATAATTTAATTTGAACGTCACATTTATTTCGAGTATCGAACTTTTCATAGAAATTAATTTTTGTGTAAAATTTATTTCAAAGCAATCATTTTTCAGTGTTTTTGACATCGAAAATAGCTATTTATTTTATTCCTCTGATAACTCCTTATTCCGTTCTAAAATGAGCAAATAACTTTATTCCTAGATTAAGTTGTATCTGACTGTTGAAAAACTGATTTTTGTCTATCTCGAGAATATGTATAACTGACAGCTTAACTGACTATTGAAAAGTTGGCCCTTAGCAAATCAATTTTCATTCGATTCCTTCTATGATCCTTTACTAGATTCATTAAACTAAACACTCTCTCAACTGCAGCATTGGAGATAGGCAAAACTAAAAACGAATTGACAAAGTTTGATAATAAGTCTTTGTTGGGGTTTTCATTGGATGCATCGGTCAACCTATTTACCTCACACTAAAATTCAACAGTATTTTCAATATTCTCCCATTTATTTGGATTTATGTTGTCCCATTACGATTTAATTTTGGAAATAATTTCAGAATTCATTTTGTTTCTAAAACAATCTTTAATGGTTGTTTATGAATCCGCAAACATTTTTTAACATAAAAGAAATTTACTTGCTGCAAAATTCGTAGATTTTGTGGAGTTCGCGATTGAAGCTCTGTAATGAGCGATCGCACAATGGCGTATTAACCACTAGGCTCGTGAAGCTTGAGCTTAGGGCGGCAACTTGAAGGGGGCGGCAATTTTTTTTATATTTTATTTTAATCTCCAAAAAAATAAGCAACACAAAGGAAAAGATTAATGACATTCAAATGGGATACTCATCATGTTTGGTACATGAAAATACGAAATTTAAGTCTCTGTTCACATTTTCCGCCTATTGTTCAACCTTATTTCGTCGAGGTCTAAATGTTTTATATTAATCGTTATATTAACCACAATTCAACTACTCCACGATTTACTCAAAAATAAATATTTTATATCTAGATAGTATTGTAAGATATCCTTTTAAAAATATATTAAAATGCTTATAAAAAATATACTTATACCTATACATTTTACGAAAATACAAAAGTATTTTTTGAATATAAATACAAGCAGGTATTTTTTTCTAATTTTCCAAATCTTCATACCTAGTACCATTGATTAAATACTTATACATAGCTAGCCGAAGGCAATGGGAAAATTTAAAAAAGTCATTATTAGTGTTTTTGTGTCGATAGAATGCGATCGACCGTTATCTGTAAAATTCGATAAGAAACCGGTTTTGAACAATGCGTGGTCGCTGGAGGCAATAAAACATTCAAAATGATCGGAAAGAGGCCATATTTAGTTTTGAAAGATCGTCGGACACGATTTGCGCACTTACTTATGGGCCTTTAAATTGAAAAAAAAAATGCGTTTTAGACTACCTCGTCGAGCCATTCACAGCTAACACGCCTTTTAACTGAACGCGGACCACATTAATGGGTGATAACCACGGTATTTTTTTTATTTAGTGAAAAAATTGACTAAACAAACTTTATAGTGAAAAAAAATATTTTTTTTTTCAGAATTTTTAAGAATTTCAAATAGATATCAATTGTTTAAATTAGAATAATAAATACTTCAAATTTATATACAAAAATTATTTGTCTCTTTAAATGGAGGAAAACTGTTGTGAAAAACTCAAATTTCTTTCCTTTCTTTCGAAAATACTACCGCCGCATTCAAATTTCTCACCCATCACCCCCAAAAAGACAACCATGTCCCATTGCTCTTCGATGTTATAGCCTATTAAAATCACGATCCTTGGATAGTATTAAATTAATGTGGGCGGTGATTACAGAGCGTGCCTCAGGGTGCCGAGAAGGTTAATCCGCCACTGGATACCTACGCATTTATGTTTTATTTAGTTTTAACTTTTTAACGTATTATTTTATTTTAGGCTTGAGAAATATGAAAACCTGCTAGATTTTCTGCTAAAAAAAGTGCGGGCAGCATTTGAAAAAATAAATGCTTAAAGCAAACATACACACTGCATACAACATATATTTCAATTTCATTGAAGACGGTCAAAGAACAACGAAGTTGACATTTTTAGATACCGGCCCCGTACTTGCATATAGATACATCCCCCATAACGACCTCATCTTTCAATTGTACAAACGCCACTGTCATTCGAACTTTCTGAAGCATTAGTCGTGTTTTATTGGGAAATTTATCCACTGTGAGTTTATCCGTCGTAGAATTTTACATACAATTCGCTACGGTCGATAAAAAGCTAAAGTAGAAGCTACGGTGGATGGCTGGTTGACGTTCAGTCGAGTCTCGATTCTGATTTTGTTAGTTTTGTTGGTACGATTGATAATTGAATTGAATCTCGATGGACGTGTTCATGGAGTGTTATAATTATTAATTTCATTCGTAAGACAAATCGATCTTTTTGATTCTTTTTTTTAATAGTTGGCCAGTTTATATTTCTCAAATCTTAGATAACTCCAATTTTTAATAAATTATAAGCTGTTCTTTTGAAAAGTTTCTGACTATTACTATTAAAAACTGTATTCTTTGCTCAATTATTTTCTGAAGTACGTCTAAGATTGCACCTATAACTGTAATTTTGCATAACCCTAATGTCAATTAATCAATTTTAACAAATTTTGATATCCATTTTGAAAAGGAAACCAATATTTATCGAATGAATTCCGTTTTACTTTTATTTTTGACTAACCAAGCCCAATTTTCGTTTTGTGTTCAATTTTTATTGATAGTTGTAAATAAACGGAGTTTGGTGAAAAAAATCATCTTTTTATTTAGATCTAGAAAAAAGCAAGGCTAGGCACGCAAATATGCAACTTTCAGTTTTGCAACAGTTTGGTTGCTAAAGTGAATACCATGACACAAATAAGCCATACTAAGATCGGAAACCTTCGTACGTTTCACCCCCCAAAACCCATTTGTTTACATTGTTGTATTTGTACATTTAGCACCCTATCCATGAATAGATGTGAAAGCGAAAAACAAAACAAAAATAAATTACTAGGGCTGTGTTATCTATGTGTCTATAGGAATAGGAACAGAAAAGATTCTTGTGTGCGTTTTTATAAATGTGTCTATTGGAAGATTAACGGAAAAGTTACATGCGTGCGTATTTCAGCTTGTAAGCAAATGTCAAATTAAAGCAGAGGTTTCGGGTCTTTATGTTATTAGTTTATGTACCATGAGAGTGCGCGCAAATGCAGTAACAATTCAGTCCGCGGTTCGAGCAACTTAAAATTTTGCGTTTTGCACAAATCGAACGATCGCCCCAAATAAGATCTTCAGATTGTATCACACCGAACTAGCGGGTTTTCCAATAAGAGGTGTTATTTTGAATAGCCCGCTATTTCGGTAGCTGTCACTTTTGAAGCTGTCATTTTTTTAAATTTGACAAGTAGAAACTACGCTATTAATAAAAATGGAACGATACACGCTTCAACAACGCATTGAAATTATTAAAATTCACTATAAAAATGGTGAAAATTTGGCAGAGACGGTTCGTAAAACTAAAACATTTTTGGGTCGTCGTGAAGCACCTTGTCGGACCGCAATACAGAAATTGGTGGACAAATTCGAGCTGTTGGGACAAGTTAGTGATGTGAAGAATAAAACCCGTGCACGGCGCTCAAGAACAACTGAGAATATTGCTGTTGTAGCCCAAAGTGTTGAAGAAAACCCAGGTTTGTCCATTCCTCGTCGTTCTTTGGAATTAGGCATTCCACAAACGTCATTACACCGTATTTTGCATAAAGACTTGGGTCTTAAGGCTTATAAAGTTCAGTTAACACAAGAACTCAAGCCGGCTGATCATCAACAACGTCGTGTCTTTGCTGATTGGGTCCTTGAAATGCATGAAAATGAACCGGAATTTCATCGAAAAATCATCTTGACTGATGAGGCCCATTTCCACCTCGGAGGCTACGTCAACAAGCAAAACTGTCGCATCTGGGGCTCGGAAAACCCAAGAGTTATTGTTGAAAAGCCTCTCCATCCTCAACGCGTGACTGTTTGGTGCGGTTTATGGTCCCGCGGGGTCATTGGACCTTACTTTTTCGAAAATGAGGCAGGAGCAACAGTTACGGTCAATGGATTGCGCTATCGAGAGATGATTAATGATTTTTTATGGCCTGAATTGGATGGTATTGATCTGGACAACGTTTACTTTCAACAAGACGGCGCTACGTGCCACACAAGCAATGAAACCATCGATCTTTTACGGGAAAAGTTTCCGGACCGTGTTATCTCTCGAAGAGGTGATCACAATTGGCCACCGAGATCTTGTGATTTAACACCTTGCGACTTCTTCCTTTGGGGCCACGTGAAAGATAAGGTCTACGCCAACAGCCCAGCGTCGATCCAAGACCTCAAAGATGAAATTCGTGAGGCTATCGAGGACATAGGGCAGCCACTTTGCGGAAAATTTCATGAAAAGGATATGGTCCTGTAAGCGTGGTCTTGGCGGCCATTTAGCTGATGTTGCATTCCATTATTAACGGCATACCTTCCTCTTTATAATGAAATAAACATCCGATCATTTATCTCCAAAAATGCCATTTTTCTTTGAATATCAAAATAACACCTCTTATTGGAAAACCCTTTATAATGTAACTGCGCGCACATTAAATCAAAATATTGTTTGTGCGATGGTTTATTTCGTTGATTGATTTTAAGTTGCTAGTGTGCGCGATCACTAGTGATTAAACTATTTCGTTTCGGAAAAATTGCATGAGAGCGCCTAGCTTAAACGCACTAAGCGGCAATTGAACTTCACAAAATGTGCTTTTTCTTCACTGTTTAATGGAGGTTGGCCATGGACGGTATTCGCTTCACTACATTGACATGGACTAGGCGTACATTTTTGTGATCCATTGTTTTTTTTTCTAGACATGTGCATGGAAAAGGCAAACCAAACTACTACTACTACTTGTTCCTTACTCCGCGAATGTTAAGTGCAGTCTGATAAGTGAATATTGAATTGAAAGCAAAACATAATCAGAAAATAAATTTATAAATTGACTTGAAAAATAAAATTCTATCTATCGATATACTCAGAAAGTAAATAAAAGCATGAAATATAAAGGGGAAATGCCAAGAAACATTTAAAGTTAACAAGCAAATCTCCGTTAATTTTGTTTCCTCGTGTGAAAGGCATAGACGATTTTTAAAGCAATACAAAAATTGATTTGTGTAAAAAGGGACTCGACCATAGTCTATGAACAAACCCATTCACTTATCATTTCCTTTATATTGGTGCAAAATGAATGTTCGAATTTAAAATTGCAAATGCAGAAAAAATGAAAACAAGAAATAGGTTTGTAACATAAATTAAATATTGGTACGTTTTTCTACTTTCTATTTTATATGAATAAAAGCTAATTATTGTTCATAATCTTGATGTTTTCTTAATTTTACTTTGCAAAAGACTCTTTCATTACTTGTGACTGCTGTACAGGGGTACCATTTTTACAAAAATAAAAAAGCTACGGTCCATGCTATGGCCGATGCGTTTTTTTGGGAATTACTTACGGTACAATGGATAGATTCCCAATAAAACACACTTATTGGCAACGAGGCCATTGTCCTAAACTTTACACACATTAATACAACAGTGAAAGCCATAAAAGGAAAGAACAATATTGTAAGTTTTTTTTTATTTGAAATGGAGTCATGTGGTGTTGTTGGCTTGAAAATTTGGACATCCAAAGCCGCAAAAAAGTTTTTTCTTCAATAGCGAACACATAATGTATTTCCACTAAAGCGGTTTCTAGACGCTCAATATTATTGCGCTATATTTGATATTGCACAATATTATTGATCGTCTGTAGATAGTATTGCAAGGTTGTGCAATAAATATGTATATTGTGTAAAATCAAAACGCTTTTGATATTTATTGCGCAACCTAAACATATTGTATCGTCTGTGGGTACTATTGCGCAATATTTGCTTAGTTAATTTTCAAGTGTCGCGAAGTAAACACTTCCGCAAGTGAAAATGTCAAAAACCAAACAAGATGAGAGAAAATTCATTTTAGAGATGATTGAAATGTATGAAACTCTGCCGGCTTTGTGGAATATAAAGAGCAAGGACTATAGCAACCGAAATAAAAAAAACTGATCAGTATTAAGAAATGCTATCCAAATACAGATAAAGATATCCGGAGGCTGATAAACAGCAATTAATCCAGAAACTCAATTCTTCATGATTTTTTTATCACTTAACATTAATAAATTTTCTTGAGTACAGATTTCTTTTTTTGTACCAAACTTTTGATGAAATCCATCTGCATTTTTTTCTTTCGTTTTTAAGTAAACAGCGAGTACAATGGCCACACGGCAAACTTCGTTATCACTCAACATGTTGTCTAGACAAATATCAGCGGTCAAATAAATTATTGGAAGAAATATTGTACCGTCTGGGGCACCTAGCCAATAATATTGTGCAATATTTTTCGCAATAATATTGAGCGTCTAGCGACCGCTTAAGAATCTCGCCAGTAGGAAAAAATTAAAAATTCATTAAAGAAGAACCTGCTGATTCCTTGATGAAAGGGAACTATTGCTGCCACTTTTTAGCTGATTCATTTGATGAATTGGCGGGAAGCACATGCCACTTTCTTGAGGAAAATTCACCACGGAAATCACCACTTCTTTTGAAGTTGTTTATTCACCAACCCATGTAGTAAAAAACATGGTGATTATGCAACTGTGAATTCCCTATATAAATGCTTTCGGATTATTCATCAGCTCAATATTTTCGATGAAAAAAGTAATGACAAAATGACGCTATGAACACTTTACAAGGCAGACGAGTGGACTTGACGATTTACTGATGAACTTATACATTACTATTCAACAGTTGTTTCATCGCATAATCTTCTGTATTAAAATAGCAGTTTGTATTTCATGAAAAGAAAGGTTTGTTTAGTAAACACACAGCAGAAAATGAGTTCAGGGCTATGAACTGAGGACACTTTGCAATATTCTTTACTTACTAAATCATTGCATGTCGTATTACTTATAATTTGGCAAGTGAATTAATTGATGTATTCAGCCATAAAATTCATTGGCGACGATATTTCCCACTTGGTTGTTCTTATATTTTTTGTGTGTTCGTTAAGCTTTGTATTAGAGTAAAATTTGGAAGGTATTTTTGGTATGAAACATTAAATAATAAAATGCCCGACTGTCTTATGTTGGATCACATCGTATGCACAAGATTCTTACTAGAAACAGCTAAATATATTTTTGTTCTACTAAATTGTTTATATTCAAAATGTTTTAAATTTTTTTCTACAAAAAAAATTTGGTATGGAAATTCTATGTATTTACATATTTAATAATACATGTTTAAAAATATAATTTCGAAAAACGTCATCTCTTTTCAAAATATTGAATTTTCAAAAAAGAACAAAACGGAAATTTTGGTATGCAGGAGGTAATGGGTTATCCATTTTGGGGTTTAAAAAGTAAACGTAAATAAAACGTATATAATATTTATTTTAAAGATATTTATATTTTATTATAAAGTTTGAACGTTGATATTATGTGTGAAACACTACATCATTTAAATGACTACCACGCGAATTGTTCCAAGCATCGATTCTTTTGAGGTAATTTTCGACCATTTTTTGACACATATTGGGCGGTATCTCAGCCATAACTTGACGAATGTTGGTTTTCAAGTGCTCAAGAGTTAAAGGTTTATCTGCATAAACACGGTCTTTCGCGTATCCCCACAAAAAAAAAAAACAGCGGTGTCAAATCACATGATCTTGGTGGCCAGTTTATATCGCCACGACGAGAAATTACTCGGCCAGGAAATGTCTCTTGCAATAAAGCCATATTCGCTCGAGTTGTGTGGCATGTGGCACCGTCTTGTTGAAACCACATATTCTCCAGGTCGTATTCTTCAATAGTAGTCAAAAAAAGTCAGTTATCATATGACCATAACGCTCCGAATTGACGGTGACATCCATCGTTGTTTTCCAAGAAGTAAGGTCCAATCACACCTCCGGACCAAAGAGCGCCCCAAACAGTGACTTTTTGTGGATGTAATGGCCTCTCTTCGATTACTTGAGGATTCTCAGAACCCCAAATACGACAATTTTGTTTATTAACATATCCGACGAGTGAGAAATGTGCTTCGCCGCTGAAGAAATTTTTGTTCGAAAAGTCGCCGTCCACCGCCTATTGTTCAAGCACCCATTCGACGTATCTACGACGTAGTGAATGGTCAGCTGGCCTTAGTTGTTGTGTGAGCTGGACTTTGTATGGATGTAGGTGTAGATCCAAATGTAAAATAAGCCATAATGTACCAT
The DNA here is from genome assembly GCA_910595825.1 of Philhelius pedissequus. Lineage (NCBI taxonomy): Eukaryota > Metazoa > Arthropoda > Insecta > Diptera > Syrphidae > Philhelius > Philhelius pedissequus. Next base: position 81,820,829 of record OU343160.1, on the reverse strand, counting down.
AAGACAGTCCCAAATTCCTGAGAACGACGAGGAATCGACACATTCGGGTCTTCGGCAACACTTTCACTTACAGCAGTGATATTTTCAGTGGTACGAGCGAAACGATGATGCACAGTCCTTACAATATCTGTAACCAATTCAGTCTCTTCAAATTTCTTCACAATTTTACCAATTTCTTACGTAGTTGGACGATTATGTAAACCATAATCTCCTCTTAAAGCACGATATGTGGCTGTGGCAGAATCACCATTCTTGTAGTAGGTTTTAACAATTTTTATGCGTTGCGCGATAGCTAAGCGATCCATTTTCGTAATTGTGAGACTTTCAACTAAAAAAAAATGGTTTAACAACTTAGTTTGACAGATGTCGAATTCCAGCCCTATACTTTTGAAACCGCAAAATGGATAACCCTTTATTATTTATAATTCGAAGGATCTCTCATATAAAAATGTTGATGGAAATCCATCGAGCTGTTTATAAGATTGTAGAAAATCAAAACAAAAACAAAATTTTGTCTGGCAGGTACCGTTAATAACAAAATATGTTAACAAATTTGTCCACCAAAATATAGAGTATACCTACCTAGTTTTTTTTATCAAAATCGTTAGAGCGGTTTTCGAGATAATTAATGTGGTAGACAAAATTGTATGACAGGCTAAAAAACGATTCAAAAATCTATTTGTAACAATCACCTATACTATGTTCAACAAAAATAGTCAGTACAGATTACAGTTAAGATAGGGCATAGATAGAGCAATTGCCTCTCACTCTGGTTGTGTAAGCTTGCATAAACCCATCTTAAGTTAAAGCTCTAATATGGGTTTCGTACTTATCATTATAAATGACCGCAAATATTAGAGGAATGTGTGTATGGGTTACCATCTGCTAATTTAAAACAAGGAACATTTTAATTAAATTAAAACTAAACTATTTATCTTTTTCCACACCACCAAGCGAGCAGTAAGCCAATAAGCTCGTTTTTAGGGGTATCCACGAAAACCTTAAACGTTATACTATAACTTTACTATTTATTTAACTCAATTTTACTTTTCTCTATTTTTTTTTTTTTTTTTTATTCATTTTGATTTAATCTTAACTTATAACTATCTTAAAGCTAGACAAAAATGTTTAAAACTAGCCTAATTATCAATAACTTACAACTAATTTACTGGCCCTTTACGGGCGCTCTAAACTAAACTATATCTCTTAATACTAATGTCTTTCGACCTTAAATCTATTTTAATTAATGCTAATTATTTTATTTTATTTTTGTTTTACCAAGAAAACTTTTTTTTAAAAAACTTGGTCTCGTATCATTTTTTACTTACAAACTACCTAAGTCTAGACTAAAAATAATTAAAACTATATACAATTAACTTATATACTAACTAAAACTAACTTAAACTACTTAAGATACCTAAAAATACCCAAAACCACTTAAACTACTTAAAAACTAGAACAGCCACAGCAGCATTTTATTCGTTTTTTAATTATTTTTTTGTATATTTTGTATACGCATGCAGACACACAGAGACATGCAACCCACACAGCCAAGTACATACGTACATACATATTCGTATGTACATACATACACAGGCACGCAGCTGCATGCACAAATGCCCCCGCAAACATACATATTTTTAAAATTTTTTTTTTATGCCACCCCGACTGTTCCTTATACCTAATTTACCTAAATCTACGTAAGTCGGCCAAGACATACCATCCTAATCGACATTATGTATCATAATGCTGTTCAGAGAGCCACCAGAACTGGTTCTCTTGTTTCGCCCTATCCCTTCGGTCAAGATCGGACACAGTCCTACTGAACCGAAGACGCTCTTCTCCACCTTGAGCGATGACGTCTCGACCATACAGGAGTCGCCTATTTACAGTTTTCCGGCTGACGTGGTAGATGAGCGGAACCGCCCCTCCATCCTGTATCAGCCCCCGACTGTCTAAATAGAGGAATGCCTCGGGAGGCATTTAACAAACGCAATATCAATTATTCACTGTTGATTAAACAAAATTTCACTTTATAAAAACTTTTGTAATCCAAGTAATTTGCTTTGCACGTTACCTTGCACAAACAACTTTTTCTGCAAAAGCACCGAAAGCGAAAAAAATCAACTGCATTTTAACAGGGTATTTGGAAATACAACCAAATAAAAAGGAGAAAATGAAAGCGACAACACTTCTCGTCATCACCTAACTAAATTTTGTTCTCAAAATCTTAAAAACAGACAGCTCTTTGGTAAAAACTCACTGAAAAAGCTCTTTTGTGTAGCTTTGAATGGATATTGGTAACTCTGTGGGAATGTATATTTTGTTCAACTTATTCTACAGCGAAAGTAGACACGAGAATGAGTCAGTGGCTGATTAACCTTCTCGGCGCCCTGAGGCACTCAGTGCCTACCGCCCCCTTTTTTTAATACTATTCAAGGATCGTATTTGAATGGGCTAACATCAAAGAGTTATGGGACACGGTTGTCGTTTTGGGGCTGAGGAATTTGAATGCGGCGGAAGTATTTTCGAAATATGTCACATGTCATTGTTTTTAATAAATTTGATAGAATTTTTGTAACCAAATTGCATTATATTTCAACGAAGAACGTAAGTTTTAAAACTGGGAACCGGTCAAATATTTTTTATACTGCAAAGGGGTATTGCATATCAGCTATTGCAATTAATTTCATAATAAGATTTAGTAAGATATATATAAGAAGTTGAATGCTTCTGTCCTTCAATTAAATGGTGTATGTCTTAATGCCTGTTATTGCTTTCTTCTAGAGCTTTGGGGACTCATGACCTCATGACCCTATCTCTGGAGCCGCGCTTGCGCATTACATGGTGGTTTATTTATTTGTTGTTGAAAAGACAAATAGTTATAGGCCGTTGGTAGTATTATATAAGAAATGGCATTGGTATATACATTTTCTTATAAAAAAAATCCAAGAACTTGTTGAGTGGAACATGAATTTTGTGAGAGAGTAGATAATTTATTTTAGTTAGTCCCAAAAGTAAGTGTTGGAAGAAATTTCAATTCCGAACAATTTCTCTCCATTAAAGAAAACAAATAATTTTTGTATATAAATTTTAAAAATTACTTATTTTTATTTAAGCAATAGGTATTTAACATTTTTACCCATTTCAGTATAAAATATTCAGTCCAATTCTAAATATTCTCCGGGAAAATTACTCTCCGGGAGATGTGTTCTCCCGAGAGTAGTATTCTCTAATTATGAATTCCACGGGAAACTATTTTTCCATTCGAAAGCGGGAAACGAAATTCTGAATGTTCGAATCAGCTGTTTGACAGCCATGAGCGTTTAAATACTTGCTGTATGTTCTCACAAGATCCTCTCTAAGGTCCTGCAAATATTTGAGAGGCAGCTGTCCTGTCCAAAATAGATGTGTATTTGTATAAGACGACTGAAGCAAAAAGAAAAGTTTCGCAGATGGGATGTTTGTTGTTTTTTATCTCAAAAATAATTAAAATTTTATTTATATTTTAGTTGCATCAAGTATAAAACTTAAATTTTTTTTCAATTCTCCAACAAATGTTTCGGATAAAACGAGCGCCAAATGGGAAAAATTATCTCTTTTTGGCATGTAGAATGTCTACTTTTTCCCCGAGTATTTTTCCTATATTCGCAGTTTGTTTAGAATAGGAGAAAGGGAAAAGGAAACAAATCGTGGTAGTTTTTTTTTTGTTTGTAATAAGTGAGTAGGGAAAAGGAAAATATTTTGTGGGAATTGCCATTTAGAATTAAGCTGATTAATTTACCTATACATACACATTAATATTACATTCTGAAAAAAACCTTGGTCACTTTTTTTCACTATAAAGTCTTTTTAAGGCACTTTTTTCCCCATATAGAAAATATCTTGAGTATTACGCAGTTTTTTCTTGCAATTTTAAGTTCCATAGGTGTAAGTGCACAAATCGTGTCCGATCATATTTAAAATCCATATTTGGCGACCGCATATTGTTCAAAACCGGTTTCTTATCGAAATATGCAGAGACGGAAAATCAGGCCAGAGACTTAAATTTCGCATTTTCAGATACCAAAAATGATGAGTACCCCATTTGAATGACATTAATCATTTTCTTTGTTTTTTTTGGGTAATATTGTTTTTAGATTAAAATAAAATATAAGATAAAATTTGACGCTCCCTGCAAGTTGCCGCCCTAGGCTCGAGCCTCACGAGCCTAATGGTTAATACGCCAGTGGAATGAGTAAACCTATGCTAAATTATTTGTGCATTTGCATGCAATGAGCACGGTCATGGTGTCATGGTTAGTTGTACGATATTTTGCAGGAAATAACAACAGTTTATGTTGTTGATCAGTGCGTAGAATCTTTTTCAGTTGTAGTTTTTTCTCAATTCAGTGTGGTGACAGTATACACAGGCAACCGCACCGTGGTTTGAAAAAAGCTCCCTCATAAGGGACTATTTTTGCTGGACAGAATATAAAACCCTTAAATACCAAGTTTGAAGAAAATTGCATCAGCTTCTTAAGCTGTAGGTCGTTGTTCAGGCTGATAGACGGAATTTGGGACCTACTGTTTTCGTAATGTCAAGTTTAATTAAAATCTCGAGTTTGATCTTATTCCTAATGCAAAACAATAAGGTCAGGTATTTTCGATGGATCAATCGGCCGCTAACGGGTTGCCAGTCGAATGAAAATAGCAATTATTGGTGCCGTGAAATAAGGTAGAAGGCAATAAGGTCGAATCGGTTTTATTTCCCCCAAAAAAATGGAAATAGAGGCGAATTTAGTTTTTTTTTGTGTTAGTCGACTCTATTTCCTACAAAAATATTAAAAATGTCGATCAGTATTCGGCCTTATTTCCAGTCAGTGCTCAAGGAATTTTTTCAATTTTTCGTTCAATGTTATTTCCATTTGAAAAAAGACAATTCTACATTAGTACCAATGGAATTCATATTTAAAATTTATCTATGAAAAGTTTGGCGCAGTTATAGGATTTGGGGTGGGGCGTGGGGTTAAGTTTGAGCGTATGCAAAGTTTTTTGGATTTAAATTCACAATTTTTGGGTGCACCGTTATGTATGACCAGATAAGAACACCAATTTCCATTTGCTTGCATGCAGAATTGTACCAAATAATTTCGTCATTATGTATTACCATTTGGGTACAAGATATTTCGGTTTTATTTCCATATCATAAATATATCCATATATTTTAAATTGCCCACCTTCCTTCGGTTTAGGCAATAATGCAGACAATGTAAAATCAGTCTTATTTCCCCCTCAATGGAAATAAAGTTGATCGACCTTATTGGCTTTTACATTATTTCACGGCACCCAATTATTTTCCTTCCCCCTTCGTAAAGTATTCGCCCTTTTAAGAAATTAAATTTGAAAATAGTATTCTGAGGATACAAAATTTAAGGCTAATTTTGTTCATTTTAAAAGTATATTAACAAACCTAAAATTAATAAGAAAAAAACATGTACATATGTAGCTAAGGGAGTGTTTTTTGCAAACACATCAACAAATTAAAGGAAACAAATCCCGCATTAACTAAACAAATTACAGCTTAGGTACATTTTACATAAATGCACCAACAACAACTTCTCCTTCGCGTATTGCTAAGCTCACAGAATGTTTGGAAAAATTGTTTTACCGACGCAAATTAACCTTGGTTAAATTTTCTACCTTGGTTAAATTTTGAAGTTTGGTTTGTGGTGGTGTCAAATTTAGCTTTTTGCTGTGTGAATTGCGTTAAAAGGGATTTATTAAACACTATTTTGGCCAAAATTCCTTCAAGATTTAAGAAATTTCCCTAAAAAAACATTTTTTTTTTGTTCAAGTTAATTAATTTCTTTCCCAAAATCCGACTTAGAATATGAAATTAACAATTTGGCACGTAAAATGTAAAGAAATCTCAGTTTTACTTATATGTTTCGGTTTTAAATCGTTAATTTTTTATTTTGAAACAAAAATTCCAAATCTTTTCAAAACAATTCCCATTATGGTTAGTTTGCTGATTCAGAATATAAACACTAGTTTTCACAGCTGACAAGAATTTGACAAGCTGACAAATCAATTTATTTATATTCAATTTGCAAAATGAACTACAATACCTAAGTATTTTATATTTGTTAAAATTTCAACGGATTATATTATTTGTTTTTTCCACTTGAGACCCTACATAAGCAAATATATTAATGTAATTTTATTTTTCTATTGAATAAACTAAACTTGCGTTTATTATATGCTTACCCAGTAGATCTGCACTTTTTGGAGTTCATCTTTATTTTCGGTTATCGTTTACAGTTTCAAATTACTCTATCTTGAGAAAAGTCAAATCTTAACACAATTTAGTCTGCTCTACAGCTGCATACATTTTAACCCATTTTATTCATCACGCTAGTGTCAAAATTTAACCCAGGTAGAAAATTTAACCAATATTTTAACACAATTCATGCACGGCCTTAGAATGCAAAAATATGTTTTACTTGCGATATAGGTACTATCGAGGGCAAGTTTTGCATTTGAAAAAAAATCGAACTCGAGATTTTAATCAAAGTTGACATTACGATGATAGACAACACCAAAACAGTGGGTCCCGCAATTCCATCTATCTGTCTGTCTGTACAAACTCTATAACCTAAACGGCTAAAACGATTTTCTTCAAAATTTAATGGTATTTAAGCGTTTTAGGTGATTGTCCAAAATAGATTTTTGAATCGTTGTTTTAGCCCCAAAAATAACGGTACTTGTGTTACAAATTTTTCTACCATCTTAATTATCTCGAAAACGTCTATAACGATTTTGATAAAAATTTGTGTGTGTAGTACTGTGGGTATGGTCTACATTTTGGCCAACAGTTTTTTAAAATATTTTGTTATTAACGGTACCTGTCATACAAACATTTTATTGATTTTCGACTTTCTCATAAACGGCTCAACGGATTTCGATCCAAATTTTTACACAGGAGCTTTTTCACATTCTAAATAATACTGCATTTCAAAATTTTCGAAAAATAGTTTTTTTGGATTTAAAAAAAAATAATATTTTTTCGTCAGCCCGTTTTCAATATTTCGAAATCGGATGGACGATTTTTTCTGAAATTTTCTTTTTGAATTTATATTATTAAATATTTAAAATGATCATACCAATTTTTTTTTATCAAAAAATTAAGAACTTTTATATATTAAAAATTAAGTGGAAAACGACTTTAAAAATACATTTAGCCGTTTCTATTATTTTGAATATTTTGCATATAATGTAATCGAACATAGGAGTCAGTACGTGTTTATATTTTCTACAATGACGTCTCGCGCTTACAAAAAAACCACACATATTATGAAACAAGAGGTTACGTTATTAGTTCTCGTGCAATAATCGTCACCTTGACATTAATGGTTAGTCGACTATTGATATTGAGTTATGTCAAGCACCAGGATCGTCGCGTGATCGTCGAGACGATATTGAATTTCAATGCAATAGTATCGTCCAAACGATATCAGAATGACAATATCGTAGGACAATAGTAGCATCGTTTGACCAATTTATAAATGGTAATTGTTTTTATGAACTCAACCCATGTGGTAGATTTAAAATTTGCAGGTAGGTACTACTTTCCTAACATACATATTTATTACAATATGTAGGTAAAAGTTTATGTTCTTATCTCTACAAAAAGGACAATAATGGAAAGGACATGCGCAAAATTGAACCAAGTTACATTTTTCATTTCTTTTCGACATTTGTTACATTTTTCACTGTGTGTTAGAACATAGTTAATTTTTATTTTAAGTAAGAAAATGTCACATTAAGATAAAAGTTTATAATTCTCCTCGCCACGACCACCATTTTCAACGCTTTACAAAAATTATTATTTTGTTAAAATGTTTTTTAAATTACAAAAAAAACACTTATCATTACGTACATCTTAAACAAAAGTGCATTTTCGTTTCATTTATCTTATATTTATGTAATACTTCATTTTCGTTAAAGTGTATTAATAAAAGGAAAATATATACATAAAATTGATGTAATTATTCATTGAATCATCTCTTTGAAAATTTTGATAGCAATTTTCTCATTATACCTACATTTAGTTTGGAAATTCAGTAGATATACATAAATCGATATTCACTACTGCAGCATCATGTCTTCATTTATTGCAAAATTAAAATCAACACCATTGCCACCCTTAAAAAATGTTCTCAATGTAGCTCTGCAGACAGCCAGGCAACAAATGCCTGATAAAGATAAACGTGAATATGAACAGCCAGGACCAAGTCAGAACGAATCACAACAATTTTCACAGGCACCCAACACATTTCCGGAAGAAAACTACAATGGTAACAATTTTCTTTTCTTCTTCAAAAATTAAATAACTAATAGCAATTTTTAATTGACTTTAGACAATATTGAAACGAATACACTTAATCCCTTCCGTAATCCAAATGGATACTTCAATACAGATAATAATGAACATAAAGGTGAAGTTCAACAAACTTCATTCATAAATGATGAATATGATGGAAGATATCAGCAATCCGATGGATATAGGTGTGTATAGATAGATAATATACTCATTTGAAAATAATATATGCTTCTATTTGATTTAAACTCTTAAAACATAAAAAAACATTAAAATTTAGCATAATCGACTGTAACCTAAGCTATTACATAATCCTTCTTTAAGCTGATATCATATATATATATAAGTATGTGTAAATGAAATATTTTACGAACATCTGTATATAGGTATATCCCGTTTTGAGATGAAGCATAGGCAATCTTGTTCATCAATTTAAAAAAAAATCGCGGGCTGTGGTCCGTTTGTATTTAAATTATTTTTATTTTTAAGAAGTTAATTTCTTAAGTTTAAAATTTTATAAAAGAAAATAGCGATATCAATCTAATATCATCGATTTGGCGTGGGTATTTTCCTTTCCAGGTAGTCTACTGCATATATGTAGGTATCAACTATATGGCAAGTTTTGGATTAGTAAATAAAAATCGAACTCGAAATTTTGATCAAACTTGACATTGCTATGATAGCGAAGATGAAAAAAATCCGTCCCGCTATTCCATCTGCAATCTAAACGGTTGGATGGATTTGCATCAAACTTGGTATATATTGGTTTTTCTTTTGAAAACTCAATATTTCGAAAACGACTTATAATCGATTTTTTTCCAATTCTTCATTCTTATTTGGTAATGTTTTGACATTATCTTCAATACCTAAACAAAAATATTTTCCTATAATAAAAACCTCCCTTACAAATGTTTAAAAAAATGTTAAGAAAAAAATGTATTTCTCAAAACAGCTCCAAGTATTTTGGTAAGAAATGTCGATGTTCCTAAATTAGCGCAGTCCAGTGTTAAATAAAATATATTTTATGTTGCGTACTTTTTAATGGTACTTTCAAAAGAAATGTTTTTCATATTTTCGACTTTCTCAGTATTAACTGAACCGATTAAAATTAATTTCTTATGCAATGTGTTAATAAAACTGCATATTCAAATTTTCAAAAAATTGGTTTTTCGATTTTTAAAAACTAAATATTTTTTTTGAAAAATCAATTTTTCAAAAATCAGTCATTGATTTTTTTAATTAAAACCTTATTTGTAAAATTTTAATTACTTCGTTTACGGCATTTACATTTTTTTTTTCTAAAAATGTTTTATAAATTTTATAAATAAAATACTATTTTTTTTAAAACGCTTCAACGTTTTTTGATTTTATTTTATATACTCATATTTATCCAACAATTCAAATGCCATCTTTTTTCCCTCTCATAAGCAATCTTAAAAGATTTTATTATGTGTTTCATCCAATTATTTCTACCTAATATTTCAATTTTATGCATTTTTGCCCTCAGATACATACATACACACATAATATTATATAGTAGGCAATCATACATTTATAAATACATACATACATATGTATCTATATATTATAAAGTTATATGCAAATAGATACCTACATATACTTATGTCATTCACTTTCATTATTATATGTAGGTACATATTTACATATCTAAGATCTAACGCACATAAAATCCATAATCTGGATTAAAATATACATTTGTAGGTAGGTTCCTTTGTAACTATTCCTTCAATCATCCATTCTAAAATTCATTATACTAAGAATCAAGGTAATATTACTTACATATCGGCTTTAAAATTGCATAGGATAACTAGACGAAACTAACTACTAATAAAGTCGTTAACTACAAGAGCAAGCTTGTAAGATTCAGTATAACGGTACTGACACTGACATACACTTTTGTTTTTTTTTGCCAACTTTGCCAACAGCCCGATAATGGAATGATAATTCGTAAACGCGTAGCGAAATAATTAAAAAAGTTGTCATTAAAAACTAAGTTTTTCTTAAGAATTAAATATCAAATACAAATTTAAAAATCTTTTATTTTATATTTATTTTTATTTCTTGATCGATTTCTTCAAAAAAAAAATTATTTAGCGTTTTTTGGACATTACATTGGATATATATTAAAAAAAAAAACTCTTCATACGCAAAAAACAATGGTGTACCCATACAAATGTTAAAAGCCAGTTAGGAAAAAAAATTTTCTCAAAAAAGGCTTCATGAATTTTGATAAAAAATGTGTGTCTTTTTAAATTAGTGCAGTCGACTTTTAAGTTCAAAATAATAATATTTTGCGTACTTATTAACGGTATTTTCCATAGTACCCTTTTTCAATAATTTAATAATAACCTAATAACATAATTTTAATAATACGTTAAATTCGCAAACCTTTTTTTTATCTTAAAAATGTTTACACAATTATTAAAAAAATAAAATGCACGACTGGATCGCACGAACTTGCTCTTATGTTCGATCACATCGTATGCAAATGATTTCTATTAAAAATTTAAATATATTTTTAGTCATTTTTAACTCAATTTTGTATATACATTTACAATTTTTTTTAAAATTTTCTTCTAAAATAAATTGGTATGACTATATTAAATATTTAATAATATAAACTTTAAAACATAAGATTAAATCGGTTTAATTAAAGAAAAAATAACTCAAAATTCTGAAATGTGCTAAACTAGTGCCGTGCAATTCAGGTTGCATTTAAAAGACCTTAGGTCTTACTGGCATATAGTTAAATAAAAAAATAAATACTTGAACTAATTTGAGCTCAAAAACAGTGCGTCATTTTATTTCTTGCATAAAATTGAATTTATGAAAAAAAAAATTTAAAAAGCTGTGGAGCGGTTTTTGAGAAAAAAGTTTGAAAATATTTTTTAAAAAATCATAAACGCCAATTCATAGGTATTCAGAAAATACATATAAATATAATTTTTGAAAAAAATTAATGAGCAGTTTTCGAAATATAATTTTTTTTCTTAAAAATGATTTTAAAAATACAAAAAAATATTAATTAAAAATATTGGTACGCGGTATAATTTGGGCAACCTAAACCTATATATGTGTAAAATTTCGAAAGAATCGGTTGAGCCGTTTATGAGATAGTCGAAAGCAAAAAAAAACGGTCCTATGGAAATTAAGACGTCGGATGGACGATCAGGTAGTAGCTAAAAAGCCGCACTGATTTTTTTCTATCAAAATCGTTAGAGCCGTTTCCGAGAAAAATAGGTTTGAACGTAACGGTTATATGGCAGGTACCGTTATTTTTTGAGCTAAAAAAGAAATTTCAATTTCCCCTCTGTACAATACCTAAAAACTATACTATATACCAAGTTTGAAGGAATTCGGCCCATCCGTTTGGGCTGTAGGTGTCCATACATACATACAGACAGACAGACTGACAGACGGACAGATTGACAGACTAACGGACAGAATTTTTAGACCATCTTTTTTCGTCTTCACTATCATCGTAATGTCATGTTTGATTGTTATCTCAAAAATTTTTTTTTCGACTAATGCATAGCTTGCCTTATAGTACCTATAAACGCAGGTAAAAACCGCTCCAATGATTTTAGAATTTTTTTATTGATATACTCATATATTAACCCAAGAATTCAAATGACACCTTTTTTCCCTCAATTTATCAACTAAACCAAGCGGTGTCAAACCTGGGGCTTTTTTCGCCCTAGGCAAATCATAATTTTGCCGCCCAAAGTTAAAAAAAAAACGAAAATCGCACAAATTAATATTAGAAATGTTTTCAATATATTTCAAGGATTTTCGATAAAATAATTTCAGAATATATTGAGATTAAAATATTGCTCTTCGCAATTTCATTTTTGCAAATCTTGTAGCGATTTCTTCTTCTTTGATACGTCTTTCCCAATGGAAATCGTTGTCATGGGTGTTAATCGATCTTCAGTCATAATTGAGCTAAAAAACTAGCTTCCCATATAGCAAGACTTACAGACAGTTGCTTAATTTGGATACAATTCGAACAAATAGTTTGAAGCTAAATAATTTAATAATTAATAGATCTAAGAGTAGACGTTTGGTTGAATATATTTATTTCACTCAAGAGATTCTTAGCTAACATCCTTTTGTACTTTGTCGTCAGTTCTTTTAAAATTGTTTCAAGTTTCTCGCAATCCTTAAACTCTACATTCTTTGAAACATCGCAGGTATCCGATAAATTGTTCAAAACAATTTGTTTAGTTTAGAATAGTTCGCATATTTTTGCAGAATGTCTTATCTATAAGTAAGAACAACATAAGGCAATGGAAAAGAAAGAAAATAAGATCTGAAAAAGTAAAAAAAAATCTAAAATAATTGTTTCGCTGATGTCATGTTTTAGATTCTTTTAGATTACAAGTTTAGTTTGTTGCAACAATTTTGCCGCCCTAGGCAATTGCCTGGTTTGCCTTCAGACAGGTTCGGCACCGAAACCAAGCAATCTAAAACTATTTTATTAGGTATGTGTATATCATCCATTTATTTTTCCCTAATTATGTTTCATTTGTACGCATTTTTTCACAGCATACATATTTATATACTATGTATACTCGCATACACATATATAGTCATTGGACCTATTATATATGCACATGGTTACCTAAGAATCTGCATCCCTTTTACTTCCATTATAATATAGATACATACCTACATCTATGCACATATGTAGGTATTACCTTCCTAATTAACATAAATCCAGAATCCAGATTTAAATATACATTTTGTAGGTAACTATTCCTTGAATCATCCATTCGACAATTCCAGTTTTGCTTAGCTATATGGGCTTTAAACCTGCCTAATGATAATTAGACTACCTACTTACTAACAGTGTTGTTAACTACAAGAGCTAGTTCGTACGATTTTATTTATTTTTTAAATGTTGATAAGATAGTCGAAGAGGAAAATATATCAACAAAAGATTTTCTGTTATTAATTTTAAACAATTCTTGTTTACATCAAGCTGTATGTAACCAAACGGAAATAAAATACACGACTAGATCGCATGTACTTGGTCTTATGGTCGTCGTATGCACAAGATCCTTATTATAAACAGCTAAATATATTTTTAAAACCGTTTCTTACTTGATATTTTTATAGACAAAAATCTTTAATTTTTCCTAAAAAGAAATTTTAAAAAAAAATATTTGTTTTTGTTTTATATTTCGAAAACTTTGGTATGCAGTAGGTTTTTGGAAGTCTCCTTATATTTTGAAATTGGAGGTCCTCTTATATAAAAATTTTGATCGAAATCCGTGGAGCCGTTTATATGAAATTCGAAAATAAAAAAATGGTTGTATGTGACAGGTAGCGTTTCAACCAAAATGTAACTATGTACATATGTTTGAGTGCGCACATACCTTTTTTAACAAAATCGCTAGAGCCGTTTTCGAGATAATTAAGATGGTAGAAACAATTGTATGGCAAGTATACCGGTATTTTTAGGGCCAAAAAAAAACAAAAATCTATTTGAGCCAATCACCTAAAACACCTAAGTAGGTACCAAATTTGAAAAAAAAATCACTTTAACCGTTTAGGCTGTACATCGTTCTACAGACGGAATTGCGGGACCCACTTTTCTGGTGTTGTCCATCAACGCAATGTCAAGTTTGATCAAAATCTCGAGTTCGATTTTTGTTTCCAAATACAAAGCTTGCAGTATAGTACCTACATTATGTAGGTATCCCTAGTAAAATAGATCTGAACTGATTTGATTCGAAATGGTTGTTGGAAATTCTACTTACAGTGGTCGGCATAATTATTTTTATAAGTGAAACATTTATATATTTCGAGTTTCAGTTATAAATCGAGAAAAATGTTAGTAGGTATTTTAAATTGTATAATTTTTTTTGAATTTTAAATAACGAAAAAAAAATCACTTTACTTTTAGGCATAATTATTTTGAAAAAAACATTTAAAAAAATATCATTACAAATTAAAAATAAAATAAGCACTTCATTTTAAAGACTTTTTGGCATAGACTCCACAAGTTCCTGAGGTATTTCTACACGAACTTCCTTCCAAAGGCTTCGTAGAGCTTATAACTTTATTTTTCTTAGGGAATACGTTCCGAAATTGGACTCAGCAAGACGCATTGAAACTCCAGAACTTTAAAAAGAATCACGCAGGAGCTATCCGTCAGCTTTTGGTGTAGTTTTTTTTCTCTCGCAGATATTATTTTATTATAATTTGTTTATTCCTTAATCCACGGTACCAATTTATTTCACCGTTTCACCGCTTATAAGCTTAAACTGCGTTTTACAGATATTTCTTTGAGAGAATAAAACCATACAATTTTAATTTAAAAAAAAACTTTTATTTCAAAATACTTATGAAAAAGAGCTAAGTCTGTCAACATGAATTGGTGTAGTTTTTCGAAAGGCACTACTCGAATGATCTATATTTTATTCTCAAACACAGTGGGGTAAAACAAATTAATCGGATGACTGTATGTACCTCCATAAATGTGAAAACAAAACGTCAACAAAATCTCTTCAAATCATTGACCTGCGAGATTTTGTTGACTCCGATACATCTGCCCTAGACCTTCTCTCGAACAAATATTGCTGGGTGGCAATACAGTTTTTTCGTGTAAAAAGGCATATTACAATGGGGAACTATGCCGTTAATTTGTATTGCATACTTTTAGGAGTTCCTAAATAAAGCTTTATAAATTAATTATTGAGTATTCGAACCTTTGTGCTTTACCAGATAAGGTTTGTGTTTTTGATTTCGTTAAACAAATTTAAATTCAGATAACTTAAATGTAAATGTAATCTATATTGTTCGCCTATATGTACGGCACGCACTTTAACTAGAGAACTGACTAAAGGGGGTTGGTTTCTCTCACACTTTTCGATTGGGCTTCCGGAACTGTTCTGACCCCCACAAAATGAAAGTTGTTGCTCTAAGCAGAACAGAAAATGATTCTGGATTTCATTTCAGAATCACTAACACACTTACATAATTAAAATGTCAAAATCATCGGATTTGTTGTGTAATTTCGATATGTTTATTGAATTTAAATTACTTCTCTGGTAAAATAACATAAGAAGAAGCAAGTTATAATTATTATTCATAGAAGAAAATGTGTATCTAAATTGAAATCAAGTGTTTTGGAAATTCTTTTCAGCCGATGTGATTTTTTTAAATATAATTTTCACAAATACAGTGATACATACAATTCAGAGAGTTTCTGGGTGTTTTATTGGGGGAACGTGTTCCGGACGGCCAATCGAAAAGGCCATAAAATGATACGCAATCTTATATCAGACAAAAGTTATTGACAATAGAAATCCATTGTTTTCAACAAATTATGCTACATTAAATTCGTTTTGTATTTAATTAGGTACATCGTGGATCGCGTAAATGTAAATGATCAAAAATCTGTTATTGTTTTTGTAATAGAAAATAGTGACAACTGCAAGTGACGTTTAATGTTACCATTAAACTGAAGTGCAGTGTGAATAAATACAATGCAAAAAAATAGCAACATTACAATTCTTGGTAAATTGGCAGAGTATAGCGAATTTCCGATATTATAACTAATGCTTTTTTAGATTTATATTAACATCTCTTAATAGCGAACGATGGTCACAATTTGCTAACCGATTTAACGCACCGATTAATAATTTTACATATAATGACTGTTGTGACATTATTTTGTTTTTAACAGCTTTTCTTATTCTTTGTTTCGCTTTCTCTTTAAGTGGTCGCATCGAACATTATATCATTCGTTTTACTGGACGTCATCCGTATCCATATTTCATGGAGTTGAGTTCGGTGGATTTGCTTCAAACTTGGTACATATTATTTTTTCGGTAATATGCCCACAGGTTTTTTTCATTTTTTCAAGACGACAAATAACAGTAGCCCCCATACATTTTTTTTGGCCAAAGTCAAAAATCTTATTTTTCTAAAAACGGCTTCAACGATTTTTATAAAAAAAAGATCAGTTCATTAATGAAGGGAAAGGGTACCTTTCGATAATTTTTTTTTTGGAAATAAATTGTTATTTTTGGTACTATTTTTGGTACAACCATTTTTTTGGTTTTCGATTTTCTCGGAAACGGTTAATTTGATTTTGTTTTTAAATTTTTATTTCTACCTTATTATTATTCCCTTTTTACTAATTTTTGCGTACGTCACTTAATACTAAATACAATGTATTCCTTGAACCATCCATTCGACAATTCATTATAATAAGAATCAAGGTAAACTTAGCTACATAGGCTTTAAACCTGCATAGGATAACTACACCTAACTAACTAAACCTCAATGGTTAGCTACATTAATGTTGTTAGCTACAAGAGCAAGTTCGTGCGATCTGTAAATGAATGCGAATTATAAGGGACATAGATAAATAAGACACGGAAATTTCTTCTCAATAGTTCAGCCGCCATCCCTGGAGATAAAATCTGAGACAACAACCACCTACAGTCTCCGAATATCGCGCCACACATATTTCCTATCATTCTTTCTCTTCTTTAACCTCACCCTCATCCCCGCGCTGTGTTGAAACATTTAAAGGGTATTTATAATCCCTTGAGCGCGTGTAGATTATAAAAAAAAATTCCACTCGTGCATTTCATTTTTTTTGGCATTCATCGTTGTTTTGTTATATATTTATTTCGTTAGTCTAGTTAACAGTTTTCGTAATATCTAAAGTGAATAATGTTTGCAATACTAACATTATTACCATAAGTATCTAACCCTTATTTTGCGCTATAACCTTAGTTGCAAATGCTTTTCGTGTAACACCATGGTTCCATTAAGATCCGTTTAACCACGCCATGTTTTTTTTTTTAGTTATTACTTGCGATTATAGGCACTATAAGCATTGTATATAAAATGTTGCGACAAATCTGAAAATGTTGCTAATTTTTATGTAGAAGCTAGCGCCCTCACGAGTCGTTATCCAGCGTAAATAAAAGCTACCTCGTGATATTACTATAGATTTTATATACAATGCTATAAGGCAAGTTATGCATTCGTCGAATAAAAAAGTTTGCGATGATAGCGAAGACGAAAAAAGATGGTCTAAAAATTCTGTCCGTCTGTCAGTCTGTCTGTATGTATGTATAGACACCTACAGCCCAAACGTGTGGGCCGAATTGCTTCAAACTTGGTATATAGAGTTTTTTAGGTATTGTGCAGCGGTACCTGCTATATAACCGTTACGTCTAAGCCTTTTTTTCTCGTAAACGGCTCAAACGATTTGGATTTAAAAAAATCAGTGCAGCTTTTTGGATACGACCGATCATATGGCTGAAAAAAAAATTTCGTCTATCTCATAAATGGCTTAACCGATCCTTTCGAAATTTCACACATATATAGGTTTATATTGTCCAATTTATACTGCGTACCAATATTTTTAATTAATATATTTTTTGTATTTTTAAAAGCATTCAAAAAAATTAAATTTATATTTTAAAAACTGCTCAATTATTTTTTTTTCAAAAATAATTGTTATATGTATTTGCTGAATAGCTATGATTTGCCTTTTTGATTTTTTTTTTTTCAAAAAGTTTAAAAAAAAAACTTTTTTTCTCAATAACCGCTCCACAGATTTTTGAAATTTTTTTCTCATAAAGTCAAATTTAGACAAGAAATAAAATGGCGTACTTTTTTTTGAGCTCAAAGTAGCTTAAGTATTTATTTCAGAATTTTGAATTATTTTTTCTTTGATTAAGCCCATTTAATCTTTTGTTCTTAAGTTTATATTATTAAATATTTAAGATTGTCATACCAATTTTTTTAGAAAAATATTAAAGGAACTTTGTATATATACAAAATAAAGTAAGAAACGACTTAAAAATATATTTAGATTTTAAATAGAAGTCTTTTGCACACGATGTGATCGAACATTGAGCAAGTTCGTGCGATCCAGTCGCGCATTTGGTTTAGATTTGTGGCACGAGGAGTACCATCATGGAAACAAATTCGAACTCGTGATTTCAATCAAAGTTGACATTACGATGATAGAAAACACAAAAAAAGTGGGTCCCGCAATTCCGTCTGTCTGTAGAACGATCTACAGCCTAAACGGCTGAATCGATTTTGTTCAAACTTGGTGCTTAGGCGTTTTAGGTGATTGTCCAAAATAGGTTTTTAAGTGTCTCGAAAACGGCTATAACGATTTTGATAAAAAAAAAGTATGTTTACTACTTTAGGTATGGTCTACAATTTTGCCAATTTTTTTTTACATATTTCGTTATTAACGGTACCTGCCATACAATTATTTTATTGATTTTCGAATTTCTCATAAACGGCTAAACGGATTTCGATAAAAAAAATTGTGTAGGAGTTCCTTCAAATTCTAAATAATACTGCATTTCAAAATTTTCGAAAAAAAAGTTTTTTTTTTTTCAAAGTTCAATCTTTCGAAAATGGGTGGACGAATTTTTCTGAAATTTTGTTTTTGAATTTATATTATCAAATATTTAAGATTTCCATACCAATTGTCTCTATTTGGAAAAAAATTGAGAGAGTTTATATAAAAAAAATTAAGTGAAAATCGGCTTTAAAAATACATTTAGCCGTTTCTATTAAGAATCTTTCGCATATAATGTGATCGAACATAGGACCAAGTACTTTCGATCCAATCGTGCATTTTATTATTTTTTTAATAATGCCATGAGATTTGAGAATATCATTTTTGCATTAACAGCCGTGTTTTATTATCGCCAATAACCCATATGTACCCTCTGTTCGCCGAATTTAATACTAATATTTTCAAACCCAGATAGAAACCCCGATAAAAACCTGGATCTCGTGTTGTTTTTGTAATACGTGTTAAAAAATAACCTAGACCCAGACCCGTATATAATAAAACGCAGCTAACACCTTCGCATTTAGAACAGACGTCAAATTGTGGCTTTTAAATTTACAATCGTACTCCCCCTCAAATCTGGGAGTATAACAATGAATATTTTATATATTATTCTTAACCGTTCAAATCAGAAGCTAGAAAAAGTATCAAAGAAGTCTTGTAGTGTGTAATTTGAATATAACTTTTGGCCTTCTAACGACGGTTTAGATGTAAGACAATTAAGTTTTTCAACATTATCATACATATTTTATGTTATTTCTTATTAATCGAATTAAAAGGGTCCTCAAAAAAAATTTACGGAAGCCGGAAACACTTAAAAACAGTAAAATTTAAATTTAATATTGGTCCTTGAAGTTGAAAGAACGCATTTTATTTCTGAATTAAGGCTTGCTCCTGGACTCACACATCCCTTGGTTTTATTGCGAAGATGCACTAACTAGCTTCAGTCACAGATTTAATGCTTTAACAACACTTTGTGTCAACACTTTGTGTGTGATGGAAAACCTGTAATTTTCAGTTTGTTTTTTTCCTATAGCAGCAATTAAAGGCCATCAATAAAATCTTGCAAGACAGGTGGCGAACTTACATGACATTAATTAAAAAAAATTATGTTAGTATAATCTCTTGTATTAAATTTGATTGTTGGCTGCTTTAGTATTCGGTTTGTTGTGCTCTCTTTTCTTGCTTTAAAAATTCCTTTAGGAGCAAGTTCTTTGACATAATTCCTTTTATCGAAAAAAAAAAAATTGCTACCAAAATGTTCTCGGGGTGTGCCAAAAAGGCGTTTCGTTAAGTACTGCATCGATTATTGTTTATAAATTCTGCGATAACCAATTTGAGAGAAAAATCAATTCAAAGACGTGATTTGCTGCATTTATCAATAATGGTTTGTTTCTAATTCAAAACCATACTGGTTCGTACACTATGACTACGTATTGTACATGAATTCTTAGATTTTCAGATGGATCAGTGGAACCTATGCGTACAGTCTTAATATTCTGTTCGCAGATGTGACCCAACTTGAGTGTGCCATTTTCCCAGGCTGTCGATTTGCTAAGAGGGGAGCACAGTAACCTGATTAGATCGCTTCACGCATTTCAAAGAGATATTTTTATTCGGTACTTAATTGATCTACGATTCCTTGCTCAATATTAGGTACATTTTCCACAACAGGTGAAAATTGAGCAACGCTGGTATTTTCACAATCGGATAGTACCTTACCGATCGGGCCAGAATACTCGCGAAGTTCCAAAGTTTATCCATCCACGTTGGTGAAAAGGTGTCTTAGTGGTAATTAATTTGCGGGGAGTAAACATATAGCCCAACGTAAAGGTCGACCTAGCTCCTTGTACATATAAGAGATAACAGCAGTATTTGATTTCAAATCGAATTCCTTGTTTTTGTAAAATGTCTAGTATTACTTATTTTTTTCCTGTCCCACTTTTCAGAGTTTTATGGCATAACAAAAGTGATTATGGCTCAGCAAGAATTGAAACATGTTAGCTAGTAAAGTATAAGCAACTAAATAGAAAAGTCCATACTGTAGTTTCGACTAATTCCGATGTATTGACTGTCTCTACTAAAATTGCTAACTAGCGAATTTTCACTGTTTCAAGCTTATCAGCATTGCCGATCACCTTTTTCTTTTACTCCTTCGGTGCAATAAAAATGACACTTCTCTGGCAGGCACCTTACTATCCTTATCGCAAGGACAGTTATCAAATAAATACACTTACATGATGTCAAATAATTGCATCCTTGAAAGTGTAATAAAATCTTTTAATTTGTTATTATAGTTTAATTTTTTTTTAGTTTTGATATCTTTAAAGGTCAAATATTTACCAAAGTGAATTTTTAATGTTTTAAATTAGCTTAATGCTACGTTTTCACCTAAAGATATCCCGGTTTAAATTGAGAAGATTAAAAATTAATCTTCAAGTGTTTTCACCAGTGAAAAAAAGATTAGTTTGACGTTTTCACTATGAATTGTCATTCAAAAGTCAATACAACAAGACAAAAACAAAATACTTGGGAAGAAGAATAATAATTTCGGTGCAGTGAACAAATTTAATTTCAATAAATAAAAATGAGTAATAACTTTAAAATATTGTTATCCGCAACATCTAGATATATTTACATAAATACTGTAATCGCCTTTACACGGTTTTCGTTTTTATATATTTGGGAAAGAACAACTTCAAAGTATTACTGTAGGAAAGCTAAAACATTTTCCATTACAAATTCGAGGCACCGACCACTTTGGTCTTTGTAGTTTTATTGCATTTTTTATTTTTATACGTATTTATAAGCGAAAACAGAATTTGAAGGCAAAGACAAATTATACCATACAAGAACAAATTAAATAATGGTGGACAGTTTTTTTTTTTTTTTGAATGTCAATGGAGAAAATATGACGTTAGAATAGGGTTCTATGAAATAAGGTTTTCTTCTTTTGCGAATCTTTTACTTCGAAGAAGATTTCAATGAGATTAATTTCTTATCTTCATTTAAGGAGATTTAAATTTGTATGGGAAATCTTCAAGATTTAGAAGATTTCAAAGAGGATTTATGGTTAATCCACTTAAATCTGGATTAAGTGGTAGGTGAAAACGTAGTATAAGAGAAAAAACTGGAATCGAGGCACTTTCCCAAATCTCTTGTACAGTGGTGTAACTTTACCATCTGAGGCCCGTGGCAATTTTTTTTTGGACGGGGCCCTCCGGCGTCCCAGTATAAATAGTCATATTAGAATTTAATTTTAATAAACCACAGATGTAAGTAGATGCCCAAAACTATTAATAATATTATGTGAATTTAAGTTAAATATCTAATAAATTTTATTTTCAAGAGGCTTAAACAAATATTTATAATGAAATAAAAATTTACTTTCAATAAGATTTTTTTATTAATAAAATTCTTTTCTCCGAGCTTTCTGTTCCTCAAAAGTGTCTATAACATCATCAAAGTTTAAATATCGGGCCCTAGAATTTTCAATAGGCATAATAGCCAAGTTACGTAGCCTGATGTCTTGTGCTATATAGTTTCTTATGGGGTTTTCGTTTGGTAAATTTATATTTTGATCTATAAATTGATTTTTTTCGTAACGATTCGAATACGTTTTCAGATTGATTTTTATTTGTTATAGTATTGTTATATATTTATGTCTGTGAACCAACTATCGGCATCAGCTGTCTTGTCAAACTGATGGCTGTCAATTATAATGCATAGTGGTGTTAGTAAAAGAGGGGTAGATCTGCCGAAAAATCTAGATCTGCAAAATTGATT
Source organism: Philhelius pedissequus (assembly GCA_910595825.1). Lineage (NCBI taxonomy): Eukaryota > Metazoa > Arthropoda > Insecta > Diptera > Syrphidae > Philhelius > Philhelius pedissequus. The sequence goes on along the minus strand of OU343160.1, from coordinate 81,798,310 downwards.
TAAAATAAAAAAATAAATCAATTTATTTGGATAATCGAAGGCAAATATTGTCAGAATCAGTTTTTTGACAGATCTAAATCAAAAATAAATAGATTTTTGTTACAAAACGATAGACACATTAAATAGGTTTTAATTAATTTTAGTTTCGAAAATTATCACTAGCTGTAATTACAGGAATTGTCACAAATAACATTAATTTCAGGAAAGCTGAACGCCATAAAATGATTATTTATTATTATGTGGTTATCGTTTGGTAACACAAATCAATTTATTTTTCATTGGGATCTATCAAAAAACTGATTTTGACAATATTTCACTTCAATTGGCCAAATAAATTGATTTATTTCTTGATTTTAAATCAATTTTGCAGATCTCTTTTACTAACACCACTATGCATTAAATCTGAGAATTTCGCTGGCAAAAGATTCAGATATGTCCTTTTTATATATAATTATTAACAAATTCTAGAGCTTTTTTAAATAAATCAGTGTCATTTAAAATTTTCAAAGTGGAAGGTTGCAAAGCACTGACATTGGGTTCGTTCGTTGAAATTTACCCAGGTTCGTCATAGGTCTTCTGACAACCCCGAAAGTTGTACAAAAAAGTGGGTTTTTCGGTTCTCAAAAAACACCCAAGGACCATTAATTTTATGTTGCAGGAAACCAAGTTATGTCATTTAATAATTAAAACTTGAAATATGTTAAATTTAAGTACTTAGTACATTTTTTTGTATGTCTGCAACTGAAAATAAATTTGAGTATTCTTTTATTTCCGGTTTAAAAATAACAAATCAAATCAATTCTCATGTGACTTTGACGTTTATTAATTTACCTCAACTTGTCCCAGATAAAAACCTAGTTCTACTTCAGGGCAAGTAGAGGGAACCTAGGTTTCAAAAAACACAGAATTTGCTTATCAGGGTGACTTCAGGTTTTTCAAAAAACCCTTTAAGGCGACCCTAGGGCTCAACGAACAAACCTATTATAAACAATTTCATTCATTGAAAGGACAATGAAAGTACCGTCACGTGGATTTGAAAAAATGTATATGTAAGTAACTCTAGATTTACAGATTTCAAATCCGCGATGACGGGACTTTCAGTGTCACCTACTTCTAACCTATTTGGTTAACGAAATGAGGGAATTCCCCGACCGTCAATAGCTCGCCCGCATTACCAATGTACCGCGACAAAAAAAAATTAAGCAATTAATGGATGCGTTCTGAGAATTGACATCTTTTTGTTTTGAATGTGTTGAAATTTTTATGATTAGTTTGTATTTGTATATGGTCTTTAGTTTTGCCCCACTATGATAGATTTTAAATACTTAAAAATATTATAATTTTTAAGTACTTAGGTACATTTTGTTAAAAATTTAACGCCTTCAAATCAACTGCAGAGCTATAATAAAACAAAGATCGTTCAAATTTCAATGTGATTTAGTTGAATGGAATAAAAATAAGCAGAGAGTGATATGATAAACAATGTTTTTCGATTTGTTTTCCGGCGCAAAAAAAAACAACAAATACCGTTTACCAAGCTATAGACGACGACGTTCTTTTTCTTCGCTGCTAATATTGCCCGTTCACAAATCCAATCGAGATTTTAATAATTATTTGGAATGCCAGGGAACACTTTACTTTGGTGATGAGTTTCTCGCAAAAATTTGTCGGGAATGATATCAATCCAATCGAGACATCAACAGAAATTTGACCATTGCCAAATGCCAGCAGTTGTCTTGAGAATTCAGCGCTTGATGGGTCGTTCTGTTTCAACTTATTGACATGCCGGCACAAAAACGACGATTTTAAGCACCCATTAAGTTCATTGGCAGCAGTAGATATCAGGATTACGGGAAGCGTTTGAAAAAAATATCCGCTGAGCAATATCATATCTCCACCAAATCATCTCTAATCACCTTGTAAATCCTTAATTGTTAGGTCAACTGCCTCCAAGGCTAGTTTATACGCTATTTTGCATTCATCCCAAATTATGATTTTCCATTCTCGCATCAACTTCGCTGTCGTCGAATTCTTGGTCATTGTCCACGTTATTGGTTTGTCAACCGTGAAAAATTTCGTCACCAGTTGCAAAGCAGAATGTGCAGTTCGACCGCCTTCAAACGGTGTGGTATCAATGACATTGATGTCATAGGATGCAACATGCAACGAAATAAATCTTGGCCGAATTGTTGCTAGAATCAACTAAATGACAAATGTCTTGCATTTCCCACCGGGAGCATCGAGCAAGTAAATGCGATTCCGGAATCGTATTCCAAAGCAGAGCGATTAAAGTCTACATTTATCACTTATTCTTCTAACAACTTCTTGTCGAGTTTGTGGTGCAGTTTGAAGCTGTGCAATATGGGCACGTCTCCATTTATTTCCTCTGCACGTCCCTCTTGCGTTTGGTTAACACGGACATTCTGATTAATTTTTGCAAGATGTGTACGTCGTCCAAGATAGGAATCAGTGTAAACGTATTGTTTAGAAATCGTTTTAATTTCTTACGCAACAAAAAAACGAATTTTCACTCAGCGGTCAAACGATGTGAACAAACGCAAAGTAGTTTATGTCAAAGAAATACACCGGCTGAAATTTGTTCATGAGATTTGACAATTTAGTAAGCATTTTTAAATTTAAATAGCTCACAAAAACAGCCATAAATCGAAAACCAATACACATAAGCACATATTTAAAACCTTCTTCTCGAACATACCTTTCATAAAAAAAAAATATATTGACAATGGTCGAATGCCAACTGACATCATTATAGCGTCATACGTTTTTGACAACATTTTTTATAAACGGTGATTTTTTAAGAGCTTGGTTTTTGAAAATTCAAAAAAACACAGAAACTTGTAAAAAGTGAATGAAATTTTTATTTGGATCGATAAACCAATTTCTGCCATTTACTTTTTAAAAATAATTTCACTTAAATGTTGCCCGCGGCTACGCTTCAGGTGGTCCATTCTGAAGGTCCAATTTTGGCAAACTTTTTCACACATTTCGGCCGGAATCTCACCAATGACGCGTTCAATGTTGGCTTCCAAGGCAGCAATCATGTTTGGCTTGTCCCCATAGACAATAGACTTAACATAGCCCCACAAAAAATAGTCTAACGGGGTCAAATCACATGATCTTGGTGGCCAATTGACTGCGCCAAAACGTGAGATCAACTGTTCAACAAATTCGCCTCTCAATTGATGCATGGTTTCGCGTGCAGTGTGGCATGTGGCACCGTCCTGTTGGAACCACATGTCGACCGAGTTCAATTCTTGCATTTTCGGCAAAAAAAAATCTGTTATCATAGAACGGTACCTTTCTCCATTGACCGTAACCCTGCGGCCTTCATCGTCCTTGAAGAAGTACGGCCCAATGATGCCGCCTGCCCATAAACCGCACCAAACAGTGCATTTTTCGGGATGCATTGGTAGCTGCTGAATTGCCTCTGGCTGCTCTTCACTCCAAATACGGCAATTCTGCTTATTCACGTATCCATTTAGCCAAAAATGAGCCTCGTCGCTGAAGACAATTTTGCCGGACGTAGCTTGCGAAACACATTTTTCACAGAGCACGAATTTTGATAATAAATTTCAATAATTTGCAAACGTTGTTCAGGCGTAACTCTATTCATGATGAAATGGCAAACAATACTGAATCGAAATGTCAAATGTTCGTGGAATTTGTCATGTGTGATCTGTCAAAAATATAAACGTCAAAAACCAAGTAGCAAAAAAATCACCCGTTATATAAAGATTTCAATAATGGTAGGTAACTGATTTTCTTTAATTTTACTAAAGGGGCCGAAAAGGGTGCACAATATTTCTAGAGACGAGGACCCGAACTCATTTTTATCTTAACTTTAAATATTCTCGTTATTATGCTTGTAGTTATGATAAATGTAATTTTGTTGTACTTCTGTAAGAAAGAAAAAGTAACACATTAAAATGGTGCGAATGGTGCAATTAGCATGAATTAACAACAAAAAACTTGATCCGAAAAAAAGCTAAATTAGAAAAAAAAATATTGATAAATCGTTTATTTTTCAAAATTTCAACGGCTGGTAGAGGCCCAAATGTAGTATTGAATACGCAACTTTTGACGGGTCCTACGTGAGGATACGCCACAAAAAAAATTGACGGGACACTCTAATGTTCATACGTAGCTACATCATATATATGCAATCCCGGTGTGGGTGTGTTCGTTGTTCTTGTCCTTTAAAACAGCTTGATTGATTTTGATGAACATTTTTTCTACTTATGGGATCACATGGATGGTTCTTATTTTTCTTATTTTTACAATAAGATTTCTCACAATTGTATTTATACATATAGATAATTAAATAATAAAATCTTCATTAATATATCATAAGTACATACTAGCGAATCCTGTGGTAGACATATATACTAGCGGACTCGGTAGGTAATCTTTGGTCTACCACAGGATTCGCTAGTACAAACTTATTCGCTAGTATTATGATATACACCTAACGTAATCCAAATTTAAAAAAATATTTATTTAATCTTTTTTTTCAGACAAAGCAGCATTGCTTCTGGAGACAGTTCATTTGTGTGTGAAGGCGAGGGAGGTTCTAGCGCTAAGATAAACGAATTTCAAGCAGCGTGGAATGTCACAAACGCAATTCAGGGCATGTTTATTGTTTCATTGCCTTTTGCTGTTTTACACGGAGGATACTGGGCAATTATTGCCATGGTCGGTATTGCCCATATATGCTGCTACACCGGAAAAATTCTAGTTCAATGCCTTTACGAACCGGACCCGAATACCGGCCAACCTGTTCGAGTGCGTGACAGTTACGTTTCCATTGCCAAAGTATGTTTCGGTCCAAAATACGGCGCCAAAGCTGTTAGTGTTGCTCAGATAATTGAGCTTCTCATGACATGTATCTTGTACGTTGTTGTCTGTGGTGATCTTTTAGCGGGTACATATCCACAAGGATCTTTAGATTCGAGATCATGGATGATGTTGACTGGAATATTTCTCCTGCCATTAGGTTTTCTCAAATCATTGAAGATGGTATCACTTTTATCTTTTTGGTGCACAATGTCTCATTTAGTCATCAATGCAGTTATTCTTGGGTATTGCTTATTGCAAATCGGCGACTGGGGTTGGTCAAAAGTCAGGTGGAGCATTGATATGGAGAAATTTCCAATATCTTTGGGAGTGATTGTTTTTTCTTACACATCGCAAATCTTTCTGCCAACTTTAGAAGGAAACATGGTGGATCGATCAAAATTTAACTGGATGTTGGATTGGTCTCATATTGCAGCAGCTATATTTAAGGCCACTTTTGGCTATTTATGTTTTTTAACATTTCAGAATGATACACAGCAAGTTATAACAAATAACTTGCATTCCCAAGGCTTCAAGGGAATGGTCAATTTCTTCTTAGTCATCAAAGCTATTCTTAGTTATCCATTACCATACTATGCGGCATGTGAACTATTGGAAAGAACATTCTTTCGTGGTCCTCCAAAAACAAAGTTCCCTTCTATTTGGCACTTGGATGGAGAGCTTAAAGTATGGGGTCTTGGATTTAGAGTTGGCGTGATATTCTCCACTATTATGATGGCTATATTTATTCCACATTTCTCGATCCTAATGGGATTTATTGGAAGCTTTACAGGAACAATGTTGAGTTTCATTTGGCCTTGTTATTTTCATTTGAAAATCAAAGGACATTTATTAGACCAGAGAACCGTAGCTTATGACTACCTCATTATATTTTTAGGAGTACTGTTTGGTGTTATTGGAGTTTATGATTCTGGAAATGCGCTTATTGAAGCATTTGAAATTGGCTTGCCGTTTTAAAGAAAAAAATATACTTATACATATTTTACTAGACTCATTTTATTAATTTATTTTACAATGCGAACATTTAAAACTTGTATACTAACTCATTAATCTTTTAATTTTATAATCGATTACCTTAATACCCTAATTAATGTGGAATACCAGCTTACAAAAGTTTTAATCATTAAAAATCTGTTTTTAACTTCGGTTACGATTTAGGTTTTATCTCAAACCTTATAGAAAGTATGTGTGCACGTAATTTTAAGGCTGGTTGGTGATCAAATAATTTTAATATTATTGTTTAACAGTCGTAAAAGATTTGTTGATTGCGAACGCAAAAAAAAAACTATTCCACACACTTTCCCTACACGACCGACGTTTCGTTGGCTATTTTACAACTTTGTCAATATAATTATTATATTTGGTTAAATGAAAATTAAAAAGCTAATTCTTCCATACAATTAACAACAAACAAACACAAAAATATTTTCTTATTCAAATGTAAAGCTTAGCGAAATTGCGTCAAAGTTTTAATTGTGTTAGGCACTGATTATAAATAGCGAATCGAACATTCGATAAGTTTCGAATAATTTAGTGAACTTCGATTAACTCAAGGTTCTTTCGTTGAACTTCACCAAGGGTTTACCCCAAGAGTTGTCAAAAAAGCGGGGTTTTCGGTTCTCAAAAAAACACCCGAGTACCATTCATTTTATGTTGCAAAAATGCATGTTGTATCATATAATAATTAAAACGTTTAAATTTAATTTCTTATTGCATTTGCTTTGACACTACGCATTCCACAGCTTCAAAGGTTTCTATTTTCTATTTCTGTGTATGAACAAAAAATTTAGAATTCTTTTAATTTTCATTTAAAAAATAACAAATTACAAACAAAACAAATACTTCAGTTTAGGGATAAGCGATGTTCATCGATTTTAACGAAATATCTATGTTAACACGAGCAAATCGATGCTTTAATATCGATGATGAAGAAAGAATATACGAATTTCGTTAAAAACATCGACATTTTCGATTCGATAATTATTAACATTGATGATGATTATTCACTGATTTTTCTCAATATCGCTTATTGATTTACGGGTTGAACAGCACGTACAGTTACGCACGCCCCGATCTACGACAAACAGCTTTCACAAAATCTGAGTGGAATCTTCTTGTTTTTGAAATCAGCTGTCTTATGTCAAAATGAAATGATAAATAACAAAACCGTGGTTATTTTGAATTTCAATTAAGTTTACATATATATTATTTGAAAATTTAAAACAACCTTGTGGTCGAAGAATATAAAGAACGTCTTTTACAATTTCTAACTGAATAGAAACTATGTATTTCATGCGGCCTTTAGAAAAATTACAATTTCCCAGAAATTTTGAACTTTTTCTTTTGTTAGCCTTGGGTCAGGTGGGCTATCTCGATCATTAGCTAAAAGAGTATTTCATTTTGGACTTTATTTGTTTTTTTTATCCTTTAGAATCAAATATTATTTATAAAACCATTTGTAAAAATACTTACATTTTTCTTTTCAAAAAACTCTTAACGACGCCTTACTTTCAGTGTCGGACACAAATAGTTTGTTGTAGAAAAATTTTGTTAGAATATTCCAGTCGAATTCGTTGATACCAATTTATTGGAACTTCGAAAATTGAAAGCAATTCTTTCACTCCGAATCAACTACGATGGAATTTGTGATAGGTTTATTGGGAAACGTAGCATATTGTCGATTACGATCAAATTTGTGATAGGGCTGATTTTCTGAATAGCCTTGAACAAATATTTTCGCTCAGATATGAGAGGTTCAAGAGAGTTTAATTCGACAGAAAATTGTTTCCAATAATCTTTTAGTTTTCTCTTCGAAGAACCAAACACTTCTACACCATTCAATTCGATTTCATCAAATTAAATAGTTTTGGAAATTGAATTGCATTTGTCCATATGACAAGTTATTTTTTTTTTTAAATATCTAGCTAGGTACAGGTTAATACCAGTAAATTCGAAACTTTTGTTTATAATTAATTGAAAATGTTTCCCGGCAAAACAGTTAGCTAGCGTTATCAGTAAATATTTTGATTCGATAGTACTTGGGTTAGATTAGCGAAGATTCGCTATTTGTAATCCATGGATAACCAACTAACTAAAGTTTTGACATTTGAAGCGAGCTATGTTTGAGCGAATCGCTTTTGGTAATACGAAATTAGGGAATTCGCTATATTTAAATTTCGATTCGCTATTCATAATGAGGACCTTAAATATATAAATATTTTTTTTAGCGAAATAAAATCGACCCGTTAAGAAATTTGGAAGAAATCCAATAAAACGTATCCTTCGGGAAAAAATGAAATAGTTTCTTATTTGCATTCGGAATCTGATCTGTGAGACTGTCAATAATCTAAATATACACTTAAATATTAGAAAAAATAATTGTTTTTGAAAAAAGGTTATTAAAGGGAAATTAAATCCTTTACATAGAACTTTATTTCGTGGCATTTTTTAATGCATAGTTTAATTGACATATAGTTTGATTTTTGTATCTAATATCGTTACTGCAGCTGTTGCAAAAGATGGATGGGGGTCGGATGGACAGCCCCTCTCATCCGTTTTATATGTATTTTATTAATTTATTATATTTTTCTTTTCTTTTTGTTTTTAAAAAAACATAGTTGGATTTTGTAACAACATAAACATTGTATTATTTGTTTATGAAACAGATTTTTATTGAAGCTGATAAATCAAACAACTATATTTGTTTACACTAATGACTGGGGTATTTGTGGTTATATTCTTGAATATTAATAATAAAAATATATTTAAAATTAAAAAAATATTTGTAAATATTAGAGAAAATAACAATGAAGTGTTTTGAGTATTTCGAACTAAGTTACATGTTATTACTTTGTAATATGCCAGTGTTATTTGAAATATAAATGTAAAGTTACTGCGAGTTCAAATTAATATACAGATGATATTGTTATATGTATAGAAATTTATTGTATTTATTTAGGTTTATTTAATTAAAAATTAAATTTTTGGAAAATTCTATTTTGATGTAAAATAAAATGTCAAATGCAATTTTTTTAAATAATATACTTAGTATAATATATTAACTTAGTTTATTTATTAGTAAGGCAAACTGCCCATAGCTTATATAACTTAGAAAACACTTATTAATGTTTAAAGTAGGTACTTATTAAGATCTAAGTGATTTATTAATGTCTTCCAAAAAAGAAACAAAGTCTTCCAATGTTTTTCTTCAAACATAAAATATTACAAAATATTACAATAAACAAAAATGTAACTTGTGTTACGTATTATAACGTTTGTCTTCCAACACGTATTTACTCGTAACTACATATAAATATACATAAATATATTTAAGCTTAAGATATACAATTTAAAATATATCTAGTTAGATATACTATATAAATAATTAAATGTTTAGTTAACTATTATAATTTTAAATAAAGAAAAATATATAAAATTTATGTTTTTCAGTTTATTTATATGTATTCATTGAACATAGTTGCTGGCACGAGTACGATAAATCAAGGGCCGAAAAATAATCAGGGAGCTTTTTTAAAAGGGGTTTAATACAATATTTTGTTTACTATAGGGGAGGGGCATCTATATCTTCTTGTTTAGGGGGAACGGGAGGGTCAATTTTCTAAAAAAAATAATTAAAATGACAAAAAAAAAATATTAAAAAGCAACGGCAACACTTACAATAGAAAAATTATATGTTTTCTGAAAGCCAGAAACCTGTTTTTTTATATTTTGTTTCAGTATAGTTATTAATACTCTCAAAACTTATCAAATGTTTTTTTAAATGTTTCAATTTTGGTATTCAAAATTGTGAAACTAAGAACTGAATTGGCTTCAATTATTTGACGTTTCTAAAAATTCTTAATTGAACACTAAAAACTAGATGTCTTCTATGTCTTCTATATTATGAGAAAATTGAAAACTACCGCAACTGCTTTTTTATTCAATTTTTATTTTCTTGGATTTATGTAGGCCTTTTTTCATACATACAGTGCTAAAACTCAGTATTGTATATAAACAGTGAGGAGGGCATGCTGCACCTGCAACCCCCTGCTTGAACCAGTATAGGATTTGGAGTATATGCGAGCTTCTTTCTTAAAGTTATCGTACTCTCCCCCAGTTGCTTACAGGTTATAGACATCAAATTTTGTTTCGAAAAGTTGACAAGAGTAAGGATTTTATTAAAACTTATGCCGGATTTACACGAGTGACAAATCGCCATTATTTCTTCCATTTTATTAACATTACTGACTAAATCGTGTAAATGGTTTGAAAATTTGTCAGTATTTTTGTCACTAAAAAAATGGCAGGGATGACTGGCATTAAATATTGCCATTATAATGGCGTCATGTAAATGCACAATAATGCCATTTTGAAAATTATGGCACACCGCGAGGAAGAATGAACTTGCTCATTCTTTAATGGCAGATTGCCATTATCAATCAAACAGACATTATTTCACCCTGTGTAAATGCTTATCATTATCGATTTAATTTTACCATTATTTTGTTTAATGGCATGAATTAATGGCAATTTGTCACTCGTGTAAATACGGCATTACGATACGAAAGCCAACAAAAATTATTTTTTCAAGTCTTCCATAATGGCATGAACAATGTCGTAAAACACTTGTTTTTTTTAAGCGAGAAGAAATGAAATCCTAATGTTTTGCCTGAGACCGCTTCGATCAGATCAAAAATCACTATCGCACCTTTGTCTGGAAAAGTCTTGTTTATTTTGAACACCTCCTTTGCCACTGGAATGCAATTTATTATCTCGCATTTTTCTTTTCACGTTGAACTTATAATCTGTCCATACCTTGATATACTAAAAACACCTATATTTTTCCATCCATCGACAGAATTTTCCGGATTACCAAGTGAATTGAGTTTAATTGACCAAATTGTTCCCAAAAATAAAGGACTTGGCTTTGGCTTATGCTTGGCTATTTGGCATCTAGTTTTTAACAATTCCTGGACTCCTGGACACCTTTCCATAAAATTTGTACCGTTTGTGTTGATGGCTTATTATTAAAATTTTACACGTAATAAATATGTTACAGCTACATAAAATCATGTGTCAAAAAACAATAAAATACGAGACCCAACCGCAGTCGTAAGATAACACGAGTATCGTTTAAAAAAAAAACGGTAATCATAAAACGTAATCACACTCATATGTATAAAATAGACGCACAAGCAAACCAAAGCAATGGCATATTATATAATAGGTTGCTAGTTTAATGTCAGCTTCATACAGCAATTGTCAAAAAAAATGTGGCCACCATGAAATCGCGATACCAGCGTTCGTGACGTCACTTCAGGAAAAAAAATTAACTACTTGAAATATTCGCATTGAAGCTAGCGACATCTGTTTTAAAAAATTCAAGAAGTTGCATTTACCAATAAGCAATAGCCGAAATTTTTAAATTTCATACACAAAAATGTGTGACATCTAAAATAATTAATTCTTAATTAATCTAATTTATTTTCTATCAGCTTAGTTCGTAATAACACGGCGCGTGTTTAGCCTTGCGTGAATGAAGTCCAATAGAGAAAGAAAGAACGAACAGATGAAACAGAAATAACTCTATCTGAACACGAACGGGTAGCATTCACACTGCGTGTTTTTGACGTTTCTCTTTCTTTCTTTTTTCGGATTTGCTTTATTTATTTTTGGTGATGAATAAGCACCAATCCAAATGATTGACGAATTCAAATGGAATAAGGAATTGACTTCTGAGCAAATTTTTAATTATGAAATGCACCCCATTCTCTCCACTCTCAGTCATTTTTAACCGTTGTCTTCGTGAAGGTATATTCTTTGATGCTTGGTTAATATCTTAGTTCCTACCGCCCAATTTGTACCATTCCAGCAATACCTAAGCTCTTTGAAAAAATTATATATACAAAACCAGCGGACCAAATTAAGGCCTTCAAATCAACTGCAGAGCTATAATAAAACACAGATTGTTCAAATTTCAATGTGATTTATTTGAATGCAATAAAAATAAGGAAAGAGTGATATGATAAACAATGTTTTTCGATTTGTTTTCCGGCGTAAAAACAAACAACAAAGACCGTTTACCAAGCAATCGACGACGTTCTTTTTCTTCGCAGCTAATATTGCCCGTCCACAAATCAAATTGAGATTTTTATAATTTTTTGGAATGCCTGGGAACACTTTACTTAGTGATGAGTTTCTCCTTTTGACGTTGTTAACTCCGCAAAAATTTATGGGGAATGATATCAATCCAATCGAGACATCAACAGAAATTTGGCCATTGCCAAGCGCCAGCAGTTGTCGTGAGAATTCAGCACTTGATGAGTTGTTCTGTAATACCACTCATATTTGTGGTCAATTTCAACTTATTTACATGCCGGCACAAAGACGACGATTTTAAGAATCCATTAAGTTCATTGGCAGCAGTAGATTTCAGGATGACGGAATCGTTTGACGAAAATCTCCGCTGAGCAATATCATATGCCACGAAATCATCTCAAATCACCTTGTAAATGCTTCATTAGGCGTTTTTCTTTTTTAGTTCAGAGCAGAATCTGAGTTGTCAAAAAATTTGTTTGTGTTTCTTTTTAACTCAGAGCATGCCGAGCTCCAGATATGTGTTTCTTTTTTCGTTCTGAACATGGGTAGATCGCACTCGACGTGCTCGCACATAATTGACTGAGCATGTGAGTAAATTGCTGAACGCACCAAATTCCATTTGTGCCAAGAAGGAAAATGTGAAGAAAAAAATAATTAGATACATAAGTTGTCGAAGGAAATTGATCGCTTGTTGGTTTTCTGTATCTGGTGTGTATCAGTATACAAAAAAGGGTAGGTATTGCTTTTTATGGTTAAAAATGAAAATGTATTCTGATTTGTGTGGTTCAAGTGTGTTTAAAAAAACATACCAATTATGTTTGGAGCAAGTTCAATGCATAATCTATGTGTTCGAACTCTGTTCAGGGCTCTGCTCTGAACGAAAAAAGAAAAACGCCTATTGTTAGGACAACTGCCTCCAAAGCTCGTCGTTTATGCGCCATCGTTTATTCATCCCAAATTATGATTTTGCATTCTCGCATCAGCTTCGCTGTCGCCGAATTCTTGGCCAGTGTAAACGTTATTGGTTTGTCAACCGTGAAAAAATTCAGCGTCAGTTTCAAAGCGGAATGTGCAGTTCGACGGCCTTCAAACGGTGTGGTTTCATTGCCATAGGATGCAACAGGCAACGAAAGAAATCTTGGAGTTATAATTGATATAATATTAACCTTCTCCAATCATATTGATTATATTGTTTCTAAAGCTAGCTCCATGCTTGGTTTTATTAACCGAAATTCAAAAGATTTGTCATATCCATTTACGTTAAGATCACTATATTTTAATTTCGTTCGATCTATTTTGGAATATTGCTGTATGGTATGAAACCCCATGTATAATACTCATTCTATTAGAATTGAAATGATTCAGAAGCCTTTTACTAGAACGGCTATCAACATTTTTCACTGGAACATTGATATGTCTTCTTACCGTTCGAGATGTCTGTTATTGAGTATTCAATCTCTTGAATCTAGAAGAGTAAACTTTGAAATTATGTTTATAAGAGATATAATCTTCTTATATATGAAGAACAATCCAAATTATATTTGTGTGAAATTTTCAATAGATCTTAGGACATGTTCGGAGAGTGCATATAAGAAATCTGTTTCCCGTCCGATGTCTAGAACCGAAGTTATGACCAAAAAATGTAACTACATGTTTGTTATTGCTTTATTAGTATAAATAATGTATTTTGTTTTGTATACACACACTTTCATTTTGGTTTCTCTTTGTTGCCGCGTGTATGAACACAACTACAGAATTTAATTACCATTAAATGGATTTTGATATCTTATTTTGTCGGTTGTCTAGAATGTTTTTTTTTGGACGACTTAAAGGTGGAAAATTCGTTGTGATAGAAGACGTTTTGGGTGGAGAAGCTTACGAGATATACATGAGATGAGACTGTGCTGCGATCAATGCCTAAACCTGATAGATTGCATTATACATTGACTTAGGCTGTGCGCGATTTGACAGGTGTCATTTTCACATTATAATTTTCTATTTAGAAAATGTGCTAGTTTTCCTGCTGAAATTGATTCGAGATTTGTGTATTATTACACTGATTCCGAATTAACCTTGGACGACGTACACGTCTTGCAATAATAACTAATCAGAATGTCCATGATCATCAAACGCTAGAGGTACGTGCAGAAGAATTCGACAAAAAGTTATTAGAAGAAGAAAAGTGGTAAATATAGTCTTCAATCGCGCTGCTTTGGAATACGATTCCGCAATCGCATTTAATTTCTCGATGCTCCTGGTGGGAAATGCAAGAAATTTGTCATTTAGTTGATTATAGCAAGAATTCGCAGCCAAGGTCTCTTTCGTTGCCTGTGGAATCCTATGGCATCTATGGCATTGCTGCACACTGTTTGAAGGCGGTCGAATTACACATTCCGCTTTGAAGATGGCGATGGATTTTCTGACGGTTGACAACCCAATAACTTGCACAATGACCAAGAATTCTGCGAAAGCGAAATTGGTGCGAGAATGCAAAATAATAATTTGGGATGAATGCACGATGTCGCATAAACGAGCATTGGAGGCATTTGACATAAAAATGAAGGATTTACAAGGTAATTCGAGATGATTTGGTGGTCAACGGAGATTTTCGTCAAACGCTTCCCGTCTTCCCAAAATCTACTGCTGCCAATGAATTTAATGCATCCTTGAAATCGTCGTATTTGAACCGGTATGCATATCAAGAAGTCTAAATTGACCAGACACCTCGGCTGCTGAATTCTGAAGACGACTGCGGGCGCAGTGGGCAATGGCCAAATTTCTGTTTATGTCTCGGCTTGATTGATATCATTCAAGTAAAGTATTCCCCGAAATTGCAAAATATTATAAAAATCTCGATTGGATATGTGAAGCAGTGAAGAAAAAGGACGTCGTCGAGAGCTTGGTAAACGGTCTTTGTTGTTTGTTTTTGAGCCCGAAAGCAAATCGAAAAACATTGTTTATCATATCACTCCCTCCTTATTTTTATTCCATTCAAGTAAATCACATTGAAATTTGAACGATCTGTGTTTTATTATAGATCTGCAGTTGATTTGAAGGCGTTAAATTGGGCCGGGACGAAGTTCGCCTAGTCCGCTAGTTAACTATAAAATCAATTGCTCGTTTTTACTGTCTTTAGTTTGTTGGTATGCTCCAGAACGTGAACTTCGTTCTCGTTCGTTATTTGAGATTCCTTTTCATAGAGTGAACTATGGTTACAATTAAGCTATTACTCGCTGTTTAAGATAGGCTAACTCTGTTTGTTTCTCGATTTTAGTATGTTTTATAGCAGGGATTGTTTAAAAAAAAAATAGTATCTTTTTCAATTTGTGGTGGTTAGACTTTAAGTATTGTAATTATCATTATATTCTGTAGTTTATAAGAGATTTGTACCTCTGATTGATGAAAATTAAATAAATAAATAATCCTTGTCATCAGGAATATATAAATAAAACGCGCATTACCGAATAGAAGTTCAAAAGAAAATAACAAAGAGTTGCACGTTACATTAACGCAACGTGTAATATTTAACTTAGCTGTTTTTCCCGCTAGTTGCAGTCAAGAGGTCTAAAATGACAGAGACTAAACTGGAACCAACTTGAGCAACTGAACTAACCGGAGTCGCGGTTTAAACCTCTTATTTTTCGGGTATCTTTACTGCTTTCTAAAATTCGATTCCTAAAAGTGGTATATATAGAAATCTGTAGAGGAACACTGCTTTCAACTTAACCTTATACACGAGTACTTCAATTAGATTAAGCGAAAAAATTAAATTGACAACTTTTCCCATTATACCTAATTTGCTCAATAGTCGTTAGTTCAGGCAGACGGCAAAAATTTGTTTTGCCATGCTAATGTTCTTACAATTATTTTCGAATAGGTATATTTAAAGCTTTGGCGTTTAAGTATAAAGATAAATGGTTTGATAAAGAGTGTGAAGTAGCAAGACAAAAATCTTTTAGATGGCTCAAAACCCTTCGCAAATTTGGAACTATTCTCTTCAAAGATCTTTACACTAAAACCAATTTCGAGTTCAAAAGATTGTGTAAAGAAAAAAAGAAACGCTTTCAGGAAAACGAGGCTCTTAAACTTACATGCTGCAAAAATACAAAAGAATTTTGGCTTGCAATTAACAAATTCAATGGTAAAGTGTCAAAAATAAGCTTTAAGCGAGTTTTTTAATGCTTTATTTTCAAGCTTTATTAAACCCAGTAACCAACACACTTCCAATTCATTATGCTACACCATTGACTTTAAACGAAATACTAGACAAATTTTTTCTTATGATGAAGTAAATCAAGTTTTGAGCAAACTTAAGGACCAGAAGTCATCAGGTCCAGATGGGATCCCCATTGAACTCTTTAAATATGCTACAAATGAACTAAAAGAAAAAATGTTAACTGCTTTTAACAATATACTGGATACGGGAGTTATTCCACCACAGTTCAAAGAAGCAATAATATTCCCCATACATAAAACAGGAAATATAGCGGACCCAGCTAATTACAGATGAATATCACTTCTTAATGTATCCTATAAAGTATTTACTAAACTTTTGAATACTAGAATGGCACATTGGATTGAGACTCAAAAACTTATCCATGAATATCAAGCTGGTTTCCGAAATGGTTACTCAACCATAGACAATATTTTTGTACTCCAGAGCATTGCGGCCACATTCGTAGAACAAAAAAAGAAACTATTCGCCTTCTTCAGGCAGGCTTTGATAACATCGATGGAAGAGCTCTATTCTATAAGTTGTACAATACTGGAATGAGTAATAAATTTGGAAAGGTACTTGAAAACATGTATGACGACAACCGGGCAGCAGTATGGTGTGGAACTGAAACTTCGGAGTGGTTCGAAACAAATATGGGAGTAAGACAAGGCTGTTCCTTAAGTCCCTACCTATTTTGGACAAATCTTAGGTGGACTAGTGGTAACACGTGTCTAGCGAGAACAAAGATTTGGCCAAAGCTGGATCTTAAACGCTCTAAGGCTTTGACCTCTCTATGCAGACGGCACATTAGCTCCACTATAGGTGTCATCACAGGACACTGCCTCATAGGTAGACATGCTGCAAGACTTGGCGTGCTCGCAAACGACCTTTGCAGAAGCTGTTTAGATGAGGAGGAGGAGGAAACTATTCTTCATCACCTCTGTACATGCCCTGCACTGTCTAACAGACGAAGTCTTCTTCTAGGAGACTTATTCTTCAGCGACATTAGTGAACTAGCACACTTAGACATTAATTCTCTCCTCCGCTTCATAAGAAGCTCAAAAGCTTTTAAGTTCTTTCTTTTGGGGCAAAAAACCCAAGTCCTGTGGTACCACAATGGTCCTTTCTTCTTGGACTAAGTGTGTTAATTAGTTATCTTTAACAGCTAACAGCCACTATAACCTAACCCTACCTATTTTCGATGTATATCAATGACTTCACAGACTGTTTACCTGGAGGAATAGAGTTTGCGGGAGTGTTAATTAAAGCACTTCTTTTTACAGACGAAGTGGTATTATTCTCTTACTCGCCGGAATCATTGAAACTGATGATAAACCGCCTTTATGTGCACTGTCAAACGTGGAACTTAACGGTTAACCTAGGGAAATCAAAGGTGATGATTTTAAAAAAAGAAGATGGTAAATTATGCAGAAACGAGCGATGGTACTTCAATGGAGAACAAATCGAAGTTGTAAAAAACTATAAATACCTTAACATGATGATTTCTAGTAATCTTAACATGGAACCACATTTAAAAGATAAACTTGTTAAAGCAAAAATTGCAATCAGTGCTATATGGAAGAGATGGTTTTCAAATAAATTCGTTGACCATACCGTCAAATACAAAATTTTCGTTGGAGTGTTGGAATCGGTGATGTTGTACGCTGCACAATCTTGGGGACACAGTCAGCATGAAACTGTAGTAAAACTCCTGAGATACTATATCAAGAGAATATTTGGATTCCAAGTACAACACCCAATTATATGCTGATAATTGAAACAGGACTTTCACCATTATTTATTAAATCCTTGAAGCTGCACGTAGATTATATTCTGAAAGTTCTTGAGATGCCAGACGAAAGGCTGCCCAAAATCGTTGCTATGAGAGTAATTCAAAGAAGAAATGTATGGGTTAGTTAACTTGAGGAGCTTGCTGGCTATTGTAGGATGGATTTTGATTATTCAAGGATAACAAACGGAAGTCAACGAAAAGATATGCTCTACGAGCTCATCCGCCGTTCACCGCTCAATATACAGTGCCCTGAATCACAATCTAGGTGAAAGAAATTACTTCAATAACCGCAACAGCCAAGAACTAATATCCGCCATCTTCAAAATGAGAGAACTCATATGGTTAAATTACATACCACATCGTCCCGATTTACCGATTTGTTGCAGTCCTTGTAACTTCTTGGAAAGAGCAGATGTTTTACACTTTATTGGTAGGTGTCCCGTTCTTAAAGAAACTCGTAGATGTTATCTAGGAAGTTATGTTTTATCCGAATATGAAGTTAAAACACTTTTAAATTGTGAATCAGATGTAAAGCTTCTTCTAAACTACTACAAAAAAGCAATAACTTACAGAAATAATATTATAAATGAAAATTTTTAATCTCAAAATAATTATCTATTATTATTTATATTTTTATCTTGTAAATAATTACAATACAAACTATATATAATTAAAAGGTGTTTTTTTTTATTTTTTTATAATAAAATTCTATATACTACTGAAATTACTCAGCCAAGTAGAAGACTGATGAGTCCAAGTGAGATTGCCGGGATGAAACGCAAATTTTGTGGACTTAAGGCCGTTAAAAGCTATTTTGAATCTATATATAATTATGTTTATTTTTTATTTAATGTCGATCAGGCAGACGGTAAAAGCCATGCTTTAATGATTTATGTAAAAATATATATTTTGTAACATACTGAAGGAAAAAAAAATAAAATCTATCTATTATCTATCTATCTATCTGGTTAAGTAAAGAATTCATAATAATAGTCGCTAATTTTAATTCTCAGTTTAACTTTGAGGCTAGGATCGCGCATCTGTATAATATCGAGCTCAAAATTATTCAGTCGCAAAAAATAAAAGTGAAAAGAACAAATGGGGTGGCCATGGCGCGATAATTGTGTGTTCGCCTGTCAAACTAATGGTCACAGGTTCGATCCCTGCCGTAGTCTATGTCTTCTTATTTTTCCATTAAAAACCAATTCTAAAAATAAATGTCATACAATGAGTTGCTGGGTTACTCATTACATGTTGTTTAGGCAGTTATATGCCTACCAACATGTGATTGAGTAAAACTAGTATACCGATAAAATATAACAAAACATAAAAAAATTAATGCGAATTATAAGGGACATCGATAAATAAGACACGGAAATTTCTCCGCATTAGTTCAGCCGCCATCCCTGGAGATAAAATCTGAGACAACAACCACCTACAGTCTCCGAATATCGCGCCACACATCTTTCATATCATTCTTTCTTTTCGCTCTGTTGAAACATTTAAAGGGTATTCATAATCCCTTAAGCGCGTGTAGATTATAAAAAAAAAATCGCATGCATTACGTCGCTTCGGATGGTTAATGCCTGAAACGAAGAAAAAGTCTACTGTTTTTGTTAAAATCACTCGCAATTAATGTCGAAAATGCTTCCAAATATTTGTTTTCTTTTTATTTTTGTTGTTTTTTTTTTTTACATTTTTACATAACCTTAAAGTACGTTGGCTTAGTTACTGTAGCAGGTTTTTCTAACTCCTGCTAAAATATTACTGATTTCGTCGTCCTTTCGCACGTCAAATGTTTCGGTTGTTGTAGCACTAGGATACACTAATGATGCAATTGTTTGAGGTGCTATGTTTGCTGGCGGTGGTTCGCCATTACTACTCATGAAATAATTGGATGGCATTCCGTTAAGGCATATTTGATCTGGCTGATGATACGGAAAATAACTGCACTCTAGGTTATTTTGATAAGATGGTGGCGTATGATTTAACGGTGAACAGTTATTAGACGGAATATAAGTGACTTGCGGGTAATAGTTTCCGCTGGGATTGGAATACACTTCATAGTTATCGTAATTTTGATTTGTATCAGGATATTTTGAGAATTTATTGTCGGCATTCTGTTCCGAAATATTCTCGGGGGTACACTGACCATGAGAATTTAAGTAGCGGGAATAGTTCTTTTCATGTTGAGTCATTTGCGGATGGAATCCCGAGGCTGAATCATGCAAGGGGCTGTGATTAACAGAGTACGGACTCGTTAACATTTCATTAATATTATTTTTGGCTTGTGTCCGAGTATTTGGCGAGCTATAATGCGGGGAAGAGCTAGCTTGTGTGGTACAGTGCACACTTGCGTTAATATTGCATGTCTGAGAAAGATCCGTTGGATCGCTTCTTTGGTTTTCTTCCAAAGCTGACATCGGTGGAAAATAGGTTCCCTTCACAGTGTGTGGCTGATCTAACATTCCACGATTGCTACACGTCACATAAATGCCTTTACTGGTAAGCAAGGTTGAGGAAGTCAACGCTAGTGCATGTTGTTGAAATGGCGACTTTTTACCACCTACACTATCGTCTTCGAGGTTGTTGCAAGTTCGGGATTTGTTTTTCGATTTATACATAAGTTGCTTCGTCGGTTTTTGTTTATCGCAATGGTTGCTCGTTACGTTACTCTGAGCTTGATGATGCTGGAACGACGGATGTTTGTTCTCATAATTTTGAATGTTTCCGTCTGTGGGAAGAAAATTGCCATCATCGGAACTTCTGCTCGGATTCGAATTTGGAGAAAAGGATATTTTTGATGACCGGTAAAAGTTCTGGGCTTTCGATTGACATTGGTTTGAGAGTTCAACTTGTGACGTATTGTAGCTTGGTACCTGTGACGACTTCATTTTCGGGAGTGGTTTGCCACTTGCCTGCATTGCTACTTGATCTTTGGCACTGGTTTGAATTGCCCTTGGCTTTGAGTGCTTTCGACGGCGGGGGCGATACTTATAGTTGGGATGCTCTGTCATGTGGATAACCCTCAACCGTTCAGCCTCTTCAACAAATGGTCTTCTATCCAATGGTGTTAAAGACCTCCATTTCTTACCTGAAAATAAATATTAAATTATATTTGTATAATTGATTCTTTTCTATGTTCAAGCTTTATTACATATTATTAACTTATTTTATTCATAGGCTTACCTAACATTTTGCTAAGATCCGCGTTGTGTAAATCTGGATTTTCATCAGCTAGTTTCTTTCGTTCTATTTTTGCCCATACCATAAAAGCATTCATTGGTCGTCGAATTCTTGTCTCTTTGGCACATTTGGCAGAGTTGTTTACAGGTCGGAACTTAACATCGTTTCCAAGTACGTGTCGCTCCAAGAAAGCACAGTTGGATGCACAGACATCATTCTGATACTCGTATCCCCACAGTGAAGCTTCTAAATGTGATGATTCTTCAACATCTGGCGACAATGACATTGGCAACATGTTGGGATGTGATAAAAATTTTGTAGCCAATAGAGGAAGGTTTGAATTTAAGAGTGAGGAGTGTGATGTAAGGAAAGGATTTCCCAACATAGAGTTGTGCGTAAGAATCTGCCCACCACTGCACCGCATCGAATCACTTTCATAGCAAGAAGAGTGTACAATTGGTGAATGTATCCTAGATGTCAAATTGTCGTTGGATTGTCGTATATGTGAAATGGTGGTATGAGTTTGATGAACATTGCTGTTTAAGGAAGAGGGTGCTGCGTATGCCTGATTTTCTGAAGCGCTATATTCGTCGGTGGTTATTGTCTGGTTTTGCTGAATTTGTTGCTTCTGTGAACTTGAAAAATAAGAAAAAATATAAGTTAATAAACAAAAAACGCTTGGAGGTTTTTTTTATAAAATATGGAAAATAAATTTTTTAATTGTATCGTTTGCTATTACTAAATATACAATTTTACTATCTATTTTTAAAAATAGTCGAAAAAAGATCGTTTTGCTGAAGGAAATGTATAGGAGTTTCACGTTGGCTTCTTCTATTGATTCTCTAAATTGATACCTAACTATAATGCCACTAATATTCCAACGTAATGGTACAGTTTCCAATAAACGATCAGAGATTTCGCCCGCATTGTATATCGCTTAAGGCAGAATGCGATCGCTCAATTAACTGATTGTCGTTTTGATGATTGTTCACTGTGTAGTTGATAAAGAGCTATCGTCACAACGGCAATCAACCAATTAACACTAAGCTGTATCGCACTTTGCGTATATATCGCAACACAACCCTGAGTTGACAAAAGGGTATCGGCAATATTTGGAGCTCAATATGAGGCAATGTGACATAAACACGAGGGGTGGTGCAGAAGTACTAGACTAGGACTATCTCTGGTTGGTAATACGGAAAAAATCAAAAATATCAGAAGGTAGATTAAAGAAAAATACAGAATCGTACATATAGCCATTGTTATAGCATTTGTTGATCCTAACTACTTTAGTTTTATGAATGGCTGCAATCAGAGATAATCAGCTTGCTTAAGGATGATTTTTCCTCGAGCCTAGATAGAATTCCCTCTATTGTTCTCAAGAATTGTGTCTCCAAACTGGCTCAACCAGTCAAGGCCCTCAGCTATCTCTTTCTGGCACCGTGTTTCCTAGTTTCTGGAAAGCCTGTTTTATTATACATATTTATAAGAAAGGATCAAAGAATGAAGTCTTAAACTATAGGTCTATTGCCAGGCTTTCCTGTATAATCAAATTAGTTAAAAGTATTATTTTACGACACCATGGAAACATATCTTCTCAAATAATCAACACGACTTTCTTAGTAGATCTACGTCCACACCTAACTCTGAACTCTTGTCCAATACCAACTTCTTTTGGTGGTGTCACAAAATTTTCTTGAACTCAATATTAATTATGTCAAGCCATTACGTATTTTCGTAAGCGTACCCCCATAAACTGTCTTATTAATAATGAATTAGTTCCAATTGGAATATCTATTTGTGAGTTAGGTGTTATCTGTGATTATCAGCTCTATTTTTTTGCCCACTATAGGCGTTTTTTTTTTGTTTATCTCGGAACAAAGAACTCGGCTGTCAAAAAATAATCTGTGTTTCTTTTTTAACTCAAACACGTCTAATCGCTCAACTTCTGTTTACTTTCTCAATCCGATCATGCTGCATTAGCTCAGAATAAAATGACCGATCAAACGGAGCAAAATGCTTGGCGGTGCCAACTTTACGCATAATTTTTACAATAATCACGAAAGAACAAATTAAAAACTAAAATGAATTTGGTAAAAGAAAGCCTTGGAGCTGCTGGTAAATAGGTTTTAATAAAAAAAACAACAAAAAATATAATAATAATTTATGACAGTTCTGTGCTTAAGTTTATTTCAAAATTAAATCGGAGAGCTCTGATCATACTCTGCTCAGAGCTAACTTGATTCCCACAAACTCTGCTCAGTGATCTGCTCTTAGATAAAAAAGAAAAACCCCTTATATGAACGTATTGCAAATAGGGCTAACTCTATTTTAAGTTTTATAAAACGGTGGTGTCAAAGAATTCAATAATCCATACGTCACTAAATCTTTGTATGTTACGTTTGTTAGACCTCTCCTGCTTCCCAAGTGTGGTCACCATACCATCATGTACACATCCAAAGTACTGAATAGCTGTCCAACAAAGACTTATCAGATTTCCTTTACGCGGCCTTAGCTGGGATGAGCCGCATAATTTACCGCCTTACGTCACCTCCTTCTGGGGTCCATACTGTTCTTCTCGATTCCTTTCCACCATAACCAATTATGGTTCAATGTCTCGAATGCTCCGTAAAGCAAGCAACTCATCTATTTTTGATTTAAACCTTTCAAAATCGTCCCTCAAACATACTCTTCAATTCCAGTCTTAATCTATCCCTCACAAATACTTCTTTCTTTTATAGATTTTATTTAGTTTTTAAGAATAAAATTGTTTTTAGATCTAAGAGTTACTTATGTATGCATATACATATGTGCTTGCATTAAGCTAAATTAAATTAAATTAAATTTAAGATAAGGAATAGACTCCACCAGATACAGCCTCTGCAAAAATCTTTGAATAAACGCCAAGACTCATTACGTGCTTGTCTATAAGGCAGTGTCCGGCTATGATACCAATTACGGAGTTGATGCACTATCTGCTAAAGGATATCAAATATTTGGAGCGTTTCAGACTAAGTTTTGACCAGAACTATTTTGTCATCACTTCATCAAGTGTTTACATTTTTCCATCTTATGTTTGTCCTTTCTAAAGCATCTTGTCTCAGGACTTCTCTAAATGTCTTAATTTCAGAAAGACTTTTGGTTTTCAAAACCGGTATAATACTTTCTTGTAAGTGTTGCCGTTGTTTTTTTAAATATTTTTTTTTCTAATTTTAAGTCATTTCTAAAATTGCAAAAACTTAACAAATGTACTAGCGAACTTTTACGTTTTTTAAACTTTTTTTTATTTTTTTTCTCTTCTTTTTTAATTTATAGATCTAATGATCCCATATTTTTTAAATTTTTAACTTTTTGTTTTTATTTTTAACTGCTTGCATTAAGCAGACCCATAATCTTTCTTCTTTCTTACTCGCATTGTTCATAGATACAAGTTGGTATTTTTTTTTAACGGATGTGCGCAGTAAATTGGTTTTGACTACCCTTAAAATAGACAAGCACAGTGCGAGCGTCATGAAAGTAGGGAAGGATGTAAGAGGAGATACCGATGCACATTGGTTTTGAATTTCTGAATATCAAAATGGGAGGGGAAAATAGAGCCGGGTAAGGTATTCCTCATTCGCGTTGTACTAGCCGTGAGAAAGATCTGTACTTAACAGTACGACCGAAGTTGGGCTCAAGGGTAAACTGATGAGCATTCCTAGAAGCGCGAGTATTACGGTTGAAAAGTTTAAGGGGAGGAATGCAACTGGCTATTTCGCTCGAATATTGTTTATAAAAATAGCGATAAAATAGTGAGAGACATATAACCTTTTCGACGGTGTTTTAGAGATGTAAATGTGTCCACTATAGTTCTATCGCCAATCATTCTTAGAGCTTTATTTTGAATTCTATCCCAAAGATTCAAATGAGTTTTGGGAGCTCCTGCCCAAATGTGCGAGTTATACTCCAGATTTGGACGAATGAAGGCCTTATAGATTACAGCCAGATCAGACGGGGATAAGAATTTCTGGGCCGGAGACAATACGGAGCCCTGGGGCAAACTAGCATTTATTTTGTGAATATCAGACTTGAAACAGTCCAATATAACTTGTATTGAACGGTCCGAAAGGTAATTTCTAATCCAACAATAAGAGATTCATCGATACCAAATGAACGCATTTTCGATAAGAGAGCTTGATGCCAAACTATAACAAATGCTTTTGAAATATCAAGCGCAATAATCTTACTTTCTCCAAGATGATGTAAAGATTTCTGCCACTGTTCGGTGAGATATACCATCAGATCACCAGTGGACCTTTTGCTACGAAAGCCATACTGCCGGTCATTAAGGAGCTTTCATTGTTCAAGATATTTCTTGAGCTGATAATTAATCAGCGTTTCCATGACCTTGGAAAGAAGGGACGTAAATGCAATTGGACGGCTGGACAAATGCTGTTTTCCATCCACTCGGAAAGAGACTTGTAGAGCAGGACAGATAGAAAAGCTTACGCAGTGGTTTTGCCATCGTTGAAGTACACCTCTTTAGAACGATGGAGGGGGATACTATCCGGGCCAGCGGATTTGTCTATGTCAAGGTCTTTGAGGACTCTAGCAACTGCACGAGTGCGAAAGAAGATTCGTCCCATAAAATCGTTTACGCTCTCAAGTACTCGAGGAGTCATAACACTTTCTGGCAGCGTCGAATTAACAGCGAACTGCACTGCAAGCAAATCGGCTTTTTCACGAGAACTGACAAAAGGGGTGTCATTAAAGACGAGCGTTGGAACCGAAGACGAAGTTGAATTTCGCATATTTTTTTACAAATGACCAAAAATTCTTACTACCTTTGGGACATTGCAGCGCACGGGGTATTTGGGGGAGGGTAGAGGCGTGAGATTATTTATTTATGTTTATTTAGTGGTTCCTTGACTTTTTCTTGAACTAGACGCGAAAAAGAGGCGGGCAATAGGGGCGGCGATCGCCCCTACGAGTCGATGAACTAACCCCAACTCAATCCAAGGGCATTACATATTACAGTATGAAAATTAAATTTATAAGAAAACAATTTACAAGAAAAAGTTTGCATAATTGTTTTTACCAATTTTTGATTTATTTATCATTTCTTTTGAGCAGGTATATTTTATGAGCTTTTTTATTCATATATTTTATACCACATTGCAATATTTTCCTATCTACTGAGTTAAGTACATAAAGAAATATTTCAACTATTCAAATTCAAGTTTTGTTTTTAATGAACATTGTTTACAAATTTAGGTTTCAATCAAAAGCCAGCGTTGTACCTCGACGCTCGCCGCGACTTTAATTGTCTCCATTTCAACGTAGACAATATGTCGACAGTGTAGACATATGTCCATGATGTAAACAATAACTTTCACATCTAAACATCACAAATAAAATCATTCCAAAAATTGCGCGATTTTATTTAAAGGGAGCACAACCATTGACTAGAATTTGATTTGGATGTGTTTTCTTAATATTTGGGCGTTATTTCCTAATATTTGGATGTTATTCCCTTATTTGGGTGATATTCCCAATTTTGGGTGGTCTTTTCATTTGAATTTTCGTTCTTTCCATAAAAAAAAAGAAAGATGAGAAATAATGCGCAAAAGGAAAAAAATAGAACATTTTAATTTGAGCGATATTGCCGAACGCTATTTCTGTTTAAAAAAAAGGGTTTTTTCTTTTTTTCTTTTTTTTCGGCGAATTTGAGACTTATTCCCTTCTTCCAACTGTTGGTTCAATTAAAAAGAGCTGTTCAGACTGGTGCAGGATTATAAAGGAAGGTAGGACGGTATGTCTTGATTTAAGTGCATACACCTACAAATGAAAAATGAAAATGTTTAGGTCTTCCGTTTCGGGGTGTGGTATGCACCCACTGTCTTAGAATCGATATAAATTATGAAACACTTCGGATTGCTGCAGAAAAATTAAATTCGGTAAAGTGATATTTAAATAAATACACAAATAAATAAAAAAATGAAAACTGGACACTTTCGATTCTCAGATTATTGTATCAATTATTAGAAGTACTTTCAGAAAGATGATCTTTTGACTTTAGAGGTGTTCCTGTTCATAGGGAATCGAAATATTGAAAATTGATGTTTAATATTTAAAGGTTAGAGTTTTTTTTTTGTGAAACTGCCATTATGTTAAAGCTCATTTTTCTCGAAAATGGTTCTAACGAGTTTGATTTAAAAAAATCAGAGTATTTTTTCGATGATAGCTGATTCTCTCATTCTTTCGAAATTTTACACATACTATATAGATTTAGGTACGTCAACTTGTGATGCATACCAATATTTTTAATTACCGAATAGATATTTGTTTTTATTTTTAAAAGCATATTTTAAAATTGTTTTTAATAATTTAATATTTCCAAAACAGTTCATTATTTTTTGTTTCAAATGATAAGTATACACAATATACTTTGTTCCTAGAAACCGCTCCACAGATTTTAATAATTTTATTCTCATAAAGTGAAATTCATCTTTATCAGTTTGTTCGCTAAGGCTAAACTCGGAAACCACACCTATAATTTAAAAAAATCGTTTGGTTTTGAGAGGTTGTAGTTTGCAAGTGGCTTGAGGGTTAAATATTTTTGTGCAAAACTTAGCTGTTTTTAGGGTGAAATGGGCTAGGCGCAAAAAAACAGTACTTGTGAAAGTAAAAATTTCGGGACTGTGAAAGTTTACACAGTAAACTAGATTTTCTTTGTAAGCTTAACATGTGCGAATGAAAAAGATGGCAGTTAAGTGTAAAATCCTATCCACTCTTATAGCTGGCACATGAAAAGTTGGGACCCGCCAAATCTTGTTTTACTGTCATACATATATCAACTTACGCGAAAGCAGGAGCTTAAACTTGCAAGTTAGTTTTTACGTTCGCAAAAGTAGCCACTGGCGCTGGGGAATCCTTGCAGATGTAAGCTCGGTTAAAAGGCTAATTTCAATATTCTGAACATACTATTCATTTCTAACATGGTGCCAAGCACACGCGACCTTACGCTGAAATGCAAGGAATATTGCATGAATTCACCGGCACCTGTAACCGTGAAAATACAAGATTTCGCGATTGTATGTGTTTACACGCGAAAATTAATTTTCCTTGCAAACTTGAAAAAAATTGATAGTTCAGTGCGAAACATTAGCAACCTATTTGCTTTCACGAAAATAGTCCTGGCGACGGTCAATTCATGTATGTGTATAAGCCCCGCATAAATTGCAGAAAAGGAACACGTCTAATGTCGAATTTCTTTCATCAAAATCTTCGGATTTTTTCATGCTGGGGCCCGGTTAGCTTGAAACTCAAAATGTCGGGTCCGATACTATGCATAATTTTTTTTCAAGCCGCACTTGAATAGCAGCCTTTTTCGTCTTCGCTTCCATCATAATGTCATGTTTGATAATTATCTCAAATTTTTTTTCAAAGAATGCATAACTTGCCTTATATTGTACTGACTATAATCGTATGTAAAAAAACGAAAACGAAGAGTCTCAAAATGAAGACTAGTTCGTTTGTAAGCAAAAATACGAATTATAAATCTTAATTGTTAAATTTAATAAGAAAGCTAATCCTGGTTAAATAAACGACAACATAAATAAGAAAACCTTTTCCTTAGAAATTTTGCTTTTTAATTTTTTATTTCATTTGGAAGATATTGCATTAAAAGACTTTTGCCTCGGGCACCCGGGCAACATTGGGGACTTTCTGCTAGTTTGGAAATAAAATCCATTAAGTCCCTTTTAGACGATCAGTTATCAGTTCAGTTGTCAGTTCAGTTAAAAAAAAACAGTGTGATTAGACATCAGTCTGATGTTCCGTTGAGCTTTCATTTTAATTGTTAGCAGTCGAAAGTCTGAAGATAAATTTCAATGAAACCGACCATAATATCATTACGTTTCGACATATTCGCAGCCTTATCACGAATTCCATTGAAATCGGAAACTTGTTATGAATCTTAAAAAATCTGTAACAGAATCCATCGTAATAGAAATGCTCCAAATTGCCATTACGAACGGATTCTGCCCTAACTTTTATCGAAATTTGTAAGACTTTCCGATTACGATGGAACTCATGATAGGGTAAGTTTATTGCGCTTGATATTTCGAAAGCATTTGATAGAGTTTGGCATCAAGCTCTCTTATCGAAAATGTGTGCATTTGATATCGGCGAATCTCTTCTTCGTTGGATTAGAAATTACCAATTCATAAAATAAATTCTGGTGTGCTCCAGGGCTCCGTTTTGTCTCCGACCCTTTTTCTCAATTCCATTAATGATATCTTATCTGGAACTTCTAATCCACTAAATTGTTTTGCTGACGAAAGTACTCTCAGCTTTTCATATACGTTTGCATATTCACCTCCTTGTTATTCGGATGTGGAACTGCAACGGCAGCCTATGATAAGCTCACTAAATTCTGATATCGACAGCATTGTCCAATGGGGAACAAGAAACCGTGTAGAACTTAATGCTTCAAAAACTCAGTGTTGTCTTCTGTCATTAAAGCATAACACACCACCCATGCCGCTATCCATGAGTGACACTTGAATTGAAGAAACCGATCAGCTGTCAGCCCTTGGCATGTGCATTACAGACCACCTTTTGTGGAATGACCACATATTCGATGTCGCCTATACCGCTGCAAAGTGTTTGGGCTTTCTTCGAAGATGCAAGAAATTCTTCTCCCCGTCTGATCTGGCTGTAATCTATAAGGCCTATTTTCATCCAAAGCTGGAGTATATCTCTCACATTTGGACAGGAACTCCTATAACTCACTTGGAGCACTTAGATGGAATGCAAAACAAGGCTCTAAGAATGATAGGCGATAGAACCATTATTGAAACATTTTCATCTCTCGAACACCGGCGAAATGTATCATGTCTTTCATTATTTTATCGCTATTTTTATAAAGAATTTTCTAACGAAATATCCAGTCGCATTCCTCCCCTCAAATTATTCAACCTTAATACTCGCGCTTCTAAGAATGCTCATCAGTTTACCCTTGAGCCCAACTTCGGACGTACTGTCAAGTTCGGAGATTCTTTCTTTAGCCTTATAATACGAATGTGGAATGCGTTACCATGCTCTATTTTCCCCAATCATTTTGATATTTTGAACTTTAAAACCAATGCACATCGGTATCTCCTTTTAAATTCTTTCCTATTTTCCTAACGATCGTACTGTGCTTGAACATATTAAGGGTAGTCAAAATCCCTTTAGTGCGCGCACAATTACAAAAAAAAAGTCGAATTGAAATGACGACTGAACTGAGAACTGAGCTGAAACGCATTTACATATCAGTTTAACTGATGACTGAACGGCCAACTTATGGGAATGCCATCAGTTTCAGTTAAACGCTTCAGTTTTTGCGTTTAGACATTAGTTTAACTGAAAGCTTAACTGATAGTTTAACTGAAACTGAAATTTTTTTTTTCTAATTTTGCACGCGCTGAGGGGATTATGAATACCCTTTATATGTTTTTTAACACAGCGCGGCATCCGGTGAAATAAGAGAAAGAAGGATATGAAAGATGTGTGGCGCGATGTTCTGAGACTAAAGCTGGTTGTTGTCTCAGATTTATCTCCAGGGATGGCGGCTGAACTAATGCGGAGAAAATTACCGTGCCTTATTTATTTATGTCTCTTATAATTCGCATTATTTTTATTTATTTAGTTGTCATATTTTATTGGTATACTAGTTTACTTGACGACGGCAGGAATCGAATCTGCGACCACGAGGTTGACAGGCGAGCACACAACAATCGCGCCACGGCCACCCCCTGATGATCATCTAAATGGGCCTTAACAGCTGCGGAAGTAAACAAAATAAAAACCAATTTGGATATAAAATCCATGGAAACAGCAAAACGTAAACAAAACTAAATATAAATTTGGAAATTATATTTTAAAATCAGCATAAATTTAAGAGGTAAGTGCAAATATTTGCATATAAAACATAACTTCTCTATTGAATTTAATAGCCTATAAGCTGGACAAAGGATAACAGAAGAAGATACAATCATTTTTATGACGTGTCAAATGTTAAGTCGTCAGTTTATCTGTCATATATAGACAAATTGACATCGAAACAAAATTACACTTTTATATATTATTAGAGATTAATACAGTGATAATTCCAGTATTTAAATTTAACATATATAATTTTTATGGTTAGATTATAATTCGTAAATATGTTCCATATTTTCTACTTGTTTCATTACAATGTCAACGAAACTGAGTTGTTCTTTAGTTGTATTGTTTTTTATTGCATGGGACATAATAAATCTTTCTTCGAATATATATTTTCTGTTTACATATGTTTCATTTTGGATTTTTAATTTCCAACAACTGTTAAGGTTTAATGAAACCATCGTGAAATATCTTTTTTCATAACGATTTTTTATTTAAAACGAAAAATATAAATATATTTTTTTAAAGCGATTTTTCGACCATTCAATGTACTAAGAATGAAAGTAATTTTACCTACACGGCTTTAAGCCTGCATAAGATAACTTGACTACCTACTTACTAACAGCATCAATGTTTAGCTAAATGAAGGTTATTAGCCACAAGAGCAAGTACGTGTGATCCCGTCGTTCATTTTGTTGAGGATGCATTCAAGAAATAAATCCCTCTAAAATTTGAGAAGTTCGTCGTGCATTGGAAAAATGAGAGGTTACTTGAATTCTTGTGTTATTGTTTCTTGGCCCTTGATGTTGTTGAATAGGGCCGTGAATTTGTTCATGGTCTCATTTCTCATATCCGTGCAGCGGTTATTAATTACGCACAACTTTTCTACCATATATGTATGTACGCAAGTTTTGCATTTGGAAAAAAAATAAATCGAGATTTTAATCAAACTTGGCATTACGATGATTGGAAAACAACAAAAAAGTGATTTACAGCATAAACGGCTGAACCGATTTTATTCAAACTTGGTATTTAACCGTTTCAGGTGATTGTATCAAATAGGTTTTTGAATTATTTTGTTAGCCCTAAAACGGCTTAACGATATTAATTAAAAAAATGCCCCTACTGTGGGCATATTCTACCTTTTGGTTGATTTTTTTAACAGTACTTGTCATACAACCATTTTCTGATTTTCAGTTTTCTCGAATTGACGGATTTCGATCACAATTCTTCTATACAAGATCCTTCGAATTATAAATAATACTGCATACCAAAATTTTTTCGCTAAATTATATTTTTAAGCTTTTATTTTTAAATATACCTACACACAATTTCCAATCCATTATTTTAGAGAAAAAATAAAGAAATTTTGTACTTAGGAATATAAAAAATTAAGTAAAGGACGACTTTAAAAATATACTTTGCCGTTTCTGTTTAAAACCTTTAGCATACGATGTGATGGAACATAATAGCTAGTAGATACGTGCGATCCTACGCTTAACCAGAAACATAAATTGACTAACAACTATTACAATATCGTAAGAAGAGCCCGACCCAACTCCACTCAAGGAGGAGGCGTCGCAATCTTTATACGTAAAGGCATTAATCATAAGGTAATATATAATAGTGATGTGCGAAAATTTCGGAAGTTAGAGGCATGCATCATATGCCTTCATCTCGAACAGGGGAAGCGAATGGATGTGATCGCTTCCTATGCACCGGAAACACCTCAGCCCATCCAGTTTATAACAGAGCTTGAAAAGCTTTTTGAATGCTTAAGATTGAGCTCGGAAGAAAACTTTTACATATTAGCCGGTGATTTAAACGCCAAACACATAGATTGGGGAAATCAAATACAAAATCCTCGAGGTAACCATTTGTATAATTGGATGGGTCCATACAACCTTGAGTATCGCCTCGATCTTCTAGCCACAGAGAGGCCATCGTTTCCAAGAAGCGGTCCCTATCTGGCTCTTTTGCTGAAAGACGCAAGACTAACAATTACTGACACTGTGGGTCAACGACCAAGAAATTGTTTACGAACGATAGAGTACGACAGTGACCACTGTGGATTCGCCGCCGTAATACAACTTCCGAACGGGCTTATGGAGATGGAGGAGTATGTGCCTGTGCATACTTACAATTACAGTAAGGTGCGCCAGCCACGCTTCTCCAACGCTTTATTGAGCGAATTACGTTCAAATGGTATATCCCCACCAAATGACAGGAACCTAACAAATACTGAAATCGACAGATACTTAGAACAAATTGACGAAACGATTCTACGAACAATACCGAAATACGAAGAACGTAACGCAACCGACATATACGGTAACGCGACCATTGACGCACTACACAGACAAAGAAGTGGAATACTGACAAGACCAAAACGCTTGTATAGACGGTTTACTGACACACGAGATCTGGA
Organism: Philhelius pedissequus; assembly: GCA_910595825.1. NCBI lineage: Eukaryota > Metazoa > Arthropoda > Insecta > Diptera > Syrphidae > Philhelius > Philhelius pedissequus. The sequence goes on along the minus strand of OU343160.1, from coordinate 81,764,806 downwards.
GATTAGGACACTGAAGTCGTCCATCAAAAACATCAACCAATTAGTACGTGTACCGATGATGGGAGAATTACCCGAAACGTGGCTACGAATAACAATATACAAAAAAGTTATAACAATTATTATTTATAAATCTTTATAAATAAATTTAAATTATTAAAATATTAAATTATAAATCGCTACCTATTTAAAAAAAAAGATTTTTTATTTTTATTTTAATTAATTTTTACTTTATTTTATTTTAACATAATCAACCAATTGATCAACGAAAATTATAGGTTGCCTATTAATTTGTTTTGGGACAATAACATTCGGGCCGTTAACTCTAGCGACCCGAGTATGTTCCCAAAAATTAACAAGATATTTAGAAGAAAAGATCAAAATGACATTCCGTGTCTTAAGCTCCAGAGGACATAACCGAATGACGATCTGAGAACCTTGGTTTTACCGGGTTCAATGATGAAGATTTGGCAAACGCCATAATCGCCGAACGAAATGGGCCCAGTTCCCTGTTAATTTCGAAGACTGAGCTCCAGCTTATCTTCGATTCATTAAAGAAAAAAAGTCAGCAGGAGTCGATGGTATATCCAACGTTGTACTACGACATTTACCTCAGGAAGCAGTTGACATTTACACCACATTGTTTAACAACGCGCTGAATAATGCATATTATCCAGTGCTGTAGAAGACAGCTGTGGTGCACCCTCTCCAAAAAAAGGGAAAGGACAACTCCAATCCAGCGAATCTCCGGCCGAGTATCAGCAAAGTATTTGAAAAGGTTATTAATAGGGCCCTGATATCGAATTGAACAAAACTAAAAAGCAGTCTACGGGTGTCTGTCTGGTTAATTTGGAGAAGGCCTTCGACACCGTATGTTAGAAGGTCTCTATCTAAAGCTTACCAGACTAGGCATAAGTAAACCTCTATTGTATATGCTTTATGACATGCTAAATAGTAGAAAGTTTGTTGTGAAGAGTGGCAATATAACTTCTACCGCAACTTTTAATATTAAAAATGGTCTTCAGCAGGAAGCGGTTAACTCGCCTATGCTTCAGCATTTACACCAGCGATCTGATAGGTAGTCTAAATCAGGCAATTGCGTACGCCGACGATCTAATTGCGTACAGAACAGCTCATTAAGTTGAGGTCATCAAAAATCTCTTGCAGAGTGACTTCGACAAGATTCAGCGATATTATGATGACTGGAAGTTGAAAATCAACTTCCAGAAATCTGAAACTATTCTCACATGGACATCCACTGGCGAGTAAAAGTGTAGTAAATTACCCTGGCATCTGGTTGGATCGGTAGTTGTATTTCGACAGACATATAGGTGCTGCTCTAGCTAGGGCTAGGGGACAAAACGCTTGTTTTATAGCAGCCGTCTTGACAGCAGGGTGAAAGTGATTTGCTACATGGCCCTCATCAGGCCGTTGATTGCCTGTGGATGCCCGGTGTGGTTCAACGTTGCCCCATCTCAAATGGAAAAGATTCGGGTGTTTGAGAGGCAATGTCTTAGGCGTTGCCTTGGATTACACAGAACACCACAGTCGGAGTACAAACGATATTATCCCAACCAGGCTCTATACAACGGAGCCAACATAAACAGAATAGACAATTTTTTGTTTAAACTGATTCGGGGTCACATTGCAAGAGCAACAGCTTAATTTTTGGGGCTTATTACCCCAATAACGAATACTTTGAGAATGTGCGGCTAAGTGGCTACATCCCTCCCATTGCTCTTTTTAGACAGTCGAGGGCTGATACAGGATAGAATGGCGGTTCCGCTAATCTACCACGTCAGCAGAAGAACTGTAGACAGGCGACTCCTATATAATCGAGACGTAATCGCTCAAGGTGGAGAAGAGCGCCTTCGGTTCAGTAGGACTGTGTCCGATCGGGACCGAAGGAATAGGGTGAAGCAGGAGAACCAGTTCTGGTGGCTTTCTGAACAACATACCGATATATGAAGTCGGATAAGATTTTGTCTTGGCCGACTTACATAGAATTAAGGGTAATTAAGTAATGGACAGTCAGGGTGGCGCCAAAAAAAAATAAAAAATATGTAGGTAGGCGGAGGCATATGTATGTGGATGTATGTGCGCATGTGTATATGTACACATGTGTATGTATATGGCTGTATAGGTGTCTGCATGCTTATACTAAAAATGCACAAAAAAAAATTGCTGCTGTGGCTGTCCTAGTTTTTAAGTAGATTTAAGTGGTTTTGGGTATTTTTAGTTAGTATAAGTTAGTTGTATCTAGTTTTTAATTATTTTTAGTCTAGCTTTAGGTATGTAAGTTAAAATAAAATTTAAAAATGATTTGATACTAAGTTTTTTTCTCCAATAAGTTTTCTTGGTGAAAATTAAAAATAAAATAATAAGCATATAGATTCATATAGTTTTTAGGTCGAAAGACAGTAGTATTAAGAGATGTAGTTTAGCTTAGAGTGCCCGTAAAGGGCCAGTAAGTTAGTTACAAGTTATTGATAAGTAAGCAAATTTTATGAATTTTTGTGTAGCTTTATGTTAGTTATAAGTTAATGGTAAATAAAAATGAATTTAAAAAAAATACGTGCGATCCTGTCGTGATTTTATTTCCTTAGAAAAAAAATAGAGTTAACTTTTTTTGGCACATGTACATTATGTATACCATAGGCCAAAATTTTCTGGGAAAGACCCTAATTTTTTGTTGTGGGTGGACTCCATTTGCCCATTCTCTAACATGACAAAAGTGAATCATATTGTGATTCTAACTTTATAAAAATTGAATTTCATCCAAAATAAGTACAAACATACATATATGTATATACAAACGTACCTAATATAAATGTATGTATTAAACAGATTTTCAGACTTTTCCACGAAATACTGTATAGCTAAAGGACACATTTGATTATTATATGTATTATTTTTATTTTGCTTCGCGAAACTGGTGCATAGCAAAAATCGGACGGTCTTTTTAGTTGTTTAACAGCAGATTTGATACAGTGACTACCGCCATTGGTTTCGCGACCAAACATTTATCGATTTATAAGTCTGCACAATTTATTCAGACATATTGACAGTTTCTTCTTATTCCCTTTGCAACTTTCAAGCAACAGCTATTCACATAAAGTAGCATATGTGAAGTAAGGAGTTTGCGAATATCGATAGACATAAATGTAAATTGGGCGCGTGCAGCTATTCCGATATCAAAGCACACCGCATTCAAGGATACGACATGCACAAGTTTATGCTTATGCCACCACATTTCAAAGCAATGTGCTACCTCGTATGTCCGCGCGAAAAAAATGCTTAAAAAGGTTCGTTGAGGATGCCATATAGACGGACAAAATGTGAAATAACTCTCAATATTCAAATTCTTTTAATAGATGAAAGGTAGCGAATGAAATTCTATTACTATCCTGGACTTAACAACAAAAACAAAACATGGTTTTAATAAGTAAAATTGAACTTGGGAAGGATTTACTTAGCCCCATGGTCGCACCTCCAGTCTTATGGTAATAACGTCTTAAATGTGTTTTCACATCCCTGCTGCGGATCTCCTAAGTGATCTTTTTCATTTTTTGAAGTTTGTCGCAAACGGGAACGGTGGACCTTACCTTGTTCTTCGATCGGAGGTGCATTGAGAAGAGCCGAGAACTTGATAATTTATTGGGGAACCTATATGACATTTTGTTTTCCTTTACTACGTTAAATGGGGCCCTTTGGCAGATATTTTTTTTTTCTTTTCGAAGCTTGCTACACAATCGCTTTACTTTTCGATTATAAAATGCATAGGTAGATAGATATAGCAGCTAGCGTTGTTATTTTTATTTATTTATATTTGCAACACATTACGTTCAAAACTTTATAGAGCAGGGCGCAGACACAAACGGTTGTGTCGCTACCTTTTACATAAAAAAATGCAAATTTAAATACCTTATGTGCGCTACCAAACTCCAGCAGACAAAATTCGAGCGTTATTGGACTGTGTTATACCTTCATACATATACATACATATATACGGTAACTGAATGTATTTCTTTACTTTATGAATTTTCCACAAATTAAAATTATTAAAAAAAATGAAGTTATTAGGTATATTATGTACTTATTATCTTCTGAATTTTCCTATTTCTTAGTGTAAACCTACAGTATACAGAAACTGGAATATTTTTCAGAAAGCTAAAAGTTCCTTCGCAATAAAGTTGTTCTAGAAATTAAAACTGCTAAAGAACAATTTTTCTCTAGCCGACTCAAAGTTAACGGTGATTGTTGAAAACTTTGGGAAAATCTTCGCAAGCTTGGAATTGGCATACAACGACAAAATCCGCAAAATAATTGATAATAACGAGATTAATCGTAAATCTTTATTTTCTGCAAACAATTGGACATTACACATCTTACATTATCTTTAAATTAGGGAATGGCCGTGGCGCGATAGTTGTGTGTTCGCCTGTCAACCTCATGGTTACAGGTACGATCCCTGCCGTAATCTATGCCCTCTTATTTTTAAATTAAAAACTAATTCTAAAAATAAATGTCATAAAATGAGTGGATGGTTTACTCATTACGTGCTATTTAGGCATAGAACTAACAACATGTGATTGAGTAAAACTAGTACACCGATAAAATATGACAAACTATAAAAAAAAATTAATGCGAATTATAACGGACATAGATAAATAAGACATGGAAATTTCTCCGCATTAGTTCAGCCGGCATCCCTGGAGATAAAATCTGAGACAACAACCACCTACAGTCTCAAAACATCGCGCCAAACATCTTTCCTATCATTCTTTCTCTTCCTTAACTTCACGCCCGCGCTGTGTAGAACATTTAAAGGGTAGTATAATCCTTGAGCGCGTGTAGATTATAAAAAAAACCGACTCTGCATTTATGGTGTTTTCCATTGGTAAATTCAGAATTTGATGTGGAATTTGATATTTTACGTGGCGAATGAGACGCGATTTGAATTAAATTTTATTTTACGATGGCATTGGCGTATATTCGTTTTTGTGAAACTGTTAGTTGTCAAACTGAATGCTTTAAATTGTACTAGGGTTTAGTGGTGCTGGTAAAGCGAGGTCCGAAAAATACGGATCTGCGAATTTGATTTAGAATAAAAAAAAGATTAATTTTTGTTGCCCAATGGAATGGAATTGTAGAAATCCGTGTTTTGAAAGATTTGTTTCAAAAAAGAATTGAATGGGGGACCACAATCATTCTGCAGGAGTGAGAAATTTAGATGTTGTGGAAAGTTGTCTTTCAATCCATCCTTCAATCCACTGCTGAAGGAGTTAATGAAATAAATCCTGTAGATAGTTTTAAAATCGATTTTGCCAATGCCTTTACCATATTTTATCAACATATTATATATATTATCAACACAGTTCTCAAAACAGGAATTTTTCCACAGAAAAGTACTAGATGCTTTTCTACGGAAATTAGATGAAAAAATCAATGCAGCATTTTTGGAAGAAGCCGATAATTAATCTTGTCGTTTGATTTACAAAGAACTGAATCAGAGACCGATGGAGCGCAACTTCTTCCACGAAAGTTTCAGTTACATTAAATAAGTATAATATTTAAGACAAGGGCGAATTGTTGCCTTTGAACTTCCGACCATATATACCCTACCTACCAACCCTCTGTATTCTGTGCATTTTGCAAAAGAAGGAAGACGTCTACCATTTATTAGGCAGATGCCCAATTCTGCAGGAAACGAGACGACATCACTGGCAGCAATCCTCTCCATCAATGGATGAAGTACTGGATATATTGAACGGAACCAACTACAAGACACTTAGTATCTTTATCTCACTTAGTAACTTTATCATATATCTAAGTTTAGTCATTTAGATTTATGTTGCAAATCGTTAAAATTGTAAAACATCACCAAAACGTGATTATACACCGAAATTACGACCAGTAATCATAACGTCAGGATATAAGATATCGTAAACCACCATCGTATTCATCGTCAATAAAAACTGAGTTACCTACCTTCAGTCAAAAAATAAATACGTATGAAGGTATAAATATAATTGTATTTTTGTAAACTTTAAATGAATATATTTAATCATCTTAAATGTGCAATCTGGCTGACGGCTTTTGCCATTGCTCAAATGAATTGATCAAACAAATTGTAAAAAATCTAATGATGAAATATAATTCGCTTATGTACATTACTTCACTTACTTACTGTAAGATGGCTAAAATAATTCCTATTCCCAAAAACTCACTTTGTAAAGAATTTAGACCAATCTCCATTCTTCCATTTGTGCCTAAAGTTTGTGAACGCATTATGCAAATAAATACTGAATGGTTACACAGTCTGCATAACTACTGCGCTTTTGCTATCAATGAGGATCTCGATCGGATCTCTAATTGGGCAACTGATACCGGTTTGGTTCTTAGCACAAACAAATACAAATGCCTTGTTCTGTGCAAAAACTCGATTTGTCATATTTTCCGTCAATCATGCTAACTGGTACTATTAGAATTTGTAAAAACTTACATGGAATGACCATATAAACTCATTACTATGGGAAAAGCATATGGTACTCTAACAGCATTATGGACAATGGACTGCTCAGAGCTTTACGCCGATTAAAACAAGTTAATCTTAGCTACATAGGCTTTAAGCCTGCATAGGATAACTACACATAACTAACTAAACCACGATGGTTAGAGCTACATTAAAGTTGTTAGCTACAAGAGCAAGTTCGTGCGATCGATTCGTGCATTTTATTTTTTATAATCTACTCGCGCTCAAGGGATTATACCACCCTTTAAATGTTACAACACAGCTCGGTGGTGAGGTTAAGGAAGAGAAAGAAGGATAGGAAATATGTGTTGCAATCATTCCAAATATGAAACACACACTTCATCATCTTTCGAAAACTCAACGGCAATAAAACTACTGGAAGCAATTTCACCACTACCTAAAACTCCAGTTTTCAAGACGTAAGCAGTAAGTAGAGGTTTTAACTTCTCCCAGTTTCATTGAAAAAAGAAAACCTCCAAGTCTCCGGAAGAAAAAAAATCTACTAAAAGGAAGGCTGAGCCGACTGAAGATCCCAATATTTGTGTTGAATGTTGGGAAAATTATTTTGAAACAAAAAACGAGAAGACTGGATGTACAAAATGTCAAAAATGGCTACAAGAAAACTGTACAACTTACAAAACACTACAATCTGCACTTTGCACAGACTGTGGACGTGAGCAAGAAAGAAAGAAACATGTTTCACAGTCAAATTAATTCTTAAAGTTCAATAAATTTATCATGCGGCACCTCTCCCATACATGTAGGGAGAGATGGCACACTTAATGTATTTATCTTTTTTGTTATATTTTACTAAAATTGTTATTTTTTTATTTTAATTGTTTTTTATGGTAGAACATAAATCTATTCTTAAGTTTTGTGCATAAATAAAGTTCATTTTACTAAAATAAAAACATTTCATTGAATTTTGAAAACGCGTGGCATCTCTCCCGCAATTACCCTAGTACTATGTACATAAAATTAGTTAATCTTTTAAAAATATATGGATCGTAGGTACTACATTGTTTGTAGTCTTAAGTCCAAATAGAAAAGAAATACAAATTTTTGTTTCGAACTTGTATATAAAAAACATCAACTTAATTTTTCGAAGATAAATAATGCCCGAATCATTATTTTGTTAGAAAAATTGTTTTCCCCCTTCGGTAGGGGTACAGAAAAGAATATACCCGAGGTAAGGCATGCCTGTCCAAAATCCAACAACCGAATACTGAGAGTGAACGTATTCATAGATACGCAATGATTAAAACAATGATATCCCGGGTGGCAATCCAGGTTCACCGGAAAATCCACCCTCTTCGGAGGTCGGCTCTACGGATTCTGGGGAGAGCCAATTATTGCATTTAATAAATCCCTTCGTAAAAAAAGCAAGGGTTGCTCGATTCGCCAGTAACGCCAGATGCGCGAGTAAAAATGACTCAATGGAAACAAAAATTCTTGAGAAAGAATCAAGTCTAAAACTTGATGAAGTACTAAAACTTTATCAGGAGTTAAAGAAAGAAGTTGATCTTGTTCGTAAAGAAAATGAGGTGTTGAAGAATAAATACCACAATGACTCCAAGGCTAGCTCATCGCAAGCGAAAAATTTCATTTATGAGACTGATGAAGAAGAGCAGGCTCGCGAAACAGATAAGTCCTCAAATAAAAGGCCGAGTAAAAAACGCAAGGTTGGATCCTCACCTGATGGAAAAATCGCATCACCAAAAGATGCCAATATTAAAGAAAAACCTATTAAAATAAGGCCACCGCCACCAATTAATGTAGTCGGTATTGCGGAGTACAACCGGCGGCAAATTATCTTAAAGACGTTAACGCCATCAGACTTTAAAGTTATTTCGCTTAATAACAACAAATGGAAAGTTTGCGTGAAAGATCCTGAAAGCAATCGTTTCCTCTCGCGAAAAATAAACAAAGAAAAAGTAAATGGTACACTTATGAGAATAAGACAGAAAGACCTTTACGTTTGTAGCGAGAGACCTGCACCCATCATGTCCAAAAGTCGATATTATTAACGATCTAAAGAGGAACTACAAGATCTTAGATGCTGTGAACATCGTCAAAAGAGAAACACAAAAAAAAGATAGCGGAACAAATGTTTTGATAAGGCAAAGAAAATAGACGATATTTACAAAATTAAAGCAATCCTCAATATTGTTGTTAAGATCAAGCCTTTAAAAAAGACTTCAAGACTGATTCCGCAGTTTAAACGCTGTCAAGAATTCAATCACACGCAAACCTATTGCAAAAAAGAACCTAGGTGTGTAAAGTGGGCCGGAAATCACCTTACTAAAGACTGCACCTCAGATAGCAAAAGTGCAGCAACGTGCATTAATTGTAACAAAAGTCATCCGGCCAACTATAGAGACTGCGAAGTATCAAAAGAATTACAAAAACGGCGATCAAAACTGACACAGTCACAAAGAAAACCAACAAGCCAAATAGAAAAGCAAGTTCTTAAGACCCCTAAGAGGTTAAATGCCCAAATACCCAAAGGAAAAGAGACTCACGATAAATCAACACAACCAGAGCAAACACCAAAGAAAGGTAGTGTAAACACATATGCCCAAATAACGGCTAAAAACATACTTTTACAAAAAATACTGCTGGTGATCCACTCACGAACGTTTTAAACATAATCCTTTCGAAAATTGAGGAGCAATGTGGTACAAATAAACTTATATTTGTAGGGCCAAAACGCCCTACAAAAAAAAAAACATGATGGAAAATCTCAAAATAAATACTTGGAATGCCAACGGATTATGGCAAAAACTTGGAGAACTAGAAATGTTTATGCATGAGAAAGATATTGATATTTGTTTGATATCGGAAACGCATGTCAAGAAACAATCAAATAGTAAGATCAATTGATACTTAGAAAACCACGAAACACATCCATCATAACAAGCAAGAGGTGGGGCATCTTTATTTATAAAAGAATGAACATACGATATACCCGAAAATAGAGGCTGAATCAATGCAATTAATCGGTGTACAGCTTAGAACTCAGAATGTTGTACAGAATATATCTCCCGTATACTGTCCTCCACGATGTAAAATTGAAAAGATTGAATTTATGAATGTGTTAAAGTTACTTATACAAAATTTTATCCTTGGTGGTGGCTTTAATGCGAAGCACAGCCTTTGGGGCTCTAAAGGTATTTCTCAAAATGGCCGAATGCTCTACAAAGCGGGATTGGAAAATAATTGTGATTTTTATTCGACTGGCTACCCGACTTACTTGCCGACTGATCCCTCGGAAATACCTGATCTTCTTTGTGGTCAAAGGTATACCCTAAAATAAAATTAACATAAGAGAAAGCTTTGATCTTTTCTCAGATCATTCTTCTTTTATTCTTACTTTGAGCGAAAATCTTATTAAAAATGAACAACCACCCAGACTAATCAATAGGAAAACCAAATGGGAAGGTTTTATGAAAGATATAGAGGATAATGGTGAATTAAGGGTATCACTACAAACTCCTCTCGAACTTGAACACGGAGTAGATAACTTCGTCGATATCGTACCACAAGTCGCATGCAACAACACCCCTACCAAAGAGAAACGTCGCGCTTTAAAAACCTAAAATATCCAAAGGAAATAAAAGATTTAGTAAAAGAGAAACGAAAAGCACGTACGAAATGGCAACAAACTCGAACTCCTCAACACAAATTTAATTTAAATCGCCTGGGTTCGTTATGGGTTCTTCCTCTGCTGTCCTGCGTACACCATAGGGGTTGTATTCGAGACTCGTCCGCAGGCGCGTTGTAGTCCATACATGTCCCATCCATCTCAGCCGCTGTATGTACAGCTTTTTGGCCAGGACGACGTCGTTGTACAGCTCGTAAAGCTACTCGTTGAATCTTCTCCTCCACAATCCATCGATACACACTGAAATTAAATATCACACGTAAAATCTTCCTCTCAAAGCACCCTAGCAGACTTTCATCCGATCTTATCGATGTTATTTTTCGAGGTTATAGTGGCGCCCAGGTAGACAAAGTCCTTGAATACTTCGAAGATGTATTTATCCATCGTGACGTTTTGCCCGAGTCGTCGATATTGAGATTCCTTTTTGTAACTTTTCCAATCTTATGACTGAGCTTTCGCATACATTTGGTCACTCGATTACATGAGAATCAACAAAAACGATGTTTTACTAAATACTATCGGAAATACCCAGACGACTTCCCTGCTTACCAAAAAAATGTTATTAGATCCAAATTGAGAAAATCCGCTTTGAACTATAACAGTTCTTATGACCTCAATTGAAGATGACATTTTTGAGAAGAAACTTAACTTTTTGATATCTCCCGATCACAAAAATGTAGTGTTTTCTACATTTCAGCATTTATTCTGTAACAAAACTTTATAACAAAATTTGAGTTTAATATTTTAATTTTTTGTATTGCTTCTATTGATTTTTGCCAACTCGCTCGCTACAAAATATATCAAAATATATAGTTTTCCAAAATAGCATAAGTACAAAATATATCGCATTGATGTGAGCAGGTTTATGATCGCATTTTTATCGCACGCGATTTACACAAGTCTTAATACATAACTATACAATTATTACAATATTTTATTAATAGATCTTAAGATATTAAAACATTCTGATATTTGAGAGTGGCTGTATAGACAGAAATAAGCAAATAAAATAAATACCAGCTGAACACGTCTAAAAGAGTGCAAAAAACTAAGCCCACATACATTTTGTAAATGTCAAAGTGTCATATGGTATGGTATGATGCTAAAGTAGGGTACACATTATCGAACTTGCGTGACATTCCTATTGGATATCAAATAACATGCGTGAAAATGTTGGGTACACTATCAGTTTTGTTGGCCGTGTGCCAAACAAAATTTTCATTTTCCATCCACGATCTAGCTCAATAAAATCAAAATATTAATTTTTTATTCCATATTGAATAATAAAATAAAAATAATAGAATAAAAATACTTGTTGAATGTTGTTCGATGAATGATTTGCATACACATCATCGATCAAGAACGCTGCCTGACAGGCAATATCAAAAAATGTTGTGAGCAGTCCTTCATGAGTGTCATGTCATCATGCAAGTGTACACATTATCGATCGAGAGCAAAACTGTCACGCATGTTCGTTAATGTGTACTCTACTTAAAAAAATAAACGAGCAACTCAGTTTCCTACGTGTGAAAGCACAAGTAGACATATTTTTAAGGCACAAGAAAAATTCCTGGCTACAAAATGACAAATTTAATCTTGAAATTCGCTCTAACGTTATTTAAATCTTTATGAATATGTTTTGACTCGTTCGATTGTAAAACGTTAAAAAATATGTATGCAATAGTTAGCCAGCTATGCAGAACTAAATGCAGATGCTACTCCAGCCGAAATTGCGTCTCCATTGTGTTATCTCATTAAAGTTATTAAAATTTCAATTCATGTTGTTATAAATTTATACGGCTATACAAAAAATTAGGCATCTTCATTATAATAGATGGGGTTAAGGTCAAATTTTGTGTATGAATACGCTATCCAGTAATAAATAGAGCAGTGGTGTATGCTCCTTACCCATGAATCAAAGAAAACAAAATTACGACACTTCTTTTTTGTCTTATTTTATTGCCGTCACCAGAGATCAAAATCCATTAATCCACATCGGACAAACAACAACAATTTCACTATCTTTGATCTCTGGTGACGTCAATAAAATAAGCCAAAAAAGAAGTGTCGTAATCTTTTTTCTTTGATTCATGCTCCTTACCAATTCTCCAAAAAAAAATCTCCCGCTGCTTTGAATAGTTCGTAGTTGGTATATGTATCTTGGCGCAATAGCAAAGTTCCAAAACCCATAACTACCTACTATAAAAGTGTTCCAGTACTGGAATATTACGAATACTATTCCGTAAGAGTTTTCTTTACGCTTCGCTGGACTATAATTTCAACCACTTTTATTCTTGAATACATTTTTTTTGTCCGACGGCAATTTCTTACTCTTCCTCGCATAACGAAAATGTTGCCCATAATTATAACCCTCCCACTTTGAACAAACATCAACTTGGGGACTGGCATATCCATGCGTAGTTTTTTAGATAAGACTTGTAAAAGCTTACCTCTACTTAAGGCGTTTTTCTTTTTCAGTTCAGAGCAGAGTCTGAGTTGTTAAAATTTTGTTTGTCTTTCTTTTTCACTCAGAGCGTTTAGAGCTCCAAACGTGTGTGTCTTCTTGCATTCTGAACATGTGCAGAGCACGCTCGATGTGCTTGAACATAATCGTCTAATCATTTTGAGTAAATTGCTGAGCACAGGAAATGTCATGTGTGTGGAGAAGGAACATGTGAAGAAAAAATAATCAGATACAATTAAAATGGCGAACAAAGTTGTACTCTTGTTGATTTTCTGTATCTGATGTGTATCTGTGTACAACATACCATTCAAGAAAAGATTGGCTCTTTATGTAATAGGATTGGATCCTTTTGAATTTTCAGAGTTTCATTCCAACAAAAAGAGCAGATCTAGATCAAATCTTAGCACGAAAGATTTGATCTCTGATGGGTTGGCAGATTTGTTCTGAATACACACATACATGTAAAAAGTCTTTCTGTCAAGGGTCAAATGGTAAATATTTTGTTATTAATTTGTTGTGAACTAGTGCTAAAAAAATTTAAAAATGAACAAATAATGGGCCAGGTGTTAATAATTTAGATTTTATAAATTTAGTAGAGCTTCTGATTGCTTAATGAAGATATGTTTTTTTCAGGAATATGAAAAATTTCTTTAAAAAATCAAATCTCGATTTTGGGAGATCTTTGAAATTTGAATGAAACTGGCTATAAGGGTTGTTTTGTGCAGTGTTGCTTTTTATTGTTAAAATGATAATTTATTGTAGTTTGTTTGGTTTAAGTGCGTTTAAAAATCAAATCAGTCTTCAAGGCTTGCTCTATTCGGAACAACTTCACACCATACTCTATGCACTCAATCTCTGCCGAGAGCTCTGCTCTGAACGAAAAAAAAAAAACGCCTTTGGTAGTTAAATTATTTTTCATTGAAGATTGAATGCATAATTTTGATATTGAGTCTAAAAAACTTTAGATAAGTTCAGACATGTTGTCGATAATTATCTGTGATTTGGCATGAGCTTGCGAGTTATTTCGTCAACGAACACTGGGAGTCATTCCTCCAGACCGCACTAAACAAATCATACTCCGCACGAGTAACCGTAAGCATCTAGCAAAGAGCGTTTTACATACTTTAACATGACAGGCTTCAATAATGGCGCAATACTTATATGAAACTGAACTGTATTTCTGGAATCGGTTTTCTAACTTTAATATCACCCATTGGCCTCTTTTAAGCACTTCGTCTAATTTTCACAAAACACTATTCCTTTTCGTTTTTTGATGAAGGGGTACGGAGTCTCATTCGCATATGTTGTCTTGACTTTTTGCGAAGCACCGAAGCTTTTAGCTCCTGACGTGAAAAGTTAGGAAAAAATAAAAATAGAAATGACTGATTGAAATTATTATAAAGGGTTATCCATTTTGCGGTTTCAAAAGTAAACGTAAATAAAACACATATTGGGCGGTAGTTCAGCCATAACTTGACGACTGTTGGTTTTCAAGTTAAAGGTTTATACAAGTGCTCAAGAGTTAAAGGTTTATTTGCATAAACACGGTCTTTCGCGTAGCCCCACAAAAAAAAGTCCAGCGGTGTCAAATCGCATGATCTTGGTGGCCAGTTGATATCGCCACGACGATAAATTACGCGGCCAGGAAATGTCTCTTGCAATAAAGCCATATTCGCTCGAGTTGTGTGGCATGTGGCACCGTCTTGTTGAAACCACATATTCTCCAGGTCGTATTCTTCAATAGCAGGCAAAAAAAGTCGGTTATCATATGACCATAACGCTCCGAATTGACGGTGACAGTCGTTCCACCGTCGTTTTCGAAGAAGTACACTTCCACACTTCACACTTCCGGACCAAAGACCGCCCCAAACAGTGACTTTTTGTGGATGTAATGGCCTCTCTTCAATTACTTGAGGATTCTCAGAACCCCAAATACATAACTGCTTCGCCGCTGAAGAAATTTTTGTTCGAAAAATCCCCGTCCACCGCCTATTGTTCAAGCACCCATTCGACGTATCTACGACGTTGTGAATGGTCAGCTGGCTTCAGTTGTTGTGTGAGCTCGACTTTGTATGGATGTAGGTGTAGATCAAATGCAAAATACGCCATAATGTGCCGTAAGACAGTCCTAATTCCTGAGAACGACGAGGAATCGACACATTCGGGTCTTCGGCAACACTTTCAATTACATCAGCGATATTTTCAGTGGTACGAGCGAAACTATGATGCACAGTCCTTACAATATCTGTAACCAATCCAGTCTCTTCAAATTTCTTCACAATTTTGACAATTGCTTACGTTGTTGGACGATTTATATAATCGTCTTACATAACCATAATCTCCTCTTAAAGCACGATATGTGGCTGTGGCAGAATCACCATTTTTCTAGTAGCTTTTAACAATTTTTATGCGTTGTGCGTTATTTAAGCGATCCATTTTCGTAAATGCCAGACTTTCAACTGAAAAAAAAATTGGTTTAACAACTAAGTTTGACAGATGTCGAATTCCAGCCCTATACTTTTGAAACCGCAAAATGGATAACCCTTTACTTATAATTTTCATACTATTCACCTAATATGCAGTTGTTTTCCTTTTTTATTATTTCGTTTGTAAAATTTCGTTGTCCCCATTTACGTTTTCAATCTGATGTCTATTTTCCGAGCTGTATTCAACTAATGAAGAAATCATTACTCTTCCAAAAACGTATAATTTAAAAAGAACGTCATATACTTTTTATTTATTACTGCGAGAGTTCTTTAACATCTTCAATTAGACTGGCGAAAGAAATTAACTAATAGTTTATTATATAGATAAATATAATTTTCATTCATCACTTTTGTCTTGCCCAGACTATTTGAATACGTGGGAAATACCAATATCAAAGATTATACATATTACTTGAACGACTTATGGTAAAACTTCTTGCCTAATAATAATAACAAATGCAGAAACTACTGTTTTCAAAAGCTGATTAAATTTTGATATTATACCAATATTTCCAGTATATTATTAAGGAGAGATAAATTTCATTTTCAGATAAGAAGTCGCTAGTCTAGTTTGCTTCTGTTTTCTGTGGCGCAAACTTTCCGACAAAATGAAAAATATCACGTGCTATATATCAAATTCTTCAGAATACACGTAACTTCATAAATTTTCACGAAGTTTGTGTTAAACAGTTCACCTCTTTTGAAAATCTGCTCAACGAGAATGTTGAAGATCTTCTTTATATCAATTTGAGTTTCCATATGTTGCCAACTTAGAAATGGACTGCCCCATTACCCAATGCGAGCTAGTAAATGCCTTGAATCGAATGAAAAATTGCAAAGCCACAGGAACTGACGGATAAGTTCAGAATTTTATAAGTATTCGTCAAAAGAGTTTCTGGCCCATTTAACATGCTTTTATAATAGAATATTCGAAACCGCTCAGCATCCAGAAGATTTTGCCGGAAAAATACAGAGGAATCTCCTTTATGAACTCTAGTAGAAAAATATTTGCTCAAATAATGTACGCTAGGATTCTGAATTGGATTGAATTAAATGGTAAATTAAGCGTCTATCAAGCAGGTTTTCGTGCAGGATATTCAACTTCGGATCTTTTGTCCTTCAGAATATCGCTCAACTCTTTGTTGAAAAAAAGAAAAAAATATACTGCCTTTTCGTAGATTTTAAGGCAGCATTTGACAAAATAAACAGGAATAGTCTTGTATACGAACTATCTGTCGCTTAAATTTACAAGGATGTACACGGAACTTCTTTATTGAACTTCGGCAACAGTGTATGGAAATACAGAAGGTTTAAATTTTTTCAACGTGTCGACCGGAGTCCCTCAAGGGCTCATCTTAACCCCGATTATGTTTGCTTTATACATTGATGACATAACAGAAAACCTACAGGGTGGAGTGAACTTGCCGATGACCTGGTTATGTTAGCAGATAATCCAAAAACTTTCCAGTTAATGATTCATAGCTAAGTAATTACTGCTCTTTATGGGATCTGCAAATAAATATCTCAAAATCAAAGGTACTGGTTTTTCGTGGTATTTATTCGAGAAGAAGTGAAACCCAAAGATGGTTTTTGAATAATGAATAATTGGAGGTAGTCGACGAATATAAGTACCTAGGTGGAATTTTCTCAACGAACTTAAAACTAGATAAGCATATCAAAGCCAAATGCACGGTTGCACGAACAGCCATCAACTCGATATGAAAATCCTTTTACGGTAAACAAGTTATAAACACATCTGCGAAATATAAGGTTTTTAATGCCACCATCAATGCGTGTCTATGTTATGGAAGTTAAGTATTCGGCTGTTCCTATGTGGATGAGTTTGAAAACCTCAAACGCTATTTTTTCAAACGTTTGTTCAGGTTACCAGAAACAACACCAACATATGCTATTCGTGTAGAAACTGGCCTGTCAAATATCTATTTAAAAAATCTTAAATCCAACATGGACCACATAATAAAAACAATGAAGAGGAGTAGCTCTTGCTTGCAAAAACAAATTTTGCTATTTTTAATGAGGACATTTTTGGGAGTTTTCAAGGACTGGAACGAAATAGCTAGAGTCCACAATTTTGAATTCAGGCTGTCACAAAATTATGAAGATTGGAGAAATACTTTTTCAGATCTAATAGCAAAAGTCGATGAACACTTATATCAGCAGAATTTAAATTTGGCTGCCTCTTCACATTCTAGGTTGATCTACAAAAACTTGAATCATCAGGTTGGCGTAAATAATTATGTCATGAACAAGAAAAAATAAATAATAAACTCAGAGATATGTACTGGTTGCTCGGGAAACACTCTAAGCTCAGTATCGAAAATAAGCTAATTTTGTACAGGCAGGTGCTTAAGCCTGTCTGGACTTACGGTATACAACTCTGGGGTTGTACGCGAGATTCTAATTTAAATACTAAATAAAAACGAAGATCTCCACAGAGATCTCGGGATTCCCACGGTTCGCGATGAAATAAAAAATTTTGCCGAAATCATAGAAAACGGCTATTACAACACTGCAATAGTACTATAATCGAAATTATCGATGAGACGTATTTAGTACGCCGCCTGCGAAGGACAAAGCCTTCCGATCTGGTGCACTAAACGAGAATCCGCTTGAAAATCGCGGTATAAGCAGGAACTATCACCGGATAGTTACCTGCAACACGTTAATTAAATTCGTTAAAAATAAATTGCTAGATAAGTTTCAACTTAGTTGCAATCGGGAGGAGGAGGTGTTTTTAGTGCAGTAAGAATCTCACACTCCTATGAGCACGCGTTTTTCGGTCCTCATAGAGCCTTTTGAAGATTTTACTACTCACAGGAAAAAAAATTAACAATTAGTTATTTAAAATAAAATTTAATTTTTAATCCAATAAAAAAAAATTAATGAAATACATCAATTAAAATAAAAGTTATTTAAATTTCTTATTGTAGCACGATTCCTGCGCCACCCAGTAGAATTAATTAAAAAATCAAAGTATACACTGTGGAAATGGCACATATAATGCTTGACTGCTAACTTAGACGTGTGGATTCGATCCTCAGGCTAGTCAGCATTATTTTTATACCTCCAACTATAATGCCACCCGTGGATTGTATTGAGATAGTTAAGACCTAATTCTCAAATCCACCGTTCAAATATTTTTTTTCCTATCTTTCTATTCCTTTTAACTAGTGGCGTACAATTCAGGTTGCATTTTAAAGACCTTAGGTCTTACAGGCATATAGTTAAAATTATTATAGTTCAATGTAAATAAATCTATTTTTGAATTGAATTAAAAAATTAAAATAAATAAATGACTTCAAACCCCATAATTAATAAAGTACAATAATTAATAGGCTTGATTGTTTAAACTTTGAGAGCACAACTTTTTTTTGAATTCCCCCACAGGCAGTCAAAAAATATTTTGCTGTTGACCTCTGTATTTTCTTTATTTGTTTATCTATTCTTTTCGACATGTATCAAAGTGTCATATAGACTTATGTCGAATTAATTACTACCAAACAATTTTTTTTAACTCAATTGAATTATTTCTTAACAAAATTAATTATATACTGTCAAAATAAATCTTGAGATTTCAGCAAGACTTCATTGTACACGCACAATATTGTCTCTTACAATAACAACAACAAAATCGATCTTAAATGGTTGTAACGAATTCAACATCAATATGTGATGCTAAAAATTTAGTTCGATGATGAACTGGTTTAAAATTAGTAAAATCGTTTTTTTTTTAACTAGTATCATACTAAAATGCTTAAACATCGTGATAAACGTTTTAAATTTTGCGCCATTATAAATCTTTCCCAGTCAGTAACGTGGCTAAGACTATACAATAGTATTATAGTGAGTATCTACTTGGTTCCTGAATTGCCTTAAAAAAGCTTGAATGGATTACTGAAATTAAGTTAATAATTTATGAAGGAAAGGACGACAACAACAGTATAAAAAGTGTTCTGGCATTCGCGATAACTCGGTCTGTCATGTCACATGAAACTGGATCCTGGGAATCGAAGACTCTATTGGCTGGTTAATTGTTGTCCATGGCCCAACCAACATAGTCAACGTGCTTTAACTTTAGATTTGGTAGATTTTTTGCTCCATTCGTCCACCTCGCACATATCCTTTGAAGATTTTTCGTTCAAAAGTATTAGCTCTCCTTTCCTTTCCATTTAAATTGCTGCTATA
Organism: Philhelius pedissequus; assembly: GCA_910595825.1. Taxonomy (NCBI): domain Eukaryota; kingdom Metazoa; phylum Arthropoda; class Insecta; order Diptera; family Syrphidae; genus Philhelius; species Philhelius pedissequus. The sequence continues at coordinate 81,745,454 of OU343160.1, read as the reverse complement.
CTGTCAATGGACAGATCCTTGTTTATTTGTTAATTGTTGATTGTTAATAGCAGTCTTGTTCTCGATTACAAATTAAACTTAAGCGGGAGCGGTTGATATTAGGACACGCCTACTATAAAAATTTTTACCAAAACAAAACAAAAAATATTTCAATTAGAATTAGATTTGGAAGCAATTGAAATCTAGAAGAAATATGAATAGTATAGTTTGCTCGCATTCAAAGCTCGACTGTATTAGGAATTGGGCCATTTTACTAAATGCATAAGCGCAAAATTTCAAACATTTAAACCCTACTATAAATGAGTTTTAGAATTGGAGTCGACTATAAAAATGAGTTTTAAAATCAGGGTCGACTTTTTGATAATTTTAAACGACAAAAAGTATACTTTAACGTTAAAGAGGTCTTCTAACTTTAAACAGAGCAAAACGCTTCTTTATCTTTCTTAAACTATACTTTTCCCAGTTAACGTTTGAAATTTCGTAACAAAAAAAGAAAGAAAAATGCATTTTGAAGAAGATTATACTATTTTTGAAGATTTTGAGCTTTTAAGAAAGCCAAAAATTAATAAAGTTCGAGCAAATCTGTTCGAAGAAGTTTGACTACTTTAATTTAATTAGAAAAAAAACGAACTACCTAAATTTGTTTTTATTTTAGTAATATAAAATCCTGAACTTATTCGTTTTTTTATTAATTTTGAAGTGGTCAGAGACTTTGTATACCTAGGATCCGCTATAAACTCAGCGAATGATACCAGTTCAGCACAGAAGAACTATTGTCAATCGCTGTTCCTTTGGGCTAAGAAGGCAATTGAGAAGCAAAGCCCTCTCTCGTGAAACTAAACTGTCCATATATAAAACACTCATAATCCCAGTCATCATGTATGGTGCAGAGACATGGACAATGTTAACGGTGGACGAGAACGCGTTAGGTTGTTTTGAGAGGAAAATTCTCCGGGTGATTGTTGGTCCCATCTGCATAGATGGGGAATGGAGAAGACGATACAACAACGAACTATACGGGCTGTACAGCGACACCGACCTAGTCACAAAATTTAAAAGCCAACGACTGAGATGGCTGGTTCACCTATAGCGAATGGACACCAATGCTCCGGCCCGGAAAGTGTTTGAATCCTGCCCAGTGGGACTGCGCAGTAGAGGTGGACAGCGTAAAAGGTGGCGCACGCAAGTGGAAGAGGATCTCAACCAACTTGGAGTGCGAAACTGGAGACAGATAGCTAGAAACCGAGCCGACTGGAAGAAGCTTGTTGGTAGAGGCTCTTTTTCAATCGGGACTATAGCGCCACCTTAAGTAAGTAAGTAAGTAAAGTATCTCATAATAAAACAAAATATCGCTAAAATCAACCGTTCGGTGCTTATTGCTTGAAATCGGTTGTTTGCGTGGGCACTCCTAGGGGCATATCCCGCCGAACATTAATAGCATTCCTAAACGATGATATTGAATTATTTAACATTGATGTTGAACGATATCCGGGGACGGTATCGTCCTCACTGATGTCCTCTCTGCGATGGTCGGACTTAATAATAGCATGACGATCAGTTGGCACTTCTTCTTGTCAATTTGAAATCTTGATTAGGTCTTGCTGCATTTGATTTTTTGGCGGGCCAAGGCGATAGCAGATTTTTAATTACAAAGTCGATTGGTAATACTGCCAATTTCCTCTTGTTGAACAATTTGTTTGTTTGTTTATCTGTAACGAATTATATATAAAAATCTTTTTCTGAAATTTTATAAATCTTACCTAAGCTTTTATAAAATTATAAATTTATTTTTGTGTTCTTGTGCTTATGTTTAATTTTCGTTATATTCCATTACTCTATGTATCAAAATAAGGTGTGTTCAACATAAGTTCGATTAACGTAGCACTAAAGATCTCCCCGATCCACAAAAAAGGAGACCCTCTAAACTGCGCCAACTATAGAGGAATAAGTCTCCTGAATATCGCGTACAAGATCCTTTCTGCTGTATTATGTGAACGTCTGAAACTATTTGTCAGCAACCTGATTGGACCCTATCAGTGCGGTTTCAGACCAGGAAAGTCCACAATCGATCAAATGTTCACGCTACGGCAGATCCTGGAAACTACCCAAGAACTCCAAATCGATACCCACCATCTCTTTATCGATTTTAAGGCCGCGTACGATAGCATTTATAGAGACGAGCTATAGAGACCCATGTCTGGTTTTGGCTTCCCCACAAAACTCATCCGCCTGTATAGGAAGACGATGGAGAACTCTCACTGCTCAGTCAAGGTTGGTACTGACCTCTCAGAAGCTTTTGATGTCACTAAAGGATTCCGACAAGGTGATGCGCTATCGTGCGATTTCTTCAACTTAATACTTGAAAAAATTGTAAGAAAATCCCAAGTTAACTCTACTGGCACAATTTTTGTCAAGTCTGTGCAATTGTTAGCATACGCTGATGACATAGACATCATTGGCAGAACCCAGTCACTGGAGCGTTTGCTAACATTGAAGCTGAAGCGGCTAAGATGGGACTAGCAGTCAATGAGGCCAAAACGAAGTACCTGATGTCCACAAAAAGGGACACATAACACCCGCGGATTTAACAAAACGTCACAATAGACAGGTACAACTTTGAGGTGGTTAGGGACTTTGTCTACCTCGGATCCGCCATAATATCTAACAATAACATCTCGTTAGAAATAAAGCGAAGAATAACTCTTGCCAATCGCTGTTCCTATGGGCTAGGGAGGCAATTGAGTAGTAAAGCCCTCTCTCGAAATACAAAGGAGACTCTTTATAAGACTCTGATCATCCCAGTCCTGCTCTATGGCGCGGAGACATGGACTCTATCAAAAGCGGATAAAGATATCCTTAGTCGTTTCGAGCGTAAGGTTCTTCGCAAGATTTTCGGCCCTATCTGCGTTAACGGGCTTTGGAGGAGAAGGTTCAACCACGAACTATACGACATTGACCTGGTACAAAAAATACATATATCACGTTTAAGATGGCTAGGTCATATAGAGCGTATGGACAACAATGCTCCGGCTCGCAGGATCTTCGATTCCAACAAAGAGGGAAGACGCAATCAAGGAAGACCCCGCCCTAGGTGGCGCGCTCAAGTGGAAAATGACCTTAACCAACTTGGAGTGCGTAACTGGAGGCAGCTAGCCAAAGACCGAGCTAGCTGGAGAGGCATGTTGGTTGAGGCCCAGGTTCGCCCCGAATTGTAGCGCCACATAAGTAAGTAAGTAAGTAAGTAAAGATCTACTTTAATTAGAAAAGTTGTTTAGTATATTTAAGATTGAGACAAAGTTATACAAGGTCTTCCAACTAGACGACTGCTTTAACTAGAGTTGGGTTTATTCCTTAAACGAGGACTGTTTAAAATTTTCCGCCACTAACTTTTATTAAAACGTTTCGTAAACTTATACGCATCTTTTCTCCCGGGAACTATATTTAAGCTCTAATCTAATTAATAAATCAGAGGAAGCCCCAATCAAAATATCTTTATTTCTTCCGAAAATGTTCCACTCATTGCGAAAGACTTACTTTTTCAATTGATTAAACAAATTCAAGAATTTTTTTGACAGCTGTTTTGGTTGTGTAAAAGACACTGGCAGATCCATGAGGGGTTTTAGGGGCCGGAGCCCCCCTCCCATGAGCATTGGCAACATTAGCTGATGAAGTAATAGTTAACTATTAATATGATAATTATGACGGTTAGTTTCTTTTCGATCAATGTTTGGTAAGTTATTAGTTTCTCCTGACCATTATATACTTATGTTATGTGTTTTTTTCCACTTTATGTTGACATTCATTGAATTAAAACAACATTTTCGCGCCACTTCAATAGAATATGCATTTAGTTTGATTGTTATCTTTGACACGCCAACTCATATTTTCAATTCATCAATTTTTTTGTTTTGTTAATTTCGACAGTTTGGTTAAAAAAGCCTAAAATGGGTCGAGGAAAAGCATTAACTGAGACAAAAAATGACAAACCAAAGCTTATAAGGACGCCTATACTGGCTTATCTAATTGCCAAAATAGCTCAAAATAAATCGACAGTTGCCGAACACTTATATCCAGATTTTTAAGTAAGTTTAAGTCTGGAAAAAATATGAAAGACCGCACACACAGGGTGCTTGCAAATACGAAAAGACTTATATTAAGAAAAGCGTCAAATTGTCACGACTTTTTTGCAAAAATCAAAGTGTTATATCAACCTTAAACTCACAACTATGCGTCGTGTTATTTCAAAAGCCAAGCATACAAAAAGACTTAAAGTCAAGAAGAAACCACAACTTAACCCGTTGCGAAAAGAGCAACGCCTCAATTTTCGTCGGGCACATATGACCTGGACTTCGGAGTGGCATCGCGCGGTCTTCTCCGATAAAAAAAATTAATTTGGAAGGCCCCGATGGCTATAACTACTATTTTTATGACCTCCGCAAGAAAACTCATTATTTGGACCACATGCACAGCAGAGTTGGAGGTGTGGGCGGCAATTTCATATTATGGCACCTGCAAACTTCATTTTTTCTAGACTACTGACAGTGGTATATTAAAAGAGCCCTTACGATACTTTCACACTCTTTTTGGACATTTGCCGTGGATCTGTCAACATGATAACATGCCAATACATACAGACCGGGTAGTTAAAATTAAAACGTATTTAGAGAGCCAAATGTGGAACTATTAAGTTGGCCGACCTACTCACCTGATTTAAACAACCTTGAAAATACTTGGGGATGGTTGACACGTCAATATATGGATCAGGACAACAATATTCGAGTATATCTGAACTAACCAAAGCCATCGAATTAGCTTGGTGCACGATTTCGCTAAATTATTTGGCCACTTTGTATACATCCCTTCCAAACCGGATGTGTGAAGTTCTGGAGCAGAAAGGTGGCTCAACACACTATTGATGTTTAATCAAAAATAACTTTATTACGTTAAGTTTAAGTAATTTTTGAAATTAAAAGAATCAAAATTCTCTAAAATGACCCCGCATTGTGACAGTTTTTAGTAAATAATTTGTTGTTAATACTCAAATGAATAGCATTAAACTTTTCCTACAACCTTAAATATCAACAATTATGAACTTTGATTTAAAAAAATTAAGTCTCTGTGCTGTGTTCAATTTATATTTTCAGTATAGGGAAGATAGGATATTTGCCTTTCACTCTAACTGATAGAGATGCCAATGAGTTCGTACTGTTTTAAAGCTCTTACAGGGTTGCAGTAATAAGCACACTGAATTACTACAAACGTAGCAGTGGTAACTCTGATCCAATAAATAGGTGCCGTTTTTTGCAATCCCCGGGGGAATTGATTGAAAAAAACGACCAAGGCGCTTTGTGAAAAACTTGGCAGCACTATTAATTTTCAAGATGACATTTGAAGAACAGCTGTAATGCAAGAAAAAAACAAACATCACTGTTTTCCTCATCCTTCTAAAAATCATCCGGTAGATTTCTTTCGTGTAATTTCGATGTATTTATTGAATTTAAAATAACGTAAAAAGAACCAAGTTAATTATTATTTATACGAGAAAATGTGAATCAAGTAATTTGAAAATTGAAATCAAGTATTTTGGAAATTGTTTTTAGCCGATGTGATTTTCTTTTAATTTAATTTTCACAAATACAGTGATACATAGAATTCAACCTCTTGAAAACTACCCCATTCGTGCTCTCCATTCCTCGGTTACTGATGGTGACATGATATTAGTGGACGCGAGTTGCTTATTCGGACGGGACGCTCAGTTCCTATGTCATTAGGAATATAGGTCTGAGCAAGAGCGGACGACGATCAAGAAGATTGAAGTATGCCAAGGATGTAGCAGAGAATCTGTATTGGGTTGCTCCCGTGTACAACAAAACGCAGCCGAAAACAATTTTCTCAGAGAAACCTTTGTTTTCTTGTTCATTCAATTCTTGTTAATTGAACGAATAACAACTTCAGGAAATGTTTTTTATTTAATAATAATTTCACAGTCAAGTTTTAATATACCTATAATATAAATAAAGGCAAAATTGAAAATCGCTTTAGAAGGTTTTGCTCATGGCGAGCTGGAAAAAATCTACGACACCATAGAGGCAATACAAAAGCGGAAAATTGATTTGTTGTTGTGTTGCGGAATGTATAGTAAAAGGTAGGTTAGGTTAAGTTGACATGGTCGTCAGGAAAACAACTGCTCAACCAAACCAAACAAAATTGATAATTATCTGACATGTTAAAATGTCAGTTTTGAAGTTTTTATGCATTTTATCGATAACTTAGTGAAAAAGTTTTTGGTAGCACAGTTTTTATCTTCTCCAATAGCTAAGCCCCGAGAATTCTCTGGGTTTAAGCTAAGCACACCCGGGGATTAGTTGTTGTTGGATTTAACATGCAAACTGTTAATCCTACTCATCGTTTTTTTCGTTCAATTTTCCCGGGGCTTAGAAAAAAACATACCTAATGTTATTTTAAAAGCACACAATGAGGGTTGAGTGCATGGGGAAGGCACACAAGCAGCAGTGTGTACTTGGATGTGCAGTAGGTAGTTTATGGTAGGATATACGCTGGTTTTAACAAGATTGCGAAAATAATTTATAAGTAACTCAACGGTTATTTTCAGTGGGAATTCAGGCAGGCACCAGTGTGTTTGAAAAAGCTCTCCCATAAGACCTGTACTGAAACTATAAATTGAACAGAGTATAGCATGCTTGGTTTAGGAGCAATGAATGACAGAAAACAGAACTAAGGGGTGTCCTATTAAAGTGGCGAGGAGTGTTTGTATAATCAAAAAATTATAAGCGCCTAGAGTTCTGGGCTAGTGTGCTTCTCTTTATCTTTTATTTTGATTTCTCGCTTCTCGAATTTCGGCTTCGAGTTGTCATTGCTTGAACTCAAAGTTGAAGCTGAATCGTAAGTCGTTCAATTGAAGTTGTAGCTTTAGTCCAAAAAAAAAAAGTTTTAGTTGCATGGTATAAAGAATATTGTTATGATATTCAGCATTTCATTATAATATCTCTCTCGTATATATTGTCACCGAGTGACGTAATTCACTCCATGTTTGTTTTTGTTTGTGAATTTGTTTTGTAAGCATTTTTGTCACCAAGTTACGTAGGGCAACGCTGAATATCATACCATGTATTCTTTATTAAATTTATTTTTAAAATGTTGTTTCAAATATTTGTTGCTGTTGTTGCACAATCGATTTTCATAGGACTGGTTTGAGACAAAATAGCTCCAAACTTAACGTTATAAGAACTATTTAGTTAGCTCGGTAAAATTTATGAAAATCTTAACTTTTAAATCGTTGGACCCCCCCTTGACCAAATCCTGAAGTAAAGCAATAAGCTTGTCGATGAATGTTAGCAACTTAAGTTTGAACATAATTGATTCATCACAACAAATATCCTCAATAAATCCAAATGAGGAGGTGGTAGTAACGCCACAGGCTGAAATAGCTATTTCTGGTGACATACCCGAATTATTCCAGAACGCCAAATCCCAGAAACGGAAGTGGGCACGACCACAAGTAATTCCATCAGCTGGTGGCTTTACTGGAGGTGATTTGGTAAATATCAGTAAAGATTCGACTGAATTAAAAAAATTTCTGTGGCGTAAGATGAGCATACACTTGGATGTGAACGATGTTGCATTCAAAGGAAAAACTGATTTGCCAACTGAAGTGAAAACACTGAAAACACCGTTGGATGTTTTCCCTTACTGACGATCGTCGATTTGATAAGCTTGGAAACGAACCGAGCTGCAATCACAATTTTTCGTTTATGCTGCTGGTTTGTGGAACTCCCTACCCGTCAAGCTAATGAGGATAAGCGACTGCAGTAGGTTTAGAATTGTGATAAATAATTACATGAGACGCCAAATTCATTCTTTAATTTAAATTTTTCATTTATGTTTAAATGTAAATAACTAGTTCATACATTTTAAATTAATTAAATTAATCAGATAACTAAAGTTTAACATTAAATTAAATTAAATCATATTAACACAAATTGTAACCATATTAAACTTAGCATTTCCTAAAAAACAATGTTTTAATATGCTACTTGTTATCAAATAAATACAAATACAATACAATTCGAAGTTGATAAGCATTTAATTCGCCTATACATAGGGGTATTGATTTTTATGTCAATTTTCCGTTACCCTAATATTGAAGCACACTGGAGCGACTTCGACACATACCAGACTGCATGTCACAGAATAAATTTATCGTTCAATGATGTAGCAAAACAGGTGAAGAAAGGTCATGCGGGATGTGATCCTATTTCTAGAATAAGAAAACTTTCGACATACATATTTGGTTGAGCGGTTTGATTCAGTTCTGAAAAATGCTCGTTTATGCATCGACGAAAAAATGTGTTCAACCAAAATGGCTCATCACTTAAGCCAATATTTGCCAGATAAGCCGCATCCATGGGGCATAAAGTTATTTGTTGACAGCAATGGCTACTTGTACCGATTTGAAATATACACTGGAGCCAAAAAAGTTGACATTATTTTGCCCGATACTCCAAACATTGGAGCAACAGGAAATGTTGTTATAAGGTTGTCGCAAGCCGTGCCAAATGTTGTCAATCACATATTGTATTTTGACAATTTCTATACATCGCTACCACTTATAGTCTTGGTACTGTGAGAGTGAATCGGATTCCTAAATGCAAACTGAAAAAAGCTCCACAAGGTTTTTTAACGGAATTCGTTGGAGCAGCTTACGGTGTCAACATTACAAATGTCTTGTGGAGGGACACGAAGAATGTCAAACTGTGCTGAACATATGTTGGCATTAAGCCCTTTTAGAGGTCCCAATTCCGTAGGTAATCCATCACAAATAGCTCGTTACAACCGAAAAAATTGTATGAAGGCGTTGTTTGCCCACAAATAATCCGCGAGTATAACGCGCATATGTGCGGTGTTGATTTAATGGCCTCTTTATATGGGTCGCAGTGGACTAAAAATCAAAACGCAAGATTTGGCAACCAGAATTTTTTACCATTTACTGGACATGGCCATAACCAACGCATTCGTCTTATATAGGAGACTCAATGCTGAAAAAATAGAACTGCTGCTGGCAAGATAAAAGATTTGACCATATATTAAAATGAATTTCGCTTGAGCATTGCGAAAGAACTCTGCCCTGCTCTTGAAAAATTATCCAACGGCCGTCCTTTATCCGCCGCACAGTGGATTCTTTTTCACTATTTACCTGTTAAGGTCAGTTTTTTTAGTAATTACTATGAATCCAAATATTTTTTGGTGTTGAATTATAATATGTATCACATGGTTTATTTTTTTCAACTAACCCACTAATCCAGTCTACAGATACAGACGGTATTTCATTTTTTCCAAGGTGCTTCTAGGTATTTTTTTTTTTGACAAACGGATTTCAGATTCGTGTTTTTAATCTTAAAATCGTGCTAGAAGCAATATACCTCATATTTCGATTTCAGTGGTTTAAGGATTAAGAGTCTTGACTTATGTACATTATTCTCACATTCAGATTTCTGGTGATAAGCATACCTAAGTAATTGTACTCATTCCTGGTTTGAAAGCCAACTTGTTGATCATCAATTGTAGTCCATGTAGTGTTTCTGCAGGGGCAATGATATCGTTGGCAAAAATAAGATGGCTTACTCTTAAGCGGTCCCTAGACGCTCAATATAATTGAGCAAAATATTGCACACTATTATTGGATATTGGCCCTTCACCGTGCAATATTTTTTCCAATAAATATTAATTAAATCACTCGCGGAGAAGTTCATTTCTCGACAATTGAAAAATAACTAAGCAAATATTGTGCAATAGTACCCACAGACGAGACAATATTTTTAAGTTGCGCAATAAATAGATATCAAAAGCGTTTTGATTTTACACAATATATTGCAAAGACGAACAATAATATTGTGCAATACCGAATATTGCGCAATAATATTGAGCGTCTAGGGACCGCTTTACCCTATCATCTGCGTTTATTCCACCAGTAGAGAACATATCATCGATGTCATCAATATAAATGGCAAATAGCAACGGAATGGTGTTCTATTCCTACCTTAAAGTATTCAGAAAGTTCAGATCCGTCGAAATTATCTGAAATTGCGTATAAACTTTCGATTATTCGTGCAAATTTCGTTGACATACCTTTCTTATATAACTTAATCATTAGGGCTCTTGGCTGCTTTAAAGTCTATACAAAATGTATAATTTTCGTTTTATATCTATACAGAGTTCAGCAATAATTGTTATTTGTGAGTATATGAATTTGGTCAACAGGAACCCAGCCTTTTTTCACTTAAGAGATTGTTTTGTTGTACCCAGCTCCAGCTGTATAGTCCTTTATATGAAACTCTCATAAGAACCTTCATTGATGTATTCAAATGTGAGATTCCTCTATAGTTTGCATGGATCGGTATTACCTGCTTGGGTTTGAGATCGCTCTGTTGAAGAGTTCTGGTACAGATCCTGAACCGAAGATTGAAGTGCAACCTTCTTCGAGGTGTTCAATAAATTTAGAATTCCATTGGGATATCACCTGGACCTGTTACCCTATTGTTTTTCGACTCCTATAGTGCTAATTTGATTTGATTGACGCTGTAAATCGAGCATCAAGAAGTTAATTTTGTTGAAATGGAGTGGCGAACGGGAATGTACTTGGACTGGGATGATTATTCCTTGTTCTTTCTTGGTAGTAGCTGTTTAAATCTCCGAGTTCAATTGGTATTATTATATCTAAGTGCTCTTTCTTGTTAATTTCTCGTAAGAGCTTCCTGAATTCAGATGAATTTCTGCAATCGGAGATACTATCAGAGATGTTTTCAGCATATTATGCTCGTCGCTTTTCTTTCCATAAGTTTTTGTAATAGCTGTTTGATTTGACGAAGTCATGACTGATGAAATCATTGTAAGGATTTTTTCGTAGGATCCTTAACCACACGAATGACTTGATGACAATGAAGCATTTAATGCGTTTTTTAAAATTAAAGGTAGCGCTCCAAAAATCTTCAAATTTCAAATCTATACTAATCATATTTTTATGTAAATGTGCCCCAAGGTAGATTTCTTTTGAGTCTAAAAAGAAATCTTTATTGCAAAAATCAATTGCGTTCAGGAAGGCGTCATCGATAAATTCGTTTTTGACAAAGTTCGACCAAATAGTTTTAAAATACATTTTTAAATTTTTAAAAATAGAAGTACCTACATATGTATAGGTAGGTAGGTGAAATGGTGGTCAGAGCGAACTCACTTCTAAACCTGAGCAACGTTGCCGAAGTGGAACGATCGTGCACTTTTGGCACTTTTTAATTTAAATGGCACTCTGGCTCTCAAATGCTTCAAATTATACTCTAGGAATCAACGAGCAAATGTTTTCAAATATATCCAAGTTCATGATCGGATCAGGCAGTGCATCAGCTGAAAGGGTTGTTTCACGTTTAAATAACATTAAAACCCATAGTAAAAATCGACTTTTATGAAATAATAAAGGCTAAAACTGGCCATTCATATCACCTATGGGAGGTTAAACAATTGAAGTCTTTAAGTATATGGAGGTAATTAGAACAGTCAGTCATCTGACAGAGATTATAAAAAACAATAATTATTATTTACCTACAATTCAAGTTCGTTTATTTTTTCAGAAACGCATTCTTAAAAATAAATTGAAATAGAGTTGAATTTATTTTTAAAAAAATATTTTTTCATGAAATTGAGATGATTTCGACACGGAAAATGATTTATCAACGAAATCTAACACCAATTTTTTTTTTTTTAACAACATCAATTGGTTTTGACAGTTCTTTGTTCTAAAGTGTTCCAAACTGACTCTTTGAACATCAAACCAGAACAGTTAAGAACAGAACGTTTCTCATTGAACAGCAAAATCCTGTACGTTTCTGTTCTAAAGTGTTCTAATCTGTTCCGAATATCCTCATTGAACACACATATTGTTAGTTGATGCTTTTGTTTATTTTTTGTATGTTTCGTGTAATGAAGTTATTTTATTTTATCTATTTAATTATTTTTTATTAATTTTGTGTTTATTTATTCTTATTATTCCTTAAGTTTTGAGCGGCAATAAATAGAACTAAAAATTTACATGTGAAATCTTCGGAATTTTGTTACTTTTTTGTAGCCTAAAATTGCACTTTCCGTTGCCAGAATTGGCACTTACAAAATTTTGTTTCCGGCAGCGCTGGACACAAGTAAAAAAAATAGAGGCATAGTTTTAATAATTTCATCTGTCATTCCGTTCTGAATTCCGTTCTAGCTGATACCTATAATATGAAATAATAGGGGTATTCACGATCCGATGTATTTGGTTTTGTATCATTGTAAAAGTGTAGCATTTTTTGCACTACAACAACAAACTATACTGAATGTCAAAGTCTTACACTCTTACACTTTTACAATACCCGAACCCTATTGTAACAGAAAAATACAAGGGTGTTAGATTTTTTTAACACAAACTAAGCCTTCTTCAGAACAAATGTGAAACAGATTTTGACATTTGCTACAGTGTTGCTACAGATTAGTAGTTAGTTCACAGTCTGTTGTAAAAAAATAAAATTTTACAATTATACAAGGCTTGTTACATCGGATCGTGAATACCCCTAATGTTTCAAATCCACTGCTCTAAGATTTGCGATACAAAATTTTCAAGCGATAGCCACCTGGTAGAAGAAGTTTTTAATATTTTAAATGGGCCTATATTTTGAAACATCTAATCTAATAATCTTGAAATTCATGAAAATCAGTTTGTGGTAAAAGCTCATATATGTGCATGTTTGCCATTCATGTTTGTGAAATTGATATTGTGGAATATGGAACTTGGAAGTGCACTTTCATGGAGAACATGTAAAGTGATGCCATCTATTAATTTTTTGTTTAATATTTGTTTTTATCAAGAACGAATTCAAAGAAGCAATACAAATGCCAGTACAAAAAAAGTGTACAGAACAGCAGTGCGCACCAAGCTAAAGCAATATAAATAGGTGCGTTTTTTGCAAACCCCGGGGGAATTGGTTGAAAAAAACGACCAAGGCGCTTAAGTGAAATACTTGGTAGCACTATTAATTTGCAAGATGACATTTGACGAACAGATGTAATGCAAGAAAAAAAAATACATCATTGTTTGCCTCATCCCCATTCTTCTAAAATCATCGGGTTGATTTCTTTTGTGTAATTTCGATATATTTATTGAATTTAAACTACTTTTCTATTAAAAAAACATAAAAAGAACCAAGTTAATTATTATTTGTACAAAAAAATGTGAATCAAGTAATTTGAAAATTGAAATCAAGTATTTTGGAAATTGGTTTTAGCCGATGTGATTTTCTTTTAATTTAATTTTCACGAATACAGTGGTACATAGAATTCAACTACTTGAAAACTACCCCATTCGTCGGTCACTGGTGACATGATATTAGTGCACGAGTTGCTTATTCGGCCGGGATGCTCAGTTCCTATGTCATTGGGAATATAAGTCTGAGCAAGAGCGGACGACGATCAAGAAGAGAATCTGTATTGGGTTGCTCCCGTGTACAACAAAACGCAGCCGAAAACAATCTTCTCAGAGAACCCTTTGTTTTGTTGTTCATTCGATTCTTGTTAATTGAACGAATATCAACTTCAGGAAATGCTTTTTTATTTAATAATAATTTTACAGTCAAGTTTTAATGTACCTATAATAAAAATAAACGCTAAAATGAAAATAGCTGTAGAAGGTTGTGCTCATGGCGAGGTGGAAAAAACCGTAGAGGCAATACAAAAGCGAAAAATGTTAAAATTGATTTGTTGTTGCGGAATGTATATTAAAAGGTAGGTTAGGTTAGGTTGACATGGCCGTCAGGAAAACAACTGACACACTTAGACCAAATGCTCAATCAAACCAAACAAAATTGATAATTATCTGACATGTCAAAATGTCAGTTTTGAAGTTTCTATACATTTTATCGATAACTTAGTGAAAAAGTTTTTGGTAGCACAGTTTTTATCCTCTCCAATAGCTAAGCCCCGTGAATTCTCTATGTTTAAGCTAAGCACCCCCGGGGATTAGTTGTTGTTGGATTTAACATGCAAATTTTTAATCCTACTCATCGTTTTTTTCGTCCAATTTCCCCGGGGCTTAGAAAAAAACACGCCTAATATTGCTTTTGCAGTTTTTTCGACAGCATTTATCAGTTGTCGAGCAATAGATTGTTGTCACCGAAGTGTATCTACCTATGTTTATTAATGTCAAAGTGCAATTACATTTGCCGCCATTTGCAAAATGTATGACTCTTGCTCACCTTATATACCGTACATACGAGTAGCTACCTACATAGTGATTCATTTACGCCGATATTTTGTTTTAATACCTAATTGTTGTATTTTATTTTATAAGGTAGGTAGGTACCTACCTATACTCATTGGGGTGTATTCATAACTAACTGTATCTAAGTTAAACCTATAGGTTTAGTTAAATTTTCGGCCGTTATTTTTATTTTTTGAAATTTATAATTCCAAAATATTTCAAGCTATTTGTGTAGTAAACAAGTTAGGTATTAATCTTATAAAAATATAAAACCAACAATATGTAATAAAATCGGTCTGTACATATTCATCGAGCCAAAATTGTCTTAAACTGTAGTTTAGTAAGGCCTGGGTTTATGAGCGAACTTTTCGAAATGCTTCTGTGACACATTTATTTAGTGAATACAAGTACATACATACCTAGGACCTTCCTACAAATTCCTCTAATTGTTACCTACTAATATGAAGGAAAGTCAAATTAAATCCTTTTCTTTTCACATCAACAAAAACTAACATTACTTTCTCCTAGTTTGTTGCCTAATTAAATATGCTAATAATATGTAAATATGTATATACCTATAAAGTAATGATCTCACTAAAAATTTACTTCGGCAGGTAGGTAGGCATGTGTACACATTGATACGATAAGTGGGTGTGTCCAAATTGTGTCAGCAACAATATTGGTGACATCCCATGAACAATTATTTACCTAGTTTCTGGCTTAAAGGTAATTCGATGACCAATAAAAATGTTATCAATTCAATTTTTAAAATCAATTTTTCAGTGATTCCAATATCCAACAGGATTTTTTTTATAAGTAGTTAATCTTGATTTTATAACAAAAATATCAAAATTCCATATTATGTACATATATTGAGATCCTACTACAGATTACATTACAATTTATCTTTTTTCGCCATTCTGTTGACCTAAAATTCCTCTTCACATCACTTTAGACCTAATTCACATAGTTAATGATAGTATATATGTACCTATCTACTTAGAAGGTAGAATACAGTTAAGAGCTAATTATACATGCATTTTCGAGCTAAAGCTAAAAACTACTTATACCTACATAACCACAAACGCACACTTCTATAAAATTGGCCTACCTTATCTATATGTAAACACTTTATTATTCTCTCTACTTCTTACCATACTAAGTAAGTATAGCTTTTCTCTAGAAGACTAATACTAAAGTAAGCTTTATCTTAGTTGATGAATCTCGACTTAGAAAAATATAATTAAAATGTGTGAGAAAAATATTACTTGTAATTTGTCAGAAGGTTTTCGTGTTCATATGAGGGTTCCATCTTTGGTTGCGTGGCTTAAATAAACCATTTTTTTTCTTTATCCAGTATAAATGTGTTTGAACCCTGAACTCCAGTTAGTTGAAGTAGGTAGGTATGTATTGAGCTTTTTTTTTTACTTATTACGCAAAAATCGATGCAATAATCTTAAGCAATCTCAACAAAATCTTGAGAATAAACTGGAAATGTACGGCAAATTTATTCACTTTTAACATAGATACATAGATATATTCATTATTAACGTAGCTTTACCAAAATTTTGCAATTCTGAATGGGTAACTGTGGGTTTAACTTAACATTTCTTTTAGGTTTAAAGTAGACTTGACAATTTTCCTTTGTTTTTTTTTTTTTTAATTTAATAAAATTCATTGATGAAAATCTTGGGAAACTATAACATGTAGGTATTTAAAATATTAAATGCACTACAATCTTAAAATAAAAACACAACACAAAGCCAGGTAAAACCCAAGAGAATAAACGAACAAAAACAAAAAAGGTGTTTGAATTAGATTACCGCGGTTTAACTACGCGTGAACGATCGCGGAATGCCTTCCCATGACTAAAGTTTTTTTCCCGATGGACGAAATCAAGGGCTATTAGAATTTACATACCATCATCTATCTACCTGAAAGAGTGTCTAGCGAATAAACGAATGCCTGATGCATACTAAGAAAAAGCAGTGCCTTTGGTCAAAGTATGTATGTAGGTGGAAGGGAAAGAAGCAAAAGCAACAGCTATAGGTACAGCAAGCTCTTGCTTGGCCCAACTCTGATCCGACTGTTCTGTGAGATCAGTTCACATGGCCTAACATAAGATGCAAACTGTATATGTACTTGAAATGTGGAGCTACTCAGGCGCAAAGGAGGTGCATCTAGAAGAAGATAGATATATTAAACAGTATTTTCTCCAGATTTCCCATTCCATCTGACTGAGAGAGTTAATCCAAACCTTCTCTGTGACATCAGTTGGAGTGAGCAGATAAAATTTCTCAACGTATCTGGTAGGGGAAAGCATATTAAGGCTCCCAATTGGCCGTGGTGTGTTATGTAGAGATAAGAATAAAAAAAAAAACAGAAAACTCGTTTGACTCAAGGCAGTATTAGTATGATAATTTGAAGTACCTACCTAATTAAAACAACGGGTGCATACAACTTTTAACTGAAGTTTTCAATTTTGGTTAAAAGTTTGTTTTACATATAAATGTATATCTACCTAATCAGCGAAAAGCTATATAGGAATTAGCATTAACCTTTCATAGATATGTATAGGTAGGAATTTATTAGATGTGTCTGATCTCATTTTTTTTTTAACCTGACAAATGTCACAATGTTATTTTTTTAAATTTCAGAAAAATAGATACATACCTACCTAAATATTTTTTTGATTTGGTAAATACCTATAATCTATTACACTTTCAATTTCCTACTGGTATTGACCATAATAGACCTCTTATGCTTTAAATCATCTAGGCGTTTGTTTTGTTGAACTTATTATGTATACCTATAGATATGTATGTACATACCTACGGATTAGTAGGTATAGATACAGCTATGGAAATATAATTAGGACCCTCCTCCTCCATGGTTAACAACAGGTAGAGTGTAGAGTTGCAAGAATGCAGGATGCAGCGTTTTTTGGCCTGCGTCCATCAAAGCGTCTATACCATCGGGACCCAAGTGATCTATTTTAGTTTCATCGCTTCAATGGATGAATTTCCATTGCTCAAGTGTCCAGGAGGAATAATAAAAACGAGCGAATGAAACACGCATTTTGAGTTGGTTGAATGTCACCAAAGGCTTCTGTCTGCAAATATCACCATGTAATCCAATTTCAATTAAACGGTTTCTTATTGTTCTAGGTGTTATTTGGACTTCGAGTTGGCAGAAATTTCTTGATGAATATCATCAGCACTTTTTCGACAAAATTTCGATTTTTTGATCAATTCTTTTTGTTTTTAGGGCTTTGACTTTGCGTGGAACTTTGGCAATTTTTAATTGCATTAATGGTCATTGTTTTGGATCGACCGATTTTATTGGCTATATTTGCTTCAAGAAAAGGCCTTCATCTTTTAGAACAACAATCGGTCCTCGTTCCTCAGGAGTGCAGCTTTTTATTTTTCCCATAACGTTAGATATTTTTGACCAAATCTAATTAAATCATTACAAATCTTACAACAAAAAAAAATTGCTCTTAACATACTTATAGCGAAATTTTAATTTTATAAGTTACTAGCCTAGCCTTACCCGGAGTAGGGGAGACCGGGGCTAAAAGTAACAGGGGTAAAAAAATTACAGCTAAAAATGAAAGAGTTCCCCTGAAAATTAAGAAACGCTTGAACGAGAAAATTGTTCATCTAGTTCAAAGCTAACGTTAAGTATTCTTTAGATGTGAATAGGACATCCTACAGAAAAGTTATAAAGGTAGTGACCAAAATTGATACGTTTGAAGCATTATTTTTTCTTTGCATTTTTGGTATTCCTCTTCACTCGGAAGATATATAGTTCTAGTTGTTTTTTTTAAATAATTCATTTATGTGTTGGTTAAGTTTACGAACGGTTTTCGTTTTTTTTTTAATTGTGTGATTTGTGTAAAATTTAATGGTGGGGCTAGTTGCAACATTTTTGTGGGGTACGTTGCAATAAATAAAAACACACTTCCTTCATATTTTCAAACACATTTTTGGGGTCGAGACGATGGAAATTGTGTTCTTCGTTTATATTTCGGGTTGTTTAATTTTTTTCTTTATTTTTTATAAGAAGAAAAAAGTCCATTTGACGTATATCGTTGTCAACAAAAGGAGGTCGATCATGTATTTTCCTAGCTCGCTAATTAGTTAAATTGGTACGTATACAATATACTGGGTTTGGAATATTTATTTATATTCCTAATTTGCATGTAACTAAATTCAGTTTTTTTCCAAAAAAAAATAATATTGATTTTGTTATTTTTCCGGGAACATTAAAAATTAATTAATTAATTAAATTTGTGAATTATTGTTAATCTTGTTTATAAATTAATAGTTTTTTTTTAATAAAATGACAGGTTTTGTTACAATTTACCCCGGTCTATGTTACAACTTTCCCCGCATACAGGGTAAGTCGTAACAAAACGTTTTTTTGTCTAAAAGTTATATTTTTACCAATTCTGAACAGTATTTTTTTGATTTTTTTATTGGATTTCATAGCCGAAATATTGCTCCTTAAACAGAAAAAAGTTTGGCTAACTTTATAACCTTAGGAACAGCATCAATTTTAGTAAAAAGTGTTACTTTTAGCCCCGGTCTCCCCTACGTTGTAACTCCCAAGAATGAATGAAGGAAGTATATTTTATTTGGAGATTGAGAAATCTGAGTTTATTTTATCAATTGGCTTTTGGTTTTTCAATTTGGTGTGAAAATGAACAATTTTTTCGGCGTTCCAACTCTCGAGCAAGCAACATATAGTTGGCCATGTTAAAAACATGGATTCTCAAGATTCAATCCCTCAACAGCAATCGATTGTCCTTGATCCTTATTGACTGTAATCGCAAAGGCTAGGCGAACAGGAAATTGTAATCGCTTGAAATTTAATTGCACTTTTTTAATGTCATAGAATATTCTCGAAACTATGACAGAAGGAAGTCAAATATTCAAGACGTTGACAGCTTAAAAATCCTTTACGTTATTTTATAAAGGGAATTTGATTATGGCTCGATTACAATGGGAGTAATAAGATATTAGTTTATATAGTTTCTAGATATAATGTCGCTCCCTACGAAGTCTGTTTCGATTTTTGTCAATATAACAGAAGCATGGTAAAGGTCTTGTCGTGTGTGCATTGCCTCTTCTGTTCATTTTAAAATTAGTAATTAGTTTGGTAAAAAGTCAATTTTAATCCTTGAGCCACGTCACGTCGCTTCGTTTATAAACACATTAAGTTAGTTTAGTTACCAGCATATAGTCTATGTTCTTGTAGCTTTGGAAATTAAACATAAGACATGATGACATTTAATTATCAAGATCAACTACGAAAGCATTGATCAAACATCTACGTTAGAATTGCATTTATTATCAATTTTCAAATTCTTTATCTCAAAATGATTGCAGTACAGCTACAACGAATTCTACAAGCTTTCCAATATCAATAGACGGTGATTACTCAACTTGTTGCAAAATTGCAAGTGCCTTCAACTCTTTCAAATTTCCATCTGTTTGAAAATTACGATGCCGAAAAAGAAACGTGAAATGTTCCGAAAACTATTAAAACATGTAAAGTCTTGCAGATGAAGCCATTGAAGCTTAACTTTTATGTGTTTTTATAGGTTCCATCTATTCTCTACAATAATCTAGCATCGTTTAGTGGTTCAGAAAAAGCTGTAAGAACTTACAACTACACTACAGGACCTTATCGCTAATTTCAAGGAAATGTTGATTCCAAAGAAAAATGTATTCGTATTTTCTTAACGTTTTTCAAAAAGCAAATCAGAATGTTACTGATTTTGTTTCCTCGCTACAGACACAGTGATGGACTTTGGCCTAGGCCCGTCGGCACATAAATGTACAGAGTAGAACACAATCACCAGAACTACTAAGGCTATGTAGGCGTTTTAATAACACAGACATTAATACACGACAGAGCGACAGAGGAGAGAGAACAAATAACAGAAAGAACACACATGGCAACAACACACGGTAGGTTTTGAGGCGTTAACCTAGAGATGGGAAAAATCGGCCGATTAAGACCGAAACCGGTTATTTTGTTTCGGTTAACCGGTTTTCACCGGAGATTTTTTCTCGGTGAAAACCGGGTGAAAAAAACGGTTATTTACACTGACACTTTTATCACCACAGAAATATAAAATGTCTTGCAAGAAAGTTGTCTTTGTTTCATAAGACATGCATTTGCAACCTTCAACATTATTCACGACTGCTAACTTTTCTTTTATAGAGAAATTAACTGAAGTGGTAGGAGGTGAAATCATTTTGAACTACACACACTTTCGAAAATTGCGTTATTTGATGTCGAAACCTAAACTAATTTATGGTAGGTGACTTTTGAAAATGTTTCCATCCTATCATCTTGGCTTTCCTTAAATAAGACATGCAGCCGGTGTATTAGTTTCCTATCTGTCAGCTGATTTCATCTCATTGCGATTCGATTGTTGTTGACTGGTTTACGTTTGTGAACTTGAACACAATTTATTATTTAAAATAAGATTATTAAAAGAAGTATGTGTGTCGTCTCATCTGCAATTTTCGTTTGTAGATATGGAAGTATTTCACGGAGAGTAGTTTTTCTTTGGAAAAAAAGGATTTTCTTTCGGAAAAAAGCTTATCTACATATGTACATGGTCGTATGTAGATATAATTTATTTGACATGATCGTTTTTTGAAGCAAATAAAAAACTAACAATTTTTATGTATAAAACCGAAAACCGGTTATTTAAAAAAAACGTTTTTTTTGTCCGGTTAAAACCGTCAGGTTAAATCGGGAGGGAAAATAACCGGAAAAACCAAAAACCGCTTAAGCGGTGACTAGGCCGTTGCCCTATTATAATTCTATTCATTAATTTACTTCTCAATCTCTATGATAGATCAATTATAGTTTTTATCGAGTAATGTTCTTTGCTGTTCCTTTGAGATTAATCTCATATAATCCGAAACATTTTGAAATCACTAAATTTGAATAAATTCTCAATTTGTTCTTAGTGTGAAACAAAAATACCGTAGATTTCCATGTATTGAATATCATTTTGATATTCATTCAAAAGAGCCAGAATATTTTTTGTTAAAAAAAATAACTTTTCATGAAAAATAAATCCCGTCTTTTTTTAAATTCAATTTTTTGAATCATCAAAATAATTGGTAAAAAATAATGTTTTTAGAAAACCCCACAGTTCAAAAAGGATATCAAATAAACACTTACGCTATAAAACAAATACAAACACATCGCATCCGGAACCTTTCTTTTGCTAACCCACAAATTATAAAACCATATACGAGTAGCATAGATATAAACAACAATCCCTAAGCTATTTATCAATCAGCCCGAATTCACATGTACTTTTTTATGTTTAACCCCATTGCATTTTGAAAAAAGATTTATTTTTAAGAGCGATTTATTTTATGAGCGTTCACTCATTTATTAGATGTGTTATCTTGGATCGAAGCTATCGAAGTATATCTGTGAACGAATCAGAACAAAACGCATACCAAATGAATTTTGCAGTCAGATGTTCTATACATTTGTTCTCGGATAGGTAGTTAGTCCAAATTTGTGGGGATAACTCAAAAGCTTTCATGAGAACAGCTGTGCTTTTGCATTTGCACGCATTACAACAACAGAAAGTAATTCCAGATTGCTGAGAATAATTCAGCGAACGTCCCCATTGTAAAATTAAAGGAAAAATCTTTACTCATTAAATAACTTGCGCACCATTCTTATTCTCTCAAGCCCTCTTTCTGCGCAACCGACTGGACCGTTAGCCAAGTGATTTGGCAGAGTAGATTTCTATTCACGATTCACAAATTAATTGCTGCACTCCTTTAATTTACAAATTATGTATGTGAACTGCAAATTGCAATTTTCCTATTTGGCGGTAGAATAGACAGCAAAAAATAATATTTCGACAATTCACTCTACGTCTACTAATTTTAACTACATAAGACTACGTTAGTTACCTCATTCATGTAGCAGACGTACCAAATGTAGTAAATCATAAAAAATCCCATTTCTGCCATCTCTGTGTAGCAAACATTACAAATGTAGTTTTTCAAAAAAAAAATACTTTCGGCCTACTCTGATACTAACGTTTTTGACTCTGTTTTTTTTTTTATTGTATAGAACAAAACATCGTGCTTCGCTCTGTAGTTTTATGAATGCTCTTCGTGTGAACAAGGCTCGAATAATTTTATTCTGTTTCTAAAAAGATAATTGATTGATAACTTTAAATTAGGCACTGTTGTCTGCAATAATGGATGCAGTGGAATTTATTGCCGAAAGCAGAGATGAGAAACTGACTACGCGATCTGAAGCTACGGGATTGCAGCGAAAATTACAGCATTTAGAAACAGCAGTTCTAGTAATTGTTTGGAATGGAATTCTAGATCGGTTTAAGGCTGCTGATAAGAAGCTTCAAGAATTTCAAGCTGATTTATCATCCGTAGTTCAGATCTATACTAGGTCTCTGGCTCTACATATTCAAGATATGAGAGACAGACAATTTTCTGAATACGAAGTAAAAGTCAAAGCACTATCTGGAGTTCACGATTATTATCGTCATGAAACCAGATAAATTCAGCCACATGAATCACGGGTAAATTAAAGAACACCTTTTTCTGGACAAGAAAATTTTCGCACAAATATTTATGACCCTATTCTAAACACTGAGTGTACAATTTTCCGGGCGTAAGCTTGTCTAAAATTTCAATTTTGTTGATGATTTATCTGAAATAGATACAAACGAATTGAAAAATCTTGCCAATAAACTAGTTAGTATAAGAATCCTGATGATTTGGAAGAGTCGGCAATGAATGTAATCATTTACATTTTCAACTCCAAGATTCCTTTGCAAATACGGAAGATGTCCGGTCTACAAAAAAAAAATGCAATGTATTGCACTCACGGAGTCTTCGAGAAGTGTATCCGAATGCGTACATTATGCTCTCCGTATTTTTTGAGTATTGCCGCTACAAATTGTTCAGGCGAAAGATCGTTTTCTACTCTAAAAAGGTAAAAACCTATTTACGGGCCAGCATAGTCCAAGATAGACTTAATGCTCATGCATTACTGTCTATTGAAGCTCAACTAGTATAAGAAATTAATTATGACGATATATCGACGTTCTTGCGCGGTCTAAAGCCAACAAATTTTTTTTTAAATATATACTGCAATAAATAATGTTATTTTAAAATGAAAATATTGGATCCAAATTAATGAAATTCAATTTATCAAAAAGGGCGGCTTATCGAAAGGGGCCTAGGGCGGCAGCAAGCCTAAGTCTGTCACTGTACACGGAGAGAGACATTATTGATTGTGAATTCAGTGTTAAATGACAATGCAAAAAAACTGTATTCATTTTTTTTTCTTTTTTTTATAACTGCACGCGCTCGAGGGATTATGAATACCTTTTATATGTTTTTAACACAGCAGGGGCATCCGGTGGAAGACGAGAAAGAAGGATAGGAAAGGTGTGTGGCGCGATGTTCTGAGATTAGAGCTGGTTGTTGTCTCAGATTTATCTCCAGGGATGGCGGCTGAACTAATGCGGAGAGAATTACCGTGTTTTATTTATTTATGTCTCTTATAATTCGCATTATTTTATTTATTTCGTTGTCATATTTATGTGTATACTAGTCAATCACATGTTGTTAGTGTTATGCCTGAACAGCATGTAATGAGTAAACCAGCAACTATTTTATGACAATTTTTAGAACTGGTGTTTAATGGAATATAAGAAGACATAGACAACGACAGGAGTCGAACCTGCGACCACGAGGTTGACAGGCGAGCAGACAAGTATCGCGCCACGGCCACCCCCCAATAAAAATAAGATATTTTTTACGCGCTCAGTTGATCGCTTGTGTAAGAGGTGATTGGATGTGATTGCCTACGGATGCCCGGTGTGGTTCAACGTTGCCCCATCTCAAATGGAAAAAATTCGGGTGTTTGAGAGGCAATGTCTTAGACGTTGCCTTGGAATACACAGAACACCAGAGTCGGAGTACACAAGATATTATTCCAACCAGGTTCTATACAACAGAGCCAACAGAAACAGAATAGATAATTTTTTGTTTAAGCTGATTCGGGGTCACACTGCAAGAGCGATGTCCTCAACCAACAGCTTAATTTTTGGGGCTTACTACCCCAATAATGAATATTTTGAGAGTGTGCGGTTAAGTGGCTACATCCCTCCCGAGGCATTCCTCTTTTTAGACAGTCGAGGGATGATACAGGATGGAATGACGTCAGCCGGAAAACTGTAGATAGGCGACCCCTGTATGGTCGAGACGTCATCGCTCAAGGTGGAGAAGAGCGCCTTCGGTTCAGTAGGACTGTGTCCGATCGGGACCGAAGGGGTAGGGCGAAACAAGAGAACCAGTTCTGGTGGCTCTCTGAACAGGATTATGATACATAAAGTCGATTAGGATGGTATGGCTTGACCGACTTACGTAGATTTAGGTAAATTAGGTATAAGGAACAGTCGGGGTGGCACGAAAAAAAATTTAAAAATATGTATGTTTGCGGGGGCATTTGTGCATGCAGCTGCGTGCCTGTGTATGAATGTACATACATACGAATATGTGTACGTATGTACTTGGCTGTGTGGGTTGCACATCTCTGTGTGTCTGCATGCGTATACAAAATATACAAACAAAAATTATAAAAATAAACCGAAAAAGCTGCTGTGGCTGCTCTAGTTTTTAAGTAGATGTAAGTAGCTTAAGTTATTTTTAGTTAGTATATACTAAGTTTTTTTTTCCAAAAAGTTTTCTTGGTGAAAATAAAAAAATAAAATAATAAGCATGGATTCATATAGTTTTTAGGTCGAAAGACATTAGTATTAAGAGATATAGTTTAGTTTAGAGCGCCCGTAAAGGGCCAGTAAATTAGTTATAAGTTATTGATAATTAGGCTAGTTTTAAACATTTTTGTCTAGCTTTAAGATAGTTATAGTTAAGATTAATAAAAATGAATGAAAAAAAAAAAAAAAAGTTGATTGGATGTTAGCAACAATTGCAGTCAGACAAAACAGAATTCGGCGATATTCTTTTCAAAGCAACTTTACTCTAGAATTTTCGAATCTGGAATCGAAAGCAAAGAACTTCCAATAAACATACAGACAATAGACCAATAAACTTTCTAGCTCAAAAAGCAAATTAATAATTCAAGATCAAGGTTTACATCAAATAAGACTAATAAGTCATACGGTCGTCCATGTTTAAAATCTCTTCATTCTTCAAGTGTTGCTTTAGATATAGACGAAGCAATCACAAGTTATCCACTTGCCGATCGGACATGTTTACAATTGCCATTCAAATATTTTATTGATGTTACACTTAACAATAAGACACAGAAGTTCAAAGTCGATTCAGGTGCAAAATACTTACTTTTTTGGCTCAAACTGATTTTGGACATTTTAATTAAACTTACCCTTGGACAAATTTCAAGTTGCTTTTCAATCTTATTAGATCAATATTTTCCCTGAATGTTGCTATAACGGGGGGAAAGAAATTATTGGTGAGTTACATACTGTTCCAGATGGTCACGATGCTCTATTAGGTATAGACAATGGATAGGAGGAGGTCTATGTATCGAACTGAATGATAATTATGATTTAACTAGTAAGTCAAACCCGTTACCAACTTTTCATATTCTACACAAACAATTTTCATCCATTTTTGAAGGAAATGTCAATTGTGTAAAAGATTTTCAAGTTTCATTCCACCTAAAATAATAGCCAATCAAATTTTTTCCCAAGAAATAAATCTTCTATATTCTCTACAAGAATTAGTCGAAAAAGAAATCAACTCTCTCGAAAACGAGGGAATCATTACCCCAATTTTTAGCAAGTGATTAGGGTTCTCCATTAGTCTTTGGAGTACGTCTATTTGTCGACTACAAATGCGGTGTAAATTGATTGTTAGTACAAGCAAATCATCCAATAAGACGAATTGATGGGGTCCTTCACAGCCTTTGGAACTGTCGATATTTCTGCAAGTTAGACCTGTACATAGCTCACCTACATTACATTCGAAAGCCGATGAAGAAAGTAGTCGAATATATGCTACCTTAACATTCACAGATTATTATTTAAAAAAAAGCACGCATTCTGTAATTTTGTAAGGTAACTTTGTAATGCATCGATGAGCGATCGTATGTTCGATGTTGTTTATCCTATCTATTCAAGATAATGCCAAAAAACTATTATATAAATAAAAATCGAAAACCAAACAAATAGTTCTACTATAAGAGGTACCAAAAATATTCCAAAAAATGTATTACCAAAAACTACCTTTTCCCTTCATTAATGAACTTTTCTTTTTAAATCGTTGGAGTCGTGTTTGAGAAAAATAATATTCTTCTTTTGGACCCACAAAAATGGATGGCAGTACCTTTCGTCTTAAACAAAAGGGAAAACACGTGTTTGAAGCAAATCCATTCAACCATTTAGACTGTAGACGTACTACACCCGAGAACAACAGACGGACTTCCAGGACCCGGGTTGGCTATGATTTCCCGGAAAACAATTTACAGGATAACGATTACTCGGAAAACAATTTTTGGAGTCATGATTGCCCGCAAAACAAATTCCCTTATCACTATTGCCAATTCCCTGCATTTGTCACCTTTATCTGTGAAAATAATACTATTTTTGATTTTTAACAGTATATATTTATATACAATTTTATTCAGCTCAAATCCTTACAGTGTTACATATTTACAAATAATTAATTCTTAAGTCTAACATTATATATCTGCGAGCACAGAAGGGGCTCTGCTTCGTTAAATTGTTGGTTTTTTTTATACATTTTATACTAAAAAGTGTCTTAAGTCTAACATAGGTTTTTTTTTTTTAAATAAAATTTGAATTTATCTCGTCGGCTTGAGCAGTGCTGACTGTCGTTGATTGGTGTGGTTGAGATGGGGTTGGAGGGCCTTAACTCCTCTTGCTTGTCAGCTGGTTTGGTCCTGTGGTGGCTTCAACCTCTGTTGTACTGCGTTCCTGCAGCTAAGTAGAAGTTTCCGAAGCTGTCATCTGACCATATTCCAAATGCTGGATCCATCATGGATAGCACGTGAAGGTACCGGTCTTCTGTGTCTGGGTCACCTGTAATTAAATTAATAAGAGGGCTGGGATGGGATGGGATTTTTTGCAGCATCTTAACGCTGAGGTTGTACATGTATTTGTCTATGGGGACAATTCCTGAGGCTTCGTATAGCCTTGAGTTGCTATAAAACTTAACGGAGTTTGGTTTGCGGAAAAGGGAAGTGCAATGGCGAAGAACTTTTCGCTCGAAAATTTGCAGTTTTTTCATATATGATGGACTTATGGTGTACCAAATAGGAAAGATATAAGTTAAAATGGGACGAATGAGTTGCTTATAAAGCAGAAGTTTCGTGTTTGTTTGGAGACCGCCTCTTACTTGCATAAGAGGTCGTACTAGAGAAAAGGCATGGTTAGCCTTACGTAGGGTGAATTTGGAGTGTTGATTAAATTTGAACCTTTCGAAGAAGTGAACTCCTAGGTATTTAACCGTTTTCTTCGGCTTGATAACTGAGTTATCGGGAAGGGTCAGAGAGATGTTATTGCATTTTTTGGCTAGGCCATTTTTCGAAGGCGTCCTAAAACAGATCAACTCTGTTTTAGTAGGGTTGATTTTTATTCCCCACTGTAGGTAGTAATCCCAGAGCTTAAGGATATGTTCCCTTACTCTTCGGAAGGCTAGATCTGGGCTGGAGGATGCGCTGTAAGTGATGGAGTCATCAGCAAATAGTAGGGTATTGGTCCTAGGTATGTTGAGTGGTTGGTCAGAGGTATATAAATTGAAAAGATCGGGTCCAAGGCGAGATCCCTGAGCAACACCAGCGGAAATGCTCATGAGGCTTGAATTTGAATTTCCCACTCGTACGTAAAATTTACGGTTAGTGAAGAAACTGTGGATGATTAGGATAAGATGTCTGGGCAAGTGAAGAGACTTCAACTTGAACACCAGGCCATCTATCCAAACCGAGTCGAATGCTTTTTGGATGTCGAGCAGACAAGCTACGGTCGTATATCCTTTGTTAAGGGCCAGCGTCGTATCAGCATGTAGCTTCAACAACGGGTCGAATGTCGAGTGGGATGCTTTGAACCCGAATTTGTTATGCTGCACTATACCCATGGATGAGTAAAGTGAGCGAAGTTTGTAAAGGATCAGCATTTCAAGAAGTTTACTGAGGTTTGGAAGAAGGGAGATGGGTCGATAATTGTTAACACAATTTGCACCAGATTTTTTTGGTATTAGGAAAATTTCGGCGATTTTCCATTTATTTGGGAAGTAACTGTTGTTAATACAGTTATTAAGTATAATCGTGAGGATTATAATAGCTGTCGGCTTGAGCAGTGCAGACGGTCATTTTTAACAGTATACGGACAATCCACCCTCACTCGAAACCATGAGAATCAAGAAGAACAACGAATTTTGAGAGTTTGAGAGAGGAATTTCTTTTTGTCATGAGGGCGCGTGAGGGGGACATGCTACCCCCTGCTCCATGCTTGGCCAAATATAGGATTTGGGGTGGGGTCGAATTTTGTTGTAAGTTTTTCTGGGTTTAAAGATTTTTGTCGACTCAACGAAACTGCATACTAAGGAAATAAATAAAATATTTTTGATAAGTACGAAATAGTATTCTTCCAAAATTTCCGGTCATATAGGTATTCATATCGCAAGTAAAAATATCTTCAGTTCTTCTTTGGCAGCGCAAGTAAAATGGAAATGAAACTAGGCAACTCCTCGAGTTCGCTATTTATCCCACACTAAAATTGTATACATCAGAGCTAATTGATGTCTGCTGGAAATTCCTAATTCCACTTTACTTTTGCTTAAAGTCATCTATCGATACGTCCGTAATGCTTGTTAACAGTAATGTAAATTTCTCTGACGCGAACGCGCTATTGGAATTCAGCCTCAGAAGGTGATTCTGAAGAATATTTTCGTTGGTCTATTTACCGTCGTGGATTACTTTTCAAAACTCAAAGTATTTTTCCGAAAAATTAACAAACTTGAAGAAGTAGACTGTAGAAAAGACTGCTGAGGTATTTGCCCTAGAATTGCCAGATGATGAAAAGTATGCTTAGATGATTTTCTGGCCGAATTGAAGATGTTGCGCAGGTAAGAATGTATTTCTTTGATTTCTTGATATATGTCAATGTTAAATTAACTATAGTAGCAACATATTATTACTATTATATAAAGACTAGAGCTGGCAACGATACCGATAATAGTCGCTGTCTCGTCGATGAGACGAGGCTGATTTAAAAACACCCTAGACGAGACCGTACTTTTGGTACCGAAATTCGTCAAAAGCCTCACTATTCTCGATGGTTTGGTTTCGATTTCCCCTAGGAGAAATATTTTTTGATTTAATTATATTTATCCAGAGAAGGACTTATATGTGCATTGCTTTGGAATAGAAATCGCTCATTTTTCAGACTTTGTTCCCCCTTCAGAAAAAGGTGACTTTTAAGGTACACTTGGAAATAAATATTATCGAAGCTTCAAAATATAGTTTGTTGCCTATTTGTCAATCCATAAGCTGTCAAAATCAATTACGGGATATCCCCGATTCAAATGAATGAATGGATCCACTCCACGTATTTAACTCGCGTCATATCTTACATCGTTTTAGTACAAAAAAACACGAAAGAAACCAAAACTAAGGATGAAACCAAGGCCAAGACAGAGACGAGACTACAGATTCAAAGTTTCTCAACAAAAGCCGAGACCATGACTGAGACGAGACTTGGTTAAACAAGACCGAGACCGAGACGACCGAGAGACCGAAACCGAGACGACACTGAAATTTTTCCATTTTGACCAGACCAAGACGAGACTAACAAAAGTCATGCCTGGGCTCGTCTCGTTGCAAGTTACAAGTTTGTCCGCGCTAATCTTAAAAAGTATTCAACCGATTTACTTGAAACCAATTTTATAAATTCCCTTATTAGAATATAATTCAGTATTTTTTATTTGTTAAATATGTTTGTTGAGTTAGATTATTAACTTTAAAAAAAATCGTACACTTTTTTGATGAAGTTGACCAACATATTTAATTATTCTGTTAAACCTGCTGGAATTTTACAAAAATGCGATCTTTTGAAAAACGTCAATAGTTTTATGCAAATCCTAAGCCGTAAATCATTTTTTAACTGTATCTACTTATAAGCTGAGAAATAAATGCATGTACAAATTATAAATTTATCCAATTTTTGTATTTTTGTATTTTTGCATCATTTCTTTTGCATTTTCTTTGTTCATTTGCTTCTGAATTTCAGTCCACTCAATTTTTGGCTCATCGATTAACGTAGGAACAGCAAGTAATAATATTTAAAGTCTTAATCAGTTTTTGGGGAGTAGAGTGGCTTCTAAATATGTACCACAATTTCCGGGTTCGAACGACAAAACAGCAGATATAGGAAAATTAATAAAATTTGCCATTTTTGCAAAGTTAAAAAGTGGACTAAGGAATAATTTAATAGCATGTGTTGTACTAATGCTAAAGTAAGCATTCCTTGTATAGCCAAGCCATCTGAACATTTAGAAAGTAAGCTCAATGGAGATCATATAATACACTTTTTTAAATGACACCTTTCAGTGCAAAATGATCTTAGGGAAAGTGTTTTTTCTTATGGTCCCTTTTAAGAGTAAATAATCAAAAAATAATTATTATTATTATAAGAAGTTTTTTTTTTTTTTAATAATACAAATTCTATATACTACTGAAATACATCAGCCAAGTAGAAGACTTAGCACTATAATAGTTGGACTTGTTGAATTATTGATTCAAAATAGCTTTTAACGGCCTTCAGTCCAACAAAATTATTATTATTATTTATTATTATAACTTTATTTATATGTAATAAATTACAATATAAACTTAAACTAATAGTATTTACTTGTTTGAAAATATTAAAACTGATAATAATGTATATACAGAAGCTTTGACATGTGCATGTTCAAACGTCTAATTTTTTTTAAAACTGTTTCAGTGAGAGAACATACAAATCTTTATTTGTTTACGTAAAGTATATGAAAGTATGTATTTATATACATTTTTTGTTATGTAATAACATATACCTATCGAAGCAACGCGATCGCAGGTCTGCTAGTACCTACATCAAAAAAAAAATATTCATTAATATTTAGTTAATATTTATATTTCCTGAAACACCCGACCCCCCACACCCCCCCCCCCCCCGAAATTTTTTTTCTGCGTTCGCCCATGTTGTCTGCTCACATCAGGGGCTAACCGCATCATCTACAAAGTGAGTTTAAAAAAATCATCAGTTATTCTAGCAATTCAAAAATAAACAAAAAGTAACAATTATTACATTCACCACACTAAAAAGTCCGTCCGTTGCATGTGATCCGGGCTTAACATGAGAAAACATCAATTTCTCCTAGAAAACATATAAAACAAATAACCAAGATATCTGTACATACATTTACATTGTCGCATGAGTCAGTTGTACTACTTTGAGGCTTGGCTTGCTAATTCATACCTAGGTACACGAGTCGACTTAAATACCCTGCACGACTCCGTCGCATTTCGGTTTTGTGAAAAGATTGCATTGAAGCCGAACAAAACAAAAAATCACAAAAAGAGGATTTTTCAGCTAAATTTTTTAACTTCGCAAATTTTGCATTCCCTTTTCAATTTTTGGGACAACATTTGTGACAAAATACTTAGTTTAAACAAATGTATGCAAAGAGTTCTTCTGAACCTTCTGAATTTTAATAAAATAAAATCCACGACTGAATCGCAAGTACTTGCTCTTATGTTCGATCACAATGTATGCAAAAGATTCTTAATAGAAACGGCTAAATATATTTTTAAAGGCGTATTCTACTTAATTTTCTTATATAATAAATCTCTTACATTTTATCGAAACAAAAATTGCGATGACAATTTTAAATATTAATTGAAATAAACATAAAAACAAAATTTAAGAAAATATCGTTTTTTTTTTTTTCAAAAATCCAAGAACCCTATTTTTGAAAATTAGAAATCCGAAAATAAAAAAAAATGGTTGTATGGCAGGTACCGTTCATAAATATGCCAAAAAAATGTTTGACCAGAATGTAGATTCTACTAAAAGGAGTGCACACACTGATTTTTATCAAAATCGTTAGAACCGTTTTCGAGATAATTAAGATGATAGAAAATTTTGAGAGCTCAAAGAAGGTTTCAAAATTCTATTTTAGACAATCACCTAAAACGTCTAATTACCAACTTTGAAAAAAATCGGTTCAGCCGTTTAGGCAGACACAGACAGGCGGAATTGCGGGACCCACTTTTTTGTTGTTTCTATCATCGTAATGTCAAGTTTGATTAAAATCTCGAGTTGATTTTTTTTTTCAAATGCAAGACTATAGTATCTACCTATATCACAAGTAAAAATAAGTGACCGTACTAACTTCATCCAAGTATGTATTTTACCTTGTAAAAACAGATTTTTCCGGCTATTGCTCACCGGGGCATGAAAGGAAGTTTCGAAATAAAATTTGCTGACACTGCCACTGCCGCATTGAAATTCGGAAGAAGATATTTACTTAAAACAGCAGCAGCGGACTATGATGGCAGCTAATGAGTAGGTATTACAACTAAACGTTAGCACACTTAAGCTTAGGTAGGTAGGTACTAGTCTTATATACATAGATATGTATGTAGTATGTTGTTTGTTTAAATACAACAAAAAAGTTTTTTTTTGCGAAAAAAATCTATGCGTTAGGCATTATCACGAAGTCCAAACCTGTTGAGTATATCAAAGTGTTAAATAAATTTGTTTAAGTAGATATAATAGTTTAAGTTGAGAGCATCTTAAGTAAAAGTCTCAATGCAAAAGGGGTTTCTACATAGCTTCATAAAACAAAGTAATTCAAGCGTAAATTCAAGAAGGGTTCATCAAAATCGTGCAGGTCTACTCTCATAAATAAACTTCCCACAGAGAGAAAACCACGCTGGTGGCTACAAAATACAGATGGGGAAAATGACCTAAAAACACATAAAATATAAAACGGCTATAGTATCTCTCTAGGTAGGTACCTATACACAGAGAGGGAAAAGTTAAAAAAAAAATATTTTATATTTTGGTTCACTGAACTGCAGGCTTGAGATACCTTGCTAAGTTCTTAATACTTTCTGTTTCTGTTTATTTTTGTTCAATAAATACAGCAACAATTCAGAATTTCAGTCAGTGCGACAGTATACATGAAAAAGTGCAAAAGAACTTAATGAGAAGCTAAAATTAATAGTTTAAATCTGGGTAGGTTTGTTTTTGTACAAAGACGCGGAATAATTTAATCTTTTTTTCCTCGGGCGCCATTTAAATTATTATTTAGTTTTCTTGTGCCGATTCAGAGGATTAACTAGACTAGATATAACTTCGTCGACGAATGACAGGTTATCTGGACATCAAAGGACCTAACTGTGGAATGGATTCTTTTAGAAAAAATCTGTTTTACCAACTACTACTTTGGTCTTGAAAAAGTTTTTCAGGGGTATAATAGGTAATCAGCCCTATTGTGAGTTTCGCCCGAACAGCATTGCACCCGAAACATTTTTTTTGCTTTCCCCTATTATGAGTTTCGGGCGAAAAAAATGTCATGCTCGAAAAATCCCCCTTATTGTGAGCATTCATTCCGGGCGGAATGTAACGTAATTGACAGCTAAAATGTTCATTTATTTGTTGGAGGCGAACAAGAAATCATCAAAGATCACAATGTAAGTTAGTTATTTAAATTACTATTATTTTTTTTTAAATACACAATCTATTCACTTTTACCTAATGTATGTATATACATATAGTTAAGGAGCAAATCAATAAATTCGAAAAGCGACATGCTGATGCTGCCTTGCAAGATGCAGGAAAACCCTAAAATCACAAGGTTTTTTTTTAAAGAAAGTATGGATAGGATCATTAAATTTTTGGAAGGCGATGACATTCGAACTCAAAAGCGCAGGACTTCCGATCAAGACTGAGTTCGAATATCGATTGGAAGAAGGTAAATATTAAACTTTATTCCTTGTATTAAGGATTGACAGAAAATTATTTTTTAGAATTGGACCAACCAAAAACGCTACGTGCGAAAAAAGGCTGCTCTTAACAAGATGCAACAAAGAAGAACAGGAGGTGGACTAACCGGAAACAAAAATTCTCTCCTTCTGAAGAGTTATTTTCCCACTCGTTGAAATGAAGAAAGCAGTTGATTATGTCGTTACTTTGAAATCTTTGGGGTTGAATCTACATCAGGAAATCTTTTGGGTTGAATCGACAATCAGGAAAATGAAACTCCAATTGAAGATCTGTTGCAACACAACAATGACCAACAAAACCAACAGGGCCCCGAAATGATGTATCTACCTTCTAATCTTTTTCAAGAAGTACCTGACAACCACAGCGACAAATCAACCATTCCTGCTTCGATCAGGAAGGATACAAAGAGAAGAAGGATTGGCAGAATGACTGCACAAGAAGTTTGTCATAAAGGAACATCAAATGCAGGAAGAACTTCGTCCCAAAGTTGGTCAAGCAATATGCACGATGGAGGAACATAACATGTTGGAAAAAAATCGCAAATTGATTGGGCTGGATGAGACTAACATATTAATCAAATCTGATTTTTTTATTAAGATAGAGATTAAAATAGAAATCATGCGGGAATACAAAACATTATGAAGATAGGTTTTGTGCTGCCTTCTAAGATAACTTTTTTGTTACTTTTATTTTATATAGGTATTAGCTATAACACAATTTGTGATACGTGCAATTTTATTTGTTAGCTACTTTTATTTTACTTAGGTATAAGATATTTCTATGTAAATAGGGATGGCAACTAGTCTCGGTCTAGTTTTGGGTCTCGGTCTCCGATACGGGACTACTTTAAAAGCACCCGAGTCGAGAACGAGACGAGACCGTATTTTTGGTACTGAAATTCGCCGAAACTCTCGCTCGTCTCGATGGTTTGGTTTCGGTTTTCGCTAAAAGAAATATTTTTGTATTTAATTATTTTTTCTATGTGCATTAAAATATCTAACCACATAATATGTGGTACATATTATGTACCTATACATAGTTATACTCAGATAGGCGCACTGCGAAAACCCAGAAACTTCAAAATATAGTTTATTTATTTATTTATTTATTGATCTACAAGCTTATGCTAACAGATATTAGAAATAATATTTACAAATAAAAATATATAATTATATACAAAATAAATTACAATGAAAAACAAAAAGCAAAAAAAAAGAAAATACATAAATAAATTATATTAAAATTTCAATATTAACAATAATTTTGTTTTGAACAAATCTTTTGCCCAAGTTGCTCAACACTCTGGCAAACTTCATTGAAATGCCTTATACATTGTTCAGAAAGCAAATCTCTGGGACGTAAATCTCTTGAAGGAACATAAAATGATATTTTAGAGAGCAAGGATGGGCATTTAATTTGATTATTCAAAATATCCCTTACAAACACAATATCGTGCATACATTTTCTAGATTCAAGTGATTTAATTCCCAATAGTAAACAACGGGACTTATAATCCGGATTAAAAGTCCATTTCATTTTATAAAATATAAATTTAGAAAAACGTCTTTAAACTTTTTCTATACGATCAGAATAGATTTTCAAATCAGGATTCCAGACAATATCTGAGTATTCAAGTATCGATCTAACTAAAGATGTATAGAGAGAAAGCAAAGCATAAGGATCGCAAAAATCATTACAATTTCGTTTGATAAAACCAACAAGAAGATTAGCTTTTGCAATCATATAATCAATATGAACTTTAAATGAAAAAGATGAATCTAACATAATGCCAAGGTCTTTTATTTTTTCCACCCGCGAGAGGGGAATTGAATTAATATGGTAGACAAAGCTTATGTTTGATTGTATTTTGAAGAATGAAATGACATTACATTTTTTTATGTTTAATTTCAAACAATTCAATTTACACCATTCAGAGATTTGATCCATATCACATTGCTAAAGGCGACAGTCATCGACACCGTTAATTTTTATAAACAATTTCAGGTCATCAGCATAGAGAAGGCAATGTGAATATTTTATAACTGATGTAATATCGTTTATAAAGATATTGAACAAAAGGGGGCCAAGATGGCTTCCTTGAGGAACACCAGACATACAATTCAGCGATTTTGAAAAAGAATTATTGATGAGAATCTTTTGTGACCTACCAATTAAATAGGAAGATATCCAACTTAAGAATGAAGAATGGAAACCATATAATTTAAGTTTTTGTATTAAACTAAAATGGTTTACAGAATCAAAAGCCTTACTGAAATCAGTGTAGATTGCATCAACTTGATTTTTCCTCTCAATATTCTCAATAACATACGAATAAAACAGGGCCAAATTTGTAGTTGTAGATCGCCCAGACATAAAACCATGCTGTAATTCAGAAATGGATTCGCGAGTTAAAATTTTTCTAATTTTGTTTTCACAATGCTTTCGAATACTTTAGGGATAGCCGATAGTTTAGAAATTCCTCTGTAGTTATCAATTAAGTTCTTAGAACCTGACTTATGAATTGGAATAATATACGAGGTTTTCCATTCTTTTAGGAAGATCCCTTCAGAGAGAGATTTGTTAAAAATACAGAACAGAGGAAGACTAAGCGAATCAGCAGATTTTTTTAGGAATAAAGCTGGTATACCGTCTACACCAGGCTTAGCATTGGGCTTAAGGGACTTAAGTTCTAGGAGAATTTCATTTATACTTAAATTTAACTCACCAATATTAACCTTACTAGGTAAATTGGGCAAATAAAATTTATTCACATCATTTGGATTTGAGTATACTGTTTGGAAGAAGTCCGCAAACAGATTGAGAATTTCTTTTGTATTTGAAGCATCTATATTCTTATATGACAAGTTATTCGGGTATCCAGAAGAATTTCTTTTAACATTAACAAATGTCCAAAATAAGCTACTATTGGACTTTATATTGCATTCAATATTCATACTATAACATTTGTAAAGGAATTTATTAAGAGTAAAAAACTTTCCTCAATTTACTAAATTTAGTATAATCTAATTCACTATTAGTACTCTTATGCTTTTTAAAGGCTTTACGTTTAACATTTTTAAGATTTGATAAATGATCATTATACCATGGTAGCTTTAGATTTTTCTTAGACTTTGAATTAGAAATGATAGGAACAAATTTGGAAAAACTATCAAATATAATTGATATAAACTTTGAATACATTTGTTCAATATTTAAATCATTAAATTCTTGAATCCAATCAAAAGAATCAAGAAAATTGTTTACTTCAATGAAGTTAGCTTTGTTAGAATTATATGATTTTAAGCAATTCTGAGATATATAAGAAGAAAATATATACAATTCAATTTCAATATATAATTCCGACTAGCTATCAAGCCATTAATTGTCAAAATCCATTTAAAGATGAGTCCGATTTAAATGGATTAAGAAACCTCTACAAAATCCAAATTTTACCACAGAAAATTCGTTTTACTTTACAGGTGACCAGGGGCGACTTTCTTTTAAGAACATTCGTGCGCTGAACCACCAAAACTATGTTTGCTCATTTTTTAATGAAAACATTAATTTGAAGATAACAACTTATTTTTCGTCAATAGAGAGAAAAATTAATGTTTAAAATGGCGATAAATATAAATTATTGATATTTATACTGGTAGTACCTTTATACTAAGAAAAACACTTTTGAGAAATAACAAATGATTCCTTGTGCGCTATGTAGAAACGCCCGGCGGGCGGTTCTTGAGTAATGAGTAACTTCTATGAGGAA
This sequence comes from Philhelius pedissequus, assembly GCA_910595825.1. Lineage (NCBI taxonomy): Eukaryota > Metazoa > Arthropoda > Insecta > Diptera > Syrphidae > Philhelius > Philhelius pedissequus. The sequence goes on along the minus strand of OU343160.1, from coordinate 81,707,309 downwards.
CTACCAAGCATACCTAGCGCGTGGCACAAGAAATTCTGAGACAACAACCAGCTCTAGTCTCAGAACATCGCGCCACACATCTTTCGTATCCTTCTTTCTCTTCTTCCACCGGATGCCGGCGCTGTGTTAAGAAAAACATATAAAGGATATTCATAATCCCTTGAGCGCGTGCAAAGTTATAAAAAAAAAAAAAAAAAAAATGGAAAGAAGTTGATGAAAGTGGGTAACTGTAACTTCCAGAGTGTTGACTGAGCCATTTCTTTAATTTAATTTAATTAAATTTTTCCCCATAATATGAACTCAAAGGCTTCTTGAAAGTAGCATCCCACGGTTGCAAACGATGAGTGCAATGTAATTGGAAACACATCATGGCAACTCCACTGGGCACTGGCCCTTGCAACATCAAAAACTTCAATACTTTTAACGTGGCTTGCATGTCTATCTAAAAGTAAAAAAGCAGGATGATCTTTTGTTGCCGCGACCATTCAACAAATTTTTTGAACCCCTTCAAAAATAGTTCTTTTGTTAGCCATCCATTTTGATTACACTCGCCCCTTGAACTAGGCGGTGGTACATCAATGAGCTCAGCTTTCATTCGTTTCCGAGTTAAAATGAGCGATTGATACCACTTGTTTTCTGCCTTTTGTTGCCAAAATGTTCCAAGAGACTCTTTGCAACCGTTGTGGTACCTGTTTCGTCCACGTTGAATATTCTGTTTGATAAAAAAAAAACATATTTGTGGTTGCATTCCTCCAGCAGCTCAAAAAACATTCCGTTCGCGACACGATTAAAGAATATTGCTCGAGCTGCAGTTGTTGTTTCAGACTTTCTTAATGAAATCGCTGCATTACTTTTTAGAAAATTGTTTGCCCAATCTTGCTCAGCCATCCGTGTTTCAGGGTCAAAATTATTATTTTAATTCATATTTTTCCGCAAGCTCATAAGCTAATTCTTTAAATTCTTTCATGGAAATGCCAAACAGACGTTCTTCCATGGCATTAATATATCGGCTAACTCCTTTTCCTGATCCACTGAAAAAACAGGCTTAAAATGTTCCACTCTTGTGACGGTTAGTGGAAGTTCGGGGTTTAAAATTTATTTTTTTTTTAAATCTTTGTAACGTTGTTCGAGGAATTTTGTAGCCTTACAACAGATTTTTTTTCGTTTTGACGTCATTCACAGCTCGTCGCATATTATCCAGTGTCCATTCTTGTCGGTTAGTTTTTCTTACATACTTCCTAACCATCTGAAATAATTTTAAATTGAATTTGGGAGAATATCACATACAAATAACAAGAGAACAAAACGACTGGGGCATAATGGGCACCCATGCCCATTCTGCCCCATGCTATGTTCTAAACTAATCGTAGAAAAAAATAAAATGGATCCACATAAAATATATTTACTTACTTTGAGAATAAATCGTGAAAACCTAACCTAAAAATGACTATTATTTTGAAAAATTGTACTTTATTCCACATGAAAATAAGTTAAACACAATGAAAAATCGTCTTTAAGCTAAAACAAAGCACACGTGTCATTTTTGTTCAAAAACGGGGTTTCCCCCAATTGCCACCGTTAACTTAAGCCAGACAGATTTACTTTCAGTGATGCCACTCCATTAAACAGATAAGTACGGAGGGAGCCCATTATACTCCGGGTGCCTTTTAGGCCCCATGTTCCCCTACTTGATATCGACCGCCATCGTTTGTGATCGTATAGTTTATTTTCCTTTCTATTTATTTCAGGTGAGAAATCCTTACAAAAAAAAAACAAGTTCTACAAAAAGTGTGTACTGCACATCATCGGCTTAAATATTATTGCAATGGATTATCAAATGAATTTTCTTCATTTGATTTGATCAAAATTGAATTTTCTGCCCCTTTCCTCTTTCGAGGATTTCGTTATGCGTTTGAGTATGGAAGAAATTTATAGGCACATACGCTCTCTCACTATAAGCTCTTCTAAATATTTATATGAAAATATTATACTAAAATAAAATAATATAACATAATCCTTTCCTTAAAGAAAACGTTTAGCGGAACAGATTAAATAATTATATCAGAAACAAAATTCGCTTTTTATCCATAAGATAAGATTAATATATATTTCAATAAAACTCCTTGCACCTTTACCACCCACACATTCACATTCTTCTTTACGTTCAGAATTTTTTGTTTGTTTTACTTATAAATTCAAATGTTATATAATAACACCAACTTAATCCAAAACAGTACATTGCGATCTTTCAACTAAACCTGATACAAAAATAAATGTCTTACCTGATACAAAGGTCGGAGATGAAAATCGTCTTCTCTTATTATTTGGTTTTGGTTGTAGGTATATAATTTTTTTTTTATTTTATCATCCACCTTTTTTTACGATACGCTACGCAGACGCAAATCGACGTTGAATATTGATACACAATCTGAAGTTTCATACACAACGTATCAATAACTCTGTGAGTCCATTTAAACGCTATAGGTTGTCTTGGGTGTACCAATGTAGGATGGACCTGTTGCCATAATAAACTCGGTCATAAAAATCAGGGGCGTGGAACATTAGCTATTCCTATCATTTATTAATCTTTTCTTTGATAAGAAACTTCCCTTAAAGGTGCAGTAAAAATCTTATCACAGATGAGCCTCGGGCAATTTTACTTGTGGATGTGAGTCTTGCAAATCACGAAATTGCAGTTCGAAGAAATATTTATGGCGCTTCTAAGCCATTGAGCAGAATCCTGAGCCAGATTATATCGACTCTCCTTTCAATAAGCTCTGTATGTACTACATACATATAAACATTGTATTATCTATATTTCTCATTACATATTGCTTAAGCAAATGAAATTAGGTGCGGCCTTGGTGAAGATATCAGCCAAGAAAAAAAGGAGTGCGTCCTAACCATTCACTCACTCCATTGATAAAAGTTATCAATGTCAAAATTATTTTTTTATAATTTTGTGCTGGTAGGTACCTACGTGGAGAACTTCATTTCAAGTAGGTAGGTATTTAGTTTTTACTTTTAACGCCATGGCGAAATAAACCATTTGCATATTGTCCGGTTTATTATGCCTGTTTGTTAACTAGAAATGTTCACCAAGTTTACGAAACTTGAGTTTTTTCTTCTATGAGTTTTGACAGAAAAATGTGAAAACTCGTACAAATTCGTACGAATTTTCACGTTGCCAAACACACCTATTATATAACATTTGATAAACTAATCTGACATTAGCTGATTTTTATCCTAATGTCGTTATCAAATGAATTTTCGAAGCGTTCTACTCATTTTTAATTCGAATCGAATATGCAAATGTCGTAATGACAAATTTACGCATACACTCTTGAACTCGGAACAGTCAATCGAACGTTTTTGGAATTTGGATACTCCAATGGGAATGGATATAAATGATTGAAAATTATCTTTGGAAAATACAAAATTGTTTCTTAAAGTAAGTAAAGATTGGAGCTCCATATGTGTAAGATCATCTATAATAAATAATATGCATGCATGAATAAATGAAAACAATATTACGACACTTCTTTGTTTTTCTTATTTTATTGACGGCCCCAGAGATTACAAATCTGCAAATTGTTGTTGTTTGTTGATTAATGGATTTCGATCTCTGGTGACGTCATTAAAATGAGAAAAAGAAAGAAGTGTCGTAATCATGTTATCTTTGATTCGTGATATGCATGTATGAATTTGTTTATTGCAAATTTATTTACAGCTACATCGTGTAGGGTAGAGTCCCCAGTGGCCGGCCCTTAAGGAATTGTTCGTAAAAAATATGGCACAGAAGCTGCAAATATCAACCTTTTCCATTCATTCATGAAGTAAATTATTCTTTATTCATCGCTCAACCAATGAAACTAAACAAATATCTGAATTTTTAAATGGAACAATTATTTATTATTATTTATTTAGGTTTTATCAAAAAAGGTCATATTCTCCAGTGTCCGGCCGCTAAGTGTCCTATTTCGGCCACGTATGCTCCCGAATTCGGCCACACAGATTTAGACCTGAACCAGTTTTTTTTATATGAAGCGGCCGAACTTAAGACACACATCCCAATATTCCGCGCCCTAGTTTCTACTTAGAAAAAGGCGGCCGAATACTGGATTTTATTGATTTTTAATGGCAGTTTTTGCTCGAATGTTCGTGTTATTACTCATTTATTTATTTTTGCAATTTTCTCAAAAAAATTAAATGTTGCCTGCATTTAAGTAAACTTCAATTTTTTGTATTTCCAATGTCCAGTCGACCATAATTACAAAACATTTTTTAATTTTAAAGCAAATTTTAATTGAAATATTCTGCTCTTTTACTATAAAACACCATATAAAATCATTAACCCAATAAAATTCCCTCAAAATCACTAAATTCTGGTACAATGTTTACTAAAGGTTTCCAACAGTTATCCTGTACAAATAATTTTTCCCGATGGGTTGCGCATTTAATTAACTCATAACTCTTAAATTACTGTAAAGATCTAATGAAAATTTTCGACACATTATAAGGAATAGATGTCAAATCGTAATAAGACCCTAAGCAGAGAAGTAGGTCGTTATATTTCTTACTTACGACGCTTTTATTTGGAATGGGCCGGCTACTGGAGGGGCCGGCAATAGGCGACTCTACCCTATCCAAGCCAGGCCCGGACCAACCATATGTACAAGATGTCCAATTCCAAAGGGCGCAAATTTCCGGGGTGCATTACCAGGAGCAAGAAAATGTAATCTGATTTTGCGTTAACAAATTCAATTCCAGTGACCCAAAAAGCCGAAATAAACAATAAACATTTGAAATTTATATTTGCCACTTAATTTCTTTTTCATCTTTTTAAAGATGAAATTCGCAACAGCCAAGAATAAGAGAGAAATTTTAATAGAATAGAAAAGAAGACTAGAGTGAAAGAAGGATAGGTACCAGGGATGAATGTATAGCCGAATTGTTCACGCGCGGGCAGTTTGTTTCGCAGGAAAAATTTCGAGGGAATAAAGTATTCCGTGGGAAATGAAATTCCCTTGGAGATTCCCGATATGCTCTATAGAAGTGATGTGTTTTTTGTGGATGAGTTTATGAGAGAAAAATAAACGATGCTTTATATGGATACGCATCTGCAGATTTGAAGAAAATTAGAGTGGGACCATAATATTAAACAAATATAAAAGTAAGACAGGGTACACACTAAGAACTTCTTCTTAGGATCTGTTTCACATTGTAAAAGTAAAGTTCTGTGTAGTTACCCACCAGTTAAATTACTTCCCAGTTAAATCCCCCTGTTAGCGATTTGTGCGTTTCACATCCATACTTCTCGTAAATTTATGTGCTGGGTAACTACTTGTTAGTTATTCCAATTAGAAAAATAAAAACAAAATGGAATCTAAGACAAATAAACGTAAAATCCTTCATTGTGTCTGGCGTTGTACTTTAAATTTTAAACTTGGATTTTTTCAAAAAATATAAAATATTGTATTAGAGATAATACATAGCTCACAGCTTCTTTTTCAAACGAAAATGCGCTCTAAAATCGACTTCGTCCAAAGATTCTAAGAACTTTGTTTTCAATCGGAATATAATATTTCTTGGTGACTCCATAAAGTGGAAAATGCGCTCATCGAATTCAAATCATATAATATATCAAAAAGGACATCCATTTAATTAACAAGAAAATTTCGAATATCGGTGCTCTTCAGTACTTTTGATTCTGTTAACTGTCAGTTATCTGCTTTATTGATTACTTCATCCGCCCTATAAGTTACTTGACAGATTAACTTTTAGTTAGACCTACTAAGTTTTAGTGAAACACTAATGAGAATTTTATCTGCTGATTATAGCTTCCAAGTAGCTTAACTGTGACTTTACCTTTATATTGTGGATCATGCCCTAATACTGCGTTTCCACCGAACTTTATAATACGTTTCCACCGACCACTAATCCGAGATTTAAGCAGATTTAGCTAAATCTCCTACAAATCTTGAGGATTAACCATACAAATTTTAATCTTCTCAGATGAAGATTTAAAATAAATCTCATTTAAATCTTCAATCGAACTACCCTATTTCCATATCGAAATGAACAAATTCATCGGGAAAGTGAATTTTTCTCTTCTGTTGACACAGATTAATCTGCCTGTCTCACTTCTACATCATAAGAGAAAATGAAAAGATTTATGCATTTTGAATAGTACTGTCAAAATTAATATACTTTTGGAGCGGTGGAAACACTTTTTGAGATTAGTAAATCTACGAGAGATTAAAGTTCGGTGGAAACGTAGTATTATTCTCTTATAGATTTGTAATCTCAAAAAGTGGTTCCACCGCTCCAAAAGTATGTAGTTGTGTGAATGAGGTGAAATGGTAAAAAAACTTGAAAATTCATTACCTGAACGGAATAAATTATGGTGCAGATGAAAACCTATATTGAAGATGAACATGTTCATTATAATCTGCATAAATTGTATAGCTTGAACCAAATCACTTGGGCAATCGCAGGGAATTTTACTGTAATTTCATACAATTTTTTGTTTGATGGAAATTTATACCGTGGGGGATTCACGTTTTACAGGAAAATAAAATTCCCTTGGAGATTTCCGATATGCCCAATAGTGAAAGTGTTTATGAGAGAAAAAGAAATTGTATAGCTTCAACTAAATCACTTGGGCAATGGTCGGTTGCGCAAAGAGAGGATTTATTGTATTTATCTTTCAAAATTAATGAATGCGCAAAGAAATTTGAAAAGAGCTTCGGAGTAGAATGACCAAGTGAATTGGTTTAAGCTATAGCGTCAACCTACCAGGGATACCTCAATAAAAAAAAAGACTTCCTCCTTTGAAATGTGTAAAAGTCTTAAGTATGTGTGTCAGTGTAGGTAGGTATGTGTGCAAATATAATAAAATGCACGACTCGATCGTACAAACTTGTCTTGTAGCTAACAACTTTAGTGTTACTCATGGATGCTGTTGGTAGGTAGCTAGTCAATTTTAGTTATCCTATGCAGATTTAAAGCCCATGTAGGTAATATTACCTTGATTCTTGGTATAAAGAATTGGCGAATGCATTTTTCACGGAATAGTTAAATAGATACCTACAAATGTATATTTAAATGGATTTTAATTATGTAAATTAGGAGGGTAATAATGTAAATATGTACAAGTACATGCATGTATACGAATGAAAGTGAATGGTGTATAGGTGGGAAAAATCGGATTTTAAAACTTATTTAAACTGCCAAAATCATTACTTAAATCGGTTTTTCGAAAAAACGCAGAACGTCATTAGATGCCACGGATCAATTAAAATTTTATAAAAAAGTATCTCGAATATTGTATGTCGGGTTTTGATGAAATTCTGTTTTTTTATTTTTCGTTTTTTGAAAACAAAATTCTATTGACATTTTGGTATGCAATTTTTTATAGACTATTAATGTTCATGGGAATATAAAATTTTAAATAATTTTTTTGATTAGTTTTAAAATTATTAATTTTTCAAAAAAAAAATTAATAAATTATTTTAATTTAAAAAAAAAAAGTTATTCAAAATTTTGATATGCAAAAATAATTTAGCTACTTAGATCTTTCAGATATAAAATTTTATAGAAATCCAATGTACCGTTACCGAGAAAGCCAAAAATTAATAAAAACCGTTATATGAAAGATACCGTTAATAGACTTTTCCTTAAAACGTGGTTCATATCAAATGATAATTATTACCAACAAAAAAATTCTCAAAAATTTTTATCCAAATCGTTGGAGCCGTTTTAGAGAAAAATAAGATTTTCCTTCAAGGTCATATGGCAGGTACCGTTATTCTTATCCCTAAAAATAAAATTTCAATTTCCCCTCTGAGGAATGCCAAAATAATCACACATACCAAATATGAAAGTAATCGCCGTTTAAGCTGTAACTCCCGTTATATATACAGACAGACAGACTGACAGTCTGACAGACTGACGGACAGACATTTTTTGGCGATCACTTTTTTAGGCTTCTCTATGATCGTAATGTCATGTTTGATTGTTAGATTTTTTTTTTTGCGAATGCATATCTTGCCTTATAGTACCTATAATAGCAAGTAAAAAAGGGGCGATTTCTACAGATCTTGCACAGGGCGTAATTTTGGCTGAAGCCAGCCTTGCATCAACTAGTATACCAGATCCAGGGGGTTACTTTAAGGGCTAAAGGTATCTATCAATAGTTGTACATTCGTGTTGAAGTGTATTAAAGTGTAATAATTATTTTTAAATTATCTATACATTTAATATGTTGTTTTATGTTTAAGCAAAAGAAATTTCACAAAAAGGACGTTGTGACGAGAAACTTCGACACTATAGTTTTTACTGATTTAAGGTATTTTTTTCCAGGCCTCTGAATAATTTAAAATCTTATCGGCTTTACAACACTTATAAATTTGTTTCGTATTCAAATAAAGGTTTTTCTACTTAAAAATATAAAAAATATTTTTGATAAGTACGAAATAAAACTTTTTCAAAATCTCCGGCAATCGTTACTCGGGCAATTTTAAATTAATATTTCTTTATGCAGGAAACTATTCTGAAAAATTTCACAAAAAATTGCGGGCAATCGATAACGAATAACGTTATTCGGGCAATTCTTTTCCGGTAAGAATGTACGCTTCCTTGGCCCAAAACGTTGATATTTTATCAGCTTAAGAAATATCTTGAAGAAAGTAAGCTCCTTTATGACCGCAGTATGGTTTTCGTAGCAATAGGTCCACTGGTGATCTGATAATTGTTTTGGAGAAATTAAGATTATTGCGCCTGATATTTTAAAGGTATTTGATAGAATGTAGTTTGGCATCAAGCTGTCTTTTCGAAAATGTTTACATTGGTATGGATGAATCTATTCATCGTTGGATAAAAATTTACCCTTCGGAAGGCTCAATACAATTATTTTATTGGTCGGTTACAATTCTGATGTTCATAAGATATATGTTGGTGTGCACCAGGGATCCATTCTGTCTCCGACTCTCTTTCTCATTTTCATTAATGATCTTCTGTATGAAACGTCTAACCCAATCTACTGTTTTGCTGACGATAGTACCCTCAGCTTTTCATTCTACAACGAGGCAGAGTATGATAAGCTCATTAAATTTTGATCTTGATAGCATTGTTAATAGGCAATACAAAATCGCTTAGAATTTAAGGCTTCAAAAACTCAATGATGTATCCTGTCGATATAGCGGAACCCTGCCTCAATACCGTTGTCCGTATGAGCGACACTTGCATTGAAGAAACCGATCAGCTTTCAGTCCTTGGTATGTGCGTCACAGTCACAGCACACAGCTCAACTCCTATGGAATGAGCACATTTTTGATGTCGCCAAAAATGCTGCAAAATGCTTGGGCTTTCTATGAAGATTTCTTCTTATTTGGCTGTCATTTATAAGGCCTTCATTCGTCCAAAGCTGGAGTCAAACTCGCAAATTTGAAAAGGAGCTCCCAAGCCTCATTTTAGTCTTTTAGATAGAATTCAAAATAGAGCTCTAATAATGATAGGCAATAGAACTATAATGGAAACATTACATCCTTATACTAATTTCTATTAATTTATATAAAAGATAAATTCTTTTGCCGCTCGACTTCGAAGGCGACGTTTTCTTGCAAGACACATTTTATCGTATTTCATATGCACTTACATAGACATATTGCTCTATAATAACTTCGATGAGATTGGCCCTACGCCAAATTACGAAAAGAGGCCCTATTAATAAAAAATGCTTATTCCACCGCTAATCTATGACTTTACAAAACCATAGAATAAAAGGTTATCTGCGGATTAAAATTTTCAATTAATAATAAATCCAAAATCCACGAACAAAATCTACTACAATAAATATCAACTCTTATCTCTTTTTATTCTATGACCCTATATTTTGTTCTTAAATGTCAATGAGATGGGTTTAGCAGTGAATGAGGGCAAGACAAAGTATATACTGTCATCAAGAAAGGACACCCAAGGCCAACACCGACGTCTTGGACAGAACGTCACCACGGACAGCTGTAACTTTGAGGCAGTTACGGACTTTGTCTACCTAGGCTCCGCTATTAATACAGCCAACAATATCAGCGATATGAAGAATAACTCTTGCCAATAGCTAAAATATCCCTTTATAAAAAAGATTAAATAAGCACCAGCAACAACGGCAGCCATTATTTGAACAAATGTATTTTTATTATTCGGTATACACTAGGAGTAGACCAGCACCAGCAGCGTTGTTAGGCCAAAGTCCAAAAACCACTCTTGCCTGGTGCATTATTTACAACTTTTCTACTACGATATTCAGTTGCACCAAAACCACACAAATGGGCGTGATATATTTTCTATAAGATAGCTTAATTCAAGCTATATACAAGCCATTCATTTTTGCGCTCTTATGAGAATTTATACCAAGAAAAAGTTTTGCATAACGAATCCATGTACAAGCTATAGCCTACGAAATTCTGAAAATCGGACGTACTGCAACTTAATTGTTATAGCGAGTTTCATTCAATAAAAGAGTGGCTCTTTCTGTAAAAAGATCTTTTTGAACTTTCAGAGTTTCATTCCAACAAAAGGAGCAGATCTAGATCAAATCTTATCACGAAAAATCTGATCTCTGATGGGTTGGTGGATTTGTTCTAAATACACAAATAAATGTAAAAAGTCTTTTCTGTCAACGGTCAAATGGCAAATATTTTCTTATTAATTTGCTGTGAACTTGGGAACTAGTGTTAAAAAAATTATCAAATAATGAACCAAGATCTTAATAATTTAGTTTTTATAAATTTAGTGGAGTTTTTGATTACTTCTTTTTCGTCTTTCTTGTCATCTGATGATGAAGATATGTTTATTTTCAAGAATGTATATGTCAGTCATTCACCAATACTACAATTAAATCTGGAAAAAAAATTAATTGAAAAGATCAAATCTCGATTTTGATCTTTGAAATCTGAATGAATCTCGCGATTAGTAGCGCATACTGCAAAAAATAAAAAATCAATGCATGGAGCTTCGTTGCAGTGTGTTTTTCGTTACGAAAAGTAAAACACTTACAATTAGGCATATGCATAAAACGAAAGTAATTACTAGCAGTAAAAGGTTATAGTAAATACTAGTACTACTAGTTGCAGCTGAAACTAATAGTATTTACTACAATCGGTATGCATAAACCTAAGTTTCTACTAGCTATTATAAACTAGTAGTAAATACTGGATTCATCCCAGTAAATACTACTACTTCATCTGAAAGTAATAGTATGTAGTATTATATATTTCTATTCATTAGTTACTTGCTTCTTTTTACTTGTTTCAATTTAAATAATAATAATCTAATTATTTTTGCAAAGAACAAAAATATTGAAATACAAATGTCCCGGGCGTCCTTCGCTCTTTATAAACTTTTTCAGATCTAACATTGAAAAAAGCTGCCATATTTATACTCGTAATAAATGCTCTGCAAACCGATTGCTTTGAAAGTAAAGTTGCGACTGTCGATGTTGGCATTTAACATGAGAAAGTTTTTACTAGTAAATGTTTAAGTTGGTATTTAGAAACTTGAAAAATTTGCAGTAAATACTAGAAAGAAAAGTTCGTACTAGTTTTTTATGCATATCAATATAAGTATTTACTATAAAAATTCATCCAAAACTAGTAAATACTTTTCTTCTAGTAAATACTACCTTCCCAGCATTTACTTTGTCTTTTATGCATATGGAAAGTAGTAAATACTATACAAAATTACTAGTAAAAGCATTTGCTACCGTTTATGCATACGGCTGAATGCACAAATCGATCAAATAGCTAAGGGCTAATTGCATAGATAAAGTATACTAAGTAGTATATTTTCTCTATGGCCAGTTGCACTAATTTACCTTGAACCAAAGATCAGCTGAACTTCAGTCATTTCGTGAACAAGATTCAACTTTGAATGCGTTGCACAATTGCGAGTCAAGAGCATAAAGACCCGAAAACTCGCTTTCATTTGACATTTGCTTACAAGCTGAAAAACGCACACAAATAACTTTTCTGTTCCTCTTCCAATAGACACATTGATAAAAACGCACACAAGAATCTTTTCTGTTCTTCTTCCTATAGACACATAGACACCACAGCCCTAGTAATTTGTTTTTTTTTGTTTTTCGATTTCGCATCTATTCATGGATAGAGTTTCAAAGGTACAAATACAACAATGTAAACAAATGGATTTTGGGGGGGGTGAAACGTACGAAGTTTTCCGATCTTAGTAAGGCTTATTTGTGGTCAAGAGCATAAACTAATAACAAGATTGTTCAGTGACGAAAAAGTTAGAACAGCAAACTTGAAATCAATAAATTCTTGGCACATCACAACTCAACTACTCTGAAACAAAACTATAAAAAAAATACGAAATAAGAACAAACATGGAATTGAATTTGAGTTTAATACATCTTTTAGAAGAAGTTTCATCTATAAATGAAAAGTAAGAAGTATAAGAATTAATAAAACTAGTATTTTGCTTTTTAATAAATCACTCTTTGATTGTTGCGCAGGAGAATTCTAAGATTAATTATTGGATATGATAATGATCCGTTTGTCATTCAAGATACAACTTTTTTGAAGATCGACAGTCGATTCGTTTTCGTTAGATTTCCACAAGAAAACTTGCCACGTTGCCACAAGGAGGAAAAGGAGTTATTTCTTCAAGTGCAAACATTGTTCGAGAAATTTTTTATCTTGTAGTGTACGAGACAATAATGAAAAAATTCGTGATTTAAATGAAACTAATGCGAAGCAGCAATGTAGAAAAGATACATTTTTTTGAATACGATTAGTAATCTCTATAAATTTTTAATTATTTCAGCTGTCCAAATGACCTGAAATTAAAATCTCATGATTTCAACGTACACAGAATTGTCTAAAATCGAATGTCATTTGTGGCGCAACACTTTCCTCCGCAACACGGCACTAGATCGACACCAATGTCCGAGTGCATAAATCTGAAGGTACATTATGTAATATCTGCATCACAATCGGAAGATAAAACATTCCAAGGAATTTCAAGAAAATCAAGGAAAACGCAACAAAATTTAATTAATTTGTGTTTTTCACAGTTGAATTTTATTTTTTTTTTAATTCTATAGTACATGTATATCAATAAACTCTAAAAACTGCATACCAAAATTTCGAAAAAAAAAAATTGGCTTGGCTCCGAAAGTTCTTATTGAGAATCCCGGCAATCTGCTCAGTTCATCTACAAGCTATAACACCGATTTTAATTATTACTTGATTGAAACTGATTCAAATAAATTATTATTGCAGACATTTTTAAACAAATTTTATGTAATTTATCACTTATTTTGATATTGGCCTCATTCAGATGTCGGTACGATAGCTTATCTAAGATATATGTTAGTATCCACTGAAGTTCCAGAACAACCAACATCGATAGGTTGAATTTGTATGGGTTTGTGCATATGTTTTTGATATTTCTCATGGGATACAAAAGTATACCAAGGTTTTTCGGATAGCTCAAGATTTTTTTTTTCGTCAGCAGTTGTTTTGTCATCAGCTGTATTCTTACATGGGAATACAACAACACCAACTTATCCGGATAGCTATAGTTTGGGTATTGAATGAGGCCATTATGTTTGTTTTGACAAATCAATTGGCAGCCATCACTAAAAAAATTCACCTTCCGGTGGTGAGTTTTCTTGTGAAGTTTCTATGAGGGTCTCAACAGAGTACGAAATTGTGACCGCCTCATAAGAAACCTCACAAAAACAACATCACAAGAAATTGTGACCTGTGAGCATCACAACGGCAGAATAGGGCTGTAAATTACACAGGTTCTTATGAGGGTTAACACAATCCAAAGGCTGCAGGCAGCCCTCTCCGCACGATGTATCTATTTCTAAATTGGCTGCCAAGTTTCATTGCAAACACAACAGCAAAGGAAAAAATCTGAAATATTTCGACTTTGGCATTACTCATATTGAATTATGACTAAAACAGATGTGCAGCATGTCTGCACGCATCGCTGCATACAACGCTGCGCCCGAAACACATGTGCGTACTATCTGACATTGGGGGTGTTCGGTAGCGCACAGATTTGTTGTGCAATATGTTCGTTTTTGTTGTAATACTTGTTAAATATCTGTCAATTAACATCTGACGACCATAACAACGAACAAAACATGATTTCCAAATCGAAGCCAAGCTAGCGCTAAGTTTCTGGTATACTTAGGTATCGTAGTGCAAAGCTGACTACGAAATCAGCTGATCTTGAACTTTAATTACGTGCCTAATACATCATCTTCTTCTGAATCGGTTGAAACATGTTTTGACTTTTGACAGAAATGGTTACCTATTTGGTTTTATACGTTCACAAACGCACAATATATTTTTCAGCAATGTATCAGAAAGCTTTGCGACACCGAACGCCCTCATTTATGATGCATAGTTGTGCCAAAATTATGTCCACATTCAGAAATCGATCCATAGCTATCCGGATGGGTTGGTGTTGTTGTAATCCCGTTTTAAAACACAGCTGCTGACAAAACAGCTGCTACCAAAAAGTAAATCTCAAGCTATTCGAAAAACTTTGGTATACTCTTGTATCCCATGAGAAATGTCATAACATTTGCACGAAAATATACAAATTTAATCTATCTGCTTTTTGATGTTCAGGATTTTAGATAGATAGAAACCTTTCTTAGATAGGCTATCGTATCAACCTCCAAACGTGTCCTGTGAGAACAGTCATTATGCGGTAAAAGATTTAGAATTGACTGAAAATGGATGTTAAATGAAATAAAAGGAGAAAACAAATTCGTATTCTCATTTTGTCCCTCATGACTTTTCTTATAACACGAACTTTATCATACAAGAGTGTATTTTTCTTAACCAATTCATAAGGGGTATTCACGATCTGGTGTATCTGGTCTTGTATCATTGTAAAAGTGTAAAACTGTAGCATTTTTTTGCACTACAACAACAAAATATACTGAATGTCAAAATCTGACACTCTTACAATACCCGAACCCTATTGTAGCAGAAAAATACAAGGGTGTAAGATTTTTTTAACCCAAACTTAAGCCTTCTTCAGAACAAATGTGAAACAGATTTTGACATTTGCTTCAGTGTTGCTACAGATTAGTAAAGGTGTGTTCATAGTCTGTTGTAAAAAAAATAAAATTTTACAAGACTTGGTACACCAGATCGTGAATACCCCTATAGATTTTCTTCCATTTTTTAAATCATAAAACAAAAAATATTATTTTCTTAAGTCAATATGAGTAATGCCAAAGTCACCTTATTTCAGATTTTTTTCTTTGCTGTTGTGGTTGCAATGAAACTTGGCAGCCAATTTAGAAATAGAGACATCGTGCAAAGAGGGCTGCATGCAGCCTTTGGAATGTTTCAATCCTCATAAGAACCTATATGTAATTTTTTTCGCTGCATGTGAAAAAGCTGCACATCTGTACCTGATTTGCAAGATGAACTAAACAAACACACCTTGTGAAGCATTCAGTGCCTAATAAATGGTCACATAAATAGCTGACGGGATGTTGCCAGGAAAAACCAAAAAAAAACAGCTGTCTGGTGTAATTTCAATTTCAATTCAGAACGTATTTGTTATTTTCTGTGGTGTCAAAATAATTGAAATTTCAAAGGGAAACTTGTAAATGTTCAATGCAGGGGTTTTCGAGTTTTCGTAAGCTTTTAGCTGAAAACCACGTTTAGGTTTGGTGTAAAACGATTATTAAGGAGGCTTTACATGCATCTTCATCTACATTGACATCTGCAAAAAAAGAGGAAACAAAATAAAAAAATCATAATTGTGCGATAGAGAGCGAAAACCAAAATGGAGATCATCTTCATGTATGAAGATTATAGGAAGTACGAACCTGAAGATTGCAGATTATAGTGAAGATGAAAATGTTCATCTTCATTATAGCATTTTCATCTGCACCATAATTTATTCCGTTCAGATAACGAATTTTAAAGTTTTTTTTACCATTTCACCTCAGGTTGCTTAAAGGCGGCTTTACATGGATCTGCATCTGCAGACTTGAAGAAAAGTAGAGCGGGCCAATAATATAAAACAAACATATAAGTAAGACAGGGTACACACTAATAACTTACTCGAACTCTGCTATAACTTTCTTGACACATCTCACAATCACATGTTCTTAGCGTTCAGGTATGTAGTTTTGAGAAGAAAATTTTCGCTATTTTCGTTGTTTTTAAGCAAACTGAGGTGAAATGGTAAAAAAAAAAAACTTGAAAATTCTTTATCTGAACGGAACAAATTATGGTGCAGATGAAAATGCTATAATGAAGATGAACATGTTCATCTTCACTATAATCTGCAATCTTCAGGTTCGTACTTCCTATAATCTTCATGCATGAAGATGATCTCCATATTAGTTTTCGCTCTCTATCGCACAAGTATGAATTTTTTATTTTGTTTCCTCTTTTTTTGCAGATGACAATGCAGATGAAGATGCATGTAAAGCCTCCTTAAAAACAACGAAAATAGCGAACATTTTCTTCTCAAAACTACATACCTGAACGCTGAGAACATGTGATTGTGAGATGTGTCTTTGTATATATAACCTATAGTAATATCATGTGGTGTCAACGTATGTTAGCCACCTAGTGTCCTTATCCACTAATTTCTCTCAACACTAAAAGTTGCGGAAAAAGTGTTTAATGTTGAGGAAATTTTCAGATTGGGAAACATGTATGTGAATATATGGTGGAATAATCGACAATTGGGTGAATGGGAACATTATATAGAAAATGTTTAAGAGTGGCGAGTGAACAAAAAATAGAACATTATAGGCAACAAAAGCGGTATTTTTTGGTATTGTATTGCATGCATATACCTAAATATATATGTGAAACATAGAAATAAATTTTTGTAGGTATAGATACGTGGATTTGGTTTGGGTGTGTAGTTCCTTATGAATGAAAAAGATATTTTTTTGCTTAAGGGCGAGAAAATGGAAATACAATGTTTTTCTGTAGATGTGGATTTGGTTTGGGTGTGTAGTTCCTCATGAATGAAAAATATATTTTTTGTTTAAAAGCGAGAAAGTAGAATACAGTGTTTTTCTGTAGATGTGGATTTGGTTTGGGTGTATAGATTTTTACGAATTCATTGCTATTTTTGTAGGTAATATCATTAGAATTTTGAATTTTGGTGCGAAATCCAGCAACGTTGTGGATATAACTACATAAATGTGGGATGTAGGTATGGTTGTAATGTTATTAAATGGTTGTCGGTTAGAATAAAAAAAAAGGTCAACAGGAAATCGAGAAAAAGTTCAAAAGCCTTTAACTTCTGAAATATTTTAGATAGTAATTTTTTATAAGATAAGACTGTATGTGCTACTAGGTATACTATACGTACATTTTTGGTTAAACATTTTTTTCTACTTCAGATTTTTTTGTAGTTATGCATATAGGTACATATGTACCTACCTATTTTTGAATTTTTGTGTATGAAGGTATATTTCTAATATTAATACATATAATAATAATAATAACAATATTTCTATTCTAAATTTGAATTCTGATACCTATTTAGTGTAGGTATGATTATATACAAAAATTTCCAAAAATCTTGGAGCGGTTTTTTTATTAATAATTTTTACTTGCAATTGTAGGTAGGTATTAAGGCAAGTTACATAAATATGTTTTTTCTAACAATCAATCATGACATTACGATCATAGCGAACACCAAAAAAGTGAGTCCCCCCATTCCGTCTGTCTATCTGTCTGTCTGTCCTCGAGTCTGCAGCCTAAACGGTTCGGTGGATTTGCTTCAAACTTGATATACATATTATTTTTTCGGTAATAAGCCTACACGTTTTTTTCATTTTTTTTAAGACGACAAATAATAGTAGTTCCCATACATTTTTTTGCCAAAAACAAATATTATTTTTCTCAAAAACGGCTCCAACGATTTTGATTAAAAAAAACAGTTTATTAATGAAGGGAAATGGTAACTTTTGATAATTTTTTTTCGGAAAAAAATTGTTATTTTTGGTAACTCTAGTAGAACCATTTTTTTGGTTTTCGATTTTCTCGGAAACAGTTTATCTGATTTTTTTTTTGAAATATTTACGCAGAAGCTCCCAAAAAGGTTGAACACTATTGTAACCAAAATTTTTGAAATAAATTTTTTTTAGAAAATCATTTTTTTTCGAAAACTCAAAATTTCGAAAACGACTCAATAGATTTTTTCGAAACTACGTAGGTATTTAATGGTTTTCTGACATTATCTTGAATAGTTAGAAAAACTATTTTTCTAAAAGAAAAAACAACTGTACTTTAAAAACAGCTCCTAGAATATTTATAAAAAAAAATGTTTGTGTTCTTATAGTAGTACAGTCCATTTTCAAATATAAAAATATTTTATTTTGCGTACTTATTAAGAGTACTTCCCATAGAACCACTTTTAGTTTTTATTAACACACTTTAATATTTTCGACTTTCTCGCTTTTCGATGGGCCGATTAAAATTATTCTCCTAAAATTATTCTTGCTAAAAGTGTTAATAAAACTGTTTACTCAAATTTTCAAATACGAGTTTTTCGATCTTTAAAAAATAAATAATTTTTTTTTTTAAACCGATTTTTCAAAAACCAGTCAATGGTTTTTTTTTTTTGAAATTTAAATTTTATATGTATATTAATAATATCTTCAAAACGTTTTTCCAATTATTTTTCTAAAAATGTTTTTAAAATTTTATACATAAAAAATGAATTTAAAAGAAAACCGCTTCAACGATTTTTGACATTTTTTTTATATATTCTTATTTACCCAGGCTTATCTTTGATGTTTAATATTTTTTTCAAAAATATTTGTCTTCTTTCAAATTTCGTATTAAGAAAAACATTAATCAGAAACTTTACTTTTGTCAAAAAAAAAAAAAAAATATTTGAAAATTTTTAGCCAATCAAAAAATATAATGTCGATTTATATAGCCTTTCCAAATTAAATTCACGTTTTTACAAATCAAGTTCAACTTTTTGCAAATCAAATTCACGTTTTTGGAAATTAAATCGTTTTAAATAAATTATAAGATACTGTTTGATGTAATTTAAAAGGCTATATGTATTTATTAAAAAGAACAGCTGACTTTTAATTCTACAGGCTATACTTCCAATAAATTCACACACCTTTCTTTATTATTATTTAAAAAAAAAACAATTAATACAAGCACTATACGAAAAAAAAAACAAAAATACATGTTCACTCCACATTAAAGATACCAAAGAAGGTATGTAAGTATGTACATATATAATTATTGACACTTCACAGATTTTAGAATATGTTCACAACACTTAAAATTAATAAAATTCCATTTGCAAATAGAATTGCATTGTAGGTGTTTTAATTATATCTAAATTTTATCCGCGAAATTCACACAAAATACTACCTACAGCACAAACTGAAATTCACAAAACAATTATGCAGGTATGTAATCTGCCCATATTCAACTGGACATTTTTCACTATTTTATTATTATTAAGATGTTATTTTTCTTATTCTTATCGAAACACCTTGAAACACCTGCTTGAACTTGAACTTAAAAAAATGTAAGAAAAAAATTGCGAAAAATAAATCAAAACAAAACATAACAACAAAACGAAACTAAATGTAAAATTCACACACACGCACTGAATATTTTTCTATTTACTTGCAATTTATCTGTTCTTTGGCCTTGATATGACAAAAAAATATATTTTATAATGAACTCTCTTACTCCTTTATTAATATAGGTAATGCACATAATATACCCTGCTCTTTCTAAAATGGTGTGTATATTCAAAATGTTGCGACAATTCTGGCAATGTTGCTAATTTTAATGTAGAAACTAGCGCCCTCATGAGTCCTTATCCAGCGTAAATAAAAGCTACCTCATAGTACTACTATAGGTTATATATACAAAGGATGTGTCAAGAAAGTTATAGCAGAGTTCGAGTAAGTTATTAGTGTGTACCCTGTCTTACTTTTATGTTTGTTTTATATTATTGGCCCGCTCTACTTTTCTTCAAATCTGCAGATGCAGATCCATGTAAAGCCGCCCATAGCTTCTTTTATCCGTACAATTATTTTAACCCCCGAACATTGACAGAGAAAAGTCACAATCTAAACAGGCAAAATGCAATCCGAAAGTATCTTAAATAGATTTTGGTAGCACTTTGTCAGTTTGCAAAAATATACAAAACGGAAAGGAAAACCAGAAACTGAACTGAACTGAAGCTGTGTACGGCAAAGGCAAGGCGCAAAGAGTGAAGAATATTCTATCTAAAGTACGCTAAATTTTTTTTGCAAAAAAATACTTTATCTAATTCAGTTAATAAGTGCATAAAATTATTGAAAAAATGGATCAGATTGGTCCGGAACTGCTAACCAAAATATTAACCACGGAAGAATTGGATAAAACTCCAAAAGATGTACAGGAAAAAATTAATAAATATTTTGAGGAGATATTTGATGAATTCCTCACGACAAAAGCTGTCGGTGAAACATCAAGGAACACTGTTGGTAAGTGCGATAACAATGTTTGAATTATTGCTTTTTGTAATATCTAGTTTTTTAAATGTAATAATGAATTGGCCAGAAATATTATTAATATTTACACACAATCATTTGTATTAATACTAAGGGGATAGACGCCATGCCGGCGATTTTCATTGGTAGAAAAACTTCCATACCAAAGTTTTCATATACATAGATAATTATGTTGGAAAAATATAGAAGAAATCATTTCTACAAAACCTGGGTCTTAACATGTGCAATTTATCGCAGGTTTCTGTTCGGCAAATTTATTATACAAAGATATGTAGGTACATACAAGAAACCCTTTACCTTATGCAGTACAATTTAGGTGCATGCAAATGGCGTTTGGTTTTTCAAGTTTTTGTATCTAGAAACTTGAGGACAAGATACGAGGAGTTTGAAGTAGAAACATTGGGTGCTTTCAAAGAAGCATAATATCTGTAAACATAGATTTTATTACATTAATATAGAAAATTGTAATGATAATTTTTCATTGAAAAAATTGATAGGTACATAAATGTATCCAAAAACACAAGTAAAGGTAAAGGAATTTAAAACCGGTCCTGCTTGTACAAAAGAAGGTTGGGACAATTAAATTGATTATGCCGGCTTTTATACGAGTTTATTTTACAATGCGGCATAATCACTTACAGATAAATTTGACGGACAGTGTTGAATAAATTTGCAAGTCCCAAAATAGTCCTACAGTTCATTTTACGATTATGCGCAATATTATATTAGTAGGTACAACATAGGTATGTTTCATTTTATTTTTATTGAACGTACTGTCTCCAAAAAACCGCGTAGGTATGAATTCGTTCCATTTTGAAAAAAAAAAAATGTGATTTCCTTGGAAGACAGGATTTAATCGAATGCATATTCATTAAATTTAGTCTAGAGCTCTTAATACATATTTATACACTAGTTAGTTAGCTAACCGTATGTTTTGGTTACCAATTTACTGGGTGGGTGCCCGGGTTATGTTTTGTTAACCTAAAAGTAAAAAAAGATTAGTTTCTAACTTGTAAAAAAATACCAGTTTATTCGGAAGCTTAGACTGCATAGTTATAGCATGTATGTACTGTTATTATTCCAACAAAATGTTGCAAAATCATCCAAGAAAAGACTATTGAAAGTTCTTGCGAATCTAAGTATAAAGTTGGTTGTTTTTGTCAATTTTAATCTGTTCTATGGTGCAGGCCATTTGCTTTTCTCAAGTTTTAGTACAAACTCCTTATTCACGACGTTAAGGGGAGTTTTTTTTATTACCAAATTTAATCCATTCAGATTTAAGAACGCAGACCAATCGAATTAGTTGCATTTACACTGGCTGGGACTGGGATTTGAAACACATCGAATGAGTTTACTATCTGATGTATTGAAATATGTTCAGATATAAACGTTTATAAAGTTTATTTAGGAATATCAATATAATAAACGGTGATTTTTTAAGAGCTTGGTTTTTGAAAATTCAAAAAAACACAGAAACTTGTAAAAAGTGAATGAAGTTTTTATTTGGATCGATAAATCAATTTCTGCCATTTACTTTTTAAAAATAATTTCACTTAAATGTTGCCCGCGGCTACGCTTCAGGTGGTCCATTCTGAAGGTCCAATTCTGGCAAACTTTTTCACACATTTCGGCCGGAATCTCACCAATGACGCGTTCAATGTTGGCTTCCAAGGCAGCAATCGCGTTTGGCTTGTCCCCATAGACAATAGACTTAACATAGCCCCACAAAAAATAGTCTAACGGGGTCAAATCACATGATCTTGGTGGCCAATTGACTGCGCCAAAACGTGAGATCAACTGCTCACCAAATTCGCCTCTCAACTGATGCATGGTTTCGCGTGCAGTGTGGCATGTGGCACCGTCCTGTTGGAACCACATGTCGACCGAGTTCAATTCTTGCATTTTCGGCAAAAAAAAATCTGTTATCATCGAACGGTACCTTTCTCCATTGACCGTAACCCTGCGGCCTTCATCGTCCTTGAAGAAGTACGGCCCAATGATGCCGCCTGCTCATATACCGCACTAAACAGTGCATTTTTCGGGATGCATTGGTAGCTGCTGAATTGCCTGCTCTTCACTCCAAATACGGCAATTCTGCTTATTCACGTATCCATTTAGCCAAAAATGAGCCTCGTCGCTGAAGACAATTTTGCGATAATTTCATAATTTCGACATTTTTCACAGAGCACGAATTTTGATAATAAATTTCAATAATTTGCAAACGTTGTTCAGGCGTAAGTCTATTCATGATGAAATGGCAAACAATACTGAATCGAAATGTCAAATGTTCGTGGAATTTGTCATGTGTGATCTGTCAAAAATATAAACGTCAAAAACCAAGTAGCAAAAAAATCACCCGTTATAATGAACAGACTATTTATATACATTTTAATTTGATATAAACATAATTGAAGAATCGATTAATTTAGTTAAAGTTAAATTATAAAACGAAAGCTACAGTATATTAAGTTGTTTCTTCCAACACTCCTCCTCAACTTAATAATTTCTGAGTCCTTAACTTATTCTTAAGTTAATTGTCTGATGCATCTAAGTTCATCCCGAAGCTTGATGAACTGAGTCCTTGGAAGAGTAGCAGCTATTTGATTTTTTGTATCGATATATTTGATAGTGAACAGTTTCTTCTCATATGAATCACGTACAAAATTATATTTGACATCAATATGTTTTAATCTTTTATGTTCCCACTTAGAGAGAAAAATAACTGATTGATTATCCTCGTAAATCACTGGTGGAACATTACAGATAATCTTGACTTCTTCTAGAAGGTTTTTTGTCCAAATTAAATCGGCTGTTGCTGATGCTAATGCCACATATTCAGCTTCAGTCGAAGAAAGTGCAACCGAGGTTTGTCTTTCCGTGTTCCAAGAAATTACATTACCGAATATTTTTACAAGAAATCCTGAAGTGGACTTAATATCCATTTCGCTGCCAAAATCTGCATCGACGTAGCAAGTTAAAGGTTGTTCTTCTGATTTTGTGAATAGTAGACCGAAATCAACGGTTCCTTTAATGTAACGCAGTATACCCTTAAGACATTTCCAACGAACTTCGTTTTGTTTGTGTTGGTATCTACTAAAATAATTTACAGCGAAACTTAAATCAGGTCTTGTAGACAGCATTCCATTAGACATCCGATAAGTTCACAGTAAGGCTTGGTATTTTGAATTTGTTCATCTTCATCAGATGGAATAAGTGTAGTTTCCATAGGTGTATCGGTGGGATTCTAATCTTGCGTTTTGAAACGCTCAAGTAATCTGTTGAAATAGACCTGCTGATTTGAATGAATTCCTTTTTTTGGATCGTTCGATATTTTTTCGCAGAAATATTTTTTGGTTCCCCTAAGTCTTTCATAGCAAATTTTTTCTTAAGAGCATTCTTGATGTTATTCATTTTCATCTCATTGTTTCCAGCTACTAACATATCATCAACGTATAAAATAAGAAAAATACGTATTTGGTCAGATTCAATCATGTTGTAGAGACATTTATCTAGTTCTGATCGTTTGAAATTGATTTTTGTTAAGAAATTGTCAATTGTTTTGTTCCATGCTCTGGGTGCTTGCTTTAATACATAGAGAGCTTTCTTAAGTCTACAAACTGAACCGGTTTTACTCTCGAAAATCAGGGATCTTCATAAATATCTCTTCTTGAATCTCTTCATGTAAAAATGCATTTTTGGCATCCATGTGACAATAAGATCTTCCTGTACGATGATGGATATAAGAGTCCTCAGAGTCGTTAATCAGACCACTGGAGCGTATGTTTCTGTGTAGTCATATCCTTTTCTCTGAGCACAACCTTTTATTACAAGTCTTGCTTTATATCTTTCAATGTTTCCTTTTGCATCTCTTTTCAAACAGAAAACCCACTTGTTATTTATTAAGCGTTTGTTTTCAGGTAGACTACAAAGTTCCCAAGTGTCGTTCCATAATAATGCCAAAATTTCATCATTGACAGCTTGAATCCATTCCTTTTTATCATTTCTGGAAGCTATATATAGCGCTAAAATGGCATAGTCTTCAAGATATCGAGGTGCGGTTGTTTTTCTGTTCGATCTTCGAAACAAATCTTGAATGTGTTCATTTTCTTCGATATTATTTCTGCTTTCTAATAATTTACCTTCTTTATATTTTTTCAAAATTCTGTTGTTTTTTCTTTTTCTTCATCATTATTTTCGCATTCTAGATCATTTGTTTTTTTACATTCAAAATTGCTGGAACCCAAAGTCTGTATCCGTTGGGGCAATATCCAACGAAGAAACATTTCTTCGACCGAGAATCGAATTTCCCTTGAAGCAATTGCTTGGGAATTTTTAAGTAAGCAATACAACCAAAAATGTTAAGTTTGTTAAACTTGATCTTTTCTCCGTACCAGAGCTCAGCTGGAATCTTCCCTTCGAGCGATGATGTGGACTCTTCTGCTATTAATTTTTGTATTCCTAGTTGTTTTGATTC
Organism: Philhelius pedissequus; assembly: GCA_910595825.1. Classification (NCBI taxonomy): domain Eukaryota; kingdom Metazoa; phylum Arthropoda; class Insecta; order Diptera; family Syrphidae; genus Philhelius; species Philhelius pedissequus. Next base: position 81,682,266 of record OU343160.1, on the reverse strand, counting down.
TTCATTTTGTAGTCTGTTTTTCACGAACGATATGTTCAAATTTTCATCTGAAAGTGTTTCAATTGCTGTGACGACGTTGTTTTATTCGGAAGGCATAGTGAGTTATAATCTACACGCGCTCAAGGGATTATGAATACCCTTTAAATTTTTCACCACAGCGCGGGCGTGAGGGTGAGGTTAAGGAAGAGAAAGAATGATAGGAAAGATGTGCTGATCCTAGATCACGAATAAGTTTGTCGAAATTAATAAAATGGTTAGCAAGGGTGTCGTTTATTGCATCAAATTTCATAATGAAAAGCGCTTTACGTATCAGTAATTAGCTGGCGATTCCTTTGCGTTGAAATGTATCACAAAGAGTTTTCCATACTTCGAACGCTGTTCTTTTTATTTTGCATATTCTAAATGGCTGTCAGCAATTCTTTGAATTATTTGCGATTTACATTTTTGGTCTTTTTTCTTATGTTGTGCCAAGTCTTTTTCCTTTTTTATACGAATTGTATCGGATTCATTTTCATCGAATTTTACTTTATTGTTGTATGGTTCCTTAACAGTCCAGAAGGACTAATTCATCCAACAATGTTTCTAGTCTAAATTTCCAATTATCAAATCCATTTCCATTAAAAAGAGGAATTTTATATTGTTATATTTTCTTTTGACAAAAATTATTTAAACTTTGGGTTCTGGTTAAAGTTAAATTATAAAACGAAAGCTACAGTATATTAAGTTGTTTCTTCCAACATGAATCTATGTGAAAAACTTTGGTGTAGGTACTTTTGTATCCTATGATACTTATTCAAAAACCCATACAAATTCATCATTTCCGATTTTGGTTGTTCAGGAACTTAAGTGGATACTTACTACGTTTCAGGATTTAGGTCCTTGTATACATGAATTGGATTACCCGATCCGACCCCACTAGACGAGCTGGATCGAATTGAAAATAATAGCCGTATTTTATTTTTTAAACTAAATCCTTTTGTTTTTGTTGTAACGCAAATAAATAGATGATCTGGTCTAGATCACGGGGAAAATAAAATACGGCCAATATATTAATACATGCATGCCTGAATCGAGGAATTGAAGAATCAACATGTCATGATCTGGTTCTTGGTGTTGGCATGCAATAATAATATTTTTTTTTTGTTCAGTTTAGATAGTTTCCATTTTCTTTGGATTCTTTCTGTTGCATATTGTTTTTGTTTATTTTTAAAAAATATATTTATTTATTTTTTCGTAAAGTCAGACTGTCACTTCGATTCCATTTTAATTAATTTTTTGATCTCGCCAGGCCATATACCTAAATCAAAACCTCAATTAATATTCGATTCCCTAATCCACTCATAACCGTGGTAACTAACCTATCCTAGATAGGCTATCGTACCGACATTTAAATGTACCCACTGCTAAAGTCCCTGTAAAGATGTATGTATTTCTTTCTTTACCTCACCTTTCCACCTAACGGCGGTAATCTCTAGTGTTTTCGCCGCTTCAAAAGTACATTAATGTTGTAAGCATTTATTCAAAATGCAAATTCTGTTTCATTTTCTCTTCTGATGTGAGAAAGGCCACTTCATCTGTGTCAACTGAAGCGAAAAATTCACTTTCCCGATGAATTTGTTCATATCGATTTGAGGATAGGGTAATTCAATTTGGCTCTATGAAGATTTAAATGAGATTTATTTTCAATCCTTGTCCAAAAAGATTAAAATTTGTATGATAAATCCCCAAGATTTGTAGGAGATTTATCAGCTAAATCTTCATAAATCTCGGTTAAGTGTTCAGTGGAAACGCAGTATTAAAATTGTTTTTGATAGAAACCGATATGTTTAAAATTTCAAAAAAAGTTGAGCCTTGTTTGTTGATTTTACAGATGTATTTTTTTTGTTTTCTGGGATGTAGTTACATTTCTAGTCCTTTAACAAATAATGTATTCATTATTTCTCCACTCACCTTTATTCAAATGAACTTTTTTCATTGTATTTGTTAAAATTCCATTAAAAAGTATCACAACGCTCTGTTATAAAAAAAAAATAGATTTGCATCAATTATACAGCCCTATTCTGCTATTCACGTGAATCGTATATTTTGCTATCCATCGGGTGAACTGCACTATCCCAAGTTCATATAACAGATGCTCACGCGAAAATCGTCTGAAGTTTGGTTTAAAATGTTTACGTATTCATGTATCGGACTTTTTTCACTTTCACAAACATAAATAAGGAAAATCCTAAATTGATAACTCCGAGAAACGACATAAAGAAAAACTTAATGAAACATGGTATGATGTTTGTATTTAATGTTTAAACAGAAAATTTGTTCTTTGAAGCTTAAGATGTATTTATAAACAACTACTTCAGAGTTTTCTAGCAAATTTATTACATTTCAAGGCCCGCTAACCTTTTAAACCCTACTCAATCTTGTCATAACGAAGTGGAAAATTGTCATTCATGACAAAAAAGTGGTTGTGGCAGTGTTTTTAAACTTAAAAAGAGCATTCGAGACTGTAGAGCAATTGATTTTAATTGATAAACTCAAAATGTATGGCGTGAGAAATAGAGAACTAAGTTGGTTCAAATCTTACCTCGAGAATAGAACTCGAAAAGAACTAGAAAAGAACGAAAATTAACGACGTCCTTTCAAACCCTGTGTCTCTCTTGTTCATGGAGTTCCTCAAGGATCTTGGCTTGGAGTTTTGCTGTTTTTGGTTTACATCAACGATATGGAGAATGCTTTTCGTTTTTCTAAAATTGTTTTGTTCGCAGATGATGCTTTAATTTTTATATCTGGTAATAATATCGATAAATGTATAGATAAAATTAATTTAGATCTTCAAAATTTACAAGACTGGTTTGACAGTAATATGTTAAATTAAATATAAATAAAACAAAAGCTATGATTTTAAATGGTTTTACTAATAGAAGAATCATTATAAATGGTAATAATATTGAAACAGTAAATGAAATAAAATTTCTAGGTGTTGTAATTGATGATAAATTAACTTTAGATGCTCATGTTAATTATGTATGTAATAAGATATCAAAAAAACTGTACTTCCTGAGTCGAATTAGAAAAAAAAAATGTCTGAAAACAACTATTAATGTGTATAATACGATGATAAAACAACACTGAGTATTGCTCAAGTATTTTGTTTATGTGTAATCAAAAAATTAATCGATTACAAAAATTTCAAAATAGAGGAATGAGAATTGTTTTAATGTGTAATGGATTTAGCCCACTAAGAGAAATGTTGCTTAAATTGTCATGGCTGAGTGTTAACCAAAGAATTATGTTTAATGTGATAGTATTTGTATTTAAAATCAAATTTATAATATTGCCTAATTATTTGTATGAATATGTATCTTTTGTTGGTGATGTACAACCTTTTGCCTCACGCAATACTCGTGATTTCAGGTTACCAAGATTTAGAGACTTTCGGACCACAAATATGGTTCTACATAGAGGTTTAGATATTTATAACAACCTTCCTTATATTTTAAAAAATAAGCATAATTTACAAAGATTCAAAAACAAATTATTCCAATATGTTAAAAATAGATTTATTTAATATATGTAATATAAAATGATTGTAATGCATTTGTTAAATGGTAAAATACTGCCAAATAAATATATATAAAAAAAAAACACTCAACCAGACATAGCCAAATGCCTAATACGCAACAATTGATATGCGGGTTTGAATTGTATGGAGTGATTGGGTTCACGTGAATAGCAGAATACCGCACAGTATATTATCGAATTTACCAATGTATACAAGATTCACTTCGAATGAATAGCAGATGAGTGAAAATTCAAGAAAAATTCCCCCGATAAATAGCTGAATAGGACTCATAGTTACGAGGGCGGGTCAATAAGTCCGTGACTTTTTGAATTTCTGACCTCCTTACTGAAACAGCAACACTGCTCCTGTCAACAGCCATCTGTCAGTTGACTCCTGTCAAAATTTAAACTTTCTGCGTCAGTTAGTTTGTGTTTGACAGCTATTTTTATAGCAAACAACGAAATTCAGTGGTTTACTGAATTTCGTTGTGGCCGTACAAGCACTGAAGATGCCGAACGTCCTGGACGCCCAGTTGAGGTCTCTACACCCGAAACAATCGAAAAAATTCACGATATGGTGTTGGCCGACCGAAGATTGAAAGTGCGAGAGATTGTGGAAGCCGTAGGGATTTCGCATGGCTCAGTGGTTTCAGTTTTGAATGATCACTTGGGCATGAGAAAGCTTTCCGCAAGATGGGTGCCGCGTTTGCTCACAGTCGACCACAAACGCAATCGTGTAAAAACTTCACAGTAAGGTTTGGCGTTGTTTAATCGCAATATGGAGGAGTTTTTGCGCCGTTTTGTAACCGTGGACGAAACATGGATCCATCACAACACACCAGACACCAAGACCAAACAACAATCAAAACAGTGGGTTTCTAAGGGTGAATCGGCGCCAAAGAAGGCCAAGGTGGGTTTGTCAGCCAATAAAGTTATGGCGACTGTTTTTTGGGATGCACGCGGGATAATCCACATGACTACCTTCAAAAGGGAAGAACAATCAATGGGGAATATTATGCCAACTTATTGGACCGATTCAATGACGATTTGAAAAAAAAGACCTCATTTGGCCAAGAAAAAAGTTCTTTTCCACCAAGACAATGCAAGGGTGCACACATGTGCAGTTGCCTGGCAAAAATCCATGAATTGGGCTATGAATTGCCCCCTCATCCACCCTATTCTACAGATTTGGCTCCGAGCGACTACTTCTTGTTCCCAAACCTGAAGAAATGGCTTAGTGGAAAAAGATTTGACTCCAATGATGAAGTCATCTCGCAATCAAAGGCCTATTTTGAGGACCTCGACAAATCATTTTTTTTGGAAGGGAAAATTTTGAAAATTGGAGAAGCGTTAGACAAAGTGTATAGAGCTCAAGGGAGACTACGTTGAAAAATAAAATTATTTTTTTATCAAAAAATATGTGTTTTATTCCAAAAGTCACGGACTTATTGACCCGCCCTCGTAACTTGCTTCTTTTTATTTAATTTTTCTATTACATTTGTCTGCCATACACTTGTGCCACCAAAATAAAGCATAAAATTTCGTTCAAAATCAAGAAACTTATCTACAATAATACGTAAGTTTAATAAGACTTAATTTATTAAGTCTTTTTTTTATATTAATTTATTATGATGAGCAATAATCAACAAATGACAATATTTCAAAAATAACTGCAACGACAAAAAATTCCACAATTAAAGATAAAACCCTGAAGAAGTCGCGAAAATCGACGAAACGTTGGCAAAGATGAGATAAGTTGTTTTTATTTGCATCCGTAACAAATTGATCAAAAAAGCCCACTATAACATCAAATTAATACATAAGTTTATTTATACAAAATAAACTTTTTTTTTTTACCTAAGGTCTTTTAAATGCAACCTGAATTACACGGCACTAGTTTGGCACAGTGGATTTGAGAACCAGGTATTGACTGTCTCATTTTAACCCATGGGCGGCATCCAATTAAAATTGTAGGTATATAATAGAATGCGCTTAGCGTGGGGATCGAACCCACACGTCCTAGTTAGCAATCAAGCACTTTATCCACTGCGCCATTGCCACATTTGATTATAAGAAATTCATATAAGATTTTATTTAAAAAAAAAGATCTTACACGATGTGAACAAAAATTGAAAAAGCCTTAATCATAAGTTCATTTCCAATGCCAATACTGTAAGAACTTTTTTTGTTATGGCTTTTGAGTGTAAAGTAACGTCAAATTATTTCTCTCAATTTATTTAATAAATAAAGTCAAATTTAAGTCAAAAGGTAAGCAAGGTGCATTCAAGTGAAGACAATTTAAATAGCACATATTGTTTTCGTTGTTAACATAATGCATTTTTGGTAAATATTTTAAACGTTTTAAAGGTAAGTGAGAAAGCTTGGAGGTTCTTATTAGTTTTTTTAATAGAATTGGTAAAATTTTAATTGTAAATGAGTAGTATGGGTCGTGGCAAGCATTCCACAGAGGCATTTATCTACGAGTTCTCAATTTTAAAAATGAAGCTCACCCAACTTCTTCAATAAATCGAAAATTAACATGGTCGAGGAAGAAGATTGTTAATGATCTTCACCAATGTCAAGAAGCAGGAAGTGTTCAAAACAAAATACGTATAAACCGAACTGATGTTCGCATGATAAAACCAGACCCGTTCATGACTGCTCTAAAAATTAATCAAGCAATAGAGAAAGATCTTGATGTGAACGTGTTTGCTAGCACTATATTAAAAACCGCCTCCATGAGAACAATAGTTTGGAAGAATTGCCAGAAGATACAAAGGAGCATATTTCAAAAGATCAAAATTGTTGGAAAAATATCTTGTGGACGTATAAGTTAAGTTTGGATGGCAAAAAATATGTGCGACTCTGAAAAAAATCAGGAATATTATCCAAATTATACCACCAAAAGTGTTAAGCATGGCGAAGGTGGCATTCTTGTTTGAGGATGTTTTCCTGGTGTGGCGTGTGACCGCATAGAAGGTATTATGGATCAGTTGAAATCTAAAGAAATACTGGGGAATATAATGCTACTGTGTGCTGATAAAGAAATGCCCTTAAAGTGGAAATTTCAACAGGCTAACGACCCAAGGTAAAACAGCTAGTTCTGTGAAGCAATGGTTATCCATCCAAAAAATCGCGGTCATGGAATGACCAGCTCATTCCCCAGATCTCAGTCCTATTGAAAACTTGTGGATTGATGTGGATAAAGCAGTTAATAGATCCGCTAGTTCAAATTTGGACAAGCTTTGGTAGGCAACTTAGCTAGCCTAGTGCTCGGTACCTGTTGAACGATTTGATAGTCTTGTTTTATCTATGAAACGTTTGTGTGCCGCTGTGATTAAAAATAATGTCTATCTCACTAATTATAACACATAATTTTGTTTGTATCACCATGAAATGTTATGTTATTTTACTTGTTTTTCTTTTTCTAATGAAGTGTGCTATTTATTTTGTCCTAGAATAACTTAACCTGTTTCCATAATTTTGCTTATTTTTCTTTGTTTCAATTCAATATTATTTATTTTTTTCTTAATAAATCCAAAATATCTTTGTTCATACTACTTCATAAGTCAAACAGTTCTTTAAAGTGTAACAAAATATGAAAAACTTTGGTTACTGGAATCATAAGGTGCATGTGCATTTTTATTTTGTCCCCACTGTATATGTATAAGCCATCGGCAATCAAGAACTTTTATATTTAATTGACTTTATTTTGAAAAAAGTTATACCTTTGTTTAGTTAGAATTTAGTTGGAAATCTTTTTTGCCTTATAACTTCGGCAAATCTTCATTCAAATTTGTTTGCTTGAAGTCTTTTCGGTATGGTTTTTACCGATACTTTAACATAATAGTCCATCTCTATTTCGGCTCTTAATGGACGGATGTTAAAAAGGAGTCCGCTTTGCAAAGCCTGATTAATTTCCTCTCCTTAGGCGCAGTATTTTTTCGCGGAAGGTCCTCAAATGATTGGTGATTTTTTTTAAATACTCGACTGCGTATCTCACTTTACTTCGCGAAAAACCTAAGATTTTTGTTACTTTCATTCTTTATCAAGTTTTGTATCTCTTAAAGCATTCGACCATGATTTCTCCAGCCCCTCTCTTGCCCCCGCTAGCGGTTAGATAATATAATCTAACTAATTTTAAGTTATAACACTATGTATTTAAATACATTTTGGTAAAGCATTTCCATTGGATATAATAAACTTACCTGTTTCAAAATAATGGCTTAATTATGTGACCACCTGTGCTGCGACTCAAACACAACTAACAGCTCTCTGTTTGAAAACTAAAGAACCTACATTGACATATGGTTTTTATAAAGAAATAATGTAAATTTATAAACTGTTACAGGAGGTAGGTGCAAAGGGATACAGGAAATAATTATATGACCACAAGTGTACATGCTTTTTCAGACATAATATTTTCAAGTTTATGCTCCTTATGAACCACCCCATATTAAGTATAAGAACGCGTTAGCAAAAATTTAATTTAAGGATAATTCGCTCAGTTATTGTCTTATAGTTAAAATTTTAAGAAAGTGTCTCCACTTATTTCAAAAGTTATTAAATATTTGCAGTAACCCTATTTTATTTTACAGAATGTTAAAAATTATTTTGATTGTATAACATTTTTTTTTTATTTCTTTAAAGAGGAAATTCGTACCAATTGCGAAAAGAAGGTCGAAGATTTGACATCACATCTTCAAGACTGTGAGCTTAAATTAAAAAATTCTGAACGAAATGTCGTCGAGCTACGAAAACAAATGGACACATATTCTACTGAAAGAACCAACTTAATGGAACTGACAAATAAATATGAAACCGAACTGCTAGCAATTCGCCGTGAGAAAAATAATATTGTAGATGAGCGTGATTCACTTTTAAAAGCAATTGAGCGTCAAAACTCAGAGCTGGAGCGTATGCAACAAGAGCTAAGATCATGTCAAGGACAGTTGAAAGCAGCTATTAACAGTAAATGCGAAGCATTAGCTCGGGTCGATGAAATCGAAAGTAAAGAAGCTGCACTAGATTTTAAAGAAAAGCGCATGGAGCAAGAACGTTCTATACTTACGAACCAAGTGCAAACACTATCTGAAGATCTCAACCGCAATATTTCGGAACTTCAAAATATTCGCAGAGAGAATACAATAAGAAACATGCATTTAGAGACAAGACTTAATGAAAAGATAGAAGAATTGAAAATTTGTCATACACAATGTGGCCAATACAAAGAAACTATAGATAGTCTGACCGCCAGTTCGCAAGAACTTTCAGCTAAAATGCTTGCGCAAAGTGAAGAAGCCAATAAAATGATGGAATTCTACAAAAAAGAGCTACATGCCAAGACAAAACTATCTGAATTATATAAAGCAAATTCAGAAGAACGAGCAATGGAAAGTAATGAAATGGGACAGGCAATTACTGATTTGAAACGTATGCTTGCGGAAGCCAGCGACCAATATGGTGAGCTAGAAACTAATATGAAATCCATAGCAATGAAACACGAAGAAGAAATTGAAGAAAAAAATAAATCCATTGATTCATTGAAAGCTGAAATTTTACATGCTAATGACTTGCTAAAGGAAGTTCAAAGTGAAAATATGGAAAATGCAATTGAAAAATTAGCACCTTCTGCAGCTGTAGCCAGTCGTCTTATCAAATCTGACATGACACTCACTGAATTGTATTCCTTGTATGTAAAAGCCACTGAAGACAGTGAACTACAAAAACGTGAAAATAATCGGTTGAACCTTCAAATGAAGACAATCCTTCATGAGCTTGAAGAACGTGCACCTCAAATCAAAAAACAAGAAATTGAATATGAAAAACTTATTGAAGCCAATAACATATTGGCAACTAAGCTTGACGAACTTATACTAAGAAGGACAGATAACCAACAGGAAATGGAAGAAGCTCAGACTAAAATAAGCCACCTGGAACGTGAAAACAAAAAACTTAAACATTCCCAAAGCGACTTAAGTAGACAAGTTTGTTTCTTGCTAAAAGAAATCGAGCAGGTTTGTACATACATATACATATGTTATTTATATTTTAATATAAAAAAATGCAATGTTCCTTATCTCATCGTTGTTATTGAGGAAGAGGACATTCATAGTGTTAACGTCAAGCATTTACAAATCCGTTGCTCACCTAAATTTGTCTAATTACCTTTAAAAAAAAATTAATATTTATACTTGATTACTAAAACGGTATTAAAGTGGTAAAAACCACCTTTATAAATAAATTGTTTATGCTTGCCGTAAGTGTTCAATTTTTGATAAACAGCGATGAGATGATATGTAATTTTACAATCCCAAAACTTTTTTATGTTTTATAAATAATGACTATTTTTAGAATCGTTGCGGTTATACTTCTGAAAACCACCAACAACTAAGCAACAATCTCTCAACTGATGAAGTTATATCCAAAAAATTGGTTACATTCTCCAACATTACCGAACTACATGAAAACAATCAGAAGTTGCTTTTGTTAGTTCGTGATCTAAGTGACAAGCTAGAAGAAATTGAAAATTTGAAACAACAAATAAGTGAAGCATCTTATAAGGAAAAAATTGAAAACTACACAAAGAAGATGCAAAGTATGCAAGAGTCCCTACAAAACCAAACAAAAATGCTAAACACCTGCATGGCAAAATGTGAACGTTACAAACGCTTGTATTTTGAGGCATTTACCAAAAATGCAAATAATTCTTCCAAAACCCGACCCGAAGACACTGATGAAAGTATGGAAATGGATGGAAGCAACGCTGCCGCACAAAATACTACTAATGATAAAGAAGCATCGGAAAAAGACAAAAGGATTCTTGAACTTGAAAATCAGTTAATGGAAGTAAAGAAGCAGGCGAAGTCATTTAAGGAGCAGTACGAGTACTACACTCAAGAGAAGAAGAACAACGAAAAAATCTTAAATGATCAATTTGATTCTATGCGTACAGAAGTTCGTGAATTAACTGCAACTAATTGTAAACTTATGTCGACGGTTGAATATAATAAGGAGCTGCTCAAAATACAAAAGAAAAATATCAATACTTACAAACAACAAATTTCCGCCCTTGAAGATAGAAATAAAAACTATGAAAATACAAATATAAAGCACGAACAAACAACTTTATATTTAAAGGATGAAATTATGAAAGCTCAGAAGAGTCTTTCAGCAGCTGAATCTGAACTAAACCATCTTCGACAAGAAACCCGCCTTCTTAAAGATGCTGCCTCACGTTTGCAGTCCGAGAAGGAAGGTTTTCATCGTGAAAGACAAAATCAACATCTGCTCCTGAATAATTTGGAAATGATTAAAGCCAGTTTTGAACGATCGGAAATGGAAGGCAAAGCTCGCTTGGAATCTCGGTTAGATGAAACACAAAGAGAATTATCAGCGCAACGTCGTCGCTATCAAGAGGAACAAGATCGTTTTAGAGAACTTGCCGCTGACATGAAAAGACAAACTGAAACAGCTAAAGAAAGAATGGAAGAAGAAAGTCGAGTTGCCGATCAGCTTAGGCAGGAAATGCTATCACTGCGTAATGAATTAAAAACGAAGTCAATGCAAATCGATGATCTCAGCAAGAAGCTTCAAGAAAGTCTTGCCCCATCTAAAGACGATAATCCTATAGCAGCAGCTAACAAAAAAATACGTGAATTAGAAATGAGAAATGAAGAGTTAGTACTTGAAATTCAGTCTCTCAGCAATGAACTAGAAAAATCAAAAGAACATGCCGAGCAATATTACAAAATATCTGAGAGTGCTGAAAAGGAAATAAAGAATCTTGACCAACTTCATAACGAATATACTGCAAAAGCTGAAGCTGAAATTAAATCTTTAAAAAAAATCGAAGTAGATTTGAGATCTCGCATTGAAGAATTGGAAACAGAAATTCAATTACAAGCTGTTACAGAAGCACAAAACAGCGGCAGCGCAAGGCCAGTTCAATTGCAGAAAACTCAAGATGAGTTAAAGGAAACCTTACAAAAATTAAATGAATGCAATCGAGAATTGAGAAGTATTCGCTCTGAATATAACACTCTCTCAGAATCTCTGAATTCAGTAGAGCAGAAATATGCAAATGAAATGGTCTTACATTCAGCAGATATCCAAGAACTATCTAAAGTTAAAAGCGAACTATTAAAGGTAAGTTTTTTTTTTGTTATTTATTTCATCAAAATAGATTAGTTAATGGCTTATTACATTGTTGAAAAACGTAAGACATTCCAATATTGCTTAAGCAGCTGACTACATTTATTTAAATTCATTTGGAATAAACTGCAACTTAACATACAGCTGACTGTTTGCTCTAAAATCTAAACAAACACACCTTTTGAAATTTATAAATGCCAAAGTGTTATATGGAGAAACGATTTTAATAGTTATTCGGTGAATTAGATATTATTACATTTTTCAAATGCAATGATGGAAAACTAGTAAACATTTCCTTTACCTTCTCCTTCTCACATTTTTCGCAATTGCTTTGACTTGGTCATTACACACATTGTGTGGCCATCCCATACTGCTGTTATTGACTTTGGGAATTCAGGTTGGATCATAAATTCAATTGTGAAGTTCTATTGGAACTCTAACCTGATATCGTATAGCCAACTGTCTGATTTTTGTTTAAGTGTTGGTTTTTATAATGGGTAGCGAATCTAAGGTTGATTATTGTAACCTTCGTTGACTTAGAAAGAATTTCAATATTGCGTATGTGCATACTGTTAAAAGAAGCAATCTATTCAGAGATCTTTGCTGAGATAAACAATCTGAGCCAACAAGAATAGCTGACGTTGCATGTCGCTCTGTCAATACTCTAGACTTGTTTCTTACTTCTTAACCTGGTAAATACACTAGACACACGTTCAATATTCACCCAATTTTTCGTGTTCAAACGTTTCAGTTAAAGAAAACATTCCTAAGAGGACCGTATTGCAATACGAGGAAGCCAACTAAGACGGTCTGAATAAATTCTTGAGGATCTTTAACTCGTCACTGGTATTCAAAATTACAAACATAATTCTTAAAGGTAGGAAAGCTTTTATAGCGAACAGAACTAAAAGCATCAAACCAAAAGAAAACTTGTGTTATCAGGTTCAGATAGATAAATTTCCGCTGTTATAAAGCCAATCCAACTTAGGAAAACCGGAATAAGTTCAAACAACCTAGAAAAACCTGAAATACAAGCATTAACGCAAAAAACACTACTACTAGTAAAATATTTTTGTCATTTGTAAAAAACGTACGAAATTCTATATGCTCGTCGGTTCCAACGCTCGATTCCAATGACGCTCCAGTGGTAAGCTCACAAGATGAAGCAAATTTGCTAGCAGCACAGTTGTTAATTCTACGCTTCACGAAGTGTTGTTACTTCTCCTATACTTGAGAACATTTAATAGTTTAATGGGACTTATCGTGGGACTTATATGGGACCTTTCGTGCTCGTAAAGTTGCTAGAGTATTAAAAGTCACGACATAAACAAATCCACTGGTCCAGATAGCATCTCCCCTATTGTTCTGAAGAAGTGTTAAGCTTTTACGTCTGTCCTTCTCTACAGGTCTTTCTCCGAGTGGATACAAAACAGCAATCGTCCAACCTGTCCCTAAAAAAGGCGAATCTTCTTCACCCTATAATAACCGTCCAATTATGCACTTACGTCCCTTATTTCCTAGTTCATTAAAACGCAATAGTGGATTGGATGGTATTTCTCACCGATCAGTGGCACAAATATTTACATCGTTTTGTAGAAAGTAAGATTATTGCGCTTGATATTTCAAAAAATTGATAGTTTGGCATAAAGCTCTCTTATCGAAAATGCGTTAATTTGGTATCGATGAATCTCTTCTTCGTGGGATTAGAAATGACCGCTCAATACAAGTTGTATTGGACTGTTTCAAGTCTGATATTAATAAAATAAATGCTGGTGTGCCCCAGGTATCCGTTCCATCTCCGACTCTCTCATTTTCATCAATGATCTCTTGTCTGAAACATCTAATCCAATATACTGTTTTTTTTGAAGATAGTACCATCAGCTTTTCATATTCGTTCAACGGCAGCGTATAATTAGCTCATTAAATTCTGACATTGACATTGTCAAATGGGGAATAAGCTGCGTACAAAAACTCAGTGCAGTCTTTTGTCGTTAAAGCCGGAACCTCCAACAATGCCGTTGTCCATGAGAGGCGCTTGCATTCAGGAAGCCGAACAACTTTTATGGCTGATTTACAATAGCCGTGTTTTATTATCGCCAATAACCCGGTTCACCCCGTGAAAATAAACCGATCTGGGTTATGTACTTAAATGTACCCTCTGTTCGCCGAATTTAATATTAATTTTGCAAACCCAGATAGAAACATGGATCTCGTATTGTTTTTGTAATGCGTGTTAAAAAATAATCCAGACCCGTAGATAATAAAACGAAGCTAATGCCGCGTTGGGCGTCGCTTTGGCAGATTTTTCTCCCAACGCGAAAGTTCAAACATAGCAATTTATGTATAGTGTTTGCAATGACGCGTTGGGTATTAATATTACGAGTCGACATATAATACCAAGTACACAAACAAACGTAACATAAGCGACAGCACCGCTCAAGTTAAAAATAACTTGCGCTCATTTTGACAATGGGGCATTTCATTATTCTACATCCCAGTATTAAACAATGAAATTTTATACAGCTCAGTTAATTGATGTCTGATCGAAATTCCTAATTCCACTTTACTTTCGCTTAAAGTCATCTATCATATCGACGCGTCCGTAATGCTTGTTGAAGTAAAGTAAGCATCTCTAACGCGAATGCGCTATTGGAAATCAGCCTTTAGTTCTCGGTATGTGAATCACCGACCTTTTGTGGAATGATCTCATATTCGATGTCGCTAAAAACAAAGTGCTTGCTTTTTTTGAAACATATTTCTCTCCTTCTGATCTGGCTTTAATCTATAAAGTTTACATTCGTCCAAAGCTTGAGTACGACTGTCATATATGGGCAGGTACTCCCATAATTCACTTAAGTCTCTTGGAGAGAATCCAAAAAAAAAAGAGTTTTAAAAATGATATGTGAAGAGCAATAACTGAAATAATTGCATCTTTTAAACACCGTCGCGATGTTAGAAAAATTTGTATAAATCTGAATGAAAAAGGTATTCAAAATTGCTTTTTTAAATTAAGGAGAATTTAGGTGTTCCGCAGGGAAGCCATCTTGGGCCATTACTCTTTACATTGGCTATTAATGATGCTCCTCTTTGTGTACGCAATAGCGAAATTCCTATCTTAGCAGACGATATGAAGATTTATAAAAATATATCATCTCCAAGGAATCGAACTCTATTGCAAGATGATAATTAACCACTTTACCTTGTGGCGTAAAAAGAACAGTTTGAATCTTAAACCGACAAAATGTCAAACAATGACATTTTCAAAAAAACGTTCTACTTCTTCTCATGACTATGTTATCTCACGGCACATTTTAACTCGTGTTATAAATTTAAGGAACCTTGGAGTTCTCTTTACGCCCATTTTAGACTTTTCTGTCCATATTAATATTATCCTTAACGAAGCCAATTCAATGTTAGGTTTTATAAAGCGTTGGTCCAAAGAATTTGTTGATCCCAATGTTACCCGTGCTTTATACAACTGCTTGGTTCGTCCCCATCTTGTGTATGCATCGCAGGTTTGGACTCCTCTTTACGATGTTCATATTGACAGAATAGAATCTGTTCAAAGAAACTTTACTCGTTTCGCATTGAAAGGGCTTCAGTGGAGTGATCTTTCTAATACCCTCCCTCATGACCAACGTTTATCTATTCTTCAAATGCAAGGACTGGCACAGAACATACAATGATTTGGTATTCTTCCACCAATTAATAACAGGTGTAACAGATGCACCAGACCTACTATGTTCAGTTTTTTTTTTCAATTATCGGGGTGGAGGTTATAATCTTCGTGGACTCGACTTGATTAAATTCCGAACACATAGGACCAACTATGGGATGCATGAGCATGAGGGTAGACTTTTAAATTCGAATACAAACGTTTTTGATTTCAATATCAGTAAAATTAAATTAAAAAATATACTCAAAACCAGTGCTTCACGCTCCTAAATGTTTTTGTTCATATTATGTTCTTGTTTTGTTTTTGACGTAATATTATTTGTTTATATTTTCATTTTGTACTTGTGCAAGTGTTATTTGTAATAGAGTTTGCCTACTTACAACTAACACTGCACTAAATGATGAGCCGGTGGTATAACAAAATGGTCTGTGTTGGCAACCCATTGGTCGCAAGACGGAGCTTGCTATAAGCTCTCTTCGACCAATTCTGTAAAAAGAATTATTATAGGATCTATATAATTGTTCTTTCTATTATATCTTTGCTCTTCAACGTAATTATACCATAATTTGACAGAACTCGTAATAAATTAGTTAGGATTTTTTACTGATACATCAATTTTATTCATAAAAATCAAATATCGTGTTGATAATTGACAAACCGTAATAGGGCCTATGCACTAAAGATTTTAAATCTGAAACCGAAATTCAACAACTGAAAAACTTCAATGATTTAGGTACGTGCTTACACACATATTTAATGTGAACCAATTTTAACTGGCTGAATATTTTAATGAATTGTTGCAGCAGAAAGTTGAAGTTGGCACAGAATTTGCCAAATATCTGGAAAACACTAAATTCAGATTTAAAAACTATGTTTGAAAACACCCACCCATAACACGTGTTCAACAGTTTTGTAGGTTGCTTTTAAAAATCTTCCGTTCCTAATACACAACTATTTTACCTTATATAAATTCAAAGGGGAATTAAATGTTCTCTTCCAATTTAGATTCGTGAACAAATTTCGAGCTTGCAGGAAGGACGCGACGCAGCTGTTAATGAGCTAAATGAGAGCAAGAAAAATTTAGACGAAACAAAACGACTCCTACAAATGGAAAAAGAAGGATTAGAAAGCAGATTGGCTGACTTAGATTCGCAAAATGCTTCACTTCATAATCAAATACAAGCACTTACTTCAAAACTTTCGGTTATTAGTAGTTCGAGCGTTTATAACTCCACAAACGAATTGCTGAATGACTCATCCGATACAAATAAGTCTATCGCTGAAGAAGATATAAAGAATAATGACCAGTTATTACAAATTATAAAATATCTTCGTAAGGAAAAAGATATCGCTGTTGCTAAATTTGATATTCTTAAATCTGAAAATATGCGTCTAGTGTCCGAACACACAATTTCGCAAAAGAAAATTGATGAACTAAATGGATTCCTTAATCAAGAGCGCTCAAAATCTGAAACAAGTTCTGCTACTGCTTCTCGTCATGAAGAAGTCTTGCGCAAAATCGAAACTCTTAATGCTATAACGGACAGCAACCGGATCCTTCGAGAAGAACGGGATACGTTGTCTGCTCGGGTAAAGGAACTAAGTGATCGCACAGGTAAAATTGAAGATGAGCTTTTCCCGTTGCAAAAGCAAAACCACGAGCTATCTTCAAAAATCGAAGAACTTTCCACAGAAAATAATTCTCTTCGCACTGAAGCCATTAAATGGAGACAAAGGGCTAATGTTCTAATAGAGAAGAACAATAAGAATCCGGAAGAGTTTAGGCGACTGCAAATAGAGAGAGAAAACCTTGCTAAAATGTTGACATCTGAAAAGGAAATTTTAAAACAAATAAATGATGAACTAAACCAAATTAAAACAGAAAAAGTTAAGATGGAATTAGAAATAACAAACCTTGGACGTCAACTACAAACAGTGACCGAGGAAAAGAAAAAACTCACTGACGACTTTAATGTGCTTAAGCAACAAAATTCACGCTTAACGCAAGAAGTAATGGAATTAAAGAACCAACTTTTACAGAAGGAAGAAAGTATGCAAAAAATTGTAGAAGATCTAGAATCCAAAGATGCTCAACTTGTGGATTCCAAGAATAAAGAAATTCAGATCAGGAAAATTGCCAAGCGCTATAAGGACTCATTTATTGAGCTATCTAACAAACAGGCTGCTACAATTGAAGCTAATGCGAGCGGAGATAACTTGAATGCAGTAACAAATCCTGGAGAAGTTGGACTCTCAAGCAAGGCTGACAACGAAAAAGAGTTAAAGGATACAATAGACCAATTAAATTCGTCAATAAAAACTATTCAGGAAGATAATGAAAAGTTGCGAAAAGACAATGAAGAACTACGATCCTCTGTGGAAAAGGACGAAAGAGGTAAACTCTTACTAAGGGAGGCCAAGTCCAGAATAATGAGTCTTACCGAGTCCAAGAACTTGGTATCACAGGAGCTGGCTCAAACCAAAACTAAACTTCAAAATCTGAAACAATCCACCGAAGACCACGATTCCGTAATTACTGGTATTAAAACTCAATACGACGAAAAACTCGTCCGTCTCGAAAAGGACTTGCTTGAACAAACAGCTGGGAATAAGGAAGCTATCGCGAGATTAACTCGTGAAAACGAATCTCTTTTAGTGCGAATAAGCCAGCTAAACCGGCAACTCGGCTTACAGCAATCAGCTAAGCCATCCACGAGCTCTAGTGCGATTTCCGATAAAGGGTGCATATCAGAATCTTCACCACGAACAGCAAATGTAAAACCAATGTCTGGTTCAAGTAGCCAACAGTCTGCGACAGTTACACCATGGCGAGGTGGTGATACCCCATTAGCCAGCATTAGACCGATTTCAGTTCAAAATAGTAGAACTGCAGCTATTCTACCGACGAGTCAAAATAGTACTATTAGTGTGGGACAAGGGTCGGCTTCAGGTAGTAACACAGCATTGGTGCCACCACAACAGCAAGTTCATACCACTGGAAGCACTGTAGAATCAATGTCATCATCACCTACCAGTTCGCACACCGATTATATGCCGTCAACAAGTACAGCAGCCGTTGCCGTTGCGGCAGTACCACCAATGGGAGCATCTGCTGCTGAATGCTCTCAAGAAGCTGAAAGCGTCCCATTGCAGACTAATGAATCGCAAGTAGTAGTAAGTGGTGGACAACAACAAGTAGTTGCCCTGGTATCACCCCGAGTCGAAGGCTCTCAGAATGCCCCAACTACAATTCAGAGTCAGCAAGAGCCAAACAACCAGCCGAGTACTTCTGGTACAACGAGTTCATCTCATGTTTCAATAAGTAGTCACAGGCATGCGTCTTCTACCAGCAACGTAACTACCACCCAAGCTAGTGGTCATAAGAGACCAAGAGATGTTGAAGGCGATAGTTCCACCAGCACTGCAGAGGATTGTGGCGAAAAGTCAAAACCTCTAAACAAAAGAACCCGCACTGGTGAGGCTATGGGCTCTCAAGTTGGTGTCTCAGAATCTGGAGTTGATGTGGAATACCAAGTTCCCACTTCTTCGCAAAGAGATCAGGAAGATGATATTGTAATCGTGGATTCCGAAGAAGATGAAGGTATGGTTGATGAAGGAAACGCTGAAGCAGATGATGGCCCCACTGAAGATGGGGAAAATGAAGGTTATGAAGACTCGTACGAACAAGATCAAGACATGGATGAGAACGAGTGCCCTGAAGTAGATGAGGGCAATATACAGGGTGACAACAATGAAGTGGAAATTGACGATTGTATGGATGCTCCTCTCCAATGTACATCTGAAAATCAGGCTGATCCTGATGCCGGTTCCAGTGCTAACCAAGACAACAACCAACAAAGCCAGGCAATAAGTAGTGGCAGCTGCGAACCAGCTACTAATGTCGCACAAGCTTTGTGCCGGAAGCAAACAACAACATTGTCCCGCCAACAAAAAGCAACGCTTATGATGTTACAACAAGGAATAGAAGGTGGGGAATCTGTTGAGGAAACTAACACTCCTCAATTCAGTGGACACAGATCCGATAGGTATTATTTTTTTACAAACCTTAATTTATAAATCTTGAATACATACATATATTGTTTCTTCTAGTTGTAGTGAAAGCGTTAGCTCCCCACAAGGATCGAAATTTGTAGAAGAAGAGGAGGGAGAAGAAAAGAATGATCTTGCTGAAGATGTAGAAGGAGATGAATTTCTTGGTGATACCTACGAAGACAAAAAAGCAGACGAAACAGCAGAAGTGTCTGAAGATGTAAACCATAGTGGTAGCTGCAGTGTGGCAGCTGATGAAAGAGAACTTGAAACCGCGCAAGATGCATCAGTTTCTCATAATGTAGATTCTGCTGAGAGTAAAGTCTACTGATAATTACAACAATGATTTTTACTTAATTAGTTTTGGCTTATTAGGTCGAGGGGCAACGCAGTCCGGATCAGAAATCCAACAAAATCAAATTGAAGGTACAGCTGCCGAAGATAGCGAAGGTGTTGACGCAGTTTCATCTGAAGGTGAAAAAGCAAACCTTGAAGAAGACTTAGAAGTATGTTTATTTTTTTTTGTTTGCTTTTGTTATATTCTTAAATCGTAATTATGTAATTATTATATATTAGGAGGAGGGCCGGGAAGCAGAAGCATCAACATCGCCTTCTATTAACACAAGGTCTAAGACGACCAGAGGTAACGTTGCTACCAGACGACCTAGGGGATACCAGAGAGGAGGTAGACCAACACCAATCGTTTGGCAAGGTTAATTCAAAAATGTATAGATTAAACGTGTCTAGAATTTGTTTTTTCATATTTTTAGATCAGTCCCGTAATTCATCACCCAATATGCGAAACCAAGATCCAGGAAGTCCATCTCGTGGATTCCAAAACCAACGTGCTCAAAGGGCGCGTCGCATGCGACGTCCGAGTGGCATGAACTATGGAAACATGCGCTATTCTTAAATAATAACTATAATCTAAACTATAAAACGTGATGCTATTTTCTTCCAAAATACTTATTCCATTGAACACTCATATTATTTTATTGAATCTTGGAAACCTACCGCGGATAACAAAAAATAAACATTAAATGCATATTAATGAATCCAAAAAACAAATTGTGGATAATAATTGTTTATATGTTGCTTAAATCCTCCAAATTGCGATAGTATTTTTATTTTTTGGGCTTTTTTGATCTCTATGTATGTATTATATAAATTACACCATTTCCATATTTACACAGTATATTTGAATTAAATTTCTGAACTTCTTAAGGGGTCATAATTTATTGGATGTTATAAGAAATAGACAAGTTTTTTTTCTTAGCTAAGAATTAAAGTTATCTCTCATAATCTTCATCACGGGCTAAAATACCCGGATCTGTTATACGAAAGCCAACAATATACACCGTGACACGATAGTAATGTCGGACCGATTACGCTTACGAGAATGGTTTAATTAAAGTATTGATAGGGGCACGAAAGATCAAATATAATATGCATAGGTATCATAAGTCATTGCGTTTTAAAGGTATGAACAACGACCGCCAAAAGTACTCATAAATGGTAAAATTCTTAAACGTAATTCTTGTGCAAAATATGTTAAGCAAACTGTCCCTGCAAAGCGCATTGTATCAAAACTTAGTTCAATCTGGTATCTTGCGCAAAAGGCAGTAGATTTGTGCAAGTTTAAAGTTATGTTGCGCACTTCACCTGCTTTTTAATTTGGACCGGCTGCATACATTTGCTTAGCATGAGACTTGCTTTGCAAATCTTTCACTTACAAATTTGGCTCAAGCCTCATCCTAATCAAATACAGAAACCCTGTTAAAATTGAAAAGCAAGTGAACTTTAAAGCACAAATGTACTGGATTTTGCCCAAGAAAAGAACAAACAATTTTTTTTTAATCTACACGCGCTCAAGGGATTATACTACCCTTTAAATGTTTCAACACGGCGCCGGCGTGAGATTAAAGAAGGAGAGGAAAGATGTGTGGCGCGATGTTCTGAGATTGGGGGTGGTTGTTGTCTCAGATTTTATCTCCGGGGATGGTGGCGGAACTAATGCGGAGAAATTTCCGTGGCTTATTTATCTTTCCCTTATAATTCGTATTATTTTTTCTATTCTATGTCATGATGATATGATAATAATGAAGATTTAGCAAACGCCATAATGGCCGAGCGAAACGGGCCTAGTTCCCTGTTGATTTCGAAGACTGACCTCATCTTCGATTCCTTAAAGAAAAAGAAGTCAGCAGGAGTCGATGGTATATCCAACGTTGTACTACGCCATTTGCCTCAAGAAGCCGTTGAAATTTATACCACACTGTTTAACAACGCGCTGAATAATGCATTATCCAGTACGGTGGAAGACAGCTGTGGTGCATCCTTCATAAAAAGGGAAAGGTCAACTCCCATCCGACGAATCTCGGGTCGATAAGTCCGAGTATCTGCAAAGTATTTAGAAAAATTATTAATATGGCTCTGTTCAAGTGGGCGGGGTACAAAAATATCATACCGGATATTCAGTTCGGTTTTAAGGCGGGACATGACACAATTCATGCCGCGTCTAAACTGGTTTCTGATATCCAGTGGAACAAAACTAAAAAGCAGTGTACGGGTGCCTGTCTGGTTTATTTGGAGAAGGCCTTCGACACCGTATGGTTAGAAGGTGGGGAGGGTGCTTTCATAAATGCATGGTTGCGAAAGTCCGACGAATGCATATCATTCATAAGCGCAAATGATGAATATCGTAGTTTCATAAATGTAAAACGCAAATATAAAATTTCACATGCATTCCGATTTTGTCCTTAAAGGAAGACATTGTGCCCTATTTTAGTATCTGATTGGAACCGAAATTTCTCCGACTCTCATACAGAATGTTTTTTATTTTTCATTTTAATGATACATATTTCTCATAAATCATTTACACCCCCGGAAAATCAACGTGCGGTTGAAAAGAGTAAAATTAAAGTAATATTTCTTAAAATTCGGAGAAAATTCCATTCTGATTGGATACTTTGATAGGGCATTTTTTTTTTTTTTTTTTTTTTTTTTTTTTTTTTTTAATTCATTTTTATTTCATTTTAACTTATAACTATCTTAAAGCTAGACAAAAATGTTTAAAACTAGCCTAATTATCAATAACTTACAACTAATTTACTGGCCCTTTACGGGCGCTCTAAATTAAACAATAACTCTTAAAACTAATGTCTTTCGACCTAAAAACTATTTTAATTAAATCTAAATTTTTTTTTTTAATTTTATTTTATATTTCAAAGAAATTTCTCAAAAACTTGATATCTGATAATTTTTTTTTTTTTTTTTTTTTTTTTTTTTTTTTTTTTTTTTTTTTTTTTTTTTTTTTCTTATAAACTAAACCTAAATATAGATTAAAAAAAATTAAACCTAAATAAAACTAACTTATACTGCCTAAAAATAACTTAAACTACTTAAAATACCTAATAATACTTAAGACTACTTAAAAACTAGAACAGCCACAGCAGCATTTTTTTCCTTTTTAAAATTTTTTTTTTTTTCGTTTATTTTTTATATGTATGGAGACACACAGCAACATGCAACCCACCCATACATGTACATACGCACATACATTACATATACGTACGCACATACATGTACAGACACGCAGATACATGCACGTATGCCCCGCATACATACATATTTTTAATTTTTTTTTTGGTGCCACCCCGACTGTTCCCTATACCTAATTGCCTAAATCTATGTAAGTCGGCCAAGATATACCATCTTCATCGACTTTAAATATCACGATGCTGTTCAGAGAGCCACCAGAACTGGTTCTCCTGTTTCACCCTATCCCTCCGGTCCCGATCGGACACAGTCCTACTGAACCGAAGGCGCTCTTCTCCACCTTGAGCGATGACGTCTCGACCATACAGGAGTCGCCTATCCACAGTTTTCCGGCTGACGTGGTAGATGAGCGGAACCGCCCCTCCATCCTGTATCAGCCCTCGACTGTCTAAATAGAGGAATGCCTCGGGAGGGATGTAACCACTTAACCGCGCACTCTCAAAATATTCGTTATTGGGGTAATAAGCCCCAAAAATTAAGCTGTTAGTTGAGGACATCGCTCTTGCAACGTGACCCCGAATCAGCTTGAACAAAAAATTATCTATTCTGTTTATGTTGGCTCCGTTGTATAGAACCTGGTTGGAATAATATCTTGTGTACTCCGACTCTGGTGTTCTGTGTAATCCAAGGCAACGTCTAAGACATTGCCTCTCAAACACCCGAATCTTTTCCATTTGAGATGGTGCAACGTTGAACCACACCGGGCATCCGTAGGCAATCATCGGCCTGATGAGGGCCATGTAGCAAATCACCTTCACCCTGCTGTCAAGACGGCTGCTATAAAACAGTCGTTTTGTCAAGGCAAAGGCTCCCCTAGCCCTGGCCAAAGCAGCACCTATATGTCTGTCGAAATACAGGTACTGATCCAACCAGATGCCAAGGTACTTTACTACACTTTTACTCGCCAGTGGATGTCCATGTGGTCCTACGATCACCAGCTTGCGCCAGTTCTTTCTCGTATCCCTTGAGGCGCTAGACAACGGAGTCCTAAACAAAATAGTTTCTGATTTCTGGAAGTTGATTTTCAACTTCCAGTCATCACAATATCGCTGAATCTTGTCGAAGTCACTCTGCAAGAGACTTTTGATGACCTCAACTGTATTAGCTGTTCTGTACGCAATTAGATCGTCGGCGTACGCAATTGCCTGAGTTAGACTACCTATCAGATCGCTGGTGTAAATGCTGAATAGAATCGGCGAGTTAACCGCTCCCTGCTGAAGACCATTATTAATATTAAAAATTGCGGTAGAAGTTACATTGCCACTCTTGACAACAAACTTTCTACCATTTAGCATGTCATAAAGCATATACAATAGAGGTTTACTTATACCTAGTCTGGTTAGCTTTAGATAGAGACCTTCTAACCATACGGTGTCGAAGGCCTTCTCCAAATCAACCAGACAGGCACCCGTACACTGCTTTTTAGTTTTGTTCCATTGGATATCAGAAACTAGTTTAGACGCGGCATGAATTGTGTCATGTCCCGCCTTAAAACCGAACTGATTATCCGGGATGATATTTTTGTTCTCCGCCCACTTGAACAGGGCTCTATTAATAACCTTTTCAAATACTTTGCTGATGCTCGGAAGAAGACTTATCGACCGGAGATTCGCCGGATTGGAGTTGTCCTTTCCCTTTTTTGGGAGAGGGTGCACCACGGCTGTCTTCCACCGCACTGGATAATATGCATTATTCAGCGCGTTGTTAAATAGTGTGGTATAAATGTCAACTGCTTCTTGAGGCAAATGTCGTAGTACAACGTTGGATATACCATCGACTCCTGCAGACTTCTTTTTCTTTAATGAATCGAAGATGAGCTGAAGCTCATTCTTCGAAATTAACAGGGAACTGGGCCCATTTCGATCGGCGATTATGGCGTTTGCCAAATCTTCATCATTAAACCCGGTAAAACCAAGGTTCTCAGATCGCCATTCGCTTATATCGTTTCGGAGCCATAAGTGATGAAGCAGAGCTCTGTTCTCCAGGTCATGATTCGGGCGAATGCTAGCATTCACCTTATACACTTGCTGGAAAGCAGCCCCCACAGCCTCCACCTTCTCCTGCGGATCTTCGATTATGAAGAGGTCATCGTCCAAGACGGCGTCATCTGGGTCTATGCCTGCTGTCAGAAGTACGTCTCTGTTTTGTGTCGTTCTCTGGAGCTTAAGACACGGAAGGTCGTTTTGATCTTTTCTTCTGAATATCTTATTAATTTGTGGGAACATGCTCGGGTCGGTAGCGTTCACGGCCCGAATTTTGTTGTCCCAAAACAAATTAATGGACAACCTATAATTTTCTTTGATCAATTGGTTGATGTTTTTGATGGACGACTTCAGTGTCCTTATCTCCAGATCTCGTGTGTCAGTAAACCGTCTGTACAAGCGTTTTAGTCTTGTCAGTAAGCCACTTTTTTGTCTGTGTAATGCATCAATTGTCGCGTTACGGTACATGTCAGTTGCGTTACGTTCTTTGTGTTTCGGTATTGTCCTGTTCATTGTTCGTTGAATTGTTTCGTCCATTTGTTCTAAGTATCTGTCAATTTCAGTATTTGTCATGTTCCTGTCATTTGGTGGGGATATACCATTTGAACGTAATTCATTCAATAAGGCATTGGAGAAACGTGGCCAGCGCACCTTACTGTAATTGTAAGTATGCACAGGCACATACTCCTCCAACTCCATAAGCTGGTTCGGAAGTTGTATTACGGCGGCGAGTCCGCAGTGGTCACTGTCGTACTCGATCGTTCGTAAACAATTTCTTGGCCGTTGACCCACAGCGTCAGTAATTGTTAGTCTTGCGTCTTTAAGCAATAGATCCAGATAGGCACCGCTTCTTGGGAACGATGGCCTGTCTGTGGCTAGAAGATCGATGCGATACTCAAGGTTGTATCGACCCATCCAATTAAATAGATGGTTACCTCGAGGATTTTGTATTTGATTTCCCCAATCTGTGTGCTTGGCGTTTAAATCACCCGCCAATATATAGTAATTCTCTTCCGAGCTCAATCTTAAGCATTCAAAAAGCTTTTCAAGCTCTGTTATAAACTGTGTGGGCTGAGGTGTTTCCGGTGCATAGGCAGCGATCACATACATTCGCTTCCCCTGTTGGAGATGAATGCATATGATGCATGCCTCTAACGTCCGAAATTTACGCACATCACTATTATATATTACCTTATGACTAATGCCTTTACGTATAAAGATTGCGACGCCCCCTCCTTGAGTGGAGTTGGGTCGGTCTCTCCTTACGATATTGTAATTGTTGTTAGTCAATTTATGTTTCTGGTTAAGCTTAGTTTCGCTAGCCATAAACACATCTGGACTTATGTCTTTAAGCAATTGGAATAAATTCGCTCTACGTTCGGTCCTAATCAGTGAATTTACATTCACAGCTAGGATCTTAAAGGGCCTCTCCGGCAGCGCGCCCTTAACCTCTAAGTTGCGTTAAGCTCGGCAAAACAGAGTAGAGATAATCCACCCTAGTCGCCTGCTCCCTGATCTGGTTTTGGAGGCCGTTCAACTGGCCCTGGATGGCCAGTAGAACGCCCATAATATCCGCCTGTGCCGCCGGCGCCTTAGGCACGGGGGCCTGTTGGGCGACCTTTGGTGTAGGCTGTACCGTGCTTCCCCTTCCTGACGCCATTTGGGCGTAAGAAATTTGGGGGTTGACGGGCGTTGTTGTAGGAGGGCGCACTGTTGGATGCTTTTCTACCACTGTTTGCTTTGCTGCTTTATTGTTTTTTATAAGCTGAAACGTCGGGCATCCCCGATAATTGATAGGGCATAATATATAATGAATGTGGTGTACCCTTATGTCGTTTTTATTTGGCAATCCGGAAGCCTTATGACAGTTCTATTTCCGAAAAGAACAGAAATTTGCTTATGGATTTGAAATCAGATTCGGAACCAGAAGCACTCACACATATTCATATACTTGAACGTCAAACTCGACTGTTGTCATTTTTTGCATTATAATTGTGCACCAAACCCTTTTTTGAATTTGAATATTCCCACGTACACAATTATTAAAACACATACAATCTCATTAAGCATCAGAATCGTCAGAATCACACAAGTGTTCAGTTGGGATCCCGGATCGGAGAACAATCCCTGATTACTAAATAAAAACGCCATTACTTTTATTTGTATTTACTACTTTCTTTCAGCTGTGGTTCCAACAATCAGATTTTGACATTTGTAAATATGTGTAAAATTGCATTTTAAAAAAAAAAATATTATTTTTTAATTTTGTCTACATTTCGCGAAATGAAATGAATGCTGCGTATTTTACAATAAGGACCCAGTTTTGCCAAAATTTTACTCGATTCTTAGTACGAACCAAATTTATTACGTTATGCCGGTCGTCCACTAATGGCGTTTTTATTTGGCAAATTCGGAATTCTTCTCCGATCCGGGATACCAACTGAACACTTCTGTGTGATTCTGACGATTCTGAATTTTAATGAGATTGTAGGTGTGAAAATAATTGTGTACGTGAGAATATTCAAATTCAAAAAAAAAGTGTTTGTTGCACAATTTTGAAAAATGACAAAAGTCGAGTTTGACGTTCAAGTATATGAATGTGTGAGATCGTCTGGTTCTGATTTCAAATCCAGAAGCAAAATTCTCTTCATTTCAGAATTAGAACTGTCATTTTTCCCCAAGTGATGGCTTTCAGAAGAGTCCGGAAGGTTTCCGGATTGGGAAATAAAAACGACATAAGTGCGCAAAAAGATCAACCAACTTCATTCAACTCCATCGTTGGATGTCAAAATTTACAACCTCTTACACTAGTGCACAAACTTGCGTTCTTCACGTTGAGCAACGAAGCCAGAGGAAAAATTGAACAAAACGTGTTCGGAGCCTCGTGAACATAGTGTGATTTCATAAATGCATGGTTGCGAAAGTCCGACGAATTCATAGCATTCATAAATGCAAATGATGAATGTCAGAGTTTCATAAATGTAAAACGCAAATATAAAATTTCACATGCATTCCGATATTTTTCTTTAAGAAAGAGAGAGTATGATGTAAACGGTGGTACACCATCCCTTACTGTTCCCATCTGTCCAAATTTCCGCTAGAAAATTCAAAGTTGAACTCAAAATTTAAAATACACATCCGAATTGTTTCTGGTCCACAGGAATATGAAGCAAATCAGAGAAAGTATTCATAAATGCATATTAAATAGTGCAAATAGTTTTTCTGACGTTACATGATCCCAACTGATCGCATGTAAACAAAGCAACCATGCATTTATGAAAGCGCCAATAGTTGACAAATTAAGTAAAATGTTGAAAAACCTCGTACACTTAGTTGATCAACTCGTTCAATTATTGGATAACTCCGTGCACCTAGTTGATCAACATATTCAATTGTTGGATAGCTTCGTGCATATAGTTGACAAGTTTACTCAAAAGTTGAATAACCTCGTACACTAGTTGATAAACTTGTTCTATTTTGACAAAAAAATGGTTTTCAAGCCTGATCAACTTCGTTTTTGATATGGTTGTTCAACAAGTTGATGGACGTGTTGATACCTTCGTACACCTAACCAAGACACACTCGTTAAGGAACGCGTTCAATGAACGCACTATAACTACTCAGATATTGATGAAATAATTTGTATTTGTAAACATTTTTACTGTCGGTGTCACACACATCTTTGTTGAAAAATATTGAAATTAAATTTTTGTCTAGATTAAGCATGATTTCCTCTCAAAGAAAAAAATGTCTGCCATATTAATAATATTGGAAAATCAACTACAAAAAAGAAAAAGATAAAAGACGATGACGAAAAATCAAAACACAATGAACACTGCACCAATTTTCAAGTTGATGTCAACACAATACTTCAACTCATGCACGCACACATTTAGTCTCGTCCAACGCAATGCACAACTAATATTTCCACGTCAACGGCAACCAACACCAAACAAAATTTAAAAAATTGATCACCGAGTTAAGCAAATAATGTGCAACACATTATCTTGAAAACGTTGCTCAACGCGTTAAACCACCATTTTCAACAAGCAACACGATCTTGTACACTAGCCGTACACTTGTTGAACAATTCGTTGAGTAACGATCTCCATCCGGATTAAACTCGTTGGTTGAATGGAATTGTGGACATCGTACATTAGAGTTGAATGCGTTGAACTTGAAGTTTGTCCGTTGAATGCCTAGTTGCCGACCGGCATTCGAAATTTTTGATCGTAGGAAAAATTTCGAGGGAAAAATATATTCCGTAGGAAACGAAATCTGGGAGATTCCATAAAGGGTCTATCTTGTGTGGCCGTGAAAGCTTAAAAATAGAAATAAAAGTTTCCCACTTTAAAATTGTGTTATTTATTAGGTTAAAAATTAACCATACATAAACCGAATAAAAGTATCAGAGTTTTTAAATTTGTGCTCCCCATTATAGGAAAATTCAGCAATTCAGCAGGAATTTATCCTGACTCGTACAAATGTATATAATTAGGGTTTTTGGAGAAAAAAAGAAAGCAAATTTATATATGGAATTTTGTCAATAAATGTAGCCTCAGTAGAAAATTAACTTTACTTCATTTTCACCATTATGTAATTTTTTGGAGAACATAATGGTCACGTGGCACTTTTTATCGTGTATATGTATGAATTTAATGTATATTCAACCTTTCAAATTTGACAGTGCTTCGAAATGCTACAATTGGTTTCGACTAGCCAGTAACGGCGTTTTTATTTGCAATCCGGAATTCCTCTCCAATCCGAGGTCCCAACTGACAACTATTTTTTTTTATTCTGACGATTCTGAAATTTAATGTGATTTATTTTTATGTGCAAATAATTATGTAAATGTTATGTGAAAAATAATGTTTGTTGCACAATTATGACACAAATAATGAAAACAGCTGAGTTTGACGTTCAAGCATATGAATCTGTAAGTGCTTCTAGTTTTAAATCCAAAAGCAAAATTATCTTCTTTTCAGAATCAGGGGTGCCATCATAGAGATATACTAATAGGTGATATCGTGAATAAAATTTTCCCTGAAAGTTTTTCTCCAATTCGAATCTTGGGAACGTGAATGATGTTCAAACGTTTCTCTCGGAATTTATTGGTATCGGAAATAAGCTTTCCAGGGAATTTTGCTGTCATTTCATAGGATTTTTTGTTTGAGTGAAATTTATTCTGTACGAGATTCACGAAAAAATTTCGGGGGAATAAGATATTCCGTGGGAAACGAAATTCTGTATCTGCAAAAGCGATAAGATTCCATTTGTACGAGCCAAAGAAATAAGACAAAAGTCCCCTTTCACACAGGAAAACCAGTTGCTGGAGATTTTTTGACGTTTTCCTTTAATTGCCTTGTAGCTTTCACACGAAAAAACTGTCACCAGGAAACTGGGAAGATTTTGTTGGGCTAATTGGAATGCATAGCAAAACGTCAACAAAATCTCTTCACTTCTTGCTCTTCTCGCCCACAAACTTCCAGTTGCTGGCAACTCAATTTCCTTGTGTGAAAGGGGACAAAGCAAATTACTTGACGTTTCTTAATTATACTTAGCAAAATTTGAAAAATTGCTAAACTAAATTGTTTCCTCAATTTATAGTGAACATTTTTGTTCAAGTTGTACATAATTTTGCATTATAATTTGCATATTTATTTACACTTTTCTACCACTTTTTAGTGTTCGGATATTTACCATCCCAAGCCCGTATTACGAAGCAAAATCTAATGGGTAGATGAAAGATAATTGGTGCATGAAAATATTTGCCAGATAAAATCAGAAATCTATTTTTTTAAGCGGATCCAACCTATTTAGATTCCTTCAATATTACAGTGTCAAGACAATAAAATACGAGTCGTAGTGAAAACGAGACGACCACCGTAAATCGTCAACTCAACGTAACGATAACGAGGGATTTTGAATGATAATCGTAATTCGTTATGTGGACCCTTTACCTCATCCCTAAGCCAATTCAATAATTAAAAGTATGCAATAAATGCTACCTTTAAAGTATGCAATATACAACAGAGGCTCTAAAGCCTAAGCGAATGGAAATGCGATACAAGAATGAGAACTTTTGCATTTTTTCTTTTGGTTTTGAAAAACGAGTGATCGCTTTCGTTTATTACGAATCTGGCTAGTTGATTGTCACTCTGCTGACTATCGTTTTTGATTATCAACTATAGTCTGTGAAAATCGATGGCCTGGCATCCACACTGGCATCAATTAAAAAAAATATCCTTTTGTTGATTCCGCAGGGCAAAACTTGATTGTAAGTGGACATTACACTGACAAATTAAGTAAAATACATTTTTATAATCAGCCCTATCACAAATTCCATCGTAATAATTCCCCGCACGGACAGTTACGCCCCGATCTACGACAAACAGCTTTCACAAAATCCAAGTGCAATATTCTTATTTTCGAAATCAGTGGTATATGCCAAAATGAAAGCATAAATAGCAATACCATGCTATTTTCAATTTTAATGAAGCTTACACACATGATTATGTGAAAATTTAAAACAATCCTGTAGTCCAAGGTCGCCTATCTCACTCATTAGAGACTTTCATATTAAATTTAAAATCAAATATTATTCATAAAACCATAGAATTTGTAAAAATACTTACATTTTTCTTTAAAATAACTGTTAACGGCGCATTACTTTCAGTGTCCGACACAAATAGTTTGTCGTAGAAAAAATCTGTTTCATTTCATACCATTCGAATTCAGCGATACCAATTTCTACGACTTCGAAAATCGAAAGCGAATTTTTCACTCCGAATCCACTACGATGGAATTTGTGAAAGGGCTGAATAACTGTGGCAGTAATTGCAGCTTCAATGCTTTGAACCATCGGTGCAGCCCAGTCAGCACCAACTTGTCTTTGATAACCACCACCACCGAGCAGATTTAATCTTGCACCAAGTTGAAGAATTGGTAGAACATACGTTGATCTTATCCCAGAGGCTAAATCGACCAACCGCAAAACATGAACAAAAGCTTCTTTTGTTAAGCGAAAGTTTTTTCAGAAATATAATGTAAGTAAATTGGCTGGGGTAGTTTCAAAATATTTGCTTTATTTCTTAGATGTGTTCTTATCAATCGGACCTTTTTATAGTCATGTTCACTCCTCTCTCCGCGCGTTTTGAAATATTGAAAATGATGTAAAAACATTGTACTGCACTCGACTAATTTTTTTTAATTTTATTAAAAAAAATCCCTTCAATTACAACTATCCCATTCCATCCCACACTTATCAAAATTACTTATGTCGATTTCGTTTCAATAAATAGGATTCGCTTCGAAAACCAATACTTTTTTGCTTTGAAACGAACGATTACGGACCGAATCTCTTTTTGGGACTGTGTGTGTTGCTTGCCAGCTCTAAAAAAAAACAAATCTTCAATTCGTTAATACATCATTATTTGGTTTTAATTTCCCGATTCCGACGCGGGGGAGTTCCTAAGCCCACTTGCACTTTTTTAATATTTGTTTCCAAGTTTTTAACAATTTGTTTTATTTTTTAATATATTAATTTACCTTTTCTGTACACTGCCACAAAATAAAAATTAATTCACAACACAAATATTGTAGTGTAAGAATTCATGCACAAATCCGTTTTGAATCCGTCTCCAAAAAGAGATTCAATACGGATCTGTTTTTCCAGAAAAAAAATTGGTTTTAATTTGAAACGAATTTGATTTTCAGAAAAAAAATTGATGGCAGATCGATGTTTTTGTTGAAACGAAATCGACATTATGAAAAAGACACCTAAAATCTGTCAGTTGAAATCATTGCAAGAAAACGATTATCAATTTGATAATCACCTTACATAGATCAAGTGACGATTTTGATTAACAACTTATACGTTAGCCGATTCCATCATATCTACAAGGAAGGTAGAGAGAATAATCATCAATATCATTTAACCAAGCAATCGCAGTCTCAATTTCTTCCCATTGTTGCACACGAAATTCAATTCATTTCATTAATAGCTTGAATTAGAAATTTAAATTCACGCGACTGATTCATTCAATATAAATATGCTTTGAATTTATTAAACATTTCAAGTGCGGTTGCTATTTCATTCCATTTAATTTTGAAACAAGAAGAATTTTGTCTTCTTCAACGGATACTAGAATAAGGTTGATTGTTGTATATTTTTGTCGTGGAATTACTAGCGGAAACATTGACTCGATTTTTAAAATAAATAAACTAATTATTTCAATAACATCAATTTATTGTTTTCATGTTGGTTTATATATAAAAGTAAACTATCACTTGATAATTAAGATCTTGGTCTTTCCTTCTTTTCTTTG
Organism: Philhelius pedissequus; assembly: GCA_910595825.1. Lineage (NCBI taxonomy): Eukaryota > Metazoa > Arthropoda > Insecta > Diptera > Syrphidae > Philhelius > Philhelius pedissequus. The sequence goes on along the minus strand of OU343160.1, from coordinate 81,648,961 downwards.
TACAGGGCTAGTAGGGAAACGTTTGCAACCTTTACAACCTAAAATTAAATAAAAGAAACATTAGAGTATATCAAAATAATAGTTTTATATAAATATTACCTTAAATCTGACCCCGGGAATATCACCAACAGCATGACCCTTACGACCAAATCCTGCAACCAACACCTCATCGTTCTCTTCAATGTAGTTCAAACTACCATCACGAGGTACGAAAGCGGTGATCTTTTTACCGTTCTTGATCAACTGTACCCTGACACACTTTCTGATAGCGGAGTTTGGCTGTTTAGCTTCGACTCCACTGGAAAATTAAACAGAAGCGCAATTAGAAATTATTTTATTTTAAAAAATATAAATTTATTTATAATATATATTTTTATATTTAGTATTCACTATAATTCACAATGATGTAAACAAATTGAACAGCTCACAGTATACTCCTGTGATTTGACATTGAACACAACAAAAACACAAAAATATACTGCGTGTTGTACCATCGTTTTCGGGGTCAGTTAGTTTCATTTTTCTCCATATAAATCAAGAAAACATAAAATAAAAAAAAAAACAAATTAGATACTTACACCTTTTCAAGCACAATTCCTTTGGCGTGAGAAGCGCCTCCAAAAGGATTGGCCTTCCATCTAGTTCCAAGATGAGCTTTTTTGTAGTCTTTGTCGGCCCATCGTTGATCCCGACGGTGGTTAACATGCTTTCGCGCGGTTCTTAGACCTCGTGGTTTACCTAAAAGATAATTCAGTTTTATTTTAACAGCAGTCACATTCCATATGCAAGCACCGATAGTATGTATCTACACAATCTCCATTTTCACCGGTTCGGTTATCTACAAGAAAACTTGGGAAAAACTCTTTTTTCCCATGCCATCAACACTTTATTGACAATATTCGATATTTAGAATAATTCATTTGTGATTATACCGGAGAAAACATAAAAATGTTCATTGATGTAATTGATTTTTCGTGATTAGTTTGTTACCGACATTTAATCGAAAATGAACAGTACAACGACAAAGACCACAACTTGCTTGAAAACGCAATTTTAATTTCATTAAGTTCAAACATATATTCAACTAATCACTTATTGCATGTTAATGTCTTTTTTTTTTAATTTTTAATTTGACCCTCAAATCGAAAAATTAACTTTTAATTTCAACTTACCCATATTTTGCAAACTGTTTCAAGCAATGGCGGAAATAAAAGAAAGATACGCTGCCAAAAACACACCGTTCATCCATTTTTTTAGTTAAGTCAAATGTTTCGTTAAGTAGGGGCAGTCCCTACACAAATATTTGGTTGCGTTCAAAGATCGTATGTAATTCCATTAGTCGGGTTCACATAGTCGAATATGTTCATCATCATGGAGGTTTGTCAGAATGCTGGATGGATATCGAAATAATTTGTTAAATTAGCCTGCATGATAATTATTCGACGTGTTTTTTCTAAGCCCCAGAGAAATTGGACGAAAAAAATGATGAGTGCATGTTAAATCAAACAACAACTAATCCCCGGGGGAGCTAAGCTTACACTGTGGCATATTTTGTACGCACATTTATTTATTTTCTTCCATTTTTGTTCACTCAGTAAATTGTGTCACGCACGACACGCTTTTAAAATAATGGGAAGGCAAGCAAATTGAAAGGAAGCCATTTTGGAATTGCTCAATATGTTGCCTCGGAGATGGCAGTTATTGCCTTTCATCGATCAGGCAATATTGCAATTTCCATTACCAAAGCGTCTCCATTTGCAATATTCAAGGCAGTTGCATATGGAGCTCTGGGTTAAGCCCAGAGAATTCTCGGGGCTTAGCTATTGGAGAGGATAAAAACTGTGCTACCGAACGATTTTTCATTAAGTTATCGATAAAAAGTATAGAAACTTCAAAACTGATATTTTGACATGTCAGATAATTATTAATTTTGTTTGGTTTGGTTGAGCATTGTGAAAGTGCTTGAAATTAGTTCCAACATTGGTTCTTTATTATAGAAAAGCCTTTCGGGAGTAATTTTGTATCTATTCCCATTAATCAAAAACATTTTATCCAATAAGTTGAATGACAATTCCAGAAAGGTATATAACACCCCTCTAGACCAAGCAGTTTCGAAAGGAAGACGGAATATGTTTATGGATTTTGCCGTTTTTCAGAAAACAGCTCATGTTGCAATTATAATATTAGGAGCTGTTTTCGGCTTTATTACACACAAGATTTTAGAGCCAAGACTCAAATTTGACAGTTTTTTTTTACTTCGAATTTGGTGTTTTTTTTTGTTTGAAATTATTATTTATAATAACTCTCAAGAATATTTATTGAATCAAAAAAATTTATTTCGGGCTGCTGATGAGTAAAACAAAGTAAATAAATATTAATTTGTATTATATTATCTGTTATGTCACGTTGCTATCAGCACAGATGAGTAACACAGAGATGGGAAATTTTGGCATACCTTTTGGTTTGCCTAACAATCTAATGCTACGTTTTCACCTAAAGATAATCAAGTTTAAATTGAGAAGATTAAAAATTAATCTTCAAGTGTTTTCACCAGTGAAAAAAAGATTAGTTTGACGTTTTCACTATGAATTGTCATTCAAATTATATCAAATTATATTATACATTCAATACAACAATACAAACACAAAATAATTGGGAAGAAGAATAATAATTTCGGTGCAGTGAATAAATTTAATTTCAATAAATAAAATGAGTAATAACTTTAAAATATTGTTATCCCAACATCTTGCAGCATATAGATATATTTACATAAATACTGTAATCGCCTTTGCGCGGTTTTCGTTTTTATATATTTGGGAAAGAACAACTTCAAAGTATTACTGTAGGATAGCTAAAATATTTTCCATTACAAATTCGAGGCACCGACCGCTTTGGTCTTTGTAGCTTTATTGCATTTTTTATTTTTATACTTATTTATAAACAAAAACAGAATTTGAAGGCAACGAAAAATTATACCAGACAAAAACAAAATAAATAATGTTGGACAGTTTTTTTTTATTGAATGTCAATGGAGAAAATATGACGTTAGAATAGGCGCGTTCTATGAAATAAGGTTTGTTTCTTTTGCGAATCTTCTACTTCGATGAAGATTTAAATGAGATTAATTTCTAATCTTCATTTAAGGAGATTAAGATTTAGAAGATTTCAAAGAGGATTTATGGTTAATCCACTTAAATCTGGATTAAGTGGTAGGTGAAAACGTAGTATAAGAACCATTTTGAATTTAAACCTATTTATGGTTACAAAAGTCAAATTTACAATACAACATTAGGCGTGTTTTTTCTAAACCCCCGGGAAATTGGACGAAAAAAACGATGAGTAGGATTAACAATTTGCATGTTAAGTCCAACAGCAACTAATTCCCGGGGTTGCTTAGCTTAAACCCAGAGAATTCTCGGGGCTTAACTATTAGAGAGGATAAAAACTGTGCTACCAACAACTTTTTCACTAAGTTATCGATAAAATGTATAGAAACTTCAAAACTGAAGTTTTGACATGTCAGATAATTATCAATTTTGTTTGGTTTGGTTGAGGGTTTGGTCTAAGTGTGTCACTTGTTTTCCTGACCGCCATGTCAACCTAACTTAACCTACCTTTTAATATACATTCCGCAACACAACAACAAATCAATTTTAAAATTTTTCGCTTTTGTATTGCCTCTATGGTTTTTTTCACCTCGTCATGAGCACAACCTTCTACAGCGATTTTCATTTTTGCGTTTATTTTTATTATAGGTATATTAAAACTTGACTGTGAATTTATTATTAAATAAAAAAAGCATTTCCTGAAGTTGATATTCGTTCAATTAACAAGAATTGGTTGAACAACAAAACAAAGGTTTCTCTGAGAAGATTGTTTTCGGCTGCGTTTTATTGTACACGGGAGCAACCCAATACAGATTCTCTGCTACATCCTTGGCATACTTCAATCTTCTTGATCGTCGTCCGCTCTTGCTCAGACCTACATTCCTAATGACATAGGAACTGAGCGTCCCGCCCGAATAAGCAACTCGTCCACTAATATCATGTCACCAGTGACCGACGAATGGGGTAGTTTTCAAGTAGTTGAATTCTATGTACCACTGTATTTGTGAAAATTAAATTAAAAGAAAATCACATCACCTAAAAACAATTTCCAAAATACTTGATTTCAATTTTCAAATTACTTGATTCACATTTTTTTGTATAAATAATAATTAACTTGGTTCTTTTTATGTTATTTTAAAAGAAAAGTAGTTTAAATTCAATAAATATATCTAAATTACACAAAACAAATCAACCCGGTGATTTTTAGAAGAATGAGGATGAGGCAAACAGTGATGTTTGTTTTTTCTTGCATTACAGCTGTTCTTCAAATGTCATCTTGCAAATTAACAGTGCTACCAAGTATTTCACTAAGCGCCTTGGTCGTTTTTTTTCCACCAATTCCCCCGGGGATTGCAAAAAAACGCACGCTATGTCGGTGCCAGTGGCTGTCTATATTTTTGTTCGAGTCCACAATCGTTGAAGGTTGGAGTGGAGACGGGATTCTTGTTTTGTTTTAATTACTTTTTAATGAGTTCAACGAAATCTCGAACAGTAGGTACTTTATTTTCAGCACTGAATGAATATTTTATAAAATCTTTTATTAGAGATTATAAATTTCAAGTTACAGTTGAAAACTTATGGAATCTTTTTAAATTGAAATGCGGATTAATTGTGAAAAAGCAGTAGAGCGAATTCCAAAAATGGAATGTTTTTATTGGCAAGGGCACATGTTCAGCCGCCCAAACTCCAAAATAAATCAAATGCAATTAAATCTGATGTATGTATGTATGTATTTTATTGAGACTAATACTATGTTTCCACCAACCACTAAACCGAGATTTAAGTAGATTTAGCTAAATCTCCTACAAATCTTGAGGATTGCCCATACAAATTTTAATCTTCTCAGATGAAGATTCATACTACGTTTCCACCAACCACTAAACCGAGATTTAAGTAGATTTAGCTAAATCTGCTACAAATCTTGAGGATTGGCCATACAAATTTTAATCTTCTCAGATGAAGATTTAAAATAAATCTCATTTAAACCTTCAATCGAAATACCCTTTTTCCATATCGAAATTAACACATTCATCGGGAAAGTAAATTTTTCTCTTAGGTTGACACAGATGAGCTGCCTGTCTCACTTCTACATCATAAGAGAAAATGAAACGATATATGCATTTTGAATAGTGCTTTCAAAATTAATCTACTTTTGTAGGATATCGAACATGCGTGAAAAGTTGCGGGTACACATTTATCAGTTTTGTTGTCCGTCCGCTAAACAAAATTTTCATTTCCAATCCAAGATCTAGCTCAATAAGCACATCAAAATATTATTTTTCTTATTCCATACTGACAAAGATTCAAAAATCAACAAACTAAGAACAAGAAAAACTTGTTTAATGTTGTTCGATGAATGATTTGCATACACATAATCGATCAAGAACGCTGCCTGACAAGATCAAAAAATTTTGTGAGCTGTCCTACATGCGTGTCATGCCATCATGCAAGTGCAACTGTGACGCAGGTTCGATAATGTGTACCCTACTTAACAAAACACATGTTCCTATTTTTTTCTCTTAGGCCGTGTGTGAATTGCGTTAAAATGTTGGTTAAATTTTCTACCTTGGTTAAATTTTGAAGTTTGGTTTGTGGTGGGATCAAATTTAGCTTTTTGCTGTGTGAATTGCGTTAAAAGGGATTTATTAAAACACTATTTTGGCTAAAATTCCTTCAAGATTGAAGAAATTTCCCTAAAAACCTTTTTTTGTTGTTGTTGAAGTTAATTAATTTCTTACCCAAAATCCGACTTAGAAGATATAAACTTAATAATTTGGCACGAAAAAAGTAACAAATTCTCAGTTTTACTAATACGTTTCGGTTTTACATCGTTAATTTAATATATTAAAACAACAATTCCAAATCTTTTCAAAATAATTCCCATTATGTTTATTTTGTTGATTTAGTTTGTAAACACTAGTTTTCACAGCTGAAGAATTTGACAAGCTGACAAATGAATCTATTTGTATTCAATTTGCAAAATGAAATACAATGAGTATATTAATTAATTATTTTATATTTGTTAACATATCAACGGATTATAATATTTGTTTTTTCCTCTTGAGAACCTACATAAACAAAAATAATAATGTAATTTAATTTTTCAATTGAATAAATTAAAACTTACACTTATTATATGGTTTCCCAGTAGATCTGGACGTTTTCAATTCGAGCAAATATTTCAAAAAATTTGCATCTGAAAATAATTTTGTAATTTTTCATTTTTTTTAAAACACGAAGAAACTACTTTTAGATAGCAATTTTTCGAAATAGTTGTTTGATTATAAAATGATTGCAAGGATTTAGAAGCTAAGGTTAATTTACACTCAGAACAGTTACAATCATCGAAATCAAGCAAGTAGTTTGGAAATTATAGCTTTGCGTAAGTACTGATTTCAAGATTTTTCTTGATATCAGTAGAAATTTCTTGGATTTGCTACTTTGGACAAGCTGTCATTTCCAAAGTACTTGCTTGATCTCGATGATTTAAACTGTTGTGAGTTTTAATTTATATTAGCTTGTAAATTCTTGAAACCGTTTTCAATTCGAGCAAATATTTCAAAAAAATTTGCATCTGAAAGTAATTTTGTAATTTTTCATTTTTTTTAAAACACGAAGAAACTACTTTTAGATAGCAATTTTTCGAAATAATTGTTTGATTATAAAATGATTGTAGGGATTTAGAAGCTAAGGTTAATTTACACTCAGAACAGTTACAATCGTCGAAATCAAGCAAGTAGTTTGGAAATTAGAGCTTGGCGTAAGTACTGATTTCAAGATTTTTCTTGATATCAGTAGAAATTTCTTGGATTTGCTACTTTGGACAAGCTGTCATTTCCAAAGTACCCATTATGTTTATTTTGTTGATTTAGTATGTAAATACTAGTTTTCACAGCTGAAGAATTTGACAAGCTGACAAATGAATCTATTTGTATTCAATTTGCAAAATGAAATACAATGAGTATATTAATTAATTATTTTATATTTGTTAACATATCAACGGATTATAATATTTGTTTTTTCCTCTTGAGAACCTACATAAACAAAAATAATAATGTAATTTAATTTTTCAATTGAATAAATTAAAACTTACACTTATTATATGGTTTCCCAGTAGATCTGGACGTTTTCAATTCGAGCAAATATTTCAAAAAATTTGCATCTGAAAATAATTTTGTAATTTTTCATTTTTTTTAAAACACGAAGAAACTACTTTTAGATAGCAATTTTTCGAAATAGTTGTTTGATTATAAAATGATTGCACGGATTTAGAAGCTAAGGTTAATTTACACTCAGAACAGTTACAATCATCGAAATCAAGCAAGTAGTTTGGAAATTAGAGCTTTGCGTAAGTACTGATTTCAAGATTTTTCTTGATATCAGTAGAAATTTCTTGGATTTGCTACTTTGGACAAGCTGTCATTTCCAAAGTACTTGCTTGATCTCGATGATTTAAACTGTTGTGAGTTTTAATTTATATCAGCTTGTAAATTCTTGAAACTGTTTTCAATTCGAGCAAATATTTCAAAAAAATTTGCATCTGAAAATAATTTTGTAATTTTTCATTTTTTTTAAAACACGAAGAAACTACTTTTAGATAGCAATTTTTCGAAATAATTGTTTGATTATAAAATGATTGTAGGGATTTAGAAGCTAAGGTTAATTTACACTCAGAACAGTTACAATCATCGAAATCAAGCAAGTAGTTTGGAAATTAGAGCTTGGCGTAAGTACTGATTTCAAGATTTTTCTTGATATCAGTAGAAATTTCTTGGATTTGCTACTTTGGACAAGCTGTCATTTCCAAAGTACTTGCTTGATCTCGATGATTTAAGCTGTTGTGAGTTTTAATTTATATCAGCTTGTAAATTCTTGAAACCGTTTTCAATTCGAGCAAATATTTCAAAAAAATTGCATCTGAAAGTAATTTTGTAATTTTTCATTTTTTTTAAAACACGAAGAAACTACTTTTAGATAGCAATTTTTCGAAATAATTGTTTGATTATAAAATGATTATAGGGACTTAGAAGCTAAGGTTAATTTACACTCAGAACCGTTACAATCATCGAAATCAAGCAAGTAGTTTGGAAATTAGAGCTTGGCGTAAGTACTGATTTCAAGATTTTTCTTGATATCAGTAGAAATTTCTTGGATTTGCTACTTTGGACAAGCTGTCATTTCCAAAGTACCCATTATGTTTATTTTGTTGATTTAGTATGTAAATACTAGTTTTCACAGCTGAAGAATTTGACAAGCTGACAAATGAATCTATTTGTATTCAATTTGCAAAATGAAATACAATGAGTATATTAAATAATTATTTTATATTTGTTAACATATCAACAGATTATAATATTTGTTTTTTCCTCTTGAGAACCTACATAAACAAAAATAATAATGTAATTTAATTTTTCAATTGAATAAATTAAAACTTACACTTATTATATGGTTTCCCAGTAGATCTGGACGTTTTCAATTCGAGCAAATATTTCAAAAAATTTGCATCTGAAAATAATTTTGTAATTTTTCATTTTTTTTAAAACACGAAGAAACTACTTTTAGATAGCAATTTTTCGAAATAGTTGTTTGATTATAAAATGATTGCAAGGATTTAGAAGCTAAGGTTAATTTACACTCAGAACAGTTACAATCATCGAAATCAAGCAAGTAGTTTGGAAATTAGAGCTTTGCGTAAGTACTGATTTCAAGATTTTTCTTGATATCAGTAGAAATTTCTTGGATTTGCTACTTTGGACAAGCTGTCATTTCCAAAGTACTTGCTTAATCTCGATGATTTAAACTGTTGTGCGTTTTAATTTATATCAGCTTGTAAATTCTTGAAACCGTTTTCAATTCGAGCAAATATTTCAAAAAAATTTGCATCTGAAAATAATTTTGTAATTTTTCATTTTTTTTAAAACACGAAGAAACTACTTTTAGATAGCAATTTTTCGAAATAATTGTTTGATTATAAAATGATTGTAGGGATTTAGAAGCTAAGGTTAATTTACACTCAGAACAGTTACAATCATCGAAATCAAGCAAGTAGTTTGGAAATTAGAGCTTGGCGTAAGTACTGATTTCAAGATTTTTCTTGATATCAGTAGAAATTTCTTGGATTTGCTACTTTGGACAAGCTGTCATTTCCAAAGTACTTGCTTGATCTAGATGATTTAAGCTGTTGTGAGTTTTAATTTATATCAGCTTGTAAATTCTTGAAACCGTTTTCAATTCGAGCAAATATTTCAAAAAAATTGCATCTGAAAGTAATTTTGTAATTTTTCATTTTTTTTAAAACACGAAGAAACTACTTTTAGATAGCAATTTTTCGAAATAATTGTTTGATTATAAAATGATTACAGGGATTTAGAAGCTAAGGTTAATTTACACTCAGAACCGTTACAATCATCGAAATCAAGCAAGTAGTTTGGAAATTAGAGCTTGGCGTAAGTACTGATTTCAAGATTTTTCTTGATATCATTAGAAATTTCTTGGATTTGCTACTTTGGACAAGCTGTCATTTCCAAAGTACCCATTATGTTTATTTTGTTGATTTAGTATGTAAATACTAGTTTTCACAGCTGAAGAATTTGACAAGCTGACAAATGAATCTATTTGTATTCAATTTGCAAAATGAAATACAATGAGTATATTAATTAATTATTTTATATTTGTTAACATATCAACGGATTATAATATTTGTTTTTTCCTCTTGAGAACCTACATAAACAAAAATAATAATGTAATTTAATTTTTCAATTGAATAAATTAAAACTTACACTTATTATATGGTTTCCCAGTAGATCTGGACGTTTTCAATTCGAGCAAATATTTCAAAAAATTTGCATCTGAAAATAATTTTGTAATTTTTCATTTTTTTTAAAACACGAAGAAACTACTTTTAGATAGCAATTTTTCGAAATAGTTGTTTGATTATAAAATGATTGCAAGGATTTAGAAGCTAAGGTTAATTTACACTCAGAACAGTTACAATCATCGAAATCAAGCAAGTAGTTTGGAAATTAGAGCTTTGCGTAAGTACTGATTTCAAGATTTTTCTTGATATCAGTAGAAATTTCTTGGATTTGCTACTTTGGACAAGCTGTCATTTCCAAAGTACTTGCTTGATCTCGATGATTTAAGCTGTTGTGAGTTTTAATTTATATCAGCTTGTAAATTCTTGAAACCGTTTTCAATTCGAGCAAATATTTCAAAAAAATTGCATCTGAAAGTAATTTTGTAATTTTTCATTTTTTTTAAAACACGAAGAAACTACTTTTAGATAGCAATTTTTCGAAATAATTGTTTGATTATAAAATGATTATAGGGATTTAGAAGCTAAGGTTAATTTACACTCAGAACCGTTACAATCATCGAAATCAAGCAAGTAGTTTGAAAATTAGAGCTTGGCGTAAGTACTGATTTCAAGATTTTTCTTGATATCAGTAGAAATTTCTTGGATTTGCTACTTTGGACAAGCTGTCATTTCCAAAGTACCCATTATGTTTATCTTGTTGATTTAGTATGTAAATACTAGTTTTCACAGCTGAAGAATTTGACAAGCTGACAAATGAATCTATTTGTATTCAATTTGCAAAATGAAATACAATGAGTATATTAAATAATTATTTTATATTTGTTAACATATCAACGGATTATAATATTTGTTTTTTCCTCTTGAGAACCTACATAAACAAAAATAATAATGTAATTTAATTTTTCAATTGAATAAATTAAAACTTACACTTATTATATGGTTTCCCAGTAGATCTGGACGTTTTCAATTCGAGCAAATATTTCAAAAAATTTGCATCTGAAAATAATTTTGTAATTTTTCATTTTTTTTAAAACACGAAGAAACTACTTTTAGATAGCAATTTTTCGAAATAGTTGTTTGATTATAAAATGATTGCAAGGATTTAGAAGCTAAGGTTAATTTACACTCAGAACAGTTACAATCATCGAAATCAAGCAAGTAGTTTGGAAATTAGAGCTTTGCGTAAGTACTGATTTCAAGATTTTTCTTGATATCAGTAGAAATTTCTTGGATTTGCTACTTTGGACAAGCTGTCATTTCCAAAGTACTTGCTTGATCTCGATGATTTAAACTGTTGTGCGTTTTAATTTATATCAGCTTGTAAATTCTTGAAACCGTTTTCAATTCGAGCAAATATTTCAAAAAAATTTGCATCTGAAAATAATTTTGTAATTTTTCATTTTTTTTAAAACACGAAGAAATTACTTTTAGATAGCAATTTTTCGAAATAATTGTTTGATTATAAAATGATTGTAGGGATTTAGAAGCTAAGGTTAATTTACACTCAGAACAGTTACAATCATCGAAATCAAGCAAGTAGTTTGGAAATTAGAGCTTGGCGTAAGTACTGATTTCAAGATTTTTCTTGATATCAGTAGAAATTTCTTGGATTTGCTACTTTGGACAAGCTGTCATTTCCAAAGTACTTGCTTGATCTCGATGATTTAAGCTGTTGTGAGTTTTAATTTATATCAGCTTGTAAATTCTTGAAACCGTTTTCAATTCGAGCAAATATTTCAAAAAAATTGCATCTGAAAGTAATTTTGTAATTTTTCATTTTTTTTAAAACACGAAGAAACTACTTTTAGATAGCAATTTTTCGAAATAATTGTTTGATTATAAAATGATTATGGGGATTTAGAAGCTAAGGTTAATTTACACTCAGAACCGTTACAATCATCGAAATCAAGCAAGTAGTTTGGAAATTAGAGCTTGGCGTAAGTACTGATTTCAAGATTTTTCTTGATATCAGTAGAAATTTCTTGGATTTGCTACTTTGGACAAGCTGTCATTTCCAAAGTACCCATTATGTTTATTTTGTTGATTTAGTATGTAAATACTAGTTTTCACAGCTGAAGAATTTGACAAGCTGACAAATGAATCTATTTGTATTCAATTTGCAAAATGAAATACAATGAGTATATTAAATAATTATTTTATATTTGTTAACATATCAACGGATTATAATATTTGTTTTTTCCTCTTGAGAACCTACATAAACAAAAATAATAATGTAATTTAATTTTTCAATTGAATAAATTAAAACTTACACTTATTATATGGTTTCCCAGTAGATCTGGACGTTTTCAATTCGAGCAAATATTTCAAAAAATTTGCATCTGAAAATAATTTTGTAATTTTTCATTTTTTTTAAAACACGAAGAAACTACTTTTAGATAGCAATTTTTCGAAATAGTTGTTTGATTATAAAATGATTGCAAGGATTTAGAAGCTAAGGTTAATTTACACTCAGAACAGTTACAATCATCGAAATCAAGCAAGTAGTTTGGAAATTAGAGCTTTGCGTAAGTACTGATTTCAAGATTTTTCTTGATATCAGTAGAAATTTCTTGGATTTGCTACTTTGGACAAGCTGTCATTTCCAAAGTACTTGCTTAATCTCGATGATTTAAACTGTTGTGCGTTTTAATTTATATCAGCTTGTAAATTCTTGAAACCGTTTTCAATTCGAGCAAATATTTCAAAAAAATTTGCATCTGAAAATAATTTTGTAATTTTTCATTTTTTTTAAAACACGAAGAAACTACTTTTAGATAGCAATTTTTCGAAATAATTGTTTGATTATAAAATGATTGTAGGGATTTAGAAGCTAAGGTTAATTTACACTCACAACAGTTTAAATCATCGAGATCAAGCAAGTAGTTTGGAAATTAGAGCTTGGCGTAAGTACTGATGTCAAGATTTTTCTTGATATCAGTAGAAATTTCTTGGATTTGCTACTTTGGACAAGCTGTCATTTCCAAAGTACTTGCTTGATCTCGATGATTTAAGCTGTTGTGAGTTTTAATTTATATCAGCTTGTAAATTCTTGAAACCGTTTTCAATTCGAGCAAATATTTCAAAAAAATTGCATCTGAAAGTAATTTTGTAATTTTTCATTTTTTTTAAAACACGAAGAAACTACTTTTAGATAGCAATTTTTCGAAATAATTGTTTGATTATAAAATGATTATAGGGATTTAGAAGCTAAGGTTAATTTACACTCAGAACCGTTACAATCATCGAAATCAAGCAAGTAGTTTGGAAATTAGAGCTTGGCGTAAGTACTGATTTCAAGATTTTTCTTGATATCAGTAGAAATTTCTTGGATTTGCTACTTTGGACAAGCTGTCATTTCCAAAGTAGCCATTATGTTTATTTTGTTGATTTAGTATGTAAATACTAGTTTTCACAGCTGAAGAATTTGACAAGCTGACAAATGAATCTATTTGTATTCAATTTGCAAAATGAAATACAATGAGTATATTAATTAATTATTTTATATTTGTTAACATATCAACGGATTATAATATTTGTTTTTTCCTCTTGAGAACCTACATAAACAAAAATAATAATGTAATTTAATTTTTCAATTGAATAAATTAAAACTTACACTTATTATATGGTTTCCCAGTAGATCTGGACGTTTTCAATTCGAGCAAATATTTCAAAAAATTTGCATCTGAAAATAATTTTGTAATTTTTCATTTTTTTTAAAACACGAAGAAACTACTTTTAGATAGCAATTTTTCGAAATAGTTGTTTGATTATAAAATGATTGCAAGGATTTAGAAGCTAAGGTTAATTTACACTCAGAACAGTTACAATCATCGAAATCAAGCAAGTAGTTTGGAAATTAGAGCTTTGCGTAAGTACTGATTTCAAGATTTTTCTTGATATCAGTAGAAATTTCTTGGATTTGCTACTTTGGACAAGCTGTCATTTCCAAAGTACTTGCTTGATCTCGATGATTTAAGCTGTTGTGAGTTTTAATTTATATCAGCTTGTAAATTCTTGAAACCGTTTTCAATTCGAGCAAATATTTCAAAAAAATTGCATCTGAAAGTAATTTTGTAATTTTTCATTTTTTTTAAAACACGAAGAAACTACTTTTAGATAGCAATTTTTCGAAATAATTGTTTGATTATAAAATGATTATAGGGATTTAGAAGCTAAGGTTAATTTACACTCAGAACCGTTACAATCATCGAAATCAAGCAAGTAGTTTGAAAATTAGAGCTTGGCGTAAGTACTGATTTCAAGATTTTTCTTGATATCAGTAGAAATTTCTTGGATTTGCTACTTTGGACAAGCTGTCATTTCCAAAGTACCCATTATGTTTATCTTGTTGATTTAGTATGTAAATACTAGTTTTCACAGCTGAAGAATTTGACAAGCTGACAAATGAATCTATTTGTATTCAATTTGCAAAATGAAATACAATGAGTATATTAAATAATTATTTTATATTTGTTAACATATCAACGGATTATAATATTTGTTTTTTCCTCTTGAGAACCTACATAAACAAAAATAATAATGTAATTTAATTTTTCAATTGAATAAATTAAAACTTACACTTATTATATGGTTTCCCAGTAGATCTGGACGTTTTCAATTCGAGCAAATATTTCAAAAAATTTGCATCTGAAAATAATTTTGTAATTTTTCATTTTTTTTAAAACACGAAGAAACTACTTTTAGATAGCAATTTTTCGAAATAGTTGTTTGATTATAAAATGATTGCAAGGATTTAGAAGCTAAGGTTAATTTACACTCAGAACAGTTACAATCATCGAAATCAAGCAAGTAGTTTGGAAATTAGAGCTTTGCGTAAGTACTGATTTCAAGATTTTTCTTGATATCAGTAGAAATTTCTTGGATTTGCTACTTTGGACAAGCTGTCATTTCCAAAGTACTTGCTTGATCTCGATGATTTAAACTGTTGTGCGTTTTAATTTATATCAGCTTGTAAATTCTTGAAACCGTTTTCAATTCGAGCAAATATTTCAAAAAAATTTGCATCTGAAAATAATTTTGTAATTTTTCATTTTTTTTAAAACACGAAGAAACTACTTTTAGATAGCAATTTTTCGAAATAATTGTTTGATTATAAAATGATTGTAGGGATTTAGAAGCTAAGGTTAATTTACACTCAGAACAGTTACAATCATCGAAATCAAGCAAGTAGTTTGGAAATTAGAGCTTGGCGTAAGTACTGATTTCAAGATTTTTCTTGATATCAGTAGAAATTTCTTGGATTTGCTACTTTGGACAAGCTGTCATTTCCAAAGTACTTGCTTGATCTCGATGATTTAAGCTGTTGTGAGTTTTAATTTATATCAGCTTGTAAATTCTTGAAACCGTTTTCAATTCGAGCAAATATTTCAAAAAAATTGCATCTGAAAGTAATTTTGTAATTTTTCATTTTTTTTAAAACACGAAGAAACTACTTTTAGATAGCAATTTTTCGAAATAATTGTTTGATTATAAAATGATTATAGGGATTTAGAAGCTAAGGTTAATTTACACTCAGAACCGTTACAATCATCGAAATCAAGCAAGTAGTTTGGAAATTAGAGCTTGGCGTAAGTACTGATTTCAAGATTTTTCTTGATATCAGTATAAATTTCTTGGATTTGCTACTTTGGACAAGCTGTCATTTCCAAAGTACTTGCTTGATCTCGATGATTGTAACTGTTCTGAGTGTTAATTTACATCAGCATAGGGCTATAATACTTACCTAGTGTCATTGAGACACACAACATTACATTTCCCTTAAAAAGAAAAGAATTTTTTTGAACACCCATAAGGAAAATGTAATCGAAAAAAATTAATTGAATCACAATTCTTAAGCTATATACATATATATATAGATAAGGAGAACACTTTGAAATATTGAGCCCAATGTATTTAATTATAATATCTGGCAATAATGACTTCCTGTTGGGCTTCATTGTTTGTGTGGTCTGACCTTGTTGTTCGTCATGATTTTGAGATGAATGGCAGGCGCTGTTTTATCCTACAAAATTAAAAGAAAAACAAATACTTAAAAATACATCAAATTAGGTTTTTTTGTATTTAACGTACCTTATTTCTGCTTGACTGAATGCTGATCCACAGACAGACCAACAATCTGTTTAGAAGCTACAGATACAGACCGAGGTGTTTCGGTCAACATGTGCATATCGATTTCGTTCATGAGATTGCCACTGACGATATATTTCTTCCAAAATGATAATATAGCTACTTTCTCAGCGATTCCTTCTTTCAGTTTATCGAGATCTCTGAAAGTTTATAAGAAAAACATCGATTAGATATGAATTTGCACTTGCAAAATAAAGGTTTACTTACTCTGTCATTTTGGTGGGGAAATTGTTTCCGGAGCTTGTGTTATACCAAGACATGTCCTGTCGAAGAATAGATTCCAAGAAAAGCTTTCTAATGCGACGGATCTAAGAAAATATATATACGACCACGGAAAATCCAGTCGCCACTACTAATGGCTCATTGTATTGTTGTTTCTCTTTACATAGACGAGACACTTTATGTGGCAGCGAATCGCTTATTCGTGAGATTTCACATTGTGTCCGCCAATGTGAAGCCTCCTTTTCTAAATGACCAATTCGATCTTCACTTTTTGTTGATGGATTGGTTTTTGTGTAAAGTGGAGTGGTTAGTTGTATCACTCCCAGATGGACTAAGTACGTCTTCACACCCAATCTAAAAAAAAACAACAAAACAATTATAGAAAACAAGAAACAATTGAGTTTGGTTTCTGAGTTTCCAATCTAAGATATACCTTTGGATGTACGCTTTCCATCGGATCTCCGTCATTGTGGCCAAATCTTTATCAAACAAACATAAAAAAACAATTTTTTTTATAGTTATATATATTTCTATCATTGAAATAAAGAATAATTAAATAAATATGAAATAAAACTTACCAAATGTAAAAAAAAAACTATTATTTATGTTTTGATAATTAGAAATGTCAGACAGACTTTTGACAAACCAAAAACAAAAAAAATATCTGTCAGTTTGAGCAATAGGGTTTTTTAATCCACCACTCACATGTATTCACGGATAGGAAAAAATGAGTAAATTAAGAGAGTTTTCTCTTACTCACCTAAAAAAAAATTTGCGGGTGTTTAAGGCAAGGGGGGTACGAGTCGCGCCTCTATTTAATTATTTTCTCTATGCAAGACATAATGACTCGGTTGATGGACGCCGTGTGATCGTCACTGCTAAAAATAATAAATGTCATTGCAGTTTAGGCTCACCGCACCAATGATCAGCTATTTGAGAGTTGTCATGTCGTGTTTTGCATGTCATTGCTGTGAAACCGCGACACAAATATCACCGTGACACACTTTGACGTTCATTGTATTTTGGGACAACAATGACAGACATGTGTCATTCGTGTGATAGTCATTGTAGCTAGCCATGACACGATTTCATTTGTCACGGCAATGACGGTGGTAGGACCTATTTTGTTGTGACGTCAGAGTATCACGATAATTACAAGGACCGTCTAATACCAGCTTAAGATGTGTTAAATAAACTAGGAAAAACAAAGTATTTTTCAACATCAGATATGACAAGTTTATTTCACCAAATTCCATTACGTGTAAAGAGAAAGAACCCGGAAATTATCTTCCCAGAAGAGACTTGATCACCTCCACATATCTATATCAGATACCAACATTAAGAAGTTGCAATTTGAAAATATGAAGAACTTAATGGGGACCCCTACAGAAACAATATACAGTTTAAGTTAGAATACATGTTCGATACAATGATAATTCTCTATCAGAGTTAAAATTGAATTTGAAGAAATTGTTATCTTATACAAAGCATGTGAAAATAGAAAAGTTAGCGCTAGCAAATGATGATGACATCTTAAAAAAATATCAGTACATACATTTAAAGAAATATTTAACGAACTGCTAAAGAATAAGAAAGAAAATTATCTAGACAATATATTATACAATCCACCAAAAAGGATAGAGCATGCAGAAGAGGTGAAGAATTTGATAAAGAAGTATGACGATGATAAGTTAGGAGGACATAGTGGAATATGAGGATGTATATCAAAGTTTAAGCAGAAATATGTATGGAAAAATATGAATAAGATGGTTAGGAACTATATAAATAATTGTAAAATTTGTAATGAAGTAAAAATTACTAGATATACTGAAGATCGATTCACGAGGACAGAAACACCAAATACATCATTTGAAGTAATAACACTAGATACAGTAGGACAACTTAGACCATCAAATGGATACAGGTATATTCCCACTATCCGGTGTGAGCTAACAAAGTTCATTGAAGCATTTCCATTAGTCACAAGAGACGCTATTTCAGTAGCAAAAACTATTGTAGAAAAATTTATTTTGAAATATGGTTGCTTTAGGAAATTAAAAACAAACAAGGGGACAGAATTCACTCACGAATTATTAGCAAATATCTGCAATTTTTTTAAAATAAAAAAAAACTACGTCCGCACCTTTTCACCATGAAACTTAAGGCCCAGTAGAAATCAGGGCACGAGTACGATAACTTTGGCGCCAAGATATAATAACGGTTTTTGGTAGAGGGGCTTAATACAAGCATTTTTTACTATGGGAGGGGGGGTTTATCTCACCTCGTTTAGGCGAGAGGGGTAGTTTTATAAAATTTACTTAAAATCTAGAAAAAAAATATTTAAAAACAACGGCAACACTTACAGTTATAAATTATACTTTTTTAAAAAGTCAGAACTCTACAATTTATAATAAATTTTAATTAAAGTTGTTTCAGTCAATAGTTTTTGAAATAATTGACTTCAAACACAAAATTTATGAAAAAAAAGTTAAAAAAATCACTTTGAGTATTATTTTTCTCATGATTATAAATACCAATAAAGAAGTAATTGATGTACTTAACTGTTCCAATTATTTTTTAATGAAACACTGAAAACTATTCGTTTCTATGTTTTCTAGTTTTTGAGAAAATTGAAAAACAAAAAAAAATAATTTTGTATCAGATGGGTGCATGTAAAGTTTCTTTTGCATTTAAAGAATCTGGATTAAAAAAAATAATTGATATTATATACATAAACGTATGTACATAGAAAAAAGAAACACTTAATAACCGCATTAACTGTAATAAAATCACAAAGGTATATATGAAATTTACGATGCAAACAGTGAGTTGCCTAAGGGGGGGCATGCTGCCCGCCTGCAACCCCCCTGCTTGGGCTCACTATAGGCTTTGGGGTTGGTGAAAATTTTATTATATGCAAAGTTTCTTTAAAATTAAAGAATCTTTTGGGTTTAAAGTACAAGTATAGTTTTACTATTTTTCAATTACATATCTTAAAAACTAGAAGACATAAAAAGAAGTAGTTTTCTGTGTTTAATAAAAAAAATAATTGGAGCAGTTAATTACATCAATTATTTTTTTATCGATATCCATATTCATGAGAAAAATAATATTCAAAGTGATTTTTGTAACTTTTTTTTCATAAATTTTGATTTTGAAGTCAATTATTTAAAAAACTATTGACTAAAACAACTTTATTTAAAATTAATTATAAATTGTAGAGTTCTGACTTTTGAAAAAGGTATAATTTATAACTGTAAGTGTTGCCGTTCTTTTTTAATATTTTTTTAAAGATTTTGAATAAATTTTTATAAAATTGCCCCTCCCGCCTAAACGAGGGGAGATAGAACCCCCTCTACCATAGTAAAAAATGCTTGTATTAAGCCCCTCAACCAAAAACAGTTATTATATCTTGGCGCCAAAGTTATCGTACTCTCCCCGAAATCAGAAATCATAGAATTCTAATGGCGTTTTATTTGGCACTACTGAATTGTTCTCCGATCCGGGATCCCAACTGAACACTTTTGTGTTATTCTGGATTTTAATGAGATTGCATGTGTGAAAATAATTGTGTACGTGAGAATAATCAATTTCAAAAAAAAATGTTTTCGGTACAATTATGATACAAAAAGTGACACCATCGAGTTTGACGTTCAAGTATATGAATGTGTGAGTGCTTCTGGTTCTGATTCTGATTTCAAATTCAGAAGCAAATTCTCTTCTTTTCAGAATTAGAACTGTCATTTCTTCCCAAGTGAACACTTTCAGAAGAGTCCGGAAGGCTTCCGCACTGCCAAATAAAAACGACATAAAACACTACTTAAGTACAACAGACGGAAAAAACGACTGGGAAGAATTACTACCTTACTACACTTACACATACGATACTACACCACACAGTACAACAAATTATACACCATTTGAATTAGCATATGGAAACTATGTGCTCTACCACGTGAAATCATTAAAAATAAAGAAAGTACTTATAAAATTGATAATTATGTAAATGAATTTAAAATAAAATTACAATATGCACATAAGACATAATAGAGCTAAAGAAAGCTTAGAACAAAGTAAGGATAAAATATGTATAAGTCAATCCAATGTATATCAATCAAATTTTAAAATAGGAGATTATGTTTATTTAAGAGTTGGAAATAAAAAAAAGTTAGATAAACCTTTAAGGGTCCATACAAAATCATTGCTCAAAATGGACCGAATAGTATAATAAGTATTGCAAATGCTAATAAAGAAGTAGGTAAACAATAATAATTTAATAAGAACAAGAAATGTGTAAAGTATAATATCATAAATAATTTTCTCACTTTTAAAGATAAGAAAATTTTATGTGGGTCATAGTAGAACAAATCAAATAAAATAAAATAATGTATTGATTTCGAATTAATTGAATAGCAAAGAGTGGGGATATAATTAAGTATAAATAGCTCTAGAATCTAGAAAATTAAATTCAGTCTTAAACAATAATTTTTGACTCTTTATTTTTGGGTGAAGACCTTAGTAAATACTATCGTCGTTCGGGTTGAAGCGGCTGGAGAGTTCAGGAAAATACTTAACAATGGGGACCCAAAGTTATTACAACAGCGCCAACGTTTAACTACATTAAATATGTTAGCTACACGAGCAAGTTAGTACGATCCAGTCGTGCATTTTATTTCATACTCGGATAGACGTCAGGGATAATGGACTACCACAGAATCCATCGTAATCGAAAATTTGCTACGAATCCCGAAAAATTTATCATAGAATCCATTCGTAGTGGAAAATCTGATACGAATTTCGAAATTCGTAGAATTACTTATTTCTGAATCCGAATGAAACGGAAATATTTTAACTTTCTCCACGACAAATTATTATTCTCGTAGTCAGGTGGAAAACGGTAGTCTTAGAAAAAATTTAGGTACTTTTAATGAATTTTTATTCAAATTCTTATGTAATAATATTATGTAGACTGTGCCATGCCAACTTTGAAATCCTCACCAGCATCAATCACCGGGCAGCATTTTATTGATGGGGGAAATCTAACTTCTTTAAACACCTGTTGGAGCTCCTCTAAAACGTACCTACTTAAACGCTTGTTTATTCAGTCAGAAATTTCTTATAAAACTGAAAAAGTTTCGATTTAATTTGTTGATTATCTATACGTACAAGTTTTCATCAATATCAAATGGATTGCACATCTCTCAGTTGTTTTCTATGGATTTAAGCTTCTGCATTCGCCTTGCTCCTTGCAGAATCGTTATTTGCAGCAATAATTGAAATCGCTAAGGAATGCTTTTTATGTGTAAGTAACAAAAATGATCGGTTAAGTACATATATTCAGTCCTGTCGTGAGTTTCCCGAAAATATTTGTATATATTATATTAAATATATTATCAATATATTATATTATTTGATATGAACTGAAATGTGTTTCTTTATAATTGGAAGTGATTTGACGTAACACAACTGATTTCGAAATTGAGAGTGAGAGCGTTCAATGTTGCAAAGCTTTTATCAATTCCATTCGGATTGTGTTTACAATTTTTAATCCGTTCGAATATTTTTCATGATGGAATCTGTGATAGGGCTGAATAATTTCACAAATTTTGTTTTTTTTTGTGAAGTTATAACTTCTTATGGAAGGGTCAACAGCTTCGTTACGTAACGCATTACGACGTTAGTTTGTCTGACTTCTCTTTCTCTCACGCATACGGAGAACTTTTGAAATTAATCAAACAAACGAAGAACTTTTGAAGCGTTTCTCAAGTTAAACAATTTTAATACAGTTAAACTTAGATTAGCTCAAGTTATCAACTTCTGTCGGGCGACTGAGTCCCACATGTTATTTTTCTTTTTATTATGTGTATGCATATATATACATAGTTATGTATAATTTTATATAAATTATAATATACTTTTACTTAGCAGTAAGTATACATTCCGTTAAAATAACTAGGTGTTCCTATATTTTAATATATGTATTATTCTACAGTTCAGTTATATGGTACTCCAATATATGTATTCCCAGTTCATGTAAATTAAGTTCTAAAAAGTTAGGCTGAGCCGACTTTTTTCTTTATTTATTCGTTCGCATATTGCTAATCACGTGTTGTCGTTCGTTAAACAAAAAAAAGAAGCTTGGAAAAACATTATTAAAAAAATATTAAATTATTGTTTGCAACGAAACTTATCAATTTTAGTTATAGGGTTGTTCTAATTTGAGACCCATTTCCCATTCGCTTATGACCGTTTACTAAAGAGGGAATTTGTTCTCATGATCGGAATTTCAATACTTGATGAAAAGCACTAATAATGTTAAAGTCTCCTTAAATTATAAGCCATTTATGAACCATCAGCTCCAAGAATGTTGCCCTTGAATGCATTTTTGTGTTTTAAAATCTGAGATTTCTGACTCAAAAAAATTGTTTGCGCTGAATATTGCCAATAAAAATTTCGCTGGAAGTTTTTCTTCTTTCAAATGTAGCGAATGTGAGTGCTGCTCAAAAATTTCCTTCGAAATTTATCGGAGTTTTGCTGTCATTTCAGATATTAAAAAAATTGGGTATCATCTATGAAAACTTTAAATTATAAAACAAATAATTTGAAATGCACTATTTTTTTATTTCCCTCATGCACACTTTAAAACCTGTTTTAGAATCAATAAAATAATATTAAATTTAATAACATAATTTTTTACATTATTACATATTAACAATAGTGAGTTTTTTTTCAAGTTTCATTTTCGCTAGTTCCACTTTCTTCCTTAGAGTGATTATGAATCATATTGTGTTTTCCTTTATTGCGTTTTTGTTTCTTATGTAGCTTCTTTGGAATTTTGGATTCATAACTCTTTAAAGTTGAATTACTTTCACCGTTGGTTTTAATTCCGTTACTCGGTCTAAAAGTATCATTGTTAAAAAAAACTTCTGCCGATTGTTGCATATGTTTATTTTCAACGCACGGCGGAACATATTGGAATGATGATTTACTTTGAAATGTATTCATAAAATCTTGTTCATTGGAATGTTGATTTATGCCGGAATCGTCGTTATATTCCCTTATATGTTCACTTCCTTCATTAACGTTGTAAGTGCCTTAAAAATAAAATATAATGTTAATAAAAAAAATTAGCTAAATCGAATTTATAGTTTTAGTAATATTGTAATTGAATAATTGGAATTGGTAATATTAAACTATGCAATGATATACTAATCTATACAAACACAAAATCCAACCAGGGGCGTATTTGGTCATTTGGTCGATAATTACAAAATCGTTAAGTAAATGAGACTGACAAAAACATAGATAGGTTTTGACATGAACTGGCAAGAATTTTGTGCTGGTCAAGAACCTACATAGATGGAAGCATGTTTTCCAAAAAGTTATTAAACATTCACAACGTACATTTTTTGGCACTTTTACTGACGCCATTTCGTTTGCAATTTTTTATTTATTTATTTAATGCGTTAATGACTAACGTTAAGTATTTATAATATTTCTTGAATCTAGTACATATAAAATTTTCATTACAATAATGTATTAAAAAAGGTTTGTTTGAATTTTATGCGTTTAAGGTTATCATTTACTGAGGAGATCATAAAGTAATACTTATTAAATACTGAGATCAATTGATTTAGAGGACTTTTTAATCCATAATTTACTTTACTGAATGATGGACATAAAGGTAATTGTCTTCTTATGTTAGCTTGGCGAAAACTGAAATACAAACGACTCAAGGTTGATGGCGATGTTATATAACCGTTTACTTATTTAATAATGTGACAAAGCTGTAAGCATTCTCTATGTTTTGAAAGTAGAGGGAGATTCAAAAGCTTAAGTCTTTGAATCTAAGGGGGTAGTGAGACTCTGGGGGACCGTGGGAGAAAACGGAGAGAAAATCGCATAAATCTTCTCAGAATACCTTCTATTCTATCAATATGGATTGAATAGTATGGTGACCATACAACGCAGCCATATTCTAGTATAGGCCTAACAAATGATATATTTAAAAGTTTTAGGACGTATGGATAATGAAAATCTCGGGAGAATCGTTTAATGAATCCTAGAATTCGATTGGCCTTATTGATAATATAATCATATAGTTATTAGGGAATGTGAGTTTTGAGCCAAGTATAATCCCCAAGTTAGAAAAAAGTTAAAAAAAAAAAAGTCAAACATGTAATTATACGAAACTATTTTCTCTTTGGGTGTAAAATTCATTGTTTTACACTTGTCAACATTTCACCTTTGTCAATAGTTAATTTACCGAGCAATTGATAAAACTAATATGGCTTTCCTTTCAACGGAGACGGATCGCTACTAAAATTAAATTCTGTTTGAGTTTGGTAGAAATTTGAAAAAACGTAGCAATCTCTATTATGAATGTGTGCGTTGAACGTTCAAAATGTTTTGCAAATAATCACAAGAATTAACCTATCCGAAATGTCAAGTTTGTGGTGTGTGTGAAAATCCGTGTGAGAATCTGTCTAAATCAGTCTTCAAAATGAGATTCGAGAGAATTCAATTCTTTCTGAAAAATATTCAATTTCTTTGTCTATGAAATTCGTTTAAAGGAAAAAAATTGTTACAGATCCGTCACGAATCATTTGTTTTGAGGAAATCGACATTAACTAATCAGTTTTCTATTATGGCATTAGATCGACAGAAAAGAAAAGGGAATTGTTCTGGGTATTATTTCAGAATCATTCGCATTCGGGGGTGGCCGTGGCGCTATAGTTGTGTGTTCGCCTGTCAACAACATGGTCACAGGTTCGATCCCTGCCGTCTTCTTATTTTTCCATTAAAAAACAATTCTAAAAATAAATGTCATACAATGAGTTGCTGGTTTACTCATTACATGCTGTTCAGGCATAACACTAACAACATGTGATTGAGTAAAACTAGAATACCAATAAATAAATAAAATAATGCGAATTATAAGAGACATAAATAAATAAGACACGGTAATTTTCTCCGCATTAGTTCAGCCGCCATCCCTGGAGAAAAATCTGAGACAACAACCAGCTCTAGTCTTAGAACATCGCGCCACACATTCACATTCTCTTCTTTCACCGGGTGCCCGCGCTGTGTTAAAAAATATATAAAGGGTATTCATAATCCCTTGAGCGCGTGCAAAATTATAAAAAAAAAAAAAAAAAAAAAAACAATATTGTGACACCTTATTGTAGGTAAACGACATTTTGAAGTTTGGATTTTTCATCCGATATGTTTGCAAAAGTGAATGAAACTCTTTTGAGTGGAAGTCTGTGCCTCACTTGATTTTAGTCTTCATAAACAGTTTTGCTAAGCAGAGCAGACATTTTTAGAAAATATTTAAATATCTGCTCAATAGGTACTACTCGCTTGTTCCATTTTCATAAATACAAGCTGACATTTTCCATCATCTAATATACTACAACTTCTCATATATCTCGGATTAAAACTGGCAAGGAGGGGAAATGTTTATCTCTCGCACGAGCTCTAAAAGCTAAAAATTAGGACCTCATGTTTTCAGATAAAAAAGTATAGCTTATCGTCAGATGCACAACAACAATTTGCATACATAGATTGAATGCCATACTTATGTGGTTTTCCATTGGATATCGTAAAGCATTATGAGATATGAAATATGGATGATCGATATTGAGAAAAACATCGATGTAACATCGAATACTCATCATCGATGTTAATAATTAACGAATCGAGAATTTCCTTTTCTTTTTTAAACATCGATTTTGAGTCTCGATTTTTTTCTGAAGCATTAGATTTTTTCCGGATTCGCGTTTTGTATGCAAGTTGTTATTTTTAAAATGAAAATTAAGACAATACTCAAATTTATTTGTATACACAGAATATAAACACTTTTGAAGTTGTGGATTATACATAGGGCCAAAGCAAATGCTCTATGAAATTAAATTTAAACTTATTTTAAATTTAATTATTGAATGACATAACATAATCTGCAACATAAAGTGAATGGTCCTCAGGTGGTTTTTGAGAACCAACCAACCCGAAGATCACCCAAGAGTTGTAACAAGAAACTTGGTTCGTGAGTGTTTTAGTGATTCTAGTTTCAATTCTGAATTGAAATCCAGAATTGCTTTTTCTTCTGTTTGGAGTAAGAACTGATCAAGCGAAAAGGTCATATTTTATTAATGAAATGAACACCCATTTTTTATGTTTTAGCTAACGTATGTTACCAGACCAGACAATACTTTTATATACTATTATATACAGCAAAAATAAAGTATCTTTTTTGTAGTAAGAAGTGCAACAACTGTCAAACTGGTGAATTTGAGTCTTGCAACAAAGTTATGGCCTTTTCGATTGGCCGTCCAGAACTGTTCTGACCCCTAAAAAATGACAGTTGTTACTCTAAGTAGAACAGAAAACGATTCTGGATTTCATTTCAGAATCGAAAACAGAATTACTTATGCACTCACATAATTAAAATGGTAAAATCATTTGGTTGATTTGTTGTGTAATTTCGATGTGTTTATTGAATTTAAACTATTTTTCTGGTAAAACAATCTAAAAAGAAGCAAGTTATAACTATCTAAATTGAAATCAAGTGTTTTGGAAATTCTTTTTCGCAGATGATTTTTTTAAATTTAATTTCCACAAATACAGTGATACATACAATTCAGAATCAGTCAAACTGTTTCCAGGTATTTTCTTGGGGGAACGTGTTTCGGACGGCCAATCGAAAAGGCCATTAAAAAACTCAAATGTGACCATTGCGTGTAAAACGTCAGTGGACACAAAGGCAAAAAGTAACGATGAGCATAATTGAATGAACACTCCAGACATGCCAAAAATAAACTAAGCAAAATAAACAGAGAAAACAACACGCAACACAAAGACGAGTGCACAAAACAAAAATAGTCTATAAAATAAAATGAGAAAACGCTCGAGAAGTGTGAACAAATATTAAAATTTTTAACTTATAGATTATTTTTATATTCCTTAGTGCGTTTTGTTCTTTATTCCTGTTTGCTTTTAGTTTTCAGTACAAATATTTCATACTAGTTCACAAATAATAAACTTTCTGCTCAAGTTCTCATTTCTTTCGAATGAGCCCATCACTAATGTCGTTTTTATTTGGCAATCCGGAGCCTTCCGGACTCTTCTGAAAGCGTTCACTTGGGAAAAAATGACAGTTCTAATTGTGAAACGAAGAGAATTTTGCTACTGGATTTGAAATCAGAATCAGAACCAAAAGCACTCACACATTCATATACTTGAACGTTAAACTCGACTGTTATCATTTTTTGTATCATAATTGTGCAACAAACATTTTTTTTTAATTTGAATATTCTCAAGTACATAATTATTTTCACACATACAATCTCATTAAAATTCAGAATTGCCAGAATCACACAAAAGTGTTCAGTTGGGATCCCGTATTGCCAAATAAAAGCCTCCATTAGTTGATGAATTATTTTCCGTGTCGGAATCATCTCAATATCATGAAAAATATTTTTTAAAATTTTATTTCTAAGAATGTATCTGCAAAAATAAAGGAACTTGAATTGTAGGTAAACAACAATAATTTTTTTTTATTCTAAGTTGTTCTATCTTGCTCTGAATCTGTTATGTTCTGTACTGTTCTGTTCTATTCTGTTCTAACTTTTTCGTCACTGAACAATCTTATTGAAGAGAACAATTTAAATTAATTCACAAATAGAGAAAAGTGCAATAATAATTACCAATACCCATTTATAAAGAATCAACAATATGTACATAAGTTTATTAATAATAAGAATATTAACTACTGAAAATTGTTACCTTTAAGTCCAAAGAGACCAGCTGATTTCAGGCCGTTTCGGATTCTCTTTGATTTTCGCTTTAGACTATGATTAGATGATATCACCTTTGGTTTTTTCTTCATTAAAGATTGTTTAAATTGTTTTTCTGAAATATCTATGCTTATTGCTCTGGAATATAGATTAACCTTCTCGCTGTCATAAACTGTGTTTTCTGGTTGAAAAGTTACATTTTTCGGTTTTCCCAAAAAGTTATCTGTAACATCAGATTCTTCCGGCAATACTTCTTTCACTGGACTTATTCTAATCATATCATTATCAACAATAATGTGTTCGTCATCTGAAGTCTTGATTAAAAATAAAAAAACTGAATAAAAGTTTTACATTTAAAAAAAGGAAACAAACCTCTTCATTGAGTGATCCACGTATCACTATTTCCGGGCCTCCACCATAAATGTTATAGAAAAATTTCCATAGCTGGGTGTTCAGTTGAGCATAATCTGACCCAGGTAAAACAGTTGTTTCTGTTTTCGATATAATTGTCGAATTATTAATGGGACCAGGATCTTTGGCTGTTACTCCCCGAGCGAAAAGTTGCCACTTTCTGAACCAAGCCATTGATATGGCATAGATTGTCGTAGAATCATCTTCGTTTTGGAAGTCATCTTGGAATTTGGTAAATGTAGCAAGCTCTTGTTTTTGTCTGCGTTGAAGATTTTCTGATGCTTTCTTACATACATCACATTCAAAAAGGCGATTAACAACAGGACCACCTCCAAATTTTTTATACAGAAAATCCCAAAGAGGTTGAGACAAAGGGACTGCAATTTTGTTAATAAGAGATGCTTTGTGTGGTGGAACACCTCCGTGCGGACAAAGAATAGCCCAGTTATTGATAGGACCTGGTTCGGCGAATGTATTAAAACGATTTATCCATTCTCGGGAAACAAAGAAACGAATATCCGAAAATTGTGGATTAACTTTAGAAAATTCTCTTGCTTGTGTCCTTATTTCATCCATGTGTGGATTGTGTTTTTGGTAAAAAAGTACATACGCTTGGCAATTTTGAACGACATCAGCTGACACCTCTGTTACATGTTGATCGTCAAATTCATACCAATTACCTCTTAGATCATTTTTAGCGAAGCATGTGTAATGCCCACCACCAACTGTGCCATGATGGCAAATTACGGATGCTAAGTTATAAACTGATATATTCGAATTGCAATCTTTGTGGAGATATGGCCGCATGTCAAATCCAACTAGTGGAAAATGTATGTACGATGATATTTTTGAGCTATATGACAAATCATGTCGGAACCTTTTCAAATGTACGCATAGTGCTTCAGGTAGATCAAGAACACGCGAGTATTTTACACCAGTTCGTAACTTGTTGCATTTTGAACAGCTAAGGAGTAAAGTATCAAAATTATTTTGAAGATGTTAATAAAAAAAGTTAAAGTACCTGTACATGTTGTCACCTTTAAGTTCATCTGCACTAAAGAAGGATGCCATACAATCGTGAAGTGTAACTGAAGGCCCCCAAAGCCATGATCTTACTACATTCCACATCCAGCAAAACCAGCTGTCTGACTTGACTTGTTCATTGCACATTGTTCCTGAATGTGAACGTATGATGCTGTTGTTAATGTTTTGTGCGTGGTGTAAAACATTAACATAGTCTCTATGGGGAATCGGAAGAGAAAGATCTTGAAATGTTTCTTCTCTTGTAGATATTCTATCGCAGGTTAAACACTGTACTGACGATAACAGTTTTCCATCAAACACATCACTTATAATCGATCGTTGGGCAACGGAAACAACAATATCGTTGTTTGAATTGTGATTATTTGAACTTAAATTAGTGTGATATCCATATGGAGCAGACACTCTTAAACTTAAAGACGAATTGTAAATAAATGACAAATTTGAATAATGTTTGTTCTGAGCAAAAGAGTCTTCAAAGAGACTTGATTGTTCTGAAACTCCGCTGTCACACGTCTCATATTCTCCTTCTGATTGTGAAGCTGAACTAGATGAGTAATTTGATATTTCATCGTCTTTCTGGTAAAATTCTTTATTTTTTAAATTAGTTTTCAGCGGGATTGGATCGGTTTCCTTAAGTTCTTCATGTAGTTGATCCATAAAGCATCTCAAGAATTCTTGTGTATCGTGTTGCTGAAACCCCCGAAACATCGAGTGAACACTTCTAATTCCATAGAGAATCCCACGGGGAACTATAAAATCTATAAGAAGACATTATGGAGAAAATTTTTAGTTTAGTATGTATATTTATTAAAAGCTTTTCTCTTCTTAGATATAAAGACTCATTTAATTAATTAGACTTTTATTAACAACCAAAGCTGTCATATAAATGGTAAGTGCAATAACATTAAAATATTGATTTTCAACTTGCTATACACAGAGGTCACAGAGGCATATTTTGTACAAATTACCTCAAACTCACTTCTTATAATTCGTGATCACCACTTTTTATACCTTATTTATTATTATATATAATTTAGGGTTAAAACATATTTGTTAAATGTACCAACCCTAGTATTTACCGATTTACAGAAAGTGAGAACTTTTCCTTCAATCATCATGTATCTAATCCTTTTCTCGTTAATTGTTCAACAGTTATTTTGTTTAATCTCGCTAGTAGGTATTGTAAGGAATATTTCATTTTAGAATTTTACAGAAACAATTTTTGTATAAACAAACAAATCATGAACAAAATTTACTTTACCGATTATAATGATTATAAATCACATATTCATTTGCTTGTGTAAAGTATTATACAGGGTGTTCAGTAAACAATGGATAAGCCTGCAATGGCTAATAGCAGACTTTATGACCGTTCTAAAAATAGCAATAAAAAAGAACAAAAGATAGGTGATTTTTTTCGTTCAGTGTAGTCATATTTGCTTACAACTACGTGTGCTACCAGCAAGTATTTGACTGGAGTTATAGTTATTTTGAAGACTGGACGCCCATAACAAGATACATTTGGTGATGTTACTGAATGTATGTTGGTTGAATAACTTTTTCAGACAAATGCCGGGTTTATTGTTCATCAGTTAAGTTAAAATAACTGTCATATGTATTAGCCACACATTCATGTTTTTCTCGATTTATATACCAACAATACGTTGGACATAATGTTCCCTCCCAGGGAATTTCATTTTCCACGAAATATTTTAGTCCCTCGAAATTTTTCCTGCGATCATCCACGCAACAAATTTCACTCGATCAAAAAATCGTATGAAATGACAATAAAATTCCCTGGAAAATCTTATTCCCGATACCAATAAATTCCGAGGGAAACTTTTGATCACGAACTTTTGAACTTTTTCTCACGTTCAGAAGATTTGAATTGGAGAAAAAATTCCAGGGAAATTTTTATTCACGATAACCGCTAAGCTATGTTTCCCGATTATCACAAATTCCATCTTAGTGGATTTGTAGTGAAAAAATCGCTTACGATTTTCGAAGTTCCTATGAATTGGTATCAATGAATTCGACTGGAATAGAATAGAACAAATTTTTCTACGACAAACTAAGTGTGTTTGGTAACGTGAAAATTCGAACGAATTTGTACGAATTTTCACATTTTACTATCAAAACCCATAGGAGAAAAAGCCCAAGTTTCATAAACTTGGTGGAAATTTTTAGTTATCAAACAGGCTTACTATTTGTGTCCGACATTGAAATTAAGGTTAGTTATTTTAAAGAAAAATGTAAGTATTTTCACAAATTCTATGGTTTCATAAATAATATTTGATTTTAAAGGACAAAAAC
Organism: Philhelius pedissequus; assembly: GCA_910595825.1. Lineage (NCBI taxonomy): Eukaryota > Metazoa > Arthropoda > Insecta > Diptera > Syrphidae > Philhelius > Philhelius pedissequus. The sequence continues at coordinate 81,617,102 of OU343160.1, read as the reverse complement.
AACAAAACAAAGTCCAATATGAAAGATTCTTTTGGCTAATAAGCGAGAGAACTGACCTGGCCCAAGGCTATCAAAAAACTGGCAAGAGAAGGGCAACATTTCTGGGAAATTGTAAAAGGCGAATTTAATATTCTTGGACCACAAGGTTATTTTAAGTTTTCAAATAATATATGCGTAAAATTAATGGAAATTCCGATAGCCACGGTTTTGCTATTTATCATTTCATTTTGACATATAACACAGCTGATTACGAAAATAAGATTGCTCTAGGATTTTGTGAAAGCTGTTTTTCGTAGATTGGGGCGTAACTATCCGTGAGGGAATTATTACGATAGAATTTGTGATAGGGCTAATTCTTTTTTTTTTTCAATTAAATTTTGTTCCAAAGACGGGTCTGATGATCGACCTAACAAAAGTGAAATAGATATACATATATCCAGCTAAACTTGGAGGTGACACTCACAAGTTGTTGTTTCATTCAAATCATTTAGGTAATATGTAAAAATATTTATTAATAAATATATGAGGGCAAGAATTTATATCTGGCTTTAAAGTCACCAACCATAATCAAATTTAACGCTCTAAAATATTATAGTATATTTGGATAAGTTCAATCCTTTGTTCCTAGTTATTTTTGTTTGAATTCCTATGAGCTGTTTTGGTAAAGATAAAGAACAGCGGAACAAATATAAATAATACCTTTACTTTCATTTCCAATGCACCAAATATCCTTGATCAACCTGTAATAGCTTTTAGCTAAACCTGCTTTACTCTTATTGTTGGCAGTTTCCACATAATGTTCGATTATATCTCCACAATCCAAAAAATAGTAAGTAAGTGGTTGAATATTGCTCAAGGCTTGCAATGCTGAATTCATGTAGCACGTATTTGCAATATTTTGCAGCCCAACTAGACCTCGAAGTTTTTCATTTTCATACTCCTCGTTGTCACTTAATCCGAGTGCAGTATTACTGTTATCAACGTCATAATTGTTAAAATTCAGAGGGCTATTGAGTATTGGTGCTTTTTCATTACCAAAGAAAACTTCTTTTTCGCACAAGTAACACCAGATGCGCTGAGAAGACAAATTCATGTGGACACAGTGCGAGTTGTTTGCCTAGGAAGAGAAGAGGCCAAACATTAAGCATATTGTAATTGTTTTTTTTTTTTTGTAGTCATCGAGTTTGAATGATTTTGCATACTTTAAAGTGAGCAGTGCTGTGATCTTTGATCTGCTCTGAACATCCCGCCTGTAAACAGTTTCTCTGAAGACATATCCAAAGGTTAGGGCCTGCATTTTTACAAACTGCACATAAGACTATCTAAACATTTCGAAAGCAATTAAAACACAGTATCGAAACAAATATTTAACTCACTTTTTCAAGTTTTTTTATTTCATGAGTAGAGGTGTTGAATTTTTTAATATGCTGGCATTTGTTATTCATTTTTTGATCTCGGTTTAAAGAAAAATAAATGAAATTGATGGGTTAGCAGACAGTGTTTGTCACCATTTAGCAAATAAATTTTGGTTATATTGTTTTGAAAACAATGTTGATCATATAAAACTTTATTTAAACACATGTGTTTTCAAATAATTATAATACAAAATTCATAATGAAAATTTCGAATCGATGAAGAGAAATTTTTGACAAAAAAAAAGTAAATACTTCATTCAGGCAGGGCGGTGTTCAATGTTCAGAATTGACATTAACTTGTTTGGGTGAGTTTATATTTATGAGATTTGATATAACTCGTAATAGTCGGGTTCAACTCAATAATACCTGCATTTAGTTCTGAATTTTTTTCGTTGGAAGCCATTCATATGCCTCCGCCAAATTCGAACTTTGAATTTACGACACACGCAATAATTTCTTTTAGAAAATGGAACATGCAATGGAAATTTCGGGGCGACTTGCCATTAGGGGAGCACACGTAGAACTTTGATTTTTTTTACAGTGAGCTAGGGGTCTCTATAGAACAGCTTTAAAATATTACGGTGAGGAAACACTGTTAAGTATGATTAAAAAATGTTTTAATTTTCAATTTTGGCCTTTTTAGTGCAACACATTTGTTCAATTTGTCTTTAAATTAGAACGTATTTCAACACACGGATACATATATTCGGTAGATTTATTATTAAAGATAATAACTAAAACGACTTTAATATGAAAATATAAGTTTTTCTATTTTTAACATATTTTTAAAGTTTACAATATTAATACACAATATAAAAAATTCGCGGCAACGAAAAACTGTTTTGACAGTTCTTGTTAATACTTCCCTCTGGTAGTGTTCTGATAAGTTTTTTTTTTGTACCTAGATACTTTTTTTGGGGGAAATAATGGAAACAGTTTTTGGATTAAAAGTACAAGTGTAGTTTTTTCAATAATAAAACTTACGTGAAAACATTTAACTAAATGAAATATCATATTTTGCGAAAAGTAGTTATGCATCACTTTTAAAATACAAAATGTACCTACCTATTTACTTTCAGTAAAAACCAATTGCGAATTAAAAAAAAAACGTTAAACAAAACGTATGTATAGAAAAAAGCCTACTTGTGTGAAGTTTTTCTGTAATTAAGTTCACGCTGTACAAAAAGCTCGCCGGATAAGAGGGGCCATGCTGCTCCCCTGCAACCTCCCTGCCAGGGCAAATTATAGAATTTAGGGTTTGGTCAAGGTTGGGTGTGTGCAAAGTTTTTTTTGGAATTTTAGATGAAACAAAACAAAAATAGTACATAGTTTGAAATCAATTTATATTATGCCAAGATCAATGCACATATACCACAACACTTACCATACCGAAGTTGCATACAGTCATCTGTGGATTGGTAAACAACTGCCAACACAAAACAAAAAAAAGTTGTCAGTAGTCATCATTTATACATTTTGTATACAAAATGAAAACTTTAAAAATAGAAATAAAAGTTTGCTCAATTTAAAATTGTCATATTTATTGTTCTTAAGCATAACTCTACCGAATAAAAGTATCCGCGTGTTAAAATTCGTGCTTGTTAGTAAAGTTCAGCCAAAATTTCCAATGCAGATCACGAAATTAATTATTTTACAAAATCGACTTCAGCATTTATTATATATCTGTGGAAATATGTATATTAGAAAAATTTTTACGAATGTCAGTTCGGAAAACATTTGTTAGCCTTACTTGTGTTTGTTGTTGAGTTGAGTTGGAATTCCAGGCCAAGAATTCTGTGTTATATATCGTTTCCTTGGTACTCTGATTGTCCATAAGATTTATTGAAATAATTTGGCAACTGAATGATTAAATGCAAATGTATCTCTTCTGTGTTACCCTGCATCACCACAAGCAATTTTAATTTTTTTATTTCAGCAATTCAAATTATTACAGAAATTTGTAATTCTTTGTGCAGTGGAAAAATTATTTCATGAAATCTCATTGATAGTTAGAGTGCCAAGAAAACAACACCTATTGTATATTTATATTTTCGGCATAGAGTTCCAACTCAACCCATTAATATACACATGTAAAGGTAAAAAGCTCACAAATTCCAGTTGAACTAATATTAAACGTCAAATTATTTCTTCATTTATTTGCAAAGAGATGGTAAGATTGATGCTGAAATCGATTTCGTAAAATAATTTTTTCCATCATAATTGTGGTCTGCATTGGAAATTTCCATTGCATGTTCGATTTTTTTAAAGAAATTATTTCTTGTGGTGGCGCAGGGTAAGCTAAACGCGCTGATGGTAGGTAGTATAGAGCCTACATGAAAGGAATTTTGCTTTTGTATACTACTTCTACACCACTGCGATTTTTAATATATGTTTCCGTTTTGGAATTCTTTCGGTTACAGAGATACTTTTAAACACTGCGATATGTAATAAATGCATTTGAACTTTCTGCGAACATGTCTGCACTCCTTACTCTACTTAATTCAGAAAAGTTCCATCATACCTTAACGAAAATTTGCAAAGAAGAAAGGGCGATAAGAATGCAATTTTTCAAATTGAGCAATTTTGTCTACCCCGGCCACCACATGCGTCCCTCACCAACGCCTGCTTAAAAATCGCAAGCTCAAATTGGATGATGTAAAAGCTTAATATCGAAAAGTTATTGTCTGACTTCGTTTCATTTCAACTTCCATTTTTTTAAACACTAGAAAAATACACATTTATCACATGCACCAAGCATATATCAACGATGATGCTGTGTGAAAGCCAAGTTTAGTTTCGATTGCTCATATTTTTTGTTGTAAAACTCTCGTATGCCACAAAGAGAAAATAAAACGGCGCATGAATACTTTAATATCTATGGTATAAGGATTTCCATAGCGGCTACATAAGTCCTTATATGTACTGCATGTCAATATCTATATACAATATGACACTATCCCAGGGGCTCCGCATATGCAATATTTAAGACAGCAAATTGCCTCACATATTACCCATAGAGGCGCTTTGGCAATGACAGTGTCAATATTTCCCAATCAATGAAAGCCAATAATTGCTTTTCATCTCCGATGTTGCTTTCCATCTTGACGTTTCAAAATGACGTTAATTTGACAGTTTTCCCGTTAATTTAAAAAATTGCCGTGCGTGAAAAAATTACTAAATGGGACTACAAAATACAATAAATTAGAAATTAGTGAGCTTCAATTAACAAAAACAATAAAAGCTACTAGGCTAGGCGCGCACATGCAATTTTTCCGAATCGAAATAGTTTAATCACTAGTTGAATGATGATCGCGCACACAAGCAACTTAAAAATCAATGAACGAGATAAGCCAACGCACAGACAATATTTTGATTTAATGTGCGCGCAGTTACATATAGCTCGGCGTGATACAGACTGAAGAACTTATTTGTGGCAAAACACAAACTTTTATGTTGCTCGAATCGCGGACTGAATAGTTTCTGCATGTGCGCGCACTGTCATATAAGTCCATGGTATTCACTTTAGTAACCAAACTGTTGTAAAACTAAAAGTTGCATGTGCGCGTTTGGCCTAAAGCTTATCAAAATTCAAATTGCAGCAATGAAATACTCATCCAATATTTTTCATTGCCGTTGCCATTACTATTTGACATTATTGCTTCAAATACTGCAATTGGAGCCCCAGTGTAAATACTAGTATATTAGAAGCGTTTACATTGACAACTAGGTACCAGTTTTACAGGCACGAATATTCCCCAACACCATAAATCAAAATAAATCTATTCAAAATGCGTTCCATTTGCCACGAAAAAAATCAAATTCTGAATTTTCCAATGAAAAACCCAATATTAGGCGTGTTTTTTTCTAAGCCCCGGGGAAATTGGACGAAAAAAACGATGAGTAGGATTAACAATTTGCATGTTAAATCCAACAACAACTAATCCCCGGGGGTGCTTAGCTTAAACCCAGAGAATTCTCTGGCTTAACTATTGGAGAGGATAAAAACTGTGCTACCAAAAACGTTTTCACTAAGTTATCGATAAAATGTATAGAAACTTCAAAACTGACGTTTTGACATGTCAGATAATTATCAATTTTGTTTGGTTTGGTTGAGTATTTGGTCTAAGTGTGTCACTTGTTTTCCTGACGGCCATATGTCAACCTAACCTAACCTACCTTTTAATATACATTCCGCAAAAACAAATCTATTTTAACATTTTTCGCTTTTGTATTGCCTCTACGGGTTTTTCCACCTCGCCATGAGCATAACCTTCTACAGCGATTTTCATTTTTGCGTTTATTTTTATAATAGGTATATTAAAACTTGACTGTAAAATTTATATTAAATAAAAAAGAATTTCCTGAAGTTGATATTCGTTCAATTAACAAGAATTGAATGAACAACAAAACAAAGGTTTCTCTGAGAAGACATAGGACTCGTCCACTAATATCATGTCACCAGTGACCGACGAATGGGGTAGTTTTCAAGTAGTTGAATTCTATGTGCCACTGTATTCGTGAAAATTAAATTAAAAGAAAATCACATCGGCTAAAAACAATTTCCAAAATACTTTATTTCAATTTTCAAATTACTTGATTCACATTTTTTTGTATAAATAATAATTAACTTGGTTCTTTTTATGGTTTTTTAATGGAAAAGTAGTTTAAATTCAATAAATATATCGAAATTACACAAAACAAATCAACCCTATGATTTTTAAAAGAATGAGGATGAGGCAAACAATGGCCTCGTTCGGTGGCACAACCTAACCGATCCGGATTGCTTGGTGTTGTTGTAACGCCTAAGGAAAAAAACAGCAGATGAACTAAACATATGTTGTCAAAAACAAATCTTAAGCTACCCAAAAATTATTGGATTCGTTTGGAAATGTGAGGAACAGCTGATTCGAAACTTCAGATGTGTATGCAATACAACTGACATAACAAGAAAGCTACCTGATTCGTTCGAAAATAAATCCGCTACAAAGGTATCTTGGATAGCCTATCGGCCGCGCACCGAACGAGGCCAATGATGTTTATTTTTTTCTTGCATTACAGCTGTTCTTCAAATGTCATCTTGCAAATTAATAAATAGTGCTACCAATTATTTCACTAAAGCGCCTTGGTCGTTTTTTCCAACCGATTCCCCCGGGGATTGCAAAAAAACGCACCTATTATATACTTATCTTGCTTTCGCAATTGAAAATCTAATGTCGATTTCGTTTCAATAAAAACATCGATCTGCCGTCGATCAGCCGTCAATTTTTTTCTGAAAATCAGATTCGTTTCAAAATAAAGCCAATTTTTTTCTGGAAAAACAGTTCCGTATTGAATCTTTTTTGTAGACGGATTCAAAAAGGGTTTGTACACAGATTCTTACACACACTACAATATTTGTTTTGAAGTTTCTTAAATGTTGTGTTGTAAATTAACTTTTATTTTGTGACAGTGTACAGAAAACATAAATTAATAGCCTTATTCTGGCAACCTCACTAAACCCTCACAAGTCATAATAACCTCATAACTTGAGGTGAACTCATTTTTGTAACTTTTTTGGTATTCTGGTAAAAACCTCACAACTTGTGAGCATCATAAAAACTAAAAAAATCTTTTTAGATTTTCAAAAAAAAAAATTATTAAAAGGTACCCTTTCCCTTCATTAATGAACTCATTTTTTTAAATAAAAATCGTTGAAGCCGTTTTTGAGAATAATAAGATTTTTGTTTTTGGCCAAAAAAAAATTATGGGAGCTACTGTTATTTGTCGTCTTAAAAAAATTAAAAAAACATGTGGACATATTGCCGAAAAAACAATATGTACCAAGTTTGAAGCAAATCTATCAAAGCGTTTAGGCTGTAGACTCGAGGACAGACAGAATGACAGGCAGACGGAATTAGGGGACCCACGTTTTTGGTGTTCTCTATGATCGTAATGTCATGTTTGATTGTTAGAAAAAAAAAATTTGACAAAAATAATATTTACCTTAGGTACTGTCATCTTTCGTCTTAATAAAGCTGAAAAAAAACTGGGCACATGTTTATGAAAAAACGCTTAGGCTGTAAACTCGAGGACAGACAGACAGAGAGACGGAATTGCGGACCCATTTTTTCGCCTTCGCTATCATCGTAATGTCAAGTTTGATCAAAATCTCGAGTTCGTTTTTTTTTAGAATCCATAACTTGTAATATAGAACCTACATACATATATAATATCGCTAGTCTAAAACAAAAAAATACTGCCTAGGTGTACCTACTTTAGGTGCGTTTTCTTGCAATCCCCGGAGGAATTGGTTGAAAAAAACGACCAAGGCGCTTAGTGAAATACTTGGTAGCACTGTTAATTTGCAAGATGACATTTGAAGAACAGCTGTAATGCAAGAAAAAACAAACATCACTGTTTGCCTCATCCTCATTCTTCTAAAAATCATCGATTTGATTTGTTTTGTGTAATTAAGATATATTTATTGAATTTAAACTACTTTTCTTTTAAAATAACATAAAAAGAACCAAGTTAATTATTATTTATACAAAAAAATGTGAATCAAGTAATTTGAAAATTGAAATCAAGTATTCTCTGGGTTTAAGCTAAGCACCCTCGGGGATTAGTTGTTGTTGGATTTAACATGCAAATTGTTAATCCTACTCATCGTTTTTTCGTCCAATTTCCCCGGGGCTTAGAAAAAAACACGCCTTTTATTTCCTAATAAAACTGTCTGTGGAGAAAAAATTAAATTATTCTCAATAGATATTATATTTGAAAAAAAAACAAAAAGTACCTATGTACATACATATTGTATGTAGATAGGTATCTGGGTACACATGTACCTACCTAAACAAAACATATTGAAATATCTCAACATTGCTTTGCTATTTTCGCATAGAAAAAGTGAAAAGTAGCAACGTTGCTACAATTCAAAATCCTAAAATCCACCAAATATCTAAAATTTGAAAGAAAAATTTAAAATAAATTCTATAATGTAATATATAATCACATGCATGTATATCCATATACATTCTTACTTCAAATTCATGTATACGCCAATAGCCTTGATATATAGGCCTATTCTGCCACATCTGTTATTCTGCTATGAATTTTCTGTTATGGTGCATAACAGATCTTCACCATAAAAGATATTTTATAATTGTTATTCAGGAGTTCGATCTTTTATGAAAGTCTGTTATGTAACTTCAAAAAAGAAACATTAATAGGAACAGGCCTAAAATCTGCTATCAAATTATCAGCTGTAGTAGGTAAATAAGAACTCTCGGCAGTAGGCACTGACTAATGAAAATATTAACCTGCGAAATTATCGTGTTTTGCTTCGCGTAGATAAATAATATTTAATCTTTGCAATTTGTCCATAAGCGGCACTTTCTTTTACGTTTCATTCATCAAATGTCTTCTGTGCTTTCGTGTATTGAAATAATTAGTTTGAAATTATTTACATGTTTGTGCTTGTTATTATGTATTTTAATAATATTTTGTTATATCTGTCCTTTTAGGAACAATTCATTAACAAAATAAAAGTTTTTACTTCATATATTGAAATCTTTTATGATAAAAGTAACAAAAATGTGTCTTTTATTCTTTTATGATTCATAAAAGATTCCATAACAGATTGTGGCATGCTGAATACCAAAAATGCAGTTCGTAAAAGACTTGTTGAGAATTTCGAAGTTTTGACAGCTCACTAGCAGATTTCTTAACAGATTTCATAGCAGATTTAGCATGCAGAATACCAAAATTATAATTCATAAAAGATTTTTTGACAGCTTAAACTTTTGTATGAAAATTCATAACAGAATAGCAGAATAACAGAATAAAAGATCTCGCCGAATAGACCCAATAATTTATTTATACCCACCATATTTTGAAGGTTGCCATGGCAAATACAGCTTATTCGGTTTTCTCCCTTACCCTCTAGATTGTTGTTAGAACTAATAAGTTTCGACCGTCTCCCTTGCTTTTTTTTGTTTTTGCCTCTACATTTACTTCTTCCATATCAATAATTCAATATCAAGAAAAGAGAAACTAGCGCCCTCATCGACGGAACTACTAGCTATTCTGTCTCATAGTAGTACTATAGGTTTCATATACAAAGCTATCGGCCTATATTTTCCGACTTTTAGTGAAGATCGACAATCGATTCGTTTCGATTTCCACGAGAAAACTTGCCACGTAAAGGAGGAAAAGGAGTTATTTCTTTAAGTGCAAACATTTTTCGAGAAAATTTATATCTTGTAGTGTACGAGACAATCATGAAAAAGATCATGATTTAAATGAAACTAATGCCAAGCAGCAAAGTGGAAAAGGAACATTTTTTAACCACGATTAGAAATCTCTATAAATTTTTACTTATTTCAGCTTTCCAAATGAACTAAAATTAAAATCTCATGATTTCAATTGAAACAGAATTGTCTAAGATCGAATGTGTCATCTTTGCGGCAAGACTTTTCTCCGCAACACGGACTATATCGACACCAATGCCCGAGTGCATAAATCTGAAGGTAGAATATATAATATCTGCATCACAATCGGAAGATAAAACATCCCAACGAATTTCAAGAAAGTCGAGGAAAACGCAACAAAATTTAATTAATTTGTGTTTTTCATAGTTGAATTTATTTTTTTTTAATTTTTGTAATAACATGTATATTAATAAACTCTAAAAAACTGTTACCAAAATTTCGAAAAAAATTGGCCTTGGCTCCGAAAGTTCTTCTTGAGAATCCCGACCATCTCTTCAGCTCATTTACAAGCTATAACATAAATTTTAATTATTACTTGATTGAAACTGATTATATTCTTATCAAATAAATTATTATTACAGATATTCTTAAACAAATTTTAGGTAATTCATCACTTTTGTAGTTTGCAGATTATTTTGATATTATGTTTGTTTTCACAAATCAGCTGACTGCCATCACTAAAAATAATTCACCTTCCGGTGGTGAGTTTTCTTGTTAGGTTTCTTATGAGGGTCTCAACAGAATACGAAATTGTGACCTGTGACTATGTATATATAACCTATAGTAATATTATGAGGCAGCTTTTATTTACGCTGGATAAGGACTCATGAGGGCGCTAGTTTCTACATTAAAATTAGCAACATTGCCAGATTTGTCGCAACATTTTGAATATACACACCATTTTAGAATGAGCAAGGTATATTATGTACATTACCTATATTAATAAGGGAGTAAGAGAGTTAATTAAAAACTATATTTTTTTTGTCATATCAAGGACAAACAACAGATAAATTGCAAGTAAATAGAAAAATATTCAGTGCGTGTGTGTGAATTTTACGTTTAGTTTCGTTTTGTTGATATGTTTTGTTTTGATTTATTTTTGGCAATTTTTTTTTTACATTTTTTTTAAGTTTAAGTTCAAGGTGTTTCGATAAGAATAAGCTTAATAATAATGAAATAGTGAAAAATGTCCAGTTGAATATGGACAGATTACATACCTACATAATTGTTTTGTGAATTTCAGGTTGTGCTGTAGGTAGTATTTTGTGTGAATTTCGCGGATAAAATTTAGATATAATTAAAACACCTACAATGCAATTCTATTTGCAAATGGAATTTTATTGATTTTAAGTGTTATGAACATATTATAAAATCTGTGAAGTGTCAATAATTATATATGTACATACTTACATACCTTCTTTGGTATCTTTAATGTGGAGTGAACATGTATTTTTGTTTTTTTTTCGTATAGTGCTTGTATTAAGTGTTTTTTTTAAATAATAATAAAGAAAGGTGTGTGAATTTATTGGAAGTATAGCCTGTACAATTAAAAGTCAGCTGTTCTTTTTAATAAATACATACAGCCTTTTAAATTACATCAAACAGTATCTTATAATTTGTGTAGTATCTTAAAATATAACAATTGTGATAAGGGAATAACTAACAGCTGGACTCTTGACTGCAGTGATTGTGATTTAACCTCCACACCAAGATAAATAACCAGCAGCATCGAATTAATATGGTAATATATTTTTGTTTGTATATTTGTGCCTACATACCTATCTGTTTTAGATTGTTTTCTCAAAAAAAAATTTTTCTGTTTTTATGTCTATGGCATATTAATATGCAATTATTTTATTTGAATTTCATGTAATAAAATGTTTGCTTTCTTACGTTGTTATGGACATGGTTTGACATTTTTTTCATAAAAATTTATTTAAAACGATTTAATTTCCAAAAAAGTGAATTTGATTTGCAAAAAGTTGAACTTGATTTGTAAAAACGTGAATTTAATTTGGAAAGGCTATATAAATCGACATTATATTTTTTGATTTTCAAAAAGTTTTTTTTTTGACAAAAGTGAAGTTTCTAATTAATGTTTTTCTTAATATGAAATTTGAAAGAAGACAAAAATTTTTGAAAAAAATATTAAACATCAAAGATAAGCTAAGTTTTGTTACAATACAAAACGATGTGACGCTAAAACTTCATTAAAAACGCATTTTTTATCGACTAAAAATAAATGGATAATACCAAATGTAAATATTTTCATTTGCTTAGTTGTTAAGGTTTGAGGGAAAACAAAGATGTCATTTGAAATCCTGGATAAATAAGAATATATTAAAAAAATGTCAAAAATCGTTGAAGCGGTTTTTTTTTAAATTAATTTTTTATGTATAAAATTTTAAAAACATTTGTAGAAAAATAATTGGAACGACATTTTGAAGATATTATTAATATACATATAAAATTCAAATTTAAAAAAAAATCACTGACTAGTTTTAGAAAATTCGGTTTTCCAAAAAAAAAATTATTTATTTATTAAAGATCGAAAAACTCGTATTTGAATATTTGAGTAAACAGTTTTATTAACACTTTTAGCAAGAATAATTTAGGAGAATAATTTTAATCGGCCCATCGAATAGCGATAAAGTCGAAAATATTAAAGTGTGTTAATAAAAACTAAAAGTGGTTCTATGGGAAGAACTGTTAATAAGTACGCAAAATAAAATATTTTTATATTTGAAAATGGACTGTACTACTATAAGAACACAACATTTTATATAAATATTCTAGGAGCTGTTTTCAAAGTACAGTTGTTTTTTATTTTAGAAAAATAGTTTTTTTTAACTATTCAAGATAATGTCAGAAAACCATCAAATACCTACGTAGTTTCGAAAAAATCTATTGAGTCGTTTTCGAAATTATAAGTTTTCAAAAAAAAAATTATTTTCTAAAAAAAATATTTGAAAAAATTTGGTTACAATAGTGTTCAGCCTTTTTGGGAGCTTCTGCGTAAATATTTAAAAAAAAATCAGATAAACCGTTTCCGAGAAAATCGAAAACCAAAAAAAATGGTTCTACTAGAGGTACCAAAAATAACAATTTTTTCCAAAAAAAAATTATCAAAAGGTACCATTTCCCTTCATTAATGAACTGTTTTTGTTTAATCAAAATCGTTGGAGCCGTTTTTGAGAAAAATAAGATTTTTGATTTTGGCCAAAAAATGAATGGGAGCTACTGTTATTTGTCGTCTTAAAAAAATGAAAAAAACGTGTAGGCTTATTACCGAAAAAATAATATGTGTACCAAGTTTGAAGCAAATCTACCGAACAGCTTAGGCTAAAGACTCGAGGACAGATAGACAGACAGGCGGAATTGGGGGACCCACTTTTTTGGTGTTCGCTATGATCGTAATGTCATGTTTGATTGTTAAAAAAAGCATATGTATGTATGTAACTTGCCTTAATACCTACCTACAATTGCAAGTAAAAATTATTTTAAGAAAACCGCTCCAAGATTTTTGGAAATTTGTGTACCTATGTATATAATCATACCTACCCTAAATAGGTATCAGAATTCAAATTTAGATTAGAAATATTATTATTATTATTATATGTATTATTATTAGAAATATACCTTCCTACACAAAAATTCAAAAATGCAAAAATAGGTAGGTACATATGTATGTACCTATATGCATAACTACAAAAAAATCTGAATTAGAAAAAAATGTTTAACCAAAAATGTACGTATATTATACCTAGTAGTACATACAGTTTTATCTTATAAAAAATTATTATCTAAAATAGTTCAGAAGTTAAAGGCTTTTGAACTTTTTCTCGATTTTTGGTTGACATTTTTTTGATTCTAACCGACAACCGTTTAATAACATTGCAACCATCCCTACATCCCACATTTATGTAGTTATATCTACAACGTTGCTGGATTTCGCACAAAAATTCAAAATTCTAATGATATTACCTACAAAAATATCAATGAATTCGTAAAAATCTATACACCCAAACCAAATCCACATCTACAGAAAAACACTGTATTTCTACTTTCTCGCTTTTAAACAAAAAATATATTTTTCATTCATTAGGAACTACACACCCAAACCAAATCCACATCTACAGAAAAACATTGTATTTCCATTTTCTCGCCCTTAAGCAAAAAAATATCTTTTTCATTCATAAGGAACTACACACCCAAACCAAATCCACGTATCTACACCTACAAAAACTTATTTCTATGTTTCACATATATATTTAGGTATATGCATGCAATACAATACCGAAAAATACCGCTTTTTTTGCCTATAATGTTCTATTTTTTGTTCACTCGCACTCTTAAACATTTTCTATATAATGTTCCCATTCTCGCAATTGTCAATTATTCCACCATATATTCACATACATGTTTCCCAATCTGAAAATTTCCTCAATATTAAACATTTTTTCCGCAACTTTTAGTGTTGAGAGAAATTTTTGGATAAGGACACTAGGTGGCTAACATAATTAGGCACCACATGATATTACTATAGATTATATATACAATGCCTGTGAGCATCACAACGGCAGAATAGTTCTGTAATATTATTAAATAGTAAAAATATTGTTAAAAACTTCTTGGAAACAAATATTAAAATAGTGCAAGTGGATTTAGGAATTTCCCCGCGGCGGAATCAGAAATAAAAACGAAATAATAATATAATATTACTGTATTTTTTATAGATCTGCCAATGCAATACACACAGTGAAAAAAGGAGATTGGATCCGTAATCGTTCGTTTCAAAGCCAAAAATTATTATCGTTTTAGTAGCGAATCCTATTAATTGAAACGAAATCGGCATAAATCCTCTACTCAAGTAACGAATCGTATCTCTTCGTAAGTTAACAGCTAAAATAACTCATCGCTAGATTTTCACTTGTTAGAGCTTTTGGCATCACTGGCGTGGCTTACTTCTCCTAGTATGTTTTCATGTCGGTCAACCTTCCGATATAACTTTGTTAAAAGTTATTTTTTAATCAATCAATCAAATCAATAATAAATTTCCTTTGGTTACTTTAATTCCATTATTTGTGGTTGAGTGTTTTTTATGTTAGGGTTGTCTTGTCGCTTGTCCTAGTTACACCCAAAACATCAATTTAGATATAGGATAGTGATTAGTGAATCTAAAGCCATTCGCACAAACCCGCAGTGAACATTTATAGATTGCAAAAGATATACATAAGTTTTTACTTCAATTTGTAGGTACCTACTATTATAAATAAATAAAATTGTGTCCTTTTTCGTGTTAAATTTGAAGAAAACAAATCATAGTGTTATATGTGCTTAAAAGTTAATTCCAAATTCTATTCGTATGTACAGAGGCGACCATAATTATTAATGCATTCAATAATTATTATTCCTAATGAGGTTGGTGAAATTTTTGCCTTTTATTTTCTATATTTAGGTATATTTTTAACTTTTAAGGATCTTTTTGGCTTTTGAAAGTATACTTATTAAATTAAAAGAAATGGTCAAAAAGAAATTTTAAGTTTTTATGTACATTGTCAGTTTAAAAATGCATACGCCCGAAGGACACTCTCAGCATCACTCTGTGTCCTACGATGGTAAAATAGCTGGGCTTTATGATTTGGAGAGAACACTCGGATCGGGGCATTTCGCAGTGGTCAAACTTGCTCGGCATGTATTCACGGGGGAAAAGGTTGCCGTCAAAGTAGTTGACAAAACAAAATTGGACGAAGTTTCTAAGGCGCACCTGTTTCAAGAAGTTCGGTAAGCAGAAAAGAGCTAAGCTAAAATGTCTTTCCATTCCTTATAAATAGAAAAAAAAATAGTACATCTTAATTCATTCATAATTAATAATGTTTTATTTTGGGGTGTTAAGCTGCATGAAACTTGTACAGCACCCGAACGTTGTGAGACTATATGAGGTAATTGACACGCAAACAAAACTCTATTTAATTTTGGAATTGGGAGATGGTGGTGATCTTTACGATTACATAATGAAACACGAGGGAGGTTTGTCTGAGGATTTGGCTAGAAAGTATTTCCGTCAGATTGTCAGAGCTATTTCCTATTGTCATCAATTACATGTGGTGCACAGGTTTGTGTTTTTTTTTTATTTGCTAAAATTCTTTTTAATAATATTCAAGTGCATTCCTACACATTATTTTTTTTAGAGATCTAAAACCTGCTAATGTTGTATTTTTCGAAAAGGCTGGCGTCGTTAAATTAACCGATTTTGGATTTAGTAATAAGTTCTTGCCAGGACAGAAGCTGGAAACATCATGTGGAAGTTTGGCATATTCCGCCCCCGAAATATTGTTAGGGGATTCTTATGATGCTCAAGCTGTTGGTAAGGTATTCTTTTTTTTAGGGGTTAGTGTATTTGTATTTTGTTTTTAATTTCTATATATACAAATGAGTATTATTGAATCATGTAATTTAAAATTCGGTTCGTAAACAAAAAAAAATTGATTCTAATTAGCATTGTATCAACAACCTATATATTTAAAATATTAACAAAAATATCAATTGGATAATTTTGTTTAAGCTGAAGCTAATATTCTATTAGGCTTGTGACAAAATTATATAAAGAATGAAAGTTTATTTAAAATAAGCAATTACTAAATTTATTTAAAGAAAACGGTTCTTTAAATAAAGCTTTTCTTTTCGTATTATTTAATTAAAAATATGCTCGGTTGATACTTAAACAAACGAACTATTTATGTTTTAAGTACAAGCAAGTATATAAAATTCGTAAGGTGTTTTATCTTGCTTCAATACTTCCTCCATAAACACCAAACAAAATATTGGACATGAATTATTATTCGGTAAATGGTTCGGCGGCAATTATTCGATACCTAACTTCTTTCGTAGCATCTGGTAACGAACTCTATCAAGTGGTTTTGTCAGTAAATCTACTAATTGATCAATTCCTGGAATATGCTCGAGTTTTATGTCACCTTCAAGGAAACGCTCACGAACATAAAAATGACGAACTTCAATATGCTTTGTTCTTTTATGATATTCCGGATTCTTTCCAAATTTCACAGCACTTGCGCTATCAACATATAATGTAGGTGTGAATTCTGTCTGTCATTTTAGTTCTTTAAGAAGACGTTTAAGCCACATAGCTTCCTTAGCACCTTCACTAGCAGACATAATTTCAGCATCAGTGGTTCATAAAGCAACAGTCCGTTGAAGTTGACTCGTCCAAGACACAGCTCCGCCAGCAAACATTGAAACTACAACCGTAGTGGACCTTCTTGTTTTTAAGTCACCCGCATAGTCAGCATCACTGTAGATACGTTATCCCTAATTTGGTTGTTCCACGAAGATAACGAAATATTCGTTTAACATGGTTCCAATCTTCATTTGACGGATTCTCCATTTTTCTTGCTGCAGAACTTACTGCATAAGCGAAATCAGGTCGTGTTGCTGTTGCCAAATACATTAAACTCCCAACAGCTTCACGAAAGGGAACTTCTTCTTTAATGTCTTCTTGTTTTAAATTTTCTTCACGAGCAACATGCGTCGTTACTGAATTACATTCAGCCATGTTGAAACGTTCTAAAATTCTGTTTGCATAATTTTCTTGGCTGACCTTAATTGAGCAACTTCTTTCAGTTTGTATCTTTATACCCAAGAAATTTTTTAAAGATCCCAAAGTTATTTTGATTTCATTCTTGAGTGCTTTCATAAATGTTTAAATTTTATCTTCGTTATTTCCAACAATAAGACCATCGTCGACATAAATCGCAACATAAAATACCGTTTCATTTTTATTACGATAGAACAAACATGGATCAGCTGTACTATTCTTCATTTCTGCCTTTTTCATGAATTCCAAGAATAGTATGTGCCAACAAGGGGGGATTGTTTGAGACCATACATACGCGTTCAGTTCCGTCTTGAAATCCTTCAGGTTGCTCTAAGTACACTTCCTCCTCAAGAGTACCATATACAAATGCGGGTTTTACATCGAACTGCTGGATTTCCAAAGTCTGATTACGCTAGAGCTAACAGCATTCGAACAGTATCATAACGTGCAACAGGACTAAATGTCTAATCGTAGTCGATACCTTTTTGCTGTTACCCTTTCGCAACAAGTCGAGCTTTGTATCGAGGCTTTTTACTTGCTTCAGATTTCTTTACTTGAAAAACCCAACGATTCTGAACAATTTTAACGTTTGTGGTCGTTTTACAAGCTCACAAGTTTCATTTTCTTCAAGGGATGAAAGTTCATCTTTCATTGCTGATAGCCATGGTCTTGATCACTGGTCTGTTCTGCAAGCATCATAAACTTTCCTCCTGTCATCCAGCTTGGCTTTTTTCTTTCTCTGGTTCTCTGAATTTGAAGTGTAGAGTTTTCTCCACTTTCAGCTACAGTCTCTTCAGTTCTTTGGTTTTGATCCTCCAATAGAGCATTTAAATCAGTTCCAGTTATTTCATTTTCATTGGTGATCAAAATCTCAGTGCTATTTTTATGTATTTCTTCATTTTTGTTACTTACTTGTTCTAGACAATCATTTTTCTGTATTGAGTTACATACTACTTCCGGCTTGAAATTTACTTCATTGCTGCATACAATTTTGCCCAGCTTTGGAATCCAGACCCTATATCCATCCTTGTGATTCACGTAGCCCACCATTCTTCCGTAAACAGCCTTCTCATCAAAATTTTTACGAAGTTCTTTTGGTATATGAACATAACATTCAGTACCAAATATACGTAAATGATTCAGAGTTCCCAGTTTCTTACCATGCCAAATTTCATATGGAACTTTGCTTTCAATGGTTGTAGGCCCTGTACGGTTTAAGATATAGGCAGCTGTGTTACATGCCTCGGCCCACAGATATTTTGGCAATTTATTCGAAACCCTCATACTTCGAGCTGCTTCCACAATTGTTCTGTTTTCTCGTTTTGCTGCGCCATTCTGCTGTGGTGTATAAGGAGGACTAATGCAATATTCAATTCCAAATTTTGAAAGAATTTCGGCAACATCTTTATTGTCAAACTCCTTACCGCCATCGCATCTTAGCTGTTTCACAGTATATACATTTGTTTTGGCTTCATTTAAAAAGGTTTCAAGAGACTTACATACTTCAGCTTTGTGTTTTAAAAAGAAAAGCCTTCGGAATTGGCTTAAGTCATCCTTGAAACAAACATAATATCTGGATCCTCCTAATGATGTTGTTTCGACAGGTCCTAGAATATCTGCATATATTAGCTCCCTACCTTTTCGGCTCTGTCACTTCTTTTCTTGAAGGGAAGTCGGTGCATTTTACCCATAGCACACCCATCGCAGAAATTTTCTTCACTTTCTGGAATAGATATATTCATTTTCTTGAGAATTTTCTTAACGTGACGCTTATTTTGATGAGCAAACCGTTCATGATACACTTGCAGTGTATCAATTACATTCGTCATGTACACGTTTATTGGTTTTAATGGTTTTATAACTTGCATTTTCAAAACGTATATCTCATTTTGAAGAAAACCAGTAATTGCTATTTCGTCGCTTTGTTTGTTCTTGATTATAACAGTACGGTCATCCATCATTGTTGTAAATCCATTTCCAGCAGCAGCTTTCACAGAGAACAGATGAGAGCTTGCATCAGGTACATACCATACATTCTTCAAGGTTGCTTCTTCCAACATGCCTTTAATGCTTACTTGAATTTTTATATCTCCTTGGCCATATGCTTTTATCGTTACATTCTGCTGTCCAAGACAAATTACTTCAGGTATATCAAATCGAGTATATGTCTCAAAGAAAAATTTATTCGGTGTTATATGTCTTGAAGCTCCGCTGTCACAATACCATTGATCAAGCTTTACATAATCTTCAAGGGTTGTATTTAAGGAAAATGACAGTAAGGCATTATTTTTCCGGATGTTCTTATCATTTTGTTTGTTCTGCGGGCATTCCGCAGCCCAATTCCTATTTCTTTGCATTTGTTGCATGGAAATTTCATCTTTGCACGGTCCAACTTGCTTATATTTTCTGAGTGCCTTTTCTCTTTAAAATTTCCTTTCGTTACCAAAGCTACAGTCTTACCTGTGTTTTCATCTTGTTTATTCTCTCTTATCTCGATCGAGCACAACTTTTCAATAAGCAGATTAAGAGTTTGCTTATCTGATGGAATTGTATCCCATAAATCTCTAAAATTGTCATACCCTTTACCTAAAGTAGACATGATCCGTCCGTTTAAGATTCGCTCAGAGAGAGTATTTTCTTTATGCTTCTTAAGTTCTTCATTAAGATCGACGAAAAGCTTTTGTAGCTTTGCAATATGGGCGCTAATATCTTCCTGTTCATTCTTTCTTGCTTGAAAGAATTTGACTATAAGCATATTTAGCCTTTGAGTGCTGCTTCTTTCAAATCGAGCACATAACTTGTCCCAAATATCCTTCGAGTATTCACATGTTAGTTAGAAGTTAAGAATCTTATTTTTGTTAAACCCTTGGCAAATCCTGTATATGTTCAAAAGCCTAAAGCTTAAATGTACAGAGTTGATGTAAATAAATAAATAAATAAATAAATGTTAAAACTAGTTCAGTAATCTGCGAGCTTAGTGATGCGGTTATCAAGACAGCTGCTTTCGCATCATCTTTCAACCAGATGCTATGTTCTTTCTTTTCTTCAGTTGAAGATGTTGATGTGATAGAAGGGTATACATTTGTTCCAGATACAAATTTCTTGAGGTCATGAGCACGGAACAGCATACTCATCTGCCATTTCCATTTTGCCGAATCGCTAGGGCCCTCAAGCTTGTCCACAGAGACCTTGAAATCATTTGAAGACATTTTCTTTTTTTCGTTTTCTTCTCAATTTTTTTATTTTAATTTTTATTGCAGTTTACACTGAACTGGGCCCAGACCTGATAAAATTATATAAAGAATAAAAGTTTATTTAAAATAAGCAATTACTAAATTTATTATTCATCACCTTCGAATTTTCCTTTGAGTATCGTCGCGTAAATCATATTGTTCATCAATTTACTTAACACTAAACGCGTACCGTTGCACAGTGTTGGTTGGCTTATGTTTCGATGCATGGCACTACGGAGCCAACCTTTAGGCTTAAATTGTGCGGTGGTAAGCCAGGCACATCTAAGGAGTTTAAAAATTCAATTGGATAGTTGGTGGCTTCATCTTCATTATTTTGTTACACAGTCAATAGATGTGAATGAATGCATTGTTGCAATGGTCTCATTCTGAATTATGTAGTTTAGGTCATTTACATCTTTATTCTTAGCCGCTAAAATTGCTTGCTTTGGGAATATTTTGTTGATAAGTTCGTTTTTCGATGAGACAGAGTTACAGAAATAATGACGAAATGAAATCAATCCGCTCGATTCGTCGACAGGAACTCGACCATTACCGATAGTCAGCAATTGCTCAGGGAAATCTTCTGGTGTAGCGATAGTTGTGTGCTCGCTTGTCAACCTCGTGGTCGCAGGCTCGATTCCTGCCGTTGTCTATGTCTTCTTATATTTCATTAGAAACCAATTTTATAAATTGTCATAAAATGAGTTGCTGATTTACTCATTACATGCTGTTCAGGCATAACACTAACAACATATGAATGAGTAAACTAGTATACGCATAAATATGACAGAAAAATAAATAAAACAATGTGAATTATAAGAGGCATAAATAAATAAGACGCGGTAATTTTCTCCGCATTAGTTCAGCCGCCATCCCTGGAGATAAATCTGAGACAACAACCAGCTCTAGTCTAAGAACATCGCGCCACACATCTTTCCCTTCCTTCTTTCTCTTCTTTCACCGAATGCTCGCGCTGTGTTAAAAATATATAAAGGGTATTCAAAATCCTATGAGCGCGACCAAAATTATAAAAAAAAAACAGATGTATCATTAAGGCCCGTTTGCTGATGCACAACTTAAGCATTTAAGTTCTACTTAAGCACTTATGTGACAGTTTACGCAGAGTAAAAGTATCCCCTATGCGTTTTAAGTTGAACATAAGTATTTATGATTCGTTTCAGCAAACGGGCCTAAGAAATGCAATGTTCGGTTAAATGCTTCTAATGTACGTTTTTGCGCCATTGTGCATTCGTCCAAATGATGATTTTTGATGCTGATAAAACTTTGGTCATTGCTGAGTTGTTTGCAATAGTACATGTTGGTTCTTCAATTTAACGACAATTTTAATGCTGATTGAGCAGTAGGGGATTCATCTAACAAATGGCTGCTATTCCAGAAGAAGCACTGCAACCGAAATACTGGATATCGCACAGTGGCTAAAACTACCGCACATGAGGTAACACATGTCTTCGATCAAGAGTAAAGTCCGATTATTTAAACTCTCATTCATTTCAATATCGTGATTTCTGGAACTGACACGAACGATGCAGCGATAATGGCTTCAATGATTGTCGAATCGTTTTCATAGAAATTGTTTTATTTACATGCACTATGATATGTTGGAAATATTATACCATTAACAATCCGTAGTGTCTCAAATGACGTTGGCCCACCCACATTTACCAGCATCAATCGCAAAAAGAAGCATTCCCTGATTATTACTGATTATTGATTTCTGAAAAAAATTATAATTATCAAATGTTTAACCATACTTGACCATTGACAACATTACGTTTAGCTGTCATTTGCGTTTTGTTATTCAGTGTCAGATGCGTTTTTGTTATACCACGTTTTATAGTGACTTGCATTCTCTTTGATGTTTCATGTCACGTCACATGGGAACGCGGTCGAACGGGATAAAAGCTACCTCCTCACAAATTTTCAGCCAAATCTGTTCAACCGTTCTTGAGTTATTAAAAGTGTAACTAACACGACTTTCTTTTATATATATAGATAGATAGTTGAGTCCTAGTCGGACAATTTTCTTTCAATTAAGGGAATTTTTACTGTTTTGTTGTCTTTAATATTAAAAAAAATGCATTACCTGCGTATTTATCTCGTTTAGTAAACTATGTTGGCGTTGTTCAAACTTTTGCATTAAGAAAAATTAACGAGTTCAGCCTTCCATTGGTACGAACAAGTGCAGGGCAAAAGTGTTTATTTTACAAAGAATTTTCAACTGGTTGCCAAACATCAACTTGAGCAGCTTCAAATGTCAAAATGTAAATTTAGCTATATTTGGAAATTAACTATAGTCTAATTATCCTATGCATGTTTAAAGCCGATGTAGGTAAGTTTATCTTGATTCTTAGTACAATAAATTGTCGAATGGACTATTCAAGGAATAGTTATACATACATAGGTACATACAAATGTATATTTAAATCTAGGTTATGGATTTTAATTATATTAACATACATGAATGGAACTTAGGTATGTAAATATGTACTTATGATAATAGAACTGAAGGATGTACATAGGTTGGTAGGTAGCATATAAATTATTAATTTAGGTGCAATATGCATACATAAGATTCATGCGATTATTAAAGACACATATGTATATATATTTAAATGTATGAAGGGTTACATTATTTGTAGAATTAAAAAGGCAATATTAATAAGGTAGAAATAAGCGGATAATACTCATACATAATTAAATGTTTTTATATTGGTTAGTTGTTATAGTTTGAGGGAAATCAAAGATGCCATTTCAACTCCTGGATAAATAAGAATCGTTGGAGCGGTTTTTAAAAAAAATAATTTTGTATGTATAAAATGTTGAAAACATTTTTAGAAAAAAAATTGAAGCGAGCATTATTAAAATAGGAAAGGATTTAAAAGGAGATACCTATGTACATTGGTTTTGAAGTTCAAAATATCAAAATGGGAGGGGAAAATAGAGCCGGGCAAAGCATTCCACATTCGTGTTGTTCGAATAAAGAAAGAATCTCTGTACTTGTTAGTACGTCCGAAGTTGGGCTCAAAGATAAACTGATGAGCATTCCTAGAATCGCGAGTATTACGGTTGAATAGTTTAAGGGGAGGAATTAAACTTGCTACTTTGCTAGAACAATGCTCATAAAAATAAGGATAAAACAATGCAAGACATGAAACATTTCGACGATGTTCGAGAGATGTGATTGCTTCCGTTATGCCTCTATAGCCTATCATTTTTAATGCTTTTTTTAATTCTTTCCAGAAGATTAAATTGACTTTTGGCAGCTCCTGTCCAAATGTGTGAGTTATACTCCAGCTTTGGACGAATGAAAGCCTTATAGATTAAAGCCAGCCCAGACGGGGAAAAGAATTTCTTGCATCTGCGAAGGAAGCCCAAACACTTTGCAGCGTTTTTGGCGACATCAAATATGTGTTCGTTCCACAAGAGGTTGTCTGCATAGGGGGTGGGTTCTGCTTTAACGACAGAAGACAGCACTGAGTTTTTGAAGCATTAAATTCTACGCGGTTTTTTATTCCCCAATTGACAATGCTGTCGAGATAAGAATTTAATGAGCTTATCATTCGCTGCCGTTGCAGTTCCACATCCAAAGAACAAGTAGATGAATCTGAAAACGAATAGGAAAAGCTGAGAATACTATCGTCAGCAAACCAATTTAGTGGATTAGAAGATCCAGATAGAAGATCATTAATGAAAATGGGAAAAAGAGTCGGAGACAGAACGGAGCCCTGGGGCACACCAGCATTTATTTTGTGAATGTCAGACTTGAAACCGTGTAATACAACTTGTATTGAGCGGTCCGAAAGGTAGTTTCTAATCCAACGGATAAGAGATTCATCGATACCAAACTCTATCTAATGCTTTTCAAATATGAAGCGCAATAATCTTACTATGTCCAAAACGATGTAAAGATTTGTGCCACTGTTCGGTGAGATGCATTAGTACCATTAATAAGTGTACGCAAAATAAAATATGTTTATACTTAAAAGTGGACTTTGCTAATCTAAAAATACATTTTTTTCTTAACTTTTTTTTTACATTTGTATGGGAGGTAGGTACTGTTGTTTTTTATTTTAGGAATACAGTTTTTTTTAACTGTTCAAGATAATGTCAAAAAACTCCTAAGTACGAAGTTTCGAAAATATCCATTAAGTCATTTTCGAAATTTTGAGTTTAAAAAAATAAGTTTTTCAAAATTAATGAGATGAGCAAAGAAATTTGAAGAGAGCTGCGCAGTAGAATTGCCATGTGATTTGGTTCAAGCTATATACATTTAACTAGCGATTACAGTTGTAATGGACTTATGTCAAAATAAATATTTATGTATGCTATTTGTGAATCATAAGAGAGTTTTGCAACAAAAATACAAATATAACTACTTTACAACTTTTATCGTTTGGGAAACTCCGCAAAAATATTGATTTTGTTATTACAACAAGAAACTGATTTTAAACAATAAATATTTTCGTTATTTTCACTTACACTGTGAGCAAATTGTTAGAACATTTTATATTTTGATTGAATGTCCTTTTAACAGATATCTGGTCATTGGGTGTTATTTTATACATGTTGGTTTGTGGACAACCACCATTTGAAAAAGCAAATGATTCTGAAACATTGACAATGATCATGGACTGCAAGTATTCTATGCCAAGCCATGTTACGGTCACATGTAGACGGCTGATAGCATCAATGTTAGTTCGAGATCCAGAAAAGCGAGCCACATTAGAACAAATTGCACAAGATGTCTGGTTTAAACAACATACTACAGGAGCTGAGCCTTTGCTTGATCATTTGCCGTTAGTTAGCCGTGAGCAAGTCAGCGAAGACGATCATGCTTTTATTATTCAAAAGATGATTAACGGAAATATAGCAACAAAGGAAGACATAATGCAGTGAATATACAATTTTCATTATTTCTAATATAAGTCTGAAATATGATTTTTATTTATTTCTTGCAGATCTCTTGATAGAAACAAATATAACCATATAACAGCAACGTATTTTTTACTCGCAGAAAGGAGACTTAGGCAAAAGCGACAGGAACAAGTTCAGAAACACCGGCCTCTTTTTCTTCCATCAAGTCCTGGAAGGTGAGTTATTTTGGGGTAAACATTTTTCAACTTATTTATCGCTTCAAGAATATTATTTAGACCTATCAGTAATAACTAGGCGTGTCCATTAATGTGTATACTACATTTTTCAGACGTTTTACTATTTCATATTTTTCTTTTTACATGTTAGATCTTGAATTACATTATAATTGATGATTGAATAATGTTAACATTTCTTCAGTTTTTCATTAATATCTCGCGAACGGTAACTTTTTTGGAAAAAAAATATTAAGACTAAAGTTGTAGAAAATTAAATTTCCTACAAGTTTTACCCTTATTTTTTTGTGTCAGAAATCAAAAATGGCGAAGTTATTGCCAAAGTAAAATTTTCAATAAATTCAAAATGGCGGCTGAAGCTCCAGCGCGATTTTCCCGAAAGCCGAGATTTAGACCAATTATGACCCTTCTTAACGAACTGTGAAAGAAAATTGTACGAATTAATTTTTTCTATTTCAAATGTTTAACCCGACTGGACTATGTACGTTTTTGAGAATAGTATTTGCCATTTACTACGAAATTTCATACAAAAGTATTTATGCTTTTCAAGGAAAAAACTATTCCTTTAAAAATTAAAATTATCTCTCCCAATATTTTGTGTAGCCTTTTCTTATATTTTGTTTTTGGATTATTGCCATTGAATTTTGAATTACAATATTATTTGCATTAGGGGTTGCCAATTGAACGTCAAAAGCTCCCGAAGAAGTTTTAAATAAGATACTTAAGTATAAAATCTGAAAATGAAAGAAAGTTTTAGTGGTTTGTTTTAAATTCGCACCATCAATCAAACCAAATTAAAAAAATCACTTTAATTAATTAACATTTTCAATTTAATCCGAAAGTTATACTATGGTTTATTTTAACATATTTTCATAATAAACACCAATGCAAATGATACTTTTTGGGATTTGTAAATGTCAAAGCGCCATTTGGATTTAGTATGATGCTTAAAAGATTTAAGTAGCATGTTTTGGGATTTTAACTGTAGTAAAATTTTATAGTTCGACGAATAATTCATCTAAAATTAGCAAAATCCTCTCTTTAACATAGTAGCATACACGGAAATGCTTTAATAATTTAAAGTCGTCTAAAATAGTATAGGGCAAGTTTTACATTTGGAACAAATCGAACTCGAGATATTGATCAAACGTGACATTACAATGATAGAGAACGCCAAAAAGTGGGTTATGCAATTCCGCATGTCTGTCTGCAGGTGGATCTACAGCCGAAACCGCTGAAGCCATTTTCTTCATTTTCTTCAAAATTGGTACCTAACAGCCCTGTTAATAAAAAATGCGTACTCCGACGCTTGTCCATGACTACTAAATCATAGAATAAAAGTTATTCTGCGCACAAAAATTAGGACTTAATAAAAAAATCGAAAACAAAACCACGAACAAAATCTACTACAATAAGTATCAACTCGTATCTCTTTTTATTTTATGCCCCTGTAAATTTTGTTCTTAATGTCAATTCTTAGTCCTTAACTAAACCACCGTCTTCGATGGTTTAGCAATGGACTAAGTTTGTAATCAAATAGCAGAAATTTTCTTTTATTAATAGCATTTCGCACTTAGTCCACGCAATAAGTCCTAACCTATTTTTTTTTTGTTGTTGGGGCCCAAAAATAATGAAATTTTTTCTAACGATTTAAAAAAAATCTGTGCACTTTTATAGGTATGGTCTACATCTTACATAAAACATTATTAATTATACCAGCCATTTAAATAGGACTCGGTATTTTGATTAAAATGTGGTGAACCGTTAACGAGAAAGTCAAAAATGCAAAAAAAAACGAATCTGAAGTTTGGTGTGATTGTAAAGGGTTATCTATTTTGCGGCTTCAAAAGTAAACGTAAATAAAACACATATAAAATATTTTTTGTCATGATATTTCTTTTTTATTATAAAGTTTCAACGGTGACATTATGTCCAAATGACCACCACGCGAATTGTTGCAAGCATTGATTCTTTTGAGGTAATTTTCGACCACTTTTTGACACATATTAGGCGGTATTTCAGCCATAACTTGACGAATGTTGGTTTTCAAGTGCTCAAGACTTAAAGGTTTATATGCATAAAGACGGTCTTTCGCGTATCCCCACAAAAAAAGTCCAGCGGTGTCAAATCGAATGATCTTGGTGGCCAGTTGATATCGCCACGACGAGAAATTACGCGGCCAGGAAATGTCTCTTGCAATAAAGCCATATTTGCTCGAGTTGTGGGGCATGTGGCACCGTCTTGTTGAAACCACATATTCTCCAAGTTGTATTCTTCAATAGCAGGTAAAAAAAAGTCGGTTATCATATGACCATAACGCTCCGAATTGACGGTGACAGTCGTTCCATCGTCGTTTTCGAAGAAGTAAGGTCCAATCACACCTCCGGACCAAAAAGCACACAAACAGTGACTTTTCGTGGATGTAATGACCTCTCTTCAATTACTTGAGGATTCTCAGAACCCCAAATACGATAATTTTGTTTATTAACATACCCACCGAGTGAGAAATGTGCTTCGTCGCTGAAGAAAATTTTGTTCGAAAAATCGACGTCCACCGTCTGTTCTTCAAGCACCCATTCGACGTATCTACGACGTTGTGAATGGTCAGCTGGCTTCAATTAATGTGTGAGCTGGACTTTATATGGATGTAGGTGTAGATCCAAATGCAAAATACGCCATAATATGTCGTAAGACAGTCCTAATTCCTGAGAACGACGAGGAATCGACACATTCGGGTCTTCGGCAACACTTTCAATTACAGCAGCGATATTTTCATTGGTACGAGCGAAACGATGATGCACAGTCCTTACAATATCTGTAACGAATCCAGTCTCTTCAAATTTCTTCAAAATTTTGCCAATTGCTTGCGTAGTTGGACGATTCTGTAAACCATAATCTCTTCTTAAAGCACGATATGTGGCTGTGGCAGAATTACAATTTTTGTAGCAGGTCTTAACAATTTTTATGCGTTGTGCTATAGTTATCCATTTTCGTAAATGTCAGACTTTCAACTGAAAAAAAAATTGGTTTAACAACTTAGTTTAACAGATGTCGACTTCCAGTCCTATACATTTGAAACCGCAAATTGGATAACCCTTTTTACATATTTTGTTTTGAACAGTTCCTGCTCTGTTGACAATGGTGAAGAGCATTAAAAACCTTGTTCCTCGAACATGTTAATGTTCGATCTATTTAAGAATTTGAGTGACCTTCATTTTTAAAATCGAGAACTCGTAGCATAAATGCCTCTGTGGAATGCTTGCCACGACCCATACTACATATAATATCCAATTTTATCAATTTTATTAAACAAAACTTATAAAAAATGCACCTTGCTTACCTTCTGACCTCCATTTAATGGGTGGCAATGGCGCAGTGGATAAAGTGCTTGATTGCTAACTAGGACGTGTGGGTTCGATCCCCACGCTAGGCGCATTCTTTTTTATACCTCCAGTTTTAATTGGATGCCACCCATGGGTTAAAATGAGACAGTCAATACCTTGTTCTCAATTCCACTGTGCCAAACTAGTGCCGTGCAATTCAGGTTGCATTTAAAAGACCTAGGTCTTACAGGCGTATAGTTAAATTAAATTAATTAACTTTGTTTATTAAATAAATTGAAGATAAGTAATATCCCGTTACTTTACACTCAAAAGCCACAACAAAAAAGTTTTGAAAATGAACTTATGATTTAAGGATTATTCGAATAACAAAGCTGTTCTACTTATTTTGTCGGCACTGTATATAAATGTTTTAGTGCTTCTGGTCATGATTCTGAGTTCAATTTTTGAAAAAGTAAATCCTATATCGCTAAAAAACACTCCATTTTAACTTTTCACTCATAGCGTTCAAAACTCAACAAACAAAAACATTTATGTAGCATTTGCATAAACAAAATTCCATCTAACAGTGAAAAGTCGAAACTATGAAAAGTGGTTCTATGGGAAGTACCGTTAATGAGTACACAAAATAATATATTTTCTTTTTACATATAAGTGGACTGCTTTAATATAAGAATACACACATTGTTTTATCAAAATTCTTGGAGAAGTTTTTGAGAAAAAAAAAATAATCCTACTTACTTACTTACTTAAGGTGGCGCTACAGTCCGGGGTGGACCAGGGCCTCAACCAACAAGCTTATTCCAGTCGGCTCGGTTTCTAGCTATCTGTCTCCAGTTTCGCACTCCAAGTTGGTTGAGATCCTCTTCCACTTGCGTGCGCCACCTTTTACGCTGTCCACCTCTACTGCGCTGTCCCACGGGGCAGGATTCAAAGACTTTCCGGGCCGGAGCATTGGTTTCCATTCGCTCTAGGTGACCCAGCCATCTCAGTCGTTGGCTTTTCAATTTTGTGACTAGGTCGTTATCGCTGTACAGCCCGTATAGTTCGTTGCTGTATCGTCTTCTCCATTCCCCATCTATGCAAACGGGACCAAAAATCACCCGGAGAATTTTTCTCTCAAAACAACATAACGCGTTCTCATCCACCGTTAACATTGTCCATGTCTCTGCACCATACATCAGGACTGGAATGATGATCGTTTTATATATGGACAGTTTAGTTGCTCGAGAGAGGGCTTTGCTTCTCAATTGCCTTCTTAGCCCAAAGAAACAGCGATTGGCAATAGTAATTCTGCGTTTGATCTCAGCCCTCGTATCATTCGCTGAGTTTATAGCGGATCCTAGGTATACAAAGCCTCTGACCACTTCAAAATTATAGCTGTCTATAGTGACGTTTCGTCCGAGACGCCGGTGCTGGGTGTCCTTTCTTGTTGACAGCATATACTTTGTTTTGCTTCCGTTCACTGTTAAACCCATCTTCTTGGCTTCCTTCTCAATACTCACGAAAGCACCATTGACATCACGCTTTGTTCGTCCGATTATGTCAATGTCGTCAGCGTAAGTGAGTAATTGGACGGACTTTTGAAAGATTGTGCCTCTAGTGTTGACGTGAGAGTTTAGCACTATTCTTTCAAGAATGATGTTAAAGAAGTCGCATGACAGCACGTCGCCCTGCCTAGGGTAGGGATGCCAAAACTAGACATGGTAGGTAGGGATGCCAAAACTACACATGGCTTTTTATAGCTCGTCTCTGTAGATGCTGTCATAGGCGGCCTTGAAATCGATAAAAAGGTGGTGAGTATCGATTTGAAATTCCTGGGTTTTTTCTAAGATCTGCGTAGTGAGAATATTTGGTCGATAGTGGACTTCCCTGGCCTAAAGCCACACTGATAAGGACCTATCAGGTTGTTGCCGAAAGGCTTGAGGCGCTCACAAAGTACGGCAGAGAAGATCTTGTAGGCGGTATTAAGAAGACTGATGCCTCT
Source organism: Philhelius pedissequus (assembly GCA_910595825.1). Lineage (NCBI taxonomy): Eukaryota > Metazoa > Arthropoda > Insecta > Diptera > Syrphidae > Philhelius > Philhelius pedissequus. Next base: position 81,586,133 of record OU343160.1, on the reverse strand, counting down.
GTAGTTGGTGCAGGCCAGAATTATCGCCTTTCTTGAGGATCGGGCAAACAATGCTGAGGTTCCATTCATTGGGCATGCTTTTCTCCGACCATATTTTGCAGATGAGCTGGTGCATACTCCTTACCAGTTCATCGCCAACCGCTTTGAATAATTCGGCCGAAAGACCATCACCTCCAGCAGCTTTGTTGGACTTAAGTTTAGATATAGCTATCTTTACTTTGTCGAGATCGGGTGGACGGTATTGTTGGCCTACGTCGTCCAGGTTGAATGGTACAGTCTGCACAATAGCGGGATTCGGTTCGTCATCGCCGCTATACAATTTGCAGAAATAATTTTTCCATATCCTCAGCACCGACTGCGATTCTACCACGATGTTCCCCTGATCATCCTTGCAGGTTTCGGTTCGGGACTTGTACCACTGGGAGGTTGTTTTTACTTTTTGGTAAAACTTCCGAATTTTATCCTGCCATGGCATCCTTCTATTTCCCTGATCGCGCGCTGCTCATGCTCTTTCTTTTTCCTTCTTAGAAGCTTGTGTTCTTCTCTCCTCTTCTGCTCGTAGAGCTCGCGAGCAGCTCTAGTCCTTCTATGCAGCACCGCTTTGTATGCCTGTTGTTTGGCTGTGTGTGATTGCCGGCATTCTTCATCAAACCAGGGGTTTCGCTGTGGTGGTCGTGCGAGGCCATGCACGTTAGAGGCGGTATCTCTGATTGCTTCCTGGCAACTCTTTTACTGGTCTTCGATACTTGCAGTTGGCGGCAAAGGACGATTTAAGAGGGCGTGAGAGACCTGATCGGAAAAGGACCTTGTGATTTCCTGCGACTGTAGCCGTCCGACGTCAAATTTTCTCACAGTATTTTCCCGTTTTGCCTTTGGTCTGGATATCCTTAGCATTATCTTGGCTACAACGAGGTAGTGGTCCGAGTCCACGTTGGCTCTTCGGAACGTTCGTACATCCTTGATCTGGAGGAGTGCCTTGCGTCGATCGCAATGTGGTCAATCTAGTTGGCGGTTGATTGACCAGGAATTCGCCATTTCCCTTTGTGTATATCGAGATGCGGCAACTGCGTACTGGCTACCACAACGTTTCGCCCCGCAGAAAAGTCGATTAGCCTGAGTCCGTTATCGGAGGTGGTGTCGTGCAGGCTATATTTTCCGATTGTGCCACCAAAGACGTTTTCTCTTCTTAGTTTGGCATTAAAAACGCCTAAGACAATTTTAATGTCATAACTATTGCTCATACGTCTTGTCCTGGAGCTCGTAGAACTCGTCCTTGGTGTCTTCATCTTTCTCCTCTGTGGGGGCATGCCCGCATATGAGGCTGATGTGGGCGAATTTAGCCTTGATGCGAATTGTCGTGAGGCCCTCGTTCAAGAAGTTGAAACTCAAGACTTTTTGTCTAAGTCTGCCTCTAACGACGAATCCACATACAAAAAGGCGTTGCCCTTGTGGTTGATAGTAGATATCGCAGTCTTTCGACGTCGCCATGTTGACGCCAATCAGTGACTTCCCGCGTCCTACAACGCCCAACCATCAAAAAAATAATCCTAACTGATTTTAATATTTGTATTGGAGGTACCGTTATTTTTTGTTTAGGAAAATATAGTTTTTTTCAAGTTTTTTTAGGCAATGTCAAAAAACTACTAAATACAAAGTTTCAAAGAATTCCAAAATTTCCCTTTATTAATGAACTAATTTTTTGCATTCCCTTCATTAATGAACTAGTTTTTTTTTGCATAAAAATCGATGGAGCCGTTTTTGAGGAAAATAAGATTAACCTTTTGGCTAAAAAAAATTATGGCAGATACCGTTACTTTTGGTCTTCAAAAAAATAATTTAAAAAAGTGTAGGCATATTACCGAAAATAAATTATGTAGCAAGTTTGAAGCAAATACATCCAACCGTTTAGGGTTTAGACATTTTTTGTCTTCGCTATCATCGTCAAGTTTGATCAAAATCTAGAATCCGTTTCTCTAACGAATCCATAAATTGACATATACAGTGCGCCCTCGGTAAAAGCAACTAATAGAAATTCGAACGTTGCGTTAATTCAGTTTGTTGCAATAACCAAGTCACAAAAATTTTGATCCATGCATTAAAGTTAGACTTGAAAATTAAAGTATCAAAAATTAAAGGAAAGTAAAGAAAATTTATTTTGTTTACCTAATTAATTTCAAAGAATATCATAATGAAATCAATAACATTTTCTGTTAGAATGTTCTTAAAAAAATAACGTAAAATAATTTTGGTAATTTCAACAAAAAACAATACATGGTTTCGTAATTTTTTTTGAAATATTGAGAAATAAATAAACTCCTGTCAATGGCCACCCTCCTGAATTTTTGCAGAGTTAATATGTCTTCAAGTGAAACTGGGTGTTCTTCAGCCCACCATTCTACAAGTGGTTGATTTGTTCCATTTATAAGTTTCACAAAGCGACTGAACAGATTCACCATAACTCAATTTAGTTAAAATCTCGGCCTTCTGCTTAATTGACAGTTTGGAATCATTTTTAACAATGGGCATGTCTCCTTAAATAAAACTTACAATTAGTTACCGACTCGATAACGAAAAAAATTGCATACAACTAAAAAACTATATCCCAAATGCAATGCACATATGATCAAGAAAAGTACAAAATTCAAAGAAAAGAAGCTGTAAAATAACTGCCAGTTACAGTTTTACCAAATTCCAGAAAATAGAAGCGCAGAATGAATAAAAAAAGAGATCATAGTTGGAAAGTTGCGATTACTGAGTCACAGTTTTTTTGCAGAGATGCAATTACTGAGTCACTAATGGTGAAATTTTGGGTGTTGCTCTAATCGAGGTTTTACGTTTATCGAGGGTTTTACTGAGGGCGCACTGTAGTATATATATTTATGTATAAACTACAAGCTTAATGCATTATGATCCATAGGTGTTAAATATAATTGGGATGATAAATTTTAAAAATTGTGTTATTATTATTTAAAAAAAGAAGTTATTTTAGGTAATTTCTTACTTTTATGAAAATGTCATCCGTCTGTTTTGAATTGGTTTCTTTAAAAAAAATGCTAATAGAAAACATACACATGTGTGCAATTTCTATATCGAATATTCGTTTTTAACATTGTTATGGTGCAATGGGATTATTTTTTAATATATACAATAAATGGTTTATTTGCAGACTTTCATTAGCAAATCGCAGCGTTCCCGAAGATAATAAATTAAAAAGTGACCAAGGAAATAAACTATTGGTCCCTGTTAGCATTGAAGTATGTAATTCAATGGAGTTTACTGCAGAGGCCGTTACGGTAATTATTTTATTGAAATACGAAATAATAAGTTTTTAACACTTTATATTTATTTCAGGAAAAAAGAAATAGAAAATGCAGCATTGTAAAGGAGGAAGACGAGGAGGAAGCCTGTGAATGCTCAGACAAAAATGAATTAAAATTTTCTGCCAACCGTCGGGCTTCGATTGCTGACGCAAGAATAAATCGGTCTGTGCAGGATAGCAGCGTAGACACGCAATATATGTCCAAACTAGTTATTAAACCAATAGCTTCAAATCAAAGCTCAAACAATGCTTTCACAGTAGAGAAGTGGGATAGTTTAAATCAACAAAGTTTCAATTTAGATGCTAACACAAAATTACATAATCCCAGCATGCCAAAGAAAACTCCAGGAAAAAGTGATATCTTAAAGCAGATGAAAGTCCAACAAGCAAATTGCCCTATTAACGAGCTTCAAGAGGCTGGAGGAATCGCTGAACGCGACTTGACTGACCTGCATCATGACCTTTCTGGTATTAAAGATTTAGAAATTAGTAAAATGAGAAATAAAAATCCAGTACTTATGCACAGGCGGCCAAAATTAAATAAAATGCGAACACCTTCCTGCAGTAGTTCAGAGGCATCCGACGACGAGGCAAAATCAAAGAAAAAGAAAATACACAAAATTGGAGGTGATACCCCCAATCGATTCAGAGTAAATCGACGTGACTCTTATGATGACTCAAGTGACTCACAGGATCAAGCTAACTTCGGGTCTGGCCAGAGCAACACAAACATTGTATTGAGTAATTCCAAAGATGAAAAACCAAGTTCTGGCAAGAAAGAGGAATCAAAGGATGGGGAGCCTCAAAATTCTCACTCCAAACAAAAGAAGGGATGTTCCTTAATGGAAAATTGCTTGCCAAAAATAGGCGGAAGGAGAAGACTACGTGAAAGCCAGTCGCTTGATAGAATAACAGAATCTCAAGAATATGAACAGCGCCAACGTTACAATTATGTAACTTGTAACAATTATAATGAAAGCGCATCCGTAGTAACACAATTTCAGAGTATGTCTTTGAATTCAAATTCAGTCCCCGAACAAACATGGGAAATTCAAAAAATGATTTGCTCCAGTGAAGATAAGATAAGCCACGAACCAACATCTGGCGCCCTTAAGAACACGTGTGATATGAATTCCATTGAAGAAATAGACTTATATATTGGAATGAATGTGACAAAGGCTATTCAAACCACAGGCTCAAAGTACTCTGTTACTATGAAAAAAATAAGGAGGCTTGGAAAATATTTTCCAGTTATTAATTTATCATAATTATTAATACGCTTAAATGTTAAGTTTAACTAATTTTGTAATTGTTTGTGTAGTTCAATCATGTTCTCATATATGACATTTATTCTCATTTGTAGTGTAATTAATTTGCCAAAGGCTTATTTTAGTAATAATAAGAATTTATTTCAATTCAAATTTTAGTTTCATTTATCATATGCATATTTGAATTTATTTTACCTTTGTACATATTATGTAGCATATATATTGTAAACAAAAAATAATTATGAACACTGTTCCGGATTTCGATAGAATATGAAATATTTAACGTCTTCATCTAAAAAATGGATTCTTCAAACAATTATTACTTATGACAAATAATCCGACAAAAGCTTTTATTTTTACTTCCCTATGAAAACGAGAACATAAAATGTTCACTGAAAACAAATCCAAAGTTATTAAAGAGAGAGGATTGGAAAAGTAGTAACTCGGAACAAGCAAACAAAAACGACAATAGAATAGATGCAAATCACAGTAAATATGTATGTACATTATGTATATATATTTTAAATATAAAAAAGGAATATTAAACACAACGGCATCACTCAACGACAGTTTCGTGAGTAATACAGACAGACCGAGAGGCGCTAGTAGCAAATTTTGGGAGTGGAGGTATAAACAAAATTCATAAGTTATACGCATTACTATACCAAATCCAACTGTCTAAGAATGGGGCAAGATACTTCGAAAACCGGGGCCAGATTCTGATAAACGGAACGAACGCGATCGTTCGTTTTCAAAAGCGAGAGAAATTGTGCGAAAGCGAAAGTTCTCATTCTGGGATGACATTCTGTATCGCACAAGTGATCAAACGTTAACGTGCCTGCGAACGATTTGCTTAATGTAACTGCAAAAACTATAAGATTCATTCGCTCGTGCGAAAGAAATAAGACGACAGCAAATTACTTGACGTTTTTTCAATATTAGGTACCTAATTAAATTCGGTGTTTTGATTTATTTAGACTAAACTAAATTCATTAATATTGAATCTATCATGTAATTAATAAAAACCGAGTGATAAAACACTTTAATTTTTAAAAATCAATAACAAACACGGAAAAAAGAAACATCAAAGTAACCCAAAACGATTTCCACAAGGGACCTGGAGTAAGCCGCCCTTCACACCGTGTATTTGCACCACACTACCTATTAAGGAATATAAAATAAATAATGATTGTTTTGTTTTGTATTAAAACAACAGTATTAAGTTCGAAATTGAAACTTAATTATTTTATAAATTTATTATGAAAGCTTTTGTACAAGTTGTACATAATTTTGCATTATAAATTACATATTTATTTACAATCTTCCACCATTTTTCAGTGTTCAGCTATTAACCATCGTAGTATAACTCATCCCTAACCAAATTCATTAACAAAAAGTATGCAATAATTACACCTAAAAGTATGCAATTACAACAGAGGTTCTCAATCGTAAGTGAATGAAATAAAATAAAAGAATTGCCACACAAAATGAGAAATCTTGCTTTCGCATTTGAAAAAAGAACGACCGCATTCGTTTCGTTTATTACAGAATCTGGCCCCTGCATAACACTTCGTTTATCTTATCTTATTCGCTTATGTTTAAAAGCTTCTGTTGTATATTGCATGCTTTTATGTGTCACTTATAGCAAACTTTGTATTAATTAATTATGTTAGGGATGATTTATACTGGGTTGAAAAATTGTGAAACTGTAAATAAATATGTAATTTATAATTAAAAAAATTATGTATAACTTAAACATAAACTTTCACAATAAATTTAGAAAATAATTAAGTTTTATTTTCGAACGTACTATAGTTATTTAATACAAAACAAAACAATCATTATTTATTTTATGTGGTGGCATTTCATAAGAGGTAAAGTGTGGTGCAAATACGAGGTGAGTGAAGGGCGCCCATCTCTAGGACCGTTGTGGCAATCGTTTTGGTTTATTTTGATCTTTCTTTTTTTTGTATTTACTATTGATTTTTAAAAATTAAGGCGTTTTATCAATCGCTTTTTTATTAATTTCATGTCATTTTCAATATTAATTAATTTTGTTTAGTCTGTTTCAACCAAAACATCAAATTTTAGTACCTAATATTGAAAATACATCAAATGATTGTCGTCTTATTTTTTTCGCACATGCGAATGAATATTTTCGTTTTTGCAGTTACATGAAGCAAAAGCAAATCGTTCGCACGCACGAAAACGTTAGATCGCTTGTGCGATACAGAATCAAACCCCCACGGCCCCGCACGGAATCAATTCATGGGTTGTATTTGTTGGGTGAAATTTTGTTTCGTTATTTAAGAACTGGTCAGTAATACATAAAAAAATAATGGGTTTAGAAGACTTCTGGTCGCTTGGGAATGCTTCTGGATGTCTAACTGAAAACGGCATAACTTTTACTGAAAGTGGAACAGCGCCCCCTGTCTAAGCTTCAGGCACCACAATGCATTAAGTATAGGAATCAGCACTCCATATTATATATAGTCAAAACTTTAATACTCGTAAACATAAAATGAAATAACTCCAGTGGGTGCGGAATGTTAAGAGTTTAAACAAATTAACCTTACCTGTTTATCTTGGGTTCTTTTTATCGGATAGTGAATTGCACAGAATTTAGAGTAATCCGAGGTCATAGCCATGCAAAACGAATTATTAATAGCTAGTTTCATTCAAGGAAAGATCTGCTCTTTCCGACAAAAGATTTTATCTTTTTGAATTTTGAGAGTTTCATTCCAATAAGAAGAGCAAATTTAGATCAAATCTTCACACGAAAGATTTGATATCTGATGGGTTGACAGATTTGATCTGAAAGCACACATTTAAAAAGTCTTTTCTGTCAAGACTCAAGGGTCAAATGTGGAAAATATTTTGTAATTAATTTGTAGTAAACTTGTGAACTAGTGTCAATCCGTGCTTAAAAAAAAAGAAATAACGAACGAAGAAGTTAATAATTTTTATTTTCTATATTCAGTGGAGTTTTTGATTGATTCGTCTTATCATCTTTCTCGTCATCTATTGATGAAGATCTGTTATTTTTTTCAGAAAAATGTGTCAGTCATTCACCAATACTACAATTAAAACTGGAAAAAAGTTTTATTAAAAGATCAAATCTCGAATTTGAGAGGCGATCTTCGAAATTTGAATGAAACTCGCTATAAGTGTTTTCCTTGTACTTTGTGCACAAAAATGTGAAAACGGTCATTTTTGCCAAAGCGAGGGTAAAAATCTTTCAGAGCGCAACAAAGTTTTACAAAAGTACGAAAACCTTTTGAACAACAATATTAGAAATTTTCAAACGTCAAAATAAGTGTATTTTCGAAAATGTTTATTAAATATTTAGGTATGTACATAAAATTATTTCTTAATAAAACCAATTTGATATCACAAATCTTAATTTATTGCACAAATAAGCCAAACCAGACTATAAAATCCATTATTTTCAACTTTTGTAACGATACACATGGCAACTGACAGCTTATGCATTGTTTTTTTTCTTTTTCCTTCATTTGACAGTCTTAATAATTTTGTCCAAAGAAATTTATTGGACTAATGCCGGATTTACACGAGTGACAAATTACCATTAATTCATGCCATTAAACTGGCAAAATAATGTTAAAATCAAATCAATAATGATAAGCTTTTACACGGGGTAAAATAATACTATTTGATTGATAATGGCAATCTGCCATTAAAGAATGAGCAAGTTCAATCTTCCTCGCGGTGTTCCATAATTTTCAAAATGGCATCAATGTGGACTTACATGACTCCATTATAATGGCAATATTTGATGTCAGTCTTCCCTGCCATTTTTTTAACGACGAAAACAATGACAAATTTTCAAACCATTTACACGATTTTGTCAGTAATGTCAATAAAATGGAAGAAATAATGGCAATTTGTCACTCGTGTAAGTCCGACATAACATTCCCGGGGAAATATTTTACTCCCTCATGGGCGATCTCTTCCGTGAAAAACTACGAAAATTTGGATTCCAGGAACAGGATTTGACTGTTTTTCGTAGAAATTCGTAGATTTTTGCAGTTTACATATTTGAAACAAAAATTGTTGACTGGCATTCGATATTAGAAGGCATGTGCCCACAGTAGGTTAACATAATTATTATTATAATGTACTGTGTATTATGTATATAATATATGTATATATTATGTGTCCTGTGGCATGTGTCTACATAAGAATATCCAATTCGGTACCTACTCATGCATGGTTAGGTTATTCACATCCAGTCTCAAAATTGGTCATCGACTCCTATACGTACAAATAAAAAAAAATGTAGTGGTCGTAACTGTTTACATAGGTACATTATATACATATTTGTATTATTAAAGTTAACGTTTACGCCAAACCAATGAACCAATTACTTTAGCTTTTATTTATTTTATTTATAGCAGAAGTTACGTATGCAATAACATAAAGTATGGCTTCTCTGTCTGCCCCTTCTTCAACAAAAACATTTCATTTCCTTTTTACATACCTACTTACCTACATACGTACATATGTAGGTGCCTATACCTATAACGATTGCGCTTAGAAAAAGAATCCTTAAAAATAATGCTGAGTATTATGTGAGTTTGTTTTGATGTCTACGTACGATATTTTCAAAATATTTTTTAATTAATGTCGCAATCCGGATTCTGGACTCGTCTGAAAGTGTTCACTTTGGAAAAAATGACAGTTCTGATTCTGAAAAGAAGAGAATTTTGCTTCTGGATTTGAAATCAGAATCGAAACCAGAATCACTCACACATTTATTTACTTGAACGTCAAACTCGACGGTTGTCATTTTTTGTATCATAAATTGTGCAACAATTTTTTTTTTTTGAATTTGAATATTTTCACGTACACAATAATTTTCACATATACAATCACGTTAAAATTCAGAATCGTCAGACTCAATAAATAGTGTTCAGTTGGGATCCAGGATTGGAGAGGGATTCCGGATTACCAAATAAAAACGCCAAATTGCTTCAAACTTGGTATATAGAGTTTTTTTAGGTATTCTACAGAGGGGAAATTGAAATTTTTTTTTAGCTCAAAAAATAACGGTACCTGCCATATAACCGTTACGTTCAAACCTATTTTTCTCGGAAACGGCTCTAACGATTTTGATAAAAAAAATCAGATCGGTCATATGGTTAAAAAAAAATTAGAAAAATGTCTAAAAACGGTACTTTCCATAGGACCGTTTTTTTTTGCTTTCGACTACGGCTCAACCGATTCTTTCGAAATTTCTCACATATAGATATAGGTTTAGGTTGCCCAAATTATACCGCGTACCAATATTTTTAATTAGTATTTTTTTTGTATTTTTAAAATCATTTAAACAATTTTTTTTTTTAATTTATATTTCGAAAACTGGTCATTAAATTTTTTTCAAAAATTATATTTATATGTATTTATTGAATACCATGAATTGGCGTTTTTGAATTTTTTTTTGAAAAATGTTTTCAAAAATTAAAAAAAAACTTTTTTCTCAAAAACCGCTCCACAGATTTTAAAAATTTTTTTCTCATAAATTCAAATTTATCTAACAAATAAAATGGCGTACTTTTTTTTGAGCTCAAATTAGTTTAAGTACTTATATCAGAATTTTGAATTATTTTTTCTTTAATTAAATAGATTTAATCTTTTGTTTTTAAGTTAAAATTATAAAATATTTAATATTGTCATACAAATTTATTTTAGAACAGAATTAATGAAATTTTGTATATGCATATACAAAATTGAGTTAAAAATGACTTTAACAATATATTTAGATTTTTAATAGAAATCTTTAGCATACGATGTGATCGAACATAAGAGCAAGTTCGTGCGATCCAGTCGTGCATTTTATTCCTTGTATATACATTCTTTGTTTAAGCCTAGTACGCTGCTGATGCGAAACGAAATTTTTCGGTGGTCTCCACTAGGAGAGCGAAATGCTAACGAAAACCACAGCGGAAAAATATTTGCGGAGAGTTCTGTAAGCTGTCAAAAACAATTGACAAGTTGCAAAAAAAAAGTAATTTTGTCACCAAATTATTTTAGATGGAAAATTTTTTGTCGCCAAATTACTTTTAGGTGTAATTTTCTTGAAATAATTCTTGGATTTAAAAATTGTTCTTGTTAAACATAGAGGATTTAAAATAAAACTCAGAACCGTTTAAATGATGGAAATTAAGCAAATACTTTGGGAATTATTAACTGGTTTATCTGCCGATTTGATGAAATTTTTATCAATTTTAAGAAAATCAATGAAATAGGGACCACTCTATAATTCGAAAACTAAACGGTTATGAGTTCTAATTTATGGTTTCTTACTAATTCCGGATACCATTTTCAAGTCCAAGAATTATTTCAAAAAAATTATATATAAAGGAAATTTGGTGACAAAAAAATACATCTAAAAGTAATTTGGTGACAAAACTACTTTTGGTTTTGTTAATGCTTCCTTTGAAAGTATGAAGTTTTGATTCAAAAAAGATATCGCTCGCCTTTATTGGACAACCCGTTCCAAAGATATAGTTCAAAAGCTATTCACTGTTCACCTTGAAATACATAATCTGAAAATACTTTGAACTATATCTTTGCAACGGGTTGTCCAATAAAGGCGAGCTATATCATTTTAGAATCAGCACTTCATACTTTCAAAGGAAGCATCAACATTTTTTGCAAAAAAGTTGTATTAAAAAAAATAGCTCCAGGAATACGCATACATCATTCTAAATATGCGTATTTCAAGAGTGATTTTTTGCAATAAGGCTTCTACATAAAAACTTTTGATGCTGATTTTGAGAGCATCAAGAGTAGATTACAAAAAGGTATCAACCAAGTTTTTAGGGTAACCCGTCCCAAAGATACACTTCAAAGTATTTTCAGATTATATATTCTAAGAGAACAGTGAATAGCTTTTAGAATATATTTTTGGAACGGGTTGCATTTTCACTTGTTCATCAGTGAGTTTTCTTAGTGGGTTTGTACTTGACCGCTCTGCTACGCTGCGAATGCTCTTTGATCGAAGGGTGTGCTTATTTCCAACTTCCCATTTTCATTTTGCAGATTTAGTTTAGTCGATTTTAAAATTGGTTTTGATACAAAATTAGAATTGAATGTATTTTGATTAATTTAATACAGGAAATGCACAGAAAACCCAGACACTAGAGAAAACACAAAGCCAAAGAAAAATCAAATAAGCATTACAAGAGCTTGACTTTTTTTTTATAAAAAAAATTAAATGTCAACATTTCGCAAGCAATTAATGTGCAGGTCAATTAAATTGAGAACGAAAAGAGTGGATAATTGTACTAAGAAATCTACTACAGCTATCCACTAAAATTACACATTTCGTCGTTCAGCAGCGTACTGGAAAACGAAAAGTAGAACGAAATTTTTCGTTCATGATTTCGTCGTGTCATTTTTGTATGGGATTTTTCGTTTCGCATCAGCAGCGTACTAGGCTTTAGGAATAGTATAGTAGAAAATGCGGTCAGTCTTATTGAGCATTTGATATGCTTTTACTCATATTAAAAGGTTGCGAAGCAATTCGAGCACAGATCGACTATTAGATATATAATTCGAATAAAAAATATTAATTAAAAATATTGGTAAGCGGTATAATTTGGGCAACCTAAACCTATATTTTTGTGAAATTTCGAAAGAATCGGTTAAGCCATTTATGAGATAGTCGAAAGCAAAAAAAATACGGTCCTAGGGAAATTACCGTTTTTAGACATTTTTCTAGTTTTTTTTTTCAACTATATGATCTATATGACAGATTTGTTTTAATCAAAATCGTTAGAGCCGTTTCCGAGAAAAAAAGGTTTGAACGTAACGGTTATATGGCACGTACCGTTATTTTTTGAGCTAAAAAAAAAATTAAATTTCCCCTCTGTACAATACCTAAAAAACTCTATATACCAAGTTTGAAACAATTCGGCCCACCCGTTTGGGCTGTAAGTGTCTTCAAATATATACAGACAGACTGACAGACAGACATACAGACGCACAAAATTTTTAGACCATCTTTTTTCGTCTTCGCTATCATCGTAATGTCATGTTTGATTGTTATCTCACAACTTTTTTTTTCGACGAATGCATAACTTGCCTTATAGTACCTATAATCGCAAGCAAAAATAATGGCAATTGTGTAATCCTCCAAATTAATTTAGGCATTCATTTTTTAAACATTGAAATCGCTTCCTGTTACAAAAGAGAAAAAACTTGAATGAAGAAACAAATTTCGAATCATTTGCCATCCGATACCTTTACTGGTTCCATAGACACGAATATACAGCAATACCATGATAAAAAAAATCAATCTGAAATCGTATACCATTTGCGACGGAAAAAATCAAATTTCTCATCAAAATCTGAAATTACCAAAACAAAACCAAATTAAACTATAATCTAAGTTGAACTATTTATATTGAAATTGCTTAACTTAAGAAAAGCTTCAAAAGTTCTTCATTAATTTGATTCAAAAGTTCTCCCTATACCTGAGAGAAAAGGAAGCCAGCCAGACTGGCACTGTAACGCGTTACGTAACGTGGTGGTTTACACTCCCATAAGAAGTTATCACTTCAAAATATCTTGCTCACAGAGCGGGATATATATTATTTTTTATAACTGAAAATGTTGGTACATATGTATCTTTTTTCTTCTTTCATTTAATATTTATTATCGTCTTATCATTTATCCCAACTGGCCTATCTAAGCATTTCTAAATGTTCTTACAAGAAATGAGGAATTAACTAAAAAAAAGCAACCATTTTCGTCTTCGCAACTTATCTTCCAAAAATTAAGTAAAGCAAAATGACTGTAGACAAAAATAGTTTATGTACGGTTGCCTGTCACACTGTATTTTACAGGAATTTTATTAGTCTTCCGATTGTATTTAGAAGTGAATGCTTAACTATTACGTGAATAATTTTAGTATTAAAACTTCTTTTTTTATTTTATTGGGCTTTGTTTATTTTTTAAAGGCTTAAATGGTTTTGGTTATTGATAAATAAACGGATAGAGTTCACTTCCTTTGATAAGGTTTCTTATTACTAATGAACATATTTTTGATTAATGTCCTCTTTTCAGCCTTTATCACTGCTACACGGCATTCACTTATACGTTCTGAAAGTATTTATTAATAAAAAAAAATAAACCGGATAGCGAAACGCAATCAAGTCATTCTAAAACGAATTGACGATCTTATGGTGGGCATGTATCTTTTATTTCTGCAAAAAAGAGGATTGTATCATGGAACAACTTCATAAATAATGAATACTAAAGAATCACGAGAAACGGAGATGTAGATTAGAGTGAAGAGGAACACGTCTTATGGCTTTATTATGGCATCTTCGGCTTCATTTGTATGTTTGGGTATGTGTTTACATGTTCCTATAATTTGTTTGCCACACAAATTCACAAAAATAAAAATCGCCAAATAAGGCCGTGTGCGTTCAAATGTTGGTTAAATTTTCTACCTTGCTTAAGTTTTGAAGTTTGATTTGTTGTGGGATCAAATTTAGCTTTTTGCTGTGTGAATTGCTTTAAAAGGGATTTATTAAAACACTATTTTGGCTAAAATTCCTTCAAGATTGAAGAAATTTCCCTAAAATTTTTTTTTTGTTGTTCAAGTTAATTAATTTGTTTCCCAAAATCCGGCTTAGAAGATATAAAGTTAATAATTTGGTACGAAAAAAGTAACGAATTCTCAGTTTTACTAATATGTTTCGGTTTTACATCGTTAATTGAATATCTTAAAAAAACAATTCCAAATCTTTTCAAAACAATTCCCATTATGGTTAGTTTGTTGATTTCGTATGTAAACACTAGTTTTCACAGCTGAAGAATTAGACAAGCTGACAAATTAATCTATTTGTATTCAATTTGCAAAATCAAATACAATGGGTATTTCAATTAATTATTTTATATTTGTTAAAATATCAACAGATTATAATATTTGTTTTTTCCTCTTGAGACCCTACACAAACAAAAATAATAATGTAATTTAATTTTTCAATTGAATAGTTAAAACTTACATTTATTATATGGTTTCCCAGTAGATTTGGACTTTTTGGAGTTCATCTTTATTTTCGGTTATCGCGCACAGTTTCAAATTACTCTATCTTGAGAAACGTTAAATTTTAACGCAAATTTAGTCTGCTCTACAGCTGCCTACATTTTAACCCATTTTATTCACCACGCTAGTGTCAAATTTTAACCAAGTTACAAAATTTAACCAACATTTTAACGCAAATCATACGGCCTAATTTTGACGAAAGATGAGCAATATTTATCTGTGGTTTTGACAATAACACATGTATATGTACCTACCTATGTTTGTTGCAGCTTTTTAGAGTTTTACCAAACTGACGGTGTCACATTGGCCTCACACAATTTCTCTTTGTAGTTAGATCAACACGACTAAAACGCCTTTCATATGAGCTGGCAACTGCGAATGCGAATTCACATTTTTAAGCAATTTCAAGGGGAAATATAAACTTAATTTAATTTTATTTTTTCAAAGAAGTTAATAAATGTTCTTATTTATAAAATTTAAAAAGAAAACACTACAAGCAATTTGTTTAAATATCAAAAAATTACATTTTAATATTTTCTACGCGACCAACAAGACTTCTGCGAACTGTCAAATGTAAATTCGGAATATACAACAAAAGGACGCATTCCAAAAATCGGCGAATAAATAATTGGATCGAATTTAACCTCAAATTTTAGACTTCAGATTATTTAGTGGTTGTTCTTCTCCATCTTCGTGGCGATTAATATTGATTAGATGGATATGTAGCTTATGTCTCCTTTTAAAACTTTTATTGAAAAAAAACTGCATAAAAACCACTTTTTTTTACAAAGAATATTTAAACTCAATGCGGGCGTTCACTTACCTCTTAGATATGTTATCTCGGATTGGAGTATATCTGTGGACGAATCAGATAGTTTAGCTGAAAGCTGTCAAAAAATCAGAACAAAACGCATACCAAATGAATTTTGCGGTCAGCTGTTCTATACATTTGTTCTCAGATAGCTAGTTATTCTAAATTTTGTGGGATAATTCAAGATAGATACATTTGTTCTCAGATAACTAGTTATTCCAAATTTTGTGGGATAATTCAAGATAGCTTTCAAGAGAACAGCTGTTTTTTCATCAGATATGCTTTTGCACACATTACAACAACAGAAAGTTATTCTAGATTGCTGAGAATAACTGAGTGAACGTCCCCAATAACAAACAATATTTTTTATTATGTACTAGTTGACCCGTGCTCGCGTTACTTCGCAAGCTTTTAATATATATTTTAATATGACTAAAAGCATTTCAAATGCTCAATGAGAATGACCGTAATTTCTACTATATTTTTACCTAACAAAAAATTTATATACATACTTACATATGCTTTACGTAACGAAATAAATATTCACTCACTGAAACCGTTTGCAAAAAAATTCGAACATGCATATTTAAAACCTTCAGGATATACCTACCTACAATATTAGCAGTTTCATTATTTTCACAAAGAAGTAAATACTGATTATTTTTGTGCGCCTACTCCTTAAAGGGCTACATAAGCTGACCATGAGAGAAAACACTTTCCCTAAAATCATTTTGCATTGAAAGATGTCATTTGAAAAAGTGTGTTATATGATCTCAAATTATCCAGGAATTTCGTAGATTGTAGTTGATCTCCATTGAGCATACTTTTTCAAGGTTCAGGTAGCTCTAGTGGCGTAACTATACCATCTCAGGCCCGTGGTATATTATTTGGATGGGGACCTCCGTCGTCCCAGTAAAAATAGTCACGTTAGAATTTAATTTTAATTAACAACTGATGTAAGTAATTGCCCAAAACTATTAATAATATATTGTCATTTTAGTTAAATATCTAATAAGTTTTATTTTCAAGAGCATAGGGTTATACAAATATTTATAATGAAATAACAATTTACTTTCAATGAGACTTTTGTATTAATAAAATTCTTTTCTCCGAGCTTTCTGTTCCGAAAAAGTATCTATGTATAACATCATCAAAGTTTAAATATCAGAAAAACAGAAAAGCCAAGTTACGTAGCCTGTCTTGTGCCATATAGTTTCTTAAATAGGTTTTTATTAATTTTATTTTCGAAAATGATCATTCAGTACTAGCTGTAGTCACAAGAATTGTAAAAAATAACATTCATTTCGGGAAAGCTGAACGATATAAAATGATTCTTTATTATTAATAAATCAGCAAGTTCTATAATACACGAAGACTTTTGTTATTTCATCTCTAAAAGTGGACCGAAATCTGAGAATTTTTCTGGCAAATGATTCAGATGTCTTTTTTATATAGGTATATTAACAAATTCTAGAACTTTTTTAAATAAATCAGTAAATAAGTCAGTCTGTCAGTCTGTCAGTCTATCAGTCTGTCCGTCTGTCAGTTTGTCAGTCTGTCAGTCTGTCAGTCTGTCAGTCTGTCAGTCTGTCAGTCTGTCAGTCTGTCAGTCTGTCAGTCTGTCAGTCTGTCAGTCTGTCAGTCTGTCAGTCTGTCAGTCTGTCAGTCTGTCAGTCTGTCAGTCTGTCAGTCTGTCAGTCTGTCAGTCTGTCAGTCTGTCAGTCTGTCAGTCTGTCAGTCTGTCAGTCTGTCAGTCTGTCAGTCTGTCAGTCTGTCAGTCTGTCAGTCTGTCAGTCTGTCAGTCTGTCAGTCTGTCAGTCTGTCAGTCTGTCAGTCTGTCAGTCTGTCAGTCTGTCAGTCTGTCAGTCTGTCAGTCTGTCAGTCTGTCAGTCTGTCAGTCTGTCAGTCTGTCAGTCTGTCAGTCTGTCAGTCTGTCAGTCTGTCAGTCTGTCAGTCTGTCAGTCTGTCAGTCTGTCAGTCTGTCAGTCTGTCAGTCTGTCAGTCTGTCAGTCTGTCAGTCTGTCAGTCTGTCAGTCTGTCAGTCTGTCAGTCTGTCAGTCTGTCAGTCTGTCAGTCTGTCAGTCTGTCAGTCTGTCAGTCTGTCAGTCTGTCAGTCTGTCAGTCTGTCAGTCTGTCAGTCTGTCAGTCTGTCAGTCTGTCAGTCTGTCAGTCTGTCAGTCTGTCAGTCTGTCAGTCTGTCAGTCTGTCAGTCTGTCAGTCTGTCAGTCTGTCAGTCTGTCAGTCTGTCAGTCTGTCAGTCTGTCAGTCTGTCAGTCTGTCAGTCTGTCAGTCTGTCAGTCTGTCAGTCTGTCAGTCTGTCAGTCTGTCAGTCTGTCAGTCTGTCAGTCTGTCAGTCTGTCAGTCTGTCAGTCTGTCAGTCTGTCAGTCTGTCAGTCTGTCAGTCTGTCAGTCTGTCAGTCTGTCAGTCTGTCAGTCTGTCAGTCTGTCAGTCTGTCAGTCTGTCAGTCTGTCAGTCTGTCAGTCTGTCAGTCTGTCAGTCTGTCAGTCTGTCAGTCTGTCAGTCTGTCAGTCTGTCAGTCTGTCAGTCTGTCAGTCTGTCAGTCTGTCAGTCTGTCAGTCTGTCAGTCTGTCAGTCTGTCAGTCTGTCAGTCTGTCAGTCTGTCAGTCTGTCAGTCTGTCAGTCTGTCAGTCTGTCAGTCTGTCAGTCTGTCAGTCTGTCAGTCTGTCAGTCTGTCAGTCTGTCAGTCTGTCAGTCTGTCAGTCTGTCAGTCTGTCAGTCTGTCAGTCTGTCAGTCTGTCAGTCTGTCAGTCTGTCAGTCTGTCAGTCTGTCAGTCTGTCAGTCTGTCAGTCTGTCAGTCTGTCAGTCTGTCAGTCTGTCAGTCTGTCAGTCTGTCAGTCTGTCAGTCTGTCAGTCTGTCAGTCTGTCAGTCTGTCAGTCTGTCAGTCTGTCAGTCTGTCAGTCTGTCAGTCTGTCAGTCTGTCAGTCTGTCAGTCTGTCAGTCTGTCAGTCTGTCAGTCTGTCAGTCTGTCAGTCTGTCAGTCTGTCAGTCTGTCAGTCTGTCAGTCTGTCAGTCTGTCAGTCTGTCAGTCTGTCAGTCTGTCAGTCTGTCAGTCTGTCAGTCTGTCAGTCTGTCAGTCTGTCAGTCTGTCAGTCTGTCAGTCTGTCAGTCTGTCAGTCTGTCAGTCTGTCAGTCTGTCAGTCTGTCAGTCTGTCAGTCTGTCAGTCTGTCAGTCTGTCAGTCTGTCAGTCTGTCAGTCTGTCAGTCTGTCAGTCTGTCAGTCTGTCAGTCTGTCAGTCTGTCAGTCTGTCAGTCTGTCAGTCTGTCAGTCTGTCAGTCTGTCAGTCTGTCAGTCTGTCAGTCTGTCAGTCTGTCAGTCTGTCAGTCTGTCAGTCTGTCAGTCTGTCAGTCTGTCAGTCTGTCAGTCTGTCAGTCTGTCAGTCTGTCAGTCTGTCAGTCTGTCAGTCTGTCAGTCTGTCAGTCTGTCAGTCTGTCAGTCTGTCAGTCTGTCAGTCTGTCAGTCTGTCAGTCTGTCAGTCTGTCAGTCTGTCAGTCTGTCAGTCTGTCAGTCTGTCAGTCTGTCAGTCTGTCAGTCTGTCAGTCTGTCAGTCTGTCAGTCTGTCAGTCTGTCAGTCTGTCAGTCTGTCAGTCTGTCAGTCTGTCAGTCTGTCAGTCTGTCAGTCTGTCAGTCTGTCAGTCTGTCAGTCTGTCAGTCTGTCAGTCTGTCAGTCTGTCAGTCTGTCAGTCTGTCAGTCTGTCAGTCTGTCAGTCTGTCAGTCTGTCAGTCTGTCAGTCTGTCAGTCTGTCAGTCTGTCAGTCTGTCAGTCTGTCAGTCTGTCAGTCTGTCAGTCTGTCAGTCTGTCAGTCTGTCAGTCTGTCAGTCTGTCAGTCTGTCAGTCTGTCAGTCTGTCAGTCTGTCAGTCTGTCAGTCTGTCAGTCTGTCAGTCTGTCAGTCTGTCAGTCTGTCAGTCTGTCAGTCTGTCAGTCTGTCAGTCTGTCAGTCTGTCAGTCTGTCAGTCTGTCAGTCTGTCAGTCTGTCAGTCTGTCAGTCTGTCAGTCTGTCAGTCTGTCAGTCTGTCAGTCTGTCAGTCTGTCAGTCTGTCAGTCTGTCAGTCTGTCAGTCTGTCAGTCTGTCAGTCTGTCAGTCTGTCAGTCTGTCAGTCTGTCAGTCTGTCAGTCTGTCAGTCTGTCAGTCTGTCAGTCTGTCAGTCTGTCAGTCTGTCAGTCTGTCAGTCTGTCAGTCTGTCAGTCTGTCAGTCTGTCAGTCTGTCAGTCTGTCAGTCTGTCAGTCTGTCAGTCTGTCAGTCTGTCAGTCTGTCAGTCTGTCAGTCTGTCAGTCTGTCAGTCTGTCAGTCTGTCAGTCTGTCAGTCTGTCAGTCTGTCAGTCTGTCAGTCTGTCAGTCTGTCAGTCTGTCAGTCTGTCAGTCTGTCAGTCTGTCAGTCTGTCAGTCTGTCAGTCTGTCAGTCTGTCAGTCTGTCAGTCTGTCAGTCTGTCAGTCTGTCAGTCTGTCAGTCTGTCAGTCTGTCAGTCTGTCAGTCTGTCAGTCTGTCAGTCTGTCAGTCTGTCAGTCTGTCAGTCTGTCAGTCTGTCAGTCTGTCAGTCTGTCAGTCTGTCAGTCTGTCAGTCTGTCAGTCTGTCAGTCTGTCAGTCTGTCAGTCTGTCAGTCTGTCAGTCTGTCAGTCTGTCAGTCTGTCAGTCTGTCAGTCTGTCAGTCTGTCAGTCTGTCAGTCTGTCAGTCTGTCAGTCTGTCAGTCTGTCAGTCTGTCAGTCTGTCAGTCTGTCAGTCTGTCAGTCTGTCAGTCTGTCAGTCTGTCAGTCTGTCAGTCTGTCAGTCTGTCAGTCTGTCAGTCTGTCAGTCTGTCAGTCTGTCAGTCTGTCAGTCTGTCAGTCTGTCAGTCTGTCAGTCTGTCAGTCTGTCAGTCTGTCAGTCTGTCAGTCTGTCAGTCTGTCAGTCTGTCAGTCTGTCAGTCTGTCAGTCTGTCAGTCTGTCAGTCTGTCAGTCTGTCAGTCTGTCAGTCTGTCAGTCTGTCAGTCTGTCAGTCTGTCAGTCTGTCAGTCTGTCAGTCTGTCAGTCTGTCAGTCTGTCAGTCTGTCAGTCTGTCAGTCTGTCAGTCTGTCAGTCTGTCAGTCTGTCAGTCTGTCAGTCTGTCAGTCTGTCAGTCTGTCAGTCTGTCAGTCTGTCAGTCTGTCAGTCTGTCAGTCTGTCAGTCTGTCAGTCTGTCAGTCTGTCAGTCTGTCAGTCTGTCAGTCTGTCAGTCTGTCAGTCTGTCAGTCTGTCAGTCTGTCAGTCTGTCAGTCTGTCAGTCTGTCAGTCTGTCAGTCTGTCAGTCTGTCAGTCTGTCAGTCTGTCAGTCTGTCAGTCTGTCAGTCTGTCAGTCTGTCAGTCTGTCAGTCTGTCAGTCTGTCAGTCTGTCAGTCTGTCAGTCTGTCAGTCTGTCAGTCTGTCAGTCTGTCAGTCTGTCAGTCTGTCAGTCTGTCAGTCTGGCAGTCTTTCAGTCTATCAGTCTGTCAGTCTGTCAGTCTATCAGTCTGTCAGTCTGTCAGTCTGTCAGTCTGTCAGTCTGTCAGTCTGTCAGTCTGTCAGTCTGTCAGTCTGTCAGTCTGTCAGTCTGTCAGTCTGTCAGTCTGTCAGTCTGTCAGTCTGTCAGTCTGTCAGTCTGTCAGTCTGTCAGTCTGTCAGTCTGTCAGTCTGTCAGTCTGTCAGTCTGTCAGTCTGTCAGTCTGTCAGTCTGTCAGTCTGTCAGTCTGTCAGTCTGTCAGTCTGTCAGTCTGTCAGTCTGTCAGTCTGTTAGTCTGTCAGTCTGTCAGTCTGTCAGTCTGTCTGTATGTATGTATAGACACCTACAGCCCAAACGGGTGGGCCGAATTGCTTCAAACTTGGTATATAGAGTTTTTTAGGTATTTTACAGATGGGAAATTGAAATTTTTTTTTATCTTAAAAAATGACGGTACCTGCCATATAACCGTTACGTTCAAACCTATTATTCTCGGAAACGGCTCTTACGATTTTGATAGAAAAAAAACCAGTGTGGGTTTTTAGCTATGACCGATCATATAGTTGAAAAAAAAATAGAAAAATGTCTAAAAATGGTACTTTCCATAGGACCGGTCTTTTTGCTTTCGACTATCTCATAAATGGCTTAACCGATTCTTTTGAAATTTCACAAAAATATAGGTTTAGGTTACCCAAATTATACCGCGCACCAATATTTTTAATTAATATTTTTTTGTATTTTTAAAATCATTTTTAAGAAAAAAATTTACTATTCGAAAACTGCTCATTAAATTTTTTTCCAAAAATTATATTTATTTGTATTTTCTCAATACTTATGAATTGGCGTTTTTGAATTTTTTTTTTAAATATTTTGAAAAAGTTTAAAAAAAAAACTTTTTCTCAAAAACCGCTTCACAGATTTAAACCTTTTTTTCATAAATTCAAATTTATCCAAGAAATAAAATGGCGTACTTTTTTTTGAGCTCAAATTAGTTTAAGTACTTATATCAGAATTTTGAATTATTTTTTCTTTAATTAAATAGATTTAATCTTTTGTTTTTAAGTTAAAATTATAAAATATTTAATATTGTCATACCAATTTATTTTAGAACAGAATTAATGAAATTTTGTATATGCATACACAAAATTGAGTTAAAAATGACTTTAACAATATATTTAGATTTTTAATAGAAATCTTTAGCATACGATGTGGTCGAACATAAGAGCAAGTTCGTGCGATCCAGTCGTGCTTTTTATTTTGTATGTCTGCGTCTGAAAATTAATTTGAGTATTCTTTTATTTTCGTTTTAAAAATAACAAATCAAATCAAATCTCATGTGACTTTGACGTTTATTCATTTACCTCAACTTGCCCCAGCTAAAACCTAGTTCTACTTCAGAGCGAGTTGAGGGCGACCCTAATTTTCAAAAAACAGAGAATTTGTTTATCAGGGTGACTTCAGGTTTTTCAAAAAACGCTTTAGGGCGACCCTAGGGCGACTCCAGGGCTCAACGAACAAACCTACTCGTATTATAAACAATTTCATTCATTTATATTTATATGTAAATCCATAGTTAATAGTACGCGTTGATTTAGTAAGCTGAAAGTACTCGTATGTTAAATAAAATTTATTACTTTACTTTACCGCATGAATTTTAGTGCATTCAAAGGAAATTGCGTGATTAAGAGAACAATTTTTACCCCCTATTAAACCGTTCAAATAGGCATGTTATACCCTTCCGGCCAAATGAAGTTTGTCAGCAAAATTTTCGGTTAATTTGCGAAATTTCCTTTCGAATGAACTATAATTAATCAATTTCCACGATGACAATAAGATACATTTTTGATTTTTATAATAATACATTTTATTTAACATATGTTCGGCTTAGTAAGTCAACGCGTATGAAGTTGATTTTATTTGTATAATTGTTAACTATCGATTTACGTATATATAGATTTTTCAAATCCGCGATGACGGGCTTTCAGTGTCACCTACTTCTAACCTATTTGGTTAACAAAATGAGGGAATTCCCCGACCGTCACTAGCTCGACGGCATTTACCAATGTACCGCGACAAAAAAATGAATCAATTAATGGATGCCTTCTGAAAATTGACATCTTTTTGTTTTGAATGTGTTGAAATTTGTATGATTAGTTTGAATTTGTATATCGTCTTTAGTTGTGCTCCACTTTCATTTATTTTAAGTACTTAAAAATATTATAATTTACAAAGTTTTGTTAAGAATGTTACGTTATTTATTAGCTTGTGCGGCCTCTTGAGCCGGGGCCCTCTTGGATCGGGTGCCCGGGCATTTTGCAAGCCCTGCGACCCTATAGTAACGCCACTGGGTAGCTAGGCTTTAGAAAGAATGCTTATTTAAGTATTAGTCCAACATATGCTGTTAAATTCCTTAGCCCATTTTTTGGCTTTGCAAAAATTGGAAGTTTTTTAAAATTTTTCCTATATCTGTTATTTTGTTGTTCGAATACGAAAACATTATTGAAAGCCACTCAAGCGAAAAACTGATTAAGACTTGAAATATTATTACTTGCTATTCCTACGTTAATCGATAAGCGAACAATTGAGTGGACTGAAATTCAGAAACAAATAAACAAAAGAAAATGCAACAAAAAACTCAGTCATTGCAATTGAATCATTATTCATAGATGCAAAAATTCAAAAATTTGATAAAATTATAATTTGTACATTCATTTATTTCTCAGCTTATAAGTACAGTTAAGAAATGATTTAGGGCTTAACATTTGAAAAAAAAAACTATTGACGCTTTACAAAAGATCTAATTTTTGTAAAATATCTAGCACGTTTAAGAGCTTTGACAAAAAACTGTACGATGTTTTATATTTTGTAAGTTAATAATCTAATTTAACAAACATATTTAACAAATAAAAAATATCCAATTACATTTTTATAAGAATAAGCAAATTTATGAAATTGGATTCGTAAATCGGTTGAATACTTTCTGAGATTAGTGCCTACAAGCTAAATATTTGTTTCGTCCTTATATAATAGTAATAATATGTTTTTTGGATACACGTAAAATAAAAAAAAATCATTTTTAGTTATAGGTACAGTATTTTATAAAATAAAATCCATGTGCCTTGGAATCTTTTGCCATTATATTTATAACGTCCTCATAAGGTGTTTTTCTTTTAAAATTCAGAGCAGAGTCTGAGTTGTCAAGAAATGTGTTTGTGTTTCTTTTTAACTCATAGCATGCAGAGCTCCAAATGAGTGTTCTGAACATGTGTAGGTCGCACTCGACGTGCTCGAATATAATTGACTGAGCATGTGAGTAAATTGCTGAACGCAACAAATGCTGATTTTCTGTATCTGGTGTGTATCAATGTACAAAATAGGGTAGGTATTAGTGTTACCATAGGTTTAATTTTAAATGAGTCTCAGAGGCTCAAAATATGAGCCATTTTGAAAATAAATGAGTCCCAATGAAAAAGCTCTTTTAAGTTTATAGTAATATAATCAAATTTAGAGGGGGGAAGGTGGTAAGATTCAATTTTTTTTTTTCAAATTACTCGAATGCCATAGGTTTTTTTTGAAAAAAGTTGTTGGTCCACATTGTAGATATTGTCATACTACACAAATGGAGCTATATTTAGTCAAGTCTAGGTGCTTTAACGAATGAATTTAATCTATTTTGACAAACAATTTAAATTTGGAACGCTATAACTTTAGAAAGAATTGACACGCGGAAGTCGTTGGTATGTCATTTTGTAGATAATTGTACTTACTACAAGCTGTTCTTAAGAAATTTTGAGAAAAATAAAGCTTTTGAGAGTTATTGAACAAAATAAAATAAATTCTTATTTTTAAGATGGCAGCATTTCCCTACCGGTTCCACACTTAAACTTTTTCCAAACATAACTAAAAACAAAAAATTTCGCAACTCAAAATCATACATTTATTACATTTTTCTGAAAAAAAATGTAGGTACTACATCAAAATGTTTTCCACCATTTTTCTCCAAATCTATCAATTGTACGATAAAAAGTGCCTTAACCTTTTTTTATGTAGAAGGACATGATCTACAATGTATACCAACAACTTTTTTCAAAAAAAAACCCTATCCCTCCTCTAACATAACATTGATCCCCTCCAAATTTAGGGTACTTTTTAGAAAATGTTTACGATGTAAAAATGAAGCTCTCCACCAAAATTCAGCTTTGTCGGAATTTTTTCGAAGTCAATATCTAATTTTTCTAGAATTAATGATTTTAAATAAATCACATATATAAATTACATATATCACAAAAAAATTATGTATTTTCGATAATATACAAGAATATTATGATTTAAAATTTAAAAAGTCTTAAGAACACATTTCTTAAAAAGTAAACAAAAAGGAACAATTCAATAATAAGGCAAAAGTAAGAGAAGCATAGTTTTGAATCTGGAGTCCAAACATTATCGTTTGGGGCACATAACTCCATATATAAAAAAAATAATTGCTTCAACAGTTTCTAATTTAAATCTATTAAACCTTTTTGTTTTGATTAGCTGAGATCTGAAAATGCTCTCTCTGCGGCTGCAGAACTTTGAGGAAACGTCATGAATTTCATAATAAAGTTGGAAATGTTCTCAAAAAGGCTCTTCACTTCACACGCATATCTCAATTTTAAAACATCCGTCCAAAACTCTTATATGTCTTATCCAAAGGAAAGTAATGGAAATAGAACCGTAGTTCAGACTACTCAATATTTTCAGCAAAATGAAATAAAAGTGCTTTAAACTATAAATTGACTCGTTCTTAAAAAAATTAGTCAAATCTAAAAAAGATGAGTCCCTTTTTACTCAAATGAGTCCCAGTGGCAATAGTGGTAGGTATTGCTTTTTATAGTTAAAAATGAAAATAAATTCTGATTGAGTGGTTCAAGTGTGTTTAAAAAGCACATCACAGTTCAGAGCTCGCTATGCTTGTAACTAGTTCAGTACATAATCTATGTGTTCGAACTTTGTTCAGTGCTCTGCTCTGAACGAAAAAAGAAAAACGCCTATAGTCAACCTCAATATCCCACGCAACATCAAACCGTTCAGTCGCTCCTCTCTGGTTTTGCCTCTCAGATAGGTTTTTAATCGCCGCAAGCATGAACAATATCGCTCGCTTGATGCCACAGATACCGGATGTATCGCACCGATCTGCCTAAAGCAGATCGGTGTTTTATATAAGGATGAATCGCAAACATTTAACGAGTCTATAAAGTTCCTGGGCCGTTTTTTTCATTAGCTATACTCACAAAATTCTTGCAACCATAGTTAATTTAACATTGACACATATATCTCAAGAAAATTAAAGAAATAGGCGGAACATCTTAGTCGATTTAGTTATTTTTAGTATGATACTAGGCTAAAAAAAGATTTTGCTAATTTTAAACCAGCTTAGTACCGTACTATTTTCTTAACATTTTACTTAAGCTAAAATCACAAAATGTCTACTTTATTTTTTTAGTATCGTACTAAATCCATATGCCACTTTGACATTTACAAACGTCAAAAAGTTATGTTCGCTTACTTTTGTGCACTATTTTAGGCGTGTTTAGTTGTAGTTTATTAAGGAAATAGATTTAGTATGGTGCTAGTTAAAAAGGGTTTAAAATTAGGAAAATATAATAAAGTTCTTTAGTATTAGCAAACTGTTAAGTAGTATCATGCTTAGCCCTTAACATCAGGCTGTTTAAAATTTTGCGCCATACATTTTTAGCTGCTCCACATCTTCAATTCGACTAGAAAAGCATCTAAGCATAAACCTTATCTGGCAATTCCTGGGCAGACCTTATTATTTCTACATGTTCAAGTTTGCCACATTTTTCGAGCAAAATATTTTGAATTTTACAAAGCAATTCGAATTCACGATGGTCGAGAAAACTATTTTTTAATTGCATGAATAAATGGTCCAAGAAAGGAACGTAGTCAGAACGTCGAAATATTCTTCTGGATCACCTTCGTAATTATCTAGGCCATCTCTAGCGACTGGCTTTTAGTAAATGTATTTGGAAATAGGGAAGTGCATTTTTGTATATTTCAGTAGCAGGCCCCTTTATTTGTGACGTAACACTGATTTCCCCATTTCAACCCCCAAACCCCCCCTGGGTTCTCCACTGGTTACATCGAATATATTCCACGTGTTTTTGTAAATCCGTTGTATTTATATATTTTATTTTTATTTATCTCGGCAACAACTTAACTCATTAAGATATAATGGGGCGTATTCATAGTCATTTTTAAACTGTGTCTAAGTTAAACCAGGGTTTAGTGGAATTTTCAGACGTTGAATCTATTTTTTTGAGTTTATCATTCCAAAATATTTGAAGCTATATTTGTTTAGTATTTTGTGACCTATAGTCCAAAATGCGTTTCGCCCGGGCACGATAGTTGGGCTCATCAGTTAGATGCTATCGTACCATTTTAAGACGCAATATTTTTGGTCGATGTCTACTGACTAATAGAATTTGCAGCATATATATACTGCAAATTATATTTTTCTAGGGGAATTTGGTTAAATTCATGCACCTAGAAATATGTATTGATTTTATGCCCGTGGTCTGGCCAGTAATTATATTCGAAGAAAACACAAATAATATTTACATATTATTTTTGTTTTTGTGGACTGTGTGGATTTGAATTGAATTACTGGCCAGACCACGGGCATACAATCAATACATATTTCTAGGTGCATGAATTTAACCAAATTCCCCTAGAAAAATATAATTTGCAGTGTATATATGCTGCAAATTCTATTAGTCAGTAGACATCGATCAAAAATATTGCGTCTTAGAAAGGTACGATAGAATCTAACTGATGAGCCAAACTATCGTGCCCGGGCGAAACGCATTTTGGACTATAGGTCACAAAATATTTCAATTCGCTTTAATCCATACAGTCAACAAAAACAAAAATAATATGTAAATATTGTTTGCGTTTTCTTTGAATATTATATTATTGTAGTATAACAAAGCAAGTTAATAATATTATAAAAATATAAAACCAACAATTTGTAAATAAAATCAGTCTATATTCATTGAGCAAAAATTGTCTTAATAAGTCTAGTCTGGGCTTATCAGCGATTATGAATATACCCCAATATCTTATTATATTAAATAGTGCAAAGTATCATACATATGTACAATAAAATAAGGTATTTAATTTATTATACTTACGTATTTCATTTTTAATGTTTAAATTAAATTTAATTCACAAAAAAACAAGGAATGATTTTATTAATTAACTTTTTACTCCACTTTTTATCTGAACAAGGCGGTTGAGTCAGGTCATTTAGCCCACATCCATGTAAAATAAAATAGAGCTTCCACCTCCTTGCTCTTTCACACTTTCGCTTTGTGAGTTATATTTAATCCTCTTTATTTTTCTTCAAATCTGCATGTGAAGATAAATATAAATCACCTGTATTACACGTAAGGAGATGCATAAGCTATACAATAATCTGTTGTTTGATACATTTTCCTGCAGCATTTGCATGCACCCAAACTCAACCCCACCTCAAATCTTATATGTATTTGGCCAACCAGGTGATTGACACACATAATTTTTATGATGACGGAGAAGATGAAGGCGAAGGAATCATAACTCCACTAAATATAAAATATAAATTATTAACTTCTTCGGCCATTATTTGTTTATTTTTTTTATTTTTTTAGTACTGACTATCGCAAGTTCATAACAAAATTACTCGTATAACAAAATATTTTTCATTTAACATGTATGTGTGCATTCAGATCAAATCTGCGGAACCATTAGAGACCAAATCTTTCGTGTTGAGATTTGATCTTTTTGTTGCACTGAAACTCTTAAAATTCAAAAAGATCAAATTTTTGACAGAAAGATCAAATTTTTTCTTGAATGAGGCTCGTTATTAATTTCGCACTTTAATGGGGCAGAATACTTTAATGTGTAGGTACTTAGTGAAAGTACAAAATCTTGCTATTTGAGAAAAAAATTTCGACACTTTAACGGGTCCGATTAGTTAATTTGCACATTAACGTATTTCTCATAGGGTTGGGGTACCAAGACAATGCGCAGTGCATTTATTTTCAGTGAATGCCAAAAGTGTACAATTCCAACACTATAATTTTTCAGGTGGGTTCATTAACAATAAACTTGTCATTTAGTTTGAAAAAGTCTCGATTTCGGAAATTAAATCCATGTTCATAATAAACGCCGCGGGTAAAAATTAAACAGTTTGAGTTTTAAATAATCTGACTGCGACAAAAAAAAATCAACTGTTGGCTTATCCTGGTTATTCGGCTTTCCCGGTGCTTTTTAATCGAAGTGATGAGCATCATTCCATTATCAACCACCATAAGGGATGTGAAGGTGTTGCCATACAAGTTATGATGATTTAGTCGGTAAAAGAAGAATTTAGTTTACCATATTTATCTAAAATAATTAGATAACTACCTATTCTGTAAACTCAAAAATATATAAATTAAATATGGACGGTTTTGCGAATATCCTATCAATTTGCGGGTCTCCCAAGCAGCCATTTTTGTTTTTACAGTAGTACCAATTACTATTTTTCTTACATGTAATATGCATGCATACCTATATGTATATATGACTTATATACAAAATATTCAATAACTTAAATAAGGTGCAGTCCAATTCATTTTTTATATTGTCAAACTCCTTGACAATAGTTCAATAATTATTTTAAAGAAAATTGAGACATTTCTAACATGTTGAACAAATTTGCTCACACTAAATCTAGCAGATTGTGTGTTCCTTGGATTAAGCCACTACATTTATAATATTCTCTTTATTTAAATGGTTTACCAGAGGCAGAACTAACTAAGTAGGTAGTTAGCTTAGCTACCTATACCTATATTATCAAAATTTAAGCATGAAATAATAGAAAAGAGCAAAACACTCAAAGAAAAAATAACACGAATTAAATGAAAGAAAGACTTAGTATACCTATTTGTTGTATAAATAAAAAAAGAAAAAAAAAAAAACATGTGAAAGAGAAAACATGTGGAAATTTTCGGTATTGGTAGGTATTTTTGGAATTAACTTTTCGAGATAACCAAGGAAATCACAAACTCTTCATGGTACTTCTACTATATCATGAAACGTGCGCCCAATGCATACGTCGATGTCAGCCAGCTCCTACTCTCCTCCGTTCGGTAGTTTCTTTTGAAAGCGATACGTTTTTAGTTAGTTATCTTTAGGCTGTCATTTGATTCGGTTGGTTACAAAAAGAGAAGCTGTTTTCTTCCCCGATTATAAAAGTTACTTTTTAAATAGATGGTCAATATTTGTACATTTGTTTTTAAATATCTCTTTTCGGAATCTGAGAATTGAAGAATAAACCGAAATAAAAAGAAACACGAAGGAAATGAAAACAAAAATAACACAAAATTTTAAAATGTGCGCTCAGTAATTTCCTTTTCCGATCCGATCATATTATACATACTAATTTAAAAAGTATCTACATACCTATACCTATACGAATCTATCTACAAAGCCTAACACCCATACTTATAAATAATTGTGGTATACAAATACACAGTTCGTAGTGATAATTTCGGGTTTGAAATGTGTTTGGTTCGAAAAAAGTAAAAAAAAAAGATAAAGTATCCAGTTAAGATTAAATACTTAAGTTGTAAGCAGAAGCAGCGCCACCACACAATACCACATCTAGCGCCTCGCATTCGCATCACATCATAGTACTTACCTGACTTAGCATTTATGAATGTTCATTGTTCTTGATCGGGAGAACGTCTTGAGCATATAACTTCAGCCATCAGTAAACAGGTAAGTCGTTTCGTTACGCGCTACCACTTTGAATTCGGATCTCGTCATCGATCGCGATTGCGCGCTTAGTAGGTAAATCTGTACACGTGAACGCGAATTACGGGTAGGTCGGTTTGGTAGGTACCTACCTGTTGCAAAAAAAGCAACAAGGTGTTTCCTTTGAATGGGTACAATGCCACATATGTAGGAACCTCTTCAGTTGGAAGATACCCAGATGTTTGAGGCTTTGAAAGGCACGAAGTGAAACATACATGCACAGAATTGGTTAGCCTTGAAAGTACGCACACAATTTTTCATTGCAAGCAACTGTTGTAGATCATGAAATTAATAGTGTTTCACGGTATTTCGTGTCTGGTATCTGGCTAATTAGAGATATAGATGTAGGTACCCGTAGCCTAGACACACTACCCGCGGTCTTGTTTTATTTCGTATGCCTATAGATATTTATACATAAGTTCAGTTAACCACTATTTCATGTTTAAAAGTTTTCACGAAAAATCGTCTCACAATATGAAAGAAATAGGCAATTTTAAGAGAAGGTGCACAGATTCAAACCTAACAATGAAAGTGCTTCAAATTAGTCCTTTGGGTTCTTTGACTTCCTAAAATATAGTTTACATCTTTTAAGTACCTACCTATAAGAAGTAGAATTGAAAGGGATTGCGATCAATGTTTCGAGTGCATTCCAGTTAACGACAAAAAATCGACATTGAAGGAGAAGGTAGTTGTCACATGCACGTAGGTATAACAGATAAACCTACCTATATTATGTATCTAGATTGAGAGTTTTAATCAAAAGTAACTATTGTTTACCAGGGTTATTTGCCTTTCACATACTCGAGCAGTGTGTTGTGTTGTTATATTTTGTTTGCTTACCTACTTACCTATTTGGTTTATTGCTACGCATTAACCAATATTAAGAATATGTACATATCTGTTCGCTTTGCAGGGATGTGCTAATTAAACTAAAGCTTACGAAACAATGTTTTGGAGTTCATTTTTAATATAAATTCCGTAGGCATTCTATGTACATATGTATGTAGCTACTTAATAATTTATGTCATCACTTAGGTACTTTTGAATTGAACACCGCTCTCGTCAATATTATTGACATTTGACACCACAGGGGCTTATGTAATTAATTTAAATGGATACATTCAGATGTTGGTACGATATCTAAGATAGGTTAGTATCTGCTTAAGTTCCTGAATAACTAACATCGGATGGGTTAAAATCGTATGGGTATGTGCATATATATGTTTTTGACATTTCTCATGGGATACAAAAGTATACCCTGGGATTAGAACAACTCTAACATATCCCGATATCTATAATTCGATTTTTTAATGGGCTCAATGTTACCAAAACAGGAAATCGTAAATCCTTGCAGGTAAAACCGCTGTCAATATAGTTAGCCCTCGTTGCGACTGAAAACCACCATATGAACATGAACACCAATATATCTTTTAACTACTACGGTACAACGCGGGTATAAGAAACTCTAAAACTCTTTTTTATATGTATCAACCTCCAAACAACAACAGATATAGTTATATGAAAGAAAATGTATTATTTAGAAAGAACATTTCTTATAAAAGGATAAGTGAGGCCAAAACAGCAGATGAAGCAAAACTGTATCTTTAGCTTCTATGTAGATTGAAGAAAAAATCGAAGCATGAATATGAATTGCGATAACTGCTGTAACTTTAAAACTAATGTGAATCTACTGACCTACTCTTAAAACATTCCATACTTTCATCCTGAAGGTCACACTGCGTGTGAATCATCTTAAAAGCAGTTGATCCCCACATTAGTACCTAATACTTCCACATTAGGTACATATACTTACATATGAAGGAAGTTAAAAATATTTTTTTTATATATATCATATTATATTTTGTTAGTTGTCCGGATGGCTTCCGAATGCATCTGATACTGTTCGATTGGTATCAAATGACAGTTCTTCTCCTGGATAGAAGAGAAACTTCCAGATTTGAAGTCGGAATCAAAAGCAGAAGCACGCACACACTCCCACCCGCTAAATGTCAAACTCGACTTAAATGTAAACAACAATATTATGCACGGGTATGTGGCTGGGTTATTTTTTAACACGTATTACAAAAACTACACGAAATGCACGTTTCTATCTGGGTTTGCAAATATTAGTAGATATTAGGATTTGACGAACAGAGGGTACATTTAAGTAGTCGCAGTCGTTCTTATTTTATTTCTGAAAATCAACCATCATCATATTTTTTTTTGCTAATATTGCCCACCCTTCTTATTTTTTATATACTTCTCATTTGCTGCAACATAACCCACTGGGTTGACCATATGGGTTATTAGCGATAATAAAACACGGCTATTGTCGTGTAGGGATGGGTGGTATTGAAAAACGTCGATATTAAAATGGAAAACAACATCGATGTTAGAAATTTTCGAATACAAAATATCGATGTTTTTTAACACCGATATATTTTAATGCATTTTTTCTGAAAAATAATAGGTACCAAGATCAAAAATCGGAAAACAATTCAATATATTATAAATTCAAAATACCTTCATTGTTTTTAAAATTGTAGCAATGTATTTTTTAGTGTAATTAAAATTTCGCATAAATAGTTGTGAAGAGTAGTTCCGCTAAAGTGCAGTTATAACCATTATAAGTATGAAGTCATTGACAAAAGATTTCATCTTATTTTAAGTCGATTCTTGAATCTTAACATCGATTCTTGAATCTTACCATCGATTCTTGAATCTTAACACATGCTTCAATATGGATTTTGAAACATCGATATGTTTTTCGTCTAACATCGATGAACATCGCCCATCCCTACATTTTCGTGTCATTGTTTTGTTTTTTCCCGCCTTACACATACACTCACAATCACAATTCGATTGGAATCCCGAATCTGAGAGTTCTTCCGGATTATCAATTGGAAAGGACATTATACTCTGGTAAATTTGTTGCATAAACTATTAACATAAAGACCCGAAACATCTGCTTTCATTTGACATTTGCCTACAAGCGGAAACACGCACACAAGTAACTTTTCCGTTGATCTTCCAATAGACACATTAGGGGTATTCACGATCCGGTGTATCTGGTTTTGTATCATTGTAAGAGTGTAGCATTTTTTTGCACTACAGCAACAAAATATACTGAATATCAAAATCTTACACTTTTACAATACCCGAACCCTATTGTAACAGAAAAATACAAGGGTGTAAGATTTTTTTAACACAAACTTAAGCCTTCTTCAGAACAAATGTGAAACAGATTTTGACATTTGCTTCAGTGTTGCTACAGATTAGTAAAGATGTGTTCACAGTCTGTTGTAAAAAAATAAAATTTTACAATTTTACAAGACTTGGTACACCAGATCGTGAATACCCCTATTGATAAAAACACAGCCAACAATCTTTTCTGTTCATCTTCCTATAGACACATGGACAACACAGTCCTAGTAATCTGTGTTTGTTTTGTTTTTCGATTTCTCATCTATTCATGGATATGGTTTCAAAGGTACAAATACAACAATGTAAACTAATGGGTTTTGGGGGTGAAACGTACGAAGGTTTCTAATCTTATTATGGCTTATTTGTGATTTGTTGTCTCAACATGAACATAAAAATGTGAATGTTAAAGGAAAAAATAGAAGTATTGATGAAAAGGAAATGAACCACATGACATGAAACTGCCCACTGAGTAAAAATGCAATGTTTGTGGATTGGATTTTGAACATCTGTATGACCAGTTGAGTCGACCTGTTAAGTAAGGGCTGACTCATTCAAGAACCAATATGAATGCAATAATACAAATCTTACCATTGGAGATCTCTCAGCAGAGCCTGAGTAAACCGAGTTGGATCTAGTAGAGCATGGTCAGATATCTCCGATTTAATTTTGAAATAAACTTAAGCGCAGAACTGTCATATATTATTATAATTGTTTTTATTAAAACTTATTTACCAGCAGATCCAAAGCTTTCGTTTCCCGAATTCATTTTTGTTTTTAATTGGTTTTACTTTAGTGACTATTGTTAAAATTATGAGTAAAGTTAGTCGCACCCAGCACTTTGCTCCGCTTGATCGGTCATTTTATTCTGAGCTAATGGTTCATGAACCGATTTAGCTCTGATTTAAAAAAGAAACACGAGTTGAGAGATTAAATGTGTCCGAGCTAAAAAAGAAACATAGATCTTTTCTTGACAGCTGAGTTCATTACTCGGAGCTAAAAAAAAAACGCCACATAAGTTCAGTTTTTAAACAGTTTCAATTAATCGCAACACTATGCATATTGGGTGTGCTTTGTTTCATTCGTTTCATCTTATATGGCTTACCTATTACGTTTTTACCTTTTCTCTTCTGAATACATAAGGTATGTAGGTACATACCTACTCGTATTATATATTAAACTACTATAATCTATTAAGCATTAAAAAGACTTTTCCTTTATAGGATTCAGTATTGCGAGTTCCATGATTGACATAATTTCTTGTCCGATTATTTTTAGTTATGTTTCGGCATGCACTTTTTTCTAATTGATCTTTCCTTATTAGATTGCCTCACCCGCCTAAACGGGATAGATAGGGTCATAGCTTGTATTTTGTCTCCTTATAAGTTACAAGCCTGCGTTATTATTGTGCGACCGACGACTCACGGTTTCTTTATAATGGATGTCCAATCAAATCAAATCAAATCAAATTATATATACATATTTTGTATACATTGTACATACATACATACATAATGTAGGTATATCTTCCAAGTCTCAACTCTTTGACGTCTAAAGATTGAAGAGGTATGGTAGAAATCTTAAATTTAGCTGTAGGATATAACCTGGCTTATAATATATAAACATTTTTGTGTATACAATTGTGCAAATGCAGCACTGGATATAATATGCTTTAGTACCTACGGACATGTATGTAGGTATTGTATACAAATACATTCATAAACATTAAAAATTGATATAAAAAAAACAACATATCTACTAGCAGATTGTTCGAACTTCGAATGGAGTAGCGGACTGGAAGAGCAATAATCACTTTTTTCGAATTCTATACTGAATATACCCATTTACGCATACTATAAAACAAAAATAATATCGAAAGAGAATTTGCCTCTAATTAGCTGGCATTCATTCATTAAATTCTTCAACTTACAGCAGGTTTTGGTTTTTTTTTTTTGGATCTTTGTTGATCTATTTTTCAATTGAATCAATCAATGATTATGTCGATTAATCCAACTAATTGTATCTATACTTATTTAAACTTTATTCATATCTAGACAAAATTAACGACAATCAATTAGATAAGAAAGATGAGAAAATATTTAATGAAGGTATTCTCAATTCCACATAGAGCAGAGATACCTTTTTAAATTATTTAAAAGTTGATCAAAGACTACAACAACGATGGAATCTTTCGAGTATATTTTCAAATTGAATTCTATTTGCGTTTTGACTTGTCATGAGAAACCAAGCAATTTATTTGTTTATTTTTGTAATGTTGGGACTTTAGAGCAAAACAAAGGCAAAGCGAACAAAAAAGATCACGACTGAAAAATGCCGTTGACCTTTTTCTGATAACAAATATAGAGCACTTTGTAGTATTAATCATTGCTAATGTTTTATTTGATCGGGTAACTCGTACGATGTCAAAAATGTACCGGACATTAGGATTACTTACAAACATAATACGAGTATACCTATGCACATTATTATACATATGCAAATCGGTTGTCAAAATTCAGATGTACTGTTTTAGATCGGTCGCCATAATTAAGATATTTTCTTAAGAAATGATTTTCCTTGACGGTGTTCATATTCTAGAGAGATATTTAAAAAAATGCACTGTAGAATTGCTTTGTTTTTACTTTTGTAATATAGCTACCTATCAACAATAATGATATTCATATGCAACGAGATAATTTTTCGCTTTGCAGAAAAATATAACGCTAGAGGTTTAAATGAATACCCCCTTAAATATACCTGCATAAATTTGGGAAATAATCAGCTGTTCGTTAAACTAACTTTCTTCTCTTTCAACATTAAATTCGTGAGCTAAATTTTCTGCTTTGCGGAATATTTTCCCATACAAACTTTGACAGCTCATTTCTGCGGAGTTAAAATTATGTGGTTTTAGAGGTGTATCCGGGTTTTCCGCCGTTACATGAATATCGAATACCCTTAATAGGCGTTTTTCGTTTTTTGTTTAGTGCAGAACAATGAATACAGTTCGACCACATAGATTATGCTCTGAACATGTTCGAAATAGAGCGAGCTCTTAACACTGATATGTTTATTTAAACACACTTGAACCACACAAATCAGAATACGTTTTCATTTTAACCACTAAAGGTAACGCAAAGCTATCCTTTTTTGTACACAGATACACAGCAGATATAGAAAATCAATAACTGAACTTTTTTCGCCAACTTAATCTGATTATTTTTTTCTTCACATTTTCGTTCTTTGACACATATGACATTTGGCACGTTCAGCAATTTACTCACATGCTCAGTCGATTATGTTAGAGCACGTCGAGTGCGATCTACACATGCTCAGAACGAAAAAAGAAGCACAAACACATTTTTTGACAAGTCAGACTAAACTAAAAAAGAAAAACGACTAATGTTAACCAATGCTGAGCGTTAGAAAAGCCACTGTGTGTCTAACCAATGGCAGAGGCAGAAGGTAAATGTACTGATATCTATTAAGCAATTAAGCGGCTCATAATAAGCGCAAATGGCTGCGTTCACAAATATGATCAGCTATATACAGATATGTTTGTGTTGTTGTAATCCCGTATAAAAAAATAGCTGTGTCCTGTATCCTATGCGACATTTCAACTTAACCTATCCTGTGTTGGTTGTTCAGAAACTTAAATGGATACTTATACCTATCTTAAATATAGGCGCTATGCATATTTCATACCCTAATAAAATCAAAAAAAATTTACAATAACAGAATCTTACTTATGACTTATGAGAACATTACATTACGGGGTGCTGCATCAGATACAAACCGGTATGGATCGCAGGTATAGAGCCTTGGTTCTTAATATTGTATATAATAAATTGTAGGATGGATGATTCAAGGAATAGTTACATAAAGGTACCTACAAATGTATATTTAAATGGATTTTAATTATGATAATTAGGAGGGTAATATATGTATACCTACCTACATAGGCAGAACCTAGGTATGTAAATATGTACATATATTAGGAAAGTGATGTAGGTGGTAAGGTAACTACAGTGAAATCTCTAATAAGAGGACACTCAATGTCGCCCAATGTTCGTCCGGTTATGAGAACTGTTCGGTTAAGTGTAATAATAAGAAAGCCAATTACAGCAAAAAATAACACCAAGTTAGTTACCCGGGAAATTCCCTAAAAAGTTTTCAACAAAACATCGCTCCGTCCGGTTATAAGAGATTCGCGTCCTGTTATCAGAAATTTTCCTATGAAATTGCTTACTTATTAAAAATAAAAGATAAACTGTACTGCGAACGGTCCTTTAGTTTTTTTAGTTGCTTGAATTGTTCATAAAAAATAATCCCTCAAAAAAATTATGCGTCCGCGTATGGGAGGTTTTTTTTTAATCTAAAATGAGCATGAAAAAGTGCCCGCGTCCATTTATGAGAGTGTCCGCTTATAAGAAAGTAATTTGGATAAGAAATTCAAAGGAGAAGTTTGTTCCCGAAAATATGCCCCTTTAAGGGAATTGTCCGCTTATTGGAGCTGTCCGAAAGTAGAGCTTTCACTGTATATGCATATAACCTTATAATGATAGGTAAAATATACATAATATTCATGTGATTTTTCAAGATATATACAAATGTCTATGGACCTACATAGTACCTGCATATGAGATATTCAGTTTTAGTGACGTATGCAAAAATGTTATGAAGGGTTTTCCATTAAGGGCGGGTCGATTTTAAAATTGAACAAAACAAGTTGTATATGGGATATCTATAAGCTATTATCTTTATTTGAGAGCCCTATCGATGACATTATGTATGAAATATAACATAGTTCAAATTCCCGCCGCAGCTTCGCTGGGTGGAACGCATACAAAAGGTTCAATTTTCGATGACTTTGGCGCATAAATCAAGCCGAATTTGACCGATGGCATCGATTATGTTGTCTTTGAAGCCCGCGTTAGTTTCAGGCTTATTTTCATAGACTTGCGACTTAAGAAAACCCCACAAGAAAAAGTCTAAAGGGGTCAAATCACACGATCTTGGTGGCTAATTCACGTCGCCTTGGCGCAAGATAACCATGTCATAAAACCGTTCGCGCAGAATATCGATTGTGTCTTGAGCTGTGTGGCACGTAGCGCTATCCTATTGAAACCAAATGTCTTCGGTGTCCATATAATCCAATTCAGGCCACAAGAAGTTGGTGATCATCGACCTGTAGCGATCGCCGTTGACGGTGATGGCCTGATCATTTTGGAAGAAGTACGGACCGATGACACCTCCAGCCCAAAATCCACACTAAACAGTAACTTTATTTGGATGCATTGGCACCTCGTGAATCTCGCGTGGATTGGTGTCATCCCAAATCCGGCACTTTCGCTTATTCACGTACCCATTCATCCAAAAAAGGGCATCATCGCTAAAGAGGCGCATCGTTGCTACTATATAGAACACCCATTTTGATAATAAAGTTTTATCATTTGCGCGTGTTGCTCGACGCTGTAACTTACCGTGATGATTTGTCTTTAGTGACTGATTAAAAGACGATATTTTGACAGAAAGTTAAAGAAACAATATGGCCGCCACGAGCTGTCAAAATCAACCCGTACCTATTGGAAAACCCTTTAGTTATAGTTTGAGGGAAAAAATGAATTCTTAGACAAATATGAATACATCACAAAAATATATGTCGAAGTAAAAATCGTTTTGTAAGCATATACCAACAAACAAATTTCAATCATCAATTTAATGGGCTTTTCGATAAAAACAAGAACACTGTTAAATGCCACGGATCAATGAAAATTTTATAAATAAGTATCTCGAAAACTGTATGACGGATTTTGAGGAAATCCTGTTTTTTATTTTAAGTTCTTTGAAATTTTTTTTTTGAATTTTGGTACCTATGCTGTTTTTTAGAGTTTATTAATAAAAATGTGATTATAAGACTTAAAATAATTTTTTTGATTAGTTTTAAAAATATTGATTTAAAAAAATGTGTATCTAGATCTTCTCAAAATATATAATTTGAACCGTTATATGAAAATTACCATTAATAGACTTTTCCCGTAAATTTGGTTCTGATTAAATGATAGCTAATACCAACAAGTAAATTCTACAAAAATGTGGTGCCATTTTCGAGCAACGGTCCTTAACGGTTATATGGAAGGAACCGTTGTTTTTAGGCTTAAAATAAAATTTCCCGTCTGAGAAATGCCACAAGAATCACATATACCATTTTGAGGGTAATCGCTTAAGTTGTTAATGCCGGAGCTCGGTACACATACCGACAGAAAGACATATATTTTTGTCGATCACTTTAGTTTAGTAGTTTTAGTTAGTTTTAATTAGTATAAATTAATTATATCTAGTTTAAATAAGTTTTAGTCTAGGTAGTTTGCAAATTTAAAAAATAATGTGATTTAATCGCAAGTAAAAATCAAACTTGCTCAATCTATCTACATCGTAAAAGGCTAAAGCAATTTTCTTTCAAACTTGGTACTTAAGCGTTTTAGGTGCATCGAATCCTTTTTTAAATATTTTTTGCCCCCAAAAATAACGGTACCTGCTATACAATTTTGTCTACCATACATAATAATTCAAAAACGTCTCTACCGATTTTGATAAAAAAATCTGTGCACTATATAGACGCCTTCGATTGGCCAAAAAGATTGATTTAGTTTTTGATTTTAAATCAATTTTGCAGATCTGGATTTTTCGGCAGATCCACCCCTCTTTTACTAACATCACTTATGCATCATAATTGACAGACATCGGTTAACAAGACAGCTGATACCGCTAGCTGGTTCACAAAAACAGATATACACCAATACCTTAGCAAATAAAAATCAATCTGAAAACGTATTCGATTCGTTATG
Organism: Philhelius pedissequus; assembly: GCA_910595825.1. Taxonomy (NCBI): domain Eukaryota; kingdom Metazoa; phylum Arthropoda; class Insecta; order Diptera; family Syrphidae; genus Philhelius; species Philhelius pedissequus. Next base: position 81,545,311 of record OU343160.1, on the reverse strand, counting down.
AAAAAAATCAGTTTATAGATTAAAATATAAATTTTACCAAACGTAAAGCCCAATAGTCTACATTCCGGTGAAAAAGTTTTGTAACATAGATATCTGTCATTTTCGATTTTCTCATTAACGGCTCGACTGATTTCGGTTAACATTTTGATATAGGAGATCTTATAATATATCTCGTACTAAAATTTTCGAAAAATAATTTTTTCGGATTTTTAATTTAATATATTAAATACCTGCTTAAAATTGCCAAATTATTTTATGGAAAATATATTAAGAAATTGTATTTATACAAAAATTAAGTAAACAATTATATTCAAAATATATTTAGATCTTTACTGAAAATCTTATGTGCTTACGATGTGATCGAACATAATGGGCAAATACGCGCGATACAGTCGTTTATTGTATTTAAGATACATTCAAGTAATAAATCCTCTATAATTTGAAAGGTCTGTCGTCAGTGGCGTATTGTGATGTGCTTTTTGTTTCTCAGCCGAGGTTTTGCTCGTCGGATAGCCAGGGTCGTAAATGAAGAAAACACGAAACTTCAAATGAAAGGTCTTAAAACCTTAATATCAAAATCTTTATTAAAAACAACTCATTAATTCACAACTTACAATATTTGGTTTGGATAAATTCTGGTTATGCGGATATTCTGGTTTAAAGTGGCAGTATTGATACTCCTTCAAATAAAGTGTATTTAAGTCCTGGTTAAGTAGTCCTTGGGGGTTGTTTCTGGATCTGGTGCTATCTCTGGGTATTCTGGTTTTCTGGTTAGTTCCTGGTCAATTGCTTCTGGTATCGGCATGGGCTCTTAGCCCCCTGGTGACGGATCGGCAGGTACAATGCCCCTGGCGGCGATCAGCAGGTATAATGCCCCTGGTGGCGATCAGCAGGTATAATGCCCCTGGTGGCGGATCAGCAGGTATAACGCCCCTGGTGGCAATCAGCCGGTATAAAGCCCCTGGTGGCGGATCAGCAGGTATTAATGAACCTGGTGGCGATCAGCAGGTATAATGCCCCTGGTGGCGGATCAGCAGGTATAAGGCCCCTGGTGGCGATCAGCAGGTATAATGCCCCTGGTGGCGGATCAGCAGGTATTAATGCCCCTGGTGGCGATCAGCAGGTATAATGCCCCTGGTGGCAGATCAGCAGGTATAATGCCCCTGGTGGCGATCAGCAGGTATAATGCCCCTGGTGGCGGATCAGCAGGTATAAGGCCCCTGGTGGCGATCAGCAGGTATAATGCCCCTGGTGGCGGATCAGCAGGTATAAGGCCCCTGGTGGCGATCAGCAGGTATAATGCCCCTGGTGGCGGATCAGCAGGTATAAGGCCCCTGGTGGCGATCAGCAGGTATAATGCCCCTGGTGGCGGATCAGCAGGTATAAGGCCCCTGGTGGCGATCAGCAGGTATAATGCCCCTGGTGGCGGATCAGCAGGTATAATGCCCCTGGTGGCGGATCAGCAGGTATAAGGCCCCTGGTGGCGATCAGCAGGTATAATGCCCCTGGTGGCGGATCAGCAGGTATAAGGCCCCTGGTGGCGATCAGCAGGTATAATGCCCCTGGTGGCGGATCAGCAGGTATAAGGCCCCTGGGGGCGATCAGCAGGTATAATGCCCCTGGTGGCGGATCAGCAGGTATAAGGCCCCTGGTGGCGATCAGCAGGTATAATGCCCCTGGTGGCGGATCAGCAGGTATAAGGCCCCTGGTGGCGATCAGCAGGTATAATGCCCCTGGTGGCGAATCAGCAGGTATAAGGCCCCTGGTGGCGATCAGCAGGTATAATGCCCCTAGTGGCGGATCAACAGGTATAAGGCCCCTGGTGGCGATCAGCAGGTATAATGCCCCTGGTGGCGGATCAGCAGGTATAATGCCCCTGGTGGCGCACAGCAGGCAAAAGCTCTGGTAGATCAGCAGGTACCGAAGCCCCTGGTGGCAATTACCTAACTTGCAACGAAACCCCTTACCACTGGTGGGGGGAAGTTCCGAGCAACAAAGCTTCAATTGACCTAATCGACCTACCTCGTCGGTGGTCAAAGCTAAACTGACTGAATGAATCAAATTTACCAATAACGCACGACTTCAAGTGTGGTCGAAGGGGTGCCTTTCGTCTTTCATCAAAGGTCCTCATGTAATGTTTTCAGTCAACACTGAATGTAAACTGTGAGGGTGACGAATGAAAATAACAATTATTGATTGTTTTTCTGCTGACGTCACATGCTCTACCGAGTGCGAATTCTATTGTTACTAAAGGCAATTTATGCTGAACATATCTTAGTGGGTGTCGGCAGAGTGAAATTAATTATTGAACCGAGGAAAAGTAGGTAGCATGTAACACTTCGTTACATACCATCCCCCCTTTGGAGACGAGAACCTTCTCGTCTGTAAAAAGGTAAGAAACGAAAATACTGCGACAAGTGTCCGGCCATGATGCAAAAATGTAAAACAACAACGAGAATATATATACTACTGTGTAAAACCCACAACTATTTATTAAGATGAAATGTACAGTTCATAACGAAAGAGAAAAAGTAAGAAAAAAAAATTAATTCATCAAATTAACGAAAACAGCTTCCTGTAAAAAAATACTTAAACTACCTACTAGTGCCCTATATGACTTTTAAAACAAAAACAAACAGCTTCTTGCTGGAACAAAAGAAATTTAAAAAAAAACAAAATGGACTGGAAATCAAGAAAAAAGAAAAAGCTTAAACTAGTCATAATTCAAAAAAAAAAACAACCCAAAATTAAATGCACTCATCCTCAAGACTGGCTGTATTGACAGCGGTATTTTAGGGTGTAAACTCTATCCTCTTCTTCATCCCACTCCTTGGATGCTCGAGGATGGCGACTCCGGACTTTATTATTCGCACATGTACCTTTCCATGCCGTAGTTTTATAGAGAACCTTTGCCGTCGGTACTTGGGGTTATACTCCGCATGGCGAGTTATCTTTACCCCCAGGAAAGGGTCGTATAGTCTAGATCTAGTGTCCGGTGGCTGGTTGCACGATGTTTTCCTGGCCTGAGGCCCGCTGGTCTGCAGCATCATCGGGAAGTTTAATCCCATGTTCGCCCGCGGATTATCCATGGTTTGCGGCGCGGCGGCGGCAGGGGCTTCTCGATCTTTCTTGAGATTACCTTGCGGAGGATTAATCGGGGCCTGCTTGTCCTGAGGTAGTCTCCTATTGCAACTTGCGCTGGGCGTAGTGCGCTTGGATGGTGGCTTAGCTGATGCTAGCGAGGCGAGGGCGGCTGCCGAGGTGGACGGCATGTTTTGGTTTTCCTTAGCAATTGGTGGCGACTGAGTGATAGCGACTGGCATGGGGGTCTGAGTTGTCCCTCGTATCTGCTTTCGAGCGATTTTACTGGCGGCTGACTCGTCTCCTTCGCTTCCATTTTCGGGCATCTTCTTGCGTGGCCTAGCGATTGTGGTGTCTCCTAGGTTTGTTTCCTTTTGAAAACACACCTTTCTGGTTGCCTGCATTCCGGTGTGAGGTGTGGCCGGCAAAGTTTCGAGGTATACCACAGACTTTACCTGGGGCTTCATCTTAGCCGGGAGTGATGCTTGCCTTTCCCACGGCTGGCTAAATAGTTTCGTCTTTTTGGTTGGCTCCATCGGTGATGTTGAACTCTCGGCTTCTGTGGACTGAATGAAAGCGAGCTTAACTAGTTTTGATGATTTGTCTTCTGGTGACGAGAAACCTTTTAAATCTTTCAAATGAGAGCGAGTGATTTGGTTTCTCTTTCGGGTATTATTGTCTATCCTTCTTATTACAACGATGACCGGAGAATCAAATCGGATGACTTCGTATGGTCCTTCATAACGTGGTGCCAGCTTTTCCGTAAAATGATTAGTAGCGGAAGAGAGCGCCGTTACTCTCTTATATACTTGTTCTCCGATACTGGGTCTCCAATTTCTGCGCCGAAGATTATAACTTCGTGCTTGCTTTTGAGCCGCCGTCTGTAGATTAGTCCGTACCAGCTGATACAATGCTTTTAGTCTTTCTTCTCTTACGCTGATTTCCTCTTCGCAGTGGGGGTTGGGCAGATGAACTGCTTGTGGTGTTTGTATCTCTCTGCCATAATTGAGAAAAGCGGGGGTGAAACTGGTGGAATCATGCTTACTGGTGTTGATGGCGAAGGAGAGTTCGGGCAGGTGCTCATCCCAAGTGCGGTGGTTGTCATTTACGTACTGCGCTATCATAGTCTTGAGTACTCTGTTGACTCTTTCTGTTGGATTTTCTTGTGGTGTGTAAGGTGCGGTGAATCTTTGTTGTATGCCCATCTCAAGAAGAAAGTTTGTAAGAACAGCGCTGGTGAATTGACTTCCGTTGTCGGACAAGAGGAAGCGGGGGACTCCAAATTGCGCTATTATCCTTTCTCTTATTGTTTTTATCACTGCTTGAGCGGTAGCTACTCTCAGAGGGACAGCTACTACCCACTTAGTAAATTTATCTACAAAGACTAACATCATAGTATTCCCTTTCAGGGATCTTGGCAACGGGCCCACAAAGTCCATGCATACAGTGTCCCAGGGCGTATTTGCTATATGTGTGTGCATCAGGCCACTTGGCTTCTGTTGCGATGCTTTGAACTCCCGACAAACTTGACATTTACTCACGTACTTACATATGTCGCGGTACATCCCAGGCCAGTAGTACAATCTCATGATCCTAGCTGTTGTCTTAGATATACCTAAATGCCCTGCGGTGGTGGCATCATGGTTCTCGTGCAGGATTTTGGCTTTCTCATCGGTAGTAATGCACAATCTCCAATCCTCGTTCTGGCTTGACAATGGGTGCGCTGGAAATCTTCTAAACAGGCGGTTCTCGGTTATACGGTAGTCTGGATATCTTTCTGGATTCTGTTTTACTTGTCTGGTGCGTTTATGCGTCCAATCCTCAGTGGTGCTGGCTATCACCGCCAGATCACCTTGGGTTAATGGTAAAGGGTCTCTCGATAGCGCGTCTGCTACAACATTCATAGCTCCCTTACGGTATTTTATATCAAATTCATATTGCTGAAGCTCGATAGCCCAGCGGGCTAAGCGTCCAGAAGGGTTATCTAAAGAATGTAGCCATTTCAAAGAGTGGTGGTCTGTAATTACTGTGAAATGGTAACCTTCAAGATATGGCCTCATCTTCCTAATACCAAAAAGAATCGCCAAACACTCCTTCTCAGTAACCGAGTACTTCCTTTCCAAGTCGGTCAAAGTTCGGCTAGCGTAGGCGATTACCCTTTCCTGATTGTCGGAATTTTGACATAGCACGACTCCGAGACCGTGTTGGCTTGCATCTGTCTGTAGCACAAACGGGAGATCAAAATCTGGGCACATTAGAATTGGTGCTTCAGTTAGCCTTTTCTTGAGTTCCTGAAAAGCTACTTCTTGCTCGGCACCCCATACCCATTCTTGTCCTTTCTTGAATAATTTTGTTAAAGGCGTAGCTACCAACGCGAAATCTTTTATAAACCTCCGGTACCATGAAGTGATTCCTATGATACGCCGTAGTTCCTTAACGCTATGGGGAGGTTTCAAATCGCGAACGGCGGCTATTTTCTCGGGGTCCGTGCTGATCCCGCGGTCGCTTACCACATGCCCAAGGTACACGGGTTCCCTTTTACAGAATTCACATTTTTCCCTATTTATCCGGAGGTTAGCGGCTTGCAGTCTCCTAAACACTTCTTTAAGATGTTCGAGGTGATCTTCGAATGATTCACTTACGATAATTATGTCATCTAAATAAGCGAAAGCATAATTTTCCATGTCGGCTCCAATAATGCTATCCAACATGCGCTGAAAAGTGGCGGCGGCGGAGCTAAGGCCACAAGGCATCACCTTCCATTGGAAAAGGCCGCGTCCGGGCACAGTAAAGGCAGTGGCTGGCCGAGATGCATGATGCAGTGGTATCTGCCAATAACCCTGCTTAAGATCGATTGTCGAAATAAATCTAGCTGCCCTGAGTTTGTCCAAAATTGCAAAAAATCTGCGGGAGCGGGTATGCGTCCATAACCGAAACTTCGTTCAGCTGTCGGTAGTCGATACAAACTCTCCATGAACCGGTCTTCTTCCGCACCAACACGATAGGTGAACTGTATGGGCTATTGGATGGCTCGATTTTATCATCCCGGAGTAAGTCGTTGATCTCATCGTCAATAATTCTTTGCATCGCTGGGTTCCTAGGGTAATACCTTTGTTTAAAAGGTTGGTCGGTTTTTAATTTTATATGATGTACGGCCGCGTTAGTGGTGCTGGGTAAATGTTCGAATTTTGGGAGTTCCGTATCGAGTAACTTACGCAGGACTTCTTCTTGTTCCCAAGACAACGGTTTTCCTCCCAGTGCGCAAACGCGATTGCGGTCGGGGCTAGGCACACCTTTAACCATTGGTATTTCTTTGCTCGTAAAGTCATTTTGAAGTCAGTGTTTAACAGCACGTCGACACCTAACACCATATCTTCGGTAAGCTGTTCCATATATGTCACTTCCCCATGAACTAATTGCCCACCGATGTCAATGGTTAGGAAATAATGCTCTCGACTCTCGACAGGGTTTCCGTTGGCCAAGTGTGTCAAATGTTTCCGGTATCGCATTGGTAATTTATTCCTTCGCAGAACTCGGCGGGTTTTAGCGTTTATAAATGATTTAGTGGCCCCGGTATCTAGCAAGGCTTTTATTGTTTGGCCGCAAATCCTGACAGGGATGAAACACCTTGGATCTTGCCAAGCTTCTCGTGGCGAATGCTGTCCTAAAATTTGTACTTCACCCACATGCTCCGGGCCGGGCGCTTGTCCCCCTGCGACTTGGTCATCGCATGGCCTGGTTGAAACCGGCGCTGGGTCTGGTGAATTGGGTTGTTCCATTCCCTCAGTGTAAGGAACACTTTCGTTGGTCTGCTCTAGGGTCGTCTGGCTCGGCAAATCAGGTCGGGAATCTAATATGGACGCCCTGTGTGGATGACAGTCACAATCATCTGTCCGACGACCATCCTCCCCACAGTAAGAACAAAATAGTCGGAAAGGCCGATGGCAACTACTCTTTGTATGCCCCCGCTGCTTGCAATTCCAGCAGTGAGTTGCTCGGTCGTACTGACCTGTGGTGCGGTTCAAGTTACTTCGGTCAAGGGTTACTCTGGGCGGTGGCGACCAACGGTTGAATGTTTGTCGATTCGATGTCGAGTTTCTGTTTACTCCAACTGGAGGTCGGGATGACAACGAGCGCGAGTTGCGGTCTTCCGCCTGTATGTATTCATATTTCTCGGCTAACTTCATTAGCTCGTCCAAGGTCTCGAAGTCTCGTCTCTTAATATATAAGTGATATTCCGGACGGAGGCTATCGTAAATTCGGTCGACACATTCTGAAAGAGTTAAATGTGGGTGCCGATGTATGAGGTACTGCGTGGCCTGAATGAATTCCTTAGCCTTCTCTCTTGGCCCTTGCTTGCGTCGCATAATTTCATCCTCTAACTTATGTACGAACCGGGCAGGCAGGAAGTGTCCTAAAAAGGCATCTTGAAACGACCGCCATGTTCTAAATTCGGTCTTATTTATCCGGTACCATTCTAAAGCTGTACCTCTGAGAACCTCTGGTAGAGCTCTTAGCATATCTTCAGGCTGGATATCGTAACATTCAATTAATTCCTCCACCCGTTCCATAAATTCCAACGCGTTGCCTTTAGAATCGAATCTCAATCCCCACTTTCGCACGGTGTTCATGACCTCAGCATCATGCCTGATGGGGAACCTGGCCAAGATTCGAGAGTCGGGTTGCGGACGGTCAGCGGCGGTACTAACTTCGGCACTGGGCCCCTGGCGTGCTTCTGGAGGCCGACCAATACCCCTACTGGTGCTGGCAGTGGCTGGACGAGGAGGAACCTGGAAAAATATCTCCGTAAAATTCGGTGACTTCGGAATTTTCTTTGCTTCGGTACTGCTGGTATTACTGGGTGGGGCCAAATCCTCAGGGTATTCTCTCGCATTAGTGAAATTTTCAATTTCCTCGCATAAATTCTGGGTGGATTTCCGCTGTCTCGCTTCCTTAATATAAGCGCTGAAACGGGCTCTTAGAACGGATATAGGACCTTCAGTTTCGATACCTAGCTGGCCCATCCGATCTACCAACTCCTGTTTCCTTAGGAGATAGATGGCTCCTAAGCTAGCGAAAACGTCGAATCCCTCTTCGGTATCGGACATGGTGAACTCTGATATTCTCCTTTTGTTGTGTGAGTGTTTAAGATTTTGTTTTTACGGGTGTGGACCTTAGTGTCCCTGCTCGGGCGCCAATTTGTGATGTGCTTTTTGTTTCTCAGCCGAGGTTTTGCTCGTCGGATAGCCAGGGTCGTAAATGAAGAAAACACGAAACTTCAAATGAAAGGTCTTAAAACCTTAATATCAAAATCTTTATTAAAAACAACTCATTAATTCACAACTTACAATATTTGGTTTGGATAAATTCTGGTTATGCGGATATTCTGGTTTAAAGTGGCAGTATTGATACTCCTTCAAATAAAGTGTATTTAAGTCCTGGTTAAGTAGTCCTTGGGGGTTGTTTCTGGATCTGGTGCTATCTCTGGGTATTCTGGTTTTCTGGTTAGTTCCTGGTCAATTGCTTCTGGTATCGGCATGGGCTCTTAGCCCCCTGGTGACGGATCGGCAGGTACAATGCCCCTGGCGGCGATCAGCAGGTATAATGCCCCTGGTGGCGATCAGCAGGTATAATGCCCCTGGTGGCGGATCAGCAGGTATAACGCCCCTGGTGGCAATCAGCCGGTATAAAGCCCCTGGTGGCGGATCAGCAGGTATTAATGCCCCTGGTGGCGATCAGCAGGTATAATGCCCCTGGTGGCGGATCAGCAGGTATAAGGCCCCTGGTGGCGATCAGCAGGTATAATGCCCCTGGTGGCGGATCAGCAGGTATTAATGCCCCTGGTGGCGATCAGCAGGTATAATGCCCCTGGTGGCAGATCAGCAGGTATAATGCCCCTGGTGGCGATCAGCAGGTATAATGCCCCTGGTGGCGGATCAGCAGGTATAAGGCCCCTGGTGGCGATCAGCAGGTATAATGCCCCTGGTGGCGGATCAGCAGGTATAAGGCCCCTGGTGGCGATCAGCAGGTATAATGCCCCTGGTGGCGGATCAGCAGGTATAAGGCCCCTGGTGGCGATCAGCAGGTATAATGCCCCTGGTGGCGGATCAGCAGGTATAAGGCCCCTGGTGGCGATCAGCAGGTATAATGCCCCTGGTGGCGGATCAGCAGGTATAAGGCCCCTGGTGGCGATCAGCAGGTATAATGCCCCTGGTGGCGGATCAGCAGGTATAAGGCCCCTGGTGGCGATCAGCAGGTATAATGCCCCTGGTGGCGGATCAGCAGGTATAAGGCCCCTGGTGGCGATCAGCAGGTATAATGCCCCTGGTGGCGGATCAGCAGGTATAAGGCCCCTGGTGGCGATCAGCAGGTATAATGCCCCTGGTGGCGGATCAGCAGGTATAATGCCCCTGGTGGCGCACAGCAGGCAAAAGCTCTGGTAGATCAGCAGGTACCGAAGCCCCTAGTGGCAATTACCTAACTTGCAACGAAACCCCTTACCACTGGTGGGGGGAAGTTCCGAGCAACAAAGCTTCAATTGACCTAATCGACCTACCTCGTCGGTGGTCAAAGCTAAACTGACTGAATGAATCAAATTTACCAATAACGCACGACTTCAAGTGTGGTCGAAGGGGTGCCTTTCGTCTTTCATCAAAGGTCCTCATGTAATGTTTTCAGTCAACACTGAATGTGAACTGTGAGGGTGACGAATGAAAATAACAATTATTGATTGTTTTTCTGCTGACGTCACATGCTCTACCGAGTGCGAATTCTATTGTTACTAAAGGCAATTTATGCTGAACATATCTTAGTGGGTGTCGGCAGAGTGAAATTAATTATTGAACCGAGGAAAAGTAGGTAGCATGTAACACTTCGTTACAGTATTTAAATATTTGGCTCCCCGTGCAAATAAGTTTTGCCGTTGTTAAGGTAAAAAAAGTACAATTTTGTAAAAATAAAAAAAATAATTTAACTATGGACTGCATTCATTTTATTGTAGTGAAACTTCTTTACCGGGGGTAAAAGTTTTCCATGCAAATGCAACGGCGCGGCGTAACGGGCAACGGCAAACGTCATTATATTTTAAAGCACACAAAAAAAACAAAGAATCTACTTATTTATAATTTTGTTTAATAAAACAACCAACACTGTTCCAAATATAACTTGGAATTTTTAAATTAAACTTTTTCATTATTAACTAATATTAAATTGAAAAAAAAACAAATTAAATCTACCAAATATACAAAAAAAAAATAAAAACAAATAAATTAAACTGTCATGTTGACAACCGTAGACCAGTAATACAAAGAATTCTAAGTCCGCTGTCAAATCCGAAACCATGCAATGCATTTGTAAGAATTGTTTATTCTTTAAACACAATTAATGTGATACGAAAACGATACGTGGGTTAAGGAGTCCTTATTTAAATTAGTGTCAAACTATGAGGAGGGTACACAATTCATGTCGCCAAGTTATGTTTAATTAATAGATAATGTAATTGAAAATCAGTTAGCATCAATATTATTTTCTTAAATCCGGTCTTGAAAAGATTCATCCCATTGAATTGTGAAATAGTTACATTCACTGTAACTCCTGTCTTATTTTCTTGAGCATTGTAAATCATTTCTTTTGCCAAATCTCCGATAAAATGTTCGGTCCATTGGCACTTGTGTAACAATTATATAACTGCTAAATGTTTGTGGCAGGCCCACTTACAAACGTGGTTCAAATATTTGATCCAAATTGCTGAACCATTAAAAGTGATGTACAGTGTGATAAATAAATAGACCCGAAAACCCTGCTGTCAACTTTTCCGTTCATCTTCCAATAGACACATTGATAAAACGCACACAAGAATCTTTTCTGTTCATCTTCCTATAGACACATGACACAGCCTTAGTAATTTGTTTTGTTTTCGATTTCACATCTATTTATGGATAGATTGCGAAATGTACAAATACAACAATGTAAAAAATGGGTTTTGGGGGCTGAAACGCACAAAAGTTTCCAAATTTGGTATTTGTGTTTGACAGTATGTTTGACGAATGTGAACCAAAATATTATTTATTCCGAATATGGAATAGAATGGATGGAAAAGGCGAAATGTTTATCCAGAATTTCTAGAATGAAATGAATAAAGAAACAAAAATAATATCGGGAATAGAAAAGAAAAAGATGACATCAGCCATTTGAAAGTGTTGTGATGACAAAAAAACAGGTAGGTATCTCTATGAGAAATAGTAAAAAAAAGGATTATTGATTTATTAATTAATGAAAACTCGCATTCAATTATTATTTATATATTTATTTCAAAAATAAAAATATGAATAATGTTTGCTCATCCATTTTGTTTAATTACTTGGTTTTCGCCTTTGTCTGCTGTCATTTTTTGCTTTCCTATGAGAGGGTTATTCCGAGAATATTCTTTTCGTTCAGTGTTTAACATGGAATAAATAGTATGATGTAAACGCAGTGAACCGAGGCGAAATCTCGATTACGATCTTTCACTCGAACGATAAAGAGATAAAAAGAGAAAATATGAATTTTTATTTGATAACGTGGCATGGGTTGGTGGATAAATAAACAAAAATGGTTTTGGCTTGTGCTTTTGAGAGACGAAAACGTGGAACTGTTGGTGCAAACACCAATTGGAAATCCTGAAAGTTTATTACGTACTATTGACATACTATACATGGACTGCTAGTCGATTGTGAGTTCCATACAAAACCTCTATTGAAAATGGGGAGATCGATCTTTACGCCCTTCGGAGCAAAGTAGCAAACAGAAATATTACTTTTAAAAGCCATCTATTGCCACTCTTGGCATGCCCACCATATTTAGTCAACAGACAAAGAAACTAGGGCCATCTATTGTTATTTTGTATAAGATAGGTGCTGACATCTATTGTTTATAGAAAGTAAACAATGCTAAAGTGCTTTAAGAAAAATTCATTTTTATGAATTTTAGGAAAGAGATTGCTTTTAGAGTTGAATTCGAATTCGATTAAATTAATTCTTTATTTTAATTAAAATAAATCAATTTATTTAGAAAATTGTTTCTCTTTTGTTAGTTTTCCGTTTCAGTAGTGCTTTAAAGGGCTGCGATTCTTGTTCTTCTTAAAAAATGCAAAATTTTATATAAACAATTAAATAATAATTTCGTATTACCATGCTTTTTTTGTTTTATTTGCATCGGCCACAAAATTCTTAAAAAAAAAAAATAAAATTTAAAAAAAGCCATGTACTTTCCATATATACATACGTATGGAAGAACTAACTAACTATTTAGGTTTGCGAATCGAATTCACTTCTGATGGTTGATGGAAATAGTAGATATATGGGAGTTCAGTATCTACTTTATACATACATTAAGAGTATTCATAAAACCATGTAAGCCTTTCCACATCAGAAATTGGAAAAGTTTACCACACACGTTTTATGAACGCGCTTAAAAATCAACTTGTAAACGTGGTTAATGATTTTTTTTCTTCCTATATCTTAACTTGGCCGTGGCGCGATAGGTGCTCGCCTGTCAACCTCGTGGTCGCAGGTTGGATTCCTGCCGTTGTCTTATTTTTCATAAAAAAACTAATTCAAAAAATTGTCATAAAATGTGTTGCAGGTTTGCTCATCCATGCTGATTAGGCATAACCCTAACAGCATGTGATTGAGTAAACTAGTATACCCATACAATATGACAACGTAATAAATAAAATAATAATAAAGAGATATAGATAAATAGAACACAGTTAATTCTCCGCATTAGTACAGCCGCCATCCCTGGAGATAAATTTGAGACAACAACCAGCTCTAGTCTCAGAACATCGCGCCACACATCTTTCCTATTCTTCTATCTCTTCTCTTTCATGCCCGCGCTGTGTTCAAAAGCATATAAAGGGTAACATCATAATCCCTTGAGCGCGTATAAATAATTTAAAAAAAAAATAACGGTATGTTTATTACTCTCATTATATTAAATGTCAAAAGTTTTCCACATTTAACAAATTCAGATGGTAAGCTTTGCAACACAAAATTTTACCGAAAAGTTCGCCATTTTTTGGTAAACTTTTTAATTTCGACAGCTCATTTACCATTTTACCACTTAACCTATATTACGCAGTTTACATACGAACTCAAAATTGGTGGTTACTGGGTCATATGCAGATTTTCGCATACCCAGGTCGTTTAGCTACTGTTCACAATATCGGTAAGAAGGAATTATCCCTATGAAATGGTCACGTGCTCGTATTAAAACTTCTCCCTCGAGACACTCATCATTTCGTTTCTTCCTCTTGATTATTCTTTTTTGATCGCATCTGTAGTCCTCTGAGCATTTTTGTTTACCGACTCCTTCAAATGCATCGAAAGATTCGCGCTTGTTTTAGATCCCCAAAATTCCGATAATATGGCCGTTTCTAAGGATCTTAGTTCAGCTTTCAGTCCTGCAGCTTCATTGTTTACCAAAGCCTATTTGTTGAGCATCACTTTGAATCAAGAGCAGCTATTACCTGTTTCCAATCTTTTTAAATGCTGAAACAGGGATCGTCCTACGCTGACCATTGTGTATTCAATAGATTGTTTACAGTAACATTATCTGGTTTATAGTCAAAAAGGATTGCAATAATTTTGCTCGTTCCGTTGATGCTGTGAAAAAATATATATACTGTTATAAATTTTAGGATGAGATTCCGAAATTAATAGAAAAAAATAAAACGCAAAATAACTTCTTGGGTATAATCCAACACGTGACTACTTTTATTCTCGATTATTCTTTTTTTTTTTTTGTAATCAATTTCTTGCCTTTCTGTTGGCAGACATTGCTGTCATTTTGGTGACCGCATCTAGCTAGCATTGCCGATGATTGCATTCAACCATGGGCAATATTCGTAACACTCTCCCCACCTTGAACTAGGACACCTCCACTAACAACCTTATCTAACGGCCAATCCTCGCACCGCTTTCCTCGATACTCGGCTAAACGATCAATGTGAACAATTCTCGGCTTCGCTCTAGGCTTTCTCTGAATTTTTATCGTAACGTCAGTGATCAACTCCATGACGCGATATGGGCCCTCCCAATCAGATTGGAGTTTGGGAGACACGCGAACTTTTCTTCAGGGGTTGTGAAACCAAACGAAGCTTCCTACCTGGAAACGTGGATTATGAGAACTTAAATCGTACCTGTTTTTCATCCTGGTGGCAGTCCTATACATTTCTTGTCGAGCTCGTTCATGTACCTCTTGTAATTGCTCCTGAAGCTGTTTTGCGTAACCAACTATTGTTACCTCTCCTGGTGGAACTCCAAATAATAGATCAGGTGGCAGTCGCATCTCCCTGCCAAACAGCATCGTAAAAGGAGATTGTTTTATTGATTCTTGCTGTGCTGCTCTGTACGCCATTGCAAAAAGAGGAAGAAAATCATCCCAGTCGTCTTGCTTCTCGTTAACGAATTTGGATAGATAATGCAAAACCGTCCTGTTCATTCTCTCGACTAAGCCGTCAGACTGGGGATGAAGAGGTGTTGTCCTGGTTTTGTGAATACCCAGAATTTCCATAACATTCTGGAACACATCCGCTTCAAAATTTCTACCCTGATCGGAATGTACCTCAACTGGAATTCCAAATCTGCTGAAAACATCTCGTACCAGCGTTCGTGCCACGGTGTCTGCAGTCTGATCTGGAAGTGGGAAGATCTCGACCCATTTAGTAAAATAATCCATAAAGACTAAGACATATTTGTTGCCCCTCTTGGTTGATGGAAGTGGACCCAATATGTCCACGGCAACTCTTTGGAATGGCTCACCCGATAAGTAGATTTGTAGTTCACCTCTGGTCTTTGTTTTCGGGCCTCTTTTGGAAGCACACACATCGCACTCGGCACAGAACTGTTCCACATCCTTTCTAGCGCCAACCCAATAAAATCTAGATCTCATTTTATTAAACGTTTTTGTAGATCCGAAATGACCGCCAAAAGGCGAGGCATGAAACATCTGCACCACGTTACTTGCCAGAGATTTTGGTACCACAGGAAGGAGTAGCACGCTTTGCTTTCTAGTAGTGGGTATCCATTTCTTATAAAGAACTTGGTCCTTAATGAAAAGAGCTGCAAACTGGGCCCAGTAAGCTTTCAAGGAACTACAACCTCCAGCCACATCATTCCAATTTGGACGAGCACCTTCTTGCACCCACTTCACAACCTGGGTTAAAACCGAATCCTCTTGTTGTGACCTTATCAAATTCTTGGAGTCTACTAAGTCGTTAATTTGAAGTATAACATTCACTGATTTTGTTTCATTTAGTCCAAAACTATTTTCTTTTGAATCACAGTGATTACATACCAGGTTAGCACACGGTCGTCTTGAAAGAGCATCAGCATTAAGGTGTAACTTCCCGGCTCTATGTTGAATTTTATAATTGTACTGCTGCAGCCGCTCTATCCAACGTGCCAACTGACCTTCAGGATTTTTGAATGATAACAACCAATTGAGTGCAGCATGATCGGTGCGTATCAAAAATTCCCTACCAAACAAATAAACATGAAAATTTTCAATCGCTTTGATCATCGCCAACAATTCTTTACGGGTTGTACAATAGTTCCGCTCTTGTTTACTTAGGACTTTACTGAAGTATGATATAACTTTTTCCTCACCATTCTGGATTTGCGATAAAACCGCTCCAACTCCATGGTCGCAAGCGTCTGTGTCAAGAACAAAGTCCTTATCCAGAAGAGCATGTCCCAAGACAGGTGGTGTTGTGAGACATTGCTTTAAGTTTTCGAAGGCCTCATTACATTTATCGGTCCAATTAAAGTGGACATTTTTCTCAGTAAGCTGGTGTAAAGGACGCGCTATTGTTGCGAAGTGAGGAACAAACTGCCTGTAATACGTGCATAACCCAACAAAGCTCCGAACCTCGGAGACGTTCTTGGGAATTGGCCAAGTTCGCACTGCATCAAGCTTTTCTGGATCAGGTAAAACTCCTTTCTCGCTGACTACATGACCCAAAAATTTTACTTCTTTTTGGAACAGATGACACTTTTTGGGATTGACTTTGAGCCCAGCTTCTCTCAGACGACTGAAAACTAGACGTAAATTAGCAAGCATTTCTTCAAAACTCTTACCGTGTGCCAACAGATCATCCAAGTAAGCCATTACGACATCGAAAGGTAGTCCGCTCAACACCTTTTTCATGACTCGTTCGAAGGTAGCCGGTCCATTAGTCAATCCAAAGCTCATTACTAAAAACTGCCAGAGACCATCTCTAGTCACAAATGCCGTCTTTTCGCGATCTTCGGGGCACATCTCAATTTGCCAATAACCTGACTGACAGTCCAATGTACAAAACCATACAGACCCAGCAACAGCATCAAGTGCATCGTCTACACGAGTCAGCGGGAAAGAGTCTTTGATTGTTACGTCATTCAATCGACGATAGTCAATACAAAATCTCGTTGAGCCATCTTTCTTTTGCACCATTACAATAGGCGAAGCCCATGGGCTATGAGAAGGTTCGATTATATTTGCGCGCAGCATATTGTCAATTATCTTTCGTGATTCTTCTTGTTTAGCCAGTGGAAGTCTGCGTGGCGGTTGTTTGATAGGTTTCGCTGAACCTACATTTATTTTGTGTTGACCTACGTTCGTTCTGCCAAGATCATCTGGACCGCTAGAGAAAACATCACGAAATTCGATGAGCAGCAATTTAACGGGATCAATTTGATCTGGTTTCAAGTTTACAACTGATTTTTCAAACAGGTCTTCCAAGTAAGAAGGTAGTTTGTTAGTTTCATGTGTGTCTAATATTTCGAAGCTAGATTTGACGTCCTCAAAAGTGGCGATAGGAATATTCCGGGGTAGAGTAATGGCATGATCTGCAAGGTTAGCCACACATACTAAAACGGTTCCATTCCTATTGCAATTCAAAGATTTGCCCACTAATATTCCATTGGGCAGGTTATATCCAAAAGGAAAAACTAAACCTTCAAAAGGCGCTGGATGAGTGGCTGTAGTCAAAATAAATTGTTGATGTTGCGGTGGTATAAGATAAGTATCTGAAGTCTTAAGAAAAATAGCCCTAATGTTTTTGTTTTCAGATCTATGATTCGGAGGTGGAGATTCTCCCTTACTTAGAGCAATTTGACTTTGACCAATTGACATAAAATTGCGGGAAAAGTCCAACACACTCTTAGAAGCGGTCAGTAAATCAATCCCGAGAATTCCCTGGGTCCCTGCTGGTAAACGAAAGTCAATTACCATCACATCTCTCTGAATCTGAAAAGTGCCGATTCTAACTGTTGTGTGCCACATCTCCGAGACATGAAAAGTACTTCCACACAAGGTTTGAATGACTGTGTTGCCTGGTTGTAGGCGTGTATTTTTAGGTATAACACTACGATGTACCAGTGTAACAGAAGACCCAGTATCCACAAGTACTTGACACGACACTGAACCAAAAATCAATGGAACTGTAAAACCACTAGATGAACTCTCAGAGAGGAGGTTGTAGATTTGTGGGCTGCTTGACTTTGTCGGTGTTAGCCCCTCGACACCGACGTCTGATCGTTTCCCGAATTCGAAAACAAACTGGCAGCTTCATTATTGTTTCTGCGACTGCAATTGTACGAGTTTCGTCCAGATGGTGTAGTTTGAGGGAAACAGAATTGATTGGATTCTGTGGCTAATTCCACAGACCGTGCGTGATGACTAGTTTGAGTTGCAAAATGAGCTGTTTCTGCCGAAACAGCTTTACTAACAGCATCGAACATGGTTTTTGGGTCGGCCATTCGAACTACATCTTGTACAGCACGATCTGCAATGCCGTCAATGAATTGCATCACAGAAATACGCTGCTGAGCTTCTGATGGACAGTCGCCAAACACTATTCGAGTTAAACGCTGGATATCGCTCAAAAGCTCCTAGATCTTCTCGGTTGCGTTGGCGCCTGGAACGAAAAGTAGCATGAGAAATATGTTTTTGTTGTGATATAAACCTTAGCTGTAAGGCAGAAGCCAATTTATTATAATCGCAGCGTTCTTCGGGACTCAAATTTCCTAGGATCGATACAGCTTCACCACGTAACAACGAAGCGAGAACTTGTGCCTTTTCTTTTGAGTTCCATCCATTCGCTTCCGAAACTAAATCGAATTGAATTTGGTACTCTCGCCAATCAGTCGTTTGGCTGTCAAAAGGCTGTGGCTCAATTTTAGTCTGGCAGCCTAAGAAAGCATTTAATGGCTGACTGGATCGAGAAGTCGCATTGGATTTTGGGCCAGGGTTGAGTGCTCCCTCTACATGGTTACTTGGTGGGTGAATTTCAACCACAGTATTATCTGCAGGGCTTCCTAAACCTGCTGTAGGTGTAGAGCACTGAAACACTTTTTCTGCAAATGTGCTACCACCCAATGTGCGAAGTTCTTCAATTTGACGTTGGTGGCTGCTCTTGAGTTGGGTAATTTCATCACGTTGTTGATTCAAGCTTGAACTAAGCGTAGAAAGCTGTGTCAGAATTTCTTCCAATTTTTGCGCTAATTCTTCTGTCATCTTCAGATCCCACTTCTGACACCAATGTTATAAATTTTAGGATGAGATTCCGAAATTAATAGAAAAAAATAAAACGCAAAATAACTTCTTGGGTATAATCCAACACGTGACTACTTTTATTCTCGATTATTCTTTTTTTTTTTTTGTAATCAATTTCTTGCCTTTCTGTTGGCAGACATTGCTGTCATTTTGGTGACCGCATCTAGCTAGCATTGCCGATGATTGCATTCAACCATGGGCAATATTCGTAACAATACTTTGCAGGAACCCGAAATTTTCAGCAGCTTCAGGCTAAGATTCAGCTGCCGATAATCCAACTAAGTTCATCGAATGTGCAGTTAAGGTTCCTACGTTTCATAGTGACATTTTTCTTTAATCTTTGCTTGAGGCCATTGTACTGCCCAGATATATTGTTTTTTTTTTTGTAGTTAGGTTAGGTATAAGGAAAGGATGAGTGTTATATGTAGACATTATCACTGCAATACTCGTACATGCAGGAACATAATGTAGGCATCTACTTTTGCAATAAAACAAAGTAAAAACAAAGCTTTTTTCCCTTTCAAATACGAAAACTATGTACCTACCTATAATAAAATGTGTATAAATAAATAATTATAAGAAAATCTAAATTTGAAAGTAGTCTGTCTCTTGTGGTACTTTTTATATGTATTGGAAAAATGAGAGCTTAGTTGAATTATTGTGTTATTGTTGTTATAAGCTGTTTTTCTTTTTTAGTGCAGAGCAGAGTCTGAGTTGTCAAAGAATGTGTTTGTGTGTCTTTTTAACTCAGGGCATTCAGAGCTCCAAATATGTGTTTCTTTTTTCGTTCTGAACATGTGAAGATCGAACTCGATGTGCTCGGTCATAATCGACTGAGCATGTGAGTAAATTGCTGAATGCCTAGAAGGAAAACTCTGAAGAAAAAATTAATCAGATACAATTAAGTTGGCGAAAGAAGATGATCGCTTGTTGATTTTCTGTATCTGGTGTGGATCTGTGTACAAAAAAGTGTAGTCTTGTGTCATATTGCTTTTTATGGTTAAAATGAAATTATATTCTGTTTTGTGTGGTTCAAGTGTGTTTAAGAAACATATCAGTGTTCAGAGCTCACTGTGTTTAGAACAAGCTCAGTGCATAATATATGTGTTCGAACTCTGTTAAGTGCTCTGCTCTGAACGAAAAAATAAAAACACCTATGTGTCCTGTAATCGCTTAAAGACAACTAATAAAGTAGTCGATTTCGATTATAATACATTATTACAACTAAATGATGACATTGTTGTGTTGCTGTTCTAGTCCTAGAACAAGACTAAAAATAAATAATTATAGGTAGCTGGGTGGAATTACCCTTCGTTTCGCTGGTTTTCGCCGGGTTCCTTGTTTTTTTTTTTAAATTTATTTTTTATGATGAAGCACTGATGTGAATTTCAACTTATTTTACTATGGACAATTAACAAATAAAATAAAATTAAATTAAAAAACAAAAATAAATTAACGCTTTTGGAACATCCAAAATTAAAACATAATTAGTGATACTGCTGAAATTAAAAACGGCATAATTTAAATAAAATTATATTAATTAAAATTACAAGAAAAAACAACAAATTTATATAATTATACTTTTCAAGTTTATTGTTCTTGACAGATAGATTATTTTGTCTATTGATGTATTCTTCGCTTTTGGCATATCAAGGTTAACGCCACAAAAATACTTGAAATCAACTTGGTTGTGCCATATACGTCACAGCGTATTCACAGATACGAATTTGACAGGAAGTATATGAACCCAACTGGCTAGCCAGTTTCTTCATACACTTGTTTCTTTCACGATCTATTATAAAAATATACTAGACCTGTTGCACAGGATCGTTAATACGCCTCATAACTTCTTCGACACGATGAATTCGTAACAGATTTTTAAACAATGAAAAAGTAACAAATATATGTCGAAATAAAATGAAATGAACAATGCACAAAAATAAATCATTGATCAATGATCATTTAATTTATAATGCGGTGTTTTTTAATTATTACTAAATAACAGACGTATTCAATAGAATTTCATAAAATACATCTAGGCGGCTGAATATTAACGCAGCGAATATGCATTTTCTAAGACTATTCAACATTGCTTAAATTCATATTATAAACAAATTGTATGACCGATTTTAGTTGGAATGAACTTGTGTCAAATAAAGTACCAAAAAGAAAAGGTACATCACTAAAATAAGATTATTAAAATATTACAAATGCACTTTAGAGTGAATTTGAAACAAAATATATACAGTAAAAATAACCTATATGTTGGTAAACCCGAAAAAGAATATAAAATTAAAAAAAAAACGAGTTTCTTATTGTTAAAGAAAAATACTCACAAAATAAAGTGCACGACTGGATCGCACGTACTTGTTCTTATATTCCATTGCATCGTATGCACAAGAGTCTTAATGCAAAATATATCTTTTTAAAGTCATTTTTTAATAAATATTTTATTTTTTTAATTTTCTTCCAAAAATAATTTGGCATGGCAATTTTATGTAACTAATAATTTAAGCTAACAAATATAATTAAAAAACGTCATTTGTTCTCGAAATATTGAATTAAAAAAATGTTTTTTTTCTAAAATCCAAAAACAATTTCAAAATTTTCAGTATTATTTAGATTGTGAAGAACCTCCTATATAAAAAATTTAATCGAAAACCGTTGAGCCATTTATGAATACCGTTAATAACAAAATATGAAAAGCATTTACCTATATTATTTCGCATATTTTTTTTTCAAAACGTTAGATCCGTTTTCGAGATAATTAAGATGGTAGAACAAATTGTATGGCAGGTAGGTACCGTTAGCCTTGTGGCTAAAAAACGATTCAAAAATTTGAAACAATCATCTAAAACGATTAAATACGAAGTTTGAAGAAAACCGCTTCATCGGACGAGACGTAATTGCGTGACTTACATTTTTGATGTTGCCTAATCATCGCAATGTCAAGTTTGAGTTTGAATAAAATCTCGAGTTCTATTTTTTTTTTCAAATGCAAAACTTGCCCTTAGCACCTACATATGTATACGCAAGTAAAAATACTTTGAGAAATTTATAGTAGTACAAATAACTTAGTGGAAGGATTTTTAACTCCTGAAATAAAATGAAGCGAACAGTTTTTTTTTCACAAATAATGAGTATACATACAATATGTTTCTGCAGGATAAGAATTGTTTTAGAAAGCCTTGTGTTTATAGATTCCGGCCACCTTTCTACCTTCCATATTAATGCCGTAAGCAAATTTTCGACCGCGAAATAGATACAGTCTATTGTGTTCATTATACGAGTAGTATTTGCATCCTAGAGAATGCAGAATGCAACCGTACAACGACGTTTCACGTTTTAACGCAACAACAAAACGAGTGCCGAAAATGGAATGCAGATTGTTGCCCTTTGTATGTTTTTCTATAATTTACGACATCGGTAATGACGCTAATTATATATAGAGAAATTACTGGCACAGTGGTACTCTCTTTCCAGAAACACTCACAAATGTAATTTTAATTAAGCATATACCTACTCTTAGTTTTACTTGAACTGACAGTAAGAAAAAACAAATAATAATTGATATTGAATATCGTAAGGTGTGTCCATTATATGAGTTTTAATGTTCATAACCTCAAAAATGTCTCCATTATGAAAATACAAATTGTTCATTAAATTACTAGTAGAAACAAATAGGTTAAAATAATAAAAATTAATAAACAAGACATTAAAAAAACATAAAGGGTATTCATACAAAGAGATAATTTTCCGCTTTACAGAAAGATATACAGCCCTATTCTGGCAAGGCAACCAATTGATTACGAAAACACAATGCAGTGTTGACGAATATTTATGGAATAGAAATAGTCGTAAATATACATATGTATGTATGTATATGGAGAGTTTCATCAATTGCTAAAAAGAAGCCTTTTAATTTACACAAAAAAAAAACACTCGCAAATAAACAACCAATTTATTTTTATTTCGAAAAATTGGTGGTGAGAAAATGGTCCATGCGAAAAAATTGAGACATATACCTATAATCTGCTACAACTTTATGCCTATTCCTAATTTCGGACATCGAATTTCGTAAACTAGAAGCAGGATGAGATTCTTTAAGTTTCAAATCAGCAGCATACTAGCTTTAAGCCGTGTCCTTAAAGAAGGATATCGCAATGTATTTTGTGAAGAAAAATTAGTTATATGTAGTTGTAATCAAGTGCAGTTGTACCTTCTTTGACTGATTCATGGGTCCGCTACTGTTCCAGTTCATATAAACGTTATACCTACATATTACTTATTCTATTGTTCAGTTTGTTTGATTTGCAGTTTTAATTTAATGGGGTAAATGTATTTTTACAGAATCACTTATACGTAAGCTCTAGATAGATACATATTATGATTATTCGTGCTTTAATAATAAAAAGTTAACAACAATATTTACTTAAAAAATCTCATGATATTAATCAATATTTGAGCAGTGTTTATTTATTTTTATAGTATTATATTTGTTTATTCTTTCAATGCTTTTGTTATGGCCTCATAGACTCTACTTTTCTATCACACTGATGTTGACATGTATCGAGACACATCCTTATGTTAGGTGCGTTTTTTTGCAATCCCCGGGGGAATTGGTTGAAAAAAATGACCAAGGCGCTTAAGTGAAATACTAGGTAGCACTATTTATTAATTTGCAAGATGACATTTGAAGAACAGCTGTAATGCAAGAAAAAAACAAACATCACTGTTTGCCTCATCCTCATCCTTCTAAAAATCATCGGGTTGATTTGTTTTGTGTAATTTCGATATATTTATTGAATTTAAACTACTTTTCTATTAAAATAACATAAAAAGAACCAAGTTAATTGTTTCTTTTAATTTTAATTTTCACAAATACAGTGGTACATAGAATTCAACTACTTGAAAACTACCCCATTCGTCGGTCACTGGCGACATGATATTAGTAGACGAGTTGCTTATTCGGGACGGGACGCTCAGTTCCTATGTCATTAGGAATATAGGTCTGAGCAATAGCGGACGACGATCAAGAAGATTGAAGTATGCCTAGGATGTAGCAGAGAATCTGTATTGGGTTGCTCCCGTGTACAACAAAACGCAGCCGAAAACAATTTTCTCAGAGAAACCTTTGTTTTGTAGTTCATTCAATTCTTGTTAATTGAACGAATATCAACTTCAAGAAATAATTTTTTATTTAATAACAATTTCACAGTCAAGTTTTAATGTACATATAATAAAAATAAAGGCAAAAATGAAAATCGCTGTAGAAGGTTGTGCTCATGGCGAGGTGGAAAAAATAAAATTGATAATTATTTGACATGTCAAAATGTCAGTTTTGAAGTTTCTATACATTTTATTGATAACTTAGTGAAAAAGTTTTTGGTAGCACAGTTTTTATCCTCTCCAATAGCTAAGCCCCGAGAATTCTCTGGGTTTAAGCTAATCACCCCCGGGGATTAGTTGTTGTTGGATTTAGTATGCAAATTGTTAATCCTACTCATCGTTTTTTTCGTCCAATTTCTCAGGGGCTTAGAAAAAAACACGCCTGTTGTATAGATACAAAAGTACCTACTTTACTAGCATCAATACGAATCTTTTATTATTAATAACATTTCAATTGGGTATTTACTATTTACAATTCGATCTATCGGGACTTTTAATTTTACTTTTTCAAGTCCGATTATTTAGACCGATTTATAAATGTTTTTTTTTTTAATTATTGAGTGTATTCAGAGCTATCCGGTTAGGTACTCCTTATGGTAATTCTTTGCAAAAATGCAGCTGGGGCCCAATTCCGCAAGTGCGAATGATTTCCCGTGAAAAAATCTATTTACCCTCAAAATATGTGTGAACGTATTTGTCTATCTGTATTCACATTAATGGTATTCATGCAACTGCGGAAAACCCAGATAAACCTCAGAAACCACACAAATTTAACTTCGCAAAAATGAACTGTCAAAGTTTGTATGGGAAAAGATTCCGCAAAGGCTCAAAGCAGAAAATTTACGAATTTGATGTGGAAAGAGAAAAAATAAACCTCATAAAGTATGTTTAACGAACAGCTAATTATTTCCCACTCTTACGCAAGTATTTTTAAGGGGTATTCATGCAAACGTCTTGCGAAAAGTTATAATATCTTTCTGCAAAGCGGAAAATTGTCTCGTTGCATGAATACCCTTGTTACTATTATTATTATTATTATCACGCTTATTGAATCGAAGCACAACACGGGATTACAACAACACAAACCTATCCGAATAGCTCTTGTACTGACATAGAAAACCCTCATCCAGCTAATTTAATGTTTTTGTTTGCAACGTGATCGGATTCTCTAGAATCCAGTACATAAATTATTTCAAAATTATTGGTTTTCTTGTGTTTTGGGGCAATCATAAAAACATTTGTTTTTGTATTTTGGTTGCAAGGTGTTAAGTGCTTGAAACTTGAATTGACAATGTTTTGTGTTCAATCACTGTCGTTTCGATTTGTAATATTATAATATATCTTTCTATAAAAAGAGCTTTTAGCTTTAATATTATTAGTATAATTGATTGATTTTGGATAATTTTTGAAGTGAAACTTCTTTAGAATCGTTGTGATTTGAAACTCGATGACACAAAAATGCGTCACGATAAAGAAACAAAAACATAAATGTATGCATATGATTAAGTCCGCGAGAGAATGAGATAGAATATATTACACAGTATTTGCTGTTTCTTCTCTTTATGCGATGCTTCGTCGCACAGATAAGTCATACCAGGATCGGAAAATTTCGTACGTTTCACCCCAAGCCCCATTTGTTTACATTGTTATATTTGTACATTTGGCAATCTATCTACGAATAGGTGTGAAATCGAAAAACAAAACGAAAACAAATTACTAGAGATGTGCTATCTATGTGCCTATAGGAAGATGAACAGAAAAGATTTTTCTGTGCGTTTTTATCAATTTGTCTATTCGAAGATGAACGGAAAGTTACTTGTGTGCGTGTTTCGGCTTGTAGGCAAATGCAAATGACGTAAGAAGTTTGGGTCCTTATCTTATTTGCCTATGGTCAGATGTCGGACGGTTTGACAGCTCCATATTCATTTTCCCCCAACGCAACGGTGAATACAAATTTAATGCCCACAGTGATCTATCACATTTGTTACGATTTGTTTTATGATTGACTTTAATCGTGTTCTCGTGACAATAAAGTACAGCAAAGTAAAACATTTTCAAAGAATGATTCGCACTCCAACTTGATTTTATTTATTTTAATATTTTCATATCTGTGTTTTTTTGTCTGTCAAAAAGCATACAAAATACAAGGAGAAAAATAAATACAAACATACATTACTAAAAAAAAACCACTTCAATGCCCTCTATGATTGAATAGACTCTAATAATCGCAACTCAATTTTACTTCGGATGAAAAGGAAAAGTTATGCCAGTATGTTCTTATTGTTGTTTTCCTTGTAAAATTTTTACTTTGCTGTAATTGCTAGTCATGAGGACATGACATTTATTTCTTTTATAATTATTTGAGTTTGAATTTATTTGAAATAAAACAAAATAGTACAAAAAGATACAAGATCCTATAACAGTACTTAATACATGAATTCAGTTTAAGTCGATAATTCAAAGAGTATACAAAATTATAACAATATATTAAAGATAACTTGACAATACATATGTACATACTTTTAGGCATGAGAAAAAAAAATAAATGAAAATTAAACTAAGAGAAAAAAAATAGAATTATTAATCAAAGTTAAATAGAAGACATTACCTGAAGTTGCTGCTGTTTACGTTAGTTAAACATTTAAATAATTCGCCTTTGAAGCTATCTTGGCTACTTATTTGTGGAAGGAAGTGTAATCCAGAAACGGATAGAATGAATGGAAAATAGTCGTTTACTTTCTAAGAAATTATATGAGTGAGGAACTATATATTTTGAGAGTTCTTAAAGTATGAGAAAATTCGATTTTTTCATATAAGTAAGGCGGTTTTTTTGAATCTACAACATTATGCAATAAAATACAACAACGACTTTTATAGAATGACTGCAAACTCATTCCTAAAATTGTATTTTTATAATCAGATGAGTGTTCAAATCGTTGCAAACCATAAACATATCTGACCATAGCATTGAAAGCCAATTCAATTTTTCTGTACGAAATAGCGTCAAGGTGACAATAGATGGTAGCAGTATTATTAATTAACGGGATTAATAGTGATTTGACAAGCCTTAGCCTAGTAGAGGTAGGTGTAAACAAGTATAAGACTCTTAACATACGTAGCCCGTTGTAGATTCCCCGAACTAAGCAATTAATATGGGATTTGCAATCCAAGCTACTATTTATTTGAATGCCAAGATTAGAAACACAGTTTGAAATAGGTATAATCTTACCCATCATTA
Source organism: Philhelius pedissequus (assembly GCA_910595825.1). Taxonomy (NCBI): domain Eukaryota; kingdom Metazoa; phylum Arthropoda; class Insecta; order Diptera; family Syrphidae; genus Philhelius; species Philhelius pedissequus. The sequence continues at coordinate 81,518,247 of OU343160.1, read as the reverse complement.
TTAAGGGAGGAATCCACGATAAATCCAATCTCGTTTTAGAAATTATGATCTCCTTGGTCTTAGTAGGGTTGAGTTTTAAGTTGTTGCGATAAGCCTAACTACAAATTGCATCAAGATCTTCACTCATTCTAAAGATACAGTCTTCCATTAGACCAGTAGGTCTCGAATAGTATATTTGGACGTCATCAACATATAGATGAATAGGAATATAACGACAAACTTTATTTATATCATTTATAATTAAAGAAAAAAGAAGAGGACCTAAGATTGACCCATGAGGCAGTTGATGTCTATCACTCAGAAAACTCTTTAAAAACTTAATTGATCTTTCACTAAAACCAAACAAATTTCGTAATTTCATCAGCAGGGAACCCAATTTTAGAAAGAATGAGTTCATTGGTTTTTATACAGGAAAATAGTGAATTCATAATGTGGCTTCTTTCAAATCGGTTCTGCAGCTTCACTATAATAACAGGAACATTTCTGTTTTTAGGAGGATCTCGAAAAATGTGTATTGGACTTATAGTCCTTGTATTGAGAACCTTCGAGATCTTAGTAAACATTGTTTTTAGATCTTCACTTTCAACAGTCGGAACACCACTTATGATTAAATCGGACTCATACTCCTGGTTAATCAGTTCGTCAATCCTTTTTTTAATTTTTTTTCCCGTGGGTAGGTGTAAAACCTTCAAAAGGCTCTATGAGGACCGAAAAACGCGTGCTCATAGGAGTGTGAGATTCTTACTGCACTAAAAACACCTCCTCCTCCCGATTGCAACTAAGTTGAAATTTATCTAGCAAATTATTTTTAACGAATTTAATTAACGTGTTCCAGGTAACTATCTGGTGATAGTTCCTCCTTATACCGCGATTATAAAGCAGATTCTCGTTTAGTGCACCAGATCGGAAGGCTTTGGCGTACTAAGTTCGTCTCATTGATAATTTCGATTATAGTACTATTGCAGTGTTGTAATAGCCGTTTTCTATGATTTCGGGCAAAATTTTTTATTTCATCGCGAACCGTGGGAATCCCGAGATCTCTGTGGAGATCTTCGTTTCTAATGTACCAAAGTGTGCTTACAAATGATCTTAGGAGTTTATTTTCAAATGCTTGTAAGGTATTTAAATTAGAATCTCGCGTACAACCCCAGAGTTGTATACCGTAAGTCCAGCAACCAGTACATATCTCTGAGTTTAGTTCTAGAGGCGTTTGTAGTGAAACCCTTAATTCAACGTTATCCTCTATATCTTTCTTAAAACCTTCGCAGTTGGTTTTCCCATTGGTTAGCGTGGGTGGTTTTTCATTTTTAACAAGATTTTCGCTCATAGTGAGAATAACAGCAGAATGATCTAAGAAAAGATTAAAGCTTTCTATTATGCTAATTTTATTTGAAGGTATTCCTTTGACCTCAAAAAAATCAATAAGGTCAGGTATTTTCGATGGATCAGTCGGCCAGTAAGTCGGGTTGCCAGTCGAATGAAAATCGCAATTATTTTCCATTACCGCTTCGTAGGGCATTCGACCCTTTTGAGAAATAACTCTAGATCCCTAAAAGCTGTGCTTCGCATTAAAGTCACCACCAAGAATAACATTTTGTTTAAGTAACTTTAGCACGTTCATAAATTCATTCTTTTCAATTTTACATCGTGGAGGACAGTATATGGAAGATACATTCAGTACAACATTCTGAGTTCTAAACTGTACACCGATTAATTGCATTGATTCAGCCTCTATTTTTGGGCTTATCGTGTGTTCGATGCATTCTTTTATAAATAAAGATGCCCCACCTCTTGTTTTGTTCGACGGATGAGTTGCGTGGTATTCTAAATATCCATTGATCTTACTATTTGATTAAACATTTCTAGTTCTCCAAGTTTTTGAAATAATCCGTTGGCATTCCAAGTAATTATTTTGAGCTTTTCCATCATGTTTTTCTTTTTGTAAGGCGTTTTTGCCGAAAACTGTTTTCGAGTTTTAGTTAGCCTATCAAATATAAGTTTATTTGTACCACATTGCTCCTCAATTTTCGAAAGGATTATGTTTAAGACGTTCGTGAGTGGATCACTAGCAGTATCTTTTTGTAAAGGTATGTTCTTAGCCGTTATTTGGGCATATGTGTTTACACCACCTTTCTTTGGTGTTTGATCTGGTTGTGTTGATTGATCTTTTGCGTTGGGTATTTGGGCATTTAATCTCTTAGGGGCTTAAGAACTTGCTTTTCTACTTGGCTTGGTGGTTTTTTTGTGACTGCATAAATTGTGATCGCCGTGTTTGTAATTCTTTTGCTACTTCACAGCCTTTATAGTTGGCCGGATGACTTTTATTACAATTTGTGCACGTTGGGGCACTTTTGCTATCTGAGGTGCAGCCTTTAGTAAGATGATTTCCGGCGCACTTTACACACCTAGGTTCTTTTTTGCAATAAGTTTGCGTGTGATTGAACTCTTGACAGCGTTTACACTGCGGAATCAGTCTTGAACTCTTTCTTAAAGGTTCGATCTTAACAACAATATTGAGGATTGTTTTAATTTAGTAAATATCGTCTATTTTCTCTGCCTTGTCAAAAGTAAGAATATATATTTTTTTTGTGTTGTTCTTTTGACGATGTTCACAGCATCCAAGATCTTATAGTTCCTGTTTAGATCGCTAATAATATCGTCTTTTGGGCATGATGGGTGCAAACCTCTTGCTACAACACGTAAAGGTCTTTCCGACTTATTCTCATAAGTGTACCATTCCACATTTTCTTCGTTTAGTTTTCGCGACAGGAGACTATAACTTTCAGGATCCTTCACGCAAACTTTCCATTTGTTGTTATTAAGTGAAATAACTTTAAAGTCTGATGGTGTTAACGTCTTTAATATAGTTTGCAGCCGGTTATACTCCGCAATACCGACAACATTAATTGGTGGCGGAGGCCTAATTTTAATAGGTTTTTCTTTAATATTGGCATCTTTTGGTGATGCAATTTTTTCAGGAAAACAGGCGCCATCAGGTGAGGATCCAACCTTGCGTTTTTTACTCGGCCTTTTGTTTGAGGACTTATCTGTTTCGCGGGCTAGCTCTTCTTCATCAGTCTCATAAATTACATTTTTTGCTTGCGATGAACCAGCATTCGAGTCATTTAGTGTTTATTCTTCAGCACCTCATTTTCCTTACGAAGAAGATCAACTTCTTTCTTTAACTCCTGATAAAGTTTTACTACTTCATCAAGTTTTTTGACGAAGTTCATTATTATCTTTCTCAAGAATTTCTGTTTTCATTGAGTCCTTTTTTACTCGCGCATCTGGCGTTACCTCCGAACTCTTCTTACCGTTGTCACTCGATTGGGATGGAGGTGATCGAGCAAGAAGGGATTTATTAAATGCAATAATTAGCTCTCCCCAGAATCCGTAGAGCCGACCTCCAAAGAGGGTGGATTTTCCAGTGAACCTCGATTGGCACCTGGGGTAATGTATCTATTTGTTTTACTCATTGCATATTTATGTATACGTTCACTCTCAGTATACGGAGGTTGGATTTAAGTCGCCTCTTACGACAGGCATGCCTTACCTCGGGTATATTCTTTTTTGTTCCCCTACCAGAAGGGGTAGGATTTTAATCCACTATTTTCAGCTTTAATGGAAAGCATTTCATGTTCAAGTTGCACAACACGAACTTCAATATTTTTAGAGAAATGTTCAATCGAATCAAATCTTTTTTCTAATGAATTAATTGAAAATTAGAGAGTTTGTATCATGCCAACCAATTCATTATTGGTAACCTCATTTTCACTTGCTTTATTTTTTTAAAATTTGTCTCGTGGTCTTATCAAATGAAATTTTTATTAAAATTGTGCAATTAATAAAAAAAGTTTGCAGTTTTTTGAGGAAATAATGAACACACTGTGACTGTTATTTGATTTTAGTATGTATGAGCGTTTAAAAAGTTGGTAAATTAATTAATTCAGACAGACCGATAAAATTTTAGTGCATACTCTTTGACGTACGACACATTTTTTTCACTTTATTTAATATTTATTGTTATGTCCCATCTGAAGGACTCGAGGATGTAACGCGATATTTTTGTATTATTTCATTATCCAATAATCTACACAAAAGTCAGTTAAAATCCCTTCTAGCTAGAGTTTAAACACCTCTACCAGTCACTATCTTATAATACAACGAAGAAAACCACCACATTCAAAATATTTTCTTTGGCTAGATTTTGTAAAATAGATGTTCGAATGCTATATCATTTTCATTTTTGGATTTTTTAATTTTGCTCTCATAACGTTCGTATTAATTTTTATTAACATTATAAAATTTTTGTTTATAATCTACACGCGGTCTAAGGGATTATACTACCCTTTAAATGTTTCAACATAGCGCGGACGTAAGGTTAAGGAAGAGAAAGAAGGATATGAAAGATGTGTGGCGCGATTTTCTAGGATTGTAGGTGGTTGTTGTCTCAGATTTTATCTCCAGGGATGGCGGCTAAACCAATGCGGAGAAGCTTATGTGTCTTATTTATCTATGTCCCTTATAATTCGCATTATTTTTTTTTATCCGTTGTCATATTTTATCAGTATACTAGTTTTGCTCAATCACATGTTGTTAGTGCTATCTCTAAGCAGCATATAATGAGTAAACCAGCAACTCATTGTATGACATTTATTTTTAGAATTAGTTTCTAATGGAAAAATAAGAGGTCATAGACTACGGCAGGGATCGAACCTGCGACCATGAGGTTGACAGGGGAACACACAACTATCGCGCCACGGCCACCCCCAATATATTTTTACATATGTATGTATTTAAAATGAAAAAGCATAGCTGGTTCAGGAATTCAAATAACTAATAGTGTGTTCAATGAAGCTGTTCGGAACAGATTAGAACACTTTAGAACAGAAACGTACAGGATATTGCTGTACAATGAGAAATTTTCTGTTCTAAACTGTTCTGGTTTGGTGTTCAATGAGTCTGCTTGGAAAAGTTTGAAACACTTTAGAACAGGATTTTGCTGCACTTGCTTTTTAGGTAGAACAGGTTAGAACAGATTTGTGACAAAAACCAATTGTTGTTGTTTAAAAAAAAAAACATTTCGGTTTTAGAATTAGTTGATAAATCATTTTCCGTGTCGGAATCATCTCAATTTCATGAAAAATATTTTTTTAAATAAATTCAATTCCATTCAGTTTATTTTTAAGAACGTTTCTGCAAAAATAAACGAATTTGAATTGTAGGTAAACAACAATATTTTTTTTGTCAGATGACTGACTGTTCTAAGTTGTTCTGTCTTGTTCTGAAGTTTTTCACGAATCTGTCCTGTTCTGTTCTATTCTGTTCTAACCTTTTCGTCACTGAACAATCTTTAAATAAAACAAAACAAATAAATAGGAGAAAATTATACTCCATCCATACCATTTTAATTTTAAGGTGTGCTTACAATATGAGTATGGATATCAATATTGTCATCAATCAATAAAACAAAATTTGTGGTACCTCTACACATGTTAGGGCTTTTAAAAAGCGGATAGCCGCTGCTTTTGAGGCAACAGGCAGGTAACTTGTTTTTTGAATTTTTGGGGCTTCTTGATTTTTATCTTTTTAAGAGGTCAGCTTAAAATTATGACACACGTATTAAAGTTGTCAATTATACCAAGTGGTAAATAATATATACTGAATGCATATATATATTTATATGTATATTGAAAACTTTTGCTGGTATTTCATAATCATCTGCAATATTGATCTGTTTTGTATGCTGTTTATATTAATTTTTAAGATTAATTGTAGAAGAAACGATATCATCACTTACTATAATGTGTATAACAGTTTATAATTGTTGCAATTCTGCTATCAAATCTGCTTAGTTTTTAAGCAGATATATTTATAGCCGCGGAATAAGTGGAAATGGAATTTATTTTTAAGCTAACAAAAACAATACAAACAAATATCAAGTGGATTGTTAAATATTGAAATTCGATAAATATTATAGATTATAGTATGGTTGAGAAAAATTCGGAGATGATGGATATTATTGGTTTCCAGTTTGACTCCGTGATTCTATTCCTTTAATGTCGGAAACATTATAACATATTAAAGGTATAACAAATAATATTAACCGATTAAATGAATGCTATGTACAAATATAGAGTGATTCCGGTTATATGATTGCCTTGCAATAAAATGTTAAAAATAAAAGTTATACAACAATTCTGTTTTTTTTTTACTTATGTTTTTATAACATCTTTGCAAATGTTTTGGAAAATAATTTGTTTAACCAAACTGATGTATGCAATTATATGTTATAACGTGATTAGCTGAATTCGAGATAATAAGCTTAGCTTTTTTTCAAGATCGAGGCCAAAGAGATTGTATGTGTACTTATAGAGGTAGGTACTTATACAAATAACAAACGGTGTGTTATTTTTATATGCAGAACGAATTTTTCTATAAGATTTCTTATCAAAAATTTAGGTGCAATTAAAATCGAGTTGGATAACTTTCTACTTTTAAGATAACTGCTGTGTCGCTACCAAGAATGTGAAGTGTTAGTTTTCAATACATCAATCATAATTCGGTAGCTATTAAAAATATTATTCGTTAACATCTTTATTACCGAATAAATGTTATTAGATTTCTTTAAACTAATTCTAATCAATAAATCAGAAAGCAAAATTAATATTACTGATTAGACAACGTCACTGTATTTTTACTTCGAGTACTTAGGTATATAGCGAATAGTGATAACAATACCGCGTAATCTTAATTCAAAGTATCAATCATATAAATCTTAAAAATTCGTTTAATAATTTTAAATATTATTATCTCAAATTTGTTTCAAGAATCTGTTTATGAAAAATGTATTATCTTATTGATTACCCATTTTTTTTCAACTTTCAGGATGCCCTCGCAACGTAACAGTATAGAATGCTTGGACAAATCTAGAAATAATGGAAAATTAATAATAGAACATATACCCAAGGAAGATATTTTAGAAGAGGAAGAAATTGAAGATTCATCAGCTGAAGTTATAGTACCACCTGATGGAGGATGGGCTTGGGTAGTGATGCTAGCATCATTTCTTTGCAATACTGTTGTCGATGGGATTGTTTTGAGTTCTGGAATGATTCAAAAGTCACTCATTGATGATTTTAAAGTATCTGAAGGATATGTGGCACTTGTCAGTTCACTATTGAGTGGCTTCTATTTGATGGCAGGACCGTTTGTAAGCGCTCTAGCTAACCGATATGGATTTCGGCCTGTAACGATTGTTGGAGCTTTTTTTGCTGCAGCATCATTTGGTCTATCATATTACGCTACAAGTGTCGAGTTCTTGTTTATATCGTATGGATTTCTTGGTGGAATCGGCTTTTGCATGGTTTATATACCGTCGGTGATAACAATTGGATATTATTTTGAAAAATGGAGAGCTCTAGCCACTGGAATTGCAATGTGTGGTTCAGGGGTAGGTACATTTATTTTTGCACCACTTACTAGCTACCTGGCAAAAGAATATGGCTGGCGTAGTACCATGGGCATTCAAGCTCTTATTATTCTTTCATGTGCTATTTATGGTGCTGCTTTTCGACCAATACAACCAATACAACTCGCAATAGCTGAAGAAGATTCCGAAAGAAAACAAGAAAATGGTAGCTTATCAGAGAAACCTAGACTTTTAACAATCTCGCAAAAACCACTTCCAGAAGGTCGTTTCGCATACTCAGTGCCCAACAGTGCACATAATACTTACATGGGGGCTACACCTAAACATCACTATCCCACGGCTTCTGAAATATTTCGAGGTGCAAACTTTGAACGCCGTTTATCAGGCACTCCAGGCAAGGGAACAGAATTGAAAAATCTTCGGAAATCCCAGCCTACCACCCCTAACGGTGAATCACATCCAATATACAACCTTAATAAAGAACTAACAACGGTAGGAGAAAACGAAGAAGAAACCGAAGGGCAAAACCTGTTGGAATCTGAAATCAAGCCTGTATCAATGCAGGCAAGGCGTCACACTGTCTCTGGTCGCAGACCAATAGATCTGCATAAGAAAGCTAATACTCCACACCAGGAAACACATCACAATACTCGTCCAATGTACCGAGATGATATTTTCTTTTCAGGATCACTCGTACGAATTCCTCAATACACATCACAATCATCGTTAGGTTACCATATGTCCGTAACCAGACTTCCAACTAAAAAGGACATACTTGAAGAAAGACAGAAAGGTTGCCAGTTATGCCCAGAAGCTGTGCGAAGGACACTTTCAACTATGTTGGATACCAGTTTATTAAAATCACCATCTTTTATGCTTTTAGCTATTAGTGGTTTTTTAACAATGATGGGATTCTTTGTGCCATTTATATTTGTAGCCCGACGTGCACAAATGGCTGGAATGGTTGAAAACAAAGCTTTATTTATTGTATCTGCCATTGGAATAACCAACACATTTGCAAGGATCGGATGTGGACTATTGAGTTCGTTTGATGGAATTTCACCGCTGTATTTGAATAATATTGCAATTACTGCTGGAGGATTAGCAACTATATTTAGTGGCCATTTAATTAACGATACGACTCAATACATATTTGCAGCTATATTTGGAATTTGTATTGCATGTTTTTCAGCGTTGCGCTCTGTGATTGCTGTAGAACTCATGGGTCTTGAAAAACTAACTAATGCTTTTGGATTTTTAATGCTGTTTCAAGGACTTGCTGCAGCCATTGGGGCTCCTATTGCAGGTGTGTTTTATCATAAATTAATATTTTATGTATGTAGATGTATACATATATATAATATATAAGTTTTTTATAACATTTCATTTACAAAATTTGCTTCGCCTATAGTAACGACAGTTGGGCTCATCAGTTAGATGCAGTCGTACCCTTCTAAGACACAAAGACGCAAAATTTTAAACAGCCTTATGTTAAGGCTACTTAACACTTGCCAATATTATAATACTTTAATACAATTATTTTCATTTTAAACACTTTAACTAGCACCATACTTAACCAATTTTCTTCATGAACACATAGTGCAAAAAAAACTAAACGAACATAACTTTTTTTCGTTTGTAAATGTCAAAGTGTCATCTATGGATTTATGGTGTTTTTTTATTTGGCTAAACAAAAATAAAAACGAGATTAGTAGGATTGTTCGTTGAGCCCCGAGGTCACGCTAGGGTCAAAAGCGAGTTGAGGTAAACAAATAAACTGTCAAAGTCACGTGAGATTTAAAGTAGGGGTGAGGGATACTGAACTGATATAACATCCATGTAACATTTAACGGATTCCCTTTATTATTTTCTTTAGCACCAATATCAAAGCATCGATTTTTTTTTATCTAATGTCGATGTTTCTTTAACATCGATGAATATCGCTCATACCTAATCTGAAGCATTTGTTTTGTTACGGATTGCAATTTGTCATTTAAAAAAAAATTCTGAAATTTATTTTTATGCACAGAAATAGAAAATAGAAACCTTTGCAGTTGCGCATAACGCCAAAGTAAATTAATTAAAGAATTAAATGTAAGCATAGTTTAAGTTTTATTTATTGGATTCCATAACTTGCTTTTCAACAACATAAACAGTATGGTCCTCGTGTGTTTTTTGAGGACCCCGAAAAACCCAGGTTTTTTTGATAACTCTTGGGGTTTTCAAGAAAACCTGGGTCGACCCTGGGTAAAAAAAAACTTTTTATCTGGGTTATTGAAACCAGACAAGCATACTTTTGTTTTTTTTTTTTATAACTTTGCACGCGCTCAAGGGATTATGAATACCCTTTATATGTTTTAAACACAGCGCGGCATTCGGTGAAAGAAGAGAAAGAAGGATAGAAAGATGTGTGGCGCGACGTATTGAGATGGTGGTTGTTGCCTCATATTTTATCTCCAGGGATGGCGGCTGAACTAATGCGGAGAAAATTACCGTGTTTTATTTATTTATGTCTCTTATAATTCGCATTGTTTTATTTATTTCGTTGACATATTAATGAGTAGTTTACTCAATCACATGTTGTTAGTGTTATGCCTGAACAGCATGTAATGAGTAACCCAGCAACTCATTTTATGTCAATTTTTAGAATTGGTTTTTAATGGAGTATAAGAAGACATAAACAACGGAAGGAATCGAACCTGCGACCACGAGGTTGACAGGCGAGCACACAACTATCGCGCCACGGCCACCCCCAGGTGGCGTGATACATAGTACATTGGCTTCTAAGGTGACTTGTCTTGGTTCAATACTCGGTGGAGGCAAAAATAAGAAGTTTTTCAATTAAAATGAAAAAAAGTATCCACCAGGGGCCTGTAACACAAAACTAAAAGAACTTGAAGTACAAGTGCTTTATTACAAGTGTAACAAATTTCTGTAACATAAAGCTACAAGTTTGATGGCTCTTCTACAAGTGTAATGGGCGATCATTAGAAGTGCGAAATTATATGATTTCACTCTTTCTGTAACACAAAGCTACAAGTGTAGAAAAAGATTAAATCTTACTTTCAGCAAAATCTACTAAATCTGACAGGTGATTCAAAACTTGTAGGATGTAGAAAATGTTACAGTCTAATCAATTAGTCAGCATTTCTATATTTGTTTTCTTCGTAGTTATGATATTTTTAACCAAAAAAACAATATCAACTGTCAATTTGTGAATATATTTTTATGTATACGTATAGGTAGTGTATATTTGTGGTCCTTTTTCAATAGTTAATTATTTCGGTAATAATTTGTAATGCAACTGAAAGTTGTTATAGGTAATTTAATTTAATAAAGTTTTGAAACCTTAAACATTTTTAAATCTCAGTAAATTAAACATAATACAAAATAATTCATTCTATGACTTTTATTAGATTTACTTAAAAATAATTGAATTTTTATTGATTGATAGACTTGGAAAAATTAGTACCAATGGAAAACATATGAAATCTAAGAAAAATGAACTAGTAAGGGAACATGCATAATTATATAATGTACATAATAATTAAATTAAAATTGGATCGACTTATTCGGTTAATTGGGATTATATTTTTGCACAAAAGTTGTGAAATCCTAAGTCTTAAAAAAATATCCTACGTATAAGTCTTCAAAAAATGTTCTTTTTCGATTCTAATGAAGATAGTGATAGTAATTCCAAAATTAATAGAACTAAAATATATAAAGAAAACATAAACTTTCAAGTAGAAGAACATTTGGTTTGCGATAAATTTCGTGTGTCGCAACCCGTTATTTAATATCTCTCAGAAAAGTTTTCTTTGAGTTGCCTAGTTTTGCATATAAAATATAATAATTATGATCATGGTGTTGATGTTTTGGAAACTAACGGCATTAAAACTTACAATGGTATTTTTTCGGCAATTCTCCCATAAAACACATCGCGGATATAGGTATGGCCACTCTTTATTTTGAGGAATTAAATTTAAACTCTTACCTAAAGCACAAATTTCCTTCCATTTTTCACATTTAATTTCACACATCGGAAAAAGCGACAAAAATATTTTTTTTATATTCGCTGCAATATATTTTTGAACGGATTCTTTATTTATTTTTTTATTAAGATGCTTCCGCGTGCTTATCTTTCTTTGAATGTGCTCTTGTAAGTAGATTGCCTACAAGTGTAGGGAAATTTTTGTTTTCTACAACTGTAAAGTTTTTGTTTGTGTTACAGAAATAATCTAAACTTGTAAGATTAACATTATATTACAAGTGGCTATTGACTTGTAGACCTGTAGACTTGTAGCTTTGTATTACAGGCCCCAGATCAGATCACTAGAAAAACAGTGGAATCTGATGATATTGAGTGAAGGCCCCCAATTATAAAATGAAAAAAAATATTGGCACTTTGCCAGTTGTGTAAGTCCGGCATAAGAGAGAAATTTAAAAAGTACACATAAAACTTTACAAATGTTGACTGCAAATGATTTGATGTATCTATTGGATTTCATATGTATAAGAAAAATAATAAATTTAACCTTAAAATATAATACTGGAAAATGGTTTCCAAAACTTGAAATATATTCAACCATCTCCAATCTAAAACTAAAGTTAGTCACAATAATATTATACGGGTACGGGTGTCAGGAAAAGAGTTTCAACTTCGATTCACCATTTACTACATTATAGGTGTTCCAGATTTAAAATATATCTCTTTCGACTGTTCTGGTCGTAATGTTTTTTAAATGAAACAATTTCATTTCCTTTCCGGACGTTTCGACGGTAGTTGCCGTCTTCTTCTTTTATTTACAAAAATAAATTGAACATATTACACACATAAGAACAGTTGGTATAAAATTTTGCAAACTTACATTTAGTAGGTATTACAGATAAACATAAATAACACAATGAAAGACAAATATAAGGCAATGTTTAAAAAAAAATTGTGTATGATATAAAAACACTTCGATTGAAGTTTAGTCGGCTTTAACTTGTCACGGATTCTGTCTAGTCACCAAAGAGCAGTAAACCGATGAAATGTTCTGGCTGTCTTGTTAACGATTCATATTGTTTTTGTTATTAATAATATGAAGCGTTTCTAGAGTATACCGCTTGGAGACATGTTTCTCCCTTTCCAGGATTTCCACTATTTCAAAATCTGGTTTGTGTCCACGCTCAATGGAGTGTAAGGCCAATGCTGTGTTCCCAGTGCTTTTTAAATTAATGTTGGATTTGAGGTTGGAAATTCGTTGACGAAGAAGTTGTTTCATTCTACCGATATAGGAAAGATTGCAATTTTCTTGCGCATTGCCACGACAGTTAATTTTAGAGACTACGTCTGTGCACTTATCCTTTTCCGTTTTTGTCTTCATGTTGGTGAAAAGAGGTGTAGGCGTCCTATTGGATTTTTACGCTAAACTGACGTCATTAGTACTACTTTTTACCGTCTCTAAAGTTTTCTGACAGTTTGGGAACATAAACTATACTCTTACAAATACCTTTTTTTTTTTTTTTTTTTCTAATCGTTTGCGCGCACTAAAGGGGTTTTGACTACCCTTAATATGAACAAGCACAGTGCGAGCGTTAGGAGATTAGGGAAGGATGCAAGAGGAGATAATGATGCACATTGGTTTTAAATTTCTGAATATCAAAATGGGAGGGGAAAATAGAGCCGGGTAAAGTATTCCACATTCGCGTTGTACGGCTAAAGAAAGAATCTCTGTACTTGACAGTACGCCCGAAGTTGGGCTCAAGGGTAAACTGATGAGCATTCCTAGAAGCGCGAGTATTACGGTTGAAAAATTTAAGGGGAGGAATGCAACTGGCTATTTCGCTGGAACAGTGTTTATAAAAATAGCGATAAAATAATGACAGACATGTAACATTTCGACGGTGTTCTAGAGATGTAAATGTCTCTACTATATTTCTGTCGCCTATCATTCTTAGAGCTCTATTCTGAATTATATCTAAAAGAATCAAATGTGTTTTGGGAGCTCCTGCCCAAATGTGCGAGTTATACTCCAGCTTTGGACGAATGAAGGCCTTATAGATTACAGCCAGATCAGACGGGGAGAAGAATTTCTTGCACCTTCGAAGATAGCCCAGACACTTTGCAGCATTCTTGGCGACATCGAATATGTGGTCGTTCCACAAGAGGTGGTCTGTGATGCACATACCAAGAACTGAAAGCTGATCGGTTTCTTCAATGCAAGTGCCGCTCATGGATAGCGGCATGGGGGTGGGTTCTGCTTTAACGACAGAAGACAGCATTGAGTTTTTGAAGCATTCAATTCTACACGGTTTTTAATTCCCCATTGGACAATGCTGTCAAGATCAGAATTTAATGAGCTTATCATACGCTGCCGTTCCAGTTGCACATCCGAAAAACAAGGAGGTGCATCTAAAAACGAATATGAAAAGCTGAGAGTACTATCGTCAGCAAAACAATTAAGTGGATTAGAAGTTCCAGATAAGAGATCATTAATAAAAATGAGAAAGAGGGTCGGAGACAATACGGATCCCTGGGGCACACCAGCATCTATTTTGTGGATATCAGACTTGAAACCGTCCAATTGTATTGATCGGTCCGAAAGATAATTTCTAATCCAACGAAGAAGAGATTCATCGATACCAAATGCACGCATTTTCGATAAGAGAGCTTGATGCCAGACTCTATCAAATGCTTTTGAAATATCAAGCGCAATAATCTTACTTTCTCCAAAACGATGTAAAGATTTGTGCCACTGCTCGGTGAGATATACCATCAGATCACCAGTGGACCTATTGCTACGAAAGCCATACTGCCGGTCATTGAAGAGCTTTCGTTCTTCAAGATATTTCTTAAGCTGATAATTAATCAGCGTTTCCATGACCTTGGAAAGAAGGGACGTAAGTGCAATTGGACGGTAATTAGCGGGTGAAGAAGATTCGCCTTTTTTAGGGACAGGCTGGACAAATGCTGTTTTCCATCCACTCGGAAAGAGACCAGTAGATTAGGACAGATGGAAAAGCTTACGCAGTGGTTTAGCCAGCGTTGAACAACACCTCTTCAGAACGATGGGAGGGATACTATCCGGGCCAGCGGATTTGTGAATATCAAGGTCTTTGAGGACTCTAGCAACTGCACGAGTGCGAAAGAAGATTCGTCCCATAAAATCATTTACGCTCTCAAGTACAGGAGGAGTCATTACACTTTCTGGCAGCGTCGAATTTACAGCGAACTGCGCTGCAAGCAAATTGACTTTTTCACGAGAGCTGACAAAAGGGGTGTCATTAAAGACGAGCGTTGGAACCGAAGACGACGATGAATTCCGAATGTTTTTTACCTCTCTCTTTTTGCCGATTATCAACAGAAGCTTTGTGTTTTTAGCGAAGTATCAAGCGCCGTATGATTTCTATTGGACAGCCATTATCTAGGAGAATTTGTGTGACTATTTTCACGGTCACTCAACGCAAAGACTTTTTGAACTAGATTAGAGGCTGTATCAATAAGAATATGCTTTGCTTGATTGATTTACACTCCATTGAGCGTGGACACAAACCAGATTTTGAAATAGTGGAAATCCTGGAAAGGGAGAAACATGTCTCCAAGCGGTATACTCTAGAAACGCTTCATATTATTAATAACAAAAACAATATGAATCGTAAACAAGACAGCCAGAACATTTCATCGGTTTACTGCTCTTTGTTGACTAGGCAGAATCCGTAACAATTTAAAGCCGACTAAACTTCAATCTAAGAGTTTTTTATATACCATAAAAAAAAATTTTAAACATTGCCTTATATTTGTCTTCCATTGTATTATTTATGTTTATCTGTAATACCTATTAAATGTAAGTTTGCCAAAATTTGTGTTCAATTTATTTTTTTGTAAACAAAAGATCCCCTGAAGAAGACGGCAACTACCGTCGAAACGTCGGAGAAGGAAATGAAATTGTTTCATTAAAAAAACATTACGGCCAAAACAGCCGAAAGAGATATATTTTAAATCTCGAACACCAATAATAATTCAACCAATTCGTCAATAACTTAACAATAAGCATTTACTACATACTTACTGCGCTATTCTGCTATCCCATCCGATCGAATCCTTCGATTCACGTGAATAATTCACTCAGTTTTTCAAATGATTTTTTCTTGGTTTAATTCTTAAGAGAATTTAAAAACATTTATTCTTTTTTTAAATTTAAAATTTCGAAAACCAATCAATCAACTTTTCGAAACTTCGTATGTGGTAGTTTATTGAAATTGTGTCGAAAAGTTAAAAAATAAACAATTTTCTTAAAATAAAAAACAACCGTACTTCCTGAACAAATGTTAAAAAAAAACCCTGAAGAAAACAAAATATTTCTCAAAAGGGCCATAAGAATTTTGATTAAGAATGTGTGTTCTTAAATTAGTAAAAAAAAATATTTTATTTTACATATATGTACTACATACTTATTAAAGGTACTTCCCATAGAACCACTTTTCATATTTTCGACTTTCTCACTATTGGATGAACCGTTTAAAATAAATTTTTTTATGCAAATGTACCTACCCTTTAGAAGTGTTATAAATAAAACTATACCTATACTCAAATTTTCAAAAAAAAAATTCGATTCGTAAAAAATAAATTTTTGAAATTGTATATGTATGTGAATAATTATGTACGTCAAAATGGCATTTCAAGTTTTTTTTCTAAAAATGTTTTTTTTAAATTTTATAAAAATTCTTTTTTTGAAACTGCTACAACGATTTAGATTTTTTTCTATATATTTATATTTGTCCAAGAATTCAAATGTCATCTTTTTTCCCTCAAACTTTAACAACTAATATGGTCGACCGAAAGGCTTCCGAATACTTCTGAATACTTCTGAAACTGTTCGATTGGTATCAAATGACAGTTCTTCTCCTGAATAGAATATGAAGTCAGAATCGAACCCAGAAGCACGCACGCACTCACATCCAGATTCACTAGGTACGTCAAACGAGAATTAAATGTCAAAAACAATGTCGTGTAGGGATGAGCAATACTGAAAAGCATCGATCTAAAAATCGAAAAACACAACATCAATGTCAGAAAATATGGAATCAGGAATATTTAGGTTTTTTTTTAAATTCAATATATGTACATATTATATATTTAAAATACCTTCATTGTTTTGAAAGTTTTAGCTATGTTTTGTATCGTAAATTTCGTTTCTCTTTTAGAGTACCTATGAGCTACATATAGGTATCTCACTAAGCGGCAATTGAACTTCACACAATTTTACATAAATACCTAGTTGTGAAGCGTAGTTCCGCTGAAGTTCAGTTCCGTCGAATGCGGTTTAATCATTGTAAGAATGAGGTCGTTGACAAAAAATTTTCGCTTATTTTAAGTCGATGTTTTGAATCTTAACATCGATGCTGTGATGTTTCACTTGAATATTATGTATGTATTGCACTTAAATTATAAAATTATATGAATGTAGCTACCTAATCACCTACAACTTTCATTATTATATCTAATTTAAATCCATAATCTAAATTTAAATATATATGTACATGTATGTAGTTAGTAATAATAAGTAATTTAACTATTCATTGAATCATCCATTCGACCATTCATTATATTATAAGAATCAAGGTATTATTACCTACATCGGCTTTAAGCTTGCATAGGATAACTAGACTACCTGCCTAATAACAACGTCAATGTTTAGCTACATTACAGTTGTTAGCTACAAGCTTAAGTTCGTACGATCCAGTCGTGCATTTTATTTTTCAATATTTCAGACGGTTAATATACATAATGGTAAAAACCTGCCTATATGTAGATGTGTACATACATTTTATCTGTACACAACAGTTAAAAATAAACATTTCTCTAATCTATCTTATCGTCTAATGCATGCAATTATAGGTCCTTTGTATTAATTTTTTTTATCATTTCAGGTCTTCTGTTCGATTTGACCGGGAGTTATGACGTTTCATTTTATTTTGCTGGGAGCCTTATAACCCTTTCGGCATTCCTATGCTACCCGTTAAACTACGTGAGCAAATGGGAAAAGGAGAAAGATCAAAGAGAAGGAATTCAGCAAGCCTAATCAAAGACTAAGCAACAACCAATAATATGAAATGGTGTGCCTAACTATGTGACTTTAAGACAATTTTAAATTGGCCTACTTAAATTAAATTCTTTAAGAACATAAATAAAGTTACCTGCTAATTTAATTTTTATTTTATTTTAAATGACTGCCAATGAAGAAGAATGTAGTATAAATTTTATATGCTATTAACATTTTGTATTGATTGAAAAATAATTGTTTGTTAATAAATTCGTTTCTGACTGTAATGTTATAAGGTTAAATAAATCGAAATTAAGATAAATTTATAATTTTCATTCATTCCTACCTATAGTATTAGAATGTTATCAATGTTGACCAATAAGTTTCTCTCCTGCAGACATAATTCATAATCAATAAAAGCTCTGTCCAAAAAAATTGTTAGCATAGGCTTTATGGGAGAGCTTTTTCTAAATCAGTAGAGCCAGTATGCCTTTGCACCATAGTGAATTGGAAGAAATTTCATGGGATAAATATTTACCCGCCAATAAATTTTCTATTAGTTTAAAACAAAAATAAAAATATTCCACTATAACATACCTGCCGCACATTAAAGTACAGTAAGTAAGGACTGAATGTTTTGTTCTTGTGAAATGAGATTCTCGATCAACCATTCAACCAAAGGCGACATTCTGGAATGAGATTCTGTATCGCCCAAAGGACCCAACGTTTTCGTGCGTGCGAACGATTTGCTATAGGTATAAATGCAAAAACCATAAGATTCATTCACGTTTTTTTAATATTTGGCAGGTAGTAAAATTCGGTGTTTTAGGTGAAACCGCAAAAACAAAATTCATTAAATTTATATCTAAAGCTAAGTATACACGATTGGAAGATCTGCCAATATTGATTGACAAATTTTCTATCAACCATATATACATCCAATTTTATCTGTCAAAAAGCATACAATAAATATGCTACCAATCAGACATCTTCCAATCGCGTGAACTCGTGCATACACACAATTTTTCATATTTTCAATTAATTAGACAATTATCTGCCAATTAAAAATTGGATGATGCTTTTGCCAACGACATCATCCAATTTTTAATTGGCGCACAATTTCTTTCACTTTTGAAAAACGAACGATCGCGTTCGTTTCGTTTATTACAAATTCTGGCCCCAGGGGTGATATTTTGTATCGTACAAGCGATCAAACGTTTTCGTGCGTGCAAACGATTTGCTTCATGTATCTGCAAAAACTATAAATTTCATTTCGTACGTGAGAAAGAAATAAGACAACAGCAAATTATTTGACGTTTTTTTCAATATTAGGTAGTGAAATTTGATTTTATTGTTGAAACGGACTAAACAAAATGAATTAATAATGAATCTGATATGAAATGAATAAAAACCGAGCGATAAAACGCGTTAATTTTTAAAAATCGATAGTAAATAAAAAAAAAACATAAAGTAACCCAAAACGATTACCACACGGAACCTAGAGATGGGCACCCTTCACACGCCTCGTAATTGCACCACACTTCAGCTTTTATGAGATGCCAGCACATAAAATAAATAATGATTTTGTTTTGTATTAAAACAACTATATTAAGTTCGAAAATGAAAATTAATTATTTTCTAAATTTATCGTGGAAGTTTTTATTAAAGTTGTACATAATTTTGGATTATAAATTACATATTTACTTACACTATTCCGCCATTTTTCAGTTTTCTACTCTTCAACTTTCCAGTATAACTCATCCCTAACCCAATTCATTAATAAAAAGTATGCAATAAGTGCCACCTTAAAGTATGCAATGTACAACAGAGGCTCTAAAACCTCAGCGAATGAAATAAAAAAACGAAATGTGATACAGATTAAGAACATTCGATCGCTTTCGTTTTGTTTATTACAGAATCTGGCCCCTGGTTTATCTTATGGTAGTAAGGTACGTTTTCGTACAGGTACAGAGAATGAATGCGCAGTCCGCACCACAGCGCACACACGGTTGCCGTTTTGGCAGGATTCTACCAAACTTGGTAGGTTTCAATTCAATTTGGTAGGTTTTTACATAAAATATCAATAATAAAAATTTTTAATAATAAATTGATTAATCTCTATATCATTTTTCAATAGTTCGATACTTGTAGCTACAGAATAATTGAATCAATTAATTGTGTAAATGGACAGGTTAAATTAAAATAATATGTAATCCATTTGTTTATTCGAACTTTCTAATTTGTTAGAATACAAAAACATGGATAGGCATTTTATCAAAAGAATTGAATAATGGGCGTTGAATATGAAATGAAAATTCCTCTAAGGATTTGTTATTAGAAAAAAAACATGAAACCGATTACCAAATCCAGGTTGGGTCTGGAAAATCAAGGACTCCCACATTGCATTCAAACAGGTGTTTTTCAAAAAATAAACTTGAAAAATTTCTTCATTACAACTCCTCAAAAAGTTTTATCAGATCATGAAGTATCCATTGTAACCTTGGTATACGCTTTTACATTTTTGAAGTGAAACTTTTTTACCGGGGGTAAAAATTTTCCATGCAATGGTACCTATGCAACGGAAACGGCAAATGCAGTGATGGTACACGTACGGAAAAATTCCTACATTGGAAAAAAATATTTTTTGCTCACAACTGGCCCTAAGACAAGAATATATATTATTATGTATATCCCAAAATGTTTTCTTCGTAAAAATGTATACACATACCCTTAATGAGTTCTCTATTTTGTTTCCATCTTAGATGCCCTCTCGTAACTTTCAGCCAATTCGTAATTTAACTATGCTTGATTGATCACCACGCACAAAATATGTAATTACTTTTGACAATTCCTTTATATGTACTATTTTATTAAACTATTAAGTGAAAATTGAAAATTAAAGCAAATCAAAATTAAATGAAAACATAATTTTGTATTTACTTTGTGCAATTTTATAGGTGTAGGGATAAAATTCATCAAGTAGGGATTTTTTGTGTATAAGGTAGGGAAATTCTTTTTTTTTCATGAAAATCACTGGACAAATGTCATTATATATTAAAATACACAAAAAAACACAAACAACCTATTTCTTTAATTTTATTTTGTTTAAAACAACAAGCACTATTCCAAATATCACTTTTGTAACTTTTTAAATTTTATTTTTTTATTACTAACTATTATTAAAAAGAAAAAAACTAACTCGATTTGACAACAATTCAAAACAAAATAATCGTAGACCAGTAATACAAAGATTTATAGGTCCACTGCCAAATCAAGAACCATGCATTTATAAGAATTGTTTATTCTTTAAACACAATGGATGTGATAAGCGGGATTCACATTGTCAAATATGCTGGGCAAGCATGGCTTGATTATGTTCGATGGATTGGAGCCATTTTGAGTTCACATTTATCAAACAGGCTGTCAAACATTAGTTCCTTTTGAATTTTGACCATGGCGGACGTTTTAATTGCAGCTCTTGTAATTGATCAAATTTCAGTAGATGAAGAGCAAGAAGAAAAAAAGGCAACAAAATAAGAGGAAACTAATTTGGATTAAGGAATGGTTAAAAAAACGTCCACAATTTTCTTGGTTTAATTTGTTGGACTGTTTTTTAGTTTTGTTTTTATAAAATTCACTTTTAATTTGCCATGTCTTTGGTTAACCCTGATAGAATTCAAAAAAATCTCTCCAAGATTCGGAATTTCCGCTTACAGCCATTTTTCTTTTTTCTCTTTTGGTTTGATGCGCAAAGGTTGACAACTTTTTTTCAGAATGGGATTTCCTACTGGCTTGACAAGCATGTGTTCATATTCGTTATACACACAACATGTGTGTGAAGCCAGCAAAATATCAAAATATTTTGATATCCATCCAACATGCTTCACAAGCCGTTTGATGGAGCGTTCACATTTTCAAATTCGAATTTCCAATTTCCCCGGGGCTTAGAAAAAAACACGCCTGTTATTAGTTTATGGTCGATGGTCTCGTTGTCAAAGCTTCAGTAGGTATTTCGTAGATTTATATAGGTAAACGGGGTAGTATAATTTATGTAATGTAAAATTACTGAACCATGAATCAAAGTTCGAACGACGCGACGGTGTCGTTTGTATAATTGGAAGATAGGGTCGTTATGGGCGATGTATTAATGCAAGTTCGGGGCTGGTATCAAAACATGTCAACTTCATGGTTCTTTGACTGGTTTCCGTGAAATTGAAATATGTTTTAGCTGACATAGAATTATGAAAGAAAAATTTGTTCTAAATTAGGGTAGTTTCACTTCTAGTGCGTGTACATAAGTACACGTTATCTGGGTACAATGGAATTTCTAAGATTTTCTAAAAACAATTTGAGCGCTACGATGGAAACTAATCAGTTCTGGGCCAAAAATTGATGAAGCTCAAAACGGACTCATATACGGCTCCACGGATTTCGAACAGAGTTTATATATAGGAGATCCTTCGAATTTTAAATACTACTGCATACCTACCAAAGTTTTTTTTTTCAATTTTGAATAAAAAATCTTTGTTTTTTTTGAAAATGGTTGCACTATTTTTTTGAAATTATATTCTGAAATTTATATTGTTAAATACTTATAATTGCCATACCAATATTTTTTGTATTAAAATGTTTATATATAACAGGTGTTTCTAAAAAAATCACCCTGTTTATATACTCAAAATCTTGTGCTATTGATTGATTATGTGCATTCGAACGTAAGAGCAAGTTCGTAGGACCCAGTCGTGTATTTTATTTCTTAAATGCCTTACATGCTCTTTATTAAAAAAAAATCAAATTAAGCTTTGGTAGGTTTTTTCATTGAGTTGGTAGGTTTTTTCGGAAAACTTGGTAGGTTTTTTTCATTGACAGCGGCAATCGTGAGCGCACAGCCACTGCAGGCTCAATGAAAATTTTCAAAAAATGATTTTGGTAGGGTGTGCAGTGAACACCTGCATATCTACCCATAAACATTACTGCTCTTCCATCATTTTTCATTGTTCGGCTAATAACCATTCCAGTTTACTCATCCCTAACCCAATTCATTAATTAAAAGTGTGTAATAAGTGAAACCTAAAAGTATGCAATGTAAACAGAGGCTCTCAAACCTAAGCTTAGAAATAAAATAATCGAAATTCGATTTTGAAGAAATTGTGGGAAAGTGAAAGTTCTCAATCTGTATGTTTGAGAACTTTCACTTTCGCACAATTTCTTCTGCTTTTGATAAATGAACGATCGCGTTCGTTTCGTTTATTGCAGAATCTGGTCCCAGAATTGAGAACTTTCGGTTTCGCACAATTTCCTTCGTTTAAACAAAAAACGAACGATCGCTTTTGTCTTGCATATTACTGAATATGTGCCCAGCTTTGCGGCCAAGAAAAAATTATCATGCCACATTTTAAAAAAAATTAATTTTGTGGCATATTAAAAAACAATTTATTTAAAAAAAAAAATTTTAGTTCCGTATTTTTACGTTGTTATAATTTATTTTACCAAATAACGCAAAATAATTGGACAACCTATGTTTGAAAATAAAAATCTGCCGATCCTTAAATTCCATCGGAAATAAACTCAATATTTTGGTATTTTTCTTAAGATACATTTATGGCATTTTTATTTTTCAATCCGGAATCCCTCTCCGACACGGGATCCCAACTGAACACTTTTGTGAAATTCTGACGATTATTTATTTTAATGATATTGTATGTGTGAAAATAATTGTGTACGTAAATTAAAAAAAAATGTTTGTTGCACAATTATGATACATAAAATGACAACAGTCGAGTTTGACGTTCAAGTATATGAATGTGTTAGTGCTTCTGGTTCCGATTCAGATTTAAAATCCAGAAGCAAAATTCTCTTCTTTTTAGAATTACAAGTGCCATTTTTCGCCAAGTACTTTCCGAAGAGTCCAGAAGGCTTCCGGATTGCCAAATGAAAACGACATTATTTTGAATAGGCATAAGTAACATAAACAAAATGACTTCAATTAAATAACGATACAGAGCAGTCTTACAAAATAAAAGATGGATTGATACATTTTTCTAAGTGGAAAATAGTTGGCCTACGGGTCTTAATTTTTATTTCACCATGGTGTTAACTTGATAACTGCTTCTATGCATCGTGGCACTAGTTTTTGACATTCTTCGGTTACAAAAGATTCCAAAGTATTTATGATTTTAGCTTGAAGTCTTGAAGAGTCCGGCATGGTTCTTTTCGCAGTTTTTGATTCATGTTGTGTCAGATAGTTTCAATTATGATGAAAGATCAGGGCTGCTGGAAGACCATTCCAGTAAAGGAGTTGCTTCGGTAGATAACCATGCAATTGTAGAACTGGTTATATGGCAAGAAGCACCATCCTGTTGGAAAATATAGCCTCCATCACTAGATTAATTTGTGCTATTGATAGAAGCTCATTTTCCAGAATAATACTGTACTTGGCAGCATTGACAATGTCATTTACAAAATGTAAATTGCCTAGGCCCCACCCAGCCAAGCATCACCATATCATTAGAGATGCTGGAAACTTGACCGTTTTTTAGGGCAATATTACTGAAAAGCCCCTATTGAATTTGTAAACTCGTTTTCGTTCATCGCCCACGCAAACTTCAAACCTAGACTCATCACTCCAAATAATGAACCGCCATTGACTTATGTTCTTTTCGATTAGTAATCCGGAAGAACACTCCGATCCCCGATCCGGGATTCCAATCTACCAAGTTAACACTTTATTCTTGATTCTGAAGTTTAATGTGAGTGTATCTGTAAGGCGGAAAAAAACAAAACGACGTCATGAAAATGTAGGTATTGGCAAAACATCGATGTTAGACGAAAAAATATTGATGTTTCATCATCGATGTTGAAGCATGTGATGTTAAGATCGATGTTCAGATTCAAAACATAGTTACAAGCTGAAATCTTTGTCAAACAACCACCTACAGTCACCGAATATCACGCCACACATCTTTCCTATCATTCTTTCTCTTCCTTAACCTCACCCTCACGCCCGCGCTGTGTTGAAACATTTAAAGGGTATTCATAATCCCTTGAGCGCGTGTAGATTATAAAAAAAAAAAAAAAAAAAAGACCTAGTGCTTATAAAGATCAGACCGCACTCGACGGAACTGCACTTCAGCGGAACTACGCTTAACAACTATTTATGTGAAATTGTATGAAGTTTAATTCCCGCTTAGTGCAATATACATATGTATCTCATACACACGAAAAGAGAAAAGAAAATTGGGATAACAAAATTCTACAATTTTCAAAACAGTGAATGTATTTTGAAGTTATAATATATTCTATTCTTAATCGATTCTTGAACGTGCTATTATTTTTGAAAACTGCATTAAATACATCGATGTTAAGAAAAATATATATATTCGATAATGAATTTTCGATGTTAACATACATATTTTTTAATATCGCTCATCCCTATACAACATTGTTGTTGACATTGAATTCGCTTTTGACATTTAGTGTTTGAATGTGTGTGTGCTTCTGGTTTTGATTCTGACTTCAAGTCCAGAAGAAAATTTCTCTTCTATCGAGGAGAAGAACTGTCATTCGATACCAATCGATCAGTTTCAGAAGGATTCGGAAGCCTTCCGGACGACCAATCCAAAAGTCCATTAAAGTCCAGTTTTTACGTTGTTTGGCACACTCTAGTCGCCTTTTCTATGGTTTAGGTGTTAAAGGTGACGGAAACACTTTTTCGGTTTCTTTCTCTCCATTGAAAAGTTATGGCTCCTGGAATTTAACGTCGATTTTCTGTCATTACTTTCTTTAAAACTCGGGAATCTCGAGGTTTCGCAATTTTTTTTACAAATCTCTACATTTTTACTAGATAGATAGATAGAGATAGATAGATATATAATTTTATTTCATTAAAAGGTTTAACAAACACATTTTATATACTGGTATAAAAATTAATTATGACAATAACATAAAGTTGCCTGTCAGGTTTTAAATTTGACGATAAGCAAATTAGTGATTTGAACAAAAAAATTATTATGAAAATTCATTTAATATAAGGTAGCGATACTTCAGTGACGCTTTTAAAAACTTATAGAGATTAAAGTAGCAGCTGCCATTTAAAACGTTTAAAAATTGTGTGCGTGAAAGCACGTCATTTCCAAGAAATATCCTTCTATACATTTTGAAGATTGGGCAGATTCCAACGAAGTGATAGGTATTTTCAGAGGCGTCTAAATTGCAAAGTGTGCATAAACCATTTGTATCTCTTTGGAAGGATCTTCCATTTAGACTTAGAAGTCCACAGCGGGTTTTTAGGATAAGGGAAATCATATCTCGAGGGTTTGAGTCATGAAAGTAGTTTGGTACTTCAGAGTAAAGCAGATTACAGTAATCATCATGGAATTGGGACTGATTGGCGTTGCTGATAAAACTATTCCAATGTTTTTCCCTCAGCTTAGATAAGAGGATCTTATGCAGTTCTTGCCATTCACATAAATTTGTGGTGAAAGAAGAGTCCATTGACGTGAAATGAAAAAGATCCAGCCATTCCTTGGCCCAGAATATCTTCTTACTAATTATAGCTTCTGACAAGATTCTTGGTAGCCTGCCGTTTGGAAGATGCAGTGTTTTCCGTATAAATGAAAAATGCATGTCTAGGGTCGTTAAAAAAGCTTTAGGAAGTCCAGTTTCAATATGTAAGGCATAGTTTGGTGTTGTTTCTGGTAGGAGAAAACATCTTTTAATGAAAAATCGTTGCAACTTTTCAACTTGTGTGTGTTCTCTATATCCCCAAACTTGAGCACAGTACAACATTATAGATCTCGTTGCAGCATCGTGAATTTTAAATTTTGTTGAGTGTTGAACTGATTTATTTCTAAGCAGCTTGGACCATGTAGCGTTTATAGAATTTTTTGAGGATGCAAGTCTATTATTTAAATGTTCGTTCCAAGACATATTGTAGTTGAAAACAACTCCCAGATATTTATAATGGTTTGATACAGTTATCTCCGTGCCGTTGAAAAACCATTTCTCACACGCAGCTCTACGTCCTCCGTTTCGAAAAATGACTATTTCAGATTTTCCAAGATTTACTTCAAGATTCCACTTGATGCAGTATAATTTAAAGCTGTCAATAAGTTCTTGTAGCTTGGAAGGATTATCGGAAAGCAACACAATGTCGTCGGCATATAATAGGCCATTAATTCCGAGACCATTAATAGTTAACCCAAAGGGTAGATTAACGTGCAGATCATTTAGATACAGAACGAAAAGCAGTGCACTCAAGACACAACCTTGTTTGACTCCTTTTTCGGTGCAGAAGAAATCTGACAAGCCTTGACCATCCCAAACCGCAGCAGACGTATTCATGTAAAGTGCTTTGATAATAGTTATCATTTTTGTAGAGATTCCTGAAGCAGAAAGTTTGTAAAATAATGCATTTCTGTTAATGTTATCAAAAGCAGCTTTAAGATCTATAAAAAACGCATATAGTTTCTTTTTTTGATTGAGTTGAAGTTGTACGAGGCAGGATAGGTTATAAACTTGATCAACAGTAGAATAGTTAGATCTATAAGCAGCCTGAAATTCATTTATTATTTTGTTTTCTTCTAACCAAGTCGTTAGTCTACTTAGAAGAACACTGGTAAATAGCTTATAAAGCGTGTCAAGGAAGGACAGTCCTCTATAATTAGATGCCAAGTTTACATCTCCTTTCTTAAACAGGGGATATATGATTGATTTTTTAAATGAGCCTGGGACAGTTGCAGTTTCAAATAGTTTATGAATTTCAGTGATTAGAGATGGGCTTGCATTTTTATAAAATTCGAATGGAATTCCATCCATACCTGGGGCTTTATGATCTTTTGACGACGATAATGCAGAATAAACTTCTTCAAGCTCTATTGTGCGGTCCAACTGAGGTGTTAGTACTTGAGGTGAACAGGAATTGATATCAACATGGTTTGGCAATAGTGACAGCAACTTTTGAAAATATATGCTGAATTCAGTAGCTGATAAGAATGTTGGCATGTTGAAACTGTCGCCTCGTATCTTTCTGGCAATCTTCCACCAATCTCGGGCTGAATTAACATTTTTTAAACTATTTACTAAGTTTTGGAAGTAAGCTTCCTTCTTAGATTTACATAAATTTCTGTATCTTTTGTTAGCAGCATTATAATTATTTCTACAGGTTTCAAGATTGTGTTTTCTAAATGCTTTGAGGTGTTTAAACGCACTTTTCCTAGCTGAGTGGCAAGCTAAATCAAACCAAGGCTTCTTGGGCTCGAACTTCATTTTTTGGGTGACAGGTGCACCGTTTGCTTCATATATGCAGCATTTGATACCATTACAATGCTCTTCAACGCAATTAGTGTTTGCAAGTTTTGACTGTACAAGTAACTCAAGTTTTGTTTGATAGGAAGTGTGTCTATTTTCTGACCACTTTATTCGCGGAATGGCGCACAAATCATTCTTATACGTGCTCGATTCAGAAGATTTTATGGAACAAATCAGTGGCATATGATCAGAGAAAGTTTCGCAACCTACACAAAAATCCAGTATCATATTTGATGCAGCGTATGAAGGGCAGCAGTAGTCGATAACCGAAGATCCCCTGCTACTTACGAACGTGTATTCACCAGCTTTGTCTTTGAATCCTCTTCCATTTAGGATGTATGCACCAATATTATCAAGAAATTCTATAAACGTATTGCAATTACTATCGAAGGTTGAATCCTTAGAGCTTCTTAATTCTTCAACATTAGCTGGAGGAATGGAATTGTAGTCGACTGTACCTTTCGTGCCAGTTCTTACGTTAAAATCGCCACCAAGAATGAAATTGTTCAAGTCAGATGTCGAAAAAAAGTTTTTGAGAGCTACAAAGTCTCTGTTCCAATGACTACAGTTTAAATATAATGGAACCAAAGTCAAGTGATTCCCAGCAAAATACCCTTGCAAGATTACCATGTCTCCAAGGTTTGAAAATTTTAGTTTGTAGGTAGATTCGATGTTTTTTCTATAGCCAAAAACACATCCCCCACTAGCTCTCCCGAAATTGTTTGTTTTAGCTGCAGAGATCCATCTAAGTTTGAAACCAGCAAAGAATTTTTCGAAGTTCTTAAAGTTTTCAGCAAGTACAAATGTTTCAAATAAAAAAAAGATTTCAAATTTACAAATATATTTAAAAAAGTTACATAACAATGGTTTATTAACAAGACCAGCAATATTGTAAAAAAGAACCTGACAGGCAGAGGATTGCTAATTATTTTTAATCTGATAATTATTTGGTAACTTTAAATTGACAGTAAATGCATTTGAGTTGTTTTTTTGCAAAATTTTAACAATAAATTCCTTATCAGTTTCATTAAACGCTGAGATTTCACCCTCTTTGTTGCATTTATATCGACGACCATCAACGAAAAGGGTCCATCGTTTAATTTCAAGCCGAAGACTAGGGTCAGTTCCATGAAGACACCTCTTCAATTTCCGAAGATTATAACTTTCAGCACGTTCATTCTGCGTAAGGTCTTTATTTATGGAAATGGATGTATTTTTTAACTTAGTAGATGATGATAATACAGACTTTACATCATTCAGGTTGGAAAGCTCAAAAATGTATGATGAATTTGGTTGATTAGCGAGACTGATTTTTTTAACGTTATTCATGGTTGCAGATACTTGAAGGGTTGTGTTACAAATTTGTTGAAACTCCAGTTTTGCATCATCTTCACTTTTTGCACTCAATCCTCTAACGATGACATTTAGCCTTTTTGAGTACTTTTCTGCTTCTTCGATTCTTTTCGCAAGTATTATTTCACTCCCTTTCAGCTTTAATATCTCTTGCTTTAGTTGCTTGTTCTCCTCTTCGAGTGCAGTAACTTGTTCAATAATGCAGCTTATGTCTTTCTTTGTTGCGATATCTTTCAATTTAATGTCTAAGAGCGCATCTATTTTCGATATGATTGCATCCATTAAATTGACATCCGCCATGACAGTGTCCAAACAGTTCTTTTTCACCGAAAATACTTCAAACTCTGGGGATGTCTCACGTAACGATCTTTTTGTATTATTTGAATTTGCATTCATGAGGTCAAATAGTTTTCGGTTGTTGTATTGGCTAAATGGATGTGATACAGACTACGAGCTTTTGTCGATGTTTTTGGCTGAATTACAGAATTGTGGATATTATTTTATAAGCTTTTGAGTATTGTTGACCAGACGTTGACAAGAAAGGCAGAAGGAGAAGGAAATATAGGTGGAAGTATTTGTAGATTTTAGGCTATTTCTCTTGCGGTGAATTTTGTAACGTATTTGTATAAGTTCTACTTAAAAAAAATGCGGTCTACTCACACAATTATTCACGCTGCATACGCTGAAGATAATGTGAAAGAACTCAAAGCTGAATTTCGCTATTATATTTTATTATTTTTTTTTTCTGAGACCAACAATTTATGAAGATTTTTTTATTTTTATTTTTTGCACCAAAGCTTAATAAGCGCTATCAATGGAAATCACAATATAAGCAGGCTGCTACACTCAGTCACTCGTTCACCACCACAAATGTCTCAATTTATTAACTTTTCTTAAATTAAAAAATGAATTTTCAGGAGCAAGTCCAAAGCACAGGCACTCACTTCTACCCCAATCAGCAGAATCTAAATTTTTACTATTTTTATATTTAAATCTTCATTGTTTAGGAGAATGCAAACTGGAGCAATATGAACTTCCTCAAATTTAGCTTTATTTGGTCTTATTTACTCTTTAAATGTAATTTATTACATTGGCAAAACAAAATTAAACAACAACTGCTTGGAATAAGAAAAAAAGGTAAATAAAAAGGGTTAATTTGTTAATTAATGAGTTGAGTAGGCCAACTATTTTGCGTTTGGGTTGTGATTAAAAGAAATATTATTGCATATATATAAGTGAATTTAATGCTGGAAAATAGGCGTTTTTTGCTATTTCTTTACTGCCAGTGCCTAGGTTAAATATTGAAAAAAAAAGTGTCTTATCAACATTTTTCGTGCCACCATGCCGGAAATTTCATTCTAAAAACAGCACAATCTTGTCACGTCGGCAATGTTGCATTCAACCACTGCACTTATATTTATTTATAATACACTAGATAGTAGAATATAAACTGCCAACCAACGAACCAAATATAAAAATTCCAAACGTTTTCGTTAGTGCGAACGATTTTCTTCATGTAACGCGTTAATTTTTAAAAATCAATAGTTAATAAAAAAAGAAACATTAAAATAACCCAAAACGATTGCCACGAGGGATCTAGAGATGGGCGCCCTTCACACACCTCATATTTGCACAACACTTTACCTCTTATGAAATGCTACCACATATAAAATAAATAATGATTGTTTTGTTTTGTATGAAAACAACTAAACAACTATATTTATTCCGAACTTTAAACTTAATTATTTTCTAAATTAGTTGTGAAAGTTTTTGTTCAAGTTGTATATAATTTTGCATTATAAATTACATATTAATTTACACTCTTCCAACATTTTTCATTGTTCGGCTAATAACCATCCCAGTATAACTCATCCCTAACCCAATTCTTTATTAAAAATTATGCAATAAGTGCCACCTTAAAGTATGCAACAAAGGCTCTCAAAACTAAGCGAATGAAATAAAATAGATTCAAAATAGCTTTTAACGGCCTTTAGTCCACAAAATTTTCGTTTCGTTCCGGCAAACACACTTGGACTTATCAGTTGGTTAGTAAGCTCCTTACCAATACCCAATTTTTGTTAAGTTCAGTTCAACTGACATGCATTTTTTGACAAAAAGCAATGTGAACTATATCCAACAAGATTCAAAATTTAATTATTAAAATTGGAAGATTTTGTCATTGGCCAGACATAGTTAATAAGAAGGTGTTTTTTTTAATTTTTCATAATACAAATCTATATACTACTGAATCAATAATTCGACAAGTCCAATTAATGGCCTTTTCGATTGGCCGTCCGGAACTGTTCTGACCCCCACAAAATGACAGTTGTTACTCTAAACATAACAGAAAACGATTCTGGATTTCATTTCAGAATCAAAAACAGAATCACTAATACACTCACATAATTAAAATGTCAAAATCATCGGGTTGATTTGTTGTGTAATTTCGATGTGTTTATTGAATTTAAACTACTTTTCTGGTAAAATAATATAAAAAGAAACAAGTTATAATTATTATTGATAAAAGAAAATATGTATCTAAATTGATATCAAGTGTTTTGGAAATTCTTTTTAGCCGATGTGATTTTTTTTTAAATTTAATTTTCACAAACACAGTCATACTCATACATACAATTCAGAATCAGTCAAATTGTTTCCGGGTGTTTTATTGGGGAAACGTGTTCCGGACGCCCATAAGAAAAGGCCATAAATATAATGCTAAGTCTTCTACTTGGCTGAGTAATTTCAGTAGTATATAGAATTGTATTATAAAAAAAACACCTGATGGGTTGGCAGATTTGTTCTCAATGCACACATACATGTAAAAAGTCTTCTGTCAACGGTCAAATGGTAAATATTTTGTTCTGGACTTGTCAACTAGTGCTAAACAACTTTTAAAAATGTACAAATAATAGACCAAGATGTTAATAATTTAGATTTTAGAAATTTAGTGGAATTTTTTGATTGCTTCGTCTTCCTCTTCATCTTATGATGAAGATATGTTTTTTTTAGAAATGTGTGAATCATTCACCATTACTACAATTAAATCTGAGAAAAAGTTTCATTGAAAATATAAAATCTCGATTTTGAGAGAACTTTGAAATTTGAATGAAACTCCCTATTAAAATGCTTTAACGCATCCTTTCAATTGTAGCTAATTTCGTCAAATGCTGACTTGAACGTTTCACAGAAAAATATTTACATTTTCAAATACAATATTTGCAGTACCTAAATTTATTTCAGTTTAAAACGATTTAAAAAATTTAAAAAACTAAATTAAAAAAAATTAAAAATGATAAGTACTGTTATTTTATAACATTGATAGTGATGATGACAATGGTGTTGACGAAGACACCAGGAGCATATTGAAGAAAATAAAAGATGAAAAAGTCCCTTACAACCTCCAAGCAAAGTGTAAGAATAAATTATGAAATAAAAGCAATAATCAAAACATAAATTAATTGTGTTTTTAGATTTGTAGGACTGTTCCGGGTAGACTAAAGCATTTATTTTTTGTATTTACTTTATTCATTTGATTTTATTCTTCCCTTTACAAGTTGGGAATGTCTTTAAAAAAATCCACTAAAATCTCATACTGCCTAGCAGTCGTTACTTTTAATCTATAATATTTACAATTTCATACAGACATGTTCTGCATTCCGAATGAAAATGAATTCAAAACGAATTTCAATTTGACTTAAAATGAAATAACGTGTTCTGCATTTCGAGTGGATTCAAATCCTTTAACTTCACTTCGAATTCATTTTCCAATTGTCAAAATCACCCTTTTCAGACAATTTGTTCATATTCGGAAGGTAGAACCCGAATTTTCATATTCAGAACCCTACAATTCCACATTCGGAATGAGCTATTTACAAACTTTATTTTATGTGGAATACAGAACATTTTTATGCGGATTACAGAACATCTAAATTCACTTTCGTTCCTCAAATTCACAAAAAGTGAAATACAGAACATGTGCAATAATCCGTTATGCATATTTGTTACTATTTTTTTTATTTTGTTGCTTGCTTGTACGTAAATTTGGGATCCATGTCTGCACTCGATTGCTTTGTAAACATAAGTTTTGTCACATAAAAATGCTCACGTTAGTGATCAGGAATACGTATTTTTCACTCGAGTAGCATTTAACATTTGACGCTCGAATTGAGGAATACCAATTACTAGTGAGTAGGTTTGGGGATACCATTTCATGCGAAATGTCTCGATTTCACATGAAACTCGCTCGACTCAGGAATAGGGCCCCAGATAACGTTGAAACTCCGAAAAGGGGGCTTCTGTGAGGAAATGCCGTTTTGATTGCGATCGGGGCTTATAATGTGAATTTATTCTGTGTTCGTAACGTAACAAAACATTCTGAACTTCGCTACGAGGGACTCTCCATACTTATATGGCGAGTTTTCCATATTTATATGATAGTGTAATACTGGCTTAAGAAATAATATTATAGTAAAATTAATACGAATTTCAAAACAGTGCAGTATTCAACATTTCATATCTCTCCTTTTATATATAACTCTAAACGGTAGAAAAGAGATAAAATATTTGAAATGTTGGTAGTTTTTTTTATTTTCATACTTGACAGAAATAAATAAGACTTAGCTTTTAGAAATTATAAAATTCAAAATAAATGTTTTTTTTAAGAGAACAGAAAAGTCTATGACTAGAAAAATTGAGAATTGTATGATAAATGATTTTATTTTTCTTGATTTAATGAGTTTATGAATTCTTCCAATTTTTCCTGAATGTGACGCACTTTAACTGTAGATATAAGACAAAATATATTTAAAATTTTAATATTGTAGATAAGATATATGTACATTAATAAATACATACTCAATTCTTCTGCCAAGGTAACTCTTTTTCCTGTTAAGAGTTGTGATTTCTTTTCATTATCTTCGCTAAACTCGTCCAAAACTTCCTTGATTTCTTTGTCTAAACGTCGCGCTTCTCGGTTAATCACTTGTTGTCGTAATGCATTCGCAGTTACTTTGATCACTTGTTGTATTCGCCAAAAGAGTACAACATCACTACAGCTTATCTAAATAAATTAATCAAAAAAAAAATGACATTAACACAACAATTTGTAGTTTTTTCGGTGTTGGCCTTCAACTAAATATATTTATTATTACTTATTTTACTTAGTATCAATATTATCAATTTATTTTTGGTCGACGATTTGATTCGTTAACTTGGTATAAGTAATATGCAAATGAGAGCGATTAACGACCAACGAATTCAGGAATATTCGTCCATTTTGACATTTCGTTCACATGGTTTTAATTCTATTCATCACGAATATAATAGCGAGTTTCATTTAAATTTCAAAGAACTCCTCTCAAAATGGAGATTTGATCTTTTACTGAAACTCTGTGCCCAAATTTAATTGTAGTATTGGCCGCGTTCGGTGGCATACCTAAAGCAATCCGGATTGCTTTGGGTTGTTGTAACGCCTAAGAAAAATCAGCTGATGAACTAAACATATGTCAAGCACAAATCTCAAGCTACCCAAAAATTATTATTAATTTGAGGAACAGCTGATTCAAAAATTCAGATTTGTATGCAATACAACTGACTTAACAGAGAAAGCTACCTGGATCGTTCGAAAACGAACCCGCTACTAAGGTATCTTGGCTAGCCTATCAGCATTGCACCGAATGCGGCCAATGCTGAAAGACTGATGCACACATTTCTGAAAAAAAAAACATCTTCATCATCAGATGATGAGGAAGATGAAGACAAAGCAATAAAAAACTCCACTAAATTTATAAAATTTAAATTATTACTTCTTCGTCTATTTTTTAGTTTAATTTTTTAGCAGGGATTGGCACAATTTTACTATAAATTAATAACAAAATAGTTTCCATTTGATGTTTGACAGAAAAAACGTTTTACATGTATGCGTTTATTCAGATCAAATCTGCTAATCTATCTTATTTTGGCAATTAACAATTAAATTTTTGTATCTAAGCATTAATATAAATTATAGTTTTACAATTTTGTTTAGAAATTGTGAGAAATTTAGGAAAGTCCTATAGTATTGAACAGCTATCACACAAAGTGTCAATTCATGTTGAAAAAAGAGAAAAACCGAAAACTTAAGTAACTGGGACACGGTTACTATTAGAGGAAAATGACTGCTAAAATAGATCACACTGTATAAAACATAATTAACAGCGTTCTCGACATAAGCTACCATAAATTTCATGCTTACAAACCAATATTATCGAAGCACACTTACTGCTAATATTTTTTCTAAAGAATATAATACTACATCTAATTAAAAATTAAAAACCAATAATCATTCAGGCATGAAAAGTTCTAATATCGTATCTTGACTGTTAATGTTTTAAAAACGGCAGAAAAATGTCCGAGGT
Source organism: Philhelius pedissequus (assembly GCA_910595825.1). Classification (NCBI taxonomy): domain Eukaryota; kingdom Metazoa; phylum Arthropoda; class Insecta; order Diptera; family Syrphidae; genus Philhelius; species Philhelius pedissequus. Next base: position 81,482,728 of record OU343160.1, on the reverse strand, counting down.
GGCCTTTTTATGAATCATAGCTTGTTTAATCAGTATTAAGAGTACTCCAATATATTAGAGATAGTAGAAAACAAATATAAAAATTATTGCCGAATACTATAACCAAAAATAAAAAAAAACAATAATTTAGTTTCAGATTGCTTTCCAAATTCTATGCATGATATTTGGATCGTGAGCGTAAAGATTTAAATTTCTAATGGCCTTTTCGATTAGAAGGCTTCCGAATGCTTCTGAAACTGTTCGATTGGGATCAAATGACAGTTCTTCTCCTGGATATACTGCTTTTATATCATGCAATTTAAGCTTGCGATTTTTAAGCATGTGGGTGAGGGACGTATGTGTTGTCCTAGGCAGACAAAATTGCAGAGTTATCGCCCTTTCTTCTTTATAAATTTTCGTTATGGTACGATTCAACTTTTCTAAATTAAGTGGAGTAAAGAGTACGTATATATGTTTTTTTTAAATAATTGATCGCGCCCTAAAGAGGTTTTGATTACCCTTAATATGTCAAGCATAGTGCGAGCTTTAGGAAAATATGGAAGGATTTAAAAGGGGATACCGATCTACGTTGGTTTTGGAGTTCAGAATATTAAAATGGGAGGGAAAATTGAACCTGGTAAAGCTTTTATGTTGCAGAAAATTGTGCTCAAGCAGTTCCAGACTTTTCCGGACTTTATTTCTCTATGACAGAATTTCATCCAAACTCTGCTAAAAAAAACTGGATTAGTCCTTAGTCTGTTGTTTTGCTCCATTTAAGCTTATCAAATACGGAATGCTGCCTCCCATTTTAATATTCAGAAAAAAAAAATGTGAACCGATATCTCCTTTTAAATATTAGAATAGATACAAAAAAAATACTGTTCCAAATCTTTAATGTCGAATTCCAAACAAGCAAACATTCGATTTTTTTCTGAACACAATTTGTCAAAACAGAAATTGCACATTATTTTTTTAACAGTTCCTTACAAGAAAAAAAAATTGATCTGAAATGGTTGTTTGGAATTCGACATAAGTAAAAGAATTCAATCGAAAATAAAGATGAACTTTAAATTCGAGAAAATTGGAAAGTGTTTAAGTTCTATTTCCTAATCTACTCGATTATAACATCTATATATTTAATTAACTCAAAACTTAGTTACATAAACCGTAACCCCCAAATTTGAATTATAGTGCACTGAACAGAGCTTAAATTAATATACCGAACATAATTTAGGCGCGAGTTTTAGATTTCATTGAAACTCATCATTGGAAAATCAATTCTGAGGAAATTAAACAAATAAAACTGAAGTCGTTTTGCTTCCAAAATGAAGCTAATAAGATGTAAAAATTTTTTGTGTCAAAAAATATTTCATTTGCTTTCAAATTTCTTGTCTTTCAATGGTTACATTCAAAAATTGAAACATAGCTATTCGGATAGGTTTTACCGTTTCACTGATATTTGTTTAAATGATGAATTTCAACGAAAGCTATAACTGGCGCCTTACTTGGGGATCGTATAATATTATATATATGTACATATGTAATCTACCTCACAATCAGTTCCTTGTTGGCTATACAAGTAGAAAGCTTTTCGGCAGTCGCTTGCCCTGTGTAAGGACTGTTTTAAGAAATGTCTGGAAAAAAATAATTAAAACTATTTGTATTATTTAATTTACATATAAAACCAAACTTACTTTCTATAAACTGGAAACCAAGTTTGTCTTATATAATCAGTATCAACTTCAACACCAGATCTTTGGAGGTTTTTGCGAACAGTTGTTAATTCATCATATGTGAGTGTTGGAAGATGTTTCTAAAATAAACTTCTTCCGTTAAACTTGAAACAATATCCCAATTAAATCACTCAAATATTAAAATAAAAAACCTCATCACTGTGGAGTATTTTGTCCAGTTCATTCTTAACCTGGCGCCGACGACTTTGATCTTCTGTTAGGTACTTCCATCGTGTAATACGAGTAAATTGAGAAGGCCCAAGCATTTCGTTCAAAGTCTCATCTGTGTATTGCAACTTATTTTTAACGGAATTTTCTAAAAACTTCACAGCCTGGTCCCATTCGCTTTTATCATGAACGAAACGATCTTCTAGTGTATTAAGTTGAATTACTCGAAGCATATCAATTGCTTTGTCTTCCCATGAATGGCGTCGAATCGATTCATCTACCACAGCTGTTTTGAGGTTATCAAATATGTCATCATGATCTGGTGATTTTTTAGCCTTTTCAATGAGATCTGTAAATTCTTTTTGAAGCGTTTCCCAACCTATATAACAAAACAAAATATTATAAAAAATAAAATACAAAAAATTAAAATTAAAAAATATAGGATCAGTAGATGTAGGTATACATTTAAAAAGGATAGAAAAAGAAAGAAAAAAAAATTTAAGCAACGTAAAAGTAAAAAAAATTAAAAAGTTTTAGTTTTTTTTGGAGAATTAGATTTTTAATATTATCGTAAATTAATTTTTTTTGTGTAGAATGATATGATCTACAATGTGTGCCAACATTTTTTTTTCAAAAAAACCTATTGATTTCGAGTAATTTGGAAAAAAAACTGAATTTTTTGCTCCGTTCGAAATGTAGAATACTTTTTAAAAATGCTTAGGGCGTAAAAATGAAGCTCTGCACCAAAATTCAGCTTAGTCGGAATTTTTTTGAAGTGAATATCTTATGTTCCTAGTCTAATAAGTAAGATTATGATTATTTTTTACGACCTTTAACGCGTCTGGCTATAAAAACCGCCGGCGGAAGGTATCTGGCAGTAGTGTTTCAACATTTCTAACAATGTTCCCTTAAACATGCTTAAAAATCAGCCATCAGCATATAAGTGAAGTTAGCAACATTTGTACGTGCATTTAACACCTGATGCCTAAGAATTGGCCGTTGGCCCAAGCTAGCAGGTATGCATACGTTAACTGTACGTACTAACACTACTCTATCATGTACATTTTATCCATCTGAAAATAAGAAAGTTCTGGGGGCCCTCGGATCTTGCTCTATTAGGAAGATGAAGAACTATGTAGAAGTTTTTTGCGAGATCTTGCTATGATTCCATTGGGGGTTTCGTTTGGTAACAAAAATCTATTTATTTTTGATTAGATCTAACAAAAAAACTGATTTTGACAATTTTTACCTTCGATTGGTAAAAAAAAAATGAATTATTTTTTTATTTTAAATCAATTTTGGATTTATCGGCAGATCTACCCCTCTTCTACTAACACCACTAAACATCATAAAGTTTGTTACCGTACTTTGTGCACAAAAAAAGTGAAGACTGTAATTTTTCCAAGAGTGGTGGTAAAAATCTCTCAGAGAGCAACAAAGTTTTACAAAAGTACGGGAACGCTTTGAACAACAATTTTGGCCATTTTTTAAGCGTCAAAATAAAAGTGTATTTTTGAAAATATTTATTAAGTACATGAAATTATTTCTTAAATAACAAATTTTAATTTATTACAAGAATAAGCCAGAATAGACCATAAATTCCATTATTTTCAACTTTTGTAACGATACACATGTCAACTGACAGCTTATGTATGGTTGTTTTTTCGTTTTTCCTTCATTTGACAATCTTCATAATTTTGTCCAAAGAAATTTCTTGGACTAAAAATGTATTGGCCTTTTCGATTGGCCGTCCATAACTGTTCTGATACCCACAAAATGACAGTTGTTACTCTAAACAGAACAGAAAACGACCCTTCAGCAAAATCACGGACCCGAATTTCTCGGTTCACTTAGGAATAACTTTGGAATCCAAAAGAACTGAGTGTCTCACACACATTAACAAATTTTATGTGTACGCATGTAAAAAGAAGAACGACAAAGAGAATCGAGATTTTTTTATGGACAGAGAAATAGAGAGAGTTGGTAAGGTAGTCGATATTAGAGTGGGGACTGGGGAGTTTTTTTTATGGACTAGAAATGAAGACAAATGGAGAGAAACTCTGTTATTGTTTTTTTTTTTGCAATTTTGCAAAGTAAACAAGCAACAAAGAAATTTGTGTCTTCAAGGAAAACCAAAATACATAATATTAAGTGTAAAGAATTTCTAAAATAATACTTTAAAATGGAAAAACGGGATTATTGTAAAATAAGCAAAGAAGTGTTCAATATTTGTTAAAGACCATATTTCCTATTAGATTAGTTCATTTTTGTTGGATTCCATTTTGGTTCTGTTTTCGCTGCGTATGGTGAAGTATAAGACTCTCTCTCTTTTCTCTCACTATACATTCACATAATGGCTCCGTGGTGATTCTACTTTCCATACTAATTTGATCCGATTTGGAATCGTTTCGGATCCGTTTATGAAGTGGTTTCGGATCCAAAACGAAGTCGCTTGCTTGAAGGGGATTCTGCATTTCATTTCAGAATCGAAAACAGAATCACTAATACACTCACAGAATTAAAATGTCAAAATCATGATTTGTTTTGTGTAATTTCGATGTGTTTATTGAATTTAAACTACTTTTCTTGTAAAATAACATAAAAAGAAGCAAGTTAATTACTATTGATACAAGAAAATATAAATTTGTAACAAGTGTTTTGGAAATTCTTTTTAGCTGATGCGATTTTTTTCAAGTGGAATCACTATTTTAATTAATTAATTTTGTATTTGGTATAGGTAGTGTCCATAAAGGCAGTCAGACCAGAAAGAAATATAATAAATAATAGAACCAACACAATGTAGAAACATAAAGGTTTATTTTCGTTCCAATACTGCAACTTCAGTTTACTTAAAATAAATACCTAATTCATTTGAGGTAATTATGTACATACATGCACACAAGTACAAGTACATTATACATATATCAGAAGCTTGTCTGCTCGCTATCCAAAAAGCATTCGACTGGGCTTGGATAGATGGTCTGGTTTTCAAGTTGAAGTCCCTTCACTTGACCAGACAAATTATCCTAATCATCCAGTTTCCTCACTAACCGTAAATCTTACGTTCGTGTGGGGAACTCTAAGTCAAGTCTCATGAGCATTTCCGCTGTTGTAGCCCAGGGATCTCGCCTTGGACCCGACCTTTTCAATTTATTCACCTCCGACCAGCCACTTAACATATCTAGAACAAATACCCTCCTATGACTCTCATCACCTATAGCGCATCCTCCAGCCCAGATTTAGCCTTCCGAAGAGTTAATGACCATATCCTAAAACTCTATGAGTATTACCACCAATGGGGAATAGAAATCAACCCTACCAAAACGGAGTTGATTTGTTTTACGACGCCTTCCCACAATGTCCTATCCAAAAGATGCAAAAACCTCTCGCTAACCCTTCCCGATAACACTGTTATCAAGCCCAAGAAAACACTTAAATACTTTGGAGTTCACTTCTTCGAAAGGTTCAAATTTAATCAACACTCCAAATTCACCCTACGTAAGGCTAACCATGTCTTCTCTCTAATACGACCTCTTATGAAAGTAAGAGGCGGTCTCCTAACAAAGACGAAACTTCTGCTTTATAAGCAACTCATTCGTCCCATTTCGAGCGAAAAGTTCTTTGGCACTGCACTTCCCTTTTCCGTAAGCCAAACTCCGTGTACAACCTCAGCGTTAAGATGCTGCAAAAAATCCCATCCCATCCTCCCAGCCCTCTTATTAATTCAATTACAGGTGACCCAGACACAGAAGACCGGTATCTCCACGTGCTATCCATGATGGATCCAGCATTTGGAATATGGACAGATGACACCTTCGGAAACTTCTACTTAGCTGCAGGAACGCAGTACAACAGAGGTTGAAGACACCACAGGACCAAGCCAGCTAACAAGCAAAAGGAGTTAAGGCCCTCCAATCTCATCACAACCACACCAACCAACGACCGTCTGCACTGCTCAAGCCGGCAAAAAAAATTAATTTTTTATAAAAAAAACCTATGTTAGACCTAAGACACCTTTTATTAAAAAAAATGTACAAAACCAAAAATTTAACTGTGATCACAGATATGTATTGTTAGACTTAAGAAATAAATATTTGTAAATACCACTATGTACAAACTTTGAGCTGAATAAAATTGTATATTATATGTATATCTTAGATTTCTAAACAATTGATACGAATGTACGATTGTATTAAAAAAGGTAACATTTTCGCGAGCAAACGTTACCTGGGCAAACGTGAGAAAAGATATCTATACATAGGCAACTGTGTGATGCGAGTTATGGGGTCAACAGTACCCAACCCGGTATGTTCGCATAGTGCTTCCTTACAAATATGTTGGCGTTCATTATTTAACAGTCAAGTATTTTTTTAACTTCGCATATAATGCGGTTCAAAGTTGGAGAGGTTAATGAGTTATATAAAATGTTGACAGAATGCCCTTTTTAGCTACTCCTGTTAAAAATGGATTTAGTTAGTTTAAGTAATAGTACTGAAAAAAAGACGATTATGTCCACTTTTATATCAACTGGCCGGTCAACGGTTAACTTGACTCTGAATTCAGAATTACGTTTACGATGATTACGATAATCAACATTGTCAAACATTTTCTGACTAGGCAATAAACTATATTTTGAAATATTTAGAATGTATTTCTTGCCAAACTTCGCCGAAACCCTCTAAATTATCATCCTTTTCCGGAGAAGAAATTAAATCTGAAAATTTCCAATTTTTGGTATAAGAAAATTGAGATTTTTTAAAAGAAATCTTATAATAATCTTTCAATGGAATTCGACGTTTTATGCTTTGCACGTATTTTAAGTGCTCTATCGACATGTACCGTTATTTTTAGGGCTAACAGATTTAAGATTAAAAAAAAAGAATAGAGAGATAGGCGATTAAATTTTACACTTCCTGCTGTTACAATATTCCACATATCACCACATAACTTCCACAGATTGCAGAAAAGCAACCGGAAAGATGTTACACGTCAACAAAACAGTTCCTAACAAAATTTAGGAAATGGCTACGGACAACCGGAAATGGCTACGGCCAACCAGTAGTTTGAGCACAAAATGCAGGAGATTTCAAAAGCAATTTCTTCATCATACACTTAAGAAAACATGTTTGGGGTCGGTTTTTATATAAAAATATTTTAAAATTACAATACAAATCGGGAATACATACCTGCTTCTACTGATTTAGCCGGAAGTGCTTGTTCTGCCCATTGCCTCAATTTGATATCCACCATTGTATTAAATGAATCTAAAAGTTAAATAATAAAATATTACATCCGAGTAAAGTAACAGTTATTAAGAAAATTTCAAGTGATAATGATAAAGTGATCGGGTATTTCTTTATGAATACAAACATGATGTTTGATTGACTTGATTTTAGAACGATAAAGTGAAACTGGGTGGTTGGTATGATCCACAGGGAGTACACATAAATGAAACTTTCTTATACTAAATATTACTTTGAGAACCTGACTGAGCGGCCGGAAGATAAATATTTTCAAACACATAGTTCGATAGTTTATCCCACAATTTGTTTGTAAGTGCTTCCTCCCATTTTTTAGCAGATATCTGTGAAAGGCTGATAACTTCATCAAGAATTTCACCTTTGGCTTTGTCAAACAATTCATCTCTTCCTGACTCTCTTAGTCTAAGAAAAAAAACATAAATGGAAACTTATTAACAACAAATAAATTAAATTAAATTATTATATTTTTCAACCTTGGGAAATTGTTTTTCCATTCGGTTTCAAGATTAAATCTTGTTGCTTTAAACGCATCCGCCTGCTGTTCAATTGTTTCACGAACCATTTTCCAAAAGCGATCTGAAATAGCCAAACTCAAGTTTCGGCTTGTTACTTGATGGGGCATTATAACCCCTCTGCGACTGTAAAAATTAAAAATTACTACTGTTTTTTTTTTTGATTTTGTAGCTAAATTTACTGGAAAAGCTTGGAGTTTTTGAAAAAGTCTTCTTCGTATTGACGAATAGCTTCAATGCTGTCATCTTTCCTTCCTCTGCCAGTTACGACTGCATAATAACCTAAAGCCTTCATAGGAAACAGTTTTCCTGATAGAATTTTTCTGATCTGTTAAAAGTTTAATATAAAATAATAATGTATCAGATAGCAGCAGAATTATTACCCTATCAGGATCTGCTAGTTCTTCTGCTAAATCTACTTTTGTGAGCACAAATATGGTTCGTTTTCCCAAGGGGTCACATTGATTTACCATTTCGGTCACATTGCTTCGCTCAGCATCAACAGAACCATCTTGAATACACAAAATAATAGCATTAGGGTTGCTCATGTAATGCTTTGTCATATGATGAATGGAATCTTTTGTATCAACTGCCATATCAACTGTCATAGTCTAAAATTAAAAAAAGTATATAAAGATGTATAAATGTAGTATAAATAGAGAATAATGTATATACATATACATATCGCACATTGAAAACAAAAGTGACTCTATACCAAACTTTTTCTAAAGGCCATTTTTTTTCTTATTTACTTTTTTTCTTTTATTCATACATTTTTTTTTATAATCTTGAAATGACATTTTAACAAAAGATAGTAATAATATATTTCGGCAAGTAACATAAAAATTCAACATTTTTACTAGGCCGGCAATTCACGACACAAAATAACTGCGCAAACTATAATAAATAAACATTAAAACTTAAAACAATTCATTTATTTATTTACTTAAATAAATAAACAATTCGGTTTTCTTTATAATAATATGTAAAACAAATTAACAAAGTCAGTTATTAACCAAAAGTCTAAAAATATTAATTGTTGGGAATATTTTGCCTATAGTTCTGAACTAAAATTGGGCCAGGAAACCAATCTTCTAGCTGCTTGTTTAGAGTAGAAAACATGGATTGGCAAGATTGAACAAATGTAGATTGTAGTTAGGTATCTGTATTGAGTATACTGTAATCTGTTATAAGAAAGGAAATTATGTACTCGTACACAGATAAGACACCCTTCAAGCAAGCGACTCCGTTTTAGATCCGATACAACTTCATAAATGAACGCTAAAACGGATCCGAAACGATTCCAAATCGGATCAAATTAGTATGGAAATTAGAATTACCACGGAGCCATTATGTGCATGTATTGTGAGAGAGAGAGTTTTCTATTTCACCCTACTCAGCGAGAACGGAACCTAAATGGAATTCAAAACGGATCCAAAAAAAAAATGAACTAATCTAATAAGAAACATGTAGCTATGCTCCTTTACACATATTAAACACTTGACATATTTAGTTTTTAGGATAAAAACTAAATATGTCATATTTAAATACCCGCGAAAAAGTTATATTAAATATTTCTTTGTTTATTTGATAATAATCCCATTTTTTCATATTAAAATATTATTTTATAAACTACTAGCGGACCAGGCGAACTTCGTCTCGCCCCAATTTAAGGCTCCAAATGAACTGCAGAGCTATAATAAAACACAGATAATTCAAATTTTAATGTGACTTATTTGAATGGAATCCAAATAAGGATTGAGTGATATGATAAACAATGTTTTTCGATTTGTTTTCCGGCGCAAAAACAAACAACAAGGACCTTTTACCAAGTTATCGACGACGTTCTTTTTCTTTGCTGCTGGTATTGCCCGTTCACAAATCCATTCGAGATTTTTATAATTTTTTGGAATGCCGGCGAACGCTTTATTTTGGTGATGAGTTTTTCCTTCGATGTTGTTAACTCGCAAAAATTTGCCGGGAATAATATCAATCCAGTCGAGACATTAACAGAAATTTGGCAATTGCCAAGTTCTTGAGAACTCAGCAGCCGATGGGTCGCTCTGCAATGCGACTCAAATTACTTGCCAATTTCAACTTCTTGACATGCCTGCACAAAGACGACGATTTCAACCATGCATTAAATTCATCGGCAGCAGTAGATTTTTGGGATGACAGGAAGCGTTTGACGAAAATCTCCACTGAGCAATATCATATCTCCACCAAATCATCTCGAATCACCTTTTAAACCTTCATTGTTAAGTCAACTGCCTCCAAAGCTCGTTTATGCGGCATCGTGCATTCATCCCAAATTATGATTTTGTATTCTCGAATCAATTTAGCTGTCGCCGAATTCTTGGTCATTGTGCACGTTATTGGCTTGTCAATCGTGGGAAGATTCATCGCCAACTTCACAGCGGAATGTGCAGTTCGACTGCCTACAGTGTGGCAGCAATGCCATAGATGCCGTGGATTGCAACAGGCAACGAAAGAGATCTTGGTCGAACTGTTGCCAGAATCAACTAAATGACGAATTTCTTGCATGTCCCACCAGGAGCATCGAGAAAGTAAGTGCGATTGCGGAATCGTATTCCAAAGCAGCACGTTGAAGTCTACATTTACCACTTTTGTTCTTCTAATAACATTTTGTCGAATTTGTGGTGGTGATTTTACAGTTTGAAGCCGTGCAATATGGACACGTCTCCATTTATTTCTTCTGCACGTACCTCTTGCGTTTAATTATCACGGATATTCTGATTATTTATTGCAAGACGTGTGCGTCGTCCAAGGCTAGATCGGAATCAGTGTAATAATACGCAAAACTCGAATCAATTTCAGCAAGACAAATAGCACATTTTCTGAATAGAAAATTATAATGTGAAATAGAGACACCTGTTAAATCTCTCACAGCCTAAGTCAATGTATAACGCAACCTAACGGGGTTTGGCAATTATGGCAGCACACAGTCTTCTGATATTAATATATCTCATAAACTTCTCCACCCAAAATGCATGCAAAACGTCTTCTATCACAATGAATTTCACAATTAACCAAAATTTTCCAAGCTTCCCAACCAATTTTCCACCTTTAAGTCGTCCAAAAAATCCATGGAACATTCTAGACAACCGACAAAATAAAATATCAAAATCCATTTAATGGGAAACAAATCTTGTAGTTGTGTTCATACACGCGGCAACAAAGAGAAGCCAAAATAAAAGTTTGTGTACACAAAACAAAACATATTATTTATACTAATAAAGTAATTACAAACATGTGAGTGCATTTTTGGTTATAAATCCGATTCTAGACATCGGACAGCAAACAGATTTCTTATATGCACTCTTCAAACATGTCTTAAGATCTCCTGAAAATTTTATTCAAATCGATCAAGCCCAAAAAAGCTACAAACAATATTTGGATTGTTCTTTATATATAAGAATTTACGTTTGTTATTATGTATTTTGGTTTTCCTTGAAAATACAAAATTTCCTTGTTGCTTGTTTACTCTGCAAAATTGAAAAAAGAAAACAATAACTGTGTCTATCCATGTGTGTTGATTTCTAGTCCATAAAAATACTCCCCACTCGAATATCGACTGCTCTCTCGATTTTTCGGTCCATAAAAAAATAATCTCGATTCTAGTTCTCCTTTTTTCATGCGTACACAGAAAATGTGTTAATATGCGTGAGACACTCAGTTTTTTTTGGATTCCAACGTGATTGATTCCAAAGTGAAGCGAGAAATTCCGGTCCGTGTTTTTGCTTGAAGGGCACATGAAATTGAATGTCAAACATGAGAAAATTTAGACAAAGTTTTGAGTGAGTTCAGAATTCAGAAGTTTTCAACGAAGATTTAGTATTAACAAAATTAAATAAATTATTGAAAATAGTCCTGAATTTTTAAAAGGAGTCAATATTCGACTATTTTGCAAAAGTCGCGTCCTGAAGTCTAGACCTTATAAAGGAGCCAAAATGACGCTAAGGAGTCCAAAGGTAACCCTGATAGAGAGCTAATTTTGAAGACATGCTTACTGAATAAAAACTTTTTAAAACTATAAACTGTGCAGTTTACTTGTATCGTGTTTTGCACAAACCGACTTGAGTGAAATGTCAGTTTGCGCATTTATTTTTTGTCGTGAATTGCCGGCCTTAGAGCTATCGACAATTGAAGTAAATCCAAATTAAATCGGCCGTACTCGAAAACTCGGTTTTTTGTTTAGTCACACTTTTGTTTTCAACGTGCGGTACGTATATAATTATAATTCTATAAATATAGTTGCCATAAAAAAAAAACAGAAGTTCTCGAATACAATGGTTTAGTTGTCGAATGCGTGTTTTATGTTAAGTAACTGAAGCTCCAACGTGTTATTTTTAATTGATCTAAAAAAATAATAATACCAGCAACAAGTAAAGTTTTTAATTTGATTCAAATATGGACACAATATAAATTTATATGATTTTATGATTTAGACTTTGAGGAACAATCAAATGTTAAGTACAGTCACTTCTGAGGCAATGTCATCAAGGGTTTTAAATTAGGGCCAGTTTTGCCACCTTTGATATAGTTATTATTTATTTCTGTTATAATATTGGTTTGAAATGACTTCCACCCCTACGCGCCTCGTTTTTTGTACGAACAAAATTGTATATTGGGCTTAAAGGGAAAGTGTCAATTTCCATGCCTCTAGGACGCTTAGTTTGGTCGCAAATTGGGTGTATAGATCTCTTTTAAGAAAATTAGGAAATCGCAAATTGAATTTTAAAAGAAATAAAATGCACGACTGGATCGTACGAACTTGCTCTTTTAGCTAACAACTTTTGTGTAGCTAATCACTGACGCTGTTAGTAGGTATAGGTAGTCTAGTTATCCTATGCAGGTTTAAAGCCGATGTAGGTAAGAATACCTTGATTCTTAATATAATGCATTGTGGAATTCATGATTCAAGGAATGGTTACATAGAACCTACCTATAATGGATTTGAATTATGTAAATTAGGTAGGTAATATGTACCTACCTACATATACTGAACCTAGATATGTAAATATGAACATAAAATTAAAAATCGTTTTTTCAACTTATAAAACTGCCAAAACCATCACTTTAATCAGTTTCTCGAAAAAAAAGAAGAACGCCATTAGATGCCACGAGATGAGAATTTTATAAAAAAGTATCTCGAAAATTGTAGGACAGATTTTGATGAAATCCTGTTTTTTATTGTAGTTTCTTGAAAACAATTTTTTTTGGAAATTTTGGTATGCAGTTTTTTAGAGTTTATTAATATACATGTGATTATAAAATTTAAAATTATTTTTTTTTTGATTCGTTTCAAAAATATTGATTTAAAAAAAAAGTTTTAAAAATTAATTTTTATTAGAAAAAAAAAAGTTATTCAAAATTTTGATATGCAGTTTGGCTGCTTAGATCTTCTCAGATATAAAATTTGAAAGAAATCCAATGTACCGTACCGAGAAAGCCAAAAATTAAAAAACCGTTATATGAAAGGTACCGTTATTAAACTTTTCCCGTAAACTTGGTTCAGATTAAATGATAGCTATTGCCAACAAAAAAAATTGTCAACATTTTTTTATCAAAATCGTTGGAGCCGTTTTCGAGAAAAATAAGATTTTCCTAAATGTTAAAGCTCGTTAAACATACAGACAGACATTTTTAGCCGATCCCTTCTTTAGACTTCTCTATGGTCGTAATGTCATGTTTGATTGTTATAATTTTTTTTTTTTTTTACGAATGCATAACTTGCCTTATAGTTCCTATAATCGCAAGTAAAAAAATGACGATTTCGAAAAATGATTGTAGAACCCTTATGGAGTTTCCACAAAAATCTTTAAGTAAAAAAAAATAAACTTTGCATACACCAAAACTAGACTCCATCCCAAATCATATAATTGACCAAACAGGGGAGCTATGCGCCGTACTTTTTGGACAAGAAAAAAATTGTATATCGACTTTAAAGAGAAAATAGTGTCAATTTCCATGGCTCTAGGATACTTAGTTTGGACGCGAATTGGGTTTATAGATCTCTTTGAAGGAAGTTTGCAGTTCTGAGAAGAATTTTGTATTAAAATTTGCCCCAGACCGGCAAACAAAAAAATCCGCTAATTGGCTTGCTTATATACTTTTTATTCGAGAAAGAATTTTTCTCCGATTTCCATTACAAATTGCATTCTTTTCTATACCTCCGATTTTAATTGGATACCACCCGTGGGTTATAATGAGATAGTAAAGACCTAATTCTCAAATCCACTGTGCCACCAAAAGTTCTTTCCTATATTTTTATTCCTTCTACAGGCTTATAGTTATATTATTATAAAAAGAAATGGGTGGCAATGGCGCAGTGTATAAAGTGCTTGATTGCTAACTTAGACGTGTGGGTTCGATCCCTACGCTAGGCGCATTCTTTTCTATTCCTCCAATTTTAATTGGATGCCGCCCATGGGTTAAAAATGAGACAGCCAATACCTGGTTCTAAAATCCACTGTGCCAAACTAGTGCCGTGCAATTCAGGTTGCATTTAAAAGACCTTAGGTCTTCCAGGCATATAGTTAAAATTTAAAAAAAAAAAATTCCTCGTCCAAAATTAAAAATCAATAATTCATTTCTGCATGCTTCGTTCTTTTTGGTGCTCATGGTTTCGAGTGAGGCCGCATTTGCCGTACATATAGAAATGACTGTCAGCACTGATCAAGCCGTCGAAAAAACTCAATTTTTATAAAAAAAAAAGCAAACCTTATGTTGGACTTAAGACACCTTTGTTATAAAATGTATAAAAAACCAACAATTTAACGAAGCAGATCCCCTTCTGTAAGAATTAATTATTTGTAAATATGTACAACTCTGTAAAAATTTGAGCTGTTTCAAAGATAAATGTAGCAAATGCGGGAAATAGTATCCGGTAATTCCACTCCAACGGTTTTTTATTAAACAAAAATGTAGGCTAACTAGGAATACACCTAAATATATTGTACTTGTGGGCCCTATAATACAACGCAACAAGTACTTGTAGGACAAATAAAATACGACAAGTATTTAAAAAAAAAATTGCTACCACAAGTCTACAAGCTCTATGGCAATTGTGATTTTTAAATGTGATAAGTGGGAAATTGTTGAAAAGTGACAAGTGAAAATAAAATTAACTTAGTTATTGCTAGTGTGTGACAAAAAATTTAAAATTTGTCATTAGTTTACAAGTTTGTATTTTCTGAGTAAAAACAGTTTGAAAAAAATTAATTTAAGTTGTGGAAGAATATATGTACATATGTACAGAAATAATTTATATATATGTTTTTAACACATATTTAATTTAAAATTTATTTTGTTTGATTCTAATTTTGATGGTTACAATTTGTACTGATGATCATTTGTTTCTCGAAAAATTTCTAATGTCAAAATAAAAAGCACAGTATGTAACATGCCCAAAAATTACTCGTCTCTGTTTTGTGCAATAATATTTAGGCTTTATGCCAAGTATATAACCCTGTTCACTTTTCGCTTTATTTTATTTTGCTTAAATATTGCAAAAAGCTCCAAAAAGTAATTTTTTCTCTTCTTTTGTTAAAACAGCTATTTTTTCCTACTGGAAATTTCACCATGTTTTATTTTTAGTCCCAGAATGTGGACAAGTCAAGAAAATTTATTATTCTGACAAGTGCAACACTTTTGCGCTGTGTTACAGAATACACTTGTTCTTGTCGTATAAGTATAGTTTGATAATTAACAAGTTGTGTTATAGGCCCCTGGAAATAGGTTTACCAACACTTGTACACACTTTAAGGCTACATTTTGACTATGTCATAAAAGTATTAAACTACACAACAACGACAATACTCTACAACCTTAAAAAATACGCTCCAGAACGGGCCAGATTGGGAAACTCTTTACAAGTACCTCAAAGTAGTTAAAAACTTTAACTAACTAAAATGTATCATGCTTTTCTAACCTTAGATATCAATCAATATATCTTAATTACTACTATTTGATGACTCCAAAATGAGTCAGACAAGAAGACGGCAATGCCATTGACTTTAATTCATTATTACAAGATTGTGAAATAATAAATGAACCTATCTATCTCACGACACTGGAGAGAATCATTGATCTATATGTTAGAGACTTGTGCAACTACCAACACGCATACCTTAAAGGTAAATCAGTGTAGACAGAAAATAAATAACTTCTGGATATCCAAGAGCGACTGTGTCATCTCTAGAAGTTTATGGCCTAGAATTAACGATAAGAAAACCCAGTATATTTTATCACTGAGTAAAAAGAACATCAGAAACTTGATAGGTGTACTAACAGGACATAATAGTACACTAGATTAGGTGTATTGGCACCAGATTTCTGTAGGAACTGTCAAGATGTTGATGAAACAGATACCATAAAACAACTGCTCTGCGATTGTCCAAATTCACAAAAAAAAAATACAATGTACCAATGACCCTTGCGTACGTAGCAGTCTTTGAGCTGTGCACGCTCCTCTTAACCTAATATATCCTAACCTATCAAAAGCGTAAATTATGTAGAAACTATCTTTAAAAAAAGATATATATGGATGATTCCACAAAAAATGGGTAACTTGCTATCATCAGTCAGTAAAGTTATTATATTTTTTAATATTTCTTATTTTATTCTAAGACAACTTAAAGTCTTTTATTTGGTCACCCAATTTCAGTTATTTATTTTATATATAAGTTTATAAAACACAACAATATATTCTCAAAACGTCAGTTCTGTGGCATGTCACCACTCCAAAAATCCGGAATCAAATGGCTGTGTATTAAATATTATTTTCAATTTAAGCAAATTTGGTAATTCACTACAATCTGTGATGTACTTAATAACGTATATCACAATTTTCATATCACCGATGTTGATAAAATAATAAGAAACTTTGTGTTCAGTTTTATACGTCAGTCCGCTGTTTGTTGTTCGAATTTGAATTCCCGCGAAATGTCACATACTCAAATTCAAATTACAGTTAACGTTCAAAGTTGTTAGTAAAGTTAGCTGCAGATCACGCCATTTGACGGTCGCCATTACTGTGCCAGTGCTAGTGTTGTGTTTGGCGTGGAAACACGTGCGTGTCCAGTCAAAATATCAGTCCTATGGCGAGTTAGTATTTTCTTATAAACATGTGTTTTATTTTAACTTATACGCAGTTGACTTTTATTTATTCAAATGTAGCTTCTTTGTATTCGAAAATACCAAAATACACGTTGGTTCTAATAATAAATTCATGCCTTTTTCATCAGTCCGTTGGCGTCAGTCCTTTGTTTGATATTGCGCCAGAGGACTGACATGTTTCCAGGGTACTGATTTTTTTTGTTTTAGATAACATTTATTTCAACTATTGGAGTGCGTAAACATTTTTTTTACTTATTTTTATTTATAGCATAATGTCTCCTCTTAAAAAACACAAAATATGTCATGATCGCTTCACCCCAGAACTCATGACTGATTCTTGCATCTAATAGCATGCATTTTGCCATTTTAACCAAGGACCTGTTCTTTCGTTCAGGAGTCCCGTGTCATTGTGGTGTATACGGAGCTGTGTGTTGATACACAATGCCTTCCTTTTGTACATACTTTAAAACTCGACCCGCTGTGTCCTCACCACCATTGTCTGATCTTATTAAGAAGGCTTCCGGATTGCCAAATGAAAACGAAATTAGGTTTTGTTGAACATTTATTTTCTGTGAACTCTACCATGCGATCGAAAACTTCAGATTTCTCCTTTAGCAAAAAAACAACAGTGCATCTACTGAAATCGTCCATAAAGGTTAGAAAATATCTTTTCCCGCCATAGGTCCGATTATTGTCGTTTAAGTGATTCGTAGTTGCGATGACCAAATATACTGTGCCAGTGATGTAAACAGTTACCTTCTTCGCTGCATTCTTCAATATTTAATCCTTGAATTCAGTTTCTTTTTGTGTGAGCTTAAAAAGATTTCCTACTAGATCTCCAACTGCTACCTAGAAACTGTGTATCCTTTTTCCATTAACTTCTTTATTGATAGTAAGCTCCCTTGCAGATTTGGAAGATAAAGGACGTCTTCAATAAGTATTGTAACCTCTTTGCTCTTGCTGTTGGGGGACTTCATTTTGCAGGTACCCTTTTTTTTCGAAGTGATTTGCTCTCTATTTGCTGCTGTAATATGAATTTAACCAGCTTGTTTGAGATACGTACCATGATTCCTGAATCCAAAACCCAGCATTCACCAACATTTTAGTAAAATCCCTACTAATCTTGTTTGTTACCTTCATGACCGAATTACTTGGACCATTGTTTTGATTGTGACGAGTATATTCTTCTAAAAGTTTTCTTTCAACCAAGTTTCCAGAGCTATTACAAGTTTATCGTATTTTTGATGTAAGTTGCTGAGTAACATAGCGTTAGTTCCATTATCTGATAGTTGATTCTCCCCTAGAGCAGTCAATTTTTCAAATAATGTAGTCATCTTTTGGATGTGTTCCTCCATGTTACCACCTTCCACCAGTTTTAAGTTACAAATGCTACGCATTAATTGTACCTTATTACTAAGACTAGCCTTTTCATGGTGTTCCTTGAGCTTATTCCATGCTGCCTTGACAGTTTTAGCCCTTCTCACGTGATGAAGTTGACTATCTTCTACTGATAGGCCAATAAAAGTTCTGGCCTCGCAATCCATTTTGGTCAATTCCGAAGTGAGTGGATCTAGAATCGGTTTGATAATAATGTCCCACCACCTATCCCTCCGTAATAGGAGTTCCAGCTTAAATTTCCATATGTGGTAATTATCCGCTCCCAACTTCGAAATTGATGTTCGTAAAGAATCAGCCATTATTTAAATTGTTTAGAGCTCTGGAGCTCTAGTTTTGAACAAATGAATATATGTATATATATCCCTTTGATATATAATAATAAAAACAAGAATCCTTTCTGTATAGATTTTAATTTTAGAATAAAACAAAAAAAAATAAAGTTTTTAATTACACAAACATATCTGACTTCTAGAGCAGTTTTTACGTTGTATGTAGTATGTAGAGTGTATACAAGCATACGAATGTTATACTCAACAATTAGATCCTAAGAGACTTACTCTAAATGTCAATAAATTCCATTATTTTCTTATGAAGTTGTGTATTTTATCAGTACTGTGTCACCCTCGTCAGTCCCCTGGCAGTGAAATTCAGAAAAACCGATATATCTCAGAATCTACATAAAAAAGTGACTGGCCCGGTCATGAGCAATATCTTCATTAGATTAGCTACGAGTATCTTAAATATCAGAATTTGTAGGAATTTGGTTTAAATAATATCATAAACAAAATATCCCTAAAAGTTACCCAATTCTTGTGGAATCACCCATATAAGATATACATATATAAGATGTATAAAAGATGTAACTATAATGCTCAAATATTAAAATTGTTATAATAATTTGCATGTAAAATGCGGTAACTTCAATATGAGCAGCAAATATGACATCTACTAAGATATAGGAATATATAATAGACTAGAGATAGAAACATATAATTGAGCAAAAAATCCAAAAAAAATTATATTCATTAGTTGAGATCTAAAGTTAGGCGCTTTGAAAATACAAAGACCTCCGAGATGTCCGTTTCGATATCCAATTTTTGGTTAGTACAGAACATATATTTATAGAATTTAATATCAAATAAGTGTTTAAAAACTTACAGCAATAATACCCGGTAAATCTACTAATACCATCCTCTGCAGGCCAGGACCCTTTACAGTCATCGAAATCACCTCAGTACTTACTGTCTTACCACCGCGTACCGAGGCACGCATTCTGAGTTCTATTTCCCTGCGTAGATCAGACAGATCAGATTCTTTAGTTAAATCGTACTCTCTATCTGAGTCACGAAATTGTGCTATATGGTAAGGCCCTTCTGAAAGAGTAACTTTTACCGGTGCGCGAGTCATCATTTCTCCACTGCCGCGAGGAAAAATTCTTGCTTTAGCAATCGACTCAAGAACAGATGTTTTTCCACTGCTTTGATCTCCTACCACAACTACTCTAGGTAAGTGATCAGCCGTTGAATAACTAGTATCATAACCTGAAAGCTCATCCAGCACTTCTGAATACATATCAATTAGAGATTTCTTAATTTTTTTGATTGAAGTTTTTCTGTTTGTTTTCAATATCAAATATTGCTGACGCAACTCTCGATTTTCTTTCTCCATCTTTTCGAGTTCCTTTTGGTATTTAATTTGAACGTTCATTATTTCAGTTTGCAATGTTTCAACTTGTGATTGAAGAGTTTCTATGCGATAAAAGTTTTGTGAACGTAAACTTTTTTTTTTTAATTAGTCCAACAATACTTACCATACTTTTTTCGACTGTCATCTTTAGATAAGCCTATTGCATTAACAGTTGTCTTTGTTTTCAAGTCATCGGTTGCTGAAAAATATATAAATTGTATTTGTTAAAAACTAAATAAAAAACAAAAAAAAAATTTGATGACAATTAATGTAAAAATTAAAAACACGAATTTAGAAAAGGTAGTATGTATTCAGAAAATTATATTTGCTGTTCAAAAGTGCATATTGGCTTTTAAAATATGAATGAATTTAGATAGTAAATTTTTAAATGTACAACATACATTCTTCAATGATATTGGTTCCTTGATATTCGGCAGCTTCAATAGCGTCTTCCAATCGGTTATCAAACCACATTCTCCATTCGGCTAATTTATCTTCCCCGAGTTGTTTTAGTTTTGGATCTATATATGCAAAACAGACAACGACAGGGATGTTTTAGTACATAACTACTATTTAAAAAAAATACTAATTTTATACAAATATAATTGTCTGAATACAACCAGAGCTGGTGTTTGGGAATTTTATTGTTTTTCTGTAGGAATATGATTTTTTAATTAATTTGAAAGTAGGCATTAGGAATAGTAAACGTTGACAATTCAAAGCCTTTACATGATTTTGTCAAGATATGTCAACAGATAACTATACTCTTTAGAGATTAATATTAAAGTTAAACGGAATCGTCGTATATGATGAGAAAACAAGCCAATTTGTTTAATCGTACTTAGAGTAAACAGTCGACTAGTGACGACATTGTTAGCACGCAATTTTTTATTGAGTTGAGTGTATCCTAATTCCATTTTCAGACAAAAATGGAACTATCCAACAAGAAAAAAATTATGTACGATGATTGCTGGAAATGCAGCTTACCGCGAGGTATTGTAAGAAAGTTCTTATAATACAGTTTGTCAATAATACTAAAATAATTCAACCAAGTAGAATGCTTAAGCTAAATAAACAGGATTGGAAGATCTTCCAATATTGGCAGATTTTCCGTAAAACAATTTCACAAATGTTCTATCAACCATGTAAACATCCAATTTTATCTGCCAAAAGTGACAGAACAAAAATTGGCCGACTTCTTGCAATCGTATGAAATCGTCTGAACACATTATTTTTCTTATTTCCAAATAATTAGATGATTCTCGAGTAACTGGATATTGGATGATGTTTTGCCAACAACATCATCCAATTTTTAATTCGCAGATAATTCTTTTTTTTTAAATTGGAGGAGGGAACAACAAAATGAATTTAGTCGCTTTAGAAAAAAGTAAAAAGTGTTTTTATTAGTTATTAGGAAATAACTTCAGAAATTTATATATTTATTTATTCATCAAACAGAGAGAAGATCCCTTTTAGATTACAGATTTACATAAATATCATATTTGCATTGGTTAAAATAATATAAAAATACATTAAGTTACTATTCACATTAAACGGATTGTATAACTATAATATTTAATAAATTCATTTTGAAAGTATCTCTTGTACAATTACTGAAAATATCTATTCTGGAACAAACTACGTTAGTTTCCCTGATGCAACGTGAAATTGGTTCGTTTAGACCATAATTTGTCCGATGGAAATATTCAAGTAATAAATTTGAATTACGAAAATCTCTTTGAGGAACGCGTAATTTTACAAAACTAAGTAACTGAGGACATTTTATATGATAAGATAAAATATCTCTAATGAACAAAACAGAAAAGCAAGTACGCCGATTTTCCAAAGTCTTAATACCAAACAATAAACACCTTGTTTCGTAAGTTAGCATGTCCATACGCCAATTCAATTTGAAGATCAAATATCTAGTAAATTTTTTTTGAACGTTTTCAATTCTATTAGATGAGTTGTTATAAAAGGGATTCCAAACCGTACTAGAGTATTCTAACACAGATCTGACCAGAGAATTAAAAATCGTCTTGAGTGAATATGGATCTTTGAATTCTCTTGTATTTCTTCTTACAAATCCAAGCATTTGATTAGCCTTATTAACAATGTAATCAATATGATGTAAAAATGAAAGCTTTCTGTCTAAGATAACCCCTAGATCCTTTTTACGTTCAACACGCTCAAGACTTTTATGATTTATTTCATAATTGAATAAAATAGGCGTTACGTGTCTGAAACATGACATTATTTGACATTTGGAAACATTTAAATAAAGAAAATTGTTATAACACCATTCATTAAGTCTTAATACATCATCACGAAGTGAATAACAATCAGATAATGACTCTATCTTATGATAAAGCTTAAGGTCATCAGCAAAGAAGCGACATAACGAAGATACAAAGATAGAAGGAATATCGTTAATAAATAAGAGGAACAACAATAGGCCCAAATGGCTACCTTGCGGCACGCCAGATGAGACAGATATTTTCCGAGTGACAATTTTCAATTTTAACTATTTGAATTCTATTTGTAAGGTATGATTCTATCCAATTAAGAAGTTCAGAGTGATATCCCATAGACGATAATTTATAAAGAAGCACTAATGGTTTACACGATCAAATGCTTTTGCGAAATCTGTGAATATTACATCTGTTTGAATATGACTTTCAAAATTGTTAATAATATGGTTTGTCATTAATGTTAGATTAGTTGTTGTTGATTTACCGGAAATAAACCCATGTTGATAGACAGATATGTCAAATAACAAAAGGTTGTGCTTATAAAAATAATGTTACTACATTTGGTATCAATCTTTTTTAAGAGCTTATATATGTATGTATGTTTATTCATAATTAGGATTGCGTAGGCTTTGTAATCGCTAATTTCAACGCTTTTATTTTCAGAAAAAAAAAACCTGCAAGACCTGTCGCTGGCTTTTACGTGTACTACATGTACTATACTATACTATACATACCCCTAAGAACTTAAAAAACTTGTATAGTTTCGCTGTCAAATAATGATAGATCGATAATTTAGATATGCCTCCTAACTTTTTTTGTGTGTCCTTATGTTAGATTGAAAATAATTCCTCAAAAACTTCCATCACAGTGATGCACATACTGAGAACTGAAAGTTGGACAACGGCAATGGGAGAGTGTCCCACATTAACGGCAGGTGACAGCATTAAGCCATTGAAGCATTAAATTCTACGCGGTTTTTTATTCCTCATTTAACAATGCCATCAAGATCGGGATTTAATGGGCTTATCATGCGCTGTCGGTATAGTTCCACATCCGAAGGACATGAATGTGAATCTGAAAGCGAATATGAGGGTACTGTCGTCAGCAAAACAATATATTGGATTAGATGTTTCAGACAAGATGGAATTGAGAAAGAGGTTCGGAGACAGAACGGAGCCCTGGAGCACAACAGAATTTATTTTATGAATATCAGACTAAAAACCGTTTAATACAACTTGTATTGAGCGGTCCAAAAGGTAATTTTTAATCCAACGAAGAAGAGATTCATTGATACCAATTGCACGCATTTTCTATAAAATAGGTTGATGCCATACTCTATTATCAAAAGTTTTTGACATATTAAGCGTAATAATATTACTTTCTCCAAAACGATGTAAATATTTGTGTCACTGTTCCGTGAGATATAACATCAGATCACCAGTGGCACGAAAGCCGTATTGCCGGTTATTAGGGAGCTTTCGTTCTTCAAGATATTTCTTGAGCTGATAATTAATCAGCGTTTAGCGTTTCTATGACCTGGAAAAGAAGGGAAGTAGGTGCAATTAGAAGGTAATTGGAGGGTGAAGAAGATTAGCTTTTTTAGAGACAGGCTGGACAAATTCTGTTTTCCATCCACTCGGAAAGATACCCTTAGTGAAAATCTTACGCAGTGGGTTTGCCAGCATAGAACTCCTTTTCAGAACCATAACGAGATACTATGAGGACCAGCGGATTTGTGTATGTCAAGATCTTTAAGGACTATAGCAAAAGTATATACGCCCCATAAAACTGTTAATATTCTAAAGTATAGAAGGAGCCATAACACTTTCTGGAAGCGTAGAATAAGTAGTAAACTGTGCTGATATTAAATTTGCTTTATCTGGTGAGCTTCCCACTGGAGTGTCTTTGAAAACAACCATTGGAATCGACGAGAAGGTAGAATTACACGTTTTCTATAAATTGTTTGTTTTAATTTTTGTTCATGAAATAATTAAATTCATTGAAATTATTGCAGACGGTTCTAACTTGTTTGAACTTATTCCAGTTTTCCTCAGTTGGGTTGGCTTTATAACATCGGAAACTTACCTCTCTTAACCTGATAAATTCTCTACAGCTCAAATCGAACTATGAGTTTTCTTGATGCTTTTGGTTTTGTTCGGTATAAAAACTTTCATCCCTATAAGAATTATGTTTATAATCATACCAGCGCCGGAATCAACATCACTATCGAGGAAGCATAGTGAGCAGTTAAGGATCCTGACAAAAATCATTAACACAGTCCAAGTTGGCTTTTTCGTATTGCCATACGGTCGTCTTAGGAGGTTTTCGTTCACTGAGAAGTTTGGGCACGACAAATTGGCTGATGTGATACATCAGGCGGAGTGACCTGCAACATCAGGTATTCTTATTGGCTCAGTAACCTTCCTTCGGGTGTTGTCTGAAAAGAAGAGCGTAGCCACTTGGAATTGTGTACATTGAAATCGCCTGTAACAACAATTTCACTGTGCGGATATTGGGAAACAATGTCCAAAATTTGACTATGCTTAGTAAAGCATATTTGAATGATGTTCTTATGAACGGTGAATTTCACCCACATGGAGTTAAAGTTTGGGGTCAGAATCTTCTCCTACTTGAGTTATACTTAGTGCCAAAACAGCTCGCCAGCTGTTCGCAGTATAAACATACGCAGCAAAGAAATTCTTCCTAAGTCACGTATGTTACAATACTCGACCTTGAATTCACTACTCATTACGGAAAAACAAACATACAAATCCTAGTCCGACAGTTACATATGCAATATGAGGTTTGGATAACAATCTGACTTCACAATACAATTACTACTAGTAGCCTTAGTAGTACAAACGAATTAATCCGCCCATGGATTCCCAAAGGCAATATCTGATATAACTTTGACTGGAATCATTACACACATTGTGGGATGAACACACATTGCATGCAATGACCAAGCCAAAACAACTACGAGTGACGAGGAGGTCAAGAACAGGATAATTTACCGCTTGTTGTGTCGTGTATATGTTGTTCATTATTTTTTTGTTGACAACTACGTCACAAACTAAAATAATTTATAAGGAAAGACATTACACAAATATTCAATTAATTCGGAGTCATTTTATTGACGCTATCTGTCGAAAATTGGTCGTACCAATCCAGAAACCTTCTTTGGCTCATGCACAACAACTTTAGCTGCGTTTTATTATCTACGGGTCTGGGTCGGGGTTATTTTCTAACACGTATTACAAGAAACAACACGAGAGGGTTTCTATGGAGGTTTCTATCTGGGTTTGCAAATATTAGTATTAAATTCGGCGAACAGAGGGTACATATAAGTACATAACCCAGATCGTTTTATCTTCACGGGGTGAACCATATGGGTTATTGGCGATAGTAAAACACGGCTTTTGCTAAAGATCATCACATGATCAAATATATGGTTTACGATTTTATAAAAGACATACAGACAAACATTCATTTTTATACGTAGAGAAGATATATGTACACATTTAAAACAATTGACTTAGAAAATTTCAAATTTGTCTCCAGGCATTTGCACGAAGGAGATGAACGAATTTAATTTCAGAGAAATCAGAGTCATGTGCAATTTTAAGCCGAGTGGAGTGGTTGAATTCCGCATGTGTTGGTCAATTGTGTCAATTCCGTAGTTGAATATAATTATTTCATTCAATGTTTATCAACAATTTTTTTTCTATCATTTTCTTGGCTAGAAATATAGCTATTTCACGACTTGCCAAGGTCGACCATCAGATTCATTTTCTTTTTCTAGTGGTGCTGGTTTACTCTTTCATTTTTAATTGTAAAACTTCTTATTTTTCCTCCATTCGAGTATTGAACCATGACCAAGTGGCCTAAGCCAACGAAGAATTATTTCAATTGATAGAAAACAAATAGTAAGGTTTCAAGAACTTGATAGCATAATCTTTCCATTATCATGACTGAAACAACATCGTCAGTATTATTTAGAAAACAAAAAAATTAGAACCGAGTTTATGTTACGAGTGGTTCTTAATCTGAAAACGAACCTGAGAAATGGAACCTTTTTTTCCTGAAAATAGATTAAGTTAGGAAAGCCTTTTAAATAAACATACACAGCAATATCGCACTCTGTTTAAGAATACCGGACATTAGAGACACGTTTCATATAATTTAAACTAACTTGTAATTATCTACATTATCAAAATTCCCTAGACGAATATGGGCTGATCAATCACAATCCGACAGACGCGATTTTGATTGTAGTATAACATTAAAGTGGTCATCCACATCCTAATTTAAAATGCAATTTCTTCAGTAAGAATAAGTAAAATTATAAGAGCTACGTTAAGTACATATAGCAAACTATTGTTAATGTCAGCAATTAAATTGTATTAACAAAAAAAAGTGAAATTAAACTGTTTTCACCTATTTCGATTGCATTTTTCATCAGGCCTCCCATTTCGATAAGTTTTTTATTGAAGCCACTCCATTTTTCTCCCTGTGGCAAAGCATCTTGTAACCACTTAAAGTCAGGTAAACCATCCTTCCACTCATCGTATTTCTAAAGATAAATCAATTAAATTTTGTTTTCAGTGCATTGGTTATATAAGAAATTAAAGTTGTAAACGCACCTTACCAAGTGTAACACCTCCACTAATTGCACCACCCAAAACAATATAACGGAGTTTTAATGCACCTCGTAAGATTCGAACCACCAACATTCCATATCGCCTGGAATTTGGTTGTGGTGGTGGTTGGGTTGGTCCACATCTGTGGCCATACAAATTAAGTAATGGTCTTCTGTTTTGTCCTGCTTGAATGTTGTAGATAGTTGAATAGTTTAGCGATATAATTTTCGCGGACATTGCCACAACACGTTTTCTAGTTTCCCTATATCGCGATTTTTATTAATAAAAAATGTGAAAATTGTGTACACCGAAAAATTAAAATTGAAAAGAACCGGTGAAGTTTTTAGTAGATTTAGACAATATTTACCTATTAGCATTTCCATACGATAGACGTAACATTTTCAATAAATAGGGTTCCCTTTATTATTTAAATACAAATTCCAATAGTAACTTTTTTAAATATTTTAGAAGCAAATTAGCAAATTCAAATTGGTATATGGAGAAAGAACGATGATTCTGCCATTGACATCATGCTTCAAAGTTGCAAAAACGACAAAAAAAAAGTTTTTGATGGTTGGGTTTGCTTGACAGCTATTTGACAGTATAGTGTTGTTCAGTGAGAATGGTCAGAATTGCTTGAAACAAAACAGCAGTGCAGCTTGTTGCTTGTTTAAACAAATGTCCTGTATAAGAAATGTACTTTTATAAGTGCGCAGGTACCACACTACTTATAACTTTATAGGGGTATACACACAGATCTCTATAATACACTGGATAGTGTATTCCATACAAAGTATAACAGTTTTTTTGACCCCAATTGAATTTGACAGTAGCACCAATACAATTGTCTATCTCGTTTTTTTTTATAAAAAGAAAGAAAGAGACAGATTGCACTCCTTTTCAAAAACAAAAAAAATTGACAAACAATTTATTTTTATTGTCAGTTTCAACATAAGAACTTCAAACAATACAATTCAGAATAAAGTAAGAAAGAAATAATAAAAATTGAAACATTTTTGTTTAATCTTTTTAAATTTTCTAGGTAATTAAACTTAAGAGAAATGGACCTGGTTAGATGGAATAGGTGCTATAATCATTTCCCCAACTTGAGGAATTGGCACACCAAATCTTTGAGACGCTCAAAAAGTTGGAGCGCATCATGATTTTTCCGCTGGTTTAATTATTGGAGGAAAAAATTTAAAGTTCGAGAAAAAAAGAATGGACCAGTGTAACATTAAAATTTGCACACCTAGACGTTAATTGCAACACATGAATGAAAATCCACTGTTCGATGTTTCAACAATGCAAGTTTTGGTTCCTGATGAAGCTGATCGTTGTCTCGATATGGGATTTGAGCAAACAATTGTTGCAAACAGATTAAGTACATTTACGAAATCTTTTATAATTTGCGTCCTGGAACAAGTCTGCTGGCACTGTATGGGACACTCCATCAGGATCGCAGAGTTGCTATATATCAGCAGTTTTGCCGGAAAGGTAATGTGGTGTTGTTTGCAACCGATATCACCTCACGTGGTTTCGACTTTTCTACCGGAAATTTGGTAATTCAATTGGATTAACATGAAGATGTCACGCAGTACATCCATCGGGCAGGAAGGACGGCTCGTCATAAAAAAAGCTTACAGTGACAATTCCGACGCCGAAGATGATTTATTTAAGACCAAACGATGATGGCGACACCAAAGTTGATGATGAGAAAGTCCTCGCTGAACTTACTGCAGCCAAAACAAAAGTTGAGTTCAATGAAGACGGAACCGAAGTACTCGACACAAGAAAAAAATTACAATCGGATTTCGCAATTGATTATATCAACCAAGACGAGGGAGGAATTGATATTGGAACTACAAAGAAGATCCTTCGTGAAGAGAATCAATTCGATAAGAAATGTTTCAAGGAAATTGTCAAAGCCAAGTACAAGGTTCAAAAGTAAAAATCAAAAAGCAAGACTGTCGAAGATGAAGATGAAGTCGACGACCTTGGTAGTGATGAAGACGATCAACAGAGGTGGAATTTTCATGGTTGCCGCATCCAGATAAGATTTAAAAATTTGCAGAAAAATTATCATTAAATGAGGCTGAAATTATTGCAATACAATTGTTGGGAAAATAAAACAAGTTCTTTATTTTTACAAATGGACGATAGTACTCTAAGCTTTTCATATTCGTTTTCAGATTCTCCTCTTTGTTCATCGGATGTGGAACTGCAACAGTAGCGTATGATAAGCTCATTAAATTCTGATCTTGACAGCATTGTGCAATGGGGAATACAAAACCGCGAAGAATTTAATGCTTAAAAAATTCAATGCTGTCCTCTGCCGTTAAAGCAGAACCCACGTCCCGTGTATCCATGAGCGGCTCTTGCATTGAAGAAAATGATCAGCGTTAAGTCCTTGGTTTGTGCAAAAGAGAGCCAATTGAGAAATGGCCACATATTCGATGTCGCCAAAAACGCTGCTAAGTGCTTGCGGTTTTTTCAAAGATGCAAGAAATTCTACTCCCCATCTGATCTGGTTGTAATCTATAAGGCATTCATTCGTCCAAAACTGAAGTATAATTCTCACGTTTGGGCAGGAGATACCAAAAATCATTTAAACATTTTGGATAGAACTCAAAATAAAGCTCTAAGAATGCATTTTGTACAGAGCAATATAGCCAAATTGATAAAAGCACACTGGAAACAATCGAACATATCATTATTATGTTTTTTTTTATTAAGAAAAAGACGTACTTACATCATTGCAATGGTCAAACTTATAACCATTGTTCCTTTATGTGCTGACAATTTATTTTTATATTTTATATTTTTTTTTTGAAAAAAACTGCCCTTGCTTGATTAAAATGAAGAATTTTAATTTAGTTTAATTTGAAGCATTAACAACCATATTGAAATGTCACTTTGGCAACAAAAATGTTATACTGTTATACTGACATGGACCCACTACAATTATTACAGTTTTCTATTGGGGTCGATTTTTTTGTGTGAATACACTATCCAGTGTATTATAGAGATCAGTGGGTATACACAATCCGATTTAACTGGTCTTGTATCATTGCAAAAGTGTAAGAGTGTAGCATATTTTTGCACTACAACAACAAAATATACGGAATGTCAAAGTCTTATGGCCTTTTCGATTGGCCGTCCGGAACATGTTCCCCCAATAAAACAGCCGTAAACAATTTGACTGATTCTGAATTATATGTATCACTGTATTTGTGAAAATTAAATTAAAAGAAAATTACATCGACTAAAAAGAATTTCCAAAACACTTGATTTCAATACAACTGACAGACGGCGTAAGCCATGTTAAATAATGGAAAATTTGTAAATTATGTACTTTACTTTTTATGAAATAAAAATTCCTTTGAACTTGAACTTGAACTTGATTTCAATACAGATACACATTTTCTTGTATCAATAATAATTATAACTTGCTTCTTTTTATGTTATTTTACCAGAAAATGATTTTAAATTCAATAAACATAACGAAATTACACAACAAATCAAGTCGATTATTTTGACATTTTAATTGTGTTAGTGTATTAGTGATTCTGTTTTCGATTCTGAAATGAAATCCAGAATCGTTTTATGTCCTGTTTAGAGTAACAACTGTCATTTTGTGGGGGTCAGAACAGTTCTGGACGGCCAATCGAAAAGGCCATTACACTTTTACACTTTTAGTATACCCGAACCCTATTGTAACAGAAAAATACAATAGTGTACAATTTATTTAACACAAGCTAATGTCGATTTCGTTTCAATAAAAACATCGATCTGTCGTCGATCCGCCGTCAATTTTTTCTGAAAATCAGATTCGTTTCAAATTAAAACCAATTTTTTTCTGGAAAAACAGATCCGTATTGAATATCTTTTTGGAGACGGATTCAAAACGGATTTGTACACAGATTCTTACACACACTACAATATTTGTTTTGAAGTTTCTCAAATGTTGTGTTGTGAATTAATTTTTATTTTGTGGCAGTGTACAGAGAAAATAAATTAATATTATTAAAAAATAAAAAAAATGTTAAAAAATTCATGGAAACAAATAATAAAAAAGCGCTAATGGATTTAGGAACTCCCCCGCCGCAGAATCAGAAAATAAAAACAAACTAATGATGTATTGCCGCGTTGAATATTTGTTGGTTTTTAGAGCTGACAAGGAGCACACACAGTCACAAAATGATATTCGGTCCGTAATCGTTCGTTTCAAAGCAAAAAAGTATTGGTTTTAGTAGCACATGCTATTTATTGAAACGAAATCGACATAAGATATTTCAGAACAAATTTGAAAAAAATTTTGACATTTGCTTCAGTTTTGCTACAGACTAGAAAAGTTGTGTTCACAGTCTATTGTAAAAAATAAAAGTTCACAATTTTACAAGACTTGTTACACCAGATCTTGAATAACCATTATAAAATTTCAAATTACTTTTAGAAGTCACACATTGAGCGATAATTCAAATGCAGACATTATTTATTTGTAATAAACAATAAAATATAAAAGTCTTTCTTAATTTTTGTGTAAAGATCACAATGTCAATTTACTTTTCTTTACACGGATAGACGGTAAGGATGTTAACAGTGCACCTTATCTCATCTTGAAATTGCATTTAAAAAACCTGTTATATTTATAGAGAGCACAACTGTGCAGTGTATTTTAGATATAAGTGGCTTAAACAAAATCATTTTTATTCAACCCGTAGGCTAGGTGTACATGCAACTTGTTTTGCAACAGCTTGGTTGTTAAATTGACTACCATGGACTTATATGAGTGCGCACACATGCAAATTTTAGTAGTCGATTCGAGAAGTTTTCAAGTTTGTGTTTTAATACAAATCAAACGATCGCCCCAAATCAATTCTTGAGTTTTTGTCACACCGAATTATATGTAACTGCGCCCACATTAAACCAAATAGTCGAACTTTGTTCCTTGAATACAAGAGAGAAAGTGGTTGCAGTAAATAGTTTCCTTTCCCCAAAAATTCATAGGGAAGAGAAACCGCCATACATCCCAATATCATTGGTTTTCTCTTTCATCTGTTGATTGCGAAGATTGAACAGTTGCTTCAACTGAAAAAAAATCGACAAAAACGTATATGCGCGCACATGCAACTATATAGTTTCTCGGCGATGTATGTATTAGTGGATTTTTTGCCGATGATTTTATTATGACAAGCTAAGTATAGTATAAAATATATTCT
Organism: Philhelius pedissequus; assembly: GCA_910595825.1. Taxonomy (NCBI): domain Eukaryota; kingdom Metazoa; phylum Arthropoda; class Insecta; order Diptera; family Syrphidae; genus Philhelius; species Philhelius pedissequus. The sequence continues at coordinate 81,450,739 of OU343160.1, read as the reverse complement.
TCTCATATGTTCGGTTTGATTAGACAAGTCATTGCAGATTTTATCTCATTTTGTGACTGTGTGTGTTGCTTGGCCGCTCTGAAAAAATAAACAAATCTTCAATTCGTTAATACATCAATATTTCGTTTTTATTTGCTGAATCCTCCGCGGGAGAGTTCCTAAATCCACTTGCACTTTTTTAATATTTGTTTCCAAGAAGTTTTTAACAATATTTTTATTTTTTTATAATATTTATTTAGCATAACTAATAACACTTATTTTATTTTGAACTTCCATTCGGTAATACTTAATGCGCGTGTTATTATATATTCCGAATGACGTTATTAAAAATGAGCTGAGAAGGTAATTCATTTTTCCATTTTAATTCGTCAGTCAGTTGGATTGGTGTTTATTCATCAACATCCAATATTAAAAAATCAAATACGAAAAAAGAAAGAGTGGAACGAGAAACGTATAAAAACACGTAGGGAAAATCATAGCTGGGCGTATTAATAGAATATTTTCGGTTTCATCTTTTCGTTCTTTATTTCTTTCTTCCATTTCATTCATACAATTTCATACAATTTTCATACGAATAATTATTATTATTATATTTTGCAGCGCAGTTAGACCCAGTACACTTCTACCTTAGGGGGCCAATTATAGCGATCAGTAAAACGAATCAGGAAAAGAGTTCTAATGGATAATTTATGATAATTTCACCCGTTTTAAAATACAAATGCTACACTATTCGATGACGAATAACTCAGAGATTTTTTTTTGCAAAAAATATTTGCAATAGAACAGTTATTTTTTATGAAAAATGATTTAATTATTTTCGTGATGAAAATTCATTTTTCGTGCCAGTTGATTGCCATTTGACACAAAGTGAAACAAATCATTCCATTGATTTGGGTTCCAATTTCTCTCGTTCCACTGACAGAATCTTGGACGAAAAACTTTTTCGTGTGTGTTTCAATCAGGAAAACTTGATGGCAGACTGGTATTGAGGCCTGTCAACTGACATAATTTTCTTGTTTGCTATAAACGACCTTCAGAAAAAAATATACACTTTCATACTGTTTCAACTTTTCCTGATGCGTTTTCATGATCGCTATAACTGGCCGCTTAAACGAAGCATTTTTGTTCTAATATTGAGCCATTTCCCTGAACCTACTTTATGTCTCTAGAAGTATTTTGGTATTTTTCCCAATTTTATCTTAGTAGTTAATTTGTGTAGATGACGTCTGTTAGTATAGCAGTTTAATGGAAGCATTTTTTACGAGTAGCATTTTAAATATTATAAGTAAAAACTCTATACGTCAACAAACAACTAAGAAAAGATTTTACACGCAAACATTACGTATATAATTTAGGTCAGCAAACGGAGTATGTTCACTTCGTTCACTCGTAAAAGTGTTTGTTTCAGAAAGGTTGGTTCCATGGTCACATTTTTATTTAGGGGGTGGCCGTGGCGCGATAGTTGTGTGTTCGCCTGTCAACCTCATGGTCACGGGTTCGATCCCTGCCGAAGTCTATGTCCTCTAATTTTTCTATTAAAAAACAATTCTAAAATAAATGTCATACGAGTTGCTTGCTTACTCATTAAATGGTGTTTATGCATAGAACTAACAACATGTGGTTGAGTTAAAACTAGTATACCGAAATATATGACAACCAATGAAAAAAATAATGCGAATTATAAGGACATAGATAAGTAAGATACGGAAATTTCTCCGCATTAGTTCAGCCGCCATCCCTGGAGGTAAAATCTGAGACATCAACCACCTCCAATCTCAGAACATCGCGGCATACATCTTTCCTATCCTTCTTTCTCTTCCTTAACCTGACGCCCGCGCTGTGTTGAAACATTTAAAGGGTAGTATAATCCCTTGAGCGCGTGTAGATTATAAAAAAAAATTAAAGGAACATCCTCCTATTTAAAATGACAAGCATTTATTTTGGAGGAGTTAAATTTTTGTTAATTTAAATGATATAAAACTTAAATAATCACTTACTGAAATATTTAATTCGTAACTAAATTTGATTATTGTTAGCGAGCTTAATGTTTGAATATATAATTTTTTCACTCAACGAACGTTAATCTATTCGATAAACGTTATTTTTAAAAACAAACATGTATTACGGAAAACAGCTCGTGATCTTAATAAATTCTGGCTATGGCCTAATTATGTTACACTTAATTTATCTGGTTTTCCAATAAGAGGTGTTATTTTGATATTCAAAAAAAAGAAATGCGTTGTTGAAGCGTGTATCGTTCCATTTTTATTAATAGCGTAGTTTCTACTTGTCAAATGTCAAAAAATAACAACTTCAAAAGTGACAGCTACCGAAATAGCGGGCTATTCAAAATAACACCTCTTATTGGAAAACCCCTTACAATCGGTACTTTAATATTCACGTCCTGTTCATATACGTGAAAAAGTAGTGTTTGAGACCCTTTTTTAAATTTCTGGTTCCTATGGCGCATATAAGTATTTAACTTCAAATCGAAAAAAAAAAATAAAATCATTTTTTGTTCGGTATAAAAACGGTTTTTTTAAATTGAACAATTTAGTTTACCTATATTAACATTAATGAATTCTTCATAATACGCGTAATATAAGGAAAGTAATTTTTTGATAAACTTTTCCGCATAAGCAATTTAATATAAATCTGGTAGTTTATATTAAGAGCTGATTACTCTGAGCCAATTGTACATGTATTTAAGAGGAAGTTTTTCCCTTTCAGTCACTTTCGAATAATAATTACTTTAGTTGAAAAGAAATTGACAGCTGGCCAATCAGAAACTAAGAAATTGACAATGCAGCAAGAAAAGAGAGAACGATTTAAATTTATCTATAATTGTTACTTCGAACTTGTTGGGGAAAGTTTTAATCAATAGTTTTTTTTAAATAAATAGCGAACAAAGTAATATACCTAGGTAGCTATTTGTCTTTCCCAGAACAAACTTCATTTTAGCCACTGTTTTAATGCTATTCACACATGATTTTCCATGCTCTTAAAATAGTTTTGAACATGAAAGAGACGATCTATCCCTATGGCTTCAGCTTTAATACAATTTCACTTAGACAGAGTATTTTAGAAATTCAACTGAATATACCGACATATTTCTCATTAGCACTTTAGTTATAAATAGCTTCTTCAATTTCAGTGGTGCTAAAACTGAGAAAAACATTAGTTTTTTTTTAATAGAAATACATTATCTATACATAATAGAAATCCAAAAAAATATGAACGTTTCAAAAAATGAAATTTGTAAAATTTGTTCCAAAGAAACAAAGTCAAAGTGTTCTAACTGCAACCAAGTGTTTTATTGTTCAGAGCAACATCAAAAATGTGATTGGAAAGTGCATAAACAAATGTGCAAACCATTTAAGGTAGGGTTTTAAATATTATTTTTTCGGAACAATTAGGTATTATCTATTTAACATAATTTATAATGGAGAATCTGTAATCAAAAAAAAATATAATATAGGTATGTATATGTTTTCCATTCACTAGAAAAAGAGTTATTCTGCATTTTTTTTATTTTCTTGATAGATTTATAAAATTTATAAATAGATAAACATCTACGTATTTTTTAAACATCAGTCCTTTCTTGGCTATGAATACTTAGTAGAATTGACTTTTGACTTGTTTACGAAATTTGAAAAAAAAAATCATCTAGCTCTGGCAGAAGAATTATATCCTCTCATATGTACAAGTTCTAAGCGGTCAACTTGTCTGGCCTATACTGCTCTACAGAACACAAGTTAAATAGGCCGGGAACATATTCAGACCTAAACAACTTATTGAAAAGGCTTATCCAGTGCGAGGGGTTAATTGGATCACAGACAGGAGAAACAGTTTGATGTATAATATTGTCTAAATCGAGCTTAGTTCTCTTCTTTAATATACATGGCTTAAACTTCCAATACAACCAAACAAAACACATTTACGTATTTTAACCCCGATTGCGGTTGTCGATAATAATTTTGAAGAAAACGCAAATAATAATTTAATATTATTTTTGTTTTTGTTTTTGTGGACTGTGTGGATTAAAGCCAATTGAAATATTTTGTGACCTATAGTCCAAAATGCGTTTCGCCCAGGCACTATAGTTGGGCTCATCAGTTAGATGCTATCGTACCCTTCTAAGACGCAATGTTTTTCGATCGGTGATTACCGACTATAATAAAATTTGCAGCGTTTACACACTGCAAATTATATTATTTAGGGGAATTTGGTTAAATTCGTGCACCTAAATGCATGTTATGCCCGTGGTCTGGCCAGTAATAATTTTGAAGAAAACGCAAATAATAATTTAATATTATTTTTGTTTTTGTGGACTGTATATGGATTAAAGCCAAATTAAAGATTTTTAAGTCCTGTAGTCCAAAATGCGTTTCGCCCAGGCACAATAGTTGGGCTCGATTGTCGATAATCATTAATCGATTAGAAATTTGTGTCGATTGATTTGTATGATCGGTATAATTGTAGATTCATTATTCATGTATCGGGTGTTTTCTTAAGAGCTTGAGAACTTTAAATAATAATATAAGACAGAAATATTGTTGGTATGAATTTTCTATTATTATAATCTATTAGATAATTGCATGGCTTTTAAAATTTTAAATGGTTTTCAGAATATGTTCGTCGCGGCTACGAGTTACAGAGTTAGAAATGAGCTTCATCACTAAACACAATTCTTCGACAAAAATGCTCTATGAACTTCGCGAACAGATTTATTTATCATTTTTTTTCTAAGTTATTTTACATAATTTGGTAGCGTTATTCCGGCGTTAAACAATTCATGATGAATTGCCAAACTTTACTAAACAGAAATGTTAACAGGGTTTGACATTCTCAACTCTCAAATCATAGACAAAAACCATCGAAACTTCCCATGCTGCTATGCTATAATCATAAACTAATAACATACGGACCCGAAACATATTCTTTCATTTGGCATTTGCCTACAAGCTGAAACACGCACACAAGTAACTTTTCCGTTCATCTTCCAATACACACATTGATAAAAACGCACACAAGAATCTTTTCTGTTCATCTTCCTATAGACACATAGACAACACAGCCCTAGTAATTTGTTTTTGTTTTGTTTTTCGATTTCCCATCTATTCATGGACAGAGTTTCAAAACTACAAATACAACAATGTAAACAAATGGGTTTTGGGGGGTGAACCGTACGAAGGTTTCAAATCTTATTATGGCTTATTTGTGGTTATAATTATGTGGTTTTCCATTGGTAAATGGAGAATTTGATGCGGAATTTGATTTTTTTCGTTGCGAATGAAATGTTATTTGGATTTAATTTTTTTTTTGTTAAGGTGTCGGCTTATATTCGCATCTGTGAAACTTGTGGTTGTCAAAATAAATGCTTCCAATTGCAATTGTATTTAGTAGTGTTAGTGAAAGATTGGTAGATTCACCAAAAAATACGGATCTGCGAATTTTATTCAGAATCAAAAAAATATAATTTTTTTTTTGCCCAATGGAAGGATTTAATTGTCAAAATCCATGTTTGGATAGATTCGTATCAAAAACGAATTTGATTTTTGTACCAATGGAAAACCACATAAGTGACAGAAGTAGAGATTGCAATCCAGGAATGTTCGTTTGAATCCCGTTATTTCCAGATTACAACATTTTTATCCCGCTATAATACCAGGATTTAAAAATATTTTTAAAAAGTTATTCAGAATATATTTGCGGTTAAATTGTTTTGTTTTTCTTACCTTGCAGAGAGTAAAAATTAAATAAATTTAATTTGAGGAAAAACATTTGTGATATCTATTTATAATCCCATAGAACACCTGAACAATTTGTAAACGTTCAAAATTTAATTAATTTTCAAAAAAAAAATCTATATTTTATCTTTCATTTGATTTATTTTGTACTTCCGATTAAAAAGGTATTTTTTGTATGTCCTTAACGATATAAAGCATTTATTAAAACCTTCAACTTTCTATGCAATTCCATCTTTATAAAATTGGCTTCCACATTGAAATGTTTTGGATGTAGTTGCAACCAAAACTGTGTCGGTAATGATTTCATTTCGGTTTGGGGCTTTCATAGTCAACTGTGTCAGGCGACAAGGGAATTTGGCAGTATGCCCCGCCACAAGCAGTAGCACTCACATTTTTTTGTTAACTGCAATTTTTTGTTTCAGCTTTAACTTATCGTCCAACCAAACCTATGTACAAAAATAATCTTAGGTGCAAGCAATAAATATTTTCTTACTAACCATGCAACTCTTTTACCTCACGAATGGGAGGCTCAAGAGAAATTATTTCGACAGGAAATTGTTTCCAATAATCTTTTTGGTTTTTCTTTGAAGATTCGACATCATCAAATTAACTAGTTTTGCAAATTGATTTGCATTGGTCCTTACGATAAGTTTATTTTTATTTATTCACAAATACCTTTTTCTTTTCAACAATAAATAGAAAATGTTTCCCGGCACAACAATTTGCTAACGTTGTCCCTAAAAAATTAAAATCGATAGTATTTCACACATTACTCGTATGTACTCGTACATGGGTTAGATTAGCGAAGATTTGCTATTTGTAATTTCTCGATAGTCAAATTCGCTAAAGTTTTGACACCTGAAGCGATCTAATATGAAATTATCGAATTCGCAAGATTTTAAGTTCGATTCGTTATTGATAATGAGGGCCTAAGACGTCCACTCACCTTTTCTAATTCTACTGTCTGGACGAACAACAATTTAAAGAATAATGTGCTCAATTTTGATGTTTAAAGTGTTATTTTGATTAAGATAATCGTGCTATTCCTTAGACAATGGTTTTTGTCTAAGATTGTCAATTTCAAAAAAATCATAAGTAAATAGCTGCGTTTTATTATCTACGGGTCTGGGTCTAGGTTATTTTTTAACACGTATTACAAAAACAACACGAGATCCAGGTTTCTATCGGGGTTTCTATCTGGGTTTGCAAATATTAGTATTAAATTCGGCGAACAGAGGGCACATATCAGTACATAACCCAGATCGTTTTATTTTTACGGGGTGAACCATATGGGTTATTGGCGTTAGTAAAATGTCTTCTCGGGAAATTAATGGGGTTTTCTTTTGGTAATTTCAGATTTTGATCGGAAATTTGATTTTTTTCGTCGCGAATGGTATACGATTTCAGATTTTTTTTTATCACGGTAGTAGTATGTAAATTCGTGTCTGTGGAACCAGAAGGTATCTGATGGCAAATGATTTGAAAATTGGTTCTTCATTCAAGTTTTTTTTTCTTTTGTAACACGAAGCGATTTTTTTTTTTTTTTAAATTTTAACTATATGCCTGTAAGACCTAAGGTCTTTTAAATGCAACCTGAATTGCACGGTACTATTTTGGCACAATGGATTTGAGAACCAGGTATTGACTGTCTCATTTTAACCCATGGGTGGCATCCAATTAAAATTGGAGGTATAGAAAAGAATGCGCCTAGCGTGGGGATCGAACCCACACGTCTAAGTTAGCAATCGAGTACTTTATCCACTGCGCCATTGCCACCCACAATTTCAATGTTTAAATTAATTTGGAGGATTACACAATTGTTTATACATAATTGCTATTATGTTTTTAAAATGTATGAATGTTTTCATAGCCTTATTTCAGTATTCCCATAATTACTGAAAACAAAATCTTGTCAAAAAGACGGCTGTCAATTGTTCTGATGGTGTTATGGTAATAGTAAAAGCGTGGTAAATATGCCGAAAAATCCAGATCTGCAAAATTGATTTCGGATCAAAAAATAAATTGATTTGTTTGCCCATTGGAAGGCTTTAATTGTAAAAATCTGTGTTTTGACAGATCTGAAGGGGAAACAAATAAATTTTTGTTACCAAAAGAAAACCCCATAAACAATATATTTACACTCTAAGTGTGACAGCCTTGGGCCTAAATATTGGTGAAACTGACAGAACTAATATAATTTATTTTTTTAATATTATAGGTACATAATGTAGATATCTTCTACATTTATTTTAGATTCTTATTTCTCTTAGCGAAATAAGATGATTCCTTTCCACATAAACAATCTCTATTAAAATATCAAGGTTTAAAAAACATTTGAAACCGAAAGAAAGCCAAAACTAAAAATTGTTGTAGTGTAAACGCAGTCTTTACCCATTGAAAATATTAGTTTTCTACATTAATTTCGTTTTAAAATCATTTAAGCAATCATGTTATTAAAATAAATCGTAAAGGGAATTTTCTCTTTAGCTCAATAGTTCGCTCTTTATAAAAAATAGTTGGTCAGAGCAGGTGTGAAAAGACTACGGTAACTCAAACTCAGGCAGTGTGACCAATGAAACATTTCAAATCCCGCTAAAATAGTGGTTTTAGCAGGTTTTTTGTATTGAAGCAAGATAAAACACCTTACAAATTGTATATACTTGCTTGTACTTAAAACATAAATAGCTCGTTTGTTTTAGTATCAACCGAGTATATTTTTAATTATTAATACAAAACGAAAAGCTGTACCTGAAGGAACGTTTTCTTTAAATTAATTATTAAACTACTTATTTTAAATAAACTTTCATTCTTTTATATAATTTTATCATTTTGAATGCAAAAACTGCTAAGAAAAATGCAAATTTTTTTTTGGAAAAAAAGCTGCCACAAATCCTGCCAACTCAGAAAATCCTGTAATTAGAACGCAAGAATCGTAAATAAATGCTTGGACCAATCGAACTTGTCACAAAAATATTTCAAAATTCTTGTTCTTCTTCTGCGGTAAAATAAAGTTTTGATAAGGCAACTTGTTTGATTATATTAGAAGGAATAATGAAGGCATCACAACGTTTCTCAGATAAATTATCTCGGATAAAAAGCATATTATTTAGCAAATCAATTTTCATTCTATTCCTTCTATGACATTTACAAGATTCATTAAACTAAACACTCTTTCAACTGCAGCATTTCAGATAGGCAAAACTAAAAACGGATGCATCGGTAAACCTATTTACCTCGCACTAAAATTCAAAAGTATTTTCAATATTCTCCCCTTTATTTGGATTTATGTTGTCCCATTACGATTTAATTCTGGAAATAATTTCAGAATTCATGTTTTCATCTTTAAAAAATCTTTAAAGGTTGTTTGTCTCACTTCTATATCATAAGAGAAAATGGAAAGATATATGCATTTTGAATAGTGCTGTCAAAATTAATCTACTTTTGGAGCGGTGGAACCACTTTTTGCGATTAGTAAATCTACAAGAGATTAAAGTTCGGTGGAAACGTAGTATTACCACTATATTTTTAATTCTGTTTTTTCAACACATAATGACAGCTATTGCATACTTCTCTGTGGTGGTCTGTGCAAAGAACCTTTGGCAAGTACTGCACGCCAATTTTTTTTAACTCGAATCCTAGGACAAGAAGCCCCTGCTTTGGAATCTTTCTTTGAGGTTCTCTTAATAAAACACCCTCACAATACTGTGCATCGCCTTCCACTGCCTCCCCACCTGCTCTTTCGATGTTACCTCTCAAATGACTGTGTATAGTTTGTTCCAATCTCTTTCGGATATTAGAACACGTGTGTGCATTTCTATAATTTAGGAGTTTTGTAATATAGTTCTGAAATAATTCATCAACTTATATTGTCAAAAATTCAAAAATTAAAAAAAAAATTAATTCACTTACCTTTGAATAGAAATATAACACAAAGATATGGGGTTCGAGGGGCCACGATATCTTTAGTCCAAAGAGAGGAAATGCACAAAATATAATTCAGATATGAAGCAATAAAGAAATAAATATATGTCATGGCACTTTTCAAAAATAAGGACTTTTATTTTCACAAATATGACAGTTTGAGTTATGAAGTGGGGTGCAATCGCACCTATGAGTTCTAGAGCAAGTAGTCTTTTTTACTATATTAGGGGTATTCATGATCCGATGCAACAAAAAGGTGTACAATTGCGAAATTTTATTTTCTTCTGTAAATCGTGAACGCACCTTTTGTATTCTATTGCAACTCTGGAGTAAAAATGCAAAATCAGTTTGAACACAAACATTTCTGACAGAAAATAACAGCTGCCAAACTATCAACGACACCAGGCAAATTTTGCACCATTGTATTTTTCTGTTGCAATAGGTTTAGAGTATAACAAAAGTGCGAAAGTGTTGTAAAATCTTAGTCAGTGTATGTTGTTGTTGTGGTGCAAAAAAAGTTGCACTTTTGCATTTTAACAATGAAACTAAACCAGTTGCACCGGATCATGAATAACCCTATGTATTTAAATTAAGTAATTTGTAAGTGTTCGATTTTATTCTTTTAAATGGAGGTTAAAAAAAAAAAAAAAAATGCTTATATCTTTATAACTGTTCTACAAAAATCCATTATTTCTTGTCGCCTGTGTTATCTCACTCTTGCTACATTTGTCAATTATCTGAATAAGAGATTTATAATAATTTTAACTATGCCTGTCAGACCTTCCGACATTTTAATGCAACCTGAATTGCACGGCACTAGTTATAGAAGTAATAGAAAGATAGAAACGAATTTTCCTTACCACAGTGGGCTTGAGAATTAGGTCTTTACTATCTCATTATAACCCACGGGCGGCATCCAATTAAAACTGGAGGTATAGAAAATAATGCTGCCTGGCATGATGCTCGAACACACACGTCTTATGTCGATTTCGTTTCAACAAAAACATCGATCTGCCGTCGATCCGCCGTCAATTTTTTTTCTGAAAATCAAATTCGTTTCAAATTAAAACCAATTTTTTTCTGGAAAAATATATCCGTATTGAATCTCTTTTTGGAGACGGATTCAAAACGGATTTGTGCACAGATTCTTACACACACTACAATAATTGTTTTGAAGTTTCTCAATTGTTGTGTTGTGAATTAATTTTTATTTTGTGGCAGTGTACAGAAAAAGTAGATTAATATATTAAAAAATAAAAAAAAATGTTAAAAATTTCTTGGAAACAAATATTAAAAAAAGTGCAAGTGGGTTTAGGAACTCCCTCGCGTCGGAATCGGGAAATTAAAACGAAATAATGATGTATTAACGAATTGAAGATTTGTTTTTTTTTAGAACTGCAAAGCAACACACACAGTCCCAAAAAGAGATTCGGTCCGTAATCGTTCGTCTCAAAGCAAAAAAGTATTGGTTTTAGTAGCGGATCCTATTTATTGAAACGAAATAGACATAAATTAGCACTTATTTCATTAACAGTCGAGCACAATATCAACTGCGCCATTGCCACCGATCATAGATGCATTGGCGTTGTCATTTTTAGACTGTTGCAAAAGTAGATCATCAGATCATCTAAGGACGAGCGTCAGTCCCATAAATTTAGCTGTATTATTAAACTAAATAAGTACCTGCAGCCAGTAAATCAATAGTAAATTGTTACCTTGACTATTCGTTCGTTTTCTCCTAGGCTTTATATAAAAAGTTTCTGTTTACTAGGGCACAGCAAAAAACATACATTTATGCTTTAGGGCTATTTTTTATTTAAAAAATACCAAAATAATAATATTTATATTTATGTCTTATTTTGCAGATTGAACAAAGTGAAAAATTAGGTCGCCATCTTGTGACAACACGAAAAATCAAACCATATGAAATTGTTTTGAAAGAGTCACCGTTAACCAGGGGCCCATCACAGGTCACTGGACCCGTATGTCTTGGTTGTTTAGATGGTATTGATCAACACGACTATGTTCCCTGTCAACAATGTGGATGGCCACTTTGCTCAAAAGAATGTGAAGGAAGCCTTGAACACAAAGAAGAATGCAAACTCACAAGAAATAGGGAGCAGAAAAAAGTAAATTTAATTTAACCGTTGTATAATATATTCTTACAGTATACTAATATGGAGACCTCCGACCGTAGGTCCACCAGGTGACCTTACAACGGTATCATGGGTTCAATAACTACATCGCGTTTTTGGTAGGGGAGATAGAACGAAGAATCGTGTTATAGTATGTAGAACAATAAGAGGACTATGTACATACTAATACCCATATTAAAAAACACAATTTAGTGACAAAATAAAATTGATTCGCGACGGATCTGTAGCAATTTGATTTCCCTTAAACGAATTCCATAGACAAAGAATTTGAATTTATATTCTGAGAGCATTGCATTCTCTCGCATCTCTTTTTGAAGACGGATTTACACAGATTCTCACACGAATTTTCACACACACCACAAACTTGACATTTCGGAGATGTCAATTCTTGTGATTATTTGCAAAACGTTTTGATGCAAGTTCAATTGGTTAATAATTTTTAATTGTGAGGAAAATATATTTAAATTGATATAAAATTAATAACGCAACGAACTGGGGTTTAAGATAGTATGAACACTAACATTTCGTATTTTTAAAAGAACCCTGAAATTGTTTCACACACACATTCAAAAAAGAGATTAAATTTTTTCAAATTTCTCTTAACTCAAATAGAATTGGATCTTAGCAGCTTTTCGGCATCGTTGAAAGGAAAACAACATAAGAGAATTTCTGCTATTTTACATTTACAAACTTATTCCTTCGCTAATCCATTGAAGAATGTGGTTTAAAAATAATAGACATTAAGAAAAAAAGTTTACGTGGACATAGAATAAAAAATATAGACACTACATACTTATTGCGTTTTTTTTTTAGTTCAGAGCAGATTCTGAGTTGTCAAAAAAATTGTTTGTGTTTCTTTTTATTTCATAGCATGCAGATCTCCAAATGTGTGTTTCGTTTTTCGTTCTGAACATGTGTAGATCGCACTGGACGTGCTCGAACATAATTGACTGAGCATGTGGGTAAATTGCTGAACGCACCAAATGCCATGTTTACGAAAGAAGTTGATCGCTTGTTGATTTTCTGTATCGGTGTGTATCAGTGTACAAAAAAGGGTAGGTATTGCTTTTTAATGCTAAAAATGAAAATGTATTCTGATTTGTGTGGTTCAAGTGTGTTTAGAAAACATATCAGTGTTCAGAGCTCGCTCTGTTTGAAACAAGTTCAGCGCATAATCTATGTGTTCGAACTCTGTTCAGCGCTCTACTCTGAACGAAAAAACAAAAACGCCTATTGTAGTAGATTTTGTTCGAAAATCGATTTTCGATTTTGTAATATTTGAACATTTTAATCCGCAGATTAACTTCTATTCTATGGTTTAGTGAAGTCATGGATTAGAGATAAAATTAGCATGTTTTATTAATAGGGCTGTAAATGTATTAACTTTGAGGGGAACAAGAAGAAAACTGAATTCAACCAAAATAACGCAACCTTGCTATATTGCATAGATTAAAAATTCCTTTCTTATTTGTTTAAGGTTATCATTCATGAATTTACAACACCTCACCCAATGTATCAATGCATTGCAGCTCTTAGAGCGTTATTACTTAAAAGAACTGACAATCAAAAGTTTGAAAAACTTGTAAAACTGGAATCTCACGATGATATACGAAGGGGTTCACCACAATGGAAAAGTGATTGGGAAAGCATCGGAAAATTCATTCCCAGGTAATTTAATTTTTTGTTTAAAAAGTTTCTCATTTAATAAGACTTGTAGACAAAAACTTAAAAAAGGCAATTATGTTAAAAAGCCTTCTACACTTATATTAAAAAATACTATTTAGTGATGGTTTATCTTTAACACGTAGACTAAGTTCTAAATGCAATTAATAAAACAGAATTTGACATTTACAAACTTAGTCTTTCGATAAACCATGGATAGAGTTGATATTTATTGTAGTAAATTTTGTTTGTTGATTTCCGAGTTTTTGTTAATTGAAAATTTTAGATTGCAGATTAACTTTTATTCTATGATTTAGTAAAGTCATAGATTAGCGATGGAATAAGCATTTATTATTTATAGTGCCGCTAAGCTTTATATTTTTTTATTTTTTATGACCTGTAGTCCAAAATGCGTTTCGCCCAGGTAGTTGGGCTCATCAGTTAGATGCTATCGTACCCTTCTAAGACGCAATGTTTTTCGGTCTGTGTTTACCGATTCTTATCAAATTTACAGCATTTACACACTGCAAATTATATTATTTTTGACATTTAAGTATGAATATATTATACTACATTTTCACCGAACGATAATCTCATGTAGATTTACTAAATCTGAAATATTGTTTTCAGCCCTTTAGAAGATTTAAAAGCATTTTACTTTTGACAACACCATTCAAAATGTAAATGGTTTCATTTTATCGTATGTATCAAACGAAATGAAAAATTCACTTTTCCGATGAATATATTCATTTCGATGTTGGAATAAGTTAGTTCGATTTGTTTTTTTTTTTTTGCTTAAGAAGACTTCCGGACAATTCGGAATGCTTCTGGATATCCAATCGTAAACGATTGAGGTTTCATATCCAAAAACAAAATTGACAGATATTAAACTATGAATGTTGTTTTTGATAAAATTTATAGATATCAATAAATAAAAAAAAAACCTGAGGAAGCAGTAAAACAGCCAGTGTAAAGTAGGGTAAATATGTTTTTCGTTTTTGCGTGGGTAGGTGCAGAATCTTCCCAGACGCTGTTAGCCCGGTGCTCATATAGTAGTGTGAGATTCTTACTCATTAAGAAACACCTCCCTTATATTCTTTGTACGACTACGACTGAGTGGCCGTATAAAGTAGTTTAAATTTCAATTTAGATCAACTTTATTTCAAATTAGGTTGATAAAGGAAGCTCCCCACTCCCCAGCGAGATGACCTTCAGGTACAACATACAACCTCGTTGACAAAAAAAAGTTTTTAAAGTTGATCAACTGTGTTTTTGATATGGTTGTTCAACAAGTAGATTGGCGAGTTGATACCTTCGTGCACCTAACCAAGACACACACGTTGAGAAACGCGTTCAACTCATGCATTTCACCTTTAGTTCTGTACAAATTTTTATATCAGTGGCACCGTTCTTTGTTGAAAAATATTAAAATTAAACCTTGTCTAGATTATACATCATTTCCGCTCAAAGAAAAAAAAAATAAAATGCATGACTGGATCGTACGAACTTGCTCTTGTAGCTAACAACTTTATTGTAGCCTAGATATCTTTCGCAGATTTTAAGCCGATGTAGGTAAGATTACCTTGATTCTTATACATAGTATAATGAATTGTCGAATACACGATTCAAGGAATTGTTACATAGGTACCTTCCTACAAATGTATATTTAAATTGATTTTAATTATGTAAAATATGAGGGTAATATTTACCTTTAAGCTCCAGCTTGTTGTATGTACATATACATTGCTCAACGCGTTGAACCAACATTTTCAACAAGCAACACGAGCTCGTACACTAGCCGTACACTTGTTGAACAACTCGTTGACCAACAACCTCCAACCTGATCAAGCTCGTTTGTTGAATGGAATTGAGGACATCGTACACTAGAGTTGAATGTGTTGAATTTGAAATTTGTGCCTTGATCGTATAGTGGACGACCGGCATAAGTCCCTATCATCCAAATTAATAAGCATGGACTAGGGAATGTCTAGGACTTATTCGGTTGACTAAGTGCGAAATCCTATTAATAAAACAGAATTTCTGCTGTTTGAGAATCACAATCTTAGTCCTTCGCTAGATCATCGAAGACGTTGGCTTAGTGCAGGACTAAGAATTTAACATTTAGAACGAAATATACAGGGACATTGAATAAAAAGAGATACAGTTGACACATGGTACTTTTGTAGTAGATTTTGTTGGTGGATTTTCGACTTTTTATTTATATTATTCTATAGTTTAGTAAAGTTATGGACTAGCGCTGGACTAATCATTTTGTCATTAATAGGGCTGTATGTAGGTATATATATCATTGTTTCTTATATACCACGGAGCATTCACTATAGTTCTAATAACTTTGTTCTGGTAAGATTGTAATGTTTGATATATGTATGTACCTACTAGTTCCTGAAATACTTGTCGTCGTTTATACTTATACAGGACAGCACGCAAGACCTTGAGCAAGGCTCTAGAAATTCGCTGGAACACATATTTCTTTCATCCAAAGACCTCAATTTCCATCAGTTATTCTAAGGACCTGATCAATTGTTGAGTGACTTTTCTAGAAACCAAACTGGTGATCCGGAATTATAAAAGATATTTTCTTGAGTTGGAAATTCTCAAATACATTGGAGATCAGCGGCAAGAGAGAAATCTAAAAGATTTTTTTTTGTTCAGTTTTCCTGGTTTTAGAACCATTATTACTTCCGCAACTTTCCATTGGCTTTTAACGAATGAAAGCCTTAATAACGTGAGGTACATAACTTTGATAGCAGCTTTTCTCGGTAGTTCTTTAAGAAAAGGAGCATTTATTAAATCGTACCCAAGAGCCTTTTTATTTGTAAGATTCTTAATTGTTTGATAAAGCTCGGATAGTGACACATTTCCAATAATAAAGTTCTCAGACGACGATTGCATCTCATCAAGTTCGTTTTCTAACTCCCGTCCGTCAAAATGTTTGAACGATCATATAATTTCTACATAAGCCTTTTGCGATAAAAAGTCTGACAGATCAGGCAATTTCGATCTATCAGTAATTGGCTAGTAAGTTGGTTTTCCCCACGAAAAATAGTCAACCCGTGTTTCCATACAAGCTTTTAGTAACAAGAGCTTCAAATAGATTTATACAGTCATTTTTCTCAACTTAACATCTGGTTGGACTGGACAGTATCTAGATGAAATGCATCTGCATTTCACGAAAACTGAAAAAAGCATCATATCAGCTCAATTGTGCTGTTATTGGAATGCTCGATATTATCTTTACTATTATATAAAGACGAAACACTTATTGCTTATGTCACGGGTAATCTCAGAAATTATTCAACCGATTAACTTGAAACAAATTTTATAATTTTTCTTATTCTCTTAAGCATGTCTTAGGATATTTTTTATTTGTTAAATTAGATTATTAACTTTAAAAAAAAATCGTACACTTTTTTATCGAAGTTGAACAACAGGGGACTCGTGCTGATATCATAAAAGCTTGCCCTAAATAATCTTTTATTTGGAAGTGTCCAAAAACTTCAACTTCAAACCAATATCAGAGTAGAGCTCACTAAAAACACTGACACTGCTGAGTTCGCATCTCTTTTGCTAAAAATTGGTGATGGAAAATATACTATCTCAAGCTCGGATAATATAATTCCATTAAACGAACGTTTCGGAAAAATCGTTCACAACACACAACAACTTATTCAGTGCGTCTATGGAGACTTGAACTCTCTGCAATCGATACCGTTTTCTTGGTTTTGCGAAAGAGCTATTGTATCACCAAAAAATAGTTCAGTGGATGAAATAAATAACCATGTGCTCCTAAGTTTAAAAAACAGAGTCATATCAATACAAAGCAATTGACAGTGCTGTCGATGACAATGACATAGTAAACTACCGTCAAGAATTTCTCAATTCTCTCAACCCTGTCTTTCATCCTACCAAATGAATTTAAAAGTTGGCACACCGATTATACTAATAAGAAATCTCAGTCCCCCAAAACCTATGAAATGGCACACGCCTCAAGTCAAAAAGCTTTGCAAAAATGTAACACAAGTTCAAATTCTTACCGGACCTGCAGTAGGAACTCTTGCGCTTATTCCCAGGATACCAATGATACCAACAGATTTTCCCTTTCGATCCAGACGTCTACAGTTTCCACTAAAACCATGCTTTTGCATGACAATCAACAAAGCTCAGGGTCAATCATTTCAATTCATTGGGGTAGATCTCAGAGAAAATGTTTTTTCCCATGGTCAACTATATGTTGCACTTTCAAGAGTAGGCTCAAAAAATAAACAATTTTTACTTCTTCATGAAAATGCTAAAACGGCTAACATTATATACCCAGAAGCCTTGAACTAAAACAAATTTAATATGTGCTTATACCCGTTTTTTTTAAAAGAATTTATGGGACAACATCAACTCTTTTATTAGGCTACGATAAGATTAAACATATTATTAACTTTCTACTACAAATATTACACAAATCACAGAAAACGCCTTGGTTGAGTTTTGATACGATATAACATTTATAGTAAAACTAATTATTCTTAGCATTTGCGAAGCAAGGCGAGCACAGGTCTGCTAGTCCTTAATAAATACAAAGGACCCACCTGTCACTCTATAGGGCGGATCGGCACAATACGAATACCCAATAATCTTAATAACCGAATGTTTTTTTAGATGCGTTTGAGCAGTCAAAGTTGAAAGGTCGTAATCCGCGGATTACATATGGTTAACAAAAGACATCCATTGCAGTTGACAAATGCTAGAAAAATGCAAACAAATGTTTGCCCAAATCTTCTACATATAATCTCAAAACTCTATTTATCCTTAGATTTTTTCAAACTGATGAATTCCCCGAAGATGAAATTATGAAAATAGCAGGGATACTGCAGATAAATGGTCACGAAGTTCCAACCTCTGAACCACCTCACGTAGCGGTTTTTGATGTAGCATCAATGGTTGAGCATTCATGCATTCCTAATTTAGCAAAAAGTTTCACTAAAAACGGGGACCTTATTCTGTGGGCTCCGCACGCAATACCAAAGGATACAAATCTCAGTATTTGCTATTCCGATGCCCTGTGGGGAACAGCAGATCGTCAAAAACATTTGATGCACACAAAACTATTTAAATGTGAATGTGCTAGATGTCTGGATGTTACGGAATTTAAGACTAATTATAGTGCGTTAAAATGCAAGAACAAAAATTGCACTGGATTTGTTCTTCCATTCGACTTAAAGAATTGGTATGAGAATTGGAAGTAAGTATTGAAGTTTTTTTTTTTTTTATTATTTACTAACATTCCTAACTATTTTTTGATACTTTATTTAAGATGCACCTCCTGTAACAGTGACGTGGATAAGATTTTTGTAAGAGATATTTTAGAGAAGGCAGGAACGGATGTAGCTTCAATGGACAAAACTGCAGCTAATTGCATGAAATACATTGATCACTATCAGAAATGGTTACCGCGGAAGCACTTTTATATAAGTGAAGTTAAGATTCAGTTGGTGCAAAAGCTAGGAGCGGATCCAAAGGATTTAATGGTTTTAGGAGAGAAAGACCTTGATATGAAACTGGAATATGCTAAAGAGATGATCGAACTATATGAACAACTGGCCCCATGTAAGTACTTATATTGTATGTACAATTATATGCTTTTGGGGCAGTAAAAGAAAAACGAAAGTTTTTTTTGTTTTTTTTTTTAGTTATGCGCGTTATGGGGTGGCCGTGGCGCGATAGTTGTGTGCTCGCCTGTCAACCTCGTGGTTGCAGGTTCGATTCCTGCCGTTGTCTATGTCTTCTTATATTCCATTAAAAACCAATTCTAAAAATTCTCATAAAAATAAGTTGTTGCTTTGCTCATTACATGCGGTTTAGGCATAACACTAACAACATGTGATTGAGTAAACTAGTATACCCATAAAATATGACAACGAAATAAACAAAAAAATGTGAATTATAAGGGACATAAATAAATAAGACACGGTAATTCTCTCCGCATTAGTTCAGCCGCCATCCCTGGAGATAAATCTGAGACAACAACCAGCTCTAGTCTCAGAACATCGCGCCACACATCTTTCCTATCCTTCTTTCTCTTCTTCCACCGGATGCCCGCGCTGTGTTAAGAAAAACATATAAAGGGTATTCATAATCCCTTTAGCGCGTTCAAACTCAAAGGGTTATGACTACCCATAAAATATTTACACACAGTGCTAGCGGTTAGTTAGAAAGAATAGAAAGAAGGAAAGAATTTTTGTTAGCACAACGGATTTGAGAATTAGATGTTTACTATCTGATTATAACCCACGGGTGGCATCCAATTTAAATTGGAGGTATAGAAAAGAAAAATGCTGCCTCGCCTGGGGATCGAACCCGCACGCCCAAATTAACAGTCACTACGCCATTGCCATCCGCAACATGATTCCATGTTAGACTAAAATTCCTAGGTCAGAGCTAAACAAATTTAAATATTTATAATAATTAAACGTGTTTCTCGAAGCGTTTTTCTTTTTTAGCTCAATACAGCGCACTGAACTATCTAAAAAAGAGTTCAGAGTTCTCAGCTTGTGTTTCTTTTTACATTATTAGTGCTCTGGTCATAATCTGCTAAGAGTTTATGGTATTGGTTCAGGCTCTCCTCAGTGCTTCACGATTAAGGCGTAAAAACAACATATTTTAGCCAGCATTCTGGGCGGCACTCACATGTACTGTATACATACGTATACATGCATATATGCATTCGTTAAATTCCTAGGTACTCTAAAAATAATAGACACCATTTTTTTTTATATTTTATAAAATGCTTTATAATTTTTAATTAACTATACAAGAGAATATTACAAAGAACAAAAAATCAACTTTTCTTCTTGGCTTCTACTTTCTGAGTCACCCGTTTTTTTTCTTATTTTAAAATTACTATTTTAAAATAGAAAGAGCTATTTCATTGGGCTAAAGAAGGAGCCGTGTCATTACTTCGACTTTTGACAGCTCGAGATGATCTTCCACAGTAATAGAACATTCAACTGTTACATGTGTCAATATCATATTTTATTATTTATATTACAGAGCATTATGTTAGTTCAAGTACATTTTGAGTCAGGTGAAGCCTTCCTTAAATTTCTACTTTTATTCTACCTTTATACAAAACTATGCAAAAATTACAAAATGTTATATTTTTTTTTCTTATTTACAGGTGAAACAAGGATATTGGGAATTCTGTGTTTTGAAGTACACTCAGCGATAGCTGAAAAAACTCGAAGAATTTCTCTTGAGACTAATATGAACTGTGTTGTATTGTTAGAGGAATCGCTTTTCTACGTTGAGAAAACAATACAATACCTTAAGCATGAGTCGAGTGTATTTGCAGAAGGCTTGGTTTGCAAGCAAGCTATAATTAATAGAGATGCACTTAAGATGGTTATGTCATTTTAATTTAATTTATTTGAGTTGATTGATAATAATAATTTTTGCAACAATATTTCCTAAATTTTTATTTTATTTTGCAATTCGAGTTAATTCATTAAAAATAAAATGCACGACTGGATCGCACGTACTTGCTCCTATGTTCGATCACATTATATGCAAAATATTCTTAATAGAAACGACTAAATGTATTTTTAAATTCGTTTTTCACTTAATTTTTTATATATATAAATTCTTAAAGTTTTTCTAAAAAAAAATTGGTATGAACATTTTAAGTGTTTAATAATATGAATTTAAAAACAAAATTTCAGAAAAAATTGTCTACCCGTTTTCGAAATATTGAATTTTCAAAAAAAAATAAATTTTTGTCAAAAAAAAACTATTTTTCAAAAATTTTGAAATGCAATAATATTTAGAATTTTAAGGAGCTCCTGTATAATTTTTTTTTATCGAAATCCGTTGAGCCGTTTATGAGAAAGTCGGAAATCAATAAAATGGGTGTCTGGCAGGTACCGTTAATAGCAAAATATTTTTTTTAGCCAATATGTAGACCATACCCAAAGTAGTACACACTCCAATTTTTATTAAAATCGTTGGAGACGTTTTTGAGATAATTAAGATGGTAGAAAAATTTGTATGTCAAGTACCTTTATTTTTAGGGCTAAAACAAAGATTCAAAAATCTATTTTCATCGGTTTACAAATCGGTTCAACCGTTTAGGCTGTAGATCGTTCTACAGACAGACACTTTTTTGGCGTTCTCTATTTTTTTTGTGTAATTCTTTAAATGTTTTTTATTAACTTGTAACTATCTTAAAGCTAGACAAAAATGTTTAAAACTAGCCTAATTATCAATAATTTACAACAAATTTACTGGCCCTTTAATACTAGTGTATTTCGACCTAAAAACTATTTTGATGAATTCTAATTATTTATTTTTATTTTACCAAGAAAACATATTTAAAAACAACTCGGTATCATATTATTTCTTGAATTTTACCTATAAACTACCTAAAACTAGACTAAAAATAATTAAAACTAGGTACAACTAACTCACACTAACTAAAAATAACTTAAGTTACTTAAGATACCTAAAACTACTTAAATCTACTTAATAAACTAGAACAGCAGCATTTTTCGGTTTTGTATTTTTTTTTGTATATTTTGCAAACGCATGCAAACACATACAGACATGCAACCCATACATATATATACGTACATACATATGGATACGCACGTACATACATATGGATACGCACGTACATATAGATACTCGTACATGCATGCACATATGCCCTCGCATACACATATTTTTTTTAATTTTTTTTGGTGCCACCCCGACTGTTCCTTATACCTAATTTCCCTAAATCTATGTAAGTCGGCCAAGACAAAATCTTATTCGACTTTATGTATCACCTTCATAAAGCCACCAGAACTGGTTCTCTTGCTTTGCCCTAACCCTGCGGTCCCGATCGGACACAGTAATGAACCGAAGGCGCTCTTCTCCACCTTGAGCGATGACATCTCGATCATATAGGAGTCGCCTATCTACAGTTCTTCGGCTGACGTGGTAAATTAGCGGAACCGTCATTCCACCCTGTATCAGCCCTTGACTGTCTAAACAGAGGAATGCCTCGGGTGGGATATAGCCACTCAACCGCGCACTCTCGTGGTATTCATTGTTCGGTTAATAAGAAGACATCGCTCTTGCTATGTGACCCAGAATCAGCTTAAACAAAAAATTATCTATTCTGTTTATGTTGGCTCCGTTGAACCACACCGGGCATCCGTAGGCAATCATCGGCCTGATGAGGGATATGTAGCAAACCACCTTCACCCTGCTGTGAAGACGACTGCTATAAAACAGTCGTTTTGTCAGGGCAGATGCTCCTCTAGCCCTGGCCAGAGCAGCTCTTATATGTCTGTCGAAATACAAGTACTCATCCAACCAGGTGCCAAAGTACTCTACTACACTTTTACTCGCCAGTGGATAACCATGTGGCCCTACGATCATCAGCTTTCGCCAGTTCTTTCTCGTATCCCTAGAAAACAGAGTCCTAAACAGAATAGTTTCTGATATCTGGAAGTTGATTTTCAACCTCCAGTCATCACAATATCGCTGAATCTTGCCGAAGTCACTCTGCAAAAGATTTCTGATGACCTCAATTGTATGAGCTATTCTGTACGCAACTAGATCATCGGCGATTATGGCGTTTGCCAAATCTTCATCATTAAACCCGATAAAACCAGGTTCTCAGATCGCCATTCGGTTATATATTTCCGGAGCCATAAGTGGTGAAGCAGAGCTCTGTTCTCCAGGTCATTATTCGGGCGAATGCTAGCATTTACCTTGTACTCTTGCTGGAAAGTAGCCCCACAGCATCCACTCTCTCCTGCGGATCTTCGATTATATAGAGGTCATCATGCAATACGGCATCCTCTGGGTCTATGCCTGCTGTCAGAAGTACGTCTCTGTTCTCTGTCGTCCTTTGGAGCTTAAGACACGGAAGATCGTTTTGATCCTTTCTCCTAAAAATCTTATTAATTTTTGGGAACATACTTGGGTCGCTAGAGTTAACGGCCCGAATTTTATTGTCCCAAAACAAATTAATAGACAACCTATAAGTTTCTTTGATTAATTGGTTGATGTTTTTGATGGTCGACTTCAGTTTCCTAATCTCCAGATCTCGTGTGTCAGTAAACCGTCTGTACAAGCGTTTTAGTCTTGTCAGTAGACCACTTTTTTGTCTGTGTACTGCGTCAATGGTCGCGTTACGGTACATGTCCGTTGCATTACGTTCTTTGTATTTCGGTATTGTTCTGTTCATTGTTCGTAGAATCGTTTCGTCCATTTGTTCTAAGTATCTGTCGATTTCTGTATTTGTCAGGTTCCTGGCGTTTGGTGGGGATATACCATTTCACCGTAATTCGCTCATTAAGTCGTTGGAGAAGCGTGGTGCGCGACCTTACTGTAGTTGTAAGTATGCACAGGCACATACTTCTCTAACTCCATAAGCTCGTTTGGAAGTTATTACGGCGGCGAGTCCGCAGTGGTCACTGTAGTACTCGATCGTTCGTAAACAATTTCTTGGATGATGACCCACAGTGTCAGTAATTTTTAGTCTAGCGTCATTCAGCAATATATACAGATATGCGCCGCTCCTTGGAAACGATGGCCTATCTGTAGCGCGAAGGTCGATGCGATACTCAAGGTTGTATCGACCAATCCAATTAAATAAATGGTTACCTCGAGGATTTTGTATTTGATTTCACCAATCTATATATTTGGCGTTGATATCACCAGCCAATATGTAGTAGTTCTCTTCAGAGCTCAATCTTTAGCATTCTAAAAGCTTTTCAAGCTCTGTTATAAACTGAGTGGGCTGAGGTGTTCCGGTGCATAGCAGAGATCATATACATTCGCTCCCCTTGTAGGAGATGAATGCATATGATGCATGCAACGTCCAAAATTTTTGCACATCACTATTATATATTACCTTATGACTAATGCCTTTACGTATTAAAATTGCGACGCCTCCTCCTTGAGTGGAGTTGGGTCGGTCTGTTCTTATGATATTGTAATTGTTGTTAGTCAATTTATGTTTCTGGTTAAGCTTAGTTTCGCTAGCCAAAAGCACATCTGGGCTTAGGTATTTTAGCAATTGGAATAAATTCACTCTACGTTCGGTCCTAATCAGTGAATTTACATTCACAGCTAGGATCTTAGAGGGCCTCTCCGGCAGCGCGCCCTTAAGCTCTAAGTTGCGATAAGCTCGGCAAAATAGCGTAGAGATGATACAACCTAGTCGTCTGCTCCCTGATCTGGATTTGGATGCCAGTCAACTGGCCCTGGATGGGCAGCAGAATGCCCATAATATCTGCCTGTGCCGCCGGCAACTTAGGCACGGGGGCCTGTATGGGCTACCTTTGGTGTAGGCTGTACTGTGCTTCCCCTTCATGACGCCATTTGGGCGTAAGAAATTTGGGAGTTGACGGGCGTTGTTGTAGGAGGGCGCACTGTTGGACGCTTTTCTACCTCTGTTTGCTTTGCTGCTTTATTGTTCTTCATTAGCTAAAACGTCGGGCATCCGCGATAATTAGCGGGGTGTCCGCCGCCTCGGCAAAGTGCACATTTAAGCTGGGTCCTATCTTCGACCCGTTCCTTCCCTAACTTACATTCATCTGCATTGTGGTTCTGTCCACACTTAACGCAGCGTGACTTCATTTCGCAGTTTGCTGCGGCGTGGCCGAACCTTTGGCAGCGCATGCATTGAAGCATGTCGCCGCGCCTTTTTAATTTGTCCCAAGTCACAACCTGGTAGTTGAGGACGGATATACTCCTCAAACTATCCAGTTTGCTGCTGGATGAGTGTTGAACAAGGAAGAAGGGAAGGTTCCGCTTCTCCCGCCTAGCTTTAACTGTAGCGAACGACTTGACCCCGATAAAGTTGAGATCGTCATTCGCTTTTTGGCGGAGTTCACTTAAGAGCATCTGTTGTTCCGTGGAGGAATCTATGCCCTTCAAAAGGACCGTTTGAAACTTTTCGGTCTTTGGGGTGAAACTAAAGAATTCAGTAGTGGTTTTTTCGTAATCGGTGGCTGTGGCTGCTTCAGCTGAGACTGATTTTGCTGCTCTGTTGCCGAGACTGATTTTGCTGCTGCTGTTGATTCTACTACTTTTGATTCTGCTGCTGTTGTTTTTGTTGCGGTTGTTTCTGGGATTGTGTCTGCTGCTGTTGCTGTTGTTGTTGCCGTTGTTATTTTGGCTGCTGCTTTATTGTTTTAGCAATTGTTCTTTTTGCTGTTGTTGTTGTTGTTGTTGTGCTATGTTTTGGTGCAGCTGTAGTACCTTTTTTTTCTCGAGCTCTTTCCGTTCTTTTGCTCGGTGCGCTTCTTGCTTGGCCTTAACTGCGAGAACTAAAAGTTTCTGTTGGCTTTTTAAGCTTTGGATTTCTGCCTCCATTGCTCCAGTTTGAACGACCATTCTCTGCTCCTCATTGTCGTCTTCCTCACATGACGCCTTTGACGTGGAAAGGTTCACGAAGGCAGTACTATCGCCCGTCGTGAAGTGCCCTTCTCCTTCCTCAGACATGTATTCAATACCCTCTTCGGGTGACGTGTCTAGTTGGGTTTGTCTTGCTGCCTCTGACGTCTCATCTATGTCCGACATCTTCACCCCAGCTGGCATCTTTGTTGAGGTGGCGGTGGATCTCCTCCTTAGCAAATTTGGTGCACACTGGACCCTCTTTCTGCGCTTCGGATGATGTTGCCGTTGTTGTTATGGCTGTTGATGTTGTTGCTGCACAATCGCTGCTTTTAAGTGGAACATCTTTCGATGTTCCCTCAGCTGATGCCATCGCTGGCCTCATTGACCCTAGAACACCTTTCGATGCCCCGGCCGGCGGTTAAACTCCTCCTCCTGATCTGGTTTTCCCAGACAATATAATGTTCAACCTCCCGGCTATGAAAAAAAAACTTCAAACTTTTTAATACCCGGCTGGGAATCGAACTCATGACCCCTGGATTCACGGTCCGCCACTTTTTTGTTTTTTGTCAATTCATTTTTATTTCATATTAACTTAAAACTATCTTAAAGCTAGAAAAAGATATTTAAAACTAGCCTACTTATCAATAACTTACAAGTAATTTACTGGCCCTTTACGGGAGCTCTAAGCTAAACAATAACTCTTAGAACTAATGTCTTTCGACCAAAAACTATTTTAATTAAATCTAATTATTTTATTTTTCAAGGAAACTTAACAAAGAACTTGGTATCTTATCTCTTTTTTTTTTTTTTTTTTACTTATAATATAAAATATAGATTAAAAATAATTAAAACTAAATACAACTAACTTATACTAACTAAATAACTTAAACTACTTAAAATACCACAGCTGCATTTTTTTTCGTTTTTAAAATTTTTTTTGTTTATTTTTTTTTATATGCATACATATACGTACGCGCATACATGTACAGACACGCAGTTACATGCACGTGTGCCGCATATTTTTAATTTTTTTTGGTGCCACCCCGACTGTTCCCTATACCTAATTGCCCTAAATCTATGTAAGTCGGCCAAGATATATCATCTTCATCGACTTTAAATATCATGATGCTGTTCAGAGAGCCACCAGAACTGGTTCTCCTGTTTCGCCCTATCCCCCCGGTCCCGATCGGACACAGTCCTAATGAACCGAAGGCGCTCTTCCCCACCTTGAGCGATGACGTCTCGACCATACAGGAGTCGCCTATCCACATCACGGTCCGCCACTCTATCTCTGTGCTACTGCACTACTTGAAGAATAGTGAATTAAATTGGAACTTAGTCACACACACGATATACTACTTGGAAAAAACTGGGAAGCCAAAAACGTCTTAACACCTCCACAGTACGAGATCGACTGTGAAAAAAAAATAAAAATGTGTTCTGATTTGTGTGATTCAAGTGTGTTTAAAAATATATCAGTGTTCAGAGCTCGCTCTGTTTGGAACAAGTTCAGTGCATAATTTATGTGTTCGAACTCTGTTCATTGCTCTGCTCTGAACGAAAAAAGAAAAACCCCTTATGCAGTTCTTACTGAAGAGTCTGCCTGGTCTTATTTTAACTACTTAAATGAATGCAAATTTACTATACAAAAGGTATAAAACCTGCTTTTGTCAGCCACCGTTCAAAATTTAGGTCTACGGCGCTAGATTTAAGCTCTGGTTCCCGAGAGGTAGTGTTGGTTCGAATCACACATTTGAAAATATATATATTTTTTTGTTTTGAAGTGATAACTTCTTATGGGCGGTTAAACCGCTTCGTTACGAAAAGAAAAAAATTTTATCTTTTTAAGGAGTTGACCTAGAAATCTGAAATTTTCACGAATGACTTGGTATGTTTGGTAAGCATGTTGGATTCCTAAAATGTAACCTACCGTAAGAAAACTGTAATACATATTAAGAAAATTACACATATCAGTCATTTACATTTGACTGGTTCCACAAATGCATTTGGTTTTTCTTTAATTAATAAGCAGACAATAATAATATGACGATTATTTTCATATATCAAATCATTACTCTATGAGCTATACAAGATTTGCAATCTTTATTTCAAAACAGAAGAAAAACATTCAAAATTGCCTGCCTGCTCCTATCATCGATGTTCAGTTTGAAAATTAATTAAAAATAAAAGATGTGTTTTTTTTTTAGCTTATATCTGCTGTTCTAATAGTTCAATCTTTAAGGTTAAGGTCTTAAATGCGGTAAAACTTGAGGATGCATGCATTTATTATTATACAAATAATAAGAATGTATTTTACTATATGTATATCTTAATAGGGTTTTTTTGACATTCTAAGGCCCGTTTGTTGATACACAAATTAAGCATTTAAGTTCTACTTAAGCACTTGTGTGACAGTTTAAGTTGAAAATAAATATTTTTGATTCGTATCAGCAACCGGGCCTAAATGCAAAAGTTGGTGAAATATTTCAATATTTTTAAAAACAGTAGATATTCCACAAAGTTATCCCAGCCATCGTCTATAAAAGTGCTAGCACAAGTATATCGATAAATAGACGTTACGTAAAGCGTTACGTCGCCAGTCTGTCTTGCTTCCCTTTCTATAACGCATACGGAGAACTTTTGAAATTAATGAAATTAACGAATAACTTTTAAAGCAAGTTAAAAAATTTCAATATTAAATAGTCCAACTTAGATTAGCTTACGTTATCACTTCTATCGGGCGTCCCGAGACGCACATGTTTTTTTTTATAATCTTACACGCGCTCAATGGATCATGATTGGCCTTTATATGTTTTAAACACAGTGCGGTCGTCACGTGAAAGAAGAGAAAGAGGGATAGGAAAGATGTGTGGCGCGAGGTGGTTGTTGTCTCAGATTTATCTCCAGGATGGCGGCTGAACTAATGCGGAGAAAATTACCGTATCTGATTTGTTTATGTATCTTAAATTTCGCTTTTTTTTTAAATTATGCATAGATTTCACGTGATTTAAAAATTATCTAATAGAGTAGGATATTGACTTTAAAAAACCTTATAACATTTATTTGTAAGTATTACCGTTATTTTTTAATATCTATTTTTTCATTATTACTTTTTTATTTAATTGCCCTTCTCGCCCAAACGAGGCAGATAGGCTCCCCACCTATAGGAAAACAATACCTTTTTAGGAACCAACTATAAAAACTGTTATCAAATTATGGCGCCAAAGTTATCGTACTCTCCCCTTCCCACAGAACAATATAAGGCGTGTTTTTTTCTAAGCCCCGGGGAAATTGGACGAAAAAACGATGAGTAGGATTAACAATTTGCATACTAAATCCAACAACAACTAATCCCCGGGGGTGCTTAGCTTAAACCCAGAGTATTTTCGGGGCTTAGCTATTGGAGAGGATAAAAACTGTGCTACCAAACATTTTTTCACTAAGTTATCGATAAAATGTATAGAAACTTCAAAACTGACATTTTGACATGTCAGATAATTATCAATTTTGTTTGGTTTGGTTGAGCATTTGGTCTACGTGTGTCAGTTGTTTTCCTGACGGCCATGTCAACCTAACCTAAACTACCTTTTAATATACATTCCGCAAAAACAAATCTATTTTAACATTTTTCGCTTTTGTATTGCCTCTACGGTTTTTTCCACCTCGCCATGAGCACAACCTTCTACAGCGATTTTCATTTTTGCGTTTATTTTTATTATAGGTATATTAAAACTTGACTGTAAAATTATTATTAAATAAAAAAGCATTTCCTGAAGTTGATATTCGTTCAATTAACAAGAATTGAATGAACAACAAAACAAAGGTTTCTCTGAGAAGACATAGGAACTGATCGTCCCGCCCGAATAAGCAACTCGTCCACTATAATCATGTCACCAGTGACCGACGAATGGGGTAATTTTCAAGTAGTTGAATTTTATGTACCATTGTGTTCGTGAAAAATAAATTAAAAGAAAATCACATCGGCTAAAAACAATTTCCAAAATACTTTATTTCAATTTTCAAATTACTTGATTCACATTTTTTTTGTATAAATAATAATTAACTTGGTTCTTTTTATGTTTTTTTTAATAGAAAAGTAGTTTAAATTCAATAAATATATCGAAATTACACAAAATAAATCAACCCGATGATTTTTAGAAGAATGAGGATGAGGCAAACAATGATGTTTATTTTTTTCTTGCATTACCGCGTTCTTCAAATTTCATCTTGCAAATTAATAAATAGTGCTACCAAGTGTTTCACTTAAGCGCCTTGGTCGTTTTTTTCAACCAATTCCCCCGGGGATTGCAAAAAAACGCACCTATATTCAATATTAGGCGTGTTTTTTTCTAATGCCCGGGAAAATAGGACGGAAAAAACGATGAGTAGGATTAACAATTTGCATGTTAAATTCAACAACAACTAATCCCCGGGGGTGCTTAGCTTAAACCCAGAGAATTCTCGGGGCTTAGCTATTGGAGAGAATAAAAACTGTGCTACCAAAAACTTTTTCACGAAGTTATCGATAAAATGTATAAAAACTTCAAAACTGACATTTTGACATGTCAGATAATTATCAATTTTGTTTGGTTTGGTTGAGCATTTGGTCTAAGTGTGTCAGTTGTTTACCTGACGACCATGTCAACCCAACCTAACCTCGCCATGAGCAAAACCTTCTACAGCGATTTTCGATTTTGCGTTTATTTTTATTATAGGTATATTAAAAATTGACTGTGAAATTATTATTAAATAAAAGACATTTCCTGAAGTTGTTATTCGTTCAATTAACAAGAATTGAATGAACAACAAAACAAAGGTTTCTCTGAGAAAATTGTTTTCGGCTGCGTTTTGTTGTACACGGGAGCAACCCAATACAGATTCTCTGCTACATCCTTGGCATACTTCAATCTTCCTGATCGTCGTCCGCTCTTGCTCAGACCTATATTCCTAATGATATAGGAACTGAGCGTCCCGTCCGAATAAGCAACTCGCGTCCACTAATATCATGTCACCATCAGTGACCGAGGAATGAAGAGCACGAATGGGGTAGTTTTCAAGAGGTTGAATTCTATGTACCACTGTATTTGTGAAAATTAAATTAAAAGAAAATCACATCGGCTAAAAACAATTTCCAAAATACATGATTTCAATTTTCAAATTACTTGATTCATATTTTCTTGTATAAATAATAATTAACTTGGTTCTTTTTATGTTATTTTAAAGTCAATAAATACATCGAAATTACACGAAACAAATCTACCCGATGATTTTTAGAAGGATGAGGATGAGGAAAACAGTGGTTTTTTTTTTTCTTGCATCACAGCTGTTCTTCAAATGTCATCTTGCAAATTAATAGTGCTGCCAAGTTTTTCACAAAGCGCCATGATCGTTTTTTTCAACCAATTCCTCGGGGATTGCAAAAAAACGCACCTATTATTTCATAAGATGTATTTTTGTCTTTCATTTTGATTTATAAAGTTATTGAAGCTGAAAATGTGAGTGTTAAAGTGCGTTAAATTTGATCCCATGGCTAAATTTTGACATTAATTAGAGAAAAGATATATATTTCTTGCATTCATCGTCACGAATCGACTATAAACAATTTAATTAGAGTTCCGAAAAACATGAAATAAAAATACCCAAAAACAGTCAACACAATAGTGAATTATTCGCTGACTTTTCTTGGATGTTGGCTTTTTTTTCTTCTTGTTAACGCATGAATGTAAGTGGGAAATTTATGTTTAAAAAAATCCCATTTAATGCAGTTGACACAGCAAAACCCTTCAATTTTATTCACCCCTATAAAAACGGATCAAACTTAACCAACATTTTAACGCAATTGACACACGGCCTTAGTTGTTTATGGTTAAATACCAAGTTCTTTATTAGTTTCAAATAATTTGGAACTCCAAAACACAAAAGCACAATTAAATTACGCTATTCAGAATGTTTTGAAAGTGATCCTTTAAAAAATCAAGCTTTTAATTCACAAAAAATCATATTTGAAGCTAAATGATTAGTTTAAAAAAAGTGTTGTCGACTTTGTTTTAGACAGCAAATTAGGCTTTCATTCGATACTAATATTATATTAATTTGTCCACCATAAAGTTATTTTTTGAATTTTCAATTTAAGCAAAAATAAAACCGTTATTTTTCTTAAAAGTGGTCGGGTGGCAATTTATTCCGATAAGGTCTGGAAAAATAGTAACTCCATACAACCAATCGAAAACAACATAACCAAGTTTCATAATTTTGAAAATGTTGTTACACTTTTTTTTAATCAAAAGTCTCAACTTAGCATTGAAAATGAATTACTATTTTATAAAGTAGTTTTTTTCCCAGCCATAACCTAAGATTCATTGTGTTGGTTTACTAGTGCTGCTTTGAACTACAAGGAAATACAAACCTACCAAAACCAAATCATGAAAATATTTTAAGCCCCCTTGGCAACAATTGGGCTACATGAAATGCGTATTGTTCCTGTACAATAAAATATACCTAGATGTTCGATAATTAATAACTAATAGTAGCCGGTGTCGTAACGGTTAGTGCGTTGAACTGTCACACACGCCAAAAGCCCCAGCCAGTTATATCTAAAAGCAAAAGTGCCTCTTTTTCCACTTTACTCTTGGGCGTCAATATTTTCATTGTTTAAATAATACTACTTAAAAGATAAATATAAATATTAATATTCGCATAGTAGGAAATCG
Source organism: Philhelius pedissequus (assembly GCA_910595825.1). Taxonomy (NCBI): domain Eukaryota; kingdom Metazoa; phylum Arthropoda; class Insecta; order Diptera; family Syrphidae; genus Philhelius; species Philhelius pedissequus. The sequence continues at coordinate 81,418,135 of OU343160.1, read as the reverse complement.
TTAACTATTTTCATTATAACCGGTGTTTTTTTAAGAGCTTGCGAACTTGGCATGGCATTATTTATTTTTAAATATGATTTCCAGCATATGTAAGTCCGCCAGAGGCGTTATGTCGCACGAACGAAGAGGCTAGTTTACAGGACCTCTTCTGGAATAAAAGCCGTCACCAAATTGAATTTGCAATAAATGTATGGTTAAGTGCGCTGTATGGCAAGTTGCCCCGTCTTGTTGGAGCCAAATATAGTGCAAACAAGAAATCAGTCATCATGGCTCGATAGCGCTGGCCATTCACCGTAATGGCAGCTCCTTCCTTATTTCGAAAGAAATTAGGACCGATAATGTCATCAGCGTGTAAGCCGCACCAAACATTCAATTTTGTGCATGTAGTAGTGATTCGTTAATGTCTTCAGGATTGTCTTTGCTCTATATACTGCAATTTTGCTTATTGACGAAGCCATTTGACTAGAAATGAGCTTCATCATTAGGCCGATTATGTTGACCGTAAAATGGACGAAATGTCTATGAACTTTACAAACAGATTTATTTTTTTGCAGAGGAAATTTCCAGAATTTGGAAGCGTTTCTCCGCCGTTAAATGATTCATGATTAATTGCCAAACCTTACTGGACAGAAATGTCAGCAGAGTTTGACATTATCAATTGTCAAACCAAATGCAACAACCATCGAAACTTCTTATGCATCTAAAAAAAAACACCCTTTACAAAGTTTTATACCTAATGTCGTAGATATATTTTTGTATGGTAGTATTCTAAACGTGTTAAAAGATTTCGCAACTGTTCCTCACAGCCACAGGTATAATCGTTTGGAATTAATTGATAACAATTCATTGTTAAGATACGACTTATTGATAAACGATATTTATTTACAAAACAGAACTATGCTATTGCAAATATCTTTAGTTCGATTTGTTCCTGGTTCGCGTTAACACCATAAGAAATTAATTATTCGAATGGGTTCGACAGACACAAAGAAGGACGATTTGTCCTTCTATAATAATAATATCATACTGGAAGATACAATATCTAACACGCTTTCTAAAAAGAAGAAAAAATCTATGTTGTAAGTACATAAAACACATTATATTTATAAGGAAAATAAATGCATTCATAACATAATTAGTTTGATTAAATTATAATTATCATATTATAGTAGATCTAATTAAGATTTTTGTATATAATATGTATGTGTTATGTATGTATTTTGACAAGAAGCACCTACTTCTAAATAACGATTATGAGTAAATAGTCTTTTATTATGGAATATTAAGCTAAAAATTGTTACAGTCATTTAAAAATTACTACATACATAATAATGTATGTATATATGAATATTGGACCCTAACATAAATGAGTAATACGATATCCAGTGATAAAATAGTCTATTGATTAGAAATTATTAGAAATTAACTTGTAAAAAAAATATATGAATTTATTGGCCTTATCAGTTGAGGGCATAAAGCTCTGACTTGCAAATTCCCAATGAAGTAAATAATTTACCCTATCAGGCAATTATTTTTAAGGCTTGTAGGTATATTAACTATCCATCATTATTTTCAGAAGTTGAAGGTTAAATTAAAAAAGAACAACGTACTGCACTTCCTCTTTTTTGGACATGTTAAATTTGATTGTAGCAAATCTGTAACTGTAACGAATTATTTCAGCTTTGACATAACCTTACTAAAATCTTATAGAAACTGAAATGTTACTAGATATTAAGATAGTTTATTTAAATAAATTTTATTTTTACTAAATTATTGATTGACAATATTTATTTAGTCTTTGATAATCAGTTAGTTAGATGCAATTTATTAAAAAGAACTAATTCATATTTTACCCAATGCTTCGCTTGGTCGTTTTCCAGTTTCTTCAGGGGTTTATATTTATTTAGCTTTAAAAACACAATTTGCACCGATTGTCATTAGAAATTAAGCATACTGGTATAGTTATACATAAATATTTCTTATATGCGATTTTTATAACTTTAGTTTTAGAGATATTGTACTTACTTTTTTTAAATTTTAAATATTACATTTTATTTATTAAATTAAAATATGTTTTACTTATTTTACTTATTTTAATTTAAGTAAAACATATTTTAATTTAATTAATAAAATGTATTATTTAAAATCAAACAAAAAAGTAAGTACAATATCCCTAAAATTAAAGTTATAAAAATCCCATATAATCAATATTTATATATACCTATACCAGTATGACCCCTTTCACACAAGGAAACTGAGTTGCCGGCAACTGGGGTGAGAGGGGCAAGTAGTAAGGGGAATAAAAAAAATCTCCCCGGTCAACAATTTGAAGAGATTTTCTTGACGTTATGCTTTGAAATTTTCTTAGGTTTCCATTTTGACTTCTCTCTCTGATAGATGCCAAACATATTTTTTTTAAAGAAAAATTGTTTCTTACAATTATATTATTACATTAACCAAACCAAGTGAGCTACTTAAATAAATTCATTGTGAAAGAAAATTTCAAGTTTTAATTCTTGTAGGCAAGGCATTTAATTCAATCCATCACGAGTTGGTACACATTTCATACATACAATTATGCGCCTAGACATGGAAAATCGACAACAAAAACGCACGGACCAACTAAGCTCTCAGCTTGTGGCTTCATCACACATTTGGTTTATAATGACGTTCCTGTATTAGCGAGCAGCAGCGGCAGCGGCAGCAGGCAGCACCACAGGTATAAGTCATATCATCCTTTCAGTGGTTAATGTGTCCAACTGTACAAATAAAGCTTCGGTATATAATCTTCCCATTATCACTATCATGTGTTGGGTCCAAGATTTGGATAGCAAGAGAAACGCACAACAAATCTGCACACAAATCAATTTTCTCCTGGTTCATTGTTTTTCCGTGACCTTTTAATATATTAATTTAGCAAACCATTATTAACAACCACAATAAACAAAAAACAACATTTACCTATATAATCGCACCAGGTTTTTTTATTTTGAATTTATTTTTCTAAAAATAAGCTGCGGTTAATTTATAACTCAAAATTGTGTAGAATTTTCCAGCCGCGAAGCAAATAGTTTGTTTACAAAAAGCGAATGTCAAATCAAAATCAATTCAAAAAACGAGAAACTCAGTTTCCTCATCAATTTCTTCATGTGAAAGCTACAAGGCAATTAAAGGAAAACGTCAAACAAATCTCCAGCAACTGGTTTCCCTGTGTGATAGGGGACTACTCGTATGTCTGATTTCGAAAGTCAATCATTGTAAATTTTGTTTTTAAAGCTAAAAAAATATCAACCCCTAAAGAATCTGGAAAACAACCAAACGAAACATTGGGTAAAATATGAATTAGTTCTTTTTAATTAATTGCATCAAAACCCAAAAAAAATATTAAATTATGAAGGAAATTAAAAGTTGTTTTCTATCCTGGTAAGTTTGCTGGAAAATGCAGCTTATGCTTAATGACGCTACTTAAAAACTTAAGCTAAGTATTTAAAGGTACATTAATTAAAAGTAAAAAATAAGTCTGCAACATCAGAATATCATATAACATCAGAAACAAGTTAAGTTAAAAAAGTTGAGGCAGCAATCATTTTTGTGGTTGCAAATATTCAGGACTTCTAATGATAATTTTCATAAGAAGAAATACACTGAAGCAAACAAGGCATTCAAAGAGATATACAAAAACAAAAAGAAACAGTATTTTGAAAGGGAAGCTAGTAGACTAGTCAGCTGTAAAAAATCCTGTGACTTTTGGAAACTAGCATGGAAGCTTAATGGTAAAAATTTGCAATTGGTGGAACTCTGAATTCAAATATATTATGTGATCATTTTAAGGGTCTACTTAACCCAAAAGTTTATCGAGTATCCTTTCAGTACGCTGCTCCTGGTGTCGAAAATCAAATTCTAGATCGAGAAATAGTCAAAGATGAGGTAATACTGCCATTGAGTGGTCTCAAGGATGGGAAAGCTGCTGGATCCGATAGAATACCAACCGAATTCTATAAATATGCCGGTAATGGTGTGTGTGAAAGCCTTGTTACCTTATTCAATAATGTTTATGAATCTGGTTTTGTACCTCAACAATTTAAGGAAGCGCTGATTTTTCCCATACATAAAAAAGGATGTTCTTCGGATATTGCGAACTATCGCGGTTCTCTTTCCTCAACTTATCGTATAAAATTTTTACTGCAATATTGCAACGTCGACTGACAGCGTGGATAGAAGAAAATAAGTTGCTTAAGGAATTTCAGGCTGGTTTTAGACAAGGATACTCAACCGTGGATCATATTTTGTGTTACGGAGTATTGCAGACTCATTCCTGAGCCAGGACAAAAAACTCTACGTGTTCTTCGTAGACTTTAAAGCAGCTTTTGATACGGTGGATCGTAAAGCCCTAATTTTAAAGCTGTTCGAATTAGGAATGTCCCTGAAGTTTGCCAGGATAATCGAAAAGATGTACGAAGATACACTAGCAGCATTATGGGATGGTGGGAGCAAATCGAATTGGTTTCAATATTCCTCAGGGGTGAGGGTGACTCAGCCCGCTTCTTTTTGCACTTTTCATAGAAGATTTGATCATATGGTTACCTGCTGGTATTGAATACGCTGGGACGATCATAAAAGCACTGTTGTTTGCTGATGCTGTCGATGTTGTGATGTTTGCATACTCTCCAGAGTCACTTCAATTAATGATTAATCGCCTTCATGAATAGTGCATACGTTGGGGATTAATTGTCAATTTAGAAAAGTCCAAAGTAATGATTTTTAAAAAAGGCGGGGGCAAGGTCTGCTTGAACGAAAAACGGAAATACAATGGGCAGCTGATTGAGGTTGTCAAGGAGTTCAAATACCTAGGCGTACTCATTACGAAGAATTTAAGTATGGAAAAACACCTAAATGAAAAATTGAACAAGGCAAAAATGGCTATAAATCTTACTTGGAAGAGCTGTTTCAACACAAATCTATAGCTCACAGTTGCAAATTTAAAATATTTGAATCGGTAGCGGAATCCATTATGTCTTACGCTGCGCAAACTTGGGGAAGTAAGAGATACGAGACCGTGGAAAAGTTACTCCGATTTTATATCAAAAGATCATTCATTACCCACGAATACACAAAACTATTTAATAATGCTTGAAACAGGACTTTCATCACTCTTTATTAAAACATTGAAGATGCAGGTGGATTACATCACTAGGATCTTGAGTTTAGGAGACAATCGTCTGGCAAAAAAGCGGCCCTCAAAGCAATAAATGCAAAAAGCGGGTGGTATGAAGAATCGCTTGATTTGGCATTAGATGGCGGAATGGATCTGAACTGTAACGTTGAAGATATCAAAAAATTAAAAACCGACATGTACCAACTAATTGCTAAGGTGGATGAAAAAATTAGAATTGTGTACATAGAAGAGGCTTCGAACTCCTTGTATCGAACGATTGTCAGTTGAGCCATAATTTGGCACATGTAGTTCGCATGATGAACTTACCATCGATGAAATATCCATGATGATTAGACTGCGCGGTGAGATCCTCAATCTAAACTATATACCACACAGAGCTGACCTTCCAGTGATTTGCAGTTTATGCAACATGATGGAGAGAAAAGATGTGGTGAATTTTTTAGGAAAGTGTCCAACTTTAAGGGAAACGAGAAGATGTGTTTTCGGGAAATATTTCCTAACTGCTGATGAAGTTATATTCCACCTAAATGAGATGAATGTATCGAGCCTGTTCCAGTTCTGTAAAATCGCGTTAAGGTATCGCAACCGTATAATTGAAGAATTTTTTTAATGCTGATTAGTTATTCATTATTGTTGTTTAAGAGGAAATGATATATAAAACTTGCTAATTTGAAAAATTAAAGAAACATGGTATTTGTTAAAGTATTAAAGAATTGCCAATCTGGCAGACGGCAAAAGCCATGTCCAAATGATTTTTGTAAGATATGTATTATGCAAATTATATTATTGTATTATTACTGTATAACATCAGAAACATCAATAAATCGTGCGTTAAATGATTCACACAAATGTAATTACAAAGTATTTTTGGTTTAAGAAAGATATTGACCTTCAAAACAAATAATGTTCTTCTTTGTTGTCAAAATAATTGCATCTAATTTAATTTAATTTTTCATGTTTGGAAAAAATACTTTTTTATATATGAAATTTTCACTTTATCTAATTTATTTCACAACAATTAAATACATAACATGGTTTGTTTAAAAATTATAATTAAATAAGGTATAATTTTCTCAATTAACTACTGATTTTCATATTATCTAAACAAAATCAGATTTTAAGGACTTTCTCGATTTGAAGTTGATTGGAAAATAATAACATAAGTCTTTACAAATCCCAATATATAAATGATTACATGAATAATATTAAAGGCATTTATGGAAGATAACGGTTTATAATGTTCGGCTGGCGAAGTATCGAGAGATTTGGACTAGAAGTAACTCATATGGCTCGTTTTGAACTCTTAAAAAGCTGTCGTAGCTTCGGTTTATCAACGGTTTAATTATTTTGAAGACAACCTTAAACAGTCACGAAAAAGGTTTGAGTTTCAAATCAAAATCAAATGATTTTCACGGATACTGCCTTTTGTGAAGAAGCGCCAAATAACAGGGCTGAACGCGGGGCTGTTAGTTATTGAAACCCCTCCCGAAATATGATGTGAATGAGAAAATAACGATTGTAGAAAGAAAAACACAAATTATTGTGTAACCTGGAAATATATTTTAAAGCTGAAATTTAAATTTCCTTTTGTCAGCGAAAAAATCTCACTGCCATATTCAGCGAATCATTGAGTGAACTACTTAAATACATAATGCCTTTATTTCGATAAATTAATTTCAATCTTTTTTTAGTGTAAGTAAAATTGGTATGTGAATAGGGAAATTAGCGTTGGTTCGCAAATATCCGGGCCTGCGACTGAAATATACGAAAATTCAATTCCCTACTTGCAATCACATCTACTAAAAACCAATCACCAGAGCAACCGAGATGTAATTACCTACGAGCTACGAATGTGATCCTGAAGAATATTTTCGTCGGCCTATTTAATGTTCCTTTCTTAGGCCATTTACTCATGCGATCAAAAAATAGATTTCTCGACCATCGAGAATTTTCTTCTTCTATCTATTTCTTTTCTTGATATGTATAAGTATATGGCAATGTTAAATTAACATGGTTGCAGGCATTGCTTGAGTATGCCAAATGAAAAACGGCCCAAAAACTTTATAGGCTCATTAAATGTTTGTGATTCGTCCTTATATAAAACAGTTCACTGCTTTATTGAGGTCGGTGTGATACTTCTGGTATGTATATGTGGTGTCAAGGGAGCCATCTTTTCCATACTTCTTCCTCCGCAATATACAAGAGTCTTAAATCTTTTATTGAAAAGTCCACATAATTGCAAGATATTTTTAAATGTGCTATCAAAAACCGGACCAACTATTTATAAAGGGCCGATTTTTAGATTGGAAAGTTAACCCTAATAACCTTTTCACACCAAACCCAAAACACGGTTTTCACGAAATTATCGGTTTTGGCTGAAAACCTAAAGCGAAAACTAAAGTTTTCCCATACATTTTTGATAAACCACACGTTTTGATAAACTACAAGTTTTAAACATGTTGGATTTGCAAGCTGAACTAAACAAACACACCTTGTGAAACATTTAGCGCTCAATTAATCGTCACATAAATAGCTGACGGGTTGCTGCCAGGAAAAACGAAAACCACAGCTGTCTGGGGTAAGTCCCCTTTCACAAAAGGAAACTGGGAGTTTGATGGCAAGAAGGGCAAGAAGTAAGGGGAATAAAAAAATAATTCCGGTCAAAGATTTGAACAGATTTTTTTTGACGTTTTGCTTTGCTTTGCATTCAAATTAGCCCAACAAAATATTCCCAGTTTCCTCCTCAGTTTCTGCGTGCCAGTTTCTTCGTGTGAAAACTACAAGGCAAGGAAAACGTCAAAAAAATCTCCAGCAACTGGTTTCCCTATGTGAAAGGGAACTAGTTTCAATTTCAATTGGGTACATTCAGATGTTAGTATCCACTGAAGTTCCTGAACAACCAACATCGAATAGGTTAAATTTATATGGGTTTGTGCATATGTTTTTGACATTTCTCATGGGATACCAAAGTTTTTCGGATGGCTTAACAACACCAACCTATCCGGATAGCTATAGTTCGGTTATTGAATGAAGCCATTCGCAACGTATTTGTTATTATCTGTGGTGTCAAAATAATTGACATGTCAAACGAAAACTTGTGAATGTTCAGTGTGAACGTTTTTGAGTTTTCGTAAACTTTTAGCTGAAAACCCCGTTTTGGGTTTGGTGTGGAAAGCCTGTAAGTTAAACCGGAAATAGTTAATCCTTTCAATAAATGAATGCCTAATAAAGAATTTTTTCAGTGGAATGTTAACTACAGCATTCAATTGTCAAATAGTTATCGAAATCCATGTGCGACACTATGGAATCCATCATTTCACTATGGAAATTAAGGGCGACGCTATTGAAATCACGCCTTCTATAGTTTCGCACATTGATTTCCATTTTTTTTATAAGTACATTTCAAGAAAGTATGCTCAACTCAGAAAAAATAATTCTCAGTTAACAGAGACTTAAGCCTGAAACTAGAATGATGTCGCACTGAAAAACTGAGGTTATGAAAAATATTTCATGTCTGGGATTTTTTGTAGTGTTGTAGGTATTAGTTAAATATATATTAAACAATTGCGCTTGTTTTTAAAAATTATTTTAAATATTAAGCAACTTCGGTAATTTATATTGCTAACTTTTTTTAATTTATTTTATAGCTCTTCCGATGTAAAACAAAACAAAGAATACAAGGAAACTCAGGAAGAATCTCAAGCCAGAAAGGAGGATGAGGCACCTGAAGTACCTTTTTTCAAAATGGCAAGATAAATTATTAAGAAACAACACACACCAGAATTAAATATGGATATCTTAATTTCTCATAAAAATTTAGTACAAATATTCGAGCTGCGCGGATAAATCAATGTATTGTGTGGGTATGATATGCGCTGTAATAACTGGAATAACGACTCCCCTCAACAGTTTAATATTTGGAAATTTAACCGATGTAAGTTCGCTCTATTGCCTAAGCATACAAATTTAAAAATATTATTATTTTTTAGCTTTAAGTTTTTTTTTTTTAATTTCGAATGGACCTTTTATTTTATTTTATTTTAATTTATTCTATTTTATTCAATTTAATTTAATTTTATTTATTCTTTACTAATCTTAAAAATTAAACTTTAAAATAGGAACAGAATTTAATACGATTGTCAAATTTTCTTCGCTTTAAAGGTATTTTATTTTGTATCCTTTCACTCAAAGAAATAATTACAGTTAGCCAGCGGTTACACTGGTTTCCACTCAATAATAGAACTTCCCATGCGTTTAACATTGCTGAACAATAAAACCACAAAAAAATAAACCACAAATATTCTCCAAAGTAAACACTCAAATGATATTCAGATCTCAAGTGTCTCGAACTTGTGCCACAAAATGGCTTGAGTAGATTCCTTATGTCGGATTTACATGAATAGCAAAGTTGACAATATTTCTGCCAAAGAATAACAAAATAATAGAAGAAATAATTTTTTAATGACATGTATTTACACGAGTTCAATAAATGGCATATTTTAATGATGGCATTATTTTCCCAACATTTATTGACAAGGATAGAATTTTTGTATTTACATAACTGCCATAAACGAAACAAAATAACGGGATTTTTGAAATTATCAAGAAGAAAAAGTAAAACCTTAACACAGAAGACTACAAATTAAAATAGAATCAAGAACTAAAGCTATTTCTGTTAGGATTTTTGATAGATTTTGATATATATAATGTTTATTGAACTGATATATATACAATTGCCTTTTAATTCTATTTTACATTACTTATATTACATTGATATTTTAATTTGTTTTAGTACTTAAGGGGCTAATATTATACATTGTTTTAATTTTTTTTTTGTTAAAATTTAAAAAAAAATTGTCCTTCAATTTCTTGTACTATTTACTAAAACCTGTGTGGATAATCTCGGGTTGTTCAAACCCAGCTGTTTTCTGGTGATGTGGGGGTTAATGTGGTATTTAGCTACGGTGGTAGTTTGACTCTGCATTCTCGTAGAATTGGATTGGGTCGTCGTCGTTGATATAAATAAGTCCTTCGTCCAGTAGCGCTGTCACATCCAGATATCTTGGCTCGGGGTATCTCTCTTCGCTGGTCATGCTACTCACTAGGGTGTTTGGGTGATTGATTAGGTTACTCGTCAGTCTTTTGGCAGCACTGATCATGTATTTGTCAAGGGGTGTTATTCTGGACTCCTCGAAAAGTCGTTTGTTGCTGAAGTGCTTTTGTCGTCGCTGGTCAAAGTGGAGTCCCGTGCAGATCCGGAGGATTTTTCTCTCAAAAATTCTAAGCCTTCTCATGCTGGTTTTGGATACAGTAAACCATGCAGGAAAACAATATGTGATAATGGGCCTGAGAAGTTGCTTATAGATAAGCAGTTTCGTCTTCTGGCTGAGTCCATTCCTTTTCTGCATTAGGGGGTGGATTCGGTGGAAAGCGAAATTTGCCCTTTTTAGGGTAGCTGTCACGTGCGGGTTGAAACGAAACCTCTCTTTGAAATTGATACCCAGATATTTCACAGTTGGTTTGGTTCTTAGTTGTGACCCTTCGGGCAGATTGATAAATAATACTTCGGCAACTTGTGGCTAACGGCGTGTTCCGATGCCCCGCTGGTCTTCTGAAGCAAAACCCGATTTATTGCTGTTAGGAGCATTCTTGATTTTATTAAATCTTAAAACTTAACTACATTCAACACACTTTTGTACAAAAGTAAAAAATATATTTTGTCTTCGTTGGAAAAAGACAACCATTTTTTTCACTTTTGTACAAGTGTCTTGAATGTAGTTAAGTAGTAGCTTAATAAGATTTGGCAATTTCATTTTTTTTTTAAATCGCAAAACCTGAAATGTGGCCTCAGTACAGTGTTTATACATAGCCATAAAAAGTGAAGCATTTTATGGCAAATTCTCTGTGCCAATTTTTTTTGGCAAAAATATTGCCTGTATATATTTAGAGCCTTTACACAAGGGATGTTGCGGATGCCAATTTTTCCACATCCTCGAATGCGAATGCGGATGCGGATTTTTGAAGGAGCACATCCGCGGATGCGGATGCAGACGTTTAAGAAAATAAGGAATTATGATAATGATATAGTAATTATTAACATTTTTATTAATTATAATTAGTAAGTAAGGTTAAAAATAGGTGCATTGTAGTTAATATGCAGTAATTTCGCCTTCTCTGCTTCAACCCCGTTACGCAGATGTTCGTTAATAAGAACCTCGCTACTAAATAATTGTTCCCTAGGAATACTGCCTGGTGTAGTGGATAAAAATCTTCTTGTTATCGGTGATAATATCTTAAATAAGCATGGCTTTCTTGCGAAAATAGATGTTTCTGGACCTCGTTGTTCCACATCGTTTTCCGTGAAATCCGTCAGTAACTATTATACATTCAAACAAACACGTAATGTTTAATTTACAAGAACCAAATGATGCACCACTTCAAACGCTTCGGATCTTGTCACCAATTTTTTCGCTCCCATTGGTTAATGTGCACACGCCACGCGCCATTCGTTAGCCCCGCCGCCGAATTTCCTTCTTGTCGCAACTTGGCTTGCATTCGCATTCGCATAAACATCCGATGCGAATATTCGCAACATCCCTGGTTTACACTATAAAAAATGGCTATAATTTGATAGAGAAAATGGTATTTTGCCATTCGTGTAAATCCGGCATTAGTCTAACACGACGACATAATTCATGCTGGTTGGGAGAGTAGCTTCTTACAATTAAAGATGATTAGAAATTATTTAATGTCCATAGATAAAGTTTTTCATTGAAACAAGATTCCATCTTTTTGTGAAATGTTTTTGTTAAAAGTTCCTGTATTAAAATAATATAGTCAATAAGTTTTGTAACATATATTAATGTTTAATGAACAATATTTAGGAAAGGAATAAAATAAAATTTCGAGAATGATAATATTTAAGATACAAAACAAAATTCTAAGTTACTTAAATAGTTTAATTATAAACAAGTATTACTTTTTTAATCTCAACACTCCCACACCACTAAAAGTATACTGAGACCTATATTATAATTTATTGTTGTTTTGTCTCTAGTTGAATTTCATTCAATGAACTTTTGAGGAAACATGTGTCAAGATAAACTCCTTTTTATTATACTTATCCCGAATAAAGTGATAACAAGCTCCTTTGATAAAATGCCGGTTTCTTTATTAATTTTATTGCTCTCATGTTGTCAACATTTCAACTAATTTGCAATTCATTAAAAATTGAAAGGTCTTTTAGAAAACTCCTAATGCCGGACTTATACGAGTGACAAATTGCCATTAATTCATGCCATTAAACTGGCAAAATAATGGTAAAATCAAATCAATAATGAAGAACATTTACACGGGGCAGAATAATGACTGTTTGATTGATAATGACAATCTGTCACTAAAGAATGAGTGACTCTCGGGGAGTGCCATTATTTTCAAAATGGTGTCACTGTGCATTTACATGACACCATTATAATGGCAATATTTAATGCCAGTCTTCTCTGCCATTTTTCTAATGATGAAAATAATGACAAATTTTCAAACCATTTACACGATTTTGTCATTAATGTCAATAAAATGGACGAAATAATGTCAATTTGTCACTCGTGTAAATTCGGCATAACCCATATAAGTTCCCTTACTGCTTCACTCGCTGCTTATCCAGAAGACGACAATGTTACAACTTTCTGTTTTGTAGATTTCCAAACAATTGTAGAATTACTAAGCCTTAGTAAAATGCCAGTTGTGGACTTTCTGAATTCAACACCTCTTGTATAATCATAATCTGATATTCCGTTTAAGTATTTTAAAATGCGTTTGACAGCATTCCAATGTTCATTAGGATATTCCATGAATTGACTAGCTCTTTTGACTGCAAATGTTATATCCGGTCAAGTAGCTATAGATAAATACTGGTAAATTAATATATACTTCGGTTAGTAATGTTTGACTTGTTTCATTTGAATACTTATTGTAGATTCGACCAGTGAATACAATGTCTCTGTATATTTTAACCTTATTCCTTTCGGGAATCCAGCCTTTTGTATTTTCATCATGGCCAACAAAATAGCCTTGTTACGCATTTTTTAATCCCATATTCGTCGTTTTTCTTTTGGATTATTTACATAGGTAAACGTCTTTATCAAATATTTTTATATTTTCAATTGTACCGTTCTGTTTTGGAATATAAGGAACAGTCTTTTGGTGTATGATTCCATAGCGATGAATAATTTCGCTCACTTCTCGATTAACAAACTCCAACCGATTGTCTGTTCTGAGAATTTTTACTCCCTCATATATGTGCTTAGCGGTTTTCTTAAAAAATTCTGTAGACCACTAGTAGTTTCGGATTTTTGTTGAATGAAATAAATGTTCCTCCAACGACTTAAATCATCTTTTAAAAGTATAAAATACCGCGCTCCTCCCAGAGAATTCTGCATTGGACCACACAAATCTGCATGTATTAATTCTCCAATTCGTTTAGATTTTGAAGTGCTCTTTGGGAATGGAAGTCTGTGCATTTTTCCTTTTATACAATCTTCGCACCAAATATTGGCGACTTCTTCAAATACAATTTTTGATTTCTCAAGCATTTTCTTAACTTGAGTGACGTTCTGATGAGTCATTCGTTTGTTCCAGTCAAGAAGTGAACAACAGCTAGCAATATTTGCTGTTATTTCTTTATTCGTTATAATTATTCTGAACTGCGTTTTGAAAAGCTTGTTGTCTTTCTCACACTGCAACAATATTTCCATTCTTTAGGGGTTTGCATTCTTTGTTATTTGACTCATGTATAATTCCCTTGTCCAGTGCAGCACCAAGAGAAAAAAGTTTATACAGTAAAACCCGGACAAGTACCTCACTCTAAATGTCCGACTATAATATGCACTTTGTCGGGTAAATTTCAATAAAAGTATACAAAACAAAAGGCAATTAGACGGGAAGGTAAGCGAAAGGTACTAATAAGATGTGTTTTATATGAAAAAATCCTCAGAATTTTGGTTCTAAAAAAATAAAGGTACTTATGCGGGTTAGGGACTTAAGCGAGAGGCACTTATCCGGGTATTACTGTAGTTGATTTCTGGAACGTACAGACCGTCAGTCAGGTGTTTGGGTTTCCATTTTTTTTTCCATCGAATGCAAGTACATATATGAATTTCGCCTACACCAATTGCTGGTATATTTTTACCATCCCCTATTCGAACTAATTTGGTCTTGAATGTGGAAAACCATTCTCTCTTCGATGTGACATATGATCGGTTGTTCCTGAGTCTAAGTACCATTCGGCATTAATGGAATTTGTATTTTGAGATACAGATAATGCTTCCCCTACTCTGATGAACGTTTCGAATTTACAGCCTTGAGCTTTCTACAGAAACAGAAATGACAGGTTCCTGGTTTATTAATTTGTTTGTTATGAAAATTTCCAGAATTCCTTTCTATTGTGAAAGCTGTGTTTTCGTCACTGTCGTTCATACTAATTCTGGTTTCTCCTACTGTGAGTCGAGCGACTAAATTCGTGAGTGTTCGATCGGTAGAACTTGTTGATTCCCATGGGCCATGAAAATGCTTGTACTATGGTGGTAATGTCATTAACAGCTTAGTTATGAGTATGAACATTTGATCAGGAATTTTTTCTCCAAGCCTGGCTACATGAGTGGCAATATCATCACGGTATTTCTGTTGGTGACTATACCATTGTTGTAGAAGCATGTGGATACTAGTTTCGGATTTTTGTTCATACATTGAATATAATTTGTTCCACATTGCATTCGACGATTCACAATTAATAATACGTAGGTAGTAGTGGTTTTCTTCCACCGATGCCTCTATTATTCATTGTGCTAAATTATCCTTTCTCGTTCATGCTGCTTTTTCATCAGTGGAGGTATTATCGTTTGTAGGGAATTTATTCTTACCATTAGCTACGTCCCAGGAGCCATTCGATAAGAGTGTTATGAGTACTTGGAATTTCCATACCGACCAACTTTCAGTTCCCTTTAGCTTAGTTCCTCGCTCAATTTAGGTTTCTATTTTTTACTTTTGCTCTTGGCTGGAAAGAAAACTTATTTTTACAAATTTAGATATAGGTATTCCACAAATTTCTTCAAATAAGTATCTGCTGTGCAAATAACCTGTTAACAAAATTTTCTGTATTAAAATAATATAGTTAATAAGTTTCGTAACTAATATTAATGTTTTTTAAACAATGTTTAGGAAAGGAATAAAATAAAATTTCGAGGATGAAAATAATTAAGATACAAAACAAAATGCTAACGGCTAATTTCTTGACAAAGTTCTAAAATCAATTTAAAACTCGATCTAGTAGCTCTAGGTTTATCTTTAGAACTTAGTTTTTAAAATACTTAGAACTCGGTTATTTCTTCACTTCAAATAAAGTCGAACTAAAATTATTTTTGAGTTTTAAGGACTCTAGTTCTCGGTTTTAAAAACTAAGTTCTAAGGAATATTTTTCCACTGTTTAGTCACCCGGTGATTTACTTTGACAAAAAATTCTGCTTATTTTTTAATTATTGAAAACAAAACGTAGAAGTGTTCCAAGATTTAATTCGTTTGTATGAAAAATGATTACATATATAAATATATGTACATATATATACACTGCCGCTCATCTGAATAGGTTCAACTTTTCTCAACTTTTTTTTTTTCTTTTTTTTTTATAATCTACACGTGCTCAATGGATTATGAATACCCTTTAAATGTTTCAACACAGCGCGGGCGTGTCGGTGAGGTTAAGGAAGAGAGAGAAAGATAGGAAAGATGTGTGGCGCGATATTCGGAGACTGTAGGTGGTTGTTGTCTCAGATTTTATGACTAATGCGGAGAAATTTCCGTGTCTTATTTATCGATGTCCCTTATAATTCGCATTAATTTTTTTATTCTTTGTCATATTTTATCGGTATACTAGTCTTACTCAATCACACGTTGTTAGTTCTATGCCTAAACAGCATGTAATGAGTGAATCAGCAACTCATTGTATGACATTTATTTTTAGAATTGGTTTTTAATGGAAAAATAAGAAGACATAGACTGCGGCAGGGATCGAACCTGTGACCGTGAGGTTGACAGGCGAACACACAACTATCGCGCCACGGCCACCCCCTTACTGTCAAACTAGCCTTCTTCATATATCTTCTTTATATATGTATGTAATGAAAGATCATCATTATACACTTATTTTGGGAGAAAAAAAATTCTTAAGGCTTTTACCGTTATTTTCACAACCTAGCTAGACCAAATTCATTCATAAAAACAAACATATTCTCAGGTTCAACAGCAAAAACTTTAGTTTACGTTGAGTTGCATCTGTCATTTGTGCTCAAAATTTTTTCCGACAATTAATTTAATTGTGTTTTACCTGCTAACGACGAAAATGGGTCGCGGAAAATCTTAAAGTGAGAAGAAATAGGGCAAAATAAAACCATTTCGAGAATTAGGAATAAACCAATGACACATTGCGAAAAAAATTAACAGAAGTCAAAATTTAGTTAGTAATTATTTGCCAAATGTCGAAAAGTATGGACAAAATATGACTTCACGTCAAATGAAATCAAAATAAAAACCGGTGTAAAATTTTGAAAAAATTTTAAGAGTAGTGCAGGATTGGCAAAATTTTTTCGCGAGCTATTCGACGATTACGTTGGTCAGGTTATGATGCAATTTGGTCTGTTGCAATATCATATTTCTGTCAGATACTGTGTCTATAAATTATCATCAGCAGTATTATGTAGGCCATTCCCTTCTCCTCTCTCAATGCAAATATGGTGCAATATACGAGTATCACAAGACACAATAATCTTATGTGCCGTTTATATCTTGACTCACAAGCCATACTAGTACGGGAAAGCGACGCACGTTTAAGAAATCGGTATTGACATTCAACTATATTTCTTGTGCGAATAATTCGAGATTGTTAAATTTGCATCTAACGATTATTAGAAATTTCGGGATAGATAAAAGGTGTTTGCATATCCCGAATCACCGACCTCGTACAATTGAGTTTTTAAAAGTCGTTTGATCGTGGAATGAGCCTGCCCAACGTACAACGATATTAAATTTTTAAATTGACAGATGAAATAGTTTGCACGTTGAGGGAGAAGCAACTTTTCCAATATATACATAATGTACATAATATTTACATACGCTGAACCTACCACCTCTCCCCCTGGCGATTGTATTTGAACATGGGTATTTACAATCAATAGCAGCAATTTATCGTGTACTCTGACCAATATTGTAAAAAACAACTGCAGCTTCTCTTAGTTCCTCTGCATTTGAATACATTTTGAGATATCTGTGAAATTGGCATAGTAAAGCTTTGCACACTTTTGGTACGATACAACACTGGTACACGACACGACAATTGCATATTTCCACATGCCAATATATAACGCGTTCACTTTGGCAGAATGATTAAAATTGGAAAAGAAAAAAACATTAATTGCAGCTGTGTTCTTATCTTGGTTGTGGATGCAGCAAATCATATGCAACTAACTGAAGCACCTCGATGAGCCTTGTTTTCGTCAAGCGAAATCGTCATCGATATCGTCCCAGTAATGTTAGCCCATTGGGACATATGATGAACGGGCATTTCCTCAATTTTCTTACTCATTGCCCAGAAAAATCTAATCGGCAAAAACCAAAATCAAAAAAAATAAAAACTGCTCTTATTTAATATAAAAAGAATACATACATAACTGAAACAATTTTTTTTTTTGCTGAAGAAACAAAATTATAGTTAAACCGAGTTCTTACGATCTAGACCCCCAATTTTGAGGGTCCAGATAAATCGAAGTTCTAACTAAAAGAAAGTCCTAAATTTGAGTTCTAAGGCGTTAAAACTTGTTGAAGAAATGAGTTAGACCTCAATCAAGTTCTATTTTTTCGTTAAACCGAGTTTTGGGGCTTAGAAATTTCTCAAGAAATTAGTCGTAAGTTACTTAAATTAATTATACACAAATATTACTTTTTTAATCTCCACAGTTTTGCTTTGTTCTGTCGTGATTGGATCACTGAACTAGATCATGATTCATGAAATATAAAGTTCTTACAAATCCGACAGCACATGTTTCATTGGGCTTCAGCTGTCAGTATCATAGTATATAGGGTAAATTCACATACGCATCGCTGCAGTAATGATGCCCGATCATTTACATCAAACATTCACATAAGCCAACTTTTCGCATAACTTTGAACGTCAACTGTTCATTATTGCAAAGTTTTATATGCTGAATGCTGTTGCGCAAATATTAAACAAAAAGCATCAAGAAATATCGTGATTACTCTATGATGCCGGTGATCGGCTGTTATAAATATGGGCATTAATACAATATTCAGGTATATAAAAATAATTTCAATTTCTGACGTGATGAGCTTATAAAATTGCTGTTGTTACTCAGTTAGTTTATTTATAAGTAGATCGGTAAGTTATCTATATTCGCCGAATTTTATTTAAAAAAAATATTTTATGGCGCCAGGAAAAAAAAATTCCTAGGAGCGATAAAAACTTGCTCTATCTGGGTTGGAGATAACACAAGCTACAACACTGTTTTCCTATTTAGCTTCTATGGTTTACGAGAATTTTTTTTCTCATAAACCCTTATCAGTATCGCGTCTATATTATGTTACGAAATGCTGTATCTAAATAATAGATCAATATTTGTGTCGTTGTACAATCGCTCCGTTCAATAGCATACGCAAAGTAATCCGGATTAATTTGTGTTGTTGTAACGCCTAAGGAAAAAACAGCTGATGAACTAAACATAAGTTGTCAAACACAAATCTCACACTACCTAAAAATTATTGGATTCGTTTGGAAATTTGAGGAACAGCTGATTCAAAACTGCGGATGTATGTATATACAATACAACTGGTCACTCGGAAAAAGGCGCTACTAAGGCATCTTGGCTAACCTAGCGGCATCGTACAATGTGTTTAAAAAATCGATGTTTCCGATTTGATAATATCAACATACATATGTTATATCTCAATATCGCTCATCTCTACTTCAGATACTTTGACAGTTTGTTCGTTTAGCTAACATCAACACGCTTCATAGCTGAAAACCTAGATCTACTCCAGAGCGTGTTCAGAGCCACCCCATGTATCAAAAACACAGAATTTGTTCACAAGGTGCCAAATTTCGCAAGCGTGAATGCTTTTTCGTGTAAAACAATTATTTACACTCAAAATATGCGTGAATAAATTTGCATTTCTGTGTACACGTTCTGTAAAAAAAAACTGAATTTCACCCATGCGGAAGATTTTCAAATAAAATGCCCGATAGGATCGTAAGAATTTGCTCTTGGAGCTAACAACTTTGACGCTGATAAGTATGTATAGGTAGTCTGGGTTGCCTATGCAGGCTTAAAGCCGATGTAACTAAGATTACCTTGAGTCTTTATATAATGACTTTTCGAATGAATGATTCAAAGAATAGTTACACATATACCTACCTACAAACGTATATTTAAATTTAGATTATGGATTTAAATTATGGGCCCTATTACGATTGTCAATTATCAATTTGAATGATCTTGAATGACCAACAACAACCTGAGTGTGCTACCTCATATTATTTTTGGCTGGAATTATAGCTATTTCACGACTTGCCAAGGTCGATCATTAGATTCCTTTGCTCTAGTGGTGCTGGTCTACGTTTTCATTTTAATTGAAAAACTTCTTGTGCCCTTATCGTGTATTAAACCATGACCAAGCTGCTTAGAAGCCAACGCACTACGCACACTCAGGTTGTTGTTGGTCATTCAAAATCATTAAAATGATACAAAAAGTGCTTTAAAAGCAAGTATGTTATCATAGAAAAATTTAATATAATATAAATTTGATTATTATTGATCAACACTGAAATTTGGTTTTAAAACCTGGGATTATTTAAAGACTGCATAACTATTTAATGGTAATATTAGGCATTTTTCTTTTTTAGTTCAGAGCAGAGTTTGAGTTGTCAAAAAATTTGTTTGTGTTTCTTTTTAACTCAGAGCATGCAGAGCTCCAAATGTGTGTTTCTTTTTTCGTTCTGAACATGTGTAGATCGCACTCGACGTGCTCGAACATAATTGACTGAGCATGTGAGTAAATTGCTGAACGCACCAAATGCCATGTGTGCCAAGAAGGAAAATGTGAAGAAAAAAAATTAGATACATAAGTTGGCGAAAGAAGTTGATCGCTTGTTGATTTTCTGTATCTGGTGTGTATCAGTGCACAAAAAAGGTTAGGTATTGCTTTTTATGGTTAAAAATGAAAATGTATTCTGATTTGTGTGGTTCAAGTGTATTTAAAAAACATATCAGTGTTCAGAGCTCGCTCTGTTTGGAACAAGTTCAGTGCATAATCTATGTGTTCGAACTCTGTTCAGTGCTCTGCTCTGAACGAAAAAAGAAAACGCCTATTATCGATTTTCTTGTAATTCACAATGGTCTGCATCATTCTCAATTACCAAAACTCTTATCAATGAGGTTATTTAATATTAAATTTCAGTATTTATCAACAATCAAATTGCAATTGACAATCATAATAGGGGTGTATGTAAGTTAGGAAAGTAATATTATATAAATGTATGAGGGCCTACCTACATTGTTTGTAGTATTCAGTGACGTACCCAAAAATTCGTAAAAAAGAAATATAATAAGGTAGAAATAAATGGCTAATACACATTATTAAATGTTTTCACATTGCTTTGTTGTTATAGTTTGAGGGAAAACAAAGATGCCATTTGTATTGCTGGACAAAAAAAATTAAAAAATCGATGGAGCGGTTTTTTAAACAAATATTTTGTATGTATAAGTTTTTAAGAACATTTTTATAAAAAAAATTGAAACGCCATTTTGAAGTAGTATACATATACAATTCAAATTTCAAAAACATTCACTGACTTTTTTTGAAACATCGATTTTTCAAAAAAAAAAAAAAAAAAAAAAAAATATTAGGGGAAAAGTACAAACAGTGAGACAATTCATTTTTCTCTGCTGTGAAAGCATGTACAGACATGCCAGTATTGGTAAAAACATTTATTCTCCCCTTCACGTGTTTTTATTTTGTTGCGCATAAATTTCTCTTGCGCGTTAACCTCCACCACCGAGTAAACATTAAATAATTTGCATTACAGTATTTTTCGAAGTGTGTTTAAATTTAGAACAGTAACGTGAAATAATCAGGTAAATACACACAATTTTCGTTACACATAACATTTATATGTGTACTGTTATAATATAAAAACAAAATCTTAGAATTCTTTGTCATTTTTGTAATATTTTTGTTTTTATATAAATAAAATGACAAAAGGAGAACAGTGAGACATTTCCAAAAAAACCATCACTGAGACATGTCTCACTGTTTGCACTTTCATTGTTTTTTTTACATTTTTCAGTTTATTGTTCTTTGTTACTTTTCTTGGAACAAATATATTTATGTTACTTAATTAATTTAATAAAATATTAATTACCCACTTATTTAACGTTTTATATTTTTTTTTCGTTCATCTCACTGTCAGCCTTACACTGTCTCATTGATCGCACTGCTCGCAAACACTGAGGCAATTTGACGTTCTAAGTTTCAGTTTGTTGTGATGCTCTCATGGGTCCTTTCACTAAAATTACTTTTGGAACAATATTGCAAAATATGCATTAAAATATACTCCAAATTTGGTTAAGGCGCCAGTTATAGCTTTCATTGAAACTCATCATTGAAAATTTTGACTATCAATTCTGAGACACTTAAACACATAAAACTGATGTCGTTTTGGTACCAAAATGAAGGCAATAAGATATATATTATTTTTTGTCAACAAAATATTTTATTTGCCCTACCAATTTCTTGTAAATTCACTTTTGATTTTTCAATGATGAAAAGCATTTTCAATGATCATTCAATGATCATTGAAAAATCAAAAGTAAATTTACAAGAAAGTGGTAGAACAAATAAAATATTTTTTTGACAAAAAATATTATAAAC
Organism: Philhelius pedissequus; assembly: GCA_910595825.1. Lineage (NCBI taxonomy): Eukaryota > Metazoa > Arthropoda > Insecta > Diptera > Syrphidae > Philhelius > Philhelius pedissequus. Next base: position 81,395,970 of record OU343160.1, on the reverse strand, counting down.
CTTTTATACCTTCATTTTGTTACCAAAACAACATCAGTTTTATTTGTTTAGGTGCCTCAGAATTGATAGTCAAAGTTTTCAATGATGAGTTTCAATGAAAGCTATAACTGGCGCCTAAGATTGCTTGAAAACTCTTAGAGGTATACAAATTTAAAAGAAAAGTGTCTCAATGTTTGTACCTTTCCCCTATTTATTTTTTTAAAAATCGAAAAATTTATTTTTGAAAATTTGAGTATTCAGTTTTATTAACACTCTTAGGAAACATATGCATAAAAAAAAATAATTTTAATCGGTCTATCCAATAGTGAGAAAGTCGAAAATATTAAAAGTGGTTCAATGGGAAGTACCGTTAATAAGTACGCAAAATAAAATATTTTTATATTTAAAAGTGGACTGTACTAATATAAAAATACACACATCTTTATATAAAAATTCTGGAAGCCATTTTTGAGAAATGAATTTTTTCTTAACGGTTTTTTAACATTTCTCCCATACAACCGTTGTTTTTACTTGCGATTATAGGACTATAAGGCAAGTTATGTATTCGGAAAAAAAATGTTTTCTAACAATTAAACATAACATTACGATCATAGAGAACACCAAAAAAGTGGATCCCCCAATTCCGTCTGTCTGTCTGTCAGTCTGTCTGTCTGTCCTCGAGTCAACAGCCTAAACGGCTGGATAGATTTGCGTCAAAACTTGGTACATATTGTTTTTTCGGTAAGACGCCCACACGTTTTTTACTTTTTTTTAAAGACGACAAATAACAGTAGCTCCCATAAATTTTTTTTGGCCAAAAACAAGAATCTTATTTTTCTCAAAAACGGCTCCAACGACTCTTATAAAAAAATCAGTTCATTAATGAAGGGAAAGGGTACCTTTTGATAATTTCTTTTGGAAAAAAATTGTTATTTTTGGTACCTCTAGTAAAACCATTTTTTAAACGGTTAATCTGATTTTTTTGAATTTTTTACGCAGAAGCTCCTAGAAAGTTTAAACACTATTAAATACCAAAATTTTAAATTTTTGTTTTGAAATTAATTTTTTTTTTTGAAAATTCAAAATTTCGAAAACGACTCAAAAGATTTTTTCGAAACTTCGTATTTAGTGGTTCTTTTGACATTTCTTGAATAGTTCAAAAAAAACTATTTTACTAAAATAAAAAACAACGTTACCTCCCATAGAAATGTAAAAAAACCGTTAAGAAAAAAATGTATTTCTCGAATTTTTCAAGAATTTTTATAAAAAAAATTTGTGTGTTCTTAAATAAGTAGATTTCACTTTTAAGTATAAAAATATTTTTTTTTTTCGTACTTATTAACGGTTCTTCCCATAGAACCACTTTTCATATTGTCAACTTTCTCAATATTGGATAAACCTATTAAAATATATTTTTTATACAAATGCTCCCTAAAATTTTTAATAAGACTGCATACTCAAATTTCAAAAAAAAAAGTTTTTCGATTTTTAAAAAATAAACAAAATTGTTTTTTGAAAAATCGAATCAAAAACCAGATGGATTTTATGTGTATATTAATAATATCTTCAAAATTTCGTTTCAATTTTTATTAACGTTTCCAAAATTTTATACATAAAAAATTAATTTATTAAAAAACAGCTTCAACGATTTTTGATTTTTTTTATATTCTTATTTATCCATGAATTCAAAAGGCATCTTTGTTTTCCTTTAAACTATAACGACTTAGCAATATAAAAGCATTTAAGCATGGGTATTATCCATTTATATCTACCTTATTATTATTCCCTTTTTCCGTCACTGAATACTAAATACAATATAGGCCCTCATACATTTATATATGTACATATGTGTTTTAAAAATCACATGAATCTTATGTAATTAAAATAGTGGGTGGTCGTGGCGCGATAGTTGTGTGTCCGCCTGTCAACATCATGGTTACGTGTTCGATCCCTGCCGTAGTCCATGTCGTATTATTTTTCCATTAAAAAAACCAATTCTAAAAAATAAATGTCATACAATGAGTTGCTGGCTTACTCATTACATGCTGTTTAGGCGTAACAGTATAACAACATGCGATTGAGTTAAACTAGTATACCGATAAATTTGACAACGAATAAAAATAATAGTGCAAATTATAAGGACATAATAAATAAGACACGAAAATTTCTCCGCATTAGTTCAGCCGCCATCCCTGGAGATAAAATCTGAGACAACAACCAGCGCCCTACATCTTTCATATCCTTCTTTCTCTTCCTTAACCTCACGCCACGCTGTGTTAAAACATTTAAAGGGTAGTATAATTCCTTGAGCGCGTGTAAATTATAAGAAAAAAAACCTGCATAGGATAACTACACCTAACTAACTTAACTTCAATGGTTAGCTACATTAAATTTGTTAGCTCCAAGAGCAAGTTCGTACGATCCAGTCGTGCATTTTATTTATTTTAGAAAAATATATTTTATAATTATTCAAGATAATGTCAAAAACCAATAAATACGAAGTTTCGAAAAATCTATTGAGTCGTTGCCCAAATTTTGTGTTTTCAAAAAAAAAAGTATTAACTATCCAAAAAAATTTGTTTTGAAAAAAATTGTGGTTTACAATTTTTACTTTCTAAGAGCTTCTGCGTAAAAAAATTAAAAAAAAATCAAATTAACCGTTTCTCAGAAAATCATAAAGCAAACATATGGTTCTACCAGAGGTACAAAAAATAACCATTTTTTACAAAAAAAAAATATCAAAAGGTACCCTTTCCCTTCAATTATGAACTGATTTTTTTTTAAATCGTTGGATTCATTTTTGAAAAAAATAAGATTTTTTTTGCCAGAAAAAATGTATGGGAGCTACTGTTTCTTGTCGTCTTAAAAAAAAACTTATGGGCATATTACCAAAAAGATAATATTTACCAAGTTTGAAGCAAATCCATCTAACCGCTTAGGCTGCAGACAGACGGACGGAATTGAGGGATCCACTTTTTTTGTGTTCTCTATGATCGTAATTTCATGTTTGATTGGTAGAATTTTTCATAACTTGCCTTATATTACCTATAATCGCAAGTAAAAAACAGTGGGCACACTTTTGTTGTTGACAGACTTTTGTTATGGTATTCAAAAGTGATGAGTGTGAGGTGAGGGAAATTGATGTTATCTAACATTTTTCTGTCGAAATAAAAAAAAACAGTTAAGGAACTCGTTAACTGAAGCAAAACTGCGGCTTTCGGCTTAAATCGGCAGATTTTTCTACTATGCCCGTATATAGGTACTTAAATGATTTTTATTTAGATTCGTTGATAATTAAAAGCAGCTAATCTATAGTAGTCTAGGAAAATTAGATATAAAAATCATGTTACTTCGAAAAAATTCCGACAAACCTGAATTTTGGTGCACAGCTTCATTTTTACGTCCTAAGCATTTCCTTTATTTTTCTCAAAATTTTCTAACAACAAAGTAGATATAAACAGTACAATTATCTATATAATTAATTATTATATTAAATTCTGCAGGCAATGGTTAAATACGGATTATATTTGGTAGACCAGGAAAATGCAAGAAGTGTGGAATCTGATGAACTACTTAAAGCCGTGAAAATATTTGCCCTACAAAATGCTATTATTGGTGTCGTCATGTTGGTATGCAGTTATATATCCGTTACTCTATTTAATTATGCAGCCCAATCTCAGGTAGGTTAAATACTTATAAATAAAAGATAATTATTGTAAAAAAAAACTTCAATCTTCTTAGATCTATACCATTCGAGGAAAATTTTTCAAAGCTGTCTTACATAAAGATATGTCCTGGTATGATTTTCATCAGAGTGGAGAAGTAGCCAGCCGAATGAATGAGTATGTTTTCAATGAAAATACAATTTATGTTAAATATTCTAATACAAATTATTATTATATTACAGAGATTTAACAAAAATGGAGGATGGATTAGGGGAAAAAGTTGTGATATTTACTAACTTTTTTGTAGCTTTCATATCTTGTTTAATATTAGCTTTCGTAAAAGGTTGGCAGCTAGCTTTGGTATGTTTGACAAGTCTCCCTGTCACGTTTATATCCTTATCGGTTGTTGGAATAGTAAGTATCCAAAAGTTGTATAATTTTTATTTTACAACAAACTCGATGTATATGTATATTTTTTGAATATCATTTATATGTTGCCTCAAGTCGATACGTTTCGAAAAATTTGCACTTACTGAAGTCACTGTTCTGAAAAGGCAAGGGGCTGTAGTAAATGTTTTTATTGTAAAAATACTAGTAACGAAATATTTATAAATTTTAAACTAAAAGTTGAGGGAATTTATCTGAAAATTTACCAGCTTTTATTATTTTGTTTTTTAAATTAAAATATTCATTCGATTTTATACTTCTTTTAAGGGATTTCAACTACCCTTAAAATGGTCAACGACAGCGCGAACGTAGAAAAATAGAGAAGGATTAAAAATGAAAAGATGCCAATACATTGGTTTTGAAGTTCTGAATATCAAGATGGGAGAGAAAAATAAATCATGGTGTTGTGTGACTTTTTCTTCTATCAGACATAGGCGGATTAACCACTAGGCTCGTTAGGCTCGAGCCTAGGGCGGCAACTTGAAGGGGGCCGCAAATATTGGTCGTTATTTTATTTTAATCTAAAAAAAAGAACAAAAAAAAATTAATGGCATTCATCACTGTTGGTATCTGAAAATACGAAATTTAAATCTCTTTCCTTTGGATATCATGCCGTGGGCAGTTGTTAGTTAGTAGTTATTAGTTTCTCTGCAGCTGCAGCATAGTGCGTACAACCAAAAGTATTACATTATTCATCGAGTCTATTATATAATTCGTAGGAATATGTATATTATAATTTATATTGCGATACATTATATTAATCGTTATATTAACGACAATTTGCTATAACACCACGTACTGCATGTTTTACTCAAAAATAAATATATTATATAGTCTTGTAAAATATCCTTTAAAAATGTATTAAAATACTTATGAAAAAATAGGAGTATTCACGATCTGGTGTAACAAGTCTTGTAAGATTGTAAAATTTTATTTTTTTTTACAACAGACACTTTTACTAAGCTGTAGCAACACTGAAGCAAATGTCAAAATCTGTTTCACATTTGTTCTGAAATATCTTAGTTTGTGTTAAAAAAAATTTTACACTCTTGTATTTTTCTGTTACAATAGGGTTCGGGTGTAGTAAAAGTGTAAGACTTTGACATTCAGTATATTTTGTTGTTGTAGTGCAAAAAAATGCTACACTTTTACAATGATGCAAGACCAGTTACATCGTATCGTGAATACCCCTAATGAACTTATAATTATACATTTTAGGAAAATACGCAGTATTATTTGAATATAAAAACAAGTAGCTAGGTATTTTTTTTCTAACTTTACAAATCTGCATACATAGTTAAATATACATAGATAGCACATGGCAATGGGCAAATTTGAAACAGTCATTATAGTAGTGTTCTTGTGTCAATACAATGTGCTTATAAATTAGTGTAGAATTTAAACTACAGTTGAAGCTCTAATAAGCGGACACTCATGGTCACCTAATTTGTGTCCGGTTATAAGAACCCTCCGGTTAAGGGAAAGAATAAGAAATGAAATGACTGCACAAATGAATATCAGAAGGACAGGAAATGACATGAATGGAACGCCATCAGAAAAGGCAACCATGCACTTTCAAACTACTTAAGTTTAGTTATTCTGTCCCATTATCTAAGCTTCACGTATGGTTATCGGAAATTTTCTATGGATTTTCTTACGTATTAAAAATAAAAGAGAAACTATATTTTTAGTTGTTTGATTTCTTGATAAAAAATAATCGCTAAGTAAAACAATGTGTCTGCTTATGGGAGATTTTCTATCTAATATAATCATGAAAAAGTGTCCGCATCCGTTTATAAGTGTATAGGAAAGTAATTTGTATTAGAAATTCAAAAAAGAAGTTTGTTCTCGAAAATATATCCGTTTAAGGGAATTGTCCGCTTATTGCAGCTGTCCGCAAGTAGGGCTTTCACTGTATTTGAGATTAAATTTGTTAGGTCGATCGACCGTTATCTGTAAATTTCGATAAGAAACTTGAAAATGATCGGAATATTCTCACTTACCTATGGGGCCTTAAAATTGTAAAAAAACTGCGTTTTAGACTGTCTCGTCGAATCATTATCAGATAACATGAGTTTTGACGGACCGTGAATAACATTCAAGGGTGAGACTCAAGATATATTTTCATTTAGTGAAAAAAATAAAGATAATGTTTATTACCTTTTGTTTAAATCAGAATAATAAATACTTAAAATTTATGTAAAATATTATTTGTCTCCTTAAACGGGGGGAAATTGTTCGGAACAGATATTCCTTCCCTACAATTACTTTTGACACTAACTAAATAAAAGGTCTTTAATTTTTTATAAGAAAAGGTATATACCAATGCCATTTTTAATATAATATTACCAAACTATTTGTCTTTTCATCAACAAATAAATGAACCACCATGTAACACGCAAGCGCACATCCATATGGCAGGTCGCATGGGTTTACGACCGCTCCCAAAACTCTATAGGAGAACACAATAAAATGCATTAATATATGCACCATTTAATTTAAAGACAAAAGCAATCAATTTCTTATATATATCTTACAAGGTCTTATTATAAAATTAATTGCAATTGTCTATACGCAATAACCCTTTGCCAAATAAAAAATATTTTACGGGTTCCCAGTTTTAAGACTTAATATATTCTTCGTTGAAATATTAGCAAAAATATATTTTCTCCATAGTAATGTTTAAAAAATTCTATCCAATTTATTAAAAACAATGACCTTTGACGTATTTCAAATATACAACCGTGCCCCATTACCCTTCGATGTTAGCCCATAAAAAACCGATCCTTGGATAGTATTAAAAAAAGGGGGCGGTAATCACTGAGCGTGCCTCAGGCGCCGAGAAGGATAATGCGCCACTGACCACATCGAGTGGGTTCTGAACATGTTCAGAACGAAAAACGAGATACGTATTTGAAGCTCTGAATGCTTTGAGTGAAAAAGAAACACAGACAAGTTTTTTGACAACTCAGACATACTTTGCTCTGAACTAAAAGAAAAGAACGCCTTATGGCAGAATACAACATTGAGTGTTTGAAGCACTAAGTTCTACTTATAATGTACTTACTATTTCAAAATATTTGCATGTACTGTACATATGAATGTGTTTCAATCTAATACAGTTTTAGTGTTCAAAGTCACTATTAAATAGACTTTAAAGTCACTAATAAATATGTAATAAATATAGGTATCTAAGCCTTGGTTCTTAATAGTAAACCTTTACTTTTTTTTACTTTAGTAAAGCCAATGGGTTTAGTCAAGTATTGTAGATATGACATACTATCAAGACCAAGTCCATTATTTATTCTTATATACAGGGTGGCCCACGAATCGTGCTATAATACGAAATTTAAATAACTTTTATTTTAATCGATGTATTTTATTAATTTTTTTTATTGGATTAAAAATTAAATTTTATTTTAAATAACTAATGGTTTTTAAAGATGATAGACCGCAAATGACCTCCACGCATATGCGGCACCTGATCAGAAAATTGTTCATTGCCGCCTGAAGGATTGAAATTGGGATCGCCTCAATTATTGTCTTAATGGACTGCTTCAATTCAGTCAAATTCCTGGGTTTCGTTTTGTACACTTCCTGCTTGACATAACCCCATAAAAAAAAGTCTGGTGCAGTCAGGTCCTTGTTCTTTGGGAATTTTCGTTGGAGCTCCACCATAACTTGTGTGGCTACGTGTTCACTTGCTCCATCTTGTTGAAACCAAATTCTGCGGAAAGGGATACGTCTTCGGCGAAGTTCTGGGTAAAAAACTCCTTCAACATCTTTAAATAACGGTCCCCATTGACAGTTTGTGTTACACCGTTTTCTTCAAAGAAGTATGGCCCGACAATATACCTTGATGAAACTGCGCACCACACAGTGACTCGTTCTGGGTGCAGTTTTGTCTCATGGAGCATTTCTGGATTGGATTCACTCCATATACGGCAATTTTGCTTGTTAACATTGCCGTTTAAGTCAAAATGGGCCTCATTAGACATGAACAAACAATTTATCAATGTGTTGTCTTCTTCGGCCATTGCAATAATTTTTCGGCAAAATTCCAGGCGAACATGAAAATCCTGAGAGTTTAACTTTCTTGTAATTTGGACTTTGTAAGTGATCATGAAGTATCCGTTGTAATGACCGTCTGCTAACTCCAATTTGACCCGATAAGTTTCGAGTCGAAACACCTGGATTTGCCTGTAATTGCCGATGCAACAGCCACGATGATACGGTCTTCGTTCGATGCTTCCAGATTCGGCAAACATATTCACCAGCCTCATAATGGTCCATCTACTCGGGGGAGTACCGCCAAACTCCAGGATAAATTCCTTTTGGACGGAAATGACGGACTGCAAAGAATGGTATCGCTGGACTATCCAAATCTTTTTTTCAGTATCCCAAGCATTCATTTTGATAAATCCAAATAGTAGCATATAAAATAAAAAAAAAATAAGCCGATTATTCACAGTGAAAAAAAGTTATTACGTTTTATTTTTGTAGCACGATTCGTGGGCCATCCTGTAGGTATGTACCTAACGAACAAGCAATGCATTTCTGACGTCAGCACAAAATAAAATGAACAACTACATCCTTGGGTAGCCTTACATCCTAAATGGCTGAAGCGATTTTAGTTTTAGATTTTTGAATCGTTTTTTTTTGTAAGCTAAACCTACTAACGGTTCCTGCCATACAATTTTGTCTACCATCTTAATTATCTCGAAAAGGGCTAATCATGTTTAGAAAAAAATTACAAAACTTTATAATTAATGCAAATAGCTGTAGAAATTTTCCATCTTTGTGTTGTGAATGTTCTGACAACAGATGAAAACATTCGCGGTGTTTCCAATTTTCAGATGTCATTCCTTTGGAAAGAGGGAACTTGTAATAAAGGTCTTAACACAAAGATGCATATTCAAAAGGTTTTGGCACAGGTTTGTCTGACAAAGTAAATTTCTTATAAGCGTACTTTTTTGTTCTAAAAATTGATTTTGGTGTGTAAGAAAGGCTTTCTTATAACAGTGCTTTTCTTATATGCGAGTTTCTTATAAACGATTAATTTCGAAAGAAATATACTTAAAAAAAAGGCACGGCGTTTCTCATTGCGTTCCTTATAAGCGAGTTGTTCTTATATAAGTGTTTCTTTTATCCGTAAATACTACTTGTTTTGAAGACGCCGATATTCTTCTTCTTTTATGGATTTATACTCGCCATTATACATTTAAACTCTGGACATTATAGGCCTGTTTCTTTATTTTTTGGGTAAAGTTTGGGAAAAAGCTTGGGGAAAAGTTTGGCTTTTTCATGCTGTTGTTGCAATTCCTAATCTGAAAGGGAAAGTAAAGAAACACATTTGGGTTGTTTCTGGGAACTTGTTACATTTACCAACAGATCATTCATATAATGCTGGATCGTCACAATACCTAAGTTGTATGCATTATGTGTATGTCCCAATCGCTTGGTTCAACTCTCTAAAACATCGGACAGAATAATTCAATATCGAAATTTTTTACAAATTTGTTTTACAATTTAACTTTATTTTTTTTTAATATATGTAGATTACCGCTAAGCTATCAAAAAAAGAATTGAGTGTTTATGCTAAAGGAGGTAATATTGCTGAGGAGGCTTTAAGTGGAATTCGAACCGTAAAAGCATTTGAAGGCGAAGCAAAAGAAGCAGCAGCCTATAGATCTAATATAGTAGATGCTCGTAAAATAAATGTTAAACGAGGCTTTTTTTCTGGTATTGGATTTGGACTTTTATGGTTTTTTATCTACGCATCTTATGCTCTGGCCTTCTGGTATGGTGTTGGGCTTGTTATAAAAGCAAATGCACAAATCGAAGCATTTTCTAATTATACCCCAGGAACAATGATAACTGTAGGACATGTTTATACAAAAAATAATACATTTTAACAAAAGTAAAATAATTTTAAGGTATTTTTTTCTGTGATGATGGGATCCATGAACATTGGAATGGCAGCACCTTATATTGAAGCATTTGGCATTGCAAAAGGTGCTTGTGCAAAAATTTATCATCTTATTGAAAAGGAGCCTAAGATAAATCCCATTTTGCGAAGAGGAACAAAGCCGCAGGGCAATCTCGAGGAGATAGAGTTTAAAGATGTTGAATTCCAGTATCCTACTCGGACTGATATTGAGGTGAGTTCAAAAGTAATCTACTATAATTTACCTATTTGTATTATTGTTCTGCAGATTTTGCGAAAACTGAACCTTAAAATTAAAAAAGGTGAAACGGTTGCGTTGGTTGGATCATCTGGATGTGGAAAATCGACATGTATTCAACTTTTGCAACGGTTCTATGATCCAAATGGTGGAAATATCTTCATTAATAACGTAAATATCCAAGAATATGACGTGCAAAGCTTGCGTGAGAGAATAGGTGTTGTGGGTCAAGAACCAGTACTGTTCGGTTCAACTATATACGAGAATATTCGATACGGCAAGGAAGACGCAACAAGAGATGAAATTGTCGGAGCTGCAAGAGCTTCTAACGCTCATATTTTTATAAAGAAACTTCCTCAAGTGAGTGAAAGAATCAAAGAATGCAATTTCATACCCGAAGTAAATTTATTTTACATTTTAATTAATAGGGATATGACACTTTGGTGGGTGAACGAGGTGCTCAGCTTTCTGGAGGCCAAAAACAACGAATTGCCATAGCAAGGGCTCTTATTCGTAATCCAGACATATTGCTTTTGGATGAGGCCACTTCTGCATTGGATACTGCGAGTGAGGCAAAAGTGCAAGCTGCCCTGGAAAAGGCAAGTGAAGGAAGAACAACGGTTATAGTTGCACATCGATTATCCACAATACGCCGAGCCGATAAAATCATAGTCATAGATAAAGGGCAAGTTGTAGAAAGTGGAACTCATAAACAATTAATGGAGATTAAAGGACAATATTTTAATTTGGTTACCACTCAATTAGGAGATGAAAATTTAGGTAATCTAATCATTCAAATAAGTATAATTCAGATTTCAAACAATTTCACACTTTGTGTTGTCCGTTCCATGAAAATGTCTTATTTAAATACTCGAATTACATCCATCCGAAATATTCACACGTCTTAAAAAAATCTTTAATTTTCTTCTGAAAAAAATGTTGGTAAGACAATTTTATGGGCTTAAGACAAAAATTTATAAACAACCGTCCACCTATTTTCGAAATAGGTACTCAATTTTCCAAACATTTTGTTTTTCGTGTAAATGGTCGAAAATATGGCAAAATATTTGTCAGTAAAAAACTGCAAGCCAGTTGTGACATTATACTGACATCATGTAAATTCAGTATACTGACAAAAATTTTCAAATAATGACAATTTGCAATAAAAAATGAACTTGCTCATTCTTTACTCCCAGTTGGCAGTATTTTTTGTCATTATTTTAGCTTCGTGTAAGCGAATGTCGTTAATTAAATTAGTGTCAGCTGTATTTTGGCAGCGAAGCGACCAATAGCCTCGGAAAAGGACGGATTAACTGTTGACGACCCGGAAAAATGCATTAAGGACAACGACCTTCGGATCTGCACGTGGAATGTTAGAACTCTTAACAGAGCACGTGCAGCCGAACAACTAGCGGAGGCCCTAGACTGCTACAGAGCAAGAATTACTGCCATCCAGGAAGTGCGATGGGATGGGCCGGGCAAAAAGAAGATGAAAAACTGTGACGTATACTACGGTGATTGTGAAAAAAGACCACATCGTCTATTTGGGTGCGGATTCGTCATAAGCGGAAGACTTAGGCAAGAAGTCTTGGGCTTTCGACGCGTAAGTGAGCGACTTGTGACAATCAGTATCAAGGCTAAATTCGCCAACATTAGTCTAATATGCGCTCACGCCCCCACAGAAGACATGGATGACGGCACCAAGGATGACTTCTACGAGCTCCTCGACAAAATCTATGAGCAGTGCCCTAAATATGACGTTTAGATCGTACTAGAAAATTTTAACGCCAAAATGGGTAAAGAAAAAATCTTTGGTAGGACTGTCGGAAAACATAGCCTACATGACACAACGTCTGAAAACGAACTTAGACTAATTGACTTTGCGACGGCACGTAACGTCACCATTGCAAGCACACGGTTTCTGCATCTCGAGATACACAAAGGGACTTGGCGGCATCCAGATCCAATAACCGTCAATCAGATTGATCACGTTGGGATCGATGCAAGGAACGCCTCTAGTATCCTGGATGTTCGCACCTTCCGAGCAACTAACATCGTCTCGGATCACTACCTTGTTGCGGCCAAGGTAAGAATGTGAATAACCCGAACGTCCCAACAACGGACTAATACTGTGAGGAAGTATGACGTCGGAAAACTGAAATCGCAAGAGACCGCCAGGGTCTATGCCGATCGAATATCCCATAACCCTCAAGAAATTCATTGCCGCCAGCATCAAGTGCCGAAGACCAGTTGCAGCGTTGCCAACAAGCTAGGTTACACCAGACCTCCACCACGAAACCTCTGGTTCAATGAAGAATGCAGGCAGGCACTTGCAACTAAGCAAATGTCATATAAAGCGGCACTGCAAAGAAGGACGAGAGCTGCTCGCGAGCTCTACGAGCAGAAAAGACGGGAACAACACCGGCTTCTCCAGAAGAAAAATAGAGAGCTTGAAAAGCGCGCGATCGAAGATATTGAGAGATGCTACTCCAGGAACAACGTGCGCAAGTTTTACCAACAGGTAAAACGAACGTGTCAAGGCAAAAAACCCGCACAGAAGCCTGTTGAGATAGGAATGGAAACATCGTAGTAGAGTCACAGTCGGTGCTGAGTGTATGGAAGGACCATATCTGCAGACTGTTAAACGTCGATGAAGACCAAAATCCCACTGTCAGGCAGAATGAACCATTCAACATAGACGATGACACACAAAACTTCCGTCCACCTGAACAAAATGAAGTGAGGATAGCAATATCCAAACTAAAGAACAACAAAGCTGCTGGCCACGATGGACTACCCGCCGAACTCTTCAAAGCAGCCGGAGATGACCTGGTACAGTGCATATACCAACTCATCTCTAAAGTCTGGTCAGAAGAAAGTATGCCTGATGAATGGAACCTCAGCATCGTTTGCCCGATCCACAAAAAAGGAGACCTTCTAAAATGCGCCAGCTATAGAGGAATAAGTCCCCTGAATATCGCGTTCAATTTTCTTTCTGCTGTATTATGTGAACATCTGAAACTATTTGTCAGCAACCTGATTGGACCCTATCAGTGCGGTTTCAGGCCAGGAAAGTCCACAGTCGATCAAATGTTCACACTACGGCAGAACCTGGAAACTACCCAAGAGCTCCAAGTCGATACCCCCCATCTCTTTATCGATTTTAAGGCCGCGTACGATAGCATTTATAGACGAGCTATACGTAGGATAACGATGGAGAACTCTCGCTGCTCCGTCAAGGTTGGTACTGACCTCACAGAAGCTTTTGATATCAAGAAAGGATTCCGACAAAGTGATGCGCTGTCGTGCGATTTCTTCAACATAATACTTGAAAAAATTGTAAGAAATTCCAAGTTAACTCTACTGGCACAATTTGTTCAAGTCTGTGCAATTGTTAGCATACTCTGATAACATAGACACCATTGGCAGAACCCAGCGAGCTGTAACTGGAGCGTTTGCTAACATTGAAGCTGAAGCGGCTAAGATGGGACTAGCAGTCAATGAGGCCAAAACGAAGTTCCTGCTGCCCACAAAAAGTGACACACAACACCGGCGGATTGGACAAAACGTCACATTAGACAGGTACAACTTTGAGGTAGTTAGGGACTTTGTCTACCTCGGATCCCCTATAACATCTAACAACAATATCTCGTTAGAAATAAAGCGAAGAATAACTCTTGCCAATCCCTGTTCCTATTGGCTAGGGAGGCAATTCAGTAGTAAAGCCCTCTCTCGAAAAACAAAGGAGACTCTTTATAAGACTCTAATCATCCCAGTCCTGCTCAATGGCGCGGAGACATGGACTCTATCAAAAGTGGATGAAGATATCGTCGCATTAGTCGTTTCGAGCGTAATGTTCTTTGCAATATTTTCGGCCCTTTCTGCGTTAACGGGCTTTGGAGGAGAGGGTTCAACAACGAACTATACGAGCTGTACAGCGACACTGACCTGGTATAAAAAATACGTATATCACGTTTAAGATGTCTAGGTCATGTAGAGCGTATGGACAACAATCCTCCGGCTCGCAGGATCTTCGATTCCAACCCAGAGGGAAGACGCAGTCAAGGCAGACCTCGCCTAAGGTGGCGCGCTCAAGTGGAAGATGACCTCAACCAACTTGGAGTGCATAACTGGAGGCAGCTAGCTAAAGACCAAGCTAGCTGGGGAGGCATGTTGGTTGAGGCCCAGGTTTGTCCCGAACTGTAGCGTCACCTAAATAGGTATTTTGGCAGTAAATACTGCGAACTTGGCAGTCGTGTAAATCCGGCATTAGTATTCTGTATTATTATGAATTTGAAAGACTTCCTATAAACAAATTTCGATAGAAATCCTGTTCAATTTGATAGGTGCCGGTAATTTGTTATATTTATCAAAATCGTTATATCCTCGAGATAATTAAGATTTGCCTTGCTGGCTTCCAAAAATTTTACCGCTGATTTTGAAGCTAAAAAAAATATTGTTAAAAAGCATCTAGCGAATCACCTTTCATCTTATATTTGTAAATACCAAATTCGAAAAAAATCGTAGATTAGAGTCAGAAAACCGGGTTTTCTGTCATCGTTATGTCAAGTTTGATCAAAATCACGAATGTCATTTTTTTATACAAAAAATGCTTAATATTTGCTATATATCTCTATATCGCAACGTTACTATTTCCACTTGCAATTATTAACTCTTGTTTATCGGAAGTTCCAAGATTGTGCCATATTCAATTTTTATACTGGAACGTGGGGCTCACGATTCTGTCAGCCGAAACGGTGGGACGGATTTTCTTCAAACTTGGTACATATTGTTTTTTTCTAAGCCCAAATATAATGGTAAATACCATTTTTATCAAAAACGGCTGCAACGATTTTTATAAACAAAAATAATTTAATTAATGACGGAAAAAGCTACTTTTGGTAATTTTTAGTATTTTTTTTTTTTTTTTTTTGGAAAAAATGGTTATTTTTGATACCTTTAGTTTCTAGTAAGTACTTGAAAAAAACCAACGGTAGCTCTCATACAAATATTAAAAAACCGCTTAGAAATACATACATTATTATAGGTTCGTACGGTCCAGTTGTGCCAGTATTACAATGGAACTTACAATTTCTATCCCCCTTAGAAGAAGTGCCGTTTTCGCAATTATTTTTGAGTTAAGTGCTTGTATTGTTCCAACAATGTAATGCAACCGTGCGGAAAACTTATTCAGGCACTTATGGTTTCCGAACCAGGGAGTCTCAACTAGGATTTCTACTTTCGAGGCTCAACGAATAAACTATCAATGTCACAATATAGGTAAGCTATGGTATGGAAAAAAATCGACCACGAGATTTTAATCAAACTTTCAAAATTGGGACTTACACAACTTGCATTTAAGTTCTACTTAAGGACTTATGTGACAGTTTACGCTGAGGAAAAAGTAGTCCATAAGCGTTTTAAGTTGAACATAAATATTTATGATGCGTATCAGCAAACGGACCTTAGTGTCTTTGGTGAGTTATATTTGGTGATATTTTTTTAGCCCCAAAAATAACTGTACTTGCCACACAATTTTTTCTCCCATCTTAATTATATCGAAAACGGTTTTAACGATTTTGATAAAAAAGTGTGCGCCCTATTTTAGGTTTACATAGTCTATATTTTTGTGCAAACATTTTTTTAAATATTTTGTTGTTAAGGGTACCTGCTATACGACCATTTTTTAATTTTTGACTTTCTCATGTACGGCTCAACAGATTTTGATCAAAATATTTATTTTGGAGGTTGAAGGACCTTCTAAATAGCACTGCATACAAAAATTTCTGGATTTTTGAAAAAAAAAACTTTTATAACAAACCTGTGCCAAATCCTTTTGAATATGCATCTTTGTGTTCATTACAAGTTCCCACTTTCTTTTTGCTTGTTATTTAAAGAGTACTACCTGTAATACAAAATAGTTCCTGTACATTTATTTGTATCAAACTTAATTGTGTAGACTAACAATATTTTGCTTAATTTTATTTATTTGAAGGGAAGTCTCATTTTTCTTATTTTTGTTATTGTAATTTTTGTTACATTGTTATATTAAGGCTTTTTATCTTATAAAATATTATAGATGACATTTTTATATGAACATACATTCATTATGTATTTAAGGTTTGTATGGCCTACTTCGTTTTTATCAAATTTTGTAGGTACGCGTACAAAATATTTTCCTTCGCTTATAGTTTTTTAAAAGAAATGTTCTTCTTATATGCGTGTTTCTTATATAATAAATTTTCTTTCTTAGATCCGATGTTTGGGTATAAGAAAAACTCCGATATAAAAAGTTTATTTCTTGGATTTTCAGAGTTTCTTATATCCGTTTTGTACTGTATTATGTCAAGGGGTTATGACTACCGTTAAAATGTTTTAACACGATACAAGCGATTAGGAAAATATAAGAGGATTCAATAGGATATACCGATGCACATTAGTTTTGAATGTTTGAATTTCATAATGGGTTGGAAAAATAGGGTCGAGTAAAGCGTTCCAAATTCGTGTGATGCGGCTAAAGAAGGAATCTCTATACTTGACAGTACGTCCGAAGTTGGGCTAAAGGGTAAACTGATTGCCATTCCTAGAAGCGCGAGTTTTTCGGTTGAATATTTTAAGGGGAGGAATTCAAACTGGTTATTTTATTATGGCATTGTCTATTAAAATAACGATAAAACAATGAAAGGCATGAAAGATTCAGTACTTAGTTTCACAATTTTGAAATAAGAAATCTTAACATTTCTTGAAGTTTTTTTATTTCATAAATTTTAAGTATGAAAGTATATATGAGAACACCAAAAAAGTGTGTGCCGCAATTAATTCTGTCTGTAGAACGTTCTACAGCCTAAACGGCTGAACCGATTTTCTTAAAACTTGTACCAAGGTGTTTTAGGTGATTGTCTAAAAAGGATTATTGAATCGTTAATTTAGCCTCAAAAATAACGGTACACTTGCCATACAAATTTTTCTACCATCTTAAATAGTGTGTGCACTCTTTTTAGTAAAATCTACATTCTGGTTAAAAATTTTGTTTACATATTTTGTTTTTAACGGTACCTGTCATACAAACCAGTTTTTTTATGTTCGGCTCAACGGATTTCGATAAAAATTTTTGGACAGGAAGTTATTCAAACTCTAAATAATACTGCATTTCAAAATTTTCAAAAATATTTTTTTATATAATTATTGAAAAAAAAAATAATTATTTTTTTGAAAATTCAATATTTCGAAAACTGGTGGAGAATTTTTTCTGAAATTGTGTTTTTGATTTTATTTCATTAAATTTTTAAAATTGTCATCCCAATTTTTGTTAAGAAAAATGGAAGAAATTTTTTATATAGAAAAATTAAGTAAAAAACGACTTCATAAATATATTTAGCCATTTCTATTATGAATTTTTTGAAAATTCAATATTTCGAAAACTGGTGGAGAATTTTTTCTGAAATTGTGTTTTTGATTTTATTTCATTAAATTTTTAAAATTGTCATCCCAATTTTTGTTAAGAAAAATGGAAGAAATTTTGTATATAGAAAAATTAAATAAAAAACGACTTTATAAATATATTTAGCCATTTCTATTATGAATCTTTTGCATACAATGTAATCGAACATAACAGCAAGTACGTGCGATCCAGTTGTGCATTTTTTTTTTGGAGAACGGGGAGATTTTCATTTTCATTTTTTTTTCTTTAGCTCCCAGCCCTGGTTTTGTCGATAAGGCAGATATTTTTGCAGAAGATGAAGATGAATCCGAAATTGCTATTGTGAAAGAAGATGAGGTAAATACTTTTAAACTACAAATATCTTCACATCATAATTAAATTATTGTATTTTGAATAAGACACTCCAAACAAACGCAGCCAACGATGATTCGTATTCTCTAGTTGCTGTTATGAAACTAAATAAAACAGAATGGCCCCAAATATTAGTTGGCTGCATTTCATCTATAATTATGGGTTGTGCGATGCCTTTCTTCGCCTTATTATTTGGCTCGATTTTACAAGTCCTTGCTTCAGATGATCCGACATATATTAGAAACAACACTAATATATACAGCTTATACTTTGTTATTTGTGGTGTTGCCGTTGGAATAGCTACTTTTTTGCAGGTAAACATAATTTTAATAAAATAATATTAATATTTTTTTATTATTTTATATTTTATGGTTAAATAATTTTTTTAATTAGCTTGAAAAAGCTGTTCATTCTAAAACGTAAGAGATTCAACCAGGCATAACAAACTACATACCCTTAAATTTAAACAATGATTTTTAGTAGTTAGTACGTTTATTCAATAAAATTGCTAGATACTAAATGGCATTAGTAGTAAAATAAGAATTAGTTAATAAAATATCTCAATAGAAATAGTTCCTATTTTACTGTGTTCAAATGAATTTAATGTCGTTTTCGATTGGTAATACTTAAGATTTCTCTGATCCGGGATCTCACGCAAGCAAGTTAACATTAGATTCTCCATTAGGAAGTTAAATGTGAGTGTATGTGTGACGCGGAACATTTCAAACGTACATTTCTGATTATTTAATGTGTACATGCATTTCCACCAAAATATTGAATTCGAGTTAGTGAGTGTTAGTGCTTCTAGTTTTTATTCTGACTTTCGAATTTCTCTTCTTTCCAGGAGAAGAACTGTCATTTAATACCAAACGAACAGTTTCAGACGCATTTGGTAGCCTTCTAAAAATGACATGAGTCTTAAAATAATATCGGATCTAGGAATATTTATATTTTATAAATGGCAAACCAAAGTTGAGCCACACGATTCTATTTAAGGATATCACTTTTAAAATTGCAGTCAAAATTAGGTTTTATCAACATTTCAAGTTATATTTTAATCTGTATTAAAATGGTCAGGACGCTCAAAAATATTTCCTATAATAAAGGGAACACGTTTTATTATAGATATGGTTAGATTAGGTAGAATTGGCAGTCAGAGAAGAACCGATACACTTATAGCGAGTTTCATTCACGAAAAGGCTTGCTCTTTCTGTCAAAAGATTTGATCTTTTTGAATTTTGAGTTAATTGCATCAAGAAGAGCAAATCTAGATCAAAATTTAACACGAGAGATTTGATGTCTGATGGGTTGGCAAATTTGATCTGAATGCACACATACATGCAGTCTTTTCTGTCAAATGGAAAATATTTTGTTAGGTTTTTGTCAACTTGTGGCAGTCCGTGCTAAAAAATAAAAGGAAAATAATTTAGTTTTTATAAATTTAGTGTAGTTTTTGATTGCTTCGTCTTCGTCTTCCTCTTCATCTAATGATGAAGTTGTATTTTTTTTCAGAAATGTGTATGTCAGTCATTCACCAATACTACAATTAAATCTGGAAACAAGTTTCATTGAAAAGATCAAATCTCAATTTTGAGAGAAGATCATTGAAATGTGAATTCAACTCGCTTTAGATTAATGGCGTTATTATTTGGCAATGCGGAATAGATATAGTCGCCTATTGCCGGCCCCCTCCAGTAGCCTTTCCAAATAAAAGCGTTGTAATTAAGAAATCTACGGACGTACTTCTTTGCGTAGAGCCTTATTACGATTTGACATCTATTCCTTATAATATGTCAAATTTTTCAGTAGATATTTAGAGTAATTTCGGAGTTATGAGTTAATTAAATGCGCAACCAATCGGGAAAAATTATTTGTACTGGATAACTGTTGGAAACCCTTAGTAAACATTTAGGTTCGTTCGTTGAACTTTACCTAGGGTCGACCCAGGTTTTTTGAAAACACCAAGAGTTGTCAAAATACCTGGGTTTTTCGGTTTTCAAAAAACACCCGAGCAGAAAAGTAAGTAAATAAAACCGATTTAATAGTTGGTTTTGATAGGTAAAATATTCCCTCCGAATTTCATTCAAGAAAAAGATCTGCTCCTTCTGACAAAAGATTTCATCTTTTTGAATTTTAAGAGTTTCATTCCAACAAAAAGAGCAAATCTAGATAAAATCTTAACACGAAAGATTGGATCTCTGATGGGTTGGCAGATTTGATCTGAATGAATTTTCTGTCAAATGTCAAATAGAAAATATTTTGTTATTAATTTGTTGTGAACTTGTGAACTAGTATCAATCCGTGCTAAATAAAATGCACGACTGGATCGCACGTACATACTGGCTCCTATAGAAACGGCAGAAAATGCAGTATTATTTGGAATTTGATAGACAACCTGCATACAAATTTTTATCGAAATCCGGTGAGCCGTTTCTGATAAAGACAAAAATCAATAAAATAGTTGTTAATAACAAAATATTTAAAAAAATTTTTTTGGCCAAAATCTAGACCATACCCAGTAGTGCACACGCCATTTTTGTTATCGAAATCGTTAGAGCCGTTTTCGAGATAATTAAGAGACGGTAAAAAGTAGTACTAATGACGTCAGCTTAGCGTACAAATCCAATAGGACGCTTGCACCTCTTTTCATCAACATGAAAACAAAAACAGAAAAGGATAAGTGCACAGACGTAGTCTATAAAATTAACTGTCGTGGTAATGCGGAAGAAAATTGCAATCTTTCCTATATCGGTACAACGAAACAACTTCTTCGTCAACGAATTTCCAACCACAAATCCGATATTAATTTAAAAAGCACTGGGAAGACAGCATTGGCCTTATACTCCATTGAGCGTGGACACAAGCCAGATTTTGACAGAGTGGAAATCCTGGAAAGGGATAAACATGTCTCCAAGCGGTATACTCTAGAAACGCTTCATATTATTAACAACAAAAACAATATGAATCGTAAACAAGACAGCCAGAACATTTCATCGGTTTACTGCTCTTTGGTGACTAGGCAGAACCCGTGACAATTTAAAGCCGACTAAACTTCAATCGAAGTGTTTTTTTTATATCATAAAAAATTTTTTTTACACATTGCCTAATATTTGTCTTTCATTGTATTATTTATGTTTATCTGTAATACCTACTAAAAGTGAATTTGCCAAAATCTTACACTAAATGTTCTTATGTGTATAATATGTTAAATTTATTTTTGTAAATAAAAGATCCCCTGAAGAAGTACCCAACGCACATGTCAACACCAGCGGTACAATTTATCAAAAGTCCGTTCAATTGCTTGCGTGTGCAGACGACATAGACATTGTCGGCAGAACGAAGGTGAGCTCTGGCAGCGCATTTGCGAGCATTAAATCGGAGGCGGCTAAAATGGGATTGGCGGTTAATGAGGACAAGACGAAGTATATGCTGTCATCGAGAAAGGAATCTCAACATCGTCGACTCGGGCAAAATATCACGATGGACAGATATAACTTCGAAATTGTCAAGGACTTTGTCTACCTGAGCTCCACTATAACCTCGCAAAATGCCATCAGTGCAGAGATCAAACGAAGAATTACTCTTGCCAACCGCTGTTTCTTCGGGCTAAGAAGCCATCTAAGTAGTAAGGCCCTCTCTCAGAGAACTAAGGAGACTTTATACAAGACCCTTATCATCCCGGTTCTGCTCTATGGGGCAGAAGGATGGACATTGAACAAATCGGATGAGTCTTCGACGAGTCTTCGAATCCAACCCCGTTGGTGTACGCAGCAGAGGAAGAACCCATAACAGGTGGCGCACACAAGTGGAGAACGACCTAAAACAACTTGGTGTCCGTAACTGGAAGCGGCTAGCTAGGGACAGAGCTGACTGGAGGCCGTAGCCCATCCTGGGTTGTGAGCTCCATCAAAATTAAGTAAGTACTGAAGAAGACGGCAACCACCGTAGAAACGTCGGGAAAGGAAATGAAATTGCCGAAAGAGATATATTTTAAATCTCGAATACCTATGATAATAAAGGTGGTAGAAAACTTTGTATGGCAAGTACCGTTATTTTTGGGGCTAAAACAACGATTCAAAAATCTATTTTGGACAATCACCTAAAACGCCTAAATACCAAGTTTGAATAAAATCTGTTCAGCCGTTTAGGCTGTAGATCGTTCTACAGACAGACAGACATAGGAATTGCGGGACCCACTTTTTTGGTGTTATCTATCATCTTAATGTCAACTTTGATTAAAATCTCGATTTCGATTTTTTTTCAAAAACTTGCCCAATAGTTTCTATATCGCAAGTAAAAAAATAAAGAAGTAATGGACGAAGAAGTTAATAATGTATATTTTATAAATTCAGTGGAATTTTTGATTGCTTCGTCTTCCTCGTCATCTGATGATAAAGATGTGTATTTTTTTTTAGAAATGTGTGTCAGTCATTCACCAATGCTACAATTAAATCTGGAAATAATAAGTTTCATTGAAAAGATCAAATCTTGATTTTGAGAGGAGATCTTCGAAATTACATAAGAGTCCCTTAAAAATGTGGGCAGTTTTAGAGATTGTACTTTTGTAGAGCAAGTAGGAATTCAATAGCAGCTTAGCTGTATGAGAATAACCAGATAAGAGTAGTTGTTGATATTACAATCCAAGACGCTAATGCAATCTCTGTTTTAGGAAAACTTTTACATGTATATATTTTTTCTATTTCTACTTAATTTATATTTATTAAAATTGGTATATGTAATTTATACCAACTGAAATTATTTTAAGATCTTTACATTTGGAATAGCTGGAGAACTTCTGACGGAGAGACTTCGTGGCATGGCATTCGAGGCGATGCTTAAACAAGAAATTGGTTGGTTTGATGACAGAAGTAACGGAACCGGAAGTTTATGTGCTCGATTATCTGGCGATGCATCAGCAGTACAAGGAGTAAGCTTTAAACATGAATCCGTTTAAATATGTAATTTTGTTACCTTAATTAACTTGCCCATAGGCAACAGGACAAAGAATCGGAACTATTTTACAATCAATTGCTACTCTATTGTTGGGTATTGCTGTTGCTATGTACTACGAATGGAGCTTGGGTCTGATCGGCTTAGCATTCAGTCCTTTTATTTTGGTAGCTACTTACTTCCAAAAAAAAATTATGGCTGATGAAAATATGGGAACTACCAAAACAATGGAATCCTGTACAAAGGTTTATTTGCAAACAAATTTTTATATAGCATTCATTTAAACGCTTTCATAATAGCTCGCTGTGGAAGTTGTTTCAAATGTACGAACCGTCGTATCTTTGGGTCGAGAAGATATGTTCCATGCTCAATATATGAATATACTCCTGCCTGCCTGTAATGTTAGTCGTAATTTCCATAATAAAAAAATGTATATGTATGAAATGTTTTTTTCTTAAACTTGTAGAAATCTAAAAGTAACACACATTTTCGTGGACTAGTTTATGGATTGGCCAGATCAATTATGTTCTTTGCATATGCTGCAACTATGTTTTATGGTGGCTATTGCATTGTCAACAATGGGATGCCATATGGAAATGTATTCAAGTAAGTTAACATCAGTTAATTTTAAGTGTAGATAATTGATAATAATAATATGTACATAATGTAGAGTTTCACAAGCTTTAATAATGGGAACGATGTCTATAGCAAATGCACTTGCATTCGCACCCAATTTTCAGAAAGGTGTAATAGCCGCTGAAAATATTTTCAAATTATTAAACAGGAGACCGGCTATAATAGATTCGCCAAATGCCAGCAAACGTCCTTGGGAATCAGAAGGCAATGTCAGCTATAATAATGTCAAATTTAGCTATCCTAGCAGAAAAGATATTACTGTATTAGACGATCTAGATTTACAAGTACTCAAAGGACAAAAAATTGCACTTGTTGGACCTTCAGGATGCGGAAAATCCACGTGTATTCAACTTCTTCAACGATTTTATGATGTTTCCGACGGTAGAGTGTCTATTGATAAAGAAGACATTCGTTCTCTAACAACAAGCAATCTCCGTCGTCAGCTTGGTATAGTTTCACAGGAACCAGTATTATTTGACAGATCTATTGCAGATAATATAGCTTATGGTGATAACTCAAGAATAGTTTCAGAGGCAGAAATCATTTCAGCTGCCCGGAAAGCAAATATTCACAACTTCATTTCCACTCTTCCGCTGGTAAATTCAATTTTCTACAGTTTTCAAAAGATTGTTTGTTTTGTAACATAATAGATCATTAAATTAGGGATACGAAACACGTTTGGGAGAAAAAGGAACTCAGCTCTCTGGTGGGCAAAAGCAGCGAGTTGCAATAGCTCGAGCGCTTATCCGAAATCCTAGGATTCTTTTATTAGACGAAGCAACTTCAGCCTTAGATGCAGAAAGTGAAAAGGTAAGGTTTTTGAAAACTTAGTTTTTTAGGTAACAAGTTATTTATATTTCAAACGTTAATTTGTTTAAGGTTGTTCAAGACGCATTGGAAATTGCGAGTGAGGGCCGAACAAGCATAAGTATTGCTCACAGATTGTCTACCATTGTTGACAGTGATATAATATTTGTGATAGACGCTGGAAAAGTCAGCGAGATGGGAACACATCAGAAACTTATTAAAATGCGAGGGATCTATTTTAATTTGTACAGACTACAGTCGGGTTCAACATGATTTTGTATTCATTTTTTAACAATAAAATCATATGAGGCTTATTTCGATATTTTATATATTCTTATATGATCGATAAATATACTTTTTTTTCTTCATTTTATAATTTCTTCAAAATCTTCACAAGTTAAACATTTACCTACTTTTCTTATTTCTAAATACGGCTGTGCTTTCATTTAGGGAAGCACGAATTTTAACACGCGGATTCTTTTATTGGGTAGATTTATGGTTAAAAGTAATGGGGTTTTCTTTTAGTAATTTCAGATTTTGGAGGATTTAATTTGGAGGATTACACAATTGCTGTAAGTTTTTAAAATGTATGTATGTTTTCACAGCCCTATTTCGGTATTCACATAATTACTGAAAACAAAATCTTGTCAAAACGACGGCTGTCAATTGTTCTGATGGTGTTATACGGGATTAGTAAAAGAGGAGTAAACCTGCCCGAAAAATCCAGATCTGCAAAATTGATTTCCAAACAAAAAATAAATTGATTTGTTTGCCCATTGGAAGGCTTTGATTGTAAAAACTGTGTTTTGACAGATCTGAAGGGAAAAAAATTAATTTTTGTTACCGAAAGAAAACCCCATAATAATACAATTAAATCTGAAAAGAGTTTCATTGAAAAGATCAAATCTTGATTTTGAGAGATCTTTGAAATTTAGATGAAACTCGCTATTAATCTTATGTGATTTTCCATTGGTAAAATAAATTAATTTATTTTGCATCTAGATCTGATAAAACCCCGATTTTCACCTTTTTTGTGTACCATTTCGGATAATAAATTGATTAATTTTTCAATCTAAATCATTTTTGTATATCTCGATTTTTCAACAGATTTATCCCTCCTTGCAGCAATACAAATAAAATTTTCAGCTGTCAGCTTGAAAAATGTCGATTTGAATTTGTAATTTGTTTCGATTGTGAAAAGTTAAACAAAATATTAAAGAAAATTAATCCAAACACAAAAATGGAAGCAGTTTTAAAGGAACTGTTACTAGATTCACAAACAAGAAATAACAATAATACAAAGTAAAAAAAATCAATTGCTATTGTATTCCATTCGCCTCGAAAAGAAATCAGTTTTTAGATTGAAATCTGAATTTACCAATCGAAAACATCTCATGTCTTTTCGTCCTTATTTTTGATGTTTGCATTTCTTAACAAAATAAATGCAGCGACACTATTAATTTTGCGACTTTTATTAACTTATGTGGTAACAAAAATTATTTTTTTCCGCGTTCAGATCTGTCAAAACACAGAATTTAACAACTAAAGTCTTATGCAGATCTGGATTTTTCGCCAGATCTACCCCCCTTTTATTAACACCAATATGCATTATAATTGACAACATTTTGTTTTCAGTAATTACGTGAATAGTGAAATAAGGTTGTGAAAACATATATAGATTTTTAAAAATAATAGCAATTGGCAAATTAATTTTGGTATTAATTTCTTAAACATTGAAATCGCTTCGTGTTACAAAAGAAAAAAAACTTGAATGAATAAACAATTTTCGAGTCATTTGACATTTACTGGTTCCACAGACAAGAATATACACCAATACCGTGATAAAAAAGATCAATCAAAAATCGTATACCATTCGCGGCGAAAAAAATCAAATTTTAGGTCAAAATCTTAAATTACCAAAAGAAAAGCCCATTAATTGGCAGAAAATTAATATGAATTTAAAAATTAATGACAGCTGTATTGAAAATTCGACAACGAGTGGAGTTGAATGTTTTTGGCAATTGGGAAGGCTACTGGACTCTTTTGAACGTGTTCACATGGGAAAAAATGATAGTTCTGATTCTGAAAAGAAGAGAATTTTGCGTCAGGATTTGAAATTGAAATTGTATTAAAACTCTGATAATTTTATTAATTCTGTATCTGTAATGTATCTATCGATGGGTTTGGGAAACATTGTTGAAAATGTAATCTTTTTCGGCAAGGGGTTAGCCTTGATTTTTTTCTAAAATGTTGAAAAAAGTAAAGTCGTGAATTGTACAACAAGTTGTACACCAGTGGAAAGGTCTGTGAAATCCCTTTCGAGGACTGGCAGCCGCAGATTTTTGCGGGGCTTGGTTGCAGATATATCACCATCCAAAGAAGTCAAATGCAGTTGGGTGGAAAATCATGCGAATAACAAGGGTTTAGCCTTGATTTTTTTCTAAAATGCTGAAAAAATTAAAGTCCTGAATTTGACAAGAAGTTGTACACTAGTGGAAAGGCCTGTGAAATCCCTTTCGAGGACTGGCAGCCGCAGATATTTGCGGGGCTTAGTTGCATATATATCACCATCCAAAACAAGTCAAATGCAGTTGGGTGGAAAATCATGCGAATAAATTTGAATTGAAATATCTCAAGAACCAGATGTCACAGATACTTTTTGTCTTCAGCTGTGGATATGTATTGAACAGCCATTTCTTTTGATGTAGCTATCGCTGGGTTTGGGAGAGATTGTTGAAAATGTAATTTTTTTCGGCAGGGGTTAGCCTTGATTTTTTTCTAAAATGTTGAAAAAAGTAAAGTCGTGAATTGTACAACAAGTTGTACACCAGTGGAAAGGTCTGTGAAATCCCTTTCGAGGACTGGCAGCCGCAGATTTTTGCGGGGCTTGGTTGCAGATATATCACCATCCAAAGAAGTCAAATGCAGTTGGGTGGAAAATCATGCGAATAACATTGAATTGAAATATCTCAAGAACCAGATGTCCCAGATACTTTTTGTCTTCAGCTGTGGATAGGTATTGAACAGCCATTTCTTTTGAAGTAGCTATCGCTGGGTTTGGGAGAGATTGTTGAAAATGTAATTTTTTTCGGCAGGGGTTAGCCTTGATTTTTTTCTAAAATGTTGAAAAAAGTAAAGTCGTGAATTGTACAACAAGTTGTACACCAGTGGAAAGGTCTGTGAAATCCCTTTCGAGGACTGGCAGCCGAAGATTTTTGCGGGGCTTGGTTGCAGAGATATCACCATCCAAAACAAGTCAAATGCAGTTGGGTGGAAAATCATGCGAATAACTTTGAATTGAAATATCTCAAGAACCAGATGTCACAGATACTTTTTGTCTTCAGCTGTGGATATGTATTGAACAGACCTTTCTTTTGATGTATCTATCGATGGGTTTGGGAAACATTGTTGAAAATGTAATTTTTTTCGGCAAGGGGTTAGCCTTGATTTATTTCTAAAATGTTGAAAAAATTAAAGTCGTGAATTGTGCAACAAGTTGTACACCAGTGGAAAGGTCTGCGAAATCCCTTTCGAGAACTGGCAGCCGCAGATTTTTGCGCGGCTTAGTTGCAGATATATCACCATCCGAAACAAGTCAAATGCAGTTGGGTGGAAAATCATGCGAATAACTTTGCATTGAAATATCTCAAGAAACAGATGCCACAGATACTTTTTCTCTTTAGCTGTGGATAGGTATTGAACAGACCTTTCCTTTGATGTATCTATCGATGGGTTTGGGAAACATTGTTGAAAATGTTATTTTTTTCGGCAAGGGGTTAGCCTTGATTTTTTTCTAAAATGTTGAAAAAATTAAAGTCGTGAATTGTGCAACAAGTTGTACACCAGTGGAAAGGTCTGTGAAATCCCTTTCGAGGACTGGCAGCCGCAGATTTTTGCGGGGCTCGGTTGCAGAGATATCACCATCCAAAACAAGTCAAATGCAGTTGGGTGGAAAATCATGCGAATAACTTTGAATTGAAATATCTCAAGAACCAGATGTCACAGATACTTTTTGTCTTCAACTGTGGATATGTATTGAACAGACCTTTCTTTTGATGTATCTATCGATGGGTTTGGGAAACATTGTTGAAAATGTAATTTTTTTCGGCAAGGGGTTATCCTTGATTTATACCTAAAATGTTGAAAAAATTAAAGTCGTGAATTGTGCAACAAGTTGTACACCAGTGGAAAGGTCTGTGAAATCCCTTTCGAGTACTGGCAGCCGCAGATTTTTGCGGGGCTTGGTTGCAGAGATATCACCATCCAAAACAAGTCAAATGCAGTTGGGTGGCAAATCATTCGAATAACTTTGAACTGAAATATCTCAAGAAACAGATGCTACAGATACTTTTTCTCTTTAGCTGTGGATAGGTATTGAACAGACCTTTCCTTTGATGTATCTATCGATGGGTTTGGGAAACATTGTTGAAAATGTTATTTTTTTCGGCAACGGGTTAGCCCTGTTTATTTTTCTAAAATGTTGAAAAAAGTAAAGTCATGAATTGTGCAACAAGTTGTACACCAGTGGAAAGGTCTGTGAAATCCCTTTCGAGGACTGGCAGCCGCAGATTTTTGCGGTTCTTGGTTGCAGAGATATCACCATCCAAAACAAGTCAAATGCAGTTGGGTGGAAAATCATTCGAATAACTTTGAACTGAAATATCTCAAGAACCAGATGTCACAGATACTTTTTGTCTTCAGCTGTGGATAGGTATTGAACAGACCTTTCCTTTGATGTATCTATCGATGGGTTTGGGAAACATTGTTGAAAATGTTATTTTTTTCGGCAAGGGGTTAGCCCTGTTTTTTTTCTAAAATGTTGAAAAAAGTAAAGTCATGAATTGTGCAACAAGTTGTACACCAGTGGAAAGGTCTATGAAATCCCTTTCGAGAACTGGCAGCCGCAGATTTCTGCGCGGCTTGGTTGCAGATATATCACCATCCGAAACAAGTCAAATGCAGTTGGGTGGAAAATCATGCGAATAACTTTGCATTGAAATATCTCAAGAACCAGATGCCATAAATACTTTTTGTCTTTAGCTGTGGATAGGTATTGAACAGACCTTTCCTTTGATGTATATATCGATGGGTTTGGGAAACATTGTTGAAAATGTAATTTTTTTCGGCAAGGGGTTAGCCTTGATTTTTTTCTAAAATGTTGAAAAAATTAAAGTCGTGAATTGTGCAACAAGTTGTACACCAGTGGAAAGGTCTATGAAATCCCTTTCGAGGACTGGAAGCCGCAGATTTTTGCGGGGCTTGGTTGCAGAGATATCACCATCCAAAACAAGTCAAATGCAGTTGGGTGGAAAATCATGAACTTTGAATTGAAATGTCTCAAGAACCAGATGTCACAGATACTTTTTGTCTTCAGCAGTGGATATGTATTGAACAGACCTTTCTTTTGATGTATCTATCGATGGGTTTGTGAAACATTGTTGAAAATGTAATTTTTTTCGGCCTTGATTTTTTTCTAAAATGTTGAAAAAATTAAAGTCGTGAATTGTGCAACAAGTTGTACGCCAGTGGAAAGTTCTGTGAAATCCCTTTCGAGGACAGGCAGCCGCAGATTTTTGCGCGGCTTGGTTGCAGATATATCACCATCCGAAACATGTCAAATGCAGTTGGGTGGAAAATCATGCGAATAACTTTGCATTGAAATATCTCAAGAAACAGATGCAAGTCAAATGCAGTTGGGTGGAAAATCATGCGAATAATTTTGAATTGAAATATCTCAAGAACCAGATGTCACAGATACTTTTTGTCTTCAGCTGTGGGTAGGTATTGAACAGACCTTTCCTTTGATGTATCTATCGATGCGTTTGGGAAACATTGTTGAAAATGTAATTTTTTTCGGCAAGGGGTGCCCTGTTTTTTTTCTAAAATGTTGAAAAAAGTAAAGTCATAAATTGTGCAACAAGTTGTACACCAGTGGAAAGGTCTATGAAATCCCTTTCGAGGACTGGAAGCCGCAGATTTTTGCGCGGCTTGGTTGCAGATATATCACCATCCGAAACATGTCAAATGCAGTTGGGTGGAAAATCATGCGAATAACTTTGCATTGAAATATCTCAAGAAACAGATGCTACAGATACTTTTTCTCTTTAGCTGTGGATAGGTATTGAACAGACCTTTCCTTTGATGTATCTATCGATGGGTTTGGGAAACATTGTTGAAAATGTTATTTTTTTCGGCAACGGGTTAGCCCTGTTTTTTTTTCTAAAATGTTGAAAAAAGTAAAGTCATGAATTGTGCAACAAGTTGTACACTAGTGGAAAGGTCTGTGAAATCCCTTTCGAGGACTGGCAGCCGCAGATTTTTGCGGTTCTTGGTTGCAGAGATATCACCATCCAAAACAAGTCAAATGCAGTTGGGTGGAAAATCATTCGAATAACTTTGAACTGAAATATCTCAAGAACCAGATGTCACAGATACTTTTTGTCTTCAGCTGTGGATAGGTATTGAACAGACCTTTCCTTTGATGTATCTATCGATGGGTTTGGGAAACATTGTTGAAAATGTAATTTTTTTCGGCAAGGGGTCCTTGATTTTTTTCTAAAATGTTGAAAAAATTAAAGTCGTGAATTGTGCAACAAGTTGTACACCAGTGGAAAGGTCTGTGAAATCCCTTTCGAGGATTTTTCAGATATATCACCATCCGAAACATGTCAAATGCAGTTGGGTGGAAAATCATGCGAATAACTTTGCATTGAAATATCTCAAGAAACAGATGCTACAGATACTTTTTCTCTTTAGCTGTGGATAGGTATTGAACAGACCTTTCCTTTGATGTATCTATCGATGGGTTTGGGAAACATTGTTGAAAATGTTATTTTTTTCGGCAACGGGTTAACCTTGATTTTTTTCTAAAATTTTGAAAAAATTAAAGTCGTGAATTGTGCAACAAGTTGCACACCAGTGGAAAGGTCTGTGAAATTCCTTTCGAGGACTGGCAGCCGCAGATTTTTGCGGGGCTTGGTTGCAGAGATATCACCATCCAAAACAAGTCAAATGCAGTTGGGTGGAAAATCATGCGAATAACTTTGAATTGAAATATCTCAAGAACCAGATGTCACAGATACTTTTTGTCTTCAGCTGTGGATATGTATTGAACAGACCCTTCTTTTGATGTATCTATCGATGGGTTTGGGAAACATGGTTGAAAATGTAATTTTTTTCGGCAAGGGGTTAGCCCTGTTTTTTTTTCTAAAGTGTTGAAAAAAGTAAAGTCATGAATTGTGCAACAAGTTGTACACCAGTGGAAAGGTCTATGAAATCCCTTTCGAGGACTGGAAGCCGCAGATTTTTGCGGGGCTTGGTTGCAGAGATATCACCATCCAAAACAAGTAAAATGCAGTTGGGTGGGAAATCATGCGAATAACTTTGAATTGAAATATCTCAAGAACCAGATGTCACAGATACTTCTTGTCTTCAGCTGTGGGTATGTATTGAACAGACCTTTCTTTTGCTGTATCTATCGATGGGTTTGTGAAACATTGTTGAAAATGTAATTTTTTTCGGCCTTGATTTTTTTCTAAAATGTTGAAAAAATTAAAGTCGTGAATTGTGCAACAAGTTGTACGCCAGTGGAAAGGTCTGTGAAATCCCTTTCGAGGACTGGCAGCCGCAAATTTTTGCGGTTCTTGGTTGCAGAGATATCACCATCCAAAACAAGTCCCATGCAGTTGGGTGGAATATCATGCGAATAACTTTGAATTGAAATGTCTCAAGAACCAGATGTCACAGATACTTTTTGTCTTCAGCTGTGGATAGGTATTGAACAGACCTTTCCTTTGATGTATCTATCGATGGGTTTGGGAAACATTGTTGAAAATGGAATTTTTTTCGGCAAGGGGTTAACCTTGATTTTTTTCTAAAATGTTGAAAAAATTAAAGTCGTGAATTGTGCAACAAGTTG
The DNA here is from genome assembly GCA_910595825.1 of Philhelius pedissequus. Classification (NCBI taxonomy): domain Eukaryota; kingdom Metazoa; phylum Arthropoda; class Insecta; order Diptera; family Syrphidae; genus Philhelius; species Philhelius pedissequus. The sequence goes on along the minus strand of OU343160.1, from coordinate 81,363,591 downwards.
CACACCAGTGGAAAGGTCTGTGAAATCCCTTTCGAGGACTGGCAGCCGCAGATTTTTGCGGGGCTTGGTTGCAGAGATATCAGCATCCAAAACAAGTCAAATGCAGTTGGGTGGAAAATCATGCGAATAACTTTGAATTGAAATATCTCAAGAACCAGATGTCACAGATACTTTTTGTCTTCAGCTGTGGATATGTATTGAACAGACCCTTCTTTTGATGTATCTATCGATGGGCGTCGGAAACATTGTTGAAAATGTAATTTTTTCGGCAAGGGGTTAGCCTTGATTTTTTTCTAAAATGTTGAAAAAATTAAAGTCGTGAATTGTGCAACAAGTTGCACACCAGTGGAAAGGTCTGTGAAATCCCTTTCGAGGACTGGCAGCCGCAGATTTTTGCGGTTCTTGGTTGCAGAGATATCACCATCCAAAACAAGTCCAATGCAGTTGGGTGGAATATCATGCGAATAACTTTGAATTGAAATATCTCAAGAACCAGATGTCACAGATATTTTTTGTCTTCAGCTGTGGATAGGTATTGAACAGACCTTTCCTTTGATGTATCTATCGATATGTTTGGGAAACATTGTTGAAAATGTAATTTTTTTCGGCAAGGGGTTAGCCTTGATTTTTTTCTAAAATGTTGAAAAAATTAAAGTTGTGAATTGTGCAACAAGCTGTACACCAGTGGAAAGGTCTGTGAAATCCCTTTCGAGGACTGGCAGCCGCAGATTTTTGCGGGGCTTGGTTGCAGAGATAACACCATCCAAAACAAGTCAAATGCATTTGGGTGGAAAATCATGCGAATAACTTTGAATTGAAATGTCTCAAGAACCAGATGTCACAGATACTTTTTGTCTTCAGCTGTGGATAGGTATTGAACAGACCTTTCCTTTGATGTATCTATCGATGGGTTTGGGAAACATTGTTGAAAATGTAATTTTTTCGGCAAGGGGTTAGCCTTGATTTTTTTCTAAAATGTTGAAAAAATTAAAGTCGTGAATTGTGCAACAAGTTGTACACCAGTGAAAAGGTCTGTGAAATCCCTTTCGAGTACTGGCAGCCGCAGATTTTTGCGGGGCTTGGTTAGAGAGATATCACCATCCAAAACAAGTCAAATGCAGTTGGGTGGAAAATCATGCGAATAACTTTGAATTGAAATATCTCAAGAACCAGATGTCACAGATACTTTTTGTCTTCAGCTGTGGATAGGTATTGAACAGACCTTTCTTTTGATGTATCTATCGATGGGTTTGGGAAACATTGTTGAAAATGTAATTTTTTTCGGCAAGGGGTTAACCTTGATTTTTTTCTAAAATGTTGAAAAAATTAAAGTCGTGAATTGTGCAACAAGTTGCACACCATTGGAAAGGTCTGTGAAATCCCTTTCGAGGACTGGCAGCCGCAGATTTTTGCGGGGCTTGGTTGCAGAGATATCACCATCCAAAACAAGTCAAATGCAGTTGGGTGGAAAATCATGCGAATAACTTTGAATTGAAATATCTCAAGAACCAGATGTCACAGATACTTTTTGTCTTCAGTGTGGATAGGTATTGAACAGACCTTTCCTTTGATGTATCTATCGATGCGTTTGGGAAACATTGTTGAAAATGTAATTTTTTTCGGCCCTGTTTTTTTTCTAAAATGTTGAAAAAAGTAAAGTCATAAATTGTGCAACAAGTTGTATACCAGTGGAAAGGTCTATGAAATCCCTTTCGAGTACTGGCAGCCGCAGATTTTTGCGGGGCTTGGTTAGAGAGATATCACCATCCAAAACAAGTCAAATGCAGTTGGGTGGAAAATCATGCGAATAACTTTGAATTGAAATATCTCAAGAACCAGATGTCACAGATACTTTTTGTCTTCAGCTGTGGATAGGTATTGAACAGACCTTTCTTTTTATGTATCTATCGATGGGTTTGGGAAACATTGTTGAAAATGTAATTTTTTTCGGCAAGGGGTTAACCTTGATTTTTTTCTAAAATGTTGAAAAAATTAAAGTCGTGAATTGTGCAACAAGTTGCACACCAGTGGAAAGGTCTGTGCAACAAGTTGTACGCCAGTGGAAAGGTCTGTGAAATCCCTTTCGAGGACTGGCAGCCGCAGATTTTTGCGGTTCTTGGTTGCAGAGATATCACCATCCAAAACAAGTCCCATGCAGTTGGGTGGAATATCATGCGAATAACTTTGAATTGAAATATCTCAAGAACCAGATGTCACAGATATTTTTTGTCTTCAGCTGTGGATAGGTATTGAACAGACCTTTCCTTTGATGTATCTATCGATATGTTTGGGAAACATTGTTGAAAATGTAATTTTTTTCGGCAAGGGGTTAACCTTGATTTTTTTCTAAAATGTTGAAAAAATTAAAGTCGTGAATTGTGCAACAAGTTGCACACCAGTGGAAAGGTCTGTGCAACAAGTTGTACGCCAGTGGAAAGGTCTGTGAAATCCCTTTCGAGGACTGGCAGCCGCAGATTTTTGCGGTTCTTGGTTGCAGAGATATCACCTTCCAAAACAAGTCCCATGCAGTTGGGTGGAATATCATGCGAATAACTTTGAATTGAAATATCTCAAGAACCAGATGTCACAGATATTTTTTGTCTTCAGCTGTGGATAGGTATTGAACAGACCTTTCCTTTGATGTATCTATCGATATGTTTGGGAAACATTGTTGAAAATGTAATTTTTTTCGGCAAGGGGTTAACCTTGATTTTTTTCTAAAATGTTGAAAAAATTAAAGTCGTGAATTGTGCAACAAGTTGCACACCAGTGGAAAGGTCTGTGAAATCCCTTTCGAGGACTGGCAGCCGCAGATTTTTGCGGTTCTTGGTTGCAGAGATATCACTATCCAAAACAAGTCCAATGCAGTTGGGTGGAATATCATGCGAATAACTTTGAATTCAAATATCTCAAGAACCAGATGTCACAGATACTTTTTGTCTTCAGCTGTGGATATGTATTGAACAGACCCTTCTTTTGATGTATCTATCGATGGGTTTGGGAAACATGGTTGAAAATGTAATTTTTTTCGGCAAGGGGTTAGCCCTGTTTTTTTTTCTAAAGTGTTGAAAAAAGTAAAGTCATGAATTGTGCAACAAGTTGTACACCAGTGGAAAGGTCTATGAAATCCCTTTCGAGGACTGGAAGCCGCAGATTTTTGCGGGGCTTGGTTGCAGAGATATCACCATCCAAAACAAGTAAAATGCAGTTGGGTGGGAAATCATGCGAATAACTTTGAATTGAAATATCTCAAGAACCAGATGTCACAGATACTTCTTGTCTTCAGCTGTGGGTATGTATTGAACAGACCTTTCTTTTGCTGTATCTATCGATGGGTTTGTGAAACATTGTTGAAAATGTAATTTTTTTCGGCCTTGATTTTTTTCTAAAATGTTGAAAAAATTAAAGTCGTGAATTGTGCAACAAGTTGTACGCCAGTGGAAAGGTCTGTGAAATCCCTTTCGAGGACTGGCAGCCGCAAATTTTTGCGGTTCTTGGTTGCAGAGATATCACCATCCAAAACAAGTCCCATGCAGTTGGGTGGAATATCATGCGAATAACTTTGAATTGAAATGTCTCAAGAACCAGATGTCACAGATACTTTTTGTCTTCAGCTGTGGATAGGTATTGAACAGACCTTTCCTTTGATGTATCTATCGATGGGTTTGGGAAACATTGTTGAAAATGGAATTTTTTTCGGCAAGGGGTTAACCTTGATTTTTTTCTAAAATGTTGAAAAAATTAAAGTCGTGAATTGTGCAACAAGTTGCACACCAGTGGAAAGGTCTGTGAAATCCCTTTCGAGGACTGGCAGCCGCAGATTTTTGCGGGGCTTGGTTGCAGAGATATCAGCATCCAAAACAAGTCAAATGCAGTTGGGTGGAAAATCATGCGAATAACTTTGAATTGAAATATCTCAAGAACCAGATGTCACAGATACTTTTTGTCTTCAGCTGTGGATATGTATTGAACAGACCCTTCTTTTGATGTATCTATCGATGGGCGTCGGAAACATTGTTGAAAATGTAATTTTTTCGGCAAGGGGTTAGCCTTGATTTTTTTCTAAAATGTTGAAAAAATTAAAGTCGTGAATTGTGCAACAAGTTGCACACCAGTGGAAAGGTCTGTGAAATCCCTTTCGAGGACTGGCAGCCGCAGATTTTTGCGGTTCTTGGTTGCAGAGATATCACCATCCAAAACAAGTCCAATGCAGTTGGGTGGAATATCATGCGAATAACTTTGAATTGAAATATCTCAAGAACCAGATGTCACAGATATTTTTTGTCTTCAGCTGTGGATAGGTATTGAACAGACCTTTCCTTTGATGTATCTATCGATATGTTTGGGAAACATTGTTGAAAATGTAATTTTTTTCGGCAAGGGGTTAGCCTTGATTTTTTTCTAAAATGTTGAAAAAATTAAAGTTGTGAATTGTGCAACAAGCTGTACACCAGTGGAAAGGTCTGTGAAATCCCTTTCGAGGACTGGCAGCCGCAGATTTTTGCGGGGCTTGGTTGCAGAGATAACACCATCCAAAACAAGTCAAATGCATTTGGGTGGAAAATCATGCGAATAACTTTGAATTGAAATGTCTCAAGAACCAGATGTCACAGATACTTTTTGTCTTCAGCTGTGGATAGGTATTGAACAGACCTTTCCTTTGATGTATCTATCGATGGGTTTGGGAAACATTGTTGAAAATGTAATTTTTTCGGCAAGGGGTTAGCCTTGATTTTTTTCTAAAATGTTGAAAAAATTAAAGTCGTGAATTGTGCAACAAGTTGTACACCAGTGAAAAGGTCTGTGAAATCCCTTTCGAGTACTGGCAGCCGCAGATTTTTGCGGGGCTTGGTTAGAGAGATATCACCATCCAAAACAAGTCAAATGCAGTTGGGTGGAAAATCATGCGAATAACTTTGAATTGAAATATCTCAAGAACCAGATGTCACAGATACTTTTTGTCTTCAGCTGTGGATAGGTATTGAACAGACCTTTCTTTTGATGTATCTATCGATGGGTTTGGGAAACATTGTTGAAAATGTAATTTTTTTCGGCAAGGGGTTAACCTTGATTTTTTTCTAAAATGTTGAAAAAATTAAAGTCGTGAATTGTGCAACAAGTTGCACACCATTGGAAAGGTCTGTGAAATCCCTTTCGAGGACTGGCAGCCGCAGATTTTTGCGGGGCTTGGTTGCAGAGATATCACCATCCAAAACAAGTCAAATGCAGTTGGGTGGAAAATCATGCGAATAACTTTGAATTGAAATATCTCAAGAACCAGATGTCACAGATACTTTTTGTCTTCAGTGTGGATAGGTATTGAACAGACCTTTCCTTTGATGTATCTATCGATGCGTTTGGGAAACATTGTTGAAAATGTAATTTTTTTCGGCCCTGTTTTTTTTCTAAAATGTTGAAAAAAGTAAAGTCATAAATTGTGCAACAAGTTGTATACCAGTGGAAAGGTCTATGAAATCCCTTTCGAGTACTGGCAGCCGCAGATTTTTGCGGGGCTTGGTTAGAGAGATATCACCATCCAAAACAAGTCAAATGCAGTTGGGTGGAAAATCATGCGAATAACTTTGAATTGAAATATCTCAAGAACCAGATGTCACAGATACTTTTTGTCTTCAGCTGTGGATAGGTATTGAACAGACCTTTCTTTTTATGTATCTATCGATGGGTTTGGGAAACATTGTTGAAAATGTAATTTTTTTCGGCAAGGGGTTAACCTTGATTTTTTTCTAAAATGTTGAAAAAATTAAAGTCGTGAATTGTGCAACAAGTTGCACACCAGTGGAAAGGTCTGTGCAACAAGTTGTACGCCAGTGGAAAGGTCTGTGAAATCCCTTTCGAGGACTGGCAGCCGCAGATTTTTGCGGTTCTTGGTTGCAGAGATATCACCATCCAAAACAAGTCCCATGCAGTTGGGTGGAATATCATGCGAATAACTTTGAATTGAAATATCTCAAGAACCAGATGTCACAGATATTTTTTGTCTTCAGCTGTGGATAGGTATTGAACAGACCTTTCCTTTGATGTATCTATCGATATGTTTGGGAAACATTGTTGAAAATGTAATTTTTTTCGGCAAGGGGTTAACCTTGATTTTTTTCTAAAATGTTGAAAAAATTAAAGTCGTGAATTGTGCAACAAGTTGCACACCAGTGGAAAGGTCTGTGCAACAAGTTGTACGCCAGTGGAAAGGTCTGTGAAATCCCTTTCGAGGACTGGCAGCCGCAGATTTTTGCGGTTCTTGGTTGCAGAGATATCACCTTCCAAAACAAGTCCCATGCAGTTGGGTGGAATATCATGCGAATAACTTTGAATTGAAATATCTCAAGAACCAGATGTCACAGATATTTTTTGTCTTCAGCTGTGGATAGGTATTGAACAGACCTTTCCTTTGATGTATCTATCGATATGTTTGGGAAACATTGTTGAAAATGTAATTTTTTTCGGCAAGGGGTTAACCTTGATTTTTTTCTAAAATGTTGAAAAAATTAAAGTCGTGAATTGTGCAACAAGTTGCACACCAGTGGAAAGGTCTGTGAAATCCCTTTCGAGGACTGGCAGCCGCAGATTTTTGCGGTTCTTGGTTGCAGAGATATCACTATCCAAAACAAGTCCAATGCAGTTGGGTGGAATATCATGCGAATAACTTTGAATTCAAATATCTCAAGAACCAGATGTCACAGATATTTTTTGTCTTCAGCTGTGGATAGGTATTGAACAGACCTTTCTTTTGATGTATCTATCGATGGGTTTGGGAAACATTGTTGAAAATGTAATTTTTTTCGGCAAGGGGTTATAACCTTGATTTTTTTCTAAAATGTTGAAAAAATTAAAGTCGTGAATTGTGCAACAAGTTGCACACCAGTGGAAAGGTCTGTGCAACAAGTTGTACACCAGTGGAAAGGACTATGAAATCCCTTTCGAGGACTGGAAGCCGCAGATTTTTGCGGGGCTTGGTTGCAGAGATATCACCATCCAAAAAAAGTCAAATGCAGTTGGGTGGAAAATCATGCGAATAACTTTGAATTGAAATATCTCAAGAACCAGATGTCACAGATACTTTTTGTCTTCAGTGTGGATAGGTATTGAACAGACCTTTCCTTTGATGTATCTATCGATGCGTTTGGGAAACATTGTTGAAAATGTAATTTTTTTCGGCCCTGTTTTTTTTCTAAAATGTTGAAAAAAGTAAAGTCATAAATTGTGCAACAAGTTGTATACCAGTGGAAAGGTCTATGAAATCCCTTTCGAGGACTGGAAGCCGCAGATTTTTGCGGGGCTTGGTTGCAGAGATATCACCATCCAAAACAAGTCAAATGCAGTTGGGTGGAAAATCATGCGAATAAATTTGAATTGAAATATCTCAAGAACCAGATGCCACAGATACTTTTTGTCTTCAGCCGTGGATAGGCATTGAACAGACCTTTCTTTTGATGTATCTATCGATGGGTTTGGGAAACATTGTTGAAAATGTAATTTTTTTCGGCAAGGGGTTAACCTTGATTTTTTTCTAAAATGTTGAAAAAATTAAAGTCGTGAATTGTGCAACAAGTTGCACACCAGTGGAAAGGTCTGTGCAACAAGTTGTACGCCAGTGGAAAGGTCTGTGAAATCCCTTTCGAGGACTGGCAGCCGCAGATTTTTGCGGTTCTTGGTTGCAGAGATATCACCATCCAAAACAAGTCCCATGCAGTTGGGTGGAATATCATGCGAATAACTTTGAATTGAAATATCTCAAGAACCAGATGTCACAGATATTTTTTGTCTTCAGCTGTGGATAGGTATTGAACAGACCTTTCCTTTGATGTATCTATCGATATGTTTGGGAAACATTGTTGAAAATGTAATTTTTTTCGGCAAGGGGTTAACCTTGATTTTTTTCTAAAATGTTGAAAAAATTAAAGTCGTGAATTGTGCAACAAGTTGCACACCAGTGGAAAGGTCTGTGAAATCCCTTTCGAGGACTGGCAGCCGCAGATTTTTGCGGTTCTTGTTTGCAGAGATATCACCATCCAAAACAAGTCCAATGCAGTTGGGTGGAAAATCATGCGAATAACTTTGAATTGAAATATCTCAAGAACCAGATGCCACAGACACTTTTTGTCTTCAGCTGTGGATATGTATTGAACAGACCTTTCTTTTGATGTATCTATCGATGGGCTTCGGAAACATTGTTGAAAATGTAATTTTTTCGGCAAGGGGTTAGCCTTGATTTTTTTCTAAAATGTTGAAAAAATTAAAGTCGTGAATTGTGCAACAAGTTGCACACCAGTGGAAAGGTCTGTGAAATCCCTTTCGAGGACTGGCAGCCGCAGATTTTTGCGGGGCTTGGTTGCAGAGATATCAGCATCCAAAACAAGTCAAATGCAGTTGGGTGGAAAATCATGCGAATAACTTTGAATTGAAATATCTCAAGAACCAGATGTCACAGATACTTTTTGTCTTCAGCTGTGGATATGTATTGAACAGACCCTTCTTTTGATGTATCTATCGATGGGTTTGGGAAACATTGTTGAAAATGTAATTTTTTTCGGCCTTGATTTTTTTCTAAAATGCTGAAAAAATTAAAGTCGTGAATTGTGCAACAAGTTGTACGCCAGTGGAAAGGTCTGTGAAATCCCTTTCGAGGACTGGCAGCCGCAGATTTTTGCGGTTCTTGGTTGCAGAGATATCACCATCCAAAACAGGTCAAATGCAGTTGGGTGGAAAATCATGCGAATAAATTTGAATTGAAATATCTCAAGAACCAGATGTCACAGATATTTTTTGTCTTCAGCTGTGGATAGGTATTGAACAGACCTTTCCTTTGATGTATCTATCGATATGTTTGGGAAACATTGTTGAAAATGTAATTTTTTTCGGCAAGGGGTTAGCCTTGATTTTTTTCTAAAATGTTGAAAAAATTAAAGTTGTGAATTGTGCAACAAGCTGTACACCAGTGGAAAGGTCTGTGAAATCCCTTTCGAGGACTGGCAGCCGCAGATTTTTGCGGGGCTTGGTTGCAGAGATATCACCATCCAAAACAAGTCAAATGCAGTTGGGTGGAAAATCATGCGAATAACTTTGAATTGAAATATCTCAAGAACCAGATGTCACAGATACTTTTTGTCTTCAGCTGTGGATAGGTATTGAACAGACCTTTCTTTTGATGTATCTATCGATGGGTTTGGGAAACTTTGTTGAAAATGTAATTTTTTTCGGCAAGGGGTTAACCTTGATTTTTTTCTAAAATGTTGAAAAAATTAAAGTCGTGAATTGTGCAACAAGTTGCACACCAGTGGAAAGGTCTGTGAAATCCCTTTCGAGGACTGGCAGCCGCAGATTTTTGCGGGGCTTGGTTGCAGAGATATCACCATCCAAAACAAGTCAAATGCAGTTGGGTGGAAAATCATGCGAATAACTTTGAATTGAAATATCTCAAGAACCAGATGTCACAGATACTTTTTGTCTTCAGTGTGGATAGGTATTGAACAGACCTTTCCTTTGATGTATCTATCGATGCGTTTGGGAAACATTGTTGAAAATGTAATTTTTTTCGGCCCTGTTTTTTTTCTAAAATGTTGAAAAAAGTAAAGTCATAAATTGTGCAACAAGTTGTATACCAGTGGAAAGGTCTATGAAATCCCTTTCGAGGACTGGAAGCCGCAGATTTTTGCGGGGCTTGGTTGCAGAGATATCACCATCCAAAACAAGTCAAATGCAGTTGGGTGGAAAATCATGCGAATAAATTTGAATTGAAATATCTCAAGAACCAGATGCCACAGATACTTTTTGTCTTCAGCCGTGGATAGGCATTGAACAGACCTTTCTTTTGATGTATCTATCGATGGGTTTGGGAAACATTGTTGAAAATGTAATTTTTTTCGGCAAGGGGTTAACCTTGATTTTTTTCTAAAATGTTGAAAAAATTAAAGTCGTGAATTGTGCAACAAGTTGCACACCAGTGGAAAGGTCTGTGCAACAAGTTGTACGCCAGTGGAAAGGCCTGTGAAATCCCTTTCGAGGACTGGCAGCCGCAGATTTTTGCGGTTCTTGGTTGCAGAGATATCACCATCCAAAACAAGTCCCATGAAGTTGGGTGGAATATCATGCGAATAACTTTGAATTGAAATATCTCAAGAACCAGATGTCACAGATATTTTTTGTCTTCAGCTGTGGATAGGTATTGAACAGACCTTTCCTTTGATGTATCTATCGATATGTTTGGGAAACATTGTTGAAAATGTAATTTTTTTCGGCAAGGGGTTAACTTTGATTTTTTTCTTAAATGTTGAAAAAATTAAAGTCGTGAATTGTGCAACAAGTTGCACACCAGTGGAAAGGTCTGTGAAATCCCTTTCGAGGACTGGCAGCCGCAGATTTTTGCGGTTCTTGTTTGCAGAGATATCACCATCCAAAACAAGTCCAATGCAGTTGGGTGGAAAATCATGCGAATAACTTTGAATTGAAATATCTCAAGAACCAGATGCCACAGACACTTTTTGTCTTCAGCTGTGGATATGTATTGAACAGGCCTTTCCTTTGATGTATCTATCGATGGGTTTGGGAAACATTGTTGAAAATGTAATTTTTTTCGGCAAGGGGTTAGCCCTGTTTTTTTTTCTAAAATGTTGAAAAAATTAAAGTCGTGAATTGTGCAACAAGTTGCACACCAGTGGAAAGGTCTGTGAAATCCCTTTCGAGGACTGGCAGCCGCAGATTTTTGCGGGGCTTGGTTGCAGAGATATCAGCATCCAAAACAAGTCAAATGCAGTTGGGTGGAAAATCATGCGAATAACTTTGAATTGAAATATCTCAAGAACCAGATGTCACAGATACTTTTTGTCTTCAGCTGTGGATATGTATTGAACAGACCCTTCTTTTGATGTATCTATCGATGGGTTTGGGAAACATTGTTGAAAATGTAATTTTTTTCGGCCTTGATTTTATTCTAAAATGCTGAAAAAATTAAAGTCGTGAATTGTGCAACAAGTTGTACGCCAGTGGAAAGGTCTGTGAAATCCCTTTCGAGGACTGGCAGCCGCAGATTTTTGCGGTTCTTGGTTGCAGAGATATCACCATCCAAAACAAGTCCAATGCAGTTGGGTGGAATATCATGCGAATAACTTTGAATTGAAATATCTCAAGAACCAGATGTCACAGATATTTTTTGTCTTCAGCTGTGGATAGGTATTGAACAGACCTTTCCTTTGATGTATCTATCGATATGTTTGGGAAACATTGTTGAAAATGTAATTTTTTTCGGCAAGGGGTTAGCCTTGATTTTTTTCTAAAATGTTGAAAAAATTAAAGTTGTGAATTGTGCAACAAGCTGTACACCAGTGGAAAGGTCTGTGAAATCCCTTTCGAGGACTGGCAGCCGCAGATTTTTGCGGGGCTTGGTTGCAGAGATAACACCATCCAAAACAAGTCAAATGCATTTGGGTGGAAAATCATGCGAATAACTTTGAATTGAAATGTCTCAAGAACCAGATGTCACAGATACTTTTTGTCTTCAGCTGTGGATAGGTATTGAACAGACCTTTCCTTTGATGTATCTATCGATGGGTTTGGGAAACATTGTTGAAAATGTAATTTTTTCGGCAAGGGTTGAAAAAATTAAAGTCGTGAATTGTGCAACAAGTTGTACACCAGTGGTTGCAGAGATATCACCATCCAAAACAAGTCCAATGCAGTTGGGTGGAATATCATGCGAATAACTTTGAATTGAAATATCTCAAGAACCAGATGTCACAGATATTTTTTGTCTTCAGCTGTGGATAGGTATTGAACAGACCTTTCTTTTGATGTATTTATCGATGGGTTTGGGAAACATTGTTGAAAATGTAATTTTTTTCGGCTAGGGGTTATAACCTTGATTTTTTTCTAAAATGTTGAAAAAATTAAAGTCGTGAATTGTGCAACAAGTTGCACACCAGTGGAAAGGTCTGTGAAATCCCTTTCGAGTACTGGCAGCCGCAGATTTTTGCGGGGCTTGGTTACAGAGATATCACCATCCAAAACAAGTCAAATGCAGTTGGGTGGAAAATCATGCGAATAACTTTGAATTGAAATATCTCAAGAACCAGATGTCACAGATACTTTTTGTCTTCAGCTGTGGATAGGTATTGAACAGACCTTTCTTTTGATGTATCTATCGATGGGTTTGGGAAACATTGTTGAAAATGTAATTTTTTTCGGCAAGGGGTTAACCTTGATTTTTTTCTAAAATGTTGAAAAAATTAAAGTCGTGAATTGTGCAACAAGTTGCACACCAGTGGAAAGGTCTGTGAAATCCCTTTCGAGGACTGGCAGCCACAGATTTTTGCGGGGCTTGGTTGCAGAGATATCACCATCCAAAACAAGTCAAATGCAGTTGGGTGGAAAATCATGCGAATAACTTTGAATTGAAATATCTCAAGAACCAGATGTCACAGATACTTTTTGTCTTCAGCGTGGATAGGTATTGAACAGACCTTTCCTTTGATGTATCTATCGATGCGTTTGGGAAACATTGTTGAAAATGTAATTTTTTTCGGCCCTGTTTTTTTTCTAAAATGTTGAAAAAAGTAAAGTCATAAATTGTGCAACAAGTTGTACACCAGTGGAAAGGTCTATGAAATCCCTTTCGAGGACTGGAAGCCGCAGATTTTTGCGGGGCTTGGTTGCAGAGATATCACCATCCAAAACAAGTCAAATGCAGTTGGGTGGAAAATCATGCGAATAACTTTGAATTGAAATATCTCAAGAACCAGATGCCACAGATACTTTTTGTCTTCAGCTATGGATATGTATTGAACAGACCTTTCTTTTGATGTATCTATCGATGGGTTTGGGAAACATTGTTGAAAATGTAATTTTTTTCGGCAAGGGGTTAACCTTGATTTTTTTCTAAAATGTTGAATAAATTAAAGTCGTGAATTGTGCAACAAGTTGCACACCAGTGGAAAGGTCTGTGAAATCCCTTTCGAGGACTGGCAGCCGCAGATTTTTGCGGGGCTTGGTTGCAGAGATATCACCATCCAAAACAAGTCAAATGCAGTTGGGTGGAAAATCATGCGAATAACTTTGAATGGAAATATCTCAAGAACCAGATGTCACAGGTACTTTTTGTCTTCAGCTGTGGATAGGTATTGAACAAGCCTTTCTTTTGATGTATCTATCGATGGGTTTGGGAAACATTGTTGAAAATGTAATTTTTTTCGGCAAGGGGTTAACCTTGATTTTTTTCTAAAAATAACTTTGAATTGAAATATCTCAAGAATCAGATGTCACAGATACTTTTTGTCTTCAGCTGTGGATAGGTATTGAACAGACCTTTCCTTTGATGTATCTATCGATGCGTTTGGGAAACATGGTTGAAAATGTAATTTTTTTCGGCCTTGATTTTTTTCTAAAATGTTGAAAAATTAAAGTCGTGAATTGTGCAACAAATTGCACACCAGTGGGAAGGTCTGTGAAATCCCTTTCGAGGACTGGCAGCCGCAGATTTTTGCGGGGCTTGGTTACAGAGATATCACCATCCAAAACAAGTCAAATGCAGTTGGGTGGAAAATCATGCGAATAACTTTGAATTGAAATGTCTCAAGAACCAGATGTCACAGATATTTTTTGTCTTCAGCTATGGATAGGTATTGAACAGACCTTTCTTTTAATGTATCTATCGATGGGTTTGGGAAACATTGTTGAAAATGTAATTTTTTTCGGCAAGGGGTTAGCCTTGATTTTTTTCTAAAATGTTGAAAAAATAAAGTCGTGAATTGTGCAACAAGTTGCACACCAGTGGAAAGGTCTGTGAAATCAATTTCGAGGACTGGCAGCCGCAGATATGTGCGGGGCTTGGTGGCAGAGATATCACCATCCAAAACAAGTCAAATGCAGTTGGGTGGAAAATCATGCGAATAACTTTGAATTGAAATATCTCAGGAACCAGATGTCACAGATACTTTCTGTCTTCAGCTGTGGATAGGTATTGAACAGACCTTTCCTTTGATGTATCTATCGATGGGTTTGGGAAACATTGTTGAAAATGTAATTTTTTTTGGCAAGGGGTTAACCTTGATTTTTTTCTAAAATGTTGAAAAAATTAAAGTCGTGAATTGTGCAACAAATTGCACACCAGTGGGAAGGTCTGTGAAATCCCTTTCGAGGACTGGCAGCCGCAGATTTTTGCGGGGCTTGGTTACAGAGATATCACCATCCAAAACAAGTCAAATGCAGTTGGGTGGAAAATCATGCGAATAACTTTGAATTGAAATGTCTCAAGAACCAGATGTCACAGATACTTTTTGTCTTCAGCTATGGATAGGTATTGAACAGACCTTTCTTTTAATGTATCTATCGATGGGTTTGGGAAACATTGTTGAAAATGTAATTTTTTTCGGCAAGGGGTTAGCCTTGATTTTTTTCTAAAATGTTGAAAAAAGTAAAGTCGTGAATTGTGCAACAAGTTGCACACCAGTGCCTTGATTTTTTTCTAAAATGTTGAAAAAATTAAAGTCGTGAATTGTGCAACAAGTTGTACACCAGTGGAAAGGTCTGTGAAATCCCTTTCGAGTACTGGCAGCCGCAGATTTTTGCGGGGCTTGGTTACAGAGATATCACCATCCAAAACAAGTCAAATGCAGTTGGGTGGAAAATCATGCGAATAACTTTGAATTGAAATATCTCAAGAACCAGATGCCACAGATACTTTTTGTCTTCAGCTATGGATAAGTATTGAACAGACCTTTCTTTTGATGTATCTATCGATGGGTTTGGGAAACATTGTTGAAAATGTAATTTTTTTCGGCAAGGGGTTAACCTTGATTTTTTTCTAAAATGATGAAAAAATTAAAGTCGTGAATTGTGCAACAAGTTGCACACCAGTGGAAAGGTCTGTGAAATCCCTTTCGAGGACTGGCAGCCGCAGATTTTTGCGGGGCTTGGTTGCAGAGATATCACCATCCAAAACAAGTCAAATGCAGTTGGGTGGAAAATCATGCGAATAACTTTGAATTGAAATATCTCAAGAACCAGATGTCACAGATACTTTTTGTCTTCAGCGTGGATAGGTATTGAACAGACCTTTCCTTTGATGTATCTATCGATGCGTTTGGGAAACATTGTTGAAAATGTAATTTTTTTCGGCCCTGTTTTTTTTCTAAAATGTTGAAAAAAGTAAAGTCATAAATTGTGCAACAAGTTGTACACCAGTGGAAAGGTCTATGAAATCCCTTTCGAGGACTGGAAGCCGCAGATTTTTGCGGGGCTTGGTTGCAGAGATATCACCATCCAAAACAAGTCAAATGCAGTTGGGTGGAAAATCATGCGAATAACTTTGAATTGAAATATCTCAAGAACCAGATGCCACAGATACTTTTTGTCTTCAGCCGTGGATAGGTATTGAACAGACCTTTCTTTTGATGTATCTATCGATGGGTTTGGGAAACATTGTTGAAAATGTAATTTTTTTCGGCAAGGGGTTAACCTTGATTTTTTTCTAAAATGTTGAAAAAATTAAAGTCGTGAATTGTGCAACAAGTTGCACACCAGTGGAAAGGTCTGTGCAACAAGTTGTACACCAGTGGAAAGGACTATGAAATCCCTTTCGAGGACTGGAAGCCGCAGATTTTTGCGGGGCTTGGTTGCAGAGATATCACCATCCAAAACAAGTCAAATGCAGTTGGGTGGAAAATCATGCGAATAACTTTGAATTGAAATATCTCAAGAACCAGATGCCACAGATACTTTTTGTCTTCAGCTATGGATAGGTATTGAACAGACCTTTCTTTTGATGTATCTATCGATGGGTTTGGGAAACATTGTTGAAAATGTAATTTTTTTCGGCAAGGGGTTAACCTTGATTTTTTTCTAAAATGTTGAATAAATTAAAGTCGTGAATTGTGCAACAAGTTGCACACCAGTGGAAAGGTCTGTGAAATCCCTTTCGAGGACTGGCAGCCGCAGATTTTTGCGGGGCTTGGTTACAGAGATATCACCATCCAAAACAAGTCAAATGCAGTTGGGTGGAAAATCATGCGAATAACTTTGAATTGAAATATCTCAAGAACCAGATGTCGCAGATACTTTTTGTCTTCAGCTGTGGATATGTATTGAACAGACCCTTCTTTTGATGTATCTATCGATGGGTTTGGGAAACATTGTTGAAAATGTAATTTTTTTCGGCCTTGATTTTTTTCTAAAATGTTGAAAAAATTAAAGTCGTGAATTGTGCAACAAGTTGCACACCAGTGGAAAGGTCTGTGAAATCCCTTTCGAGGACTGCCAGCCGCAGATTTTTGCGGGGCTTG
Source organism: Philhelius pedissequus (assembly GCA_910595825.1). Taxonomy (NCBI): domain Eukaryota; kingdom Metazoa; phylum Arthropoda; class Insecta; order Diptera; family Syrphidae; genus Philhelius; species Philhelius pedissequus. The sequence continues at coordinate 81,347,305 of OU343160.1, read as the reverse complement.
GTTGCAGAGATATCACCATCCAAAACAAGTCAAATGCAGTTGGGTGGAAAATCATGCGAATAACTTTGAATTGAAATATCTCAGGAACCAGATGCCACAGATACTTTCTGTCTTCAGCTGTGGATAGGTATTGAACAGACCTTTCCTTTGATGTATCTATCGATGGGTTTGGGAAACATTGTTGAAAATGTAATTTTTTTTGGCAAGGGGTTAACCTTGATTTTTTTCTAAAATGTTGAAAAAATTAAAGTCGTGAATTGTGCAACAAATTGCACACCAGTGGGAAGGTCTGTGAAATCCCTTTCGAGGACTGGCAGCCGCAGATTTTTGCGGGGCTTGGTTACAGAGATATCACCATCCAAAACAAGTCAAATTCAGTTGGGTGGAAAATCATGCGAATAACTTTGAATTGAAATGTCTCAAGAACCAGATGTCACAGATACTTTTTGTCTTCAGCTATGGATAGGTATTGAACAGACCTTTCTTTTAATGTATCTATCGATGGGTTTGGGAAACATTGTTGAAAATGTAATTTTTTTTCGGCAAGGGGTTAGCCTTGATTTTTTTCTAAAATGTTGAAAAAAGTAAAGTCGTGAATTGTGCAACAAGTTGCACACCAGTGCCTTGATTTTTTTCTAAAATGTTGAAAAAATTAAAGTCGTGAATTGTGCAACAAGTTGTACACCAGTGGAAAGGTCTGTGAAATCCCTTTCGAGTACTGGCAGCCGCAGATTTTTGCGGGGCTTGGTTGCAGAGATATCACCATCCAAAACAAGTCAAATGCAGTTGGGTGGAAAATCATGCGAATAACTTTGAATTGAAATATCTCAAGAACCAGATGTCACAGATACTTTTTGTCTTCAGCGTGGATAGGTATTGAACAGACCTTTCCTTTGATGTATCTATCGATGCGTTTGGGAAACATTGTTGAAAATGTAATTTTTTTCGGCCCTGTTTTTTTTCTAAAATGTTGAAAAAAGTAAAGTCATAAATTGTGCAACAAGTTGTACACCAGTGGAAAGGTCTGTGAAATCCCTTTCGAGGACTGGCAGCCGCAGATTTTTGCGGTTCTTGGTTGCAGAGATATCACCATCCAAAACAAGTCCAATGCAGTTGGGTGGAAAATCATGCGAATAACTTTGAATTGAAATATCTCAAGAATCAGATGTCACAGATACTTTTTGTCTTCAGCTGTGGATAGGTATTGAACAGACCTTTCCTTTGATGTATCTATCGATGCGTTTGGGAAACATGGTTGAAAATGTAATTTTTTTCGGCCTTGATTTTTTTCTAAAATGTTGAAAAAATTAAAGTCGTGAATTGTGCAACAAATTGCACACCAGTGGGAAGGTCTGTGAAATCCCTTTCGAGGACTGGCAGCCGCAGATTTTTGCGGGGCTTGGTTACAGAGATATCACCATCCAAAACAAGTCAAATGCAGTTGGGTGGAAAATCATGCGAATAACTTTGAATTGAAATGTCTCAAGAACCAGATGTCACAGATATTTTTTGTCTTCAGCTATGGATAGGTATTGAACAGACCTTTCTTTTAATGTATCTATCGATGGGTTTGGGAAACATTGTTGAAAATGTAATTTTTTTCGGCAAGGGGTTAGCCTTGATTTTTTTCTAAAATGTTGAAAAAATAAAGTCGTGAATTGTGCAACAAGTTGCACACCAGTGGAAAGGTCTGTGAAATCAATTTCGAGGACTGGCAGCCGCAGATATGTGCGGGGCTTGGTGGCAGAGATATCACCATCCAAAACAAGTCAAATGCAGTTGGGTGGAAAATCATGCGAATAACTTTGAATTGAAATATCTCAAGAACCAGATGTCGCAGATACTTTTTGTCTTCAGCTGTGGATATGTATTGAACAGACCCTTCTTTTGATGTATCTATCGATGGGTTTGGGAAACATTGTTGAAAATGTAATTTTTTTCGGCCTTGATTTTTTTCTAAAATGTTGAAAAAATTAAAGTCGTGAATTGTGCAACAAGTTGCACACCAGTGGAAAGGTCTGTGAAATCCCTTTCGAGGACTGGAAGCCGCAGATTTTTGCGGGGCTTGGTTGCAGAGATATCACCATCCAAAACAAGTCAAATGCAGTTGGGTGGAAAATCATGCGAATAAATTTGAATTGAAATATCTCAAGAACCAGATGCCACAGATACTTTTTGTCTTCAGCCGTGGATAGGTATTGAACAGACCTTTCTTTTGATGTATCTATCGATGGGTTTGGGAAACATTGTTGAAAATGTAATTTTTTTCGGCAAGGGGTTAACCTTGATTTTTTTCTAAAATGTTGAAAAAATTAAAGTCGTGAATTGTGCAACAAGTTGCACACCAGTGGAAAGGTCTGTGCAACAAGTTGTACACCAGTGGAAAGGACTATGAAATCCCTTTCGAGGACTGGAAGCCGCAGATTTTTGCGGGGCTTGGTTGCAGAGATATCACCATCCAAAACAAGTCAAATGCAGTTGGGTGGAAAATCATGCGAATAACTTTGAATTGAAATATCTCAAGAACCAGATGCCACAGATACTTTTTGTCTTCAGCTATGGATAGGTATTGAACAGACCTTTCTTTTGATGTATCTATCGATGGGTTTGGGAAACATTGTTGAAAATGTAATTTTTTTCGGCAAGGGGTTAACCTTGATTTTTTTCTAAAATGTTGAAAAAATTAAAGTCGTGAATTGTGCAACAAGTTGCACCCCAGTGGAAAGGTCTGTGAAATCCCTTTCGAGGACTGGCAGCCGCAGATTTTTGCGGTTCTTGGTTGCAGAGATATCACCATCCAAAACAAGTCCAATGCAGTTGGGTGGAAAATCATGCGAATAACTTTGAATTGAAATATCTCAAGAATCAGATGTCACAGATACTTTTTGTCTTCAGCTGTGGATAGGTATTGAACAGACCTTTCCTTTGATGTATCTATCGATGCGTTTGGGAAACATGGTTGAAAATGTAATTTTTTTCGGCCTTGATTTTTTTCTAAAATGTTGAAAAAATTAAAGTCGTGAATTGTGCAACAAATTGCACACCAGTGGGAAGGTCTGTGAAATCCCTTTCGAGGACTGGCAGCCGCAGATTTTTGCGGGGCTTGGTTACAGAGATATCACCATCCAAAACAAGTCAAATGCAGTTGGGTGGAAAATCATGCGAATAACTTTGAATTGAAATGTCTCAAGAACCAGATGTCACAGATACTTTTTATCTTCAGCTATGGATAGGTATTGAACAGACCTTTCTTTTAATGTATCTATCGATGGGTTTGGGAAACATTGTTGAAAATGTTATTTTTTTCGGCAAGGGGTTAGCCCTGTTTTTTTTCTAAAATGTTGAAAAAAGTAAAGTCATGAATTGTGCAACAAGTTGTACACCAGTGGAAAGGTCTATGAAATCCCTTTCGAGGACTGGAAGCCGCAGATTTTTGCGGGGCTTGGTTGCAGAGATATCACCATCCAAAACAAGTCAAATGCAGTTGGGTGGGAAATCATGCGAATAACTTTGAATTGAAATATCTCAAGAACCAGATGTCACAGATACTTCCTGTCTTCAGCTGTGGATATGTATTGAACAGACCTTTCCTTTGATGTATCTATCGATGGGTTTGGGAAACATTGTTGAAAATGTAATTTTTTTCGGCAAGGGGTTAACCTTGATTTTTTTCTAAAATGTTGAAAAAATTAAAGTCGTGAATTGTGCAACAAGTTGTACGCCTGTGGAAAGGTCTGTGAAATCCCTTTCAAGGACTGGCAGCCGCAGATTTTTGCGCGGCTTGGTTGCAGATATATCACCATCCGAAACAAGTCAAATGCAGTTGGGTGGAAAATCATGCGTATAACTTTGAATTGAAATATCTCAAGAACCAGATGCCACAGATACTTTTTTTCTTCAGCTGTGGATAGGTATTGAACAGACCTTTCTTTTGATGTATCTGTCGATGGGTTTGGGAAACATTGTTGAAAATGTAATTTTTTTCGGCAAGGGGTTAACCTTGATTTTTTTCTAAAATGTTGAAAAAATTAAAGTCGTGAATTGTGCAACAAGTTGCACACCAGTGGAAAGGTCTGTGAAATCCCTTTCGAGGACTGGCAGCCGCAGATTTTTGCGGGGCTCGGTTGCAGAGATATCACCATCCAAAACAAGTCAAATGCAGTTGGGTGGAAAATCATGCGAATAACTTTGAATTGAAATATCTGAAGAACCAGATGTCACAGATACTTTTTGTCTTCAGCTGTGGATAGGTATTGAACAGACCTTTCCTTTGATGTATCTATCGATGGGCTTGGGAAACATTGTTGAAAATGTATTTTTTTTCGGCAAGGGGTTAGCCTTGATTTTGTTCTAAAATGTTGAAAAAATTAAAGTCGTGAATTGTGCAACAAGTTGTACACCAGTGGAAAGGTCTGTGAAATCCCTTACGAGGACTGGCAGCCTCAGATTTTTGCCGGCTTGGTTGCAGATATATCACCATCCGAATCAAGTCAAATGCAGTTGGGTGAAAATCATGCGAATAACTTTGCATTGAAATATCTCAAGAACCAGATGCCACAGATACTTTTTGTCTTCAGCTGTGGATAGGTATTGAACAGACCTTTCTTTTGATGTATCTATCGACGGGCTTGGGAAACATTGTTGAAAATGTAATTTTTTTCGGCAAGGAGTTAGCCCTGTTTTTTTTTTCTAAAATGTTGAAAAAAGTAAAGTCATGAATTGTGCAACAAGTTGTACACCAGTGGAAAGGTCTATGAAATCCCTTTCGAGGACTGGACACCGCAGATTTTTGCGGGGCTTGGTTGCAGAGTTATCACCATCCAAAACAAGTCAAATGCAGTTGGGTGGAAAATCATGCGAATAACTTTGAATTGAAATGTCTCAAGAACCAGATGCCACAGATACTTTTTGTCTTCAGCTGTGGATAGGTATTGAACAGACCTTTCTTTTAATGTATCTATCGATGGGCTTGGGAAACATTGTTGAAAATGTAATTTTTTTCGGCAAGGGGTTAGCCTTGATTTTTTTCTAAAATGTTGAAAAAATTAAAGTCGTGAATTGTGCAACAAGTTGTACACCAGTGGAAAGGTCTGTGAAATCCCTTTCGAGGACTGGCAGCCGCAGATTTTTTCCAAAACAAGTCAAATGCAGTTGGGTGGAAAATCATGCGAATAAATTTGAATTGAAATATCTCAAGAACCAGATGTCACAGATACTTTTTGTCTTCAACTATGGATATGTATTGAACAGACCTTTCTTTTGATGTATCTATCGATGGGTTTGGGAAACATTGTTCAAAATGTAATTTTTTTCGGCAAGGGGTTAGACCTGTTTTTTTTCTAAAATGTCGAAAAAATTAAAGTCGTGAATTGTGCAACAAGTTGTACACCAGTGGAAAGGTCTGTGAAATCCCTTTCGAGGACTGGCAGCCGCAGATTTTTGCGGGGCTTAGTTGCAGAGATATCACCATAAAAAACAAGTCAAATGCAGTTGGGTGGAAAATAATGCGAATAACTTTGCATTGAAATATCTCAAGAACCAGATGCCACAGATACTTTTTCTCTTTAGCTGTGGATAGGTATTGAACAGACCTTTCCTTTGATGTATCTATCGATGGGTTTGGGAAACATTGATGTAATGTAATTTTTTCGGCAAGGTTAGCCTTGATTTTTTTCTAAAATGTTGAAAAAATTAAAGTCGTGAATTGTGCAACAAGTTGTACACCAGTGGAAAGGTCTGTGAAATCCCTTTCGAGGACTGGCAGCCGCAGATTTTTGCGGGGCTTGGTTGCAGAGATATCACCATCCAAAACAAGTCAAATGCAGTTGGGTGGAAAATAATGCGAATAACTTTGAATTGAAATATCTTAAGAACCAGATGTCACAGATACTTTTTGTCTTCAGCTGTGGATAGGTATTGAACAGACATTTCTTTTGATGTATCTATCGATGCGTTTGGGAAACATTGATGTAATGTAATTTTTTTCGGCAAGGGGTTAGCCTTGATTTTTTTCTAAAATGTTGAAAAAATTAAAGTCGTGAATTGTGCAACAAGTTGTACACCAGTGGAAAGGTCTGTGAAATTCCTTTCGAGTACTGGCAGCCGCAGATTTTTGCGGGGCTTGGTTGCAGAGATATCACCATCCAAAACAAGTCAAATGCAGTTGGGTGGAAAATCATGCGAATAACTTTGAATTGAAATATCTCAAGAACCAGATGCCACAGATACTTTTTGTCTCCAGCTATGGATAGGTATTGAACAGACCTTTCTCTTGATGTATCTATCGATGGGTTCGGGAAACATTGTTGAAAATGTAATTTTTTTCGGCAAGGGGTTAGCCTTGATTTTTTTCTAAAATGTTGAAAAAAGTAAAGTCGTGAATTGTGCAACAAGTTGCACACCAGTGGAAAGGTCTGTGAAATCCCTTTCGAGGACTGGCAGCCGCAGATTTTTGCGCGGCTTGGTTGCAGATATATCACCATCAGAAACAAGTCAAATGCAGTTGGGTGGAAAATCATGCGAATAACTTTGCATTGAAATATCTCAAGAACTGGATGCCCCAGATACTTTTTGTCTTTAGCTGTGGATAGGTATTGAACAGACCTTTCCTTTGATGTATCTATCGATGGGTTTGGGAAACATTGTTAAGAATGTAATTTTTTTCGGCAAGGGGTTAGCCTTGATTTTTTTCTAAAATGTTGAAAAAATTAAAGTCGTGAATTGTGCAACAAGTTGTACACTAGTGGAAAGGTCTGTGAAATCCCTTTCGAGGACTGGCAGCCGCAGATTTTTGCGGGGCTTGGTTGCAGAGATATCACCATCCAAAACAAGTCAAATGTAGTTGGGTGGAAAATCATGCCAATAAATTTGAATTGAAATATCTCAAGAATCAGATGCCACACACACTTTTTGTCTTCAGCTGTGGATAGGTATTGAACATACCTTTCCTTTGATGTATCTATCGATGGGTTTAGGAAACATTGTTGAAAATGTATTTTTTTTCGGCGAGGGGTTAGCCTTGATTTTTTTCTAAAATGTTGAACAAATTAAAGTCGTGAATTGTGCAACAAGTTGCACACCTGAGGAAAGGTCTGTGAAATCCCTTTCGAGGACTGGCAGCCGCAGATTTTTGCGGGGCTTGGTTGCAGATATATCACCATCCAAAACAAGTCAAATGCAGTTGGGTGGAAAATCATGCGAATAAATTTGAATTGAAATATCTCAAGAACCAGATGTCACAGATACTTTTTGTCTTCAACTGTGGATATGTATTGAACAGACCTTTCTTTTGATGTATCTATCGATGGGTTTGGGAAACATTGTTCAAAATGTAATTTTTTTCGGCAAGGGGTTAGACCTGTTTTTTTTCTAAAATGTCGAAAAAATTAAAGTCGTGAATTGTGCAACAAGTTGTACACCAGTGGAAAGGTCTGTGAAATCCCTTTCGAGGACTGGCAGCCGCAGATTTTTGCGGGGCTTAGTTGCAGAGATATCACCATAAAAAACAAGTCAAATGCAGTTGGGTGGAAAATAATGCGAATAACTTTGCATTGAAATATCTCAAGAACCAGATGCCACAGATACTTTTTCTCTTTAGCTGTGGATAGGTATTGAACAGACCTTTCCTTTGATGTATCTATCGATGGGTTTGGGAAACATTGATGTAATGTAATTTTTTCGGCAAGGTTAGCCTTGATTTTTTTCTAAAATGTTGAAAAAATTAAAGTCGTGAATTGTGCAACAAGTTGTACACCAGTGGAAAGGTCTGTGAAATCCCTTTCGAGGACTGGCAGCCGCAGATTTTTGCGGGGCTTGGTTGCAGAGATATCACCATCCAAAACAAGTCAAATGCAGTTGGGTGGAAAATAATGCGAATAACTTTGAATTGAAATATCTCAAGAACTATACGTCACAGATACTTTGTGTCTTCAGCTGTGGATATGTATTGAACAGACCTTTCCTTTGATGTATCTATCGTTGCGTTTGGGAAACATTGTTGAAAATGTAATTTTTTTCGGCAAGGGGTTAGCCTTGATTTTTTTCTAAAATGTTGAAAAAATTAAAGTCGTGAATTGTGCAACAAGTTGTACACCAGTGGAAAGGTCTGTGAAATCCCTATCGAGGACTGCTAGCCGCAGATTTTTGCGGGGCTTGGTTGCAGAGATATCACCATCCAAAACAAGTCAAATGCATTTGGATGGAAAATCATGCGAATAACTTTGAATTGAAATATCTCAAGAACCAGATGCCACAGATACTTTTTGTCTCCAGCTATGGATAGGTATTGAACAGACCTTTCTCTTGATGTATCTATCGATGGGTTCGGGAAACATTGTTGAAAATGTAATTTTTTTCGGCAAGGGGTTAGCCTTGATTTTTTTCTAAAATGTTGAAAAAAGTAAAGTCGTGAATTGTGCAACAAGTTGCACACCAGTGGAAAGGTCTGTGAAATCCCTTTCGAGGACTGGCAGCCGCAGATTTTTGCGCGGCTTGGTTGCAGATATATCACCATCAGAAACAAGTCAAATGCAGTTGGGTGGAAAATCATGCGAATAACTTTGCATTGAAATATCTCAAGAACTGGATGCCCCAGATACTTTTTGTCTTTAGCTGTGGATAGGTATTGAACAGACCTTTCCTTTGATGTATCTATCGATGGGTTTGGGAAACATTGTTAAGAATGTAATTTTTTTCGGCAAGGGGTTAGCCTTGATTTTTTTCTAAAATGTTGAAAAAATTAAAGTCGTGAATTGTGCAACAAGTTGTACACTAGTGGAAAGGTCTGTGAAATCCCTTTCGAGGACTGGCAGCCGCAGATTTTTGCGGGGCTTGGTTGCAGAGATATCACCATCCAAAACAAGTCAAATGTAGTTGGGTGGAAAATCATGCCAATAAATTTGAATTGAAATATCTCAAGAATCAGATGCCACACACACTTTTTGTCTTCAGCTGTGGATAGGTATTGAACATACCTTTCCTTTGATGTATCTATCGATGGGTTTAGGAAACATTGTTGAAAATGTATTTTTTTTCGGCGAGGGGTTAGCCTTGATTTTTTTCTAAAATGTTGAACAAATTAAAGTCGTGAATTGTGCAACAAGTTGCACACCTGAGGAAAGGTCTGTGAAATCCCTTTCGAGGACTGGCAGCCGCAGATTTTTGCGGGGCTTGGTTGCAGAGATATCACCATCCAAAACAAGTCAAATGCAGTTGGGTGGAAAATCATGCGAATAATTTTGAATTGAAATATCTCAAGAACCAGATGTCACAGATACTTTTTGTCTTCAGCTGTGGATAGGTATTGAACAGGCCTTTCCTTTGATGTATCTATCGATGGGTTTGGGAAACATTGTTGAAAATGTAATTTTTTTCGGCAAGGGGTTAGCCTTGATTTTTTTTCTAAAATGTTGAAAAAAATAAAGTCGTGAATTGTGCAACAAGTTGTACACCAGTGGAAAGGTCTGTGAAATCCCTTTCGAGGACTGGCAGCCGCAGATTTTTGCGGGGCTTGGTTGCAGAGATATCACCATCCAAAACAAGTCAAATGCAGTTGGGTGGAAAATCATGCGAATAACTTTGAATTGAAATATCTCAAGAACCAGATGTCACAGATACTTTTTGTCTTCAGCTGTGGATAGGTATTGAACAGGCCTTTCCTTTGATGTATCTATCGATGGGTTTGGGAAAAATTGTTGAAAATGTAATTTTTTTCGGCGTTAGCCTTGATTTTTTTTCTAAAATGTTGAAAAAATTAAAGTCGTGAATTGTGCAACAAGTTGTACACCAGTGGAAAGGTCTGTGAAATCCCTTTCGAGGACTGGCAGCCGCAGATTTTTGCGGGGCTTGGTTGCAGAGATATCACCATCCAAAACAAGTCAAATGTAGTTGGGTGGAAAATCATGCCAATAAATTTGAATTGAAATATCTCAAGAACCAGATGCCACAGACACTTTTTGTCTTCAGCTGTGGATAGGTATTGAACAGACCTTTCCTTTGATGTATCTATCGATGGGTTTAGGAAACATTGTTGAAAATGTATTTTTTTTCGGCGAGGGGTTAGCCTTGATTTTTTTCTAAAATGTTGAACAAATTAAAGTCGTGAATTGTGCAACAAGTTGCACACCTGTGGAAAGGTCTGTGAAATCCCTTTCGAGGACTGGCAGCCGCAGATTTTTGCGGGACTTGGTTGCAGAGATATCACCATCCAAAACAAGTCAAATGCAGTTGGGTGGAAAATCATGCGAATAACTTTGAATTGAAATATCTCAAGAACCAGATGTCACAGATACTTTTTGTCTTCAGCTGTGGATATGTATTGAACAGACCCATCTTTTGATGTATCTATCGATGGGTTTGGGAAACATTGTTGAAAATGTAATTTTTTTCGGCAAGGGGTTAGCCCTGTTTTTTTCTAAAATGTTGAAAAAAGAAAAGTCATGAATTGTGCAACAAGTTGCACACCAGTGGAAAGGTCTGTGAAATCCCTTTCGAGGACTGGTAGCCGCAGATTTTTGCGGGGTTTGGTTGCAGAGATATCACCAACCAAAACAAGTCAAATGCAGTTGGGTGGAAAATCATGCGAATAACTTTGAATTGAAATATCTCAAGAACCAGATGCCACAGATACTTTTTGTCTTCAGCTATGGATAGGTATTGAACAGACCTTTCTTTTGATGTATCTGTCGATGGGTTCGGGAAAAATTGTTGAAAATGTAATTTTTTTCGGCAAGGGGTTAGCCTTGATTTTTTTCTAAAATGTTGAACAAAGTAAAGTCGTGAATTGTGCAACAAGTTGCACACCAGTGGAAAGGTCTGCGAAATCCCTTTCGAGGACTGGCAGCCGCAGTTTTTTGCGCGGCTTGGTTGCAGATATATCACCATCAGAAACAAGTCAAATGCAGTTGGGTGGAAAATCATGCGAATAACTTTGCATTGAAATATCTCAAGAACCAGATGTCACAGTTACTTTTTGTCTTCAGCTGTGGATAGGTATTGAACAGACCTTTCCTTTGATGTATCTATCGATGGGTTTGGGAAACATTGTTGAAAATGTAATTTTTTTCGGCAAGGGGTTAGCCTTGATTTTTTTCTAAAATGTTGAAAAAATTAAAGTCGTGAATTGTGCAACAAGTTGTACACCAGTGGAAATGTCTGTGAAATCCCTTTCGAGGACTGGCAGCCGCAGATTTTTGCGCGGATTGGTGTCAGATATATCACCATCCGAAACAAGTCAAATGCAGTTGGGTGGAAAATCATGCGAATAACTTTCCATTTAAATATCTCAAGAACTGGATGCCACAGATACTTTTTGTCTTTAGCTGTGGATAGGTATTGAACAGACCTTTCCTTTGATGTATCTATCGATGGGTTTGGGAAACATTGTTAAAAATGTAATTTTTTTCGGCAAGGGGTTAGCCTTGATTTTTTTCTAAAATGTTGAAAAAATTAAAGTCGTGAATTGTGCAACAAGTTGTACACTAGTGGAAAGGTCTGTGAAATCCCTTTCGAGGACTGGCAGCCGCAGATTTTTGCGGGGCTTGGTTGCAGAGATATCACCATCCAAAACAAGTCAAATGTAGTTGGGTGGAAAATCATGCCAATAAATTTGAATTGAAATATCTCAAGAACCAGATGCCACACACACTTTTTGTCTTCAGCTGTGGATAGGTATTGAACATACCTTTCCTTTGATGTATCTATCGATGGGTTTAGGAAACATTGTTGAAAATGTATTTTTTTTCGGCGAGGGGTTAGCCTTGATTTTTTTCTAAAATGTTGAACAAATTAAAGTCGTGAATTGTGCAACAAGTTGCACACCTGAGGAAAGGTCTGTGAAATCCCTTTCGAGGACTGGCAGCCGCAGATTTTTGCGGGGCTTGGTTGCAGAGATATCACCATCCAAAACAAGTCAAATGCAGTTGGGTGGAAAATCATGCGAATAACTTTGAATTGAAATATCTCAAGAACCAGATGCCACACACACTTTTTGTCTTCAGCTGTGGATAGGTATTGAACATACCTTTCCTTTGATGTATCTATCGATGGGTTTAGGAAACATTGTTGAAAATGTATTTTTTTTCGGCGAGGGGTTAGCCTTGATTTTTTTCTAAAATGTTGAACAAATTAAAGTCGTGAATTGTGCAACAAGTTGCACACCTGTGGAAAGGTCTGTGAAATCCCTTTCGAGGACTGGCAGCCGCAGATTTTTGCGGGACTTGGTTGCAGAGATATCACCATCCAAAACAAGTCAAATGCAGTTGGGTGGAAAATCATGCGAATAACTTTGAATTGAAATATCTCAAGAACCAGATGTCACAGATACTTTTTGTCTTCAGCTGTGGATATGTATTGAACAGACCCATCTTTTGATGTATCTATCGATGGGTTTGGGAAACATTGTTGAAAATGTAATTTTTTTCGGCAAGGGGTTAGCCTTGATTTTTTTCTAAAATGTTGAACAAAGTAAAGTCGTGAATTGTGCAACAAGTTGCACACCAGTGGAAAGGTCTGCGAAATCCCTTTCGAGGACTGGCAGCCGCAGATTTTTGCGCGGCTTGGTTGCAGATATATCACCATCAGAAACAAGTCAAATGCAGTTGGGTGGAAAATCATGCGAATAACTTTGCATTGAAATATCTCAAGAACCAGATGTCACAGTTACTTTTTGTCTTCAGCTGTGGATAGGTATTGAACAGACCTTTCCTTTGATGTATCTATCGATGGGTTTGGGAAACATTGTTGAAAATGTAATTTTTTTCGGCAAGGGGTTAGCCTTGATTTTTTTCTAAAATGTTGAAAAAATTAAAGTCGTGAATTGTGCAACAAGTTGTACACCAGTGGAAATGTCTGTGAAATCCCTTTCGAGGACTGGCAGCCGCAGATTTTTGCGCGGATTGGTGTCAGATATATCACCATCCGAAACAAGTCAAATGCAGTTGGGTGGAAAATCATGCGAATAACTTTCCATTTAAATATCTCAAGAACTGGATGCCACAGATACTTTTTGTCTTTAGCTGTGGATAGGTATTGAACAGACCTTTCCTTTGATGTATCTATCGATGGGTTTGGGAAACATTGTTAAAAATGTAATTTTTTTCGGCAAGGGGTTAGCCTTGATTTTTTTCTAAAATGTTGAAAAAATTAAAGTCGTGAATTGTGCAACAAGTTGCACACCTGAGGAAAGGTCTGTGAAATCCCTTTCGAGGACTGGCAGCCGCAGATTTTTGCGGGGCTTGGTTGCAGAGATATCACCATCCAAAACAAGTCAAATGCAGTTGGGTGGAAAATCATGCGAATAACTTTGAATTGAAATATCTCAAGAACCAGATGCCACACACACTTTTTGTCTTCAGCTGTGGATAGGTATTGAACATACCTTTCCTTTGATGTATCTATCGATGGGTTTAGGAAACATTGTTGAAAATGTATTTTTTTTCGGCGAGGGGTTAGCCTTGATTTTTTTCTAAAATGTTGAAAAAAGTAAAGTCGTGAATTGTGCAACAAGTTGCACACCAGTGGAAAGGTCTGTGAAATCCCTTTCGAGGACTGGCAGCCGCAGATTTTTGCGCGGCTTGGTTGCAGATATATCACCATCAGAAACAAGTCAAATGCAGTTGGGTGGAAAATCATGCGAATAACTTTGCATTGAAATATCTCAAGAACTGGATGCCACAGATACTTTTTGTCTTTAGCTGTGGATAGGTATTGAACAGACCTTTCCTTTGATGTATCTATCGATGGGTTTGGGAAACATTGTTGAAAATGTAATTTTTTTCGGCAAGGGGTTAGCCTTGATTTTTTTCTAAAATGTTGAAAAAATTAAAGTCGTGAATTGTGCAACAAGTTGTACACCAGTGGAAATATCTGTGAAATCCCTTTCGAGGACTGGCAGCCGCAGATTTTTGCGCGGATTGGTGTCAGATATATCACCATCCGAAACAAGTCAAATGCAGTTGGGTGGAAAATCATGCGAATAACTTTCCATTTAAATATCTCAAGAACTGGATGCCACAGATACTTTTTGTCTTTAGCTGTGGATAGGTATTGAACAGACCTTTCCTTTGATGTATCTATCGATGGGTTTGGGAAACATTGTTAAAAATGTAATTTTTTTCGGCAAGGGGTTAGCCTTGATTTTTTTCTAAAATGTTGAAAAAATTAAAGTCGTGAATTGTGCAACAAGTTGTACACTAGTGGAAAGGTCTGTGAAATCCCTTTCGAGGACTGGCAGCCGCAGATTTTTGCGGGGCTTGGTTGCAGAGATATCACCATCCAAAACAAGTCAAATGTAGTTGGGTGGAAAATCATGCCAATAAATTTGAATTGAAATATCTCAAGAACCAGATGCCACACACACTTTTTGTCTTCAGCTGTGGATAGGTATTGAACATACCTTTCCTTTGATGTATCTATCGATGGGTTTAGGAAACATTGTTGAAAATGTATTTTTTTTCGGCGAGGGGTTAGCCTTGATTTTTTTCTAAAATGTTGAACAAATTAAAGTCGTGAATTGTGCAACAAGTTGCACACCTGAGGAAAGGTCTGTGAAATCCCTTTCGAGGACTGGCAGCCGCAGATTTTTGCGGGGCTTGGTTGCAGAGATATCACCATCCAAAACAAGTCAAATGCAGTTGGGTGGAAAATCATGCGAATAACTTTGAATTGAAATATCTCAAGAACCAGATGCCACACACACTTTTTGTCTTCAGCTGTGGATAGGTATTGAACATACCTTTCCTTTGATGTATCTATCGATGGGTTTAGGAAACATTGTTGAAAATGTATTTTTTTTCGGCGAGGGGTTAGCCTTGATTTTTTTCTAAAATGTTGAAAAAAGTAAAGTCGTGAATTGTGCAACAAGTTGCACACCAGTGGAAAGGTCTGTGAAATCCCTTTCGAGGACTGGCAGCCGCAGATTTTTGCGCGGCTTGGTTGCAGATATATCACCATCAGAAACAAGTCAAATGCAGTTGGGTGGAAAATCATGCGAATAACTTTGCATTGAAATATCTCAAGAACTGGATGCCACAGATACTTTTTGTCTTTAGCTGTGGATAGGTATTGAACAGACCTTTCCTTTGATGTATCTATCGATGGGTTTGGGAAACATTGTTGAAAATGTAATTTTTTTCGGCAAGGGGTTAGCCTTGATTTTTTTCTAAAATGTTGAAAAAATTAAAGTCGTGAATTGTGCAACAAGTTGTACACCAGTGGAAAGGTCTGTGAAATCCCTTTCGAGGACTGGCAGCCGCAGATTTTTGCGCGGATTGGTGTCAGATATATCACCATCCGAAACAAGTCAAATGCAGTTGGGTGGAAAATCATGCGAATAACTTTGCATTGAAATATCTCAAGAACTGGATGCCACAGATACTTTTTGTCTTTAGCTGTGGATAGGTATTGAACAGACCTTTCCTTTGATGTATCTATCGATGGGTTTGGGAAACATTGTTAAAAATGTAATTTTTTTCGGCAAGGGGTTAGCCTTGATTTTTTTCTAAAATGTTGAAAAAATTAAAGTCGTGAATTGTGCAACAAGTTGTACACTAGTGGAAAGGTCTGTGAAATCCCTTTCGAGGACTGGCAGCCGCAGATTTTTGCGGGGCTTGGTTGCAGAGATATCACCATCCAAAACAAGTCAAATGTAGTTGGGTGGAAAATCATGCCAATAAATTTGAATTGAAATATCTCAAGAACCAGATGCCACACACACTTTTTGTCTTCAGCTGTGGATAGGTATTGAACATACCTTTCCTTTGATGTATCTATCGATGGGTTTAGGAAACATTGTTGAAAATGTATTTTTTTTCGGCGAGGGGTTAGCCTTGATTTTTTTCTAAAATGTTGAACAAATTAAAGTCGTGAATTGTGCAACAAGTTGCACACCTGAGGAAAGGTCTGTGAAATCCCTTTCGAGGACTGGCAGCCGCAGATTTTTGCGGGGCTTGGTTGCTGAGATATCACCATCCAAAACAAGTCAAATGCAGTTGGGTGGAAAATCATGCGAATAACTTTGAATTGAAATATCTCAAGAACCAGATGTCACAGATACTTTTTGTCTTCAGCTGTGGATAGGTATTGAACAGGCCTTTCCTTTGATGTATCTATCGATGGGTTTGGGAAACATTGTTGAAAATGTAATTTTTTTCGGCGAGGGGTTAGCCTTGATTTTTTTTCTAAAATGTTGAAAAAATTAAAGTCGTGAATTGTGCAACAAGTTGTACACCAGTGGAAAGGTCTGTGAAATCCCTTTCGAGGACTGGCAGCCGCAGATTTTTGCGGGGCTTGGTTGCAGAGATATCACCATCCAAAACAAGTCAAATGTAGTTGGGTGGAAAATCATGCCAATAAATTTGAATTGAAATATCTCAAGAACCAGATGCCACAGACACTTTTTGTCTTCAGCTGTGGATAGGTATTGAACAGACCTTTCCTTTGATGTATCTATCGATGGGTTTAGGAAACATTGTTGAAAACGTATTTTTTTTCGGCGAGGGGTTAGCCTTGATTTTTTTTCTAAAATGTTGAACAAATTAAAGTCGTGAATTGTGCAACAAGTTGCACACCTGTGGAAAGGTCTGTGAAATCCCTTTCGAGGACTGGCAGCCGCAGATTTTTGCGGGAATTGGTTGCAGAGATATCACCATCCAAAACAAGTCAAATGCAGTTGGGTGGAAAATCATGCGAATAACTTTGAATTGAAATATCTCAAGAACCAGATGCCACAGACACTTTTTGTCTTCAGCTGTGGATAGGTATTGAACAGACCTTTCCTTTGATGTATCTATCGATGGGTTTGGGAAACATTGTTGAAAATGTAATTTTTTTCGGCAAGGGGTTAGCCTTGTTTTTTTCTAAAATGTTGAAAAAAGTAAAGTCATGAATTGTGCAACAAGTTGTACACCAGTGGAAAGGTCTGTGAAATCCCTTTCGAGGACTGGCAGCCGCAGATTTTTGCGCGGATTGGTGTCAGATATATCACCATCCGAAACAAGTCAAATGCAGTTGGGTGGAAAATCATGCGAATAACTTTGCATTGAAATATCTCAAGAACTAGATGCCACAGATACTTTTTGTCATTAGCTGTGGATAGGTATTGAACAGACCTTTCCTTTGATGTATCTATCGATGGGTTTGGGAAACATTGTTAAAAATGTAATTTTTTTCGGCAAGGGGTTAGCCTTGATTTTTTTCTAAAATGTTGAAAAAATTAAAGTCGTGAATTGTGCAACAAGTTGTACACCAGTGGAAAGGTCTGTGAAATCCCTTTCGAGGACTGGCAGCCGCAGATTTTCGCGGGGCTCGGTTGCAGAGATATCACCATCCAAAGCAAGTCAAATGCAGTTGGGTGGAAAATCATGCGAATAACTTTGAATTGAAATATCTCAAGAACCAGATGTCACAGTTACTTTTTGTCTTCAGCTGTGGATAGGTATTGAACAGACCTTTCCTTTGATGTATCTATCGATGGGTTTGGGAAACATTGTTGAAAATGTAATCTTTTTCGGCAAGGGGTTAGCCTTGATTTTTTTCTAAAATGTTGAAAAAATTAAAGTCGTGAATTGTGCAACAAGTTGTACACAAGTGGAAAGGTCTGTGAAATCCCTTTCGAGGACTGGCAGCCGCAGATTTTTGCGCGGATTGGTGTCAGATATATCACCATCCGAAACAAGTCAAATGCAGTTGGGTGGAAAATCATGCGAATAACTTTGCATTGAAATATCTCAAGAACTAGATGCCACAGATACTTTTTGTCATTAGCTGTGGATAGGTATTGAACAGACCTTTCCTTTGATGTACCTATCGATGAGTTTGGGAAACATTGTTAAAAATATAATTTTTTTCGGCAAGGGTTTAGCCTTGATTTTTTTCTAAAATGTTGAAAAAATTAAAGTCGTGAATTGTGCAACAAGTTGTACACCAGTAGAAAGGTCTGTGAAATCCCTTTCGAGGACTGGCAGCCGCAGATTTATGCGGGGCTCGGTTGCAGAGATATCACCATCCAAAACAAGCGAAATGCAGTTGGGGGGAAAATCATGCGAATAACTTTGAATTGAAATATCTCAAGAACCAGATGTCACAGATACTTTTTGTCTTCAACTGTGGATATGTATTGAACAGACCTTTCCTTTGATGTATCTATCGATGGGCTTGGGAAACATTGTTGAAAATGTATTTTTTTTCGGCAAGGGGTTAGCCTTAATTTTTTTCTAAAATGTTGAAAAAATTAAAGTCGTGAATTGTGCAACAAGTTGTACACCAGTGGAAAGGTCTGTGAAATTCCTTTCGAGTACTGGCAGCCGCAGATTTTTGCGGGGCTTGGTTGCAGAGATATCACCATCCAAAACAAGTCAAATGCAGTTGGGTGGAAAATCATGCGAATAACTTTGAATTGAAATATCTCAAGAACCAGATGTCACAGATACTTTTTGTCTTCAGCTGTGGATATGTATTGAACAGACCCTTCTTTTGATGTATCTATCGATGGGTTTGGGAAACATTGTTGAAAATGTAATTTTTTTCGGCAAGGGGTTAGCCCTGTTTTTTTTCTAAAATGTTGAAAAAAGTAAAGTCATTAATTGTGCAACAAGTTGTAGACCAGTGGAAAGGTCTATGAAATCCCTTTCGGGGACTGGAAGCCGCAGATTTTTGCGGGGCTTGGTTGGAGTGATATCACCATTCAAAACAAGTCAAATGCAGTTGGGTGGAAAATCATGCGAATAACTTTGAATTGAAATGTCTCAAGAACCAGATGTCACAGATACTTTTTGTCTTCAGCTGTGGATAGGTATTGAACAGACCTTTCCTTTGATGTATCTATCGATGGGCTTGGGAAACATTGTTGAAAATGTATTTTTTTTCGGCAAGGGGTTAGCCTTGATTTTTTTCTAAAATGTTGAAAAAATTAAAGTCGTGAATTGTGCAACAAGTTGTACACCAGTGGAAAGGTCTGTGAAATTCCTTTCGAGTACTGTCAGCCGCAGATTTATGCGGGGCTTGGTTGCAGAGATATCACCATCCAAAACAAGTCAAATGCAGTTGGGTGGAAAATCATGCGAATAACTTTGAATTGAAATATCTCAAGAACCAGATGTCACAGATACTTTTTGTCTCCAGCTGTGGATATGTATTGAACAGACCCTTCTTTTGATGTATCTATCGATGGGTTTGGGAAACATTGTTGAAAATGTAATTTTTTTCGGCAAGGGGTTAGCCCTGTTTTTTTTCTAAAATGTTGAAAAAAGTAAAGTCATGAATTGTGCAACAAGTTGTAGACCAGTGGAAAGGTCTATGAAATCCCTTTCGGGGACTGGAAGCCGCAGATTTTTGCGGGGCTTGGTTGCAGAGATATCACCATCCAAAACAAGTCAAATGCAGTTGGGTGGAAAATCATTCGAATAATTTTGAATTGAAATATCTCATGAACCAGATGTCACAGATACTTTTTGTCTTCAGCTGTGGATATGTATTGAACAGACCCTTCTTTTGATGTATCTATCGATGGGTTTGGGAAACATTGTTGAAAATGTAATTTTTTTCGGCAAGGGGTTAGCCCTGTTTTTTTTCTAAAATGTTGAAAAAAGTAAAGTCATGAATTGTGCAACAAGTTGTAGACCAGTGGAAAGGTCTATGAAATCCCTTTCGGGGACTGGAAGCCGCAGATTTTTGCGGGGCTTGGTTGCAGAGATATCACCATCCAAAACAAGTCAAATGCAGTTGGGTGGAAAATCATGCGAATAACTTTGAATTGAAATATCTCAAGAACCAGATGCCACAGATACTTTTTGTCTTCAGCTATGGATAGGTATTGAACAGACCTTTCTTTTGATGTATCTATCGATGGGTTTGGGAAACATTGTTGAAAATGTAATTTTTTTCGGCAAGGGGTTAGCCTTGATTTTTTTCTAAAATGTTGAAAAAATTAAAGTCGTGAATTGTGCAACAAGTTGTACACCAGTGGAAAGGTCTGTGAAATCCCTTTCGAGGACTGGCAGCCGCAGATTTTTGCGCGGATTGGTGTCAGATATATCACCATCCGAAACAAGTCAAATGCAGTTGGGTGGAAAATCATGCGAATAACTTTGCATTGAAATATCTCAAGAACTAGATGCCACAGATACTTTTTGTCTTTAGCTGTGGATAGGTATTGAACAGACCTTTCCTTTGATGTATCTATCGATGGGTTTGGGAAACATTTTTAAAAATGTAATTTTTTTCGGCAAGGGGTTAGCCTTGATTTTTTTCTAAAATGTTGAAAAAATTAAAGTCGTGAATTGTGCAACAAGTTGTACACCAGTGGAAAGGTCTGTGAAATCCCTTTCGAGGACTGGCAGCCGCAGATTTTTGCGGGGCTTGGTTGCAGAGATATCACCATCCAAAACAAGTCAAATGTAGTTGGGTGGAAAATCATGCGAATAAATTTGAATTGAAATATCTCAAGAACCAGATGCCACAGACACTTTTTGTCTTCAGCTGTGGATAGGTATTGAACAGGCCTTTCTTTTGATGTATCTATCGATGGGTTTGGGAAACATTGTTGAAAATGTAATTTTTTTCGGCAAGGGGTTAGCCTTGATTTTTTTCTAAAATGTTGAATAAATTAAAGTCGTGAATTGTGCAACAAGTTGTACACCAGTGGAAAGGTCTGTGAAATCCCTTTCGAGGACTGGCAGCCGCAGATTTTTGCGGGGCTTGGTTGCAGAGATATCACCATCCAAAACAAGTCAAATGCAGTTGGGTGGAAAATCATGCGAATAACTTTGAATTGAAATATCTCAAGAACCAGATGCCACAGATACTTTTTGTCTTCAGCTATGGATAGGTATTGAACAGACCTTTCTTTTGATGTATCTATCGATGGGTTTGGGAAACATTGTTGAAAATGTAATTTTTTTCGGCAAGGGGTTAGCCTTGATTTTTTTCTAAAATGTTGAAAAAATTAAAGTCGTGAATTGTGCAACAAGTTGTACACCAGTGGAAAGGTCTGTGAAATCCCTTTCGAGGACTGGCAGCCGCAGATTTTTGCGCGGATTGGTGTCAGATATATCACCATCCGAAACAAGTCAAATGCAGTTGGGTGGAAAATCATGCGAATAACTTTGCATTGAAATATCTCAAGAACTAGATGCCACAGATACTTTTTGTCTTTAGCTGTGGATAGGTATTGAACAGACCTTTCCTTTGATGTATCTATCGATGGGTTTGGGAAACATTTTTAAAAATGTAATTTTTTTCGGCAAGGGGTTAGCCTTGATTTTTTTCTAAAATGTTGAAAAAATTAAAGTCGTGAATTGTGCAACAAGTTGTACACCAGTGGAAAGGTCTGTGAAATCCCTTTCGAGGACTGGCAGCCGCAGATTTTTGCGGGGCTTGGTTGCAGAGATATCACCATCCAAAACAAGTCAAATGTAGTTGGGTGGAAAATCATGCGAATAAATTTGAATTGAAATATCTCAAGAACCAGATGCCACAGACACTTTTTGTCTTCAGCTGTGGATAGGTATTGAACAGGCCTTTCCTTTGATGTATCTATCGATGGGTTTGGGAAACATTGTTGAAAATGTAATTTTTTTCGGCAAGGGGTTAGCCTTGATTTTTTTCTAAAATGTTGAATAAATTAAAGTCGTGAATTGTGCAACAAGTTGTACACCAGTGGAAAGGTCTGTGAAATCCCTTTCGAGGACTGGCAGCCGCAGATTTTTGCGCGGCTTGGTTGCAGATATATCACCATCCGAAACAAGTCAAATGCAGTTGGTTGGAAAATCATGCGAATAACTTTGAATTGAAATATCTCAAGAACCAGATGCCACAGATACTTTTTGTCTTAAGGTTAGCCTTGATTTTTTTCTAAAATGTTGAAAAAATTAAAGTCGTGAATTGTGCAACAAGTTGTACACCAGTGGAAAGGTCTGTGAAATCCCTTTCGAGAACTGGCAGCCGCAGATTTTTGCGGGGCTTGGTCGCAGAGATATCACCATCCAAAACAAGTCAAATGCAGTTGGGTGGAAAATCATGCGAATAATTTTGAATTGAAATATCTCAAGAACCAGATGCCACAGACACTTTTTGTCTTCAGCTGTGGATAGGTATTGAACATACCTTTCTTTTGATGTATCTATCGGTGGGTTTGGGAAACATTGTTGAAAATGTAATTTTTTTCGGCAAGGGGTTAGCCTTGATTTTTTTCTAAAATGTTGAAAAAATTAAAGTCGTGAATTGTGCAACAAGTTGTACACCAGTGGAAAGGTCTGTGAAATCCCTTTCGAGAACTGGCAGCCGCAGATTTTTGCGGGGCTTGGTTGCAGAGATATCACCATCCAAAACAAGTCAAATGCAGTTGGGTGGAAAATCATGCGAATAACTTTGAATTGAAATATCTCAAGAACCAGATGTCACAGATACTTTTTGTCTTCAGCTGTGAATAGGTATTGAACAGGCCTTTCCTTTGATGTACCTATCGATGGGCTTGGGAAACATTGTTGAAAATGTAATTTTTTTCGGCAAGGGGTTAGCATTGATTTTTTTCTAAAATGTTGAAAAAATTAAAGTCGTGAATTGTGCAACAAGTTGTACACCAGTGGAAAGGTCTGTGAAATCCCTTTCGAGGACTGGCAGCCGCAGATTTTTGCGCGGCTTGGTTGCAGATATATCACCATCAGAAACAAGTCAAATGCAGTTGGGTGGAAAATCATGCGAATAACTTTGCATTGAAATATCTCAAGAACCAGATGCCACAGATACTTTTTGTCTTCAGCTGTGGATAGGTATTGAACAGACCTTTCCTTTGATGTATCTATCGATGGGTTTGGGAAACATTGTTGAAAATGTAATTTTTTTCGAAGGGGTTAGCCTTGTTTTTTTTCTAAAATGTTGAAAAAATTAAAGCCGTGAATTGTGCAACAAGTTGTACACCAGTGGAAAGGTCTGTGAAATCCCTTTCGAGGACTGGCAGCCGCAGATTTTTGCGGGGCTTGGTTGCAGAGATATCACCATCCAAAACAAGTCAAATGTAGTTGGGTGGAAAATCATGCGAATAAATTTGAATTGAAATATCTCAAGAACCAGATGCCACAGACACTTTTTGTCTTCAGCTGTGGATAGGTATTGAACAGGCCTTTCCTTTGATGTATCTATCGATGGGTTTGGGAAACATTGTTGAAAATGTAATTTTTTTCGGCAAGGGGTTAGCCTTGATTTTTTTCTAAAATGTTGAAAAAATTAAAGTCGTGAATTGTGCAACAAGTTGTACACCAGTGGAAAGGTCTGTGAAATCCCTTTCGAGGACTGGCAGCCGCAGATTTTTGCGGGGCTTGGTTGCAGATATATCACCATCAGAAACAAGTCAAATGCAGTTGGGTGGAAAATCATGCGAATAACTTTGAATTGAAATATCTCAGGAACCAGATGCCACAGATACTTTTTGTCTTCAGCTGTGGATAGGTATTGAACAGACCTTTCCTTTGATGTATCTATCGATGGGCTTGGGAAACATTGTTGAAAATGTATTTTTTTTCGGCAAGGGGTTAGCCTTGATTTTTTTCTAAAATGTTGAAAAAATTAAAGTCGTGAATTGTGCAACAAGTTGTACACCAGTGGAAAGGTCTGTGAAATTCCTTTCGAGTACTGTCAGCCGCAGATTTATGCGGGGCTTGGTTGCAGAGATATCACCATCCAAAACAAGTCAAATGCAGTTGGGTGGAAAATCATGCGAATAACTTTGAATTGAAATATCTCAAGAACCAGATGTCACATATACTTTTTGTCTTCAGCTGTGGATATGTATTGAACAGACCCTTCTTTTGATGTATCTATCGATGGGTTTGGGAAACATTGTTGAAAATGTAATTTTTTTCGGCAAGGGGTTAGCCCTGTTTTTTTTCTAAAATGTTGAAAAAAGTAAAGTCATGAATTGTGCAACAAGTTGTAGACCAGTGGAAAGGTCTATGAAATCCCTTTCGGGGACTGGAAGCCGCAGATTTTTGCGGGGCTTGGTTGCAGAGATATCACCATCCAAAACAAGTCAAATGCAGTTGGGTGGAAAATCATGCGAATAACTTTGAATTGAAATATCTCATGAACCAGATGTCACAGATACTTTTTGTCTTCAGCTGTGGATATATATTGAACAGACCCTTCTTTTGATGTATCTATCGATGGGTTTGGGAAACATTGTTGAAAATGTAATTTTTTTCGGCAAGGGGTTAGCCCTGTTTTTTTTCTAAAATGTTGAAAAAAGTAAAGTCATGAATTGTGCAACAAGTTGTAGACCAGTGGAAAGGTCTATGAAATCCCTTTCGGGGACTGGAAGCCGCAGATTTTTGCGGGGCTTGTTTGGAGTGATATCACCATTCAAAACAAGTCAAATGCAGTTGGGTGGAAAATCATGCGAATAACTTTGCATTGAAATATCTCAAGAACTAGATGCCACAGATACTTTTTGTCTTTAGCTGTGGATATGTATTGAACAGACCTTTCCTTTGATGTATCTATCGATGGGTTTGGGAAACATTGTTGAAAATGTAATTTTTTTCGAAGGGGTTAGCCTTGTTTTTTTTTCTAAAATGTTGAAAAAATTAAAGCCGTGAATTGTGCAACAAGTTGTACACCAGTGGAAAGGTCTGTGAAATCCCTTTCGAGGACTGGCAGCCGCAGATTTTTGCGGGGCTTGGTTGCAGAGATATCACCATCCAAAACAAGTCAAATGTAGTTGGGTGGAAAATCATGCGAATAAATTTGAATTGAAATATCTCAAGAACCAGATGCCACAGACACTTTTTGTCTTCAGCTGTGGATAGGTATTGAACAGGCCTTTACTTTGATGTATCTATCGATGGGTTTGGGAAACATTGTTGAAAATGTAATTTTTTTCGGCAAGGGGTTAGCCTTGATTTTTTTCTAAAATGTTGAAAAAATTAAAGTCGTGAATTGTGCAACAAGTTGTACACCAGTGGAAAGGTCTGTGAAATTCCTTTCGAGTACTGTCAGCCGCAGATTTATGCGGGGCTTGGTTGCAGAGATATCACCATCCAAAACAAGTCAAATGCAGTTGGGTGGAAAATCATGCGAATAACTTTGAATTGAAATATCTCAAGAACCAGATGTCACATATACTTTTTGTCTTCAGCTGTGGATATGTATTGAACAGACCCTTCTTTTGATGTATCTATCGATGGGTTTGGGAAACATTGTTGAAAATGTAATTTTTTTCGGCAAGGGGTTAGCCCTGTTTTTTTTCTAAAATGTTGAAAAAAGTAAAGTCATGAATTGTGCAACAAGTTGTAGACCAGTGGAAAGGTCTATGAAATCCCTTTCGGGGACTGGAAGCCGCAGATTTTTGCGGGGCTTGGTTGCAGAGATATCACCATCCAAAACAAGTCAAATGCAGTTGGGTGGAAAATCATGCGAATAACTTTGAATTGAAATATCTCATGAACCAGATGTCACAGATACTTTTTGTCTTCAGCTGTGGATATGTATTGAACAGACCCTTCTTTTGATGTATCTATCGATGGGTTTGGGAAACATTGTTGAAAATGTAATTTTTTTCGGCAAGGGGTTAGCCCTGTTTTTTTTCTAAAATGTTGAAAAAAGTAAAGTAATGAATTGTGCAACAAGTTGTAGACCAGTGGAAAGGTCTATGAAATCCCTTTCGGGGACTGGAAGCCGCAGATTTTTGCGGGGCTTGTTTGGAGTGATATCACCATTCAAAACAAGTCAAATGCAGTTGGGTGGAAAATCATGCGAATAACTTTGAATTGAAATATCTCAAGAACCAGATGCCACAGACACTTTTTGTCTTCAGCTGTGGATAGGTATTGAACAGGCCTTTACTTTGATGTATCTATCGATGGGTTTGGGAAACATTGTTGAAAATGTAATTTTTTTCGGCAAGGGGTTAGCCTTGATTTTTTTCTAAAATGTTGATAAAATTAAAGTCGTGAATTGTGCAACAAGTTGTACACCAGTGGAAAGGTCTGTGAAATTCCTTTCGAGTACTGTCAGCCGCAGATTTATGCGGGGCTTGGTTGCAGAGATATCACCATCCAAAACAAGTCAAATGCAGTTGGGTGGAAAATCATGCGAATAACTTTGAATTGAAATATCTCGAGAACCAGATGTCACATATACTTTTTGTCTTCAGCTGTGGATATGTATTGAACAGACCCTTCTTTTGATGTATCTATCGATGGGTTTGGGAAACATTGTTGAAAATGTAATTTTTTTCGGCAAGGGGTTAGCCCTGTTTTTTTTCTAAAATGTTGAAAAAAGTAAAGTCATGAATTGTGCAACAAGTTGTAGACCAGTGGAAAGGTCTATGAAATCCCTTTCGGGGACTGGAAGCCGCAGATTTTTGCGGGGCTTGGTTGCAGAGATATCACCATCCAAAACAAGTCAAATGCAGTTGGGTGGAAAATCATGCGAATAACTTTGAATTGAAATATCTCAAGAACCAGATGCCACAGATACTTTTTGTCTTCAGCTATGGATAGGTATTGAACAGACCTTTCTTTTGATGTATCTATCGATGGGTTTGGGAAACATTGTTGAAAATGTAATTTTTTTCGGCAAGGGGTTAGCCTTGATTTTTTTCTAAAATGTTGAAAAAATTAAAGTCGTGAATTGTGCAACAAGTTGTACACCAGTGGAAAGGTCTGTGAAATCCCTTTCGAGGACTGGCAGCCGCAGATTTTTGCGGGGCTTGGTTGCAGAGATATCACCATCCAAAACAAGTCAAATGTAGTTGGGTGGAAAATCATGCGAATAAATTTGAATTGAAATATCTCAAGAACCAGATGCCACAGACACTTTTTGTCTTCAGCTGTGGATAGGTATTGAACAGGCCTTTCTTTTGATGTATCTATCGATGGGTTTGGGAAACATTGTTGAAAATGTAATTTTTTTCGGCAAGGGGTTAGCCTTGATTTTTTTCTAAAATGTTGAATAAATTAAAGTCGTGAATTGTGCAACAAGTTGTACACCAGTGGAAAGGTCTGTGAAATCCCTTTCGAGGACTGGCAGCCGCAGATTTTTGCGGGGCTTGATTGCAGATATATCACCATCAGAAACAAGTCAAATGCAGTTGGGTGGAAAAACATGCGAATAACTTTGCATTGAAATATCTCAAGAACCAGATGCCACAGATACTTTTTGTTTTCAGCTATGGATAGGTATTGAACAGACCTTTCCTTTGATGTATCAATCGATGGGTTTGGGAAACATTGTTGAAAATGTAATTTTTTTCGGCAAGGGGTTAGCCTTGTTTTTTTTTCTAAAATGTTGAAAAAATTAAAGTCGTGAATTGTGCAACAAGTTGTACACCAGTGGAAAGGTCTGTGAAATCCCTTTCGAGGACTGGCAGCCGCAGATTTTTGCGCGGCTTGGTTGCAGATATATCACCATCCGAAACAAGTCAAATGCAGTTGGTTGGAAAATCATGCGAATAACTTTGAATTGAAATATCTCAAGAACCAGATGCCACAGATACTTTTTGTCTTAAGGTTAGCCTTGATTTTTTTCTAAAATGTTGAAAAAATTAAAGTCGTGAATTGTGCAACAAGTTGCACACCAGTGGAAAGGTCTGTGAAATCCCTTTCGAGGACTGGCAGCCGCAGATTTTTTCGGGGCTTGGTTGCAGAGATATCACCATCCAAAACAAGTCAAATGCAGTTGGGTGGAAAATCATGCGAATAATTTTGGATTTATATATCTCAAGAACCAGATGCCACAGACACTTTTTGTCTTCAGCTGTGGATAGGTATTGAACATACCTTTCTTTTGATGTATCTATCGATGGGTTTGGGAAACATTGTTGAAAATGTAATTTTTTTCGGCAAGGGAGCCTTGATTTTTTTCTAAAATGTTGAAAAAATTAAAGTCGTGAATTGTGCAACAAGTTGTACACCAGTGGAAAGGTCTGTGAAATCCCTTTCGAGAACTGGCAGCCGCAGATTTTTGCGGGGCTTGGTTGCAGAGATATCACCATCCAAAACAAGTCAAATGCAGTTGGGTGGAAAATCATGCGAATAACTTTGCATTGAAATATCTCAAGAACCAGATGCCACAGATACTTTTTGTCTTCAGCTGTGGATAGGTATTGAACAGACCTTTCCTTTGATGTATCTATCGATGGGTTTGGGAAACATTGTTGAAAATGTAATTTTTTTCGAAGGGGTTAGCCTTGTTTTTTTTCTAAAATGTTGAAAAAATTAAAGCCGTGAATTGTGCAACAAGTTGTACACCAGTGGAAAGGTCTGTGAAATCCCTTTCGAGGACTGGCAGCCGCAGATTTTTGCGGGGCTTGGTTGCAGAGATATCACCATCCAAAACAAGTCAAATGTAGTTGGGTGGAAAATCATGCGAATAAATTTGAATTGAAATATCTCAAGAACCAGATGCCACAGACACTTTTTGTCTTCAGCTGTGGATAGGTATTGAACAGGCCTTTCCTTTGATGTATCTATCGATGGGTTTGGGAAACATTGTTGAAAATGTAATTTTTTTCGGCAAGGGGTTAGCCTTGATTTTTTTCTTAAATGTTGAAAAAATTAAAGTCGTGAATTGTGCAACAAGTTGTACACCAGTGGAAAGGTCTGTGAAATCCCTTTCGAGAACTGGCAGCCGCAGATTTTTGCGGGGCTTGGTTGCAGAGATATCACCATCCAAAACAAGTCAAATGCAGTTGGGTGGAAAATCATGCGAATAACTTTGCATTGAAATATCTCAAGAACCAGATGCCACAGATACTTTTTGTCTTCAGCTGTG
Organism: Philhelius pedissequus; assembly: GCA_910595825.1. Lineage (NCBI taxonomy): Eukaryota > Metazoa > Arthropoda > Insecta > Diptera > Syrphidae > Philhelius > Philhelius pedissequus. The sequence continues at coordinate 81,318,544 of OU343160.1, read as the reverse complement.
GATAGGTATTGAACAGACCTTTCCTTTGATGTATCTATCGATGGGTTTGGGAAACATTGTTGAAAATGTAATTTTTTTCGAAGGGGTTAGCCTTGTTTTTTTTCTAAAATGTTGAAAAAATTAAAGCCGTGAATTGTGCAACAAGTTGTACACCAGTGGAAAGGTCTGTGAAATCCCTTTCGAGGACTGGCAGCCGCAGATTTTTGCGGGGCTTGGTTGCAGAGATATCACCATCCAAAACAAGTCAAATGTAGTTGGGTGGAAAATCATGCGAATAAATTTGAATTGAAATATCTCAAGAACCAGATGCCACAGACACTTTTTGTCTTCAGCTGTGGATAGGTATTGAACAGGCCTTTCCTTTGATGTATCTATCGATGGGTTTGGGAAACATTGTTGATGTAATTTTTTTCGGCAAGGGGTTAGCCTTGATTTTTTTCTAAAATGTTGAAAAAATTAAAGTCGTGAATTGTGCAACAAGTTGTACACCAGTGGAAAGGTCTGTGAAATCCCTTTCGAGGACTGGCAGCCGCAGATTTTTGCGGGGCTTGGTTGCAGATATATCACCATCAGAAACAAGTCAAATGCAGTTGGGTGGAAAATCATGCGAATAACTTTGAATTGAAATATCTCAGGAACCAGATGCCACAGATACTTTTTGTCTTCAGCTGTGGATAGGTATTGAACAGACCTTTGTTTTGATGTATCTATCGATGGGTTTGGGAAACATTGTTGAAAATGTAATTTTTTTCGGCAAGGGGTTAGCCTTGAATTTTTTCTAAAATGTTGAAAAAATTAAAGTCGTGAATTGTGCAACAAGTTGCACACCAGTGAAAAGGTCTGTGAAATCCCTTTCGAGGACTGGCAGTCGCAGATTTTTGCGGGGCTTGGTTGCAGAGATATCACCATCCAAACAAGTCAAATGCAGTTGGCTGGAAAATCATGCGAATAACTTTGAATTGAAATATCTCAAGAAACAGATGTCACAGATACTTTTTGTCTTCAGCTGTGGATAGGTATTGAACAGACCTTTCTTTTGATGTATCTATCGATGGGTTTGGGAAACATTGTTGAAAATGTAATTTTTTTCGGCAAGGGGTTAGCCTTAATTTTTTTCTAAAATGTTGAAAAAAATAAAGTCGTGAATTGTGCAACAAGTTGTACACCAGTGGAAAGGTCTGTGAAATCCCTTTCGAGGACTGGCAGCCGCAGATTTTTGCGCGGCGCTTGGTTGCAGATATATCACCATCCGAAACAAGTCAAATGCAGTTGGTTGGAAAATCATGCCAAGAACTTTGAATTGAAATATCTCAAGAACCAGATGCCACAGATACTTTTTGTCTTAAGGTTAGCCTTGATTTTTTTCTAAAATATTGAAAAAATTAAAGTCGTGAATTGTGCAACAAGTTGCACACCAGTGGAAAGGTCTGTGAAATCCCTTTCGAGGACTGGCAGCCGCAGATTTTTGCGCGGCTTGGTTGCAGATATATCACCATCCGAAACAAGTCAAATGCAGTTGGTTGGAAAATCATGCGAATAAATTTGAATTGAAATATCTCAAGAACCAGATGTCACAGATACTTTTTGTCTTCAGCTGTGGATAGGTATTGAACAGACCTTTCCTTTGATGTATCAATCGATGGGTTTGGGAAACATTGTTGAAAATGTAATTTTTTTCGGCAAGGGGTTAGCTTTGTTTTTTTTTCTAAAATGTTGAAAAAATTAAAGTCGTGAATTGTGCAACAAGTTGTACACCAGTGGAAAGGTCTGTGAAATCCCTTTCGAGGACTGGCAGCCGCAGATTTTTGCGCGGCTTGGTTGCATATATATCACCATCCGCAACAAGTCAAATGCAGTTGGTTGGAAAATCATGCGAATAACTTTGAATTGAAATATCTCAAGAACCAGATGCCACAGATACTTTTTGTCTTAAGGTTAGCCTTGATTTTTTTCTAAAATGTTGAAAAAAATAAAGTCGTGAATTGTGCAACAAGTTGCACACCAGTGGAAAGGTCTGTGAAATCCCTTTCGAGGACTGGCAGCCGCAGATTTTTGCGGGGCTTGGTTGCAGAGATATCACCATCCAAAACAAGTCAAATGCAGTTGGGTGGAAAATCATGCGAATAACTTTGAATTGAAATATCTCAGGAACCAGATGCCACAGATACTTTTTGTCTTCAGCTGTGGATAGGTATTGAACAGACCTTTGTTTTGATGTATCTATCGATGGGTTTGGGAAACATTGTTGAAAATGTAATTTTTTTCGGCAAGGGGTTAGCCTTGATTTTTTTCTAAAATGTTGAAAAAATTAAAGTCGTGAATTGTGCAACAAGTTGCACACCAGTGGAAAGGTCTGTGAAATCCCTTTCGAGGACTGGCAGTCGCAGATTTTTGCGGGGCTTGGTTGCAGAGATATCACCATCCAAACAAGTCAAATGCAGTTGGGTGGAAAATCATGCGAATAACTTTGAATTGAAATATCTCAAGAACCAGATGTCACAGATACTTTTTGTCTTCAGCTGTGGATAGGTATTGAACAGACCTTTCTTTTGATGTATCTATCGATGGGTTTGGGAAACATTGTTGAAAATGTAATTTTTTTCGGCAAGGGGTTAGCCTAGTTTTTTTCCAAAATGTTGAAAAAAGTAAAGTCATGAATTGTGCAACAAGTTGTACACCAGTGGAAAGGTCTGTGAAATCCCTTTCGAGGACTGGCAGCCGCAGATTTTTGCGCGGCTTGGTTGCAGATATATCACCATCCGAAACAAGTCAAATGCAGTTGGTTGGAAAATCATGCGAATAACTTTGAATTGAAATATCTCAAGAACCAGATGCCACAGATACTTTTTGTCTTAAGGTTAGCCTTGATTTTTTTCTAAAATGTTGAAAAAATTAAAGTCGTGAATTGTGCAACAAGTTGTACACCAGTGGAAAGGTCTGCCCTTTCGAGAACTGGCAGCCGCAGATTTTTGCGGGGCTTGGTTGCAGAGATATCACCATACAAAACAAGTCAAATGCAGTTGGGTGGAAAATCATGCGAATAAATTTGAATTGAAATATCTCAATAACCAGATGTCACAGATACTTTTTGTCTTCAGCTGTGGATATGTATTGAACAGACCTTTCTTTTGATATATCTATCGATGGGTTTGGGAAACATTGTTGAAAATGTAATTTTTTTCGGCAAGGGGTTAGTCCTGTTTTTTTTCTAAAATATTGAAAAGAGTAAAGTCATGAATTGTGCAACAAGTTGTACACCAGCGGAAAGGTCTATGAAATCCCTTTCGAGGACTGGAAGCCGCAGATTTTTGCGGGGCTTGGTTGCGGAGATATCACCATCCAAAACAAGTCAAATGCAGTTGGGTGGAAAATCGTGCGAATAAATTTGGATTGAAATATCTCAAGAACCAGATGTCACAGATACTTTTTGCCTTCAGCTGTGGATAGGTATTGAACAGACCTTTCTTTTGATGTATCTATCGATGGGTTTGGGAAACATTGTTGAAAATGTAATTTTTTTCGGCAAGGGGTTAGCCTGATTTTTTTCTAAAATGTTGAAAAAATTAAAGTCGTGAATTGTGCAACAAGTTGTACACCAGTGGAAAGGTCTGTGAAATCCCTTTCGAGGACTGGCAGCCGCAGATTTTTGCGGGGCTTAGTTGCAGAGATATCACCATCCAAAACAAGTCAAATGCAGTTGGGTGGAAAATCAAGCGAATAACTTTGAATTGAAATATCTCAAGAACCAGATGCCACAGATACCTTTTGTCTTCAGCTGTGGATAGGTATTGAACAGACCTTTCCTTTGATGTATCTATCGATGGGTTTGGGAAACATTGTAGAAAATGTAATTTTTTTCGGCAAGGGGTTAGCCTTCATTTTTTTCTAAAATGTTGAAAAAATTAAAGTCGTGAATTGTGCAACAAGTTGTACACCAGTGGAAAGGTCTGTGAAATCCCTTTCGAGGACTGGCAGCCGCAGATTTTTGCGCGGCGCTTGGTTGCAGATATATCACCATCCGAAACAAGTCAAATGCAGTTGGTTGGAAAATCATGCCAAAAACTTTGAATTGAAATATCTCAAGAACCAGATGCCACAGATACTTTTTGTCTTAAGGTTAGCCTTGATTTTTTTCTAAAATATTGAAAAAATTAAAGTCGTGAATTGTGCAACAAGTTGCACACCAGTGGAAAAGGTCTGTGAAATCCCTTTCGAGGACTGGCAGCCGCAGATTTTTGCGGGGCTTGGTTGCAGAGATATCACCATTCAAAACAAGTCAAATGCAGTTGGGTGGAAAATCATGCGAATAACTTTGAATTGAAATATCTCAGGAACCAGATGCCACAGATACTTTTTGTCTTCAGCTGTGGATAGGTATTGAACAGACCTTTGTTTTGATGTATCTATCGATGGGTTTGGGAAACATTGTTGAAAATGTAATTTTTTTCGGCAAGGGGTTAGCCTTGATTTTTTTCTAAAATGTTGAAAAAATTAAAGTCGTGAATTGTGCAACAAGTTGTACACCAGTGGAAAGGTCTGTGAAATCCCTTTCGAGGACTGGCAGCCGCAGATTTTTGCGCGGCTTGGTTGCAGATATATCACCATCCGAAACAAGTCAAATGCAGTTGGTTGGAAAATCATGCGAATAACTTTGAATTGAAATATCTCAAGAACCAGATGCCACAGATACTTTTTGTCTTAAGGTTAGCCTTGATTTTTTTCTAAAATGTTGAAAAAATTAAAGTCGTGAATTGTGCAACAAGTTGTACACCAGTGGAAAGGTCTGCCCTTTCGAGAACTGGCAGCCGCAGATTTTTGCGGGGCTTGGTTGCAGAGATATCACCATACAAAACAAGTCAAATGCAGTTGAATGGAAAATCATGCGAATAAATTTGAATTGAAATATCTCAATAACCAGATGTCACAGATACTTTTTGTCTTCAGCTGTGGATATGTATTGAACAGACCTTTCTTTTGATATATCTATCGATGGGTTTGGGAAACATTGTTGAAAATGTAATTTTTTTCGGCAAGGGGTTAGTCCTGTTTTTTTTTCTAAAATATTGAAAAGAGCAAAGTCATGAATTGTGCAACAAGTTGTACACCAGCGGAAAGGTCTATGAAATCCCTTTCGAGGACTGGAAGCCGCAGATTTTTGCGGGGCTTGGTTGCGGAGATATCACCATCCAAAACAAGTCAAATGCAGTTGGGTGGAAAATCGTGCGAATAAATTTGGATTGAAATATCTCAAGAACCAGATGTCACAGATACTTTTTGCCTTCAGCTGTGGATAGGTATTGAACAGACCTTTCTTTTGATGTATCTATCGATGGGTTTGGGAAACATTGTTGAAAATGTAATTTTTTTCGGCAAGGGGTTAGCCTGATTTTTTTCTAAAATGTTGAAAAAATTAAAGTCGTGAATTGTGCAACAAGTTGTACACCAGTGGAAAGGTCTGTGAAATCCCTTTCGAGGACTGGCAGCCGCAGATTTTTGCTGGGCTTGGTTGCAGAGATATCACCATCCAAAACAAGTCAAATGCAGTTGGGTGGAAAATCTTGCGAATAAATTTGAATTGAAATATCTCAAGAACCAGATGTCACAGATACTTTTTGTCTTCAGCTGTGGATAGGTATTGAACAGACCTTTCTTTTGATGTATCTATCGACGGGTTTGGGAAACATTGTTGAAAATTTAATTTGAATTGAAATATCTCAAGAACCAGATGTCCCAGATACTTTTTGTCTTCAGCTGTGGATAGGTATTGAACAGACCTTTCCTTTGATGTATCTATCGATGGGTTTGGGAAACATTGTTGAAAATGTAATTTTTTTCGGCAAGGGGTTAGCCTTGATTTTTTTCTAAAATGTTGAAAAAATTAAAGTCGTGAATTGTGCAACAAGTTGCACACCAGTGGAAAGGTCTGTGAAATCCCTTTCGAGGACTGGCAGTCGCAGATTTTTGCGGGGCTTGGTTGCAGAGATATCACCATCCAAACAAGTCAAATGCAGTTGGCTGGAAAATCATGCGAATAACTTTGAATTGAAATATCTCAAGAACCAGATGTCCCAGATACTTTTTGTCTTCAGCTGTGGATAGGTATTGAACAGACCTTTCCTTTGATGTATCTATCGATGGGTTTGGGAAACATTGTTGAAAATGTAATTTTTTTCGGCGAGGGGTTAGCCTTGATTTTTTTCTAAAATGTTGAAAAAATTAAAGTCGTGAATTGTGCAACAAGTTGCACACCAGTGGAAAGGTCTGTGAAATCCCTTTCGAGGACTGGCAGTCGCAGATTTTTGCGGGGCTTGGTTGCAGAGATATCACCATCCAAACAAGTCAAATGCAGTTGGCTGGAAAATCATGCGAATAACTTTGAATTGAAATATCTCAAGAACCAGATGTCCCAGATACTCTTTGTCTTCAGCTGTGGATAGGTATTGAACAGACCTTTCTTTTGATGTATCTTACGATGGGTTTGGGAAACATTGTTGAAAATGTAATTTTTTTCGGCAAGGGGTTAGCCTTAATTTTTTTCTAAAATGTTGAAAAAATTAAAGTCGTGAATTGTGCAACAAGTTGTACACCAGTGGAAAGGTCTGTGAAATCCCTTTCGAGGACTGGCAGCCGCAGATTTTTGCGGGGCTTGGTTGCAGAGATATCACCATCCAAAACAAGTCAAATGCAGTTGGGTGGAAAATTATGCGAATAACTTTGAATTGAAATATCTCAAGAACCAGATGCCACAGATACTTTTTGTCTTAAGGTTAGCCTTGATTTTTTTCTAAAATGTTGAAAAAATTAAAGTCGTGAATTGTGCAACAAGTTGCACACCAGTGGAAAGGTCTGTGAAATCCCTTTCGAGGACTGGCAGCCGCAGATTTTTGCGCGGCTTGGTTGCAGATATATCACCATCCGAAACAAGTCAAATGCAGTTGGTTGGAAAATCATGCGAATAAATTTGAATTGAAATATCTCAAGAACCAGATGTCACAGATACTTTTTGTCTTCAGCTGTGGATAGGTATTGAACAGACCTTTCCTTTGATGTATCAATCGATGGGTTTGGAAAACATTGTTGAAAATGTAATTTTTTTCGGCAAGGGGTTAGCTTTGTTTTTTTTTCTAAAATGTTGAAAAAATTAAAGTCGTGAATTGTGCAACAAGTTGTACACCAGTGGAAAGGTCTGTGAAATCCCTTTCGAGGACTGGCAGCCGCAGATTTTTGCGCGGCTTGGTTGCATATATATTACCATCCGAAACAAGTCAAATGCAGTTGGTTGGAAAATCATGCGAATAACTTTGAATTGAAATATCTCAAGAACCAGATGCCACAGATACTTTTTGTCTTAAGGTTAGCCTTGATTTTTTTCTAAAATGTTGAAAAAATTAAAGTCGTGAATTGTGCAACAAGTTGCACACCAGTGGAAAGGTCTGTGAAATCCCTTTCGAGAACTGGCAGCCGCAGATTTTTGCGGGGCTTGGCTGCAGAGATATCACCATCCAAAACAAGTCAAATGCAGTTGGGTGGAAAATCATGCGAATAACTTTGAATTGAAATATCTCAAGAACCAGATGTCACAGATACTTTTTGTCTTCAGCTGTGGATAGGTATTGAAGAGACCTTTCCTTTGTTGTATCTATCGATGGGTTTGGGAAACATTGTTGAAAATGTAATTTTTTTCGAAGGGGTTAGCCTTGTTTTTTTTCTAAAATGTTGAAAAAATTAAAGTCGTGAATTGTGCAACAAGTTGTACACCAGTGGAAAGGTATGTGAAATCCCCTTCGAGGACTGGCAGCCGCAGATTTTTGCGGGGCTTGGTTGCAGATATATCACCATCCAAAACAAGTCAAGTGCAGTTGGGTGGAAAATCATGCGAATAACTTTGAATTGAAATATCTCAGGAACCAGATGCCACAGATACTTTTTGTCTTCAGCTGTGGATAGGTATTGAACAGACCTTTGTTTTGATGTATCTATCGATGGGTTTGGGAAACATTGTTGAAAATGTAATTTTTTTCGGCAAGGGGTTAGCCTTGATTTTTTTCTAAAATGTTGAAAAAATTAAAGTCGTGAATTGTGCAACAAGTTGTACACCAGTGGAAAGGTCTGTGAAATCCCTTTCGAGAACTGGCAGTCGCAAATTTTTGCGGGGCATGGTTGCAGAGATATCACCATCCAAACAAGTCAAATGCAGTTGGGTGGAAAATCATGCGAATAACTTTGAATTGAAATATCTCAAGAACCAGATGTCACAGATACTTTTTGTCTTCAGCTGTGGATAGGTATTGAACAGATCTTTCTTTTGATGTATCTATCGATGGGTTTGGGAAACATTGTTGAAAATGTAATTTTTTTCGGCAAGGGGTTAGCCTTGTTTTTTTCTAAAATGTTGAAAAAAGTAAAGTCATGAATTGTGCAACAAGTTGTAAACCAGTGGAAAGGTCTGTGAAATCCCTTTCGAGGACTGGCAGCCGCAGATTTTTGCGCGGCGCTTGGTTGCAGATATATCACCATCCGAAACAAGTCAAATGCAGTTGGTTGGAAAATCATGCGAAAAACTTTGAATTGAAATATCTCAAGAACCAGATGCCACAGATACTTTTTGTCTTCAGCTGTGGATAGGTATTGAACAGACCTTTCCTTTGATATATCTATCGATGGGTTTGGGAAACATTGTTGAAAATGTAATTTTTTTCGGCAAGGGGTTAGCCTTGATTTTTTTCTAAAATGTTGAAAAAATTAAAGTCGTGAATTGTGCAACAAGTTGTACACCAGTGGAAAGGTCTGTGAAATCCCTTTCGAGGACTGGCAGCCGCAGATTTTTGCGTGGCTTGGTTGCAGATATATCACCATCCGAAACAAGTCAAATGCAGTTGGTTGGAAAATCATGCGAATAACTTTGAATTGAAATATCTCAAGAACCAGATGCCACAGATACTTTTTGTCTTAAGGTTAGCCTTGATTTTTTTCTAAAATGTTGAAAAAATTAAAGTCGTGAATTGTGCAACAAGTTGCACACCAGTGGAAAGGTCTATGAAATCCCTTTCGAGGACTGGCAGCCGCAGATTTTTGCGGGGCTTGGTTGCAGAGATATCACCATCCAAAACAAGTCAAATGCAGTTGGGTGGAAAATCATCCGAATAACTTTGAATTGAAATATCTCAGGAACCAGATGCCACAGATACTTTTTGTCTTCAGCTGTGGATAGGTATTGAACAGACCTTTGTTTTGATGTATCTATCGATGGGTTTGGGAAACATTGTTGAAAATGTAATTTTTTTCGGCAAGGGGTTAGCCGTGATTTTTTTCTAAAATGTTGAAAAAATTAAAGTCGTGAATTGTGCAACAAGTTGTACACCAGTGGAAAGGTCTGTGAAATCCCTTTCGAGAACTGGCAGCCACAGATTTTTGCGGGGCTTGGTTGCAGAGATATCACCATCCAAAACAAGTCAAATGCAGTTGGGTGGAAAATCATGCGAATAATTTTGAATTGAAATATCTCAAGAACCAGATGCCACAGACACTTTTTGTCTTCAGCTGTGGATAGGTATTGAACAGACCTTTCTTTTGATATATCTATCGATGGGTTTGGGAAACATTGTTGAAAATGTAATTTTTTTCGGCAAGGGGTTAGTCCTGTTTTTTTTCTAAAATATTGAAAAGAGTAAAGTCATGAATTGTGCAACAAGTTGTACATCAGTGGAAAGGTCTATGAAAGGCCTTTCGAGGACTGGAAGCCGCAGATTTTTGCGGGGCTTGGTTGCAGAGATATCACCATCCAAAAGAAGTCAAATGCAGTTGGGTGGAAAATCATGCGAATAAATTTGAATTGAAATATCTCAAGAACCAGATGCCACAGATACTTTTTGTCTTCAGCTGTGGATAGGTATTGAACAGACCTTTCCTTTGATGTATTTATCGATGGGTTTGGAAAACATTGTTGAAAATGTAATTTTTTTCGGCAAGGGGTTAGCCTTGATTTTTTTCTAAAATGTTGAAAAAATTAAAGTCGTGAATTGTGCAACAAGTTGTACACCAGTGGAAAGGTCTGTGAAATCCCTTTCGAGGACTGGCAGCCGCAGATTTTTGCGCGGCTTGGTTGCAGATATATCACCATCCGAAACAAGTCAAATGCAGTTGGTTGGAAAATCATGCGAATAACTTTGAATTGAAATATCTCAAGAACCAGATGCCACAGATACTTTTTGTCTTAAGGTTAGCCTTGATTTTTTTCAAAAATGTTGAAAAAATTAAAGTCGTGAACTGTGCAACAAGTTGTACACCAGTGGAAAGGTCTGCCCTTTCGAGAACTGGTAGCCGCAGATTTTTGCGGGGCTTGGTTGCAGAGATATCACCATACAAAACAAGTCAAATGCAGTTGGGTGGAAAATCATGCGAATAACTTTGAATTGAAATATCTCAATAACCAGATGTCACAGATACGTTTTGTCTTCAGCTGTGGATATGTATTGAACAGACCTTTCTTTTGATATATCTATCGATGGGTTTGGGAAACATTGTTGAAAATGTAATTTTTTTCGGCAAGGGGTTAGTCCTGTTTTTTTTTCTAAAATATTGAAAAGAGTAAAGTCATGAATTGTGCAACAAGTTGTACACCAGCGGAAAGGTCTATGAAATCCCTTTCGAGGACTGGAAGCCGCAGATTTTTGCGGGGCTTGGGTCCGGAGATATCACCATCCAAAACAAGTCAAATGCAGTTGGGTGGAAAATCATGCGAATAACTTTGAATTGAAATATCTCAATAACCAGATGTCACAGATACGTTTTGTATTCAGCTGTGGATATGTATTGAACAGACCTTTCTTTTGATATATCTATCGATGGGTTTGGGAAACATTGTTGAAAATGTAATTTTTTTCGGCAAGGGGTTAGTCCTGTTTTTTTTCTAAAATATTGAAAAGAGTAAAGTCATGAATTGTGCAACAAGTTGTACACCAGCGGAAAGGTCTGTGAAATCCCTTTCGAGGACTGGCAGCCGCAGATTTTTGCGCGGCTTGGTTGCAGAGATATCACCATCCAAAAGAAGTCAAATGCAGTTGGGTGGAAAATCATGCGAATAAATTTGAATTGAAATATCTCAAGAACCAGATGCCACAGATACTTTTTGTCTTCAGCTGTGGATAGGTATTGAACAGACCTTTCCTTTGATGTATTTATCGATGGGTTTGGAAAACATTGTTGAAAATGTAATTTTTTTCGGCAAGGGGTTAGCCTTGATTTTTTTCTAAAATGTTGAAAAAATTAAAATCGTGAGTTGTGCAACAAGTTGTACACCAGTGGAAAGGTCTGTGAAATCCCTTTCGAGAACTGGCAGCCGCAGATTTTTGCGGGGCTTGGTTGCAGAGATATCACCATACAAAACAAGTCAAATGCAGTTGGGTGGAAAATCATGCGAATAACTTTGAATTGAAATATCTCAATAACCAGATGTCACAGATACTTTTTGTCTTCAGCTGTGGATATGTATTGAACAGACCTTTCTTTTGATATATCTATCGATGGGTTTGGGAAACATTGTTGAAAATGTAATTTTTTTCGGCAAGGGGTTAGTCCTGTTTTTTTTCTAAAATATTGAAAAGAGTAAAGTCATGAATTGTGCAACAAGTTGTACATCAGTGGAAAGGTCTATGAAAGGCCTTTCGAGGACTGGAAGCCGCAGATTTTTGCGGGGCTTGGTTGCAGAGATATCACCATCCAAAAGAAGTCAAATGCAGTTGGGTGGAAAATCATGCGAATAAATTTGAATTGAAATATCTCAAGAACCAGATGCCACAGATACTTTTTGTCTTCAGCTGTGGATAGGTATTGAACAGACCTTTCCTTTGATGTATTTATCGATGGGTTTGGAAAACATTGTTGAAAATGTAATTTTTTTCGGCAAGGGGTTAGCCTTGATTTTTTTCTAAAATGTTGAAAAAATTAAAGTCGTGAATTGTGCAACAAGTTGTACACCAGTGGAAAGGTCTGTGAAATCCCTTTCGAGGACTGGCAGCCGCAGATTTTTGCGCGGCTTGGTTGCAGATATATCACCATCCGAAACAAGTCAAATGCAGTTGGTTGGAAAATCATGCGAATAACTTTGAATTGAAATATCTCAAGAACCAGATGCCACAGATACTTTTTGTCTTAAGGTTAGCCTTGATTTTTTTCAAAAATGTTGAAAAAATTAAAGTCGTGAACTGTGCAACAAGTTGTACACCAGTGGAAAGGTCTGCCCTTTCGAGAACTGGTAGCCGCAGATTTTTGCGGGGCTTGGTTGCAGAGATATCACCATACAAAACAAGTCAAATGCAGTTGGGTGGAAAATCATGCGAATAACTTTGAATTGAAATATCTCAATAACCAGATGTCACAGATACGTTTTGTCTTCAGCTGTGGATATGTATTGAACAGACCTTTCTTTTGATATATCTATCGATGGGTTTGGGAAACATTGTTGAAAATGTATTTTTTTTCGGCAAGGGGTTAGTCCTGTTTTTTTTTCTAAAATATTGAAAAGAGTAAAGTCATGAATTGTGCAACAAGTTGTACACCAGCGGAAAGGTCTATGAAATCCCTTTCGAGGACTGGAAGCCGCAGATTTTTGCGGGGCTTGGGTCCGGAGATATCACCATCCAAAACAAGTCAAATGCAGTTGGGTGGAAAATCATGCGAATAACTTTGAATTGAAATATCTCAATAACCAGATGTCACAGATACGTTTTGTCTTCAGCTGTGGATATGTATTGAACAGACCTTTCTTTTGATGTATCTATCGATGGGTTTGGGAAACATTGTTGAAAATGTAATTTTTTTCGGCAAGGGGTTAGCCTTGATTTTTTTCTAAAATGTTGAAAAAATTAAAGTCGTGAATTGTGCAACAAGTTGTACACCAGTGGAAAGGTCTGCGAAATCCCTTTCGAGAACTGGCAGCCGCAGATTTTTGCGGGGCTTGGCTGCAGAGATATCACCATCCAAAACAAGTCAAATGCAGTTGGGTGGAAAATCATGCGAATAACTTTGAATTGAAATATCTCAAGAACCAGATGTCACAGATACTTTTTGTCTTCAGCTGTGGATAGGTATTGAAGAGACCTTTCCTTTGTTGTATCTATCGATGGGTTTGGGAAACATTGTTGAAAATGTAATTTTTTTCGAAGGGGTTAGCCTTGTTTTTTTTCTAAAATGTTGAAAAAATTAAAGTCGTGAATTGTGCAACAAGTTGTACACCAGTGGAAAGGTATGTGAAATCCCCTTCGAGGACTGGCAGCCGCAGATTTTTGCGGGGCTTGGTTGCAGATATATCACCATCCAAAACAAGTCAAATGCAGTTGGGTGGAAAATCATGCGAATAACTTTGAATTGAAATATCTCAGGAACCAGATGCCACAGATACTTTTTGTCTTCAGCTGTGGATAGGTATTGAACAGACCTTTGTTTTGATGTATCTATCGATGGGTTTGGGAAACATTGTTGAAAATGTAATTTTTTTCGGCAAGGGGTTAGCCTTGATTTTTTTCTAAAATGTTGAAAAAATTAAAGTCGTGAATTGTGCAACAAGTTGTACACCAGTGGAAAGGTCTGTGAAATCCCTTTCGAGGACTGGCAGTCGCAAATTTTTGCGGGGCATGGTTGCAGAGATATCACCATCCAAACAAGTCAAATGCAGTTGGGTGGAAAATCATGCGAATAACTTTGAATTGAAATATCTCAAGAACCAGATGTCACAGATACTTTTTGTCTTCAGCTGTGGATAGGTATTGAACAGATCTTTCTTTTGATGTATCTATCGATGGGTTTGGGAAACATTGTTGAAAATGTAATTTTTTTCGGCAAGGGGTTAGCCTTGTTTTTTTCTAAAATGTTGAATAAAGTAAAGTCATGAATTGTGCAACAAGTTGTAAACCAGTGGAAAGGTCTGTGAAATCCCTTTCGAGGACTGGCAGCCGCAGATTTTTGCGCGGCGCTTGGTTGCAGATATATCACCATCCGAAACAAGTCAAATGCAGTTGGTTGGAAAATCATGCGAAAAACTTTGAATTGAAATATCTCAAGAACCAGATGCCACAGATACTTTTTGTCTTCAGCTGTGGATAGGTATTGAACAGACCTTTCCTTTGATATATCTATCGATGGGTTTGGGAAACATTGTTGAAAATGTAATTTTTTTCGGCAAGGGGTTAGCCTTGATTTTTTTCTAAAATGTTGAAAAAATTAAAGTCGTGAATTGTGCAACAAGTTGTACACCAGTGGAAAGGTCTGTGAAATCCCTTTCGAGGACTGGCAGCCGCAGATTTTTGCGTGGCTTGGTTGCAGATATATCACCATCCGAAACAAGTCAAATGCAGTTGGTTGGAAAATCATGCGAATAACTTTGAATTGAAATATCTCAAGAACCAGATGCCACAGATACTTTTTGTCTTAAGGTTAGCCTTGATTTTTTTCTAAAATGTTGAAAAAATTAAAGTCGTGAATTGTGCAACAAGTTGCACACCAGTGGAAAGGTCTATGAAATCCCTTTCGAGGACTGGCAGCCGCAGATTTTTGCGGGGCTTGGTTGCAGAGATATCACCATCCAAAACAAGTCAAATGCAGTTGGGTGGAAAATCATCCGAATAACTTTGAATTGAAATATCTCAGGAACCAGATGCCACAGATACTTTTTGTCTTCAGCTGTGGATAGGTATTGAACAGACCTTTGTTTTGATGTATCTATCGATGGGTTTGGGAAACATTGTTGAAAATGTAATTTTTTTCGGCAAGGGGTTAGCCTTGATTTTTTTCTAAAATGTTGAAAAAATTAAAGTCGTGAATTGTGCAACAAGTTGTACACCAGTGGAAAGTTCTGTGAAATCCCTTTCGAGAACTGGCAGCCACAGATTTTTGCGGGGCTTGGTTGCAGAGATATCACCATCCAAAACAAGTCAAATGCAGTTGGGTGGAAAATCATGCGAATAATTTTGAATTGAAATATCTCAAGAACCAGATGCCACAGACACTTTTTGTCTTCAGCTGTGGATAGGTATTGAACATACCTTTCTTTTGATGTATCTATCGATGGGTTTGGGAAACATTGTTGAAAATGTAATTTTTTTCGGCAAGGGGTTAGCCTTGATTTTTTTCTAAAATGTTGAAAAAATTAAAATCGTGAGTTGTGCAACAAGTTGTACACCAGTGGAAAGGTCTGTGAAATCCCTTTCGAGAACTGGCAGCCGCAGATTTTTGCGGGGCTTGGTTGCAGAGATATCACCATACAAAACAAGTCAAATGCAGTTGGGTGGAAAATCATGCGAATAACTTTGAATTGAAATATCTCAATAACCAGATGTCACAGATACTTTTTGTCTTCAGCTGTGGATATGTATTGAACAGACCTTTCTTTTGATATATCTATCGATGGGTTTGGGAAACATTGTTGAAAATGTAATTTTTTTCGGCAAGGGGTTAGTCCTGTTTTTTTTCTAAAATATTGAAAAGAGTAAAGTCATGAATTGTGCAACAAGTTGTACATCAGTGGAAAGGTCTATGAAAGGCCTTTCGAGGACTGGAAGCCGCAGATTTTTGCGGGGCTTGGTTGCAGAGATATCACCATCCAAAAGAAGTCAAATGCAGTTGGGTGGAAAATCATGCGAATAAATTTGAATTGAAATATCTCAAGAACCAGATGCCACAGATACTTTTTGTCTTCAGCTGTGGATAGGTATTGAACAGACCTTTCCTTTGATGTATTTATCGATGGGTTTGGAAAACATTGTTGAAAATGTAATTTTTTTCGGCAAGGTGTTAGCCTTGATTTTTTTCTAAAATGTTGAAAAAATTAAAGTCGTGAATTGTGCAACAAGTTGTACACCAGTGGAAAGGTCTGTGAAATCCCTTTCGAGGACTGGCAGCCGCAGATTTTTGCGCGGCTTGGTTGCAGATATATCACCATCCGAAACAAGTCAAATGCAGTTGGTTGGAAAATCATGCGAATAACTTTGAATTGAAATATCTCAAGAACCAGATGCCACAGATACTTTTTGTCTTAAGGTTAGCCTTGATTTTTTTCAAAAATGTTGAAAAAATTAAAGTCGTGAACTGTGCAACAAGTTGTACACCAGTGGAAAGGTCTGCCCTTTCGAGAACTGGTAGCCGCAGATTTTTGCGGGGCTTGGTTGCAGAGATATCACCATACAAAACAAGTCAAATGCAGTTGGGTGGAAAATCATGCGAATAACTTTGAATTGAAATATCTCAATAACCAGATGTCACAGATACGTTTTGTCTTCAGCTGTGGATATGTATTGAACAGACCTTTCTTTTGATATATCTATCGATGGGTTTGGGAAACATTGTTGAAAATGTAATTTTTTTCGGCAAGGGGTTAGTCCTGTTTTTTTTTCTAAAATATTGAAAAGAGTAAAGTCATGAATTGTGCAACAAGTTGTACACCAGCGGAAAGGTCTATGAAATCCCTTTCGAGGACTGGAAGCCGCAGATTTTTGCGGGGCTTGGGTCCGGAGATATCACCATCCAAAACAAGTCAAATGCAGTTGGGTGGAAAATCATGCGAATAACTTTGAATTGAAATATCTCAATAACCAGATGTCACAGATACGTTTTGTCTTCAGCTGTGGATATGTATTGAACAGACCTTTCTTTTGATATATCTATCGATGGGTTTGGGAAACATTGTTGAAAATGTAATTTTTTTCGGCAAGGGGTTAGTCCTGTTTTTTTTCTAAAATATTGAAAAGAGTAAAGTCATGAATTGTGCAACAAGTTGTACACCAGCGGAAAGGTCTATGAAATCTTTTTCGAGGACTGGAAGCCGCAGATTTTTGCGGGGCTTGGGTCCGGAGATATCACCATCCAAAACAAGTCAAATGCAGTTGGGTGGAAAATCATGCGAATAACTTTGAATTGAAATATCTCAAGAACCAGATGCCACAGATACCTTTTGTCTTCAGCTGTGGATAGGTATTGAACAGACCTTTCCTTTGATGTATCTATCGATGGGTTTGGGAAACATTGTAGAAAATGTAATTTTTTTCGGCAAGGGGTTAGCCCTGTTTTTTTTTTCTAAAATGTTGAAAAAAGTAAAGTTATGAATTGTGCAACAAGTTGTACATCAGTGGAAAGGTCTATAAAAGGCCTTTCGAGGACTGGAAGCCGCAGATTTTTGCGGGGCTTGGTTGCAGAGATATCACCATCCAAAACAAGTCAAATGCAGTTGGGTGGAAAATCATGCGAATAAATTTGAATTGAAATATCTCAAGAACCAGATGCCACAGATACTTTTTGTCTTCAGCTGTGGATAGGTATTGAACAGACCTTTCTTTTGATGTATCTATCGACGGGTTTGGGAATCATTGTTGAAAATGTAATTTTTTTCGGCAAGGGGTTAGCCTTGATTTTTTTCTAAAATGTTGAAAAAATTAAAGTCGTGAATTGTGCAACAAGTTGTACACCAGTGGAAAGGTCTGTGAAATCCCTTTCGAGGACTGGCAGCCGCAGATTTTTGCGGGGCTTGGTTGCAGAGATATCACCATCCAAAACAAGTCAAATGCAGTTGGGTGGAAAATCATGCGAATAAATTTGAATTGAAATATCTCAAGAACCAGATGCCACAGATACTTTTTGTCTTCAGCTGTGGATAGGTATTAAACAAACCTTTCTTTTGATGTATCTATCGATGGGTTTGGGAAACATTGTTGAAAATGTAATTTTTTTTGGCAAGGGGTGAGCCTTGATTTTTTTCTAAAATGTTGAAAAAAGTAAAGTCGTGAATTGTACAACAATTTCTACACCAGTGGAAATGTCTGTGAAATCCCTTTCGAGGACTGGAAGCCGCAGATTTTTGCGGGGCTTGGTTGCAGAGATATCACCATCCAAAACAAGTCAAATGCAGTTGGGTGGAAAATCATGCGAATAACTTTGAACTGAAATATCTCAAGAACCAGATGTCACAGATACTTTTTGTCTTCAGCTGTGGATATGTATTGAACAGACCTTTCTTTTGATGTATCTATCGATGGGTTTGGGAAACATAGTTGAAAATGTAATTTTTTTCGGCAAGGGGTTAGCCTTGATTTTTTTCTAAAATGTTGAAAAAATTAAAGTCGTGAATTGTGCAACAAGTTGTACACCAGTGGAAATGTCTGTGAAATCCCTTTCGAAGACTGGCAGCTGCAGATTTTTGCGGGGCTTGGTTGCAGAGATATCACCATCCAAAACAAGTCAAATGCAGTTGGGTGGAAAATCATGCGAATAAATTTGAATTGAAATATCTCAAGAACCAGATGCCACAGATACTTTTTGTCTTCAGCTGTGGATAGGTATTGAACAGACCTTTCCTTTGATGTATTTATCGATGGGTTTGGAAAACATTGTTGAAAATGTAATTTTTTTCGGCAAGGGGTTAGCCTTGATTTTTTTCTAAAATGTTGAAAAAATTAAAGTCGTGAATTGTGCAACAAGTTGTACACCAGTGGAAAGGTCTGTGAAATCCCTTTCGAAGACTGGAAGCCGCAGATTTTTGCGGGGCTTGGTTGCAGAGATATCACCATCCAAAACAAGTCAAATGCAGTTGGGTGGAAAATCATGCGAATAAATTTGAATTGAAATATCTCAAGAACCAGATGTCACAGATACTTTTTGTCTTCAGCTGTGGATAGGTATTAAACAAACCTTTCTTTTGATGTATCTATCGATGGGTTTGGGAAACATTGTTGAAAATGTAATTTTTTTCGGCAAGGGGTTAGCCTTGATTTTTTTCTAAAATGTTGAAAAAATTAAAGTCGTGAATTGTGCAACAAGTTGTACACCAGTGGAAAGGTCTGTAAAATCCCTTTCGAGGACTGGCAGCCGCAGATTTTTGCAGGGCTTGGTTGCAGAGATATCACTATCCAAAACAAGTCAAATGCAGTTGGGTGGAAAATCTTGCGAATAAATTTGAATTGAAATATCTCAAGAACCAGATGTCACAGATACTTTTTGTCTTCAGCTGTGGATAGGTATTGAACAGACCTTTCTTTTAATGTATCTATCGATGGGTTTGGGAAACATTGTTGAAAATGTAATTTTTTTCGGCAAGGGGTTAGCCTTGATTTTTTTCTAAAATGTTGAAAAAAGTAAAGTCGTGAATTGTACAACAATTTCTACACCAGTGGAAAGGTCTGTGAAATCCCTTTCGAGGACTGGCAGCCGCAGATTTTTGCGGGTCTTGGTTGCAGAGATATCACCATCCAAAACAAGTCAAATGCAGTTGGGTGGAAAATCATGCGAATAATTTTGAATTGAAATATCTCAAGAACCAGATGTCACAGATACTTTTTGTCTTCAGCTGTGGATAGGTATTGAACAGACCTTTCTTTTGATGTACCTATCGATGGGTTTGGGAAACATAGTTGAAAATGTAATTTTTTTCGGCAAGGGGTTAGTCGTGAATTGTGCAACAAGTTGTACACCAGTAGAAAGGTCTATGAAATCCCTTTCGAGGACTGGAAGCCGCAGATTTTTGCGGGGCTTGGTTGCAGAGATATCACCATCCAAAACAAGTGAAATGCAGTTGGGTGGAAAATCATGCAAATAACTTTGAATTGAAATATCTCAAGAACCAGATGTCACAGATACTTTTTGTCTTCAGCTGTGGATAGGTATTGAACAGACCTTTCTTTTGATGTATCTATCGATGGGTTTGGGAAACATAGTTGAAAATGTAATTTTTTTCGGCAAGGGGTTAGCCCTGATTTTTTTCTAAAATGTTGAAAAAATTAAAGTCGTGAATTGTGCAACAAGTTGTACACCAGTGGAAATGTCTGTGAAATCCCTTTCGAAGACTGGCAGCTGCAGATTTTTGCGGGGCTTGGTTGCAGAGATATCACCATCCAAAACAAGTCAAATGCAGTTGGGTGGAAAATCATGCGAATAAATTTGAATTGAATTATCTCAAGAACCAGATGCCACAGATACTTTTTGTCTTCAGCTGTGGATAGGTATTAAACAAACCTTTCTTTTGATGTATCTATCGATGGGTTTGGGAAACATTGTTGAAAATGTAATTTTTTTCGGCAAGGGGTTAGCCTTGATTTTTTTCTAAAATGTTGAAAAAAGTAAAGTCGTGAATTGTACAACAATTTCTACACCAGTGGAAAGGTCTGTGAAATCCCTTTCGAGGACTGGCAGCCGCAGATTTTTGCGGGTCTTGGTTGCAGAGATATCACCATCCAAAACAAGTCAAATGCAGTTGGGTGGAAAATCATGCGAATAATTTTGAATTGAAATATCTCAAGAACCAGATGTCACAGATACTTTTTGTCTTCAGCTGTGGATAGGTATTGAACAGACCTTTCTTTTGATGTACCTATCGATGGGTTTGGGAAACATAGTTGAAAATGTAATTTTTTTCGGCAAGGGGTTAGTCGTGAATTGTGCAACAAGTTGTACACCAGTAGAAAGGTCTATGAAATCCCTTTCGAGGACTGGAAGCCGCAGATTTTTGCGGGGCTTGGTTGCAGAGATATCACCATCCAAAACAAGTGAAATGCAGTTGGGTGGAAAATCATGCGAATAACTTTGTATTGAAATATCTCAAGAACCAGATGTCACAGATACTTTTTGTCTTCAGCTGTGGATAGGTATTGAACAGACCTTTCTTTTGATGTATCTATCGACGGGTTTGGGAAACATTGTTGAAAATGTAATTTTTTTCGGCAAGGGGTTAGCCTTGATTTTTTTCTAAAATGTTGAAAAAATTAAAGTCGTGAATTGTGCAACAAGTTGTACACCAGTGGAAAGGTCTGTGAAATCCCTTTCGAGGACTGGCAGCCGCAGATTTTTGCGGGGCTTGGTTGCAGAGATATCACCATCCAAAACAAGTCAAATGCAGTTGGGTGGAAAATCATGCGAATAATTTTGAATTGAAATATCTCAAGAACCAGATGTCACAGATACTTTTTGTCTTCAGCTGTGGATAGGTATTGAACAGACCTTTCTTTTGATGTATCTATCGATGGGTTTGGGAAACATAGTTGAAAATGTAATTTTTTTGGGCAAGGGGTTAGCCTTGATTTTTTTCTAAAATGTTGAAAAAATTAAAGTCGTGAATTATGCAACAAGTTGGACACCAGTGGAAAGGTCTGTGAAATCCCTTTCGAGGACTTGCAGCCGCAGATTTTTGCGGGTCTTGGTTGCAGAGGTATCACCATCCAAAACAAGTCAAATACAGTGGGGTGGAAAATCATGCGAATAACTTTGAATTGAAATATCTCAAGAACCAGATGTCACAGATACTTTTTGTCTTCAGCTGTGGATAGGTATTGAACAGACTTTTCTTTTGATGTATCTATCGACGGGTTTGGGAAACATTGTTGAAAATGTAATTTTTTTCGGCAAGGGGTTAGCCTTGATTTTTTTCTAAAATGTTGAAAAAATTAAAGTCGTGAATTGTGCAACAAGTTGTACACCAGTAGAAAGGTCTATGAAATCCCTTTCGAGGACTGGAAGCCGCAGATTTTTGCGGGGCTTGGTTGCAGAGATATCACCATCCAAAACAAGTGAAATGCAGTTGGGTGGAAAATCATGCGAATAACTTTGTATTGAAATATCTGAAGAACCAGATGTCACAGATACTTTTTGTCTTCAGCTGTGGTTTCTTTTGATGTATCTATCGACGGGTTTGGGAAACATTGTTGAAAATGTAATTTTTTTCGGCAAGGGGTTAGCCTTGATTTTTTTCTAAAATGTTGAAAAAATTAAAGTCGTGAATTGTGCAACAAGTTGTACACCAGTAGAAAGGTCTATGAAATCCCTTTCGAGGACTGGAAGCCGCAGATTTTTGCGGGGCTTGGTTGCAGAGATATCACCATCCAAAACAAGTCAAATGCAGTTGGGTGGAAAATCATGCGAATAACTTTGAATTGAAATATCTCAAGAACCAGATGCCACAGATACTTTTTGTCTTCAGCTGTGGATAGGTATTGAACAGACTTTTCTTTTGATGTATCTATCGACGGGTTTGGGAAACATTGTTGAAAATGTAATTTTTTTCGGCAAGGGGTTAGCCTTGATTTTTTTCTAAAATGTTGAAAAAATTAAAGTCGTGAATTGTGCAACAAGTTGTACACCAGTAGAAAGGTCTATGAAATCCCTTTCGAGGACTGGAAGCCGCAGATTTTTGCGGGGCTTGGTTGCAGAGATATCACCATCCAAAACAAGTCAAATGCAGTTGGGTGGAAAATAATGCGAATAACTTTGAATTGAAATATCTCAAGAACCAGATGCCACAAATACTTTTTGTCTTCAGCTGTGGATAGGTATTGAACAGACTTTTCTTTTGATGTATCTATCGACGGGTTTGGGAAACATTGTTGAAAATGTAATTTTTTTCGGCAAGAGGTTAGCCTTGATTTTTTTCTAAAATGTTGAAAAAATTAAAGTCGTGAATTGTGCAACAAGTTGTACACCAGTGGTAAGGTCTTTGAAATCCCTTTCGAGGACTGGCAGCCGCAGTTGGGTGGAAAATCATGCGAATAATTTTGAATTGAAATATCTCAAGTACCAGATGTCACAGATAGTTTTTGTCTTCAGCTGTGGATAGGTATTGAACAGACCTTTCTTTTGAGGTATCTGTCGATGGGTTTGGGAAACATAGTTGAAAATGTAACTTTTTTCGGCAAGGGGTTAGCCTTGATTTTTTTCTAAAATGTTGAAAAAATTAAAGTCGTGAATTATGCAACAAGTTGTACACCAGTGGAAAGGTCTGTGAAATCCCTTTCGAGGACTGGCAGCCGCAGATTTTTGCGGGTCTTGGTTGCAGAGATATCACCATCCAAAACAAGTCAAATGCAGTGGGGTGGAAAATCATGCGAATAACTTTGAATTGAAATATCTCAAGAACCAGATGTCACAGATACTTTTTGTCTTCAGCTGTGGATAGGTATTGAACAGACTTTTCTTTTGATGTATCTATCGA
Organism: Philhelius pedissequus; assembly: GCA_910595825.1. NCBI lineage: Eukaryota > Metazoa > Arthropoda > Insecta > Diptera > Syrphidae > Philhelius > Philhelius pedissequus. The sequence continues at coordinate 81,295,587 of OU343160.1, read as the reverse complement.
CGGGTTTGGGAAACATTGTTGAAAATGTAATTTTTTTCGGCAAGGGGTTAGCCTTGATTTTTTTCTAAAATGTTGAAAAAATTAAAGTCGTGAATTGTGCAACAAGTTGTACACCAGTGGAAAGGTCTGTGAAATCCCTTTCGAAGACTGGCAGCCGCAGATTTTTGCGGGGCTTGGTTGCAGAGATATCACCATCCAAAACAAGTCAAATGCAGTTGGGCGGAAAATCTTGCGAATAAATTTGAATTGAAATATCTCAAGAACCATATGTCACAGATACTTTTTGTCTTCAGCTGTGGATAGGTATTGAACAGACCTTTCTTTTGATGTATCTATCGATGGGTTTGGGAAACATTGTTGAAAATGTAATTTTTTTCGGCAAGGGGTTAGCCTTGATTTTTTTCTAAAATGTTGAAAAAATTAAAGTCGTGAATTGTGCAACAAGTTGTACACCAGTAGAAAGGTCTATGAAATCCCTTTCGAGGACTGGAAGCCGCAGATTTTTGCGGGGCTTGGTTGCAGAGATATCACCATCCAAAACAAGTGAAATGCAGTTGGGTGGAAAATCATGCGAATAACTTTGTATTGAAATATCTGAAGAACCAGATGTCACAGATACTTTTTGTCTTCAGCTGTGGATAGGTATTGAACAGACCTTTCTTTTGATGTATCTATCGACGGGTTTGGGAAACATTGTTGAAAATGTAATTTTTTTCGGCAAGGGGTTAGCCTTGATTTTTTTCTAAAATGTTGAAAAAATTAAAGTCGTGAATTGTGCAACAAGTTGTACACCAGTGGAAAGGTCTGTGAAATCCCTTTCGAGGACTGGCAGCCGCAGATTTTTGCGGGGCTTGGTTGCAGAGATATCACCATCCAAAACAAGTCAAATGCAGTTGGGTGGAAAATCATGCGAATAATTTTGAATTGAAATATCTCAAGAACCAGATGTCACAGATACTTTTTGTCTTCAGCTGTGGATAGGTATTGAACAGACCTTTCTTTTGATGTATCTATCGATGGGTTTGGGAAACATAGTTGAAAATGTAATTTTTTTCGGCAAGGGGTTAGCCTTGATTTTTTTCTAAAATGTTGAAAAAATTAAAGTCGTGAATTATGCAACAAGTTGGACACCAGTGGAAAGGTCTGTGAAATCCCTTTCGAGGACTTGCAGCCGCAGATTTTTGCGGGTCTTTGTTGCAGAGGTATCACCATCCAAAACAAGTCAAATACAGTGGGGTGGAAAATCATGCGAATAACTTTGAATTGAAATATCTCAAGAACCAGATGCCACAGATACTTTTTGTCTTCAGCTGTGGATAGGTATTGAACAGACTTTTCTTTTGATGTATCTATCGACGGGTTTGGGAAACATTGTTGAAAATGTAATTTTTTTCGGCAAGGGGTTAGCCTTGATTTTTTTCTAAAATGTTGAAAAAATTAAAGTCGTGAATTGTGCAACAAGTTGTACACCAGTAGAAAGGTCTATGAAATCCCTTTCGAGGACTGGAAGCCGCAGATTTTTGCGGGGCTTGGTTGCAGAGATATCACCATCCAAAACAAGTCAAATGCAGTTGGGTGGAAAATCATGCGAATAACTTTGAATTGAAATATCTCAAGAACCAGATGCCACAGATACTTTTTGTCTTCAGCTGTGGATAGGTATTGAACAGACTTTTCTTTTGATGTATCTATCGACGGGTTTGGGAAACATTGTTGAAAATGTAATTTTTTTCGGCAAGAGGTTAGCCTTGATTTTTTTCTAAAATGTTGAAAAAATTAAAGTCGTGAATTGTGCAACAAGTTGTACACCAGTGGTAAGGTCTTTGAAATCCCTTTCGAGGACTGGCAGCCGCAGTTGGGTGGAAAATCATGCGAATAATTTTGAATTGAAATATCTCAAGAACCAGATGTCACAGATACTTTTTGTCTTCAGCTGTGGATAGGTATTGAACAGACCTTTCTTTTGATGTATCTATCGATGGGTTTGGGAAACATTGTTGAAAATGTAATTTTTTTCGGCAAGGGGTTAGCCCTGATTTTTTTCTAAAATGTTGAAAAAATTAAAGTCGTGAATTGTGCAACAAGTTGTACACCAGTAGAAAGGTCTATGAAATCCCTTTCGAGGACTGGAAGCCGCAGATTTTTGCGGGGCTTGGTTGCAGAGATATCACCATCCAAAACAAGTCAAATGCAGTTGGGTGGAAAATCTTGCGAATAAATTTGAATTGAAATATCTCAAGAACCATATGTCACAGATACTTTTTGTCTTCAGCTGTGGATAGGTATTGAACAGACCTTTCTTTTGATGTATCTATCGATGGGTTTGGGAAACATTGTTGAAAATGTAATTTTTTTCGGCAAGGGGTTAGCCTTGATTTTTTTCTAAAATGTTGAAAAAATTAAAGTCGTGAATTGTGCAACAAGTTGTACACCAGTAGAAAGGTCTATGAAATCCCTTTCGAGGACTGGAAGCCGCAGATTTTTGCGGGGCTTGGTTGCAGAGATATCACCATCCAAAACAAGTCAAATGCAGTTGGGTGGAAAATCTTGCGAATAAATTTGAATTGAAATGTCTCAAGAACCAGATGTCACAGATACTTTTTGTCTTCAGCTGTGGATAGGTATTGAACAGACCTTTCTTTTGATGTATCTATCGACGGGTTTGGGAAACATTGTTGAAAATGTAATTTTTTTCGGCAAGGGGTTAGCCTTGATTTTTTTCTAAAATGTTGAAAAAATTAAAGTTGTGAATTGTGCAACAAGTTGTACACCAGTGGAAAGGTCTGTGAAATCCCTTTCGAGGACTGGCAGCCGCAGATTTTTGCGGGTCTTGGTTGCAGAGATATCACCATCCAAAACAAGTCAAATGCAGTTGGGTGGAAAATCATGCGAATAACTTTGAATTGAAATATCTCAAGAACCAGATGCCACAGATACTTTTTGTCTTCAGCTGTGGATAGGTATTGAACAGACCTTTCCTTTAATGTATCTATCGATGGGTTTGGGAAACATTGTTGAAAATGTAATTTTTTTCGGCAAGGGGTTAGCCTTGATTTTTTTCTAAAATGTTGAAAAAATTAAAGTCGTGAATTGTGCAACAAGTTGTACACCAGTAGAAAGGTCTATGAAATCCCTTTCGAGGATAGGTATTGAACAGACCTTTCTTTTGATGTATCTGTCGACGGGTTTGGGAAACATTGTTGAAAATGTAATTTTTTTCTGCAAGGGGTTAGCCTTGATTTTTTTCTAAAATGTTGAAAAAATTATAGTCGTGAATTGTGCAACAAGTTGTACACCAGTGGTAAGGTCTGTGAAATCCCTTTCGAGAACTGGCAGCCGCAGATTTTTGCGGGGCTTGGTTGCAGAGATATCACCATCCAAAACAAGTCAAATGCAGTTGGGTGGAAAATCTTGCGAATAAATTTGAATTGAAATATGTCAAGAACCAGATGTCACAGATACTTTTTGTCTTCAGCTGTGGATAGGTATTGAACAGACCTTTCTTTTGATGTATCTATCGACGGGTTTGGGAAATATTGTTGAAAATTTAATTTTTTTCGGCAAGGGGGTAGCCTAGATTTTTTTCTAAAATGTTGAAAAAATTAAAGTCGTGAATTGTGCAACAAGTTGTACACCAGTGGAAAGGTCTGTGAAATCCCTTTCGAGAACTGGCAGCCGCAGATTTTTGCGGGTCTTGGTTGCAGAGATATCACCATCCAAAACAAGTCAAATGCAGTTGGGTGGAAAATCATGCGAATAATTTTGAATTGAAATATCTCAAGAACCAGATGTCAGGTAGGTATTGAACAGACCTTTCTTTTGATGTATCTGTCGACGGGTTTGGGAAACATTGTTGAAAATGTAATTTTTTTCGGCAAGGGGTTAGCCTAGATTTTTTTCTAAAATGTTGAAAAAATTAAAGTCGTGAATTGTGCAACAAGTTGTACACCAGTGGAAAGGTCTGTGAAATCCCTTTCGAGAACTGGCAGCCGCAGATTTTTGCGGGTCTTGGTTGCAGAGATATCACCATCCAAAACAAGTCAAATGCAGTTGGGTGGAAAATCTTGCGAATAAATTTGAATTGAAATATCTCAAGAACCAGATGTCACAGATACTTTTTGTCTCCAGCTGTGGATAGGTATTGAACAGACCTTTCTTTTGATGTATCTATCGATGGGTTTGGGAAACATTGTTGAAAATGTAATTTTTTTCGAAGGGGTTAGCCTTGTTTTTTTTCTAAAATGTTGAAAAAATTAAAGTCGTGAATTGTGCAACAAGTTGTACACCAGTGGAAAGGTCTGTGAAATCCCTTTCGAAGACTGGCAGCCGCAGATTTTTGCGGGGCTTGGTTGCAGAGATATCACCATCCAAAACAAGTCAAATGCAGTTGGGTGGAAAATCATGCGAATAAATTTGAATTGAAATATCTCAAGAACCAGATGCCACAGATACTTTTTGTCTTCAGCTGTGGATAGGTATTAAACAAACCTTTCTTTTGATGTATCTACCGATGGGTTTGGGAAACATTGTTGAAAATGTAATTTTTTTCGGCAAGGGGCTAGCCTTGATTTTTTCTAAAATGTTGAAAAAAGTAAAGTCGTGAATTGTACAACAATTTCTACACCAGTGGAAAGGTCTGTGAAATCCCTTTCGAGGACTGGCAGCCGCAGATTTTTGCGGGTCTTGGTTGCAGAGATATCACCATCCAAAACAAGTCAAATGCAGTTGGGTGGAAAATCTTGCGAATAAATTTGAATTGAAATATCTCAAGAACCAGATGTCACAGATACTTTTTGTCTTCAGCTGTGGATAGGTATTGAACAGACCTTTCTTTTGATGTATCTATCGACGGGTTTGGGAAACATTGTTGAAAATGTAATTTTTTTCGGCAAGGGGTTAGCCTTGATTTTCTTCTAAAATGTTGAAAAAATTTAAGTCGTGAATTGTGCAACAAGTTGTACACCAGTAGAAAGGTCTATGAAATCCCTTTCGAGGACTGGAAGCCGCAGATTTTTGCGGGGCTTGGTTGCAGAGATATCACCATCCAAAACAAGTCAAATGCAGTTGGGTGGAAAATCTTGCGAATAAATTTGAATTGAAATATCTCAAGAACCAGATGTCACAGATACTTTTTGTCTTCAGCTGTGGATAGGTATTGAACAGACCTTTCTTTTGATGTATCTATCGACGGGTTTGGGAAACATTGTTGAAAATTTAATTTTTTTCGGCAAGGGGTTAGCCTTGATTTTTTTCTAAAATGTTGAAAAAATTAAAGTCGTGAATTGTGCAACAAGTTGTACACCAGTGGAAAGGTCTGTGAAATCCCTTTCGAAGACTGGCAGCCGCAGATTTTTGCGGGGCTTGGTTGCAGAGATATCACCATCCAAAACAAGTCAAATGCAGTTGGGTGGAAAATCATGCGAATAACTTTGAATTGAAATATCTCAAGAACCAGATGTCACAGATACTTTTTGTCTCCAGCTGTGGATAGGTATTGAACAGACCTTTCTTTTGATGTATCTATCGATGGGTTTGGGAAACATTGTTGAAAATGTAATTTTTTTCGAAGGGGTTAGCCTTGTTTTTTTTCTAAAATGTTGAAAAAATTAAAGTCGTGAATTGTGCAACAAGTTGTACACCAGTGGAAAGGTCTGTGAAATCCCTTTCGAAGACTGGCAGCCGCAGATTTTTGCGGGGCTTGGTTGCAGAGATATCACCATCCAAAACAAGTCAAATGCAGTTGGGTGGAAAATCATGCGAATAAATTTGAATTGAAATATCTCAAGAACCAGATGCCACAGATACTTTTTGTCTTCAGCTGTGGATAGGTATTAAACAAACCTTTCTTTTGATGTATCTATCGATGGGTTTGGGAAACATTGTTGAAAATGTAATTTTTTTCGGCAAGGGGTTAGCCTTGATTTTCTTCTAAAATGTTGAAAAAATTTAAGTCGTGAATTGTGCAACAAGTTGTACACCAGTAGAAAGGTCTATGAAATCCCTTTCGAGGACTGGAAGCCGCAGATTTTTGCGGGGCTTGGTTGCAGAGATATCACCATCCAAAACAAGTCAAATGCAGTTGGGTGGAAAATCTTGCGAATAAATTTGAATTGAAATATCTCAAGAACCAGATGTCACAGATACTTTTTGTCTTCAGCTGTGGATAGGTATTGAACAGACCTTTCTTTTGATGTATCTATTGACGGGTTTGGGAAACATTGTTGAAAATGTAATTTTTTTCGGCAAGGGGTTAGCCTTGATTTTTTTCTAAAATGTTGAAAAAATTAAAGTCGTGAATTGTGCAACAAGTTGTACACCAGTAGAAAGATCTATGAAATCCCTTTCGAGGACTGGAAGCCGCAGATTTTTGCGGGGCTTGGTTGCAGAGATATCACCATCCAAAACAAGTCAAATGCAGTTGGGTGGAAAATCTTGCGAATAAATTTGAATTGAAATATCTCAAGAACCAGATGTCACAGATACTTTTTGTCTTCAGCTGTGGATAGGTATTGAACAGACCTTTCTTTTGATGTATCTACCGACGGGTTTGGGAAACATTGTTGAAAATGTAATTTTTTTCGGCAAGGGGTTAGCCTTGATTTTTTTCTAAAATGTTGAAAAAATTAAAGTCGTGAATTGTGCAACAAGTTGTACACCAGTGGAAAGGTCTGTGAAATCCCTTTCGAGGACTGGAAGCCGCAGATTTTTGCGGGGCTTGGTTGCAGAGATATCACCATCCAAAACAAGTCAAATGCAGTTGGGTGGAAAATCTTGCGAATAAATTTGAATTGATATATCTCAAGAACCAGATGTCACAGATACTTTTTGTCTTCAGCTGTGGATAGGTATTGAACAGACCTTTCTTTTGATGTATCTATCGATGGGTTTGGGAAACATTGTTGAAAATGTAATTTTTTTCGGCAAGGGGTTAGCCTTGATTTTTTTCTAAAATGTTGAAAAAATTAAAGTCGTGAATTGTGCAACAAGTTGTACACCAGTGGAAAGGTCTGTGAAATCCCTTTCGAGGACTGGCAGCCGCAGATTTTTGCGGGTCTTGGTTGCAGAGATATCACCATCCAAAACAAGTCAAATGCAGTTGGGTGGAAAATCATGCGAATAACTTCGAACTGAAATATCTCAAGAACCAGATGTCACAGATACTTTTTGTCTTCAGCTGTGGATATGTATTGAACAGACCTTTTGTTTGATGTATCTATCGATGGGTTTGGGAAACATTGTTGAAAATGTAATTTTTTTCGGCAAGGGGTTAGCCTTGATTTTTTTCTAAAATGTTGAAAGAAGTAAAGTCGTGAATTGTACAACAATTTCTACACCAGTGGAAAGGTCTGTGAAATCCCTTTCGGCGACTGGAAGCCGCAGATTTTTGCGGGGCTTGGTTGCAGAGATATCACCATCCAAAACAAGTCAAATGCAGTTGGGTGGAAAATCTTGCGAATAAATTTGAATTGAAATATCTCAAGAACCAGATGTCACAGATACATTTTGTCTGCAGCTGTGGATAGGTATTGAACAGACCTTTCTTTTGATGTATCTATCGATGGGTTTGGGAAACATTGTTGAAAATGTAATTTTTTTCGGCAAGGGGTTAGCCTTGATTTTTTTCTAAAATGTTGAAAAAATTAAAGTCGTGAATTGTGCAACAAGTTGTACACCAGTAGAAAGGTCTATGAAATCCCTTTCGAGGACTGGAAGCCGCAGATTTTTGCGGGGCTTGGTTGCAGAGATATCACCATCCAAAACAAGTCAAATGCAGTTGGGTGGAAAATCATGCGAATAACTTTGAATTGAAATATCTCAAGAACCAGATGCCACAGATACTTTTTGTCTTCAGCTGTGGATAGGTATTGAACAGACCTTTCCTTTGATGTATCTATCGATGGGTTTGGGAAACATTGTTGAAAATGTAGTTTTTTTTCGAAGGGGTTAGCCTTGTTTTTTTTCTAAAATGTTGAAAAAATTAAAGTCGTGAATTGTGCAACAAGTTGTACACCAGTGGAAAGGTCTGTGAAATCCCTTTCGAAGACTGGCAGCCGCAGATTTTTGCGGGGATTGGTTGCAGAGATATCACCATCCAAAACAAGTCAAATGCAGTTGGGTGGAAAATCATGCGAATAAATTTGAATTGAAATATCTCAAGAACCAGATGCCACAGATACTTTTTGTCTTCAGCTGTGGATAGGTATTAAACAAACCTTTCTTTTGATGTATCTATCGACGGGTTTGGGAAACATTGTTGAAAATGTAATTTTTTTCGGCAAGGGGTTAGCCTTGATTTTTTTCTAAAATGTTGAAAAAATTAAAGTCGTGAATTGTGCAACAAGTTGTACACCAGTGGAAAGGTCTGTGAAATCCCTTTCGAGGACTGGCAGCCGCAGATTTTTGCGGGTCTTGGTTGCAGAGATATCACCATCCAAAACAAGTCAAATGCAGTTGGGTGGAAAATCATGCGAATAACTTTGAATTGAAATATCTCAAGAACCAGATGCCACAGATACTTTTTGTCTTCAGCTGTGGATAGGTATTGAACAGACCTTTCCTTTGATGTATCTATCGGTGGGTTTGGGAAACATTGTTGAAAATGTAATTTTTTTCGAAGGGGTTAGCCTTGTTTTTTTTTTCTAAAATGTTGAAAAAATTAAAGTCGTGAATTGTGCAACAAGTTGTACACCAGTGGAAAGGTCTGTGAAATCCCTTTCGAAGACTGGCAGCCGCAGATTTTTGCGGGGCTTGGTTGCAGAGATATCACCATCCAAAACAAGTCAAATGCAGTTGGGTGGAAAATCATGCGAATAAATTTGAATTGAAATATCTCAAGAACCAGATGCCACAGATACTTTTTGTCTTCAGCTGTGGATAGGTATTGAACAGACCTTTCCTTTGATGTATCTATCGATGGGTTTGGGAAACATTGTTGAAAATGTAATTTTTTTCGAACGGGTTATCCTTGTTTTTTTTCTAAAATGTTGAAAAAATTAAAGTCGTGAATTGTGCAACAAGTTGTACACCAGTGGAAAGGTCTGTGAAATCCCTTTCGAAGACTGGCAGCCGCAGATTTTTGCGGGGCTTGGTTGCAGAGATATCACCATCCAAAACAAGTCAAATGCAGTTGGGTGGAAAATCATGCGAATAAATTTGAATTGAAATATCTGAAGAACCAGATGCCACAGATACTTTTTGTCTTCAGCTGTGGATAGGTATTAAACAAACCTTTCTTTTGATGTATCTATCGATGGGTTTGGGAAACATTGTTGAAAATGTAATTTTTTTCGAAGGGGTTAGCCTTGATTTTTTTCTAAAATGTTGAAAAAATTAAAGTCGTGAATTGTGCAACAAGTTGTACACCAGTAGAAAGGTCCATGAAATCCCTTTCGAGGACTGGAAGCCGCAGATTTTTGCGGGGCTTGGTTGCAGAGATATCACCATCCAAAACAAGTCAAATGCAGTTGGGTGGAAAATCATGCGAATAACTTTGAATTGAAATATCTCAAGAACCAGATGCCACAGATACTTTTTGTCTTCAGCTGTGGATAGGTATTGAACAGACCTTTCCTTTGATGTATCTATCGATGGGTTTGGGAAACATTGTTGAAAATGTAATTTTTTTCGAAGGGGTTAGCCTTGTTTTTTTTCTAAAATGTTGAAAAAATTAAAGTCGTGAATTGTGCAACAAGTTGTACACCAGTGGAAAGGTCTGTGAAATACCTTTCGAAGACTGGCAGCCGCAGATTTTTGCGGGGCTTGGTTGCAGAGATATCACCATCCAAAACAAGTCAAATGCAGTTGGGTGGAAAATCATGCGAATAAATTTGAATTGAAATATCTCAAGAACCAGATGCCACAGATACTTTTTGTCTTCAGATGTGGATAGGTATTGAACAGACCTTTCCTTTGATGTATCTATCGATGGGTTTGGGAAACATTGTTGAAAATGTAATTTTTTTCGAAGGGGTTAGCCTTGTTTTTTTTCTAAAATGTTGAAAAAATTAAAGTCGTGAATTGTGCAACAAGTTGTACACCAGTGGAAAGGTCTGTGAAATCCCTTTCGAAGACTGGCAGCCGCAGATTTTTGCGGGGCTTGGTTGCAGAGATATCACCATCCAAAACAAGTCAAATGCAGTTGGGTGGAAAATCATGCGAATAAATTTGAATTGAAATATCTCAAGAACCAGATGCCACAGATACTTTTTGTCTTCAGCTGTGAATAGGTATTAAACAAACCTTTCTTTTGATGTATCTATCGATGGGTTTGGGAAACATTGTTGAAAATGTAATTTTTTTCGGCAAGGGGTTAGCCTTGATTTTTTTCTAAAATGTTGAAAGAAGTAAAGTCGTGAATTGTACAACAATTTCTACACCAGTGGAAAGGTCTGTGAAATCCCTTTCGTGGACTGGAAGCCGCAGATTTTTGCGGGGCTTGGTTGCAGAGATATCACCATCCAAAACAAGTCAAATGAAGTTGGGTGGAAAATCTTGCGAATAAATTTGAATTGAAATATCTCAAGAACCAGATGTCACAGATACATTTTGTCTTCAGCTGTGGATAGGTATTGAACAGACCTTTCTTTTGATGTATCTATCGATGGGTTTGGGAAACATTGTTGAAAATGTAATTTTTTTCGGCAAGGGGTTAGCCTTGATTTTTTTCTAAAATGTTGAAAGAAGTAAAGTCGTGAATTGTACAACAATTTCTACACCAGTGGAAAGGTCTGTGAAATCCCTTTCGTGGACTGGAAGCCGCAGATTTTTGCGGGGCTTGGTTGCAGAGATATCACCATCCAAAACAAGTCAAATGAAGTTGGGTGGAAAATCTTGCGAATAAATTTGAATTGAAATATCTCAAGAACCAGATGTCACAGATACATTTTGTCTTCAGCTGTGGATAGGTATTGAACAGACCTTTCTTTTGATGTATCTATCGATGGGTTTGGGAAACATTGTTGAAAATGTAATTTTTTTCGGCAAGGGGTTAGCCTTGATTGTTTTCTAAAATGTTGAAAAAATTAAAGTCGTGAATTGTGCAACAAGTTGTACACCAGTAGAAAGGTCTATGAAATCCGTTTCGAGGACTGGAAGCCGCAGATTTTTGCGGGTCTTGGTTGCAGAGATATCACCATCCAAAACAAGTCAAATGCAGTTGGGTGGAAAATCATGCGAATAACTTTGAATTGAAATATCTCAAGAACCAGATGCCACAGATACTTTTTGTCTTCAGCTGTGGATAGGTATTGAACAGACCTTTCCTTTGATGTATCTATCGATGGGTTTGGGAAACATTGTTGAAAATGTAATTTTTTTCGAAGGGGTTAGCCTTGTTTTTTTTTCTAAAATGTTGAAAAAATTAAAGTCGTGAATTGTGCAACAAGTTGTACACCAGTGGAAAGGTCTGTGAAATCCCTTTCGAAGACTGGCAGCCGCAGATTTTTGCGGGGCTTGGTTGCAGAGATATCACCATCCAAAACAAGTCAAATGCAGTTGGGTGGAAAATCATGCGAATAAATTTGAATTGAAATATCTCAAGAACCAGATGCCACAGATACTTTTTGTCTTCAGCTGTGGATAGGTATTAAACAAACCTTTCTTTTGATGTATCTATCGATGGGTTTGGGAAACATTGTTGAAAATGTAATTTTTTTCGGCAAGGGGTTAGCCTTGATTTTTTTTTTAAATGTTGAAAAAAGTAAAGTCTTGAATTGTACAACAATTTCTACACCAGTGGAAAGGTCTGTGAAATCCCTTTCGAGGACTGGCAGCCGCAGATTTTTGCGGGTCTTGGTTGCAGAGATATCACCATCCAAAACAAGTCAAATGCAGTTGGGTGGAAAATCTTGCGAATAAATTTGAATTGAAATATCTCAAGAACCAGATGTCACAGATACATTTTGTCTTCAGCTGTGGATAGGTATTGAACAGACCTTTCTTTTGATGTATCTATCGATGGGTTTGGGAAACATTGTTGAAAATGTAATTTTTTTCGGCAAGGGGTTAGCCTTGATTTTTTTCTAAAATGTTGAAAAAATTAAAGTCGTGAATTGTGCAACAAGTTGTACACCAGTAGAAAGGTCTATGAAATCCCTTTCGAGGACTGGAAGCCGCAGATTTTTGCGGGGCTTGGTTGCAGAGATATCACCATCCAAAACAAGTCAAATGCAGTTGGGTGGAAAATCTTGCGAATAAATTTGAATTGAAATATCTCAAGAACCAGATGTCACAGATACTTTTTGTCTTCAGCTGTGGATAGGTATTGAACAGACCTTTCTTTTGATGTATCTATCGACGGGTTTGGGAAACATTGTTGAAAATGTAATTTTTTTCGGCAAGGAGGTAGCCTAGATTTTTTTCTAAAATGTTGAAAAAATTAAAGTCGTGAATTGTGCAACAAGTTGTACACCAGTGGAAAGGTCTGTGAAATCCCTTTCGAGGACTGGCAGCCGCAGATTTTTGCGGGTCTTGGTTGCAGAGATATCACCATCCAAAACAAGTCAAATGCAGTTGGGTGGAAAATCATGCGAATAATTTTGAATTCAAATATCTCAAGAACCACATGTCACAGATACTTTTTGTCTTCAGCTGTGGATAGGTATTGAACAGACCTTTCTTTTGATGTATCTATCGATGGGTTTGGGAAACATAGTTGAAAATGTAATTTTTTTCGGCAAGGGGTTAGCCTTGATTTTTTTCTAAAATGTTGAAAAAATTAAAGTCGTGAATTGTGCAACAAGTTGTACACCAGTGGAAAGGTCTGTGAAATCCCTTTCGAGGACTGGCAGCCGCAGATTTTTGCGGGTCTTGGTTGCAGAGATATCACCATCCAAAACAAGTCAAATGCAGTTGGGTGGAAAATCTTGCGAATAAATTTGAATTGAAATATCTCAAGAACCAGATGTCACAGATACATTTTGTCTTCAGCTGTGGATAGGTATTGAACAGACCTTTCTTTTGATGGATCTATCGATGGGTTTGGGAAACATTGTTGAAAATGTAATTTTTTTCGGCAAGGGGTTAGCCTTGATTTTTTTCTAAAATGTTGAAAAAATTAAAGTCGTGAATTGTGCAACAAGTTGTACACCAGTAGAAAGGTCTATGAAATCCCTTTCGAGGACTGGAAGCCGCAGATTTTTGCGGGGCTTGGTTGCAGAGATATCACCATCCAAAACAAGTCAAATGCAGTTGGGTGGAAAATCATGCGAATAACTTTGAATTGAAATATCTCAAGAACCAGATGTCACAGATACTTTTTGTCTTCAGCTGTGGATAGGTATTGAACAGACCTTTCTTTTGATGTATTTATCGATGGGTTTGGGAAACATAGTTGAAAATGTAATTTTTTTCGGCAAGGGGTTAGCCTTGATTTTTTTCTAAAATGTTGAAAAAATTAAAGTCGTGAATTGTGCAACAAGTTGTACACCAGTAGAAAGGTCTATGAAATCCCTTTCGAGGACTGGAAGCCGCAGATTTTTGCGGGGCTTGGTTGCAGAGATATCACCATCCAAAACAAGTCAAATGCAGTTGGGTGGAAAATCTTGCGAATAAATTTGAATTGAAATATCTCAAGAACCAGATGTCACAGATACTTTTTGTCTTCAGCTGTGGATAGGTATTGAAAAGACCTTTCTTTTGATGTATCTATCGACGGGTTTGGGAAACATTGTTGAAAATTTAATTTTTTTCGGCAAGGGGGTAGCCTAGATTTTTTTCTAAAATGTTGAAAAAATTAAAGTCGTGAATTGTGCAACAAGTTGTACACCAGTGGAAAGGTCTGTGAAATCCCTTTCGAGGACTGGTAGCCGCAGATTTTTGCGGGTCTTGGTTGCAGAGATATCACCATCCAAAACAAGTCAAATGCAGTTGGGTGGAAAATCATGCGAATAATTTTGAATTCAAATATCTCAAGAACCACATGTCACAGATACTTTTTGTCTTCAGCTGTGGATAGGTATTGAACAGACCTTTCTTTTGATGTATCTATCGATGGGTTTGGGAAACATAGTTGAAAATGTAATTTTTTTCGGCAAGGGGTTAGCCTTGATTTTTTTCTAAAATGTTGAAAAAATTAAAGTCGTGAATTGTGCAACAAGTTGTACACCAGTGGAAAGGTCTGTGAAATCCCTTTCGAGGACTGGCAGCCGCAGATTTTGCGGGGCTTGGTTGCAGAGATATCACCATCCAAAACAAGTCAAATGCAGTTGGGTGGAAAATCTTGCGAATAAATTTGAATTGAAATATCTCAAGAACCAGATGTCACAGATACTTTTTGTTTTCAGCTGTGGATAGGTATTGAACAGACCTTTCTTTTGATGTATCTATCGACGGGTTTGGGAAACATTGTTGAAAATTTAATTTTTTTCGGCAAGGGGGTAGCCTAGATTTTTTTCTAAAATGTTGAAAAAATTAAAGTCGTGAATTGTGCAACAATTTGTACACCAGTGGAAAGGTCTGTGAAATCCCTTTCGAGGACTGGCAGCCGCAGATTTTTGCGGGTCTTGGTTGCAGAGATATCACCATCCAAAACAAGTCAAATGCAGTTGGGTGGAAAATCATGCGAATAACTTTGAATTGAAATATCTCAAGAACCAGATGTCACAGATACTTTTTGTCTTCAGCTGTGGATAGGTATTGAACAGACCTTTCTTTTGATGTATCTATCGATGGGTTTGGGAAACATTGTTGAAAATGTAATTTTTTTCGGCAAGGGGTTAGCCTTGATTTTTTTCTAAAATGTTGAAAAAATTAAAGTCGTGAATTGTGCAACAAGTTGTACACCAGTAGAAAGGTCTATGAAATCCCTTTCGAGGACTGGAAGCCGCAGATTTTTGCGGGGCTTGGTTGCAGAGATATCACCATCCAAAACAAGTCAAATGCAGTTGGGTGGAAAATCTTGCGAATAAATTTGAATTGAAATATCTCAAGAACCAGATGTCACAGATACTTTTTGTCTTCAGCTGTGGATAGGTATTGAACAGACCTTTCTTTTGATGTATCTATCGACGGGTTTGGGAAACATTGTTGAAAATGTAATTTTTTTCGGCAAGGAGGTAGCCTAGATTTTTTTCTAAAATGTTGAAAAAATTAAAGTCGTGAATTGTGCAACAAGTTGTACACCAGTGGAAAGGTCTGTGAAATCCCTTTCGAGGACTGGCAGCCGCAGATTTTTGCGGGTCTTGGTTGCAGAGATATCACCATCCAAAACAAGTCAAATGCAGTTGGGTGGAAAATCATGCGAATAATTTTGAATTCAAATATCTCAAGAACCACATGTCACAGATACTTTTTGTCTTCAGCTGTGGATAGGTATTGAACAGACCTTTCTTTTGATGTATCTATCGATGGGTTTGGGAAACATAGTTGAAAATGTAATTTTTTTCGGCAAGGGGTTAGCCTTGATTTTTTTCTAAAATGTTGAAAAAATTAAAGTCGTGAATTGTGCAACAAGTTGTACACCAGTGGAAAGGTCTGTGAAATCCCTTTCGAGGACTGGCAGCCGCAGATTTTTGCGGGTCTTGGTTGCAGAGATATCACCATCCAAAACAAGTCAAATGCAGTTGGGTGGAAAATCTTGCGAATAAATTTGAATTGAAATATCTCAAGAACCAGATGTCACAGATACATTTTGTCTTCAGCTGTGGATAGGTATTGAACAGACCTTTCTTTTGATGGATCTATCGATGGGTTTGGGAAACATTGTTGAAAATGTAATTTTTTTCGGCAAGGGGTTAGCCTTGATTTTTTTCTAAAATGTTGAAAAAATTAAAGTCGTGAATTGTGCAACAAGTTGTACACCAGTAGAAAGGTCTATGAAATCCCTTTCGAGGACTGGAAGCCGCAGATTTTTGCGGGGCTTGGTTGCAGAGATATCACCATCCAAAACAAGTCAAATGCAGTTGGGTGGAAAATCATGCGAATAACTTTGAATTGAAATATCTCAAGAACCAGATGTCACAGATACTTTTTGTCTTCAGCTGTGGATAGGTATTGAACAGACCTTTCTTTTGATGTATTTATCGATGGGTTTGGGAAACATAGTTGAAAATGTAATTTTTTTCGGCAAGGGGTTAGCCTTGATTTTTTTCTAAAATGTTGAAAAAATTAAAGTCGTGAATTGTGCAACAAGTTGTACACCAGTAGAAAGGTCTATGAAATCCCTTTCGAGGACTGGAAGCCGCAGATTTTTGCGGGGCTTGGTTGCAGAGATATCACCATCCAAAACAAGTCAAATGCAGTTGGGTGGAAAATCATGCGAATAATTTTGAATTCAAATATCTCAAGAACCACATGTCACAGATACTTTTTGTCTTCAGCTGTGGATAGGTATTGAACAGACCTTTCTTTTGATGTATCTATCGATGGGTTTGGGAAACATAGTTGAAAATGTAATTTTTTTCGGCAAGGGGTTAGCCTTGATTTTTTTCTAAAATGTTGAAAAAATTAAAGTCGTGAATTGTGCAACAAGTTGTACACCAGTGGAAAGGTCTGTGAAATCCCTTTCGAGGACTGGCAGCCGCAGATTTTGCGGGGCTTGGTTGCAGAGATATCACCATCCAAAACAAGTCAAATGCAGTTGGGTGGAAAATCTTGCGAATAAATTTGAATTGAAATATCTCAAGAACCAGATGTCACAGATACTTTTTGTTTTCAGCTGTGGATAGGTATTGAACAGACCTTTCTTTTGATGTATCTATCGACGGGTTTGGGAAACATTGTTGAAAATTTAATTTTTTTCGGCAAGGGGGTAGCCTAGATTTTTTTCTAAAATGTTGAAAAAATTAAAGTCGTGAATTGTGCAACAATTTGTACACCAGTGGAAAGGTCTGTGAAATCCCTTTCGAGGACTGGCAGCCGCAGATTTTTGCGGGTCTTGGTTGCAGAGATATCACCATCCAAAACAAGTCAAATGCAGTTGGGTGGAAAATCATGCGAATAACTTTGAATTGAAATATCTCAAGAACCAGATGTCACAGATACTTTTTGTCTTCAGCTGTGGATAGGTATTGAACAGACCTTTCTTTTGATGTATCTATCGATGGGTTTGGGAAACATTGTTGAAAATGTAATTTTTTTCGGCAAGGGGTTAGCCTTGATTTTTTTCTAAAATGTTGAAAAAATTAAAGTCGTGAATTGTGCAACAAGTTGTACACCAGTAGAAAGGTCTATGAAATCCCTTTCGAGGACTGGAAGCCGCAGATTTTTGCGGGGCTTGGTTCCAGAGATATCACCATCCAAAACAAGTCAAATGCAGTTGGGTGGAAAATCTTGCGAATAAATTTGAATTGAAATATCTCAAGAACCAGATGTCACAGATACTTTTTGTCTTCAGCTGTGGTTAGGTATTGAACAGACCTTTCTTTTGATGTATCTATCGACGGGTTTGGGAAACATTGTTGAAAATTTAATTTTTTTCGGCAAGGGGGTAGCCTAGATTTTTTCTAAAATGTTGAAAAAATTAAAGTCGTGAATTGTGCAACAAGTTGTACACCAGTGGAAAGGTCTGTGAAATCCCTTTCGAGGACTGGCAGCCGCAGATTTTTGCGGGGCTTGGTTGCAGAGATATCACCATCAAAAACAAGTCAAATGCAGTTGGGTGGAAAATCTTGCGAATAAATTTGAATTGAAATATCTCAAGAACCAGATGTCACAGATACTTTTTGTCTTCAGCTGTGGATAGGTATTGAACAGACCTTTCTTTTGATGTATCTATCGACGGGTTTGGGAAACATTGTTGAAAATTTAATTTTTTTCGGCAAGGGGGTAGCCTAGATTTTTTTCTAAAATGTTGAAAAAATTAAAGTCGTGAATTGTGCAACAAGTTGTACACCAGTGGAAAGGTCTGTGAAATCCCTTTCGAGGACTGGCAGCCGCAGATTTTTCGGGTCTTGGTTGCAGAGATATCACCATCCAAAACAAGTCAAATGCAGTTGGGTGGAAAATCATGCGAATAACTTTGAATTGAAATATCTCAAGAACCAGATGTCACAGATACTTTTTGTCTTCAGCTGTGGATAGGTATTGAACAGACCTTTCTTTTGATGTATCTATCGATGGGTTTGGGAAACATTGTTGAAAATGTAATTTTTTTCGGCAAGGGGTTAGCCTTGATTTTTTTCTAAAATGTTGAAAAAATTAAAGTCGTGAATTGTGCAACAAGTTGTACACCAGTAGAAAGGTCTATGAAATCCCTTTCGAGGACTGGAAGCCGCAGATTTTTGCGGGGCTTGGTTCCAGAGATATCACCATCCAAAACAAGTCAAATGCAGTTGGGTGGAAAATCTTGCGAATAAATTTGAATTGAAATATCTCAAGAACCAGATGTCACAGATACTTTTTGTCTTCAGCTGTGGTTAGGTATTGAACAGACCTTTCTTTTGATGTATCTATCGACGGGTTTGGGAAACATTGTTGAAAATTTAATTTTTTTCGGCAAGGGGGTAGCCTAGATTTTTTTCTAAAATGTTGAAAAAATTAAAGTCGTGAATTGTGCAACAAGTTGTACACCAGTGGAAAGGTCTGTGAAATCCCTTTCGAGGACTGGCAGCCGCAGATTTTTGCGGGGCTTGGTTGCAGAGATATCACCATCCAAAACAAGTCAAATGCAGTTGGGTGGAAAATCTTGCGAATAAATTTGAATTGAAATATCTCAAGAACCAGATGTCACAGATACTTTTTGTCTTCAGCTGTGGATAGGTATTGAACAGACCTTTCTTTTGATGTATCTATCGACGGGTTTGGGAAACATTGTTGAAAATTTAATTTTTTTCGGCAAAGGGGTAGCCTAGATTTTTTTCTAAAATGTTGAAAAAATTAAAGTCGTGAATTGTGCAACAAGTTGTACACCAGTGGAAAGGTCTGTGAAATCCCTTTCGAGGACTGGCAGCCGCAGATTTTTGCGGGTCTTGGTTGCAGAGATATCACTATGCAAAACAAGTCAAATGCAGTTGGGTGTAAAATCATGCGAATAATTTTGAATTGAAATATCTCAAGAACCAGATGTCACAGATACTTTTTGTCTTCAGCTGTGGATAGGTATTGAACAGACCTTTCTTTTGATGTATCTATCGATGGGTTTGGGAAACATAGTTGAAAATGTAATTTTTTTCGGCAAGGGGTTAGCCTTGATTTTTTTCTAAAATGTTGAAAAAATTAAAGTCGTGAATTGTGCAATAAGTTGCACACCAGTAGAAAGGTCTATGAAATCCCTTTCGAGGGCTCGAAGCTGCAGATTTTTGCGGGGCTTGGTTGCAGAGATATCAACATCCAAAACAAGTCAAATGCAGTTGGGTGAAAAAACTTGCGAATAAATTTGAATTGAAATATCTCAAGAACCAGATGTCACAGATACTTTTTGTCTTCAGCAGTGGATAGGTATTGAACAGACCTTTCTTTTGATGTATCTATCGACGGGTTTGGGAAACATTGTTGAAAATTTAATTTTTTTCGGCCAGGGGTTAGCCTTGATTTTTTTCTAAAATGTAGAAAAAATTAAAGTCGTGAATTGTGCAACAAGTTGTACACCAGTGGAAAGGTCTGTGAAATCCCTTTCGAGGACTGGCAGCCGCAGATTTTTGCGGGGCTTGGTTGCAGAGATATCACCATCCAAAACAAGTCAAATGCAGTTGGGTGGAAAATCTTGCGAATAAATTTGAATTGAAATATCTCAAGAACCAGATGTCACAGATACTTTTTGTCTTCAGCTGTGGATAGGTATTGAACAGAGCTTTCTTTTGATGTATCTTTCGACGGGTTTGGGAAACATTGTTGAAAATTTAATTTTTTTCGGCAAGGGGTTAGCCTTGATTTTTTTTCTAAAATGTTGAAAAAATTAAAGTCGTGAATTGTGCAACAAGTTGCACACCAGCAGAAAGGTCTATGAAATCCCTTTCGAGGACTGGAAGCTACAGATTTTTGCGGGGCTTGGTTGCAGAGATATCACCATCCAAAACAAGTCAAATGCAGTTGGGTGGAAAATCATGCGAATAACTTTGAATTGAAATATCTCAAGAACCAGATGTCACAGATACTTTTTGTCTTCAGCTGTGGATAGGTATGGAACAGACCTTTCTTTTGATGTATCTATCGACGGGTTTGGGAAACATTGTTGAAAATGTAATTTTTTTCGGCAAGGGGTTAGCCTTGATTTTTTTCTAAAATGTTGAAAAAATTAAAGTCGTGAATTGTGCAACAAGTTGTACACCAGTGGAAAGGTCTGTGAAATCCCTTTCGAGGACTGGCAGCCGCAGATTTTTGCGGGTCTTGGTTGCAGAGATATCACCATCCAAAACAAGTCAAATGTAGTTGGGTGGAAAATCATGCGAACAACTTTGAATTGAAATATCTCAAGAACCAGATGTCACAAATACTTTTTGTCTTCAGCTGTGGATAGGTATTGAACAGACCTTTCTTTTGATGTATCTATCGACGGGTTTGGGAAACATTGTTGAAAATGTAATTTTTTTCAGCAAGGGAGCCTTGATTTTTTTCTAAAATGTTGAAAAAATTAAAGTCGTGAATTGTGCAACAAGTTGTACACCAGTAGAAAGGTCTGTGAAATCCCTTTCGAGGACTGGCAGCCGCAGATTTTTGCGGGGCTTGGTTGAAGAGATATCACCATCCAGAACAAGTCAAATGCAGTTGGGTGGAAAATCTTGCGAATAAATTTGAATTGAAATATCTCAAGAACCAGATGTCACAGATACTTTTTGTCTGCAGCTGTGGATAGGTATTGAACAGACCTTTCTTTTGATGTATCTATCGACGGGTTTGGGAAACATTGTTGAAAATTTAATTTTTTTCGGCAAGGGGTTAGCCTTGATGTTTTTCTAAAATGTTGAAAAAATTAAAGTCGTGAATTGTGCAACAAGTTGCACACCAGTAGAAAGGTCTATGAAATCCCTTTCGAGGACTGGAAGCTGCAGATTTTTGCGGGGCTTGGTTGCAGAGATATCACCATCCAAAACAAGTCAAATGCAGTTGGGTGGAAAATCATGCGAATAACTTTGAATTGAAATATCTCAAGAACCAGATGTCACAGATACTTTTTGTCTGCAGCTGTGGATAGGTATTGAACAGACCTTTCTTTTGATGTATCTATCGACGGGTTTGGGAAACATTGTTGAAAATGTAATTTTTTTCAGCAAGGGAGCCTTGATTTTTTTTCTAAAATGTTGAAAAAATTAAAGTCGTGAATTGTGCAACAAGTTGTACACCAGTGGAAACGTCTGTGAAATCCCTTTCGAGGACTGGCAGCCGCAGATTTTTGCGGGGCTTGGTTGAAGAGATATCACCATCCAAAACAAGTCAAATGCAGTTGGGTGGAAAATCATGCGAACAACTTTGAATTGAAATATCTCCAGAACCAGATGTCACAGATACTTTTTGTCTTCAGCTGTGGATAGGTATTGAACAGACCTTTCTTTTGATGTATCTATCGACGGGTTTGGGAAACATTGTTGAAAATGTAATTTTTTTCAGCAAGGGAGCCTTGATTTTTTTCTAAAATGTTGAAAAAATTAAAGTCGTGAATTGTGCAACAAGTTGTACACCAGTGGAAAGGTCTGTGAAATCCCTTTCGAGGACTGGCAGCCCCAGATTTTTGCGGGGCTTGGTTGAAGAGATATCACCATCCAGAACAAGTCAAATGCAGTTAGGTGGAAAATCTTGAACCAGATGTCACAGATACTTTTTGTCTTCAGCTGTGGATACTTATTGAACAGACCTTTCTTTTGATGTATCTATCGACGGGTTTGGAAAACATTGTTGAAAATGTAATTTTTTTTCGGCAAATGGTTAGCCTTGTTTTTTTTCTAAAATGTTGAAAAAAATAAAGTCGTGAATTGTGCAACAAGTTGTACACCAGTAGAAAGGTCTATGAAATCCCTTTCGAGGACTGGAAGCCGCAGATTTTTGCGGGGCTTGGTTGCAGAGATATCACCATCCAAAACAAGTCAAATGCAGTTGGGTGGAAAGTCATGCGAATAACTTTGAATTGAAATATCTCAAGAACCAGATGTCACAGATACTTTTTGTCTTCAGTTATGGATAGGTATTGAACAGACCTATCTTTTGATGTATCTATCGATGGGTTTGGGAAACATTGTTGAAAATGTAATTTTTTTCGGCAAGTTAGCCTTGATTTTTTTCTAAAATGTTGAAAAAATTAAAGTCGTGAATTGTGCAACAAGTTGTTCACCAGTAGAAAGGTCTATGAAATCCCTTTCGAGGACTGGAAGCCGCAGATTTTTGCGGGGCTTGGTTGCAGAGATATCACCATCCAAAACAAGTCAAATGCAGTTGGGTGGAAAATCATGCGAATAACTTTGAATTGAAATATCTCAAGAACCAGATATCACAGATACTTTTTGTCTTCAGCTGTGGATACTTATTGAACAGACCTTTCTTTTGATGTATCTATCGACGGGTTTGGAAAACATTGTTGAAAATGTAATTTTTTTCGGCAAATGGTTAGCCTTGATTTTTTTCTAAAATGTTGAAAAAATTAAAGTCGTGAATTGTGCAACAAGTTGTACACCAGTAGAAAGGTCTATGAAATCCCTTTCGAGGACTGGAAGCCGCAGTTTTGATGTATCTATCGACGGGTTTCGGAAATATTGTTGAAAATGTAATTTTTTTCGGCAAGGGGTTAGCCTTGATTTTTTTCTAAAATGTTGAAAAAATTAAAGTCGTGAATTGTGCAACAAGTTTTACACCAGTAGAAAGGTCTATGAAATCCCTTTCGAGAACTGGAAGCCGCAGATTTTTGCGGGGCTTGGTTGCAGAGATATCACCATCCAAAACAAGTCAAATGCAGTTGGGTGGAAAATCTTGCGAATAAATTTGAATTGAAATATCTCAAGAACCAGATGTCACAGATACTTTTTGTCTTCAGCTGTGGATACTTATTGAACAGACCTTTCTTTTGATGTATCTATCGACGGGTTTGGAAAACATTGTTGAAAATGTAATTTTTTTTCGGCAAATGGTTAGCCTTGTTTTTTTTCTAAAATGTTGAAAAAATTAAAGTCGTGAATTGTGCAACAAGTTGTACACCAGTAGAAAGGTCTATGAAATCCCTTTCGAGGACTGGAAGCCGCAGATTTTTGCGGGGCTTGGTTGCAGAGATATCACCATCCAAAACAAGTCAAATGCAGTTGGGTGGAAAATCTTGCGAATAAATTTGAATTGAAATATCTCAAGAACCAGATGTCACAGATACTTTTTGTCTTCAGCTGTGGATACTTATTGAACAGACCTTTCTTTTGATGTATCTATCGACGGGTTTGGAAAACATTGTTGAAAATGTAATTTTTTTTCGGCAAATGGTTAGCCTTGTTTTTTTTCTAAAATGTTGAAAAAATTAAAGTCGTGAATTGTGCAACAAGTTGTACACCAGTAGAAAGGTCTATGAAATCCCTTTCGAGGACTGGAAGCCGCAGATTTTTGCGGGGCTTGGTTGCAGAGATATCACCATCCAAAACAAGTCAAATGCAGTTGGGTGGAAAATCATGCGAATAACTTTGAATTGAAATATCTCAAGAACCAGATGTCACAGATACTTTTTGTCTTCAGTTATGGATAGGTATTGAACAGACCTTTCTTTTGATGTATCTATCGATGGGTTTGGGAAACATTGTTGAAAATGTAATTTTTTTCGGCAATGGGTTAGCCTTGATTTTTTTCTAAAATGTTGAAAAAATTAAAGTCGTGAATTGTGCAACAAGTTGTTCACCAGTAGAAAGGTCTATGAAATCCCTTTCGAGGACTGGAAGCCGCAGATTTTTGCGGGGCTTGGTTGCAGAGATATCACCATCCAAAACAAGTCAAATGCAGTTGGGTGGAAAATCATGCGAATAACTTTGAATTGAAATATCTCAAGAACCAGATATCACAGATACTTTTTGTCTTCAGCTGTGGATACTTATTGAACAGACCTTTCTTTTGATGTATCTATCGACGGGTTTGGGAAACATTGTTGAAAATGTATTTTTTTTTCAGCAAGGGAGCCTTGATTTTTTTCTAAAATGTTGAAAAAATTAAAGTCGTGAATTGTGCAACAAGTTGTACACCAGTGGAAAGGTCTGTGAAATCCCTTTCGAGGACTGGCAGCCGCAGATTTTTGCGGGGCTTGGTTGAAGAGATATCACCATCCAGAACAAGTCAAATGCAGTTGGGTGGAAAATCTTGCGAATAAATTTGAATTGAAATATCTCAAGAACCAGATGTCACAGATACTTTTTGTCTGCAGCTGTGGATAGGTATTGAACAGACCTTTCTTTTGATGTGTCTATCGACGGGTTTGGGAAACATTGTTGAAAATTTAATTTTTTTCGGCAAGGGGTTAGCCTTGATTTTTTTCTAAAATGTTGAAAAAATTAAAGTCGTGAATTGTGCAACAAGTTGCACACCAGTAGAAAGGTCTATGAAATCCCTTTCGAGAACTGGAAGCTGCAGATTTATGCCGGACTTGGTTGCAGAGATATCACCATCTAAAACAAGTCAAATGCAGTTGGGTGGAAAATCATGCGAACAACTTTGAATTGAAATATCTCAAGAACCAGATGTCACAGATACTTTTTGTCTTCAGCTGTGGATAGGTATTGAACAGACCTTTCTTTTGATGTATCTATCGATGGGTTTGGGAAACATTGTTGAAAATGTAATTTTTTTCGACAAGGGGTTAGCCTTGATTTTTTTCTAAAATGTTGAAAAAATTAAAGTCGTGAATTGTGCAACAAGTTGTACACCAGTGGAAAGGTCTGTGAAATCCCTTTCGAGGACTGGCAGCCGCAGATTTTTGCGGGTCTTGGTTGCAGAGATATCACCATCCAAAACAAGTCAAATGCAGTTGGGTGGAAAATCATGCGAATAACTTAGAATTGAAATATCTCAAGAACCAGATGTCACAGATACTTTTTGTCTTCAGCTGTTTATAGGTATTGAACAGACCTTTCTTTTGATGTATCTATCGACGGGTTTGGGAAACATTGTTGAAAATGTAATTTTTTTCGGCAAGGGGTTAGCCTTGATTTTTTTCTAAAATGTTGAAAAAATTAAAGTCGTGAATTGTGCAACAAGTTGTACACCAGTAGAAAGGTCTATGAAATCCCTTTCGAGGACTGGAAGCCGCAGATTTTTGCGGGGCTTGGTTGCAGAGATATCACCATCCAAAACAAGTCAAATGCAGTTGGGTGGAAAATCTTGCGAATAAATTTGAATTGAAATATCTCAAGAACCAGATGTCACAGATACTTTTTGTCTTCAGCTGTTGATAGGTATTGAACAGACCTTTCTTTTGATGTATCTATCGATGGGTTTGGGAAACATTGTTGAAAATGTAATTTTTTTCGGCAAGGGGTTAGCCTTGATTTTTTTCTAAAATGTTGAAAAAATTAAAGTCGTGAATTGTGCAACAAGTTGTTCACCAGTAGAAAGGTCTATGAAATCCCTTTCGAGGACTGGAAGCCGCAGATTTTTGCGGGGCTTGGTTGCAGAGATATCACCATCCAAAACAAGTCAAATGCAGTTGGGTGGAAAATCATGCGAATAACTTTGAATTGAAATATCTCAAGAACCAGATGTCACAGATACTTTTTGTCTTCAGCTGTGGATAGGTATTGAACAGACCTTTCTTTTGATGTATCTATCGATGGGTTTGGGAAACATTGTTGAAAATGTAATTTTTTTCGGCAAGGGGTTGTTAGCCTTGATTTTTTTCTAAAATGTTGAAAAAATTAAAGTCGTGAATTGTGCAACAAGTTGTACACCAGTAGAAAGGTCTATGAAATCCCTTTCGAGGACTGGAAGCCGCAGATTTTTGCGGGGCTTGGTTGCAGAGATATCACCATCCAAAACAAGTCAAATGCAGTTGGGTGGAAAATCTTGCGAATAAATTTGAATTGAAATATCTCAAGAACCAGATGTCACAGATACTTTTTGTCTTCAGCTGTGGATAGGTATTGAACAGACTTTTCTTTTGATGTATCTATCGATGGGCTTGGGAAACATTGTTGAAAATGTAATTTTTTTCGGCAAGGGGTTAGCCTTGATTTTTTTCTAAAATGTTGAAAAAATTAAAGTCGTGAATTGTGCAACAAGTTGTACACAAGTAGAAAGGTCTATGAAATCCCTTTCGAGGACTGGAAGCCGCAGATTTTTGCGGGGCTTGGTTGCAGAGATATCACCATCCAAAACAAGTCAAATGCAGTTGGGTGGAAAATCATGCGAATAACTTTGAATTGAAATATCTCAAGAACCAGATGTCACAGATACTTTTTGTCTTCAGCTGTGGATAGGTATTGAACAGACCTTTCTTTTGATGTATCTATCGACGGGTTTGGGAAACATTGTTGAAAATGTAATTTTTTTCGGCAAGGGGTTAGCCTTGATTTTTTTCTAAAATGTTGAAAAAATTAAAGTCGTGAATTGTGCAACAAGTTGTACACCAGTGGAAAGGTCTGTGAAATCCCTTTCGAAGACTGGCAGCCGCAGATTTTTGCGGGGCTTGGTTGCAGAGATATCACCATCCAAAACAAGTCAAATGCAGTTGGGTGGAAAATCTTGCGAATAAATTTGAATTGAAATATCTCAAGAACCAGATGTCACAGATACTTTTTGTCTTCAGCTGTTGATAGGTATTGAACAGACCTTTCTTTTGATGTATCTATCGATGGGCTTGGGAAGCATTGTTGAAAATGTAATTTTTTTCGGCAAGGGGTTAGCCTTGATCTTTTTCTAAAATGTTGAAAAAATTAAAGTCGTGAATTGTGCAACAAGTTGTACACAAGTAGAAATGTCTATGAAATCCCTTTCGAGGACTGGAAGCCGCAGATTTTTGCGGGGCTTGGTTGCAGAGATATCACCATCCAAAACAAGTCAAATGCAGTTGGGTGGAAAATCATGCGAATAACTTTGAATTGAAATATCTCAAGAACCAGATGTCACAGATACTTTTTGTCTTCAGCTGTGGATAGGTATTGAACAGACCTTTCTTTTGATGTATCTATCGACGGGTTTGGAAAACATTGTTGAAAATGTAATTTTTTTCGGCAAGGGGTTAGCCTTGATTTTTTTCTAAAATGTTGAAAAAACTAAAGTCGTGAATTGTGCAACAAGTTGTACACCAGTAGAAAGGTCTATGAAATCCCTTTCGAGGACTGGAAGCCGCAGATTTTTGCGGGGCTTGGTTGCAGAGATATCACCATCCAAAACAAGTCAAATGCAGTTGGGTGGAAAATCATGCGAATAAATTTGAATTGAAATATCTCAAGAACCAGATGTCACAGATACTTTTTGTCTTCAACTGTGGATAGGTATTGAACAGACCTTTCTTTTGATGTATCTATCGACGGGTTTGGAAACCATAGTTGAAAATGTAATTTTTTTCGGCAAGGGGTTAGCCTTGATTTTTTTCTGAAATGTTGAAAAAATTAAAGTCGTGAATTGTGCAACAAGTTGTACACCAGTAGAAAGGTCTATGAAATCCCTTTCGAGGACTGGAAGCCGCAGATTTTTGCGGGGCTTGGTTGCAGAGATATCACCATCCAAAACAAGTCAAATGCAGTTGGGTGGAAAATCATGCGAATAACTTTGAATTGAAATATCTCAAGAACCAGATGTCACAGATACTTTTTGTCTTCAGCTGTGGATAGGTATTGAACAGACCTTTCTTTTGATGTATCTATCGACGGGTTTGGGAAACATTGTTGAAAATGTAATTTTTTTCGGCAAGGGGTTAGCCTTGATTTTTTTCTAAAATGTTGAAAAAATTAAAGTCGTGAATTGTGCAACAAGTTGTACACCAGTAGAAAGGTCTATGAAATCCCTTTCGAGGACTGGAAGCCGCAGATTTTTGCGGGGCTTGGTTGCAGAGATATCACCATCCAAAACAAGTCAAATGCAGTTGGGTGGAAAATCTTGCGAATAAATTTGAATTGAAATATCTCAAGAACCAGATGTCACAGATACTTTTTGTCTTCAGCTGTTGATAGGTATTGAATAGACCTTTCTTTTGATGTATCTATCGATGGGTTTGGGAAACATTGTTGAAAATGTAATTTTTTTCGGCAAGGGGTTAGCCTTGATTTTTTTCTAAAATGTTGAAAAAATTAAAGTCGTGAATTGTACAACAAGTTGTACACCAGTAGAAAGGTCTATGAAATCCCTTTCGAGGACTGGAAGCCGCAGATTTTTGCGGGACTTGGTTGCAGATATATCACCATCCAAAACAAGTCAAATGCAGTTGGGTGGAAAATCTTGCGAATAAATTTGAATTGAAATATCTCAAGAACCAGATGTCACAGATACTTTTTGTCTTCAGCTGTGGATAGGTATTGAACAGACCTTTCTTTTGATGCATCTATCGACGGGTTTGGGAAACATTGTTGAAAATTTAATTTTTTTCGGCAAGGGGGTAGCCTAGATTTTTGTCTAAAATGTTGAAAAAATTAAAGACGTGAATTGTGCAACAAGTTGTACACCAGTGGAAAGGTCTGTGAAATCCCTTTCGAGGACTGGCAGCCGCAGATTTTTGCGGGTCTTGGTTGCAGAGATATCACCATCCAAAACAAGTCAAATGCAGTTGGGTGGAAAATCATGCGAATAATTTTGAATTGAAATATCTCAAGAACCAGATGTCACAGATACTTTTTTTCTTCAGCTGTGGATAGGTATTGAACAGACCTTTCTTTTGATGTATCTATCGATGGGTTTGGGAAACATAGTTGAAAATGTAATTTTTTTCGGCAAGGGGTTAGCCTTGATTTTTTTCTAAAATGTTGAAAAAATTAAAGTCGTGAATTTTGCAACAAGTTGTACACCAGTGGAAAAGTCTGTGAAATCCCTATCGAGGACTGGCAGCCGCAGATTTTTGGGGGTCATGGTTGCAGAGATATCACCATCCAAAACAAGTCAAATGCAGTTGGGTGGAAAATCATGCGAATAACTTTGAATTGAAATATCTCAAGAACCAGATGTCACAGATACTTTTTGTCTTCAGCTGTGGATAGTTATTGAACAGACCTTTCTTTTGATGTATCTATCGACGGGTTTGGGAAACATTGTTGAAAATTTAATTTTTTTCGGCAAGGGGTTAGCCTTGATTTTTTTCTAAAATGTTGAAAAAATTAAAGTCGTGAATTGTGCAACAAGTTGTACACCAGTAGAAAGGTCTATGAAATCCATTTCGAGGACTGGAAGCCGCAGATTTTTGCGGGGCTTGGTTGCAGAGATATCACCATCCAAAACAAGTCAAATGCAGTTGGGTGGAAAATCATGCGAATAACTTTGAATTGAAATATCTCAAGAACCAGATGTCACAGATACTTTTTGTCTTCAGCTGTGGATAGGTATTGAACAGACCTTTCCTTTGATGTATCTATCGACGGGTTTGGGAAACATTGTTGAAAATGTAATTTTTTTCGGCAAGGGGTTAGCCTTGATTTTTTTCTAAAATGTTGAAAAAATTAAAGTCGTGAATTGTGCAACAAGTTGTACACCAGTAGAAAGGTCTATGAAATCCCTTTCGAGGACTGGAAGCCGCAGATTTTTGCGGGACTTGGTTGCAGAGATATCACCATCCAAAACAAGTCAAATGCAGTTGGGTGGAAAATCTTGCGAATAAATTTGAATTGAAATATCTCAAGAACCAGATGTCACAGATACTTTTTGTCTTCAGCTGTGGATAGGTATTGAACAGACCTTTCTTTTGATGTATCTATCGACGGGTTTGGGAAACATTGTTGAAAATTTAATTTTTTTCGGCAAGGGGTTAGCCTAGATTTTTGTCTAAAATGTTGAAAAAATTAAAGACGTGAATTGTGCAACAAGTTGTACACCAGTGGAAAGGTCTGTGAAATCCCTTTCGAGGTCTGGCAGCCGCAGATTTTTGCGGGTCTTGGTTGCAGAGATATCACCATCCAAAACAAGTCAAATGCAGTTGGTTGGAAAATCATGCGAATAATTTTGAATTGAAATATCTCAAGAACCAGATGTCACAGATACTTTTTGTCTTCAGCTGTGGATAGGTATTGAACAGACCTTTCTTTTGATGTATCTATCGATGGGTTTGGGAAACATAGTTGAAAATGTAATTTTTTTCGGCAAGGGGTTAGCCTTGATTTTTTTCTAAAATGTTGAAAAAATTAAAGTCGTGAATTTTGCAACAAGTTGTACACCAGTGGAAAGGTCTGTGAAATCCCTTTCGAGGACTGGCAGCCGCAGATTTTTGCGGGTCATGGTTGCAGAGATATCACCATCCAAAACAAGTCAAATGCAGTTGGGTGGAAAATCATGCGAATAACTTTGAATTGAAATATCTCAAGAACCAGATGTCACAGATACTTTTTGTCTTCAGCTGTGGATAGGTATTGAACAGACCTTTCTTTTGATGTATCTATCGACGGGTTTGGGAAACATTGTTGAAAATTTAATTTTTTTCGGCAAGGGGGTAGCCTAGATTTTTGTCTAAAATGTTGAAAAAATTAAAGACGTGAATTGTGCAACAAGTTGTACATCAGTGGAAAGGTCTGTGAAATCCCTTTCGAGGACTGGCAGCCGCAGATTTTTGCGGGTCTTGGTTGCAGAGATATCACCATCCAAAACAAGTCAAATGCAGTTGGGTGGAAAATCATTCGAATAACTTTGAATTGAAATATCTCAAGAACCAGATGTCACAGATACTTTTTGTCTTCAGCTGTGGATAGGTATTGAACAGACCTTTCTTTTGATGTATCTATCGACGGGTTTGGGAAACATTGTTGAAAATGTAATTTTTTTCGGCAAGGGGTTAGCCTTGATTTTTTTCTAAAATGTTGAAAAAATTAAAGTCGTGAATTGTGCAACAAGTTGTACACCAGTGGAAAGGTCTTTGAAATCCCTTTCGAGGAATGGCAGCCGCAGATTTTAGCGGGCCTTGGTTGCAGAAATATCGCCATCCAAAACAAGTCAAATGCAGTTGGGTGGAAAATCGTGCAAATAAATTTGAATTGAAATATCTCAAGAACCAGATGTCACAGATACTTTTTGTCTTCAGCTGTGGATAGGTATTGAACAGACCTTTCTTTTGATGTATCTATCGACGGGTTTGGGAAACATTGTTGAAAATGTAATTTTTTTCGGCAAGGGGTTAGCCTTGATTTTTTTCTAAAATGTTGAAAAAATTAAAGTCGTGAATTGTGCAACAAGTTGTACACCAGTAGAAAGGTCTATGAAATCCCTTTCGAGGACTGGAAGCCGCAGATTTTTGCGGGGCTTGGTTGCAGAGATATCACCATCCAAAACAAGTCAAATGCAGTTGGGTGGAAAATCATTCGAATAATTTTGAATTGAAATATCTCAAGAACCAGATGTCACAGATACTTTCTGTCTTCAGCTGTGGATAGGTATTGAACAGACCTTTCTTTTGATGTATCTATCGACGGGTTTGGGAAACATTGTTGAAAATGTAATTTTTTTCGGCAAGGGGTTAGCCTTGATTTTTTTCTAAAATGTTGAAAAAATTAAAGTCGTGAATTGTGCAACAAGTTGTACACCAGTAGAAAGGTCTATGAAATCCCTTTCGAGGACTGGAAGCCGCAGATTTTTGCGGGGCTTGGTTGTAGAGATATCACCATCCAAAACAAGTCAAATGCAGTTGGGTGGAAAATCTTGCGAATAAATTTGAATTGAAATATCTCAAGAACCAGATGTCACAGATACTTTTTGTCTTCAGCTGTTGATAGGTATTGAACAGACCTTTCTTTTGATGTATCTATCGATGGGTTTGGGAAACATTGTTGAAAATGTAATTTTTTTCGGCAAGGGGTTAGCCTTGATTTTTTTCTAAAATGTTGAAAAAATTAAAGTCGTGAATTGTGCAACAAGTTGTACACCAGTAGAAAGGTCTATGAAATCCCTTTCGAGGACTGGAAGCCGCAGATTTTTGCGGGACTTGGTTGCAGAGATATCACCATCCAAAACAAGTCAAATGCAGTTGGGTGGAAAATCTTGCGAATAAATTTGAATTGAAATATCTCAAGAACCAGATGTCACAGATACTTTTTGTCTTCAGCTGTGGATAGGTATTAAACAGACCTTTCTTTTGATGTATCTATCGACGGGTTTGTGAAACATTGTTGAAAATTTAATTTTTTTCGGCAAGGGGGTAGCCTAGATTTTTTTCTAAAAGGTTGAAAAAATTAAAGACGTGAATTGTGCAACAAGTTGTACACCAGTGGAAAGGTCTGTGAAATCCCTTTCGAGGACTGGCAGCCGCAGATTTTTGCGGGTCTTGGTTGCAGAGATATCACCATCCAAAACAAGTCAAATGCAGTGGGGTGGAAAATCATGCGAATAATTTTGAATTGAAATATCTCAAGAACCAGATGTCACAGATACTTTTTGTCTTCAGCTGTGGATAGGTATTGAACAGACCTTTCTTTTGATGTATCTATCGATGGGTTTGGGAAACATAGTTGAAAATGTAATTTTTTTCGGCAAGGGGGTAGCCTTGATTTTTTTCTAAAATGTTGAAAAAATTAAAGTCGTGAATTGTGCAACAAGTTGTACACCAGTAGAAAGGTCTGTGAAATCCCTTTCGAGGACTGGCAGCCGCAGATTTTTGCGGGTCTTGGTTGCAGAGATATCACCATCCAAAACAAGTCAAATGCAGTTGGGTGGAAAATCATGCGAATAATTTTGAATTGAAATATCTCAAGAACCAGATGTCACAGATACTTTTTGTCTTCAGCTGTGGATAGGTATTGAACAGACCTTTCTTTTGATGTATCTATCGACGGGTTTGGGAAACATTGTTGAAAATGTAATTTTTTTCGGCAAGGGGTTAGCCTTGATTTTTTTTCTAAAATGTTGAAAAAATTAAAGTCGTGAATTGTGCAACAAGTTGTACACCAGTAGAAAGGTCTATGAAATCCCTTTCGAGGACTGGAAGCCGCAGATTTTTGCGGGGCTTGGTTGCAGAGATATCACCATCCAAAACAAGTCAAATGCAGTTGGGTGGAAAATCATGCGAATAACTTTGAATTGAAATAGCTCAAGAACCAGACGTCACAGATACTTTTTGTCTTCAGCTGTGGATAGGTACTGAACAGACCTTTCTTTTGATGTATCTATCGACGGGTTTGGGAAACATTGTTGAAAATTTAATTTTTTTCGGCAAGGGGGTAGCATAGATTATTTTCTAAAATGTTGAAAAAATTAAAGTCGTGAATTGTGCAACAAGTTGTACACCAGTGGAAAGGTCTGTGAAATCCCTTTCGAGGACTGGCAGCCGCAAATTTTTGCGGGTCTTGGTTGCAGAGATATCACCATCCAAAACAAGTCAAATGCAGTTGGGTGGAAAATCATGCGAATAATTTTGAATTGAAATATCTCAAGAACCAGATGTCACAGATACTTTTTGTCTTCAGCTGTGGATAGGTATTGAACAGACCTTTCTTTTGATGTATCAATCGACGGGTTTGGGAAACATTGTTGAAAATGTAATTTTTTTCGGCAAGGGGTTAGCCTTGATTTTTTTCTAAAATGTTGAAAAAATTAAAGTCGTGAATTGTGCAACAAGTTGTACACCAGTGGAAAGGCCTTTGAAATCCCTTTCGAGGACTGGCAGCCGCAGATTTTAGCGGGCCTTGGTTGCAGAAATATCACCATTAAAAACAAGTCAAATGCAGTTGGGTGGAAAATCGTGCGAATAAATTTGAATTGAAATATCTCAAGAACCAGATGTCACAGATACTTTTTGTCTTCAGCTGTGGATAGGTATTGAACAGACCTTTCTTTTGATGTATCTACCGATGGGTTTGGGAAGCATAGTTGAAAATGTAATTTTTTTCGGCAAGGGGTTAGCCTTGATTTTTTTCTAAAATGTTGAAAAAATTAAAGTCGTGAATTGTGCAACAAGTTGTACACCAGTTTAAAGGTCTGTGAAATCCCTTTCGAGGACTGGCAGCCGCAGATTTTTGCGGGTCTTGGTTGCAGAGATATCACCATCCAAAACAAGTCAAATGCAGTTGGGTGGAAAATCATGCGAATAATTTTGAATTGAAATATCTCAAGAACCAGATGTCACAGATACTTTTTGTCTTCAGCTGTAGATAGGTATTGAACAGACCTTTCTTTTGATGTATCTATCGATGGGTTTGGGAAGCATAGTTGAAAATGTAATTTTTTTCGGCAAGGGGTTAGCCTTGATTTTTTTCTAAAATGTTGAAAAAATTAAAGTCGTGAATTGTGCAACAAGTTGTACACCAGTGGAAAGGTCTGTAAAATCCCTTTCGAAGACTGGCAGCCGCAGAATTTTGCGGGTCTTGGTTGCAGAGATATCACCATCCAAAACAAGTCAAATGCAGTTGGGTGGAAAATCTTGCGAATAAATTTGAATTGAAATATCTCAAGAACCACATGTCACAGATACTTTTTGTCTTCAGCTGTGGATAGGTATTGAACAGACCTTTCTTTTGATGTATCTATCGATGGGTTTGGGAAACATTGTTGAAAATGTAATTTTTTTCGGCAAGGGGTTAGCCTTGATTTTTTTCTAAAATGTTGAAAAAATTAAAGTCGTGAATCGTGCAACAAGTTGTACACGAGTAGAAAGGTCTATGAAATCCCTTTCGAGGACTGGAAGCCGCAGATTTTTGCGGGGCTTGGTTGCAGAGATATCACCATCCAAAACAAGTCAAATGCAGTTGGGTGGAAAATCATGCGAATAACTTTGAATTGAAATATCTCAAGAACCAGATGTCACAGATACTTTTTGTCTTCAGCTGTGGATAGGTATTGAACAGACCTTTCTTTTGATGTATCTATCGACGGGTTTGGGAAACATTGTTGAAAATGTAATTTTTTTCGGCAAGGGGTTAGCCTTGATTTTTTTCTAAAATGTTGAAAAAATTAAAGTCGTGAATTGTGCAACAAGTTGTACACCAGTGGAAAGGTCTGTGAAATCCCTTTCGAGGACTGGCAGCCGCAGATTTTTGCGGGGCTTGGTTGCAGAGATATCACCATCCAAAACAAGTCAAATGCAGTTGGGTGGAAAATCTTGCGAATAAATTTGAATTGAAATATCTCAAGAACCAGATGTCACAGATACTTTTTGTCTTCAGCTGTGAATAGGTATTGAACAGACCTTTCTTTTGATGTATCTATCGACGGGTTTGGGAAACATTGTTGAAAATTTAATTTGAATTGAAATATCTCAAGAACCAGATGTCACAGATACTTTTTGTCTTCAGCTGTGGATAGGTATTGAACAGACCTTTCTTTTGATGTATCTATCGACGGGTTTGGGAAACATTGTTGAAAATTTAATTTTTTTCGGCAAGGGGGTAGCCTAGATTTTTTTCTAAAATGTTGAAAAAATTAAAGACGTGAATTGTGCAACAAGTTGTACACCAGTGGAAAGGTCTGTGAAATTCCTTTCGAGGACTGGCAGCCGCAGATTTTTGCGGGTATTGGTTGCAGAGATATCACCATCCAAAACAAGTCAAATGCAGTTGGGTGGAAAATCATGCGAATAATTTTGAATTGAAATATCTCAAGAACCAGATGTCACAGATACTTTTTGTCTTCAGCTGTGGATAGGTATTGAACAGACCTTTCTTTTGATGTATCTATCGATGGGTTTGGGAAACATAGTTGAAAATGTAATTTTTTTCGGCAAGGGGTTAGCCTTGATTTTTTTCTAAAATGTTGAAAAAATTAAAGTCGTGAATTGTGCAACAAGTTGTACACCAGTGGAAAGGCCTTTGAAATCCCTTTCGAGGACTGGCAGCCGCAGATTTTAGCGGGCCTTGGTTGCAGAAATATCACCATTAAAAACAAGTCAAATGCAGTTGGGTGGAAAATCGTGCGAATAAATTTGAATTGAAATATCTCTAGAACCAGATGTCACAGATACTTTTTGTCTTCAGCTGTGGATAGGTATTAAACAAACCTTTCTTTTGATGTATCTATCGATGGGTTTGGGAAACATTGTTGAAAATTTAATTTTTTTCGGCAAGGGTAGCCTAGATTTTTTTCTAAAATGTTGAAAAAATTAAAGTCGTGAATTGTGCAACAAGTTGTACACCAGTTTAAAGGTCTGTGAAATCCCTTTCGAGGACTGGCAGCCGCAGATTTTTGCGGGTCTTGGTTGCAGAGATATCACCATCCAAAACAAGTCAAATGCAGTTGGGTGGAAAATCATGCGAATAATTTTGAATTGAAATATCTCAAGAACCAGATGTCACAGATACTTTTTGTCTCAGCTGTGAATAGGTATTGAACAGACCTTTCTTTTGATGTATCTATCGATGGGTTTGGGAAGCATAGTTGAAAATGTAATTTTTTTCGGCAAGGGGTTAGCCTTGATTTTTTTTTTAAAATGTTGAAAAAATTAAAGTCGTGAATCGTGCAACAAGTTGTACACCAGTAGAAAGGTCTATGAAATCCCTTTCGAGGACTGGAAGCCGCAGATTTTTGCGGGGCTTGGTTGCAGAGATATCACCATCCAAAACAAGTCAAATGCAGTTGGGTGGAAAATCATGCGAATAACTTTGAATTGAAATATCTCAAGAACCAGATGTCACAGATACTTTTTGTCTTCAGCTGTGGATAGGTATTGAACAGACCTTTCTTTTGATGTATCTATCGACGGGTTTGGGAAACATTGTTGAAAATTTATTTTTTTTCGGCAAGGGGGTAGCCTAGATTTTTTTCGAAAATGTTGAAAAAATTAAAGTCGTGAATTGTGCAACAAGTTGTACACCAGTGGAAAGGTCTGTGAAATCCCTTTCGAGGACTGGAAGCCGCAGATTTTTGCGGGGCTTGGTTGCAGATATATCACCATCCAAAACAAGTCAAATGCAGTTGGGTGGAAAATCTTGCGAATAAATTTGAATTGAAATATCTCAAGAACCAGATGTCACAGATACTTTTTGTCTTCAGCTGTGGATAGGTATTGAACAGACCTTTCTTTTGATGTATCTATCGACGGGTTTGGGAAACATTGTTGAAAATGTAATTTTTTTCGGCAAGGGGTTAGCCTTGATTTTTTTCTAAAATGTTGAAAAAATTAAAGTCGTGAATTGTGCAACAAGTTGTACACCAGTAGAAAGGTCTATGAAATCCCTTTCGAGGACTGGAAGCCGCAGATTTTTGCGGGGCTTGGTTGCAGAGATATCACCATCCAAAACAAGTCAAATGCAGTTGGGTGGAAAATCTTGCGAATAAATTTGAATTGAAATATCTCAAGAACCAGATGTCACAGATACTTTTTGTCTTCAGCAGTGGATAGGTATTGAACAGACCTTTCCTTTGATGTATCTATCGACGGGTTTGGGAAACATTGTTGAAAATTTAATTTTTTTCGGCAAGGGGTTAGCCTTGATTTTTTTCTAAAATGTTGAAAAAATTAAAGTCGTGAATTGTGCAATAAGTTGCACACCAGTAGAAAGGTCTATGAAATCCCTTTCGAGGGCTCGAAGCTGCAGATTTTTGCGGGGCTTGGTTGCAGAGATATCACCATCCAAAACAAGTCAAATGCAGTTGGGTGGAAAATCTTGCGAATAAATTTGAATTGAAATATCTCAAGAACCAGATGTCACAGATACTTTTTGTCTTCAGCTGTGGATAGGTATTGAACAGACCTTTCTTTTGATGTATCTATCGACGGGTTTGGGAAACATTGTTGAAAATGTAATTTTTTTCGGCAAGGGGTTAGCCTTGATTTTTTTCTAAAATGTTGAAAAAATTAAAGTCGTGAATTGTGCAACAAGTTGTACACCAGTGGAAAGGTCTGTGAAATCCCTTTCGAGGACTGGCAGCCGCAGATTTTTCGGGTCTTGGTTGCAGAGATATCACCATCCAAAACAAGTCAAATGCAGTTGGGTGGAAAATCATGCGAATAATTTTGAATTGAAATATCTCAAGAACCAGATGTCACAGATACTTTTTGTCTTCAGCTGTGGATAGGTATTGAACAGACGTTTCTTTTGATGTATCTATCGATGGGTTTGGGAAACATTGTTGAAAATGTAATTTTTTTCAGCAAGGGAGCCTTGATTTTTTTCTAAAATGTTGAAAAAATTAAAGTCGTGAATTGTGCAACAAGTTGTACACCAGTGGAAAGGTCTGTGAAATCCCTTTCGAGGACTGGCAGCCGCAGATTTTTGCGGGGCTTGGTTGCAGAGATATCACCATCCAAAACAAGTCAAATGCAGTTGGGTGGAAAATCTTGCGAATAAATTTGAATTGAAATATCTCAAGAACCAGATGTCACAGATACTTTTTGTCTTCAGCTGTGGATAGGTATTGAACAGACCTTTCTTTTGATGTATCTATCGACGGGTTTGGGAAACATTGTTGAAAATGTAATTTTTTTCGGCAAGGGGTTAGCCTTGATTTTTTTCTCAAATGTTGAAAAAATTAAAGTCGTGAATTGTGCAACAAGTTGTACACCAGTGGAAAGGTCTGTGAAATCCCTTTCGAGGACTGGCAGCCGCAGATTTTTGCGGGTCTTGGTTGCAGAGATATCACCATCCAAAACAAGTCAAATGCAGTTGGGTGGAAAATCTTGCGAATAAATATGAATTGAAATATCTCAAGAACCAGATGTCACAGATACTTTTTGTCTTCAGCAGTGGATAGGTATTGAACAGACCTTTCTTTTGATGTATCTATCGACGGGTTTGGGAAACATTGTTGAAAATTTAATTTTTTTCGGCAAGGGGTTAGCCTTGATTTTTTTCTAAAATGTTGAAAAAATTAAAGTCGTGAATTGTGCAATAAGTTGCACACCAGTAGAAAGGTCTATGAAATCCCTTTCGAGGGCTCGAAGCTGCAGATTTTTGCGGGGCTTGGTTGCAGAGATATCACCATCCAAAACAAGTCAAATGCAGTTGGGTGGAAAATCTTGCGAATAAATTTGAATTGAAATATCTCAAGAACCAGATGTCACAGATACTTTTTGTCTTCAGCTGTGGATAGGTATTGAACAGACCTTTCTTTTGATGTATCTATCGACGGGTTTGGGAAACATTGTTGAAAATGTAATTTTTTTCAGCAAGGGAGCCTTGATTTTTTTCTAAAATGTTGAAAAAATTAAAGTCGTGAATTGTGCAACAAGTTGTACACCAGTGGAAAGGTCTGTGAAATCCCTTTCGAGGACTGGCAGCCGCAGATTTTTGCGGGTCTTGGTTGCAGAGATATCACCATCCAAAACAAGTCAAATGCAGTTGGGTGGAAAATCATGCGAATAACTTTGAATTGAAATATCTCAAGAACCAGATGTCACAGATACTTTTTGTCTTCAGCTGTGGATAGGTATTGAACAGACCTTTCTTTTGATGTATCTATCGACGGGTTTGGGAAACATTGTTGAAAATTTAATTTTTTTCGGCAAGGGGTTAGCATTGATTTTTTTCTAAAATGTTGAAAAAATTAAAGTCGTGAATTGTGCAATAAGTTGCACACCAGTAGAAAGGTCTATGAAATCCCTTTCGAGGGCTCGAAGCTGCAGATTTTTGCGGGGCTTGGTTGCAGAGATATCACCATCCAAAACAAGTCAAATGCAGTTGGGTGGAAAATCATGCGAATAACTTTGAATTGAAATATCTCAAGAACCAGATGTCACAGATACTTTTTGTCTTCAGCAGTGGATAGGTATTGAACAGACCTTTCCTTTGATGTATCTATCGACGGGTTTGGGAAACATTGTTGAAAATTTAATTTTTTTCGGCAAGGGGTTAGCCTCGATTTTTTTCTAAAATGTTGAAAAAATTAAAGTCGTGAATTGTGCAATAAGTTGCACACCAGTAGAAAGGTCTATGAAATCCCTTTCGAGGGCTCGAAGCTGCAGATTTTTACGGGCCTTGGTTGCAGAGATATCACCATCCAAAACAAGTCAAATGCTGTTGGGTGGAAAATCTTGCGAATAAATTTGAATTGAAATATCTCAAGAACCAGATGTCACAGATACTTTTTGTCTTCAGCTGTGGATAGGTATTGAACAGACCTTTCTTTCGATGTATCTATCGACGGGTTTGGGAAACATTGTTGAAAATGTAATTTTTTTCAGCAAGGGAGCCTTGATTTTTTTCTAAAATGTTGAAAAAATTAAAGTCGTGAATTGTGCAACAAGTTGTACACCAGTGGAAAGGTCTGTGAAATCCCTTTCGAGGACTGGCAGCCTCGGCAAGGGGTTAGCCTTGATTTTTTTCTAAAATGTTGAAAAAATTAAAGTCGTGAATTGTGCAACAAGTTGTACACCAGTGGAAAGGTCTGTGAAATCCCTTTCGAGGACTGGCAGCCGCAGATTTTTGCGGGTCTTGGTTGCAGAGATATCACCATCCAAAACAACTCAAATGCAGTTGGGTGGAAAATCATGCGAATAACTTTGAATTGAAATATCTCAAGAACCAGATGTCACAGATACTTTTTGTCTTCAGCTGTGGATAGGTATTGAACAGACCTTTCTTTTGATGTATCTATCGACGGGTTTGGGAATTATTGTTGAAAATTTAATTTTTTTCGGCAAGGGGTTAGCCTTGATTTTTTTCTAAAATGTTGAAAAAATTAAAGTCGTGAATTGTGCAATAAGTTGCACACCAGTAGAAAGGTCTATGAAATCCCTTTCGAGGGCTCGAAGCTGCAGATTTTTGCGGGGCTTGGTTGCAGAGATATCACCATCCAAAACAAGTCAAATGCAGTTGGGTGGAAAATCATGCGAATAACTTTGAATTGAAATATCTCAAGAACCAGATGTCACAGATACTTTTTGTCTTCAGCAGTGGATAGGTATTGAACAGACCTTTCCTTTGATGTATCTATCGACGGGTTTGGGAAACATTGTTGAAAATTTAATTTTTTTCGGCAAGGGGTTAGCCTTGATTTTTTTCTAAAATGTTGAAAAAATTAAAGTCGTGAATTGTGCAATAAGTTGCACACCAGTAGAAAGGTCTATGAAATCCCTTTCGAGGGCTCGAAGCTGCAGATTTTTACGGGGCTTGGTTGCAGAGATATCACCATCCAAAACAAGTCAAATGCTGTTGGGTGGAAAATCTTGCGAATAAATTTGAATTGAAATATCTCAAGAACCAGATGTCACAGGTACTTTTTGTCTTCAGCTGTGGATAGGTATTGAACAGACCTTTCTTTCGATGTATCTATCGACGGGTTTGGGAAACATTGTTGAAAATGTAATTTTTTTCAGCAAGGGAGCCTTGATTTTTTTCTAAAATGTTGAAAAAATTAAAGTCGTGAATTGTGCAACAAGTTGTACACCAGTGGAAAGGTCTGTGAAATCCCTTTCGAGGACTGGCAGCCGCAGATTTTTGCGGGGCTTGGTTGCAGAGATATCACCATCCAA
Organism: Philhelius pedissequus; assembly: GCA_910595825.1. Taxonomy (NCBI): domain Eukaryota; kingdom Metazoa; phylum Arthropoda; class Insecta; order Diptera; family Syrphidae; genus Philhelius; species Philhelius pedissequus. The sequence continues at coordinate 81,254,243 of OU343160.1, read as the reverse complement.
AACAAGTCAAATGCAGTTGGGTGGAAAATCTTGCGAATAAATTTGAATTGAAATATCTCAAGAACCAGATGTCACAGATACTTTTTGTCTTCAGCTGTGGATAGGTATTGAACAGACCTTTCTTTTGATGTATCTATCGACGGGTTTGGGAAACATTGTTGAAAATTTAATTTTTTTCGGCAAGGGGTTAGCATTGATTTTTTTCTAAAATGTTGAAAAAATTAAAGTCGTGAATTGTGCAATAAGTTGCACACCAGTAGAAAGGTCTATGAAATCCCTTTCGAGGGCTCGAAGCTGCAGATTTTTGCGGGGCTTGGTTGCAGAGATATCACCATCCAAAACAAGTCAAATGCAGTTGGGTGGAAAATCTTGCGAATAAATTTGAATTGAAATATCTCAAGAACCAGATGTCACAGATACTTTTTGTCTTCAGCAGTGGATAGGTATTGAACAGACCTTTCTTTTGATGTATCTATCGACGGGTTTGGGAAACATTGTTGAAAATTTAATTTTTTTCGGCAAGGGGTTAGCCTTGATTTTTTTCTAAAATGTTGAAAAAATTAAAGTCGTGAATTGTGCAATAAGTTGCACACCAGTAGAAAGGTCTATGAAATCCCTTTCGAGGGCTCGAAGCTGCAGATTTTTGCGGGGCTTGGTTGCAGAGATATCACCATCCAAAACAAGTCAAATGCAGTTGGGTGGAAAATCTTGCGAATAAATTTGAATTGAAATATCTCAAGAACCAGATGTCACAGATACTTTTTGTCTTCAGCTGTGGATAGGTATTGAACAGACCTTTCTTTTGATGTATCTATCGACGGGTTTGGGAAACATTGTTGAAAATGTAATTTTTTTCAGCAAGGGAGCCTTGATTTTTTTCTAAAATGTTGAAAAAATTAAAGTCGTGAATTGTGCAACAAGTTGTACACCAGTGGAAAGGTCTGTGAAATCCCTTTCGAGGACTGGCAGCCGCAGATTTTTGCGGGTCTTGGTTGCAGAGATATCACCATCCAAAACAAGTCAAATGCAGTTGGGTGGAAAATCATGCGAATAACTTTGAATTGAAATATCTCAAGAACCAGATGTCACAGATACTTTTTGTCTTCAGCTGTGGATAGGTATTGAACAGACCTTTCTTTTGATGTATCTATCGACGGGTTTGGGAAATATTGTTGAAAATTTAATTTTTTTCGGCAAGGGGTTAGCCTTGATTTTTTTCTAAAATGTTGAAAAAATTAAAGTCGTGAATTGTGCAATAAGTTGCACACCAGTAGAAAGGTCTATGAAATCCCTTTCGAGGGCTCGAAGCTGCAGATTTTTGCGGGGCTTGGTTGCAGAGATATCACCATCCAAAACAAGTCAAATGCAGTTGGGTGGAAAATCATGCGAATAACTTTGAATTGAAATATCTCAAGAACCAGATGTCACAGATACTTTTTGTCTTCAGCTGTGGATAGGTATTGAACAGACCTTTCTTTTGATGTATCTATCGACGGGTTTGGGAAACATTGTTGAAAATTTAATTTTTTTCGGCAAGGGGTTAGCATTGATTTTTTTCTAAAATGTTGAAAAAATTAAAGTCGTGAATTGTGCAATAAGTTGCACACCAGTAGAAATGTCTATGAAATCCCTTTCGAGGGCTCGAAGCTGCAGATTTTTGCGGGGCTTGGTTGCAGAGATATCACCATCCAAAACAAGTCAAATGCAGTTGGGTGGAAAATCTTGCGAATAAATTTGAATTGAAATATCTCAAGAACCAGATGTCACAGATACTTTTTGTCTTCAGCAGTGGATAGGTATTGAACAGACCTTTCTTTTGATGTATCTATCGACGGGTTTGGGAAACATTGTTGAAAATTTAATTTTTTTCGGCAAGGGGTTAGCCTTGATTTTTTTCTAAAATGTTGAAAAAATTAAAGTCGTGAATTGTGCAATAAGTTGCACACCAGTAGAAAGGTCTATGAAATCCCTTTCGAGGGCTCGAAGCTGCAGATTTTTGCGGGGCTTGGTTGCAGAGATATCACCATCCAAAACAAGTCAAATGCAGTTGGGTGGAAAATCTTGCGAATAAATTTGAATTGAAATATCTCAAGAACCAGATGTCACAGATACTTTTTGTCTTCAGCTGTGGATAGGTATTGAACAGACCTTTCTTTTGATGTATCTATCGACGGGTTTGGGAAACATTGTTGAAAATGTAATTTTTTTCAGCAAGGGAGCCTTGATTTTTTTCTAAAATGTTGAAAAAATTAAAGTCGTGAATTGTGCAACAAGTTGTACACCAGTGGAAAGGTCTGTGAAATCCCTTTCGAGGACTGGCAGCCGCAGATTTTTGCGGGGCTTGGTTGCAGAGATATCACCATCCAAAACAAGTCAAATGCAGTTGGGTGGAAAATCTTGCGAATAAATTTGAATTGAAATATCTCAAGAACCAGATGTCACAGATACTTTTTGTCTTCAGCTGTGGATAGGTATTGAACAGACCTTTCTTTTGATGTATCTATTGACGGGTTTGGGAAACATTGTTGAAAATTTAATTTTTTTCGGCAAGGGGTTAGCATTGATTTTTTTCTAAAATGTTGAAAAAATTAAAGTCGTGAATTGTGCAATAAGTTGCACACCAGTAGAAAGGTCTATGAAATCCCTTTCGAGGGCTCGAAGCTGCAGATTTTTGCGGGGCTTGGTTGCAGAGATATCACCATCCAAAACAAGTCAAATGCAGTTGGGTGGAAAATCTTGCGAATAAATTTGAATTGAAATATCTCAAGAACCAGATGTCACAGATACTTTTTGTCTTCAGCAGTGGATAGGTATTGAACAGACCTTTCTTTTGATGTATCTATCGACGGGTTTGGGAAACATTGTTGAAAATTTAATTTTTTTCGGCAAGGGGTTAGCCTTGATTTTTTTCTAAAATGTTGAAAAAATTAAAGTCGTGAATTGTGCAATAAGTTGCACACCAGTAGAAAGGTCTATGAAATCCCTTTCGAGGGCTCGAAGCTGCAGATTTTTGCGGGGCTTGGTTGCAGAGATATCACCATCCAAAACAAGTCAAATGCAGTTGGGTGGAAAATCTTGCGAATAAATTTGAATTGAAATATCTCAAGAACCAGATGTCACAGATACTTTTTGTCTTCAGCTGTGGATAGGTATTGAACAGACCTTTCTTTTGATGTATCTATCGACGGGTTTGGGAAATATTGTTGAAAATTTAATTTTTTTCGGCAAGGGGTTAGCCTTGATTTTTTTCTAAAATGTTGAAAAAATTAAAGTCGTGAATTGTGCAATAAGTTGCACACCAGTAGAAAGGTCTATGAAATCCCTTTCGAGGGCTCGAAGCTGCAGATTTTTGCGGGGCTTGGTTGCAGAGATATCACCATCCAAAACAAGTCAAATGCAGTTGGGTGGAAAATCATGCGAATAACTTTGAATTGAAATATCTCAAGAACCAGATGTCACAGATACTTTTTGTCTTCAGCTGTGGATAGGTATTGAACAGACCTTTCTTTTGATGTATCTATCGACGGGTTTGGGAAACATTGTTGAAAATTTAATTTTTTTCGGCAAGGGGTTAGCATTGATTTTTTTCTAAAATGTTGAAAAAATTAAAGTCGTGAATTGTGCAATAAGTTGCACACCAGTAGAAATGTCTATGAAATCCCTTTCGAGGGCTCGAAGCTGCAGATTTTTGCGGGGCTTGGTTGCAGAGATATCACCATCCAAAACAAGTCAAATGCAGTTGGGTGGAAAATCTTGCGAATAAATTTGAATTGAAATATCTCAAGAACCAGATGTCACAGATACTTTTTGTCTTCAGCAGTGGATAGGTATTGAACAGACCTTTCTTTTGATGTATCTATCGACGGGTTTGGGAAACATTGTTGAAAATTTAATTTTTTTCGGCAAGGGGTTAGCCTTGATTTTTTTCTAAAATGTTGAAAAAATTAAAGTCGTGAATTGTGCAATAAGTTGCACACCAGTAGAAAGGTCTATGAAATCCCTTTCGAGGGCTCGAAGCTGCAGATTTTTGCGGGGCTTGGTTGCAGAGATATCACCATCCAAAACAAGTCAAATGCAGTTGGGTGGAAAATCTTGCGAATAAATTTGAATTGAAATATCTCAAGAACCAGATGTCACAGATACTTTTTGTCTTCAGCTGTGGATAGGTATTGAACAGACCTTTCTTTTGATGTATCTATCGACGGGTTTGGGAAACATTGTTGAAAATGTAATTTTTTTCAGCAAGGGAGCCTTGATTTTTTTCTAAAATGTTGAAAAAATTAAAGTCGTGAATTGTGCAACAAGTTGTACACCAGTGGAAAGGTCTGTGAAATCCCTTTCGAGGACTGGCAGCCGCAGATTTTTGCGGGGCTTGGTTGCAGAGATATCACCATCCAAAACAAGTCAAATGCAGTTGGGTGGAAAATCTTGCGAATAAATTTGAATTGAAATATCTCAAGAACCAGATGTCACAGATACTTTTTGTCTTCAGCTGTGGATAGGTATTGAACAGACCTTTCTTTTGATGTATCTATTGACGGGTTTGGGAAACATTGTTGAAAATTTAATTTTTTTCGGCAAGGGGTTAGCATTGATTTTTTTCTAAAATGTTGAAAAAATTAAAGTCGTGAATTGTGCAATAAGTTGCACACCAGTAGAAAGGTCTATGAAATCCCTTTCGAGGGCTCGAAGCTGCAGATTTTTGCGGGGCTTGGTTGCAGAGATATCACCATCCAAAACAAGTCAAATGCAGTTGGGTGGAAAATCTTGCGAATAAATTTGAATTGAAATATCTCAAGAACCAGATGTCACAGATACTTTTTGTCTTCAGCAGTGGATAGGTATTGAACAGACCTTTCTTTTGATGTATCTATCGACGGGTTTGGGAAACATTGTTGAAAATTTAATTTTTTTCGGCAAGGGGTTAGCCTTGATTTTTTTCTAAAATGTTGAAAAAATTAAAGTCGTGAATTGTGCAATAAGTTGCACACCAGTAGAAAGGTCTATGAAATCCCTTTCGAGGGCTCGAAGCTGCAGATTTTTGCGGGGCTTGGTTGCAGAGATATCACCATCCAAAACAAGTCAAATGCAGTTGGGTGGAAAATCTTGCGAATAAATTTGAATTGAAATATCTCAAGAACCAGATGTCACAGATACTTTTTGTCTTCAGCTGTGGATAGGTATTGAACAGACCTTTCTTTTGATGTATCTATCGACGGGTTTGGGAAACATTGTTGAAAATTTAATTTTTTTCGGCAAGGGGTTAGCATTGATTTTTTTCTAAAATGTTGAAAAAATTAAAGTCGTGAATTGTGCAATAAGTTGCACACCAGTAGAAAGGTCTATGAAATCCCTTTCGAGGGCTCGAAGCTGCAGATTTTTGCGGGGCTTGGTTGCAGAGATATCACCATCCAAAACAAGTCAAATGCAGTTGGGTGGAAAATCTTGCGAATAAATTTGAATTGAAATATCTCAAGAACCAGATGTCACAGATACTTTTTGTCTTCAGCAGTGGATAGGTATTGAACAGACCTTTCTTTTGATGTATCTATCGACGGGTTTGGGAAACATTGTTGAAAATGTAATTTTTTTCAGCAAGGGAGCCTTGATTTTTTTCTAAAATGTTGAAAAAATTAAAGTCGTGAATTGTGCAATAAGTTGTACACCAGTGGAAAGGTCTGTGAAATCCCTTTCGAGGACTGGCAGCCGCAGATTTTTGCGGGGCTTGGTTGCAGAGATATCACCATCCAAAACAAGTCAAATGCAGTTGGGTGGAAAATCTTGCGAATAAATTTGAATTGAAATATCTCAAGAACCAGATGTCACAGATACTTTTTGTCTTCAGCTGTGGATAGGTATTGAACAGACCTTTCTTTTGATGTATCTATCGACGGGTTTGGGAAACATTGTTGAAAATTTAATTTTTTTGGGCAAGGGGTTAGCCTTGATTTTTTTCTAAAATGTTGAAAAAATTAAAGTCGTGAATTGTGCAACAAGTTGTACACCAGTGGAAAGGTCTGTGAAATCCCTTTCGAGGACTGGCAGCCGCAGATTTTTGCGGGTCTTGGTTGCAGAGATATCACCATCCAAAACAAGTCAAATGCAGTTGGGTGGAAAATCATGCGAACAACTTTGAATTGAAATATCTCAAGAACCAGATGTCACAGATACTTTTTGTCTTCAGCTGTGGATAGGTATTGAACAGACCTTTCTTTTAATGTATCTATCGACGGGTTTGGGAAACATTGTTGAAAATTTAATTTTTTTCGGCAAGGGGTTAGCCTTGATTTTTTTCTAAAATGTTGAAAAAATTAAAGTCGTGAATTGTGCAACAAGTTGTACACCAGTAGAAAGGTCTATGAAATCCCTTTCGAGGACTGGAAGCCGCAGATTTTTGCGGGGCTTGGTTGCAGAGATATCACCATCCAAAACAAGTCAAATGCAGTTGGGTGGAAAATCATGCGAATAACTTTGAATTGAAATATCTCAAGAACCAGATGTCACAGATACTTTTTGTCTTCAGCTGTGGATAGGTATTGAACAGACCTTTCTTTTGATGTATCTATCGACGGGTTTGGGAAACATTGTGGAAAATGTAATTTTTTTCGGCAAGGGGTTAGCCTTGATTTTTCCTAAAATGTTGAAAAAATTAAAGTCGTGAATTGTGCAACAAGTTGTACACCAGTGGAAAGGTCTGTGAAATCCCTTTCGAGGACTGGCAGCCGCAGATTTTTGCGGGGCTTGGTTGCAGAGATATGACCATCCAAAACAAGTCAAATGCAGTTGGGTGGAAAATCTTGCGAATAAATTTGAATTGAAATATCTCAAGAACCAGATGTCACAGATACTTTTTGTCTTCAGCTGTGGATAGGTATTGAACAGACCTTTCTTTTAATGTATCTATCGACGGGTTTGGGAAACATTGTTGAAAATTTAATTTTTTTCGGCAAGGGGTTAGCCTTGATTTTTTTCTAAAATGTTGAAAAAATTAAAGTCGTGAATTGTGCAACAAGTTGTACACCAGTAGAAAGGTCTATGAAATCCCTTTCGAGGACTGGAAGCCGCAGATTTTTGCGGGGCTTGGTTGCAGAGATATCACCATCCAAAACAAGTCAAATGCAGTTGGGTGGAAAATCATGCGAATAACTTTGAATTGAAATATCTCAAGAACCAGATGTCACAGATACTTTTTGTCTTCAGCTGTGGATAGGTATTGAACAGACCTTTCTTTTGATGTATCTATCGACGGGTTTGGGAAACATTGTGGAAAATGTAATTTTTTTCGGCAAGGGGTTAGCCTTGATTTTTCCTAAAATGTTGAAAAAATTAAAGTCGTGAATTGTGCAACAAGTTGTACACCAGTGGAAAGGTCTGTGAAATCCCTTTCGAGGACTGGCAGCCGCAGATTTTTGCGGGTCTTGGTTGCAGAGATATCACCATCCAAAACAAGTCAAATGCAGTTGGGTGGAAAATCATGCGAATAAATTTGAATTGAAATATCTCAAGAACCAGATGCCACAGATACTTTTTGTCTTCAGCTGTGGATAGGTATTGCACAGACCTTTCTTTTGATGTATCTATCGACGGGTTTGGGAAACATTGTTGAAAATGTAATTTTTTTCGGCAAGGGGTTAGCCTTGATTTTTCCTAAAATGTTGAAAAAATTAAAGTCGTGAATTGTGCAACAAGTTGTACACCAGTGGAAAGGTCTGTGAAATCCCTTTCGAGGACTGGCAGCCGCAGATATTTGCGGGTCTTGGTTGCAGAGATATCACCATCCAAAACAAGTCAAATGCAGTTGGGTGTAAAATCATGCGAATAATTTTGAATTGAAATATCTCAAGAACTAGATGTCACAGATACTTTTTGTCTTCAGCTGTGGATAGGTATTGAACAGACCTTTCTTTTTATGTATCTATCGACGGGTTTGGGAAACATTGTTGAAAATGTAATTTTTTTCGGCAAGGGGTTAGCCTTGATTATTTTCTAAAATGTTGAAAAAATTAAAGTCGTGAATTGTGCAACAAGTTGTACACCAGTAGAAAGGTCTATGAAATCCCTTTCGAGGACTGGAAGCCGCAGATTTTTGCGGGGCTTGGTTGCAGAGATATCACCATCCAAAACAAGTCAAATGCAGTTGGGTGGAAAATCATGCGAATAAATTTGAATTGAAATATCTCAAGAACCAGATGCCACAGATACTTTTTGTCTTCAGCTGTGGATAGGTATTGCACAGACCTTTCTTTTGATGTATCTATCGACGGGTTTGGGAAACATTGTTGAAAATGTAATTTTTTTCGGCAAGGGGTTAGCCTTGATTTTTCCTAAAATGTTGAAAAAATTAAAGTCGTGAATTGTGCAACAAGTTGTACACCAGTGGAAAGGTCTGTGAAATCCCTTTCGAGGACTGGCAGCCGCAGATATTTGCGGGTCTTGGTTGCAGAGATATCACCATCCAAAACAAGTCAAATGCAGTTGGGTGTAAAATCATGCGAATAATTTTGAATTGAAATATCTCAAGAACTAGATGTCACAGATACTTTTTGTCTTCAGCTGTGGATAGGTATTGAACAGACCTTTCTTTTTATGTATCTATCGACGGGTTTGGGAAACATTGTTGAAAATGTAATTTTTTTTCGGCAAGGGGTTAGCCTTGATTATTTTCTAAAATGTTGAAAAAATTAAAGTCGTGAATTGTGCAACAAGTTGTACACCAGTAGAAAGGTCTATGAAATCCCTTTCGAGGACTGGAAGCCGCAGATTTTTGCGGGGCTTGGTTGCAGAGATATCACCATCCAAAACAAGTCAAATGCAGTTGGGTGGAAAATCATGCGAATAACTTTGAATTGAAATATCTCAAGAACCAGATGTCACAGATACTTTTTGTCTTCAGCTGTGGATAGGTATTGAACAGACCTTTCTTTTAATGTATCTATCGACGGGTTTGGGAAACATTGTTGAAAATGTAATTTTTTTCGGCAAGGGGTTAGCCTTGATTTTTTTCTAAAATGTTGAAAAAATTAAAGTCGTGAATTGTGCAACAAGTTGTACACCAGTGGAAAGGTCTGTGAAATCCCTTTCGAGGACTGGCAGCCGCAGATTTTTGCGGGGCTTGGTTGCAGAGATATCAAAATCCAAAACAAGTCAAATGCAGTTGGGTGGAAAATCTTGCGAATAAATTTGAATTGAAATATCTCAAGAACCAGATGTCACAGATACTTTTTGTCTTCAGCTGTGGACAGGTATTGAACAGACCTTTCTTTTGATGTATCTATCGATGGGTTTGGGAAACATTGTTGAAAATGTAATTTTTTTCGGCAAGGGGGTAGCCTAGATTTTATTCTAAAATGTTGAAAAAATTAAAGTCGTGAATTGTGCAACAAGTTGTACACCAGTAGAAAGGTCTATGAAATCCCTTTCGAGGGCTCGAAGCTGCAGATTTTTGCGGGGCTTGGTTGCAGAGATATCACCATCCAAAACAAGTCAAATGCAGTTGGGTGTAAAATCATGCGAATAATTTTGAATTGAAATATCTCAAGAACTAGATGTCACAGATACTTTTTGTCTTCAGCTGTGGATAGGTATTGAACAGACCTTTCTTTTGATGTATCTATCGACGGGTTTGGGAAACATTGTTGAAAATGTAATTTTTTTCAGCAAGGGAGCCTTGATTTTTTTCTAAAATGTTGAAAAAATTAAAGTCGTGAATTGTGCAACAAGTTGTACACCAGTGGAAAGGTCTGTGAAATCCCTTTCGAGGACTGGCAGCCGCAGATTTTTGCGGGGCTTGGTTGCAGAGATATCACCATCAAAAACAAGTCAAATGCAGTTGGGTGGAAAATCTTGCGAATAAATTTGAATTGAAATATCTCAAGAACCAGATGTCACAGATACTTTTTGTCTTCAGCTGTGGATAGGTATTGAACAGACCTTTCTTTTGATGTATCTATCGACGGGTTTGGGAAACATTGTTGAAAATTTAATTTTTTTCGGCAAGGGGTTAGCCTTGATTTTTTTCTAAAATGTTGAAAAAATTAAAGTCGTGAATTGTGCAACAAGTTGTACGCCAGTGGAAAGGTCTGTGAAATCCCTTTCGAGGACTGGCAGCCGCAGATTTTTGCGGGTCTTGGTTGCAGAGATATCACCATCCAAAACAAGTCAAATGCAGTTGGGTGGAAAATCATGCGAATAACTTTGAATTGAAATATCTCAAGAACCAGATGTCACAGATACTTTTTGTCTTCAGCTGTGGATAGGTATTGAACAGACCTTTCTTTTGATGTATCTATCGACGGGTTTGGGAAACATTGTTGAAAATTTAATTTTTTTCGGCAAGGGGTTAGCCTTGATTTTTTTCTAAAATGTTGAAAAAATTAAAGTCGTGAATTGTGCAACAAGTTGCACACCAGTAGAAAGGTCTATGAAATCCCTTTCGAGGACTGGAAGCTGCAGATTTTTGCCGGGCTTGGTTGCAGAGATATCACCATCCAAAACAAGTCAAATGCAGTTGGGTGGAAAATCATGCGAACAACTTTGAATTGAAATATCTCAAGAACCAGATGTCACAGATACTTTGTGTCTTCAGCTGTGGATAGGTATTGAACAGACCTTTCTTTTGATGTATCTATCGACGGGTTTGGGAAACATTGTTGAAAATTTAATTTTTTTCGGCAAGGGGTTAGCATTGATTTTTTTCTAAAATGTTGAAAAAATTAAAGTCGTGAATTGTGCAATAAGTTGCACACCAGTAGAAAGGTCTATGAAATCCCTTTCGAGGGCTCGAAGCTGCAGATTTTTGCGGGGCTTGGTTGCAGAGATATCACCATCCAAAACAAGTCAAATGCAGTTGGGTGGAAAATCTTGCGAATAAATTTGAATTGAAATATCTCAAGAACCAGATGTCACAGATACTTTTTGTCTTCAGCAGTGGATAGGTATTGAACAGACCTTTCTTTTGATGTATCTATCGACGGGTTTGGGAAACATTGTTGAAAATGTAATTTTTTTCAGCAAGGGAGCCTTGATTTTTTTCTAAAATGTTGAAAAAATTAAAGTCGTGAATTGTGCAACAAGTTGTACACCAGTGGAAAGGTCTGTGAAATCCCTTTCGAGGACTGGCAGCCGCAGATTTTTGCGGGGCTTGGTTGCAGAGATATCACCATCCAAAACAAGTCAAATGCAGTTGGGTGGAAAATCTTGCGAATAAATTTGAATTGAAATATCTCAAGAACCAGATGTCACAGATACTTTTTGTCTTCAGCTGTGGATAGGTATTGAACAGACCTTTCTTTTGATGTATCTATCGACGGGTTTGGAAAACATTGTTGAAAATTAAATTTTTTTCGGCAAGGGGTTAGCCTTGATTTTTTTCTATAATGTTGAAAAAATTAAAGTCGTGAATTGTGCAACAAGTTGCACACCAGTAGAAAGGTCTATGAAATCCCTTTCGAGGACTGGAAGCTGCAGATTTTTGCCGGGCTTGGTTGCAGAGATATCACCATCCAAAACAAGTCAAATGCAGTTGGGTGGAAAATCATGCGAACAACTTTGAATTGAAATATCTCAAGAACCAGATGTCACAGATACTTTTTGTCTTCAGCTGTGGATAGGTATTGAACAGACCTTTCTTTTAATGTATCTATCGACGGGTTTGGGAAACATTGTTGAAAATTTAATTTTTTTCGGCAAGGGGTTAGCCTTGATTTTTTTCTAAAATGTTGAACAAATTAAAGTCGTGAATTGTGCAACAAGTTGTACACCAGTAGAAAGGTCTATGAAATCCCTTTCGAGGACTGGAAGCCGCAGATTTTTGCGGGGCTTGGTTGCAGAGATATCACCATCCAAAACAAGTCAAATGCAGTTGGGTGGAAAATCATGCGAATAACTTTGAATTGAAATGTCTCAAGAACCAGATGTCACAGATACTTTTTGTCTTCAGCTGTGGATAGGTATTGAACAGACCTTTCTTTTGATGTATCTATCGACGGGTTTGGGAAACATTGTGGAAAATGTAATTTTTTTCGGCAAGGGGTTAGCCTTGATTTTTTTCTAAAATGTTGAAAAAATTAAAGTCGTGAATTTTGCAACAAGTTGTACACCAGTAGAAAGGTCTATGAAATCCCTTTCGAGGACTCAGATTTTTGCGGGGCTTGGTTGCAGAGATATCACCATCCAAAACAAGTCAAATGCAGTTGGGTGGAAAATCATGCGAATAAATTTGAATTGAAATATCTCAAGAACCAGATGCCACAGATACTTTTTGTCTTCAGCTGTGGATAGGTATTGAACAGACCTTTCTTTTGATGTATCTATCGACGGGTTTGGGAAACATTGTTGAAAATGTAATTTTTTTCGGCAAGGGGTTAGCCTTGATTTTTCCTAAAATGTTGAAAAAATTAAAGTCGTGAATTGTGCAACAAGTTGTACACCAGTGGAAAGGTCTGTGAAATCCCTTTCGAGGACTGGCAGCCGCAGATTTTTGCGGGTCTTGGTTGCAGAGATATCACCATCCAAAACAAGTCAAATGCAGTTGGGTGTAAAATCATGCGAATAATTTTGAATTGAAATATCTCAAGAACCAGATGTCACAGATACTTTTTGTCTTCAGCTGTGGATAGGTATTGAACAGACCTTTCTTTTGATGTATCTATCGACGGGTTTGGGAAACATTGTGGAAAATGTAATTTTTTTCGGCAAGGGGTTAGCCTTGATTTTTTTCTAAAATGTTGAAAAAATTAAAGTCGTGAATTGTGCAACAAGTTGTACACCAGTGGAAAGGTCTGTGAAATCCCTTTCGAGGACTGGCAGCCGCAGATTTTTGCGGGTCTTGGTTGCAGAGATATCACCATCCAAAACAAGTCAAATGCAGTTGGGTGGAAAATCATGCGAATAAATTTGAATTGAAATATCTCAAGAACCAGATGCCACAGATACTTTTTGTCTTCAGCTGTGGATAGGTATTGAACAGACCTTTCTTTTGATGTATCTATCGACGGGTTTGGGAAACATTGTTGAAAATGTAATTTTTTTCGGCAAGGGGTTAGCCTTGAATTTTCCTAAAATGTTGAAAAAATTAAAGTCGTGAATTGTGCAACAAGTTGTACACCAGTGGAAAGGTCTGTGAAATCCCTTTCGAGGACTGGCAGCCGCAGATTTTTGCGGGTCTTGGTTGCAGAGATATCACCATCCAAAACAAGTCAAATGCAGTTGGGTGTAAAATCATGCGAATAATTTTGAATTGAAATATCTCAAGAACCAGATGTCACAGATACTTTTTGTCTTCAGCTGTGGACAGGTATTGAACAGACCTTTCTTTTGATGTATCTATCGATGGGTTTGGGAAACATTGTTGAAAATGTAATTTTTTTCGGCAAGGGGGTAGCCTAGATTTTTTTCTAAAATGTTGAAAAAATTAAAGTCGTGAATTGTGCAACAAGTTGTATACCAGTAGAAAGGTCTATGAAATCCCTTTCGAGGACTGGAAGCCGCAGATTTTTGCGGGGCTTGGTTGCAGAGATATCACCATCCAAAACAAGTCAAGTGCAGTTGGGTGGAAAATCTTGCGAATAAATTTGAATTGAAATATCTCAAGAACCAGATGTCACAGATACTTTTTGTCTTCAGCTGTGGATAGGTATTGAACAGACCTTTCTTTTGATGGATCTATCGACGGGTTTGGGAAACATTGTTGAAAATGTAATTTTTTTCGGCAAGGGGTTAGCCTTGATTATTTTCTAAAATGTTGAAAAAATTAAAGTCGTGAATTGTGCAACAAGTTGTACACCAGTAGAAAGGTCTATGAAATCCCTTTCGAGGACTGGAAGCCGCAGATTTTTGCGGGGCTTGGTTGCAGAGATATCACCATCCAAAACAAGTCAAATGCAGTTGGGTGGAAAATCATGCGAATAACTTTGAATTGAAATATCTCAAGAACCAGATGTCACAGATACTTTTTGTCTTCAGCTGTGGATAGGTATTGAACAGACCTTTCTTTTGATGTATCTATCGACGGGTTTGGGAAACATTGTTGAAAATGTAATTTTTTTCGGCAAGGGGTTAGCCTTGATTTTTTTCTAAAATGTTGAAAAAATTAAAGTCGTGAATTGTGCAACAAGTTGTACACCAGTGGAAAGGTCTGTGAAATCCCTTTCGAGGACTGGCAGCCGCAGATTTTTGCGGGGCTTGGTTGCAGAGATATCAAAATCCAAAACAAGTCAAATGCAGTTGGGTGGAAAATCTTGCGAATAAATTTGAATTGAAATATCTCAAGAACCAGATGTCACAGATACTTTTTGTCTTCAGCTGTGGACAGGTATTGAACAGACCTTTCTTTTGATGTATCTATCGATGGGTTTGGGAAACATTGTTGAAAATGTAATTTTTTTCGGCAAGGGGGTAGCCTAGATTTTTTTCTAAAATGTTGAAAAAATTAAAGTCGTGAATTGTGCAACAAGCTGTACACCAGTAGAAAGGTCTATGAAATCCCTTTCGAGGACTGGAAGCCGCAGATTTTTGCGGGGCTTGGTTGCAGAGATATCACCATCCAAAACAAGTCAAGTGCAGTTGGGTGGAAAATCTGGCGAATAAATTTGAATTGAAATATCTCAAGAACCAGATGTCACAGATACTTTTTGTCTTCAGCTGTGGATAGGTATTGAACAGACCTTTCTTTTGACGTATCTATCGATGGGTTTGGGAAACATTGTTGAAAATGCAATTTTTTTCGGCAATAGGTTAGCCTTGATTTTTTTCTAAAATGTTGAAAAAATTAAAGTCGTGAATTGTGCAACAAGCTGTACACCAGTAGAAAGGTCTATGAAATCCCTTTCGAGGACTCAGATTTTTGCGGGGCTTGGTTGCAGAGATATCACCATCCAAAACAAGTCAAATGCAGTTGGGTGGAAAATCATGCGAATAAATTTGAATTGAAATATCTCAAGAACCAGACGCCACAGATACTTTTTGTCTTCAGCTGTGGATAGGTATTGAACAGACCTTTCTTTTGATGTATCTATCGACGGGTTTGGGAAACATTGTTGAAAATGTAATTTTTTTCGGCAAGGGGTTAGCCTTGATTTTTCCTAAAATGTTGAAAAAATTAAAGTCGTGAATTGTGCAACAAGTTGTACACCAGTGGAAAGGTCTGTGAAATCCCTTTCGAGGACTGGCAGCCGCAGATTTTTGCGGGTCTTGGTTGCAGAGATATCACCATCCAAAACAAGTCAAATGCAGTTGGGTGTAAAATCATGCGAATAATTTTGAATTGAAATATCTCAAGAACCAGATGTCACAGATACTTTTTGTCTTCAGCTGTGGATAGGTATTGAACAGACCTTTCTTTTGATGTATCTATCGACGGGTTTGGGAAACATTGTGGAAAATGTAATTTTTTTCGGCAAGGGGTTAGCCTTGATTTTTTTCTAAAATGTTGAAAAAATTAAAGTCGTGAATTGTGCAACAAGTTGTACACCAGTGGAAAGGTCTGTGAAATCCCTTTCGAGGACTGGCAGCCGCAGATTTTTGCGGGTCTTGGTTGCAGAGATATCACCATCCAAAACAAGTCAAATGCAGTTGGGTGGAAAATCATGCGAATAAATTTGAATTGAAATATCTCAAGAACCAGATGCCACAGATACTTTTTGTCTTCAGCTGTGGATAGGTATTGAACAGACCTTTCTTTTGATGTATCTATCGACGGGTTTGGGAAACATTGTTGAAAATGTAATTTTTTTCGGCAAGGGGTTAGCCTTGATTTTTCCTAAAATGTTGAAAAAATTAAAGTCGTGAATTGTGCAACAAGTTGTACACCAGTGGAAAGGTCTGTGAAATCCCTTTCGAGGACTGGCAGCCGCAGATTTTTGCGGGTCTTGGTTGCAGAGATATCACCATCCAAAACAAGTCAAATGCAGTTGGGTGTAAAATCATGCGAATAATTTTGAATTGAAATATCTCAAGAACCAGATGTCACAGATACTTTTTGTCTTCAGCTGTGGACAGGTATTGAACAGACCTTTCTTTTGATGTATCTATCGATGGGTTTGGGAAACATTGTTGAAAATGTAATTTTTTTCGGCAAGGGGGTAGCCTAGATTTTTTTCTAAAATGTTGAAAAAATTAAAGTCGTGAATTGTGCAACAAGTTGTACACCAGTAGAAAGGTCTATGAAATCCCTTTCGAGGACTGGAAGCCGCAGATTTTTGCGGGGCTTGGTTGCAGAGATATCACCATCCAAAACAAGTCAAGTGCAGTTGGGTGGAAAATCTTGCGAATAAATTTGAATTGAAATATCTCAAGAACCAGATGTCACAGATACTTTTTGTCTTCAGCTGTGGATAGGTATTGAACAGACCTTTCTTTTGATGTATCTATCGACGGGTTTGGGAAACATTGTTGAAAATGTAATTTTTTTCGGCAAGGGGTTAGCCTTGATTATTTTCTAAAATGTTGAAAAAATTAAAGTCGTGAATTGTGCAACAAGTTGTACACCAGTAGAAAGGTCTATGAAATCCCTTTCGAGGACTGGAAGCCGCAGATTTTTGCGGGGCTTGGTTGCAGAGATATCACCATCCAAAACAAGTCAAATGCAGTTGGGTGGAAAATCATGCGAATAACTTTGAATTGAAATATCTCAAGAACCAGATGTCACAGATACTTTTTGTCTTCAGCTGTGGATAGGTATTGAACAGACCTTTCTTTTGATGTATCTATCGACGGGTTTGGGAAACATTGTTGAAAATGTAATTTTTTTCGGCAAGGGGGTAGCCTAGATTTTTTTCTAAAATGTTGAAAAAATTAAAGTCGTGAATTGTGCAACAAGTTGTACACCAGTAGAAAGGTCTATGAAATCCCTTTCGAGGACTGGACGCCGCAGATTTTTGCGGGGCTTGGTTGCAGAGATATCACCATCCAAAACAAGTCAAGTGCAGTTGGGTGGAAAATCTTGCGAATAAATTTGAATTGAAATATCTCAAGAACCAGATGTCACAGATACTTTTTGTCTTCAGCTGTGGATAGGTATTGAACAGACCTTTCTTTTGATGTATCTATCGACGGGTTTGGGAAACATTGTTGAAAATGTAATTTTTTTCGGCAAGGGGTTAGCCTTGATTATTTTCTAAAATGTTGAAAAAATTAAAGTCGTGAATTGTGCAACAAGTTGTACACCAGTAGAAAGGTCTATGAAATCCCTTTCGAGGACTGGAAGCCGCAGATTTTTGCGGGGCTTGGTTGCAGAGATATCACCATCCAAAACAAGTCAAGTGCAGTTGGGTGGAAAATCTTGCGAATAAATTTGAATTGAAATATCTCAAGAACCAGATGTCACAGATACTTTTTGTCTTCAGCTGTGGATAGGTATTGAACAGACCTTTCTTTTGACGTATCTATCGATGGGTTTGGGAAACATTGTTGAAAATGCAATTTTTTTCGGCAATAGGTTAGCCTTGATTTTTTTCTAAAATGTTGAAAAAATTAAAGTCGTGAATTGTGCAACAAGTTGTACACCAGTAGAAAGGTCTATGAAATCCCTTTCGAGGACTGGAAGCCGCAGATTTTTGCGGGGCTTGGTTGCAGAGATATCACCATCCAAAACAAGTCAAATGCAGTTGGGTGGAAAATCTTGCGAATAAATTTGAATTGAAATATCTCAAGAACCAGATGTCACAGATACTTTTTGTCTTCAGCTGTGGATAGGTATTGAACAGACATTTCTTTTGATGTATCTATCGACGGGTTTGGGAAACATTGTTGAAAATTTAATTTTTTTCGGCAAGGGGGTAGCCTAGATTTTTTTCTAAAATGTTGAAAAAATTAAAGTCGTGAATTGTGCAACAAGTTGTATACCAGTGGAAAGGTCTGTGAAATCCCTTTCGAGGACTGGCAGCCGCAGATTTTTGCGGGTCTTGGTTGCAGAGATATCACCATCCAAAACAAGTCAAATGCAGTTGGGTGGAAAATCATGCGAATAATTTTGAATTGAAATATCTCAAGAACCAGATGTCGCAGATACTTTTTGTCTTCAGCTGTGGATAGGTATTGAACAGACCTTTCTTTTGATGTATCTATCGATGGGTTTGGGAAACATAGTTGAAAATGTAATTTTTTTCGACAAGGGGTTAGCCTTGATTTTTTTCTAAAATGTTGAAAAAATTAAAGTCGTGAATTGTGCAACAAGTTGTACACCAGTAGAAAGGTCTATGAAATCCCTTTCGAGGATAGCAGCCGCAGATTTTTGCGGGTCTTGGTTGCAGAGATATCACCATCCAAAATAAGTCAAATGCAGTTGGGTGGAAAATCATGCGAATAAATTTGAATTGAAATATCTCAAGAACCAGATGCCACAGATACTTTTTGTCTTCAGCTGTGGATAGGTATTGAACAGACCTTTCTTTTGATGTATCTATCGACGGGTTTGGGAAACATTGTTGAAAATGTAATTTTTTTCGGCAAGGGGTTAGCCTTGATTTTTCCTAAAATGTTGAAAAAATTAAAGTCGTGAATTGTGCAACAAGTTGTACACCAGTGGAAAGGTCTGTGAAATCCCTTTCGAGGACTGGCAGCCGCAGATTTTTGCGGGGCTTGGTTGCAGAGATATCAAAATCCAAAACAAGTCAAATGCAGTTGGGTGGAAAATCTTGCGAATAAATTTGAATTGAAATATCTCAAGAACCAGATGTCACAGATACTTTTTGTCTTCAGCTGTGGACAGGTATTGAACAGACCTTTCTTTTGATGTATCTATCGATGGGTTTGGGAAACATTGTTGAAAATGTAATTTTTTTCGGCAAGGGGGTAGCCTAGATTTTTTTCTAAAATGTTGAAAAAATTAAAGTCGTGAATTGTGCAACAAGCTGTACACCAGTAGAAAGGTCTATGAAATCCCTTTCGAGGACTGGAAGCCGCAGATTTTTGCGGGGCTTGGTTGCAGAGATATCACCATCCAAAACAAGTCAAGTGCAGTTGGGTGGAAAATCTTGCGAATAAATTTGAATTGAAATATCTCAAGAACCAGATGTCACAGATACTTTTTGTCTTCAGCTGTGGATAGGTATTGAACAGACCTTTCTTTTGACGTATCTATCGATGGGTTTGGGAAACATTGTTGAAAATGCAATTTTTTTCGGCAATAGGTTAGCCTTGATTTTTTTCTAAAATGTTGAAAAAATTAAAGTCGTGAATTGTGCAACAAGTTGTACACCAGTAGAAAGGTCTATGAAATCCCTTTCGAGGACTGGAAGCCGCAGATTTTTGCGGGGCTTGGTTGCAGAGATATCACCATCCAAAACAAGTCAAATGCAGTTGGGTGGAAAATCTTGCGAATAAATTTGAATTGAAATATCTCAAGAACCAGATGTCACAGATACTTTTTGTCTTCAGCTGTGGATAGGTATTGAACAGACATTTCTTTTGATGTATCTATCGACGGGTTTGGGAAACATTGTTGAAAATTTAATTTTTTTCGGCAAGGGGGTAGCCTAGATTTTTTTCTAAAATGTTGAAAAAATTAAAGTCGTGAATTGTGCAACAAGTTGTATACCAGTGGAAAGGTCTGTGAAATCCCTTTCGAGGACTGGCAGCCGCAGATTTTTGCGGGTCTTGGTTGCAGAGATATCACCATCCAAAACAAGTCAAATGCAGTTGGGTGGAAAATCATGCGAATAATTTTGAATTGAAATATCTCAAGAACCAGATGTCGCAGATACTTTTTGTCTTCAGCTGTGGATAGGTATTGAACAGACCTTTCTTTTGATGTATCTATCGATGGGTTTGGGAAACATAGTTGAAAATGTAATTTTTTTCGACAAGGGGTTAGCCTTGATTTTTTTCTAAAATGTTGAAAAAATTAAAGTCGTGAATTGTGCAAGAAGTTGTACACCAGTAGAAAGGTCTATGAAATCCCTTTCGAGGACAGCAGCCGCAGATTTTTGCGGGTCTTGGTTGCAGAGATATCACCATCCAAAATAAGTCAAATGCAGTTGGGTGGAAAATCATGCGAATAAATTTGAATTGAAATATCTCAAGAAGCAGATGTCACAGATACTTTTTGTCTTCAGCTGTGGATAGGTATTGAACAGACCTTTCTTTTGATGTATCTATCGACGGGTTTGGGAAACATTGTTGAAAATGTAATTTTTTTCGGCAAGGGGTTAGCCTTGATTTTTTTCTAAAATGTTGAAAAAATTAAAGTCGTGAATTGTGCAACAAGTTGTACACCAGTAGAAAGGTCTATGAAATCCCTTTCGAGGACTGGAAGCCGCAGATTTTTGCGGGGCTTGGTTGCAGAGATACCACCATCCAAAACAAGTCAAATGCAGTTGGGTGGAAAATCTTGCGAATAACTTTGAATTGAAATATCTCAAGAACCAGATGTCACAGATACTTTTTGTCTTCAGCTGTGGATAGGTATTGAACAGACATTTCTTTTGATGTATCTATCGACGGGTTTGGGAAACATTGTTGAAAATTTAATTTTTTTCGGCAAGGGGGTAGCCTAGATTTTTTTCTAAAATGTTGAAAAAATTAAAGTCGTGAATTGTGCAACAAGTTGTATACCAGTGGAAAGGTCTGTGAAATCCCTTTCGAGGACTGGCAGCCGCAGATTTTTGCGGGTCTTGGTTGCAGAGATATCACCATCCAAAACAAGTCAAATGCAGTTGGGTGGAAAATCATGCGAATAATTTTGAATTGAAATATCTCAAGAACCAGATGTCGCAGATACTTTTTGTCTTCAGCTGTGGATAGGTATTGAACAGACCTTTCTTTTGATGTATCTATCGATGGGTTTGGGAAACATAGTTGAAAATGTAATTTTTTTCGACAAGGGGTTAGCCTTGATTTTTTTCTAAAATGTTGAAAAAATTAAAGTCGTGAATTGTGCAACAAGTTGTACACCAGTAGAAAGGTCTATGAAATCCCTTTCGAGGACAGCAGCCGCAGATTTTTGCGGGTCTTGGTTGCAGAGATATCACCATCCAAAATAAGTCAAATGCAGTTGGGTGGAAAATCATGCGAATAAATTTGAATTGAAATATCTCAAGAACCAGATGCCACAGATACTTTTTGTCTTCAGCTGTGTATAGGTATTGAACAGACCTTTCTTTTGATGTATCTATCGACGGGTTTGGGAAACATTGTTGAAAATGTAATTTTTTTCGGCAAGGGGTTAGCCTTGATTTTTCCTAAAATGTTGAAAAAATTAAAGTCGTGAATTGTGCAACAAGTTGCACACCAGTGGAAAGGTCTGTGAAATCCCTTTCGAGGACTGGCAGCCGCAGATTTTTGCGGGTCTTGGTTGCAGAGATATCACCATCCAAAACAAGTCAAATGCAGTTGGGTGGAAAATCATGCGAATAACTTTGAATTGAAATATCTCAAGAAGCAGATGTCACAGATACTTTTTGTCTTCAGCTGTGGATAGGTATTGAACAGACCTTTCTTTTGATGTATCTATCGACGGGTTTGGGAAACATTGTTGAAAATGTAATTTTTTTCGGCAAGGGGTTAGCCTTGATTTTTTTCTAAAATGTTGAAAAAATTAAAGTCGTGAATTGTGCAACAAGTTGTACACCAGTAGAAAGGTCTATGAAATCCCTTTCGAGGACTGGAAGCCGCAGATTTTTGCGGGGCTTGGTTGCAGAGATACCACCATCCAAAACAAGTCAAATGCAGTTGGGTGGAAAATCTTGCGAATAACTTTGAATTGAAATATCTCAAGAACCAGATGTCACAGATACTTTTTGTCTTCAGCTGTGGATAGGTATTGAACAGACCTTTCTTTTGATGCATCTATCGATGGGTTTGGGAAACATTGTTGAAAATGTAATTTTTTCGGCAAGGGGTTAGCCTTGATTTTTTTCTAAAATGTTGAAAAAATTAAAGTCGTGAATTGTGCAACAAGTTGTACACCAGTAGAAAGGTCTATGAAATCCCTTTCGAGGACTGGAAGCCGCAGATTTTTGCGGGGCTTGGTTGCAGAGATATCACCATCCAAAACAAGTCAAATGCAGTTGGGTGGAAAATCTTGCGAATAAATTTGAATTGAAATATCTCAAGAACCAGATGCCACAGATACTTTTTGTCTTCAGCTGTGGATAGGTATTGAACAGACCTTTCTTTTGATGTATCTATCGATGGGTTTGGGAAACATTGTTGAAAATGTAATTTTTTTCGGCAAGGGGTTAGCCTTGATTTTTTTCTAAAATGTTGAAAAAATTAAAGTCGTGAATTGTGCAACAAGTTGTACACCAGTAGAAAGGTCTATGAAATCCCTTTCGAGGACTGGAAGCCGCAGATTTTTGCGGGGCTTGGTTGCAGAGATATCACCATCCAAAACAAGTTAAATGCAGTTGGGTGGAAAATCATGCGAATAACTTTGAATTGAAATATCTTAAGAAGCAGATGTCACAGATACTTTTTGTCTTCAGCTGTGGATAGGTATTGAACAGACCTTTCTTTTGATGTATCTATCGACGGGTTTGGGAAACATTGTTGAAAATGTAATTTTTTTCGGCAAGGGGTTAGCCTTGATTTTTTTCTAAAATGTTGAAAAAATTAAAGTCGTGAATTGTGCAACAAGTTGTACACCAGTAGAAAGGTCTATGAAATCCCTTTCGAGGACTGGAAGCCGCAGATTTTTGCGGGGCTTGGTTGCAGAGATACCACCATCCAAAACAAGTCAAATGCAGTTGGGTGGAAAATCTTGCGAATAACTTTGAATTGAAATATCTCAAGAACCAGATGTCACAGATACTTTTTGTCTTCAGCTGTGGATAGGTATTGAACAGACCTTTCTTTTGATGTATCTATCGATGGGTTTGGGAAACATTGTTGAAAATGTAATTTTTTCGGCAAGGGGTTAGCCTTGATTTTTTTCTAAAATGTTGAAAAAATTAAAGTCGTGAATTGTGCAACCAGTTGTACACCAGTAGAAAGGTCTATGAAATCCCTTTCGAGGACTGGAAGCCGCAGATTTTTGCGGGGCTTGGTTGCAGAGATATCACCATCCAAAACAAGTCAAATGCAGTTGGGTGGAAAATCTTGCGAATAAATTTGAATTGAAATATCTCAAGAACCAGATGTCACAGATACTTTTTGTCTTCAGCTGTGGATAGGTATTGAACAGACATTTCTTTTGATGTATCTATCGACGGGTTTGGGAAACATTGTTGAAAATTTAATTTTTTTCGACAAGGGGGTAGCCTAGATTTTTTTTCTAAAATGTTGAAAAAATTAAAGTCGTGAATTGTGCAACAAGTTGTATACCAGTGGAAAGGTCTGTGAAATCCCTTTCGAGGACTGGCAGCCGCAGATTTTTGCGGGTCTTGGTTGCAGAGATATCACCATCCAAAACAAGTCAAATGCAGTTGGGTGGAAAATCATGCGAATAATTTTGAATTGAAATATCTCAAGAACCAGATGTCGCAGATACTTTTTGTCTTCAGCTGTGGATAGGTATTGAACAGACATTTCTTTTGATGTATCTATCGACGGGTTTGGGAAACATTGTTGAAAATGTAATTTTTTTCGGCAAGGGGTTAGCCTTGATTTTTTTCTAAAATGTTGAAAAATTTAAAGTCGTGAATTGTGCAACAAGTTGTACACCAGTAGAAAGGTCTATGAAATCCCTTTCGAGGACTGGAAGCCGCAGATTTTTGCGGGGCTTGGTTGCAGAGATATCACCATCCAAAACAAGTTAAATGCAGTTGGGTGGAAAATCTTGCGAATAAATTTGAATTGAAATATCTCAAGAACCAGATGTCACAGATACTTTTTGTCTTCAGCTGTGGATAGGTATTGAACAGACATTTCTTTTGATGTATCTATCGACGGGTTTGGGAAACATTGTTGAAAATTTAATTTTTTTCGGCAAGGGGTAGCCTAGTTTTTTTTCTAAAATGTTGAAAAAATTAAAGTCGTGAATTGTGCAACAAGTTGTATACCAGTGGAAAGGTCTGTGAAATCCCTTTCGAGGACTGGCAGCCGCAGATTTTTGCGGGTCTTGGTTGCAGAGATATCACCATCCAAAACAAGTCAAATGCAGTTGGGTGGAAAATCATGCGAATAATTTTGAATTGAAATATCTCAAGAACCAGATGTCGCAGATACTTTTTGTCTTCAGCTGTGGATAGGTATTGAACAGACCTTTCTTTTGATGTATCTATCGATGGGTTTGGGAAACTTAGTTGAAAATGTAATTTTTTTCGGCAAGGGGTTAGCCTTGATTTTTTTCTAAAATGTTGAAAAAATTAAAGTCGTGAATTGTGCAACAAGTTGTACACCAGTGGAAAGGTCTATGAAATCCCTTTTGAGGACTGGAAGCCGCAGATTTTTGCGGGGCTTGGTTGCAGAGATATCACCATCCAAAACAAGTCAAATGCAGTTGGGTGGAAAATCATGCGAATAACTTTGAATTGAAATATCTCAAGAACCAGATGTCACAGATACTTTTTGTCTTCAGCTGTGAATAGGTATTGAACAGACCTTTCTTTTGATGTATCTATCGACGGGTTTGGGAAAGATTGTTGAAAATGTAATTTTTTTCGGCAAGGGGTTAGCCTTGACTTTTTTCTAAAATGTTGAAAAAATTAAAGTCGTGAATTGTGCAACAAGTTGAACACCAGTAGAAAGGTCTATGAAATCCCTTTCGAGGACTGGCAGCCGCAGATTTTTGCGGGTCTTGGTTGCAGAGATATCACCATCCAAAACAAGTCAAATGCAGTTGGGTGGAAAATCTTGCGAATAAATTTGAATTGAAATATCTCAAGAACCAGATGTCACAGATACTTTTTGTCTTCAGCTGTGGATAGGTATTGAACAGACCTTTCATTTGATGTATCTATCGATGGGTTTGGGAAACATTGTTGAAAATGTAATTTTTTTCGGCAAGGGGTTAGCCTTGACTTTTTTCTAAAATGTTGAAAAAATTAAAGTCGTGAATTGTGCAACAAGTTGTACACCAGTAGAAAGGTCTATGAAATCCCTTTCGAGGACTGGAAGCCGCAGATTTTTGCGGGGCTTGGTTGCAGAGATATCACCATCCAAAACAAGTCAAATGCAGTTGGGTGGAAATTCTTGCGAATAAATTTGAATTGAAATATCTCAAGAACCAGATGTCACAGATACTTTTTGTCTTCAGCTGTGGATAGGTATTGAACAGACCTTTCTTTTGATGTATCTATCGACGGGTTTGGGAAACATTGTTGAAAATGTAATTTTTTTCGGCAAGGGGTTAGCCTTGATTTTTTCCTAAAATGTTGAAAAAATTAAAGTCGTGAATTGTGCAACAAGTTGTACACCAGTAGAAAGGTCTATGAAATCCTTTTCGAGGACTGGAAGCCGCAGATTTTTGCGGGGCTTGGTTGCAGAGATATCACCATCCAAAACAAGTCAAATGCAGTTGGGTGGAAAATCTTGCGAATAAATTTGAATTGAAATATCTCAAGAACCAGATGTCACAGATACTTTTTGTCTTCAGCTGTGGATAGGTATTGAACAGACCTTTCTTTTGATGTATCTATCGATGGGTTTGAGAAACATTGTTGAAAATGTAATTTTTTTCGGCAAGGGGTTAGCCTTGATTTTTTTTCTAAAATGTTGAAAAAACTAAAGTCGTGAATTGTGCAACAAGTTGTACACCAGTAGAAAGGTCTATGAAATCCCTTTCGAGGACTGGCAGCCGCAGATTTTTGCGGGTCTTGGTTGCAGAGATATCACCATCCAAAATAAGTCAAATGCAGTTGGGTGGAAAATCATGCGAATAAATTTGAATTGAAATATCTCAAGAACCAGATGTCACAGATACTTTTTGTCTTCAGCTGTGGATAGGTATTGAACAGACCTTTCTTTTGATGTATCTATCGACGGGTTTGGGAAACATTGTTGAAAATGTAATTTTTTTCGGCAAAGGGTTAGCCTTGATTTTTTTCTAAAATGTTGAAAAAATTAAAGTCGTGAATTGTGCAACAAGTTGTACACCAGTAGAAAGGTCTATGAAATCCCTTTCGAGGACTGGAAGCCGCAGATTTTTGCGGGGCTTGGTTGCAGAGATATCACCATCCAAAACAAGTCAAATGCAGTTGGGTGGAAAATCATGCGAATAAGTTTGAATTGAAATATCTCAAGAACCAGATGTCACAGATACTTTTTGTCCTCAGCTGTGGATAGGTATTGAACAGACCTTTTTTTTGATGTATCTATCGATGGGTTTGGGAAACATTGTTGAAAATGTAATTTTTTTTGGCAAGGGGTTAGCCTTGATTTTTTTCTAAAATGTTGAAAAAATTAAAGTCGTGAATTGTGCAAAAAGTTGTACACCAGTAGAAAAGTCTATGAAATCCCTTTCGAGGACTGGAAGCCGCAGATTTTTGCGGGGCTTGGTTGCAGAGATATCACCATCCAAAACAAGTCAAATGCACTTGGGTGGAAAATCATGCGAATAACTTTGAATTGAAATATCTCAAGAACCAGATGTCACAGATACTTTTTGTCTTCAGCTGTGGATAGGTATTGAACAGACCTTTCTTTTGATGTATCTATCGACGGGTTTGGGAAACATTGTTGAAAATGTAATTTTTTTCGGCAGGGGGTTAGCCTTGATTTTTTTCTAAAATGTTGAAAAAATTAAAGTCGTGAATTGTGCAACAAGTTGTACACCAGTGGAAAGGTCTGTGGAATCCCTTTCGAGGACTGGCAGCCGCAGATTTTTGCGGGTCTTGGTTGCAGAGATATCACCATCCAAAACAAGTCAAATGCAGTTGGGTGGAAAATCATGCGAATAACTTTGAATTGAAATATCTCAAGAACCAGATGTCACAGATACTTTTTGTCTTCAGGTGTGGATAGGTATTGAACAGACCTTTCTTTTGATGTATCTATCGACGGGTTTGGGAAACATTGTAGAAAATGTAATTTTTTTCGGCAAGGGGTTAGCCTTGATTTTTTTCTAAAATGTTGAAAAAATTAAAGTCGTGAATTGTGCAACAAGTTGAACACCAGTAGAAAGGTCTATGAAATCCCTTTCGAGGACTGGCAGCCGCAGATTCTTGCGGGTCTTGGTTGCAGAGATATCACCATCCAAAACAAGTCAAATGCAGTTGGGTGGAAAATCTTGCGAATAAATTTGAATTGAAATATCTCAAGAACCAGATGTCACAGATACTTTTTGTCTTCAGCTGTGGATAGGTATTGAACAGACCTTTCATTTGATGTATCTATCGATGGGTTTGGGAAACATTGTTGAAAATGTAATTTTTTTCGGCAAGGGAGCCTTGATTTTTTTCTAAAATGTTGAAAAAATTAAAGTCGTGAATTGTGCAACAAGTTGTACACCAGTAGAAAGGTCTATGAAATCCCTTTCGAGGACTGGAAGCCGCAGATTTTTGCGGGGCTTGGTTGCAGAGATATCACCATCCAAAACAAGTCAAATGCAGTTGGGTGGAAAATCATGCGAATAACTTTGAATTGAAATATCTCAAGAACCAGATGTCACATATACTTTTTGTCTTCAGCTTTGGATAGGTATTGAACAGACCTTTCTTTTGATGTATTTATCGACCTGTTTGGGAAACATTGTTGAAAATGTAATTTTTTTCGGCAAGGGGTTAGCCTTGATTTTTTTCTAAAATGTTGAAAAAATTAAAGTCGTGAATTGTGCAACAAGTTGAACACTAGTAGAAAGGTCTATGAAATCCCTTTCGAGGACTGGCAGCCGCAGATTTTTGCGGTCTTGGTTGCAGAGATATCACCATCCAAAACAAGTCAAATGCAGTTGGGTTTAAAATCTTGCGAATAAATTTGAATTGAAATATCTCAAGAACCAGATGTCACAGATACTTTTTGTCTTCAGCTGTGGATAGGTATTGAACAGACCTTTCATTTGATGTATCTATCGATGGGTTTGGGAAACATTGTTGAAAATGTAATTTTTTTCGGCAAGGGGTTAGCCTTGATTTTTTTCTAAAATGTTGAAAAAATTAAAGTCGTGAATTGTGCAACAAGTTGTACACCAGTTGAAAGGTCTATGAAATCCCTTTCGAGGACTGGAAGCCGCAGATTTTTGCGGGGCTTGGTTGCAGAGATATCACCATCCAAAACAAGTCAAATGCAGTTGGGTGGAAAATCTTGCGAATAAATTTGAATTGAAATATCTCAAGAACCAGATGTCACAGATACTTTTTGTCTTCAGCTGTGGATAGGTATTGAACAGACCTTTCTTTTGATGTATCTATCGACGGGTTTGGGAAACATTGTTGAAAATGTAATTTTTTTCGGCAAGGGGTTAGCCTTGATTTTTTCCTAAAATGTTGAAAAAATTAAAGTCGTGAATTGTGCAACAAGTTGTACACCAGTAGAAAGGTCTATGAAATCCCTTTCGAGGACTGGAAGCCGCAGATTTTTGCGGGGCTTGGTTGCAGAGATATCACCATCCAAAACAAGTCAAATGCAGTTGGGTGGAAAATCTTGCGAATAAATTTGAATTGAAATATCTCAAGAACCAGATGTCACATATACTTTTTGTCTTCAGCTGTGGATAGGTATTGAACAGACCTTTCTTTTGATGTATCTATCGACGGGTTTGGGAAACATTGTTGAAAATGTAATTTTTTTCGGCAAGGGGTTAGCCTTGATTTTTTTCTAAAATGTTGAAAAAATTAAAGTCGTGAATTGTGCAACAAGTTGAACACCAGTAGAAAGGTCTATGAAATCCCTTTCGAGGACTGGCAGCCGCAGATTTTTGCGGGTCTTGGTTGCAGAGATATCACCATCCAAAACAAGTCAAATGCAGTTGGGTGGAAAATCTTGCGAATAAATTTGAATTGAAATATCTCAAGAACCAGATGTCACAGATACTTTTTGTCTTCAGCTGTGGATAGGTATTGAACAGACCTTTCGTTTGATGTATCTATCGATGGGTTTGGGAAACATTGTTGAAAATGTAATTTTTTTCGGCAAGGGGTTAGCCTTGATTTTTTTCTAAAATGTTGAAAAAATTAAAGTCGTGAATTGTGCAACAAGTTGTACACCAGTGGAAAGGTCTGTGAAATCCCTTTCGAGGACTGGCAGCCGCAGATTTTTGCGGGTCTTGGTTGCAGAGATATCACCATCCAAAACAAGTCAAATGCAGTTGGGTGGAAAATCATGCGAATAAATTTGAATTGAAATATCTCAAGAACCAGATATCACATATACTTTTTGTCTTCAGCTGTGGATAGGTATTGAACAGACCTTTCTTTTGATGTATCTATCGACGGGTTTGGGAAACATTGTTGAAAATGTAATTTTTTTCGGCAAGGGGTTAGCCTTGATTTTTTTCTAAAATGTTGAAAAAATTAAAGTCGTGAATTGTGCAACAAGTTGAACACCAGTAGAAAGGTCTATGAAATCCCTTTCGAGGACTGGCAGCCGCAGATTTTTGCGGGTCTTGGTTGCAGAGATATCACCATCCAAAACAAGTCAAGTGCAGTTGGGTGGAAAATCTTGCGCATAAATTTGAATTGAAATATCTCAAGAACCAGATGTCACAGATACTTTTTGTCTTCAGCTGTGGATAGGTATTGAACAGACCTTTCATTTGATGTATCTATCGATGGGTTTCTGAAACATTGTTGAAAATGTAATTTTTTTCGGCAAGGGGTTAGCCTTGATTTTTTTCTAAAATGTTGAAAAAAATAAAGTCGTGAATTGTGCAACAAGTTGTACACCAGTAGAAAGGTCTATGAAATCCCTTTCGAGGACTGGAAGCCGCAGATTTTTGCGGGGCTTGGTTGCAGAGATATCACCATCCAAAACAAGTCAAATGCAGTTGGGTGGAAAATCTTGCGAATAAATTTGAATTGAAATATCTCAAGAACCAGATGTCACAGATACTTTTTGTCTACAGCTGTGGATAGGTATTGAACAGACCTTTCTTTTGATGTATCTATCGACGGGTTTGGGAAACATTGTTGAAAATGTAATTTTTTTTCGGCAAGGGGTTAGCCTTGATTTTTTCCTAAAATGTTGAAAAAATTAAAGTCGTGAATTGTGCAACAAGTTGAACACCAGTAGAAAGGTCTATGAAATCCCTTTAGAGGACTGGCAGCCGCAGATTTTTGCGGGTCTTGGTTGCAGAGATATCACCATCCAAAACAAGTCAAATGCAGTTGGGTGGAAAATCTTGCGAATAAATTTGAATTGAAATATCTCAAGAACCAGATGTCACAGATACTTTTTGTCTTCAGCTGTGGATAGGTATTGAACAGACCTTTCATTTGATGTATCTATCGATGGGTTTCTGAAACATTGTTGAAAATGTAATTTTTTTCGGCAAGGGGTTAGCCTTGATTTTTTTCTAAAATGTTGAAAAGAATTAAAGTCGTGAATTGTGCAACAAGTTGTACACCAGTAGAAAGGTCTATGAAATCCCTTTCGAGGACTGGAAGCCGCAGATTTTTGCAGGGCTTGGTTGCAGAGATATCACCATCCAAAACAAGTCAAATGCAGTTGGGTGGAAAATCTTGCGAATAAATTTGAATTGAAATATCTCAAGAACCAGATGTCACAGATACTTTTTGTCTTCAGCTGTGGATAGGTATTGAACAGACCTTTCTTTTGATGTATCTATCGACGGGTTTGGGAAACATTGTTGAAAATGTAATTTTTTTCGGCAAGGGGTTAGCCTTGATTTTTTCCTAAAATGTTGAAAAAATTAAAGTCGTGAATTGTGCAACAAGTTGTACACTAGTAGAAAGGTCTATGAAATCCCTTTCGAGGACTGGAAGCCGCAGATTTTTGCGGGGCTTGGTTGCAGAGATATCACCATCCAAAACAAGTCAAATGCAGTTGGGTGGAAAATCTTGCGAATAAATTTGAATTGAAATATCTCAAGAACCAGATGTCACAGATACTTTTTGTCTTCAGCTGTGGATAGGTATTGAACAGACCTTTCTTTTGATGTATCTATCGATGGGTTTGGGAAACATTGTTGAAAATGTAATTTTTTTCGGCAAGGGGTTAGCCTTGATTTTTTCTAAAATGTTGAAAAAATTAAAGTCGTGAATTGTGCAACAAGTTGTACACCAGTAGAAAGGTCTATGAAATCCCTTTCGAGGACTGGAAGCCGCAGATTTTTGCGGGGCTTGGTTACAGAGATTTCACCATCCAAAACAAGTCAAATGCAGTTGGGTGGAAAATCATGCGGATAACTTTGAATTGAAATATCTCAAGAACCAGATGTCACAGATACTTTTTGTCTTCAGCTGTGGCTATGTATTGAACAGACCTTTCTTTTGATGTATCTATCGATGGGTTTGGGAAACATTGTTGAAAATGTAATTTTTTTCGGCAAGGGGTTAGCCTTGATTTTTTTCTAAAATGTTGAAAAAATTAAAGTCGTGAATTGTGCAACAAGTTGTACACCAGTGGAAAGGTCTGTGAAATCCCTTTCGAGGACTGGCAGCCGCAGATTTTTGCGGGTCTTGGTTGCAGAGATATCACCATCCAAAACAAGTCAAATGCAGTTGGGTGGAAAATCATGCGAATAACTTTGAATTGAAATATCTCAAGAACCAGATGTCACATATACTTTTTGTCTTCAGCTGTGGATAGGTATTGAACAGACCTTTCTTTTGATGTATCTATCGACGGGTTTGGGAAACATTGTTGAAAATGTAATTTTTTTCGGCAAGGGGTTAGCCTTGATTTTTTTCTAAAATGTTGAAAAAATTAAAGTCGTGAATTGTGCAACAAGTTGAACACCAGTAGAAAGGTCTATGAAATCCCTTTAGAGGACTGGCAGCCGCAGATTTTTGCGGGTCTTGGTTGCAGAGATATCACCATCCAAAACAAGTCAAATGCAGTTGGGTGGAAAATCTTGCGAATAAATTTGAATTGAAATATCTCAAGAACCAGATGTCACAGATACTTTTTGTCTTCAGCTGTGGATAGGTATTGAACAGACCTTTCATTTGATGTATCTATCGACGGGTTTGGGAAACATTGTTGAAAATGTAATTTTTTTCGGCAAGGGGTTAGCCTTGATTTTTTTCTAAAATGTTGAAAATATTAAAGTCGTGAATTGTGCAACAAGTTGAACACCAGTAGAAAGGTCTATGAAATCCCTTTAGAGGACTGGCAGCCGCAGATTTTTGCGGGTCTTGGTTGCAGAGATATCACCATCGAAAACAAGTCAAATGCAGTTGGGTGGAAAATCTTGCGAATAAATTTGAATTGAAATATCTCAAGAACCGGATGTCACAGATACTTTTTGTCTTCAGCTGTGGATAGGTATTGAACAGACCTTTCATTTGATGTATCTATCGACGGGTTTGGGAAACATTGTTGAAAATGTAATTTTTTTCGGCAAGGGGTTAGCCTTGATTTTTTTCTAAAATGTTGAAAAAATTAAAGTCGTGAATTGTGCAACAAGTTGTACACCAGTAGAAATGTCTATGAAATCCCTTTCGAGGACTGGAAGCCGCAGATTTCTGCGCGGCTTGGTTGCAGAGATATCACCATCCAAAACAAGTCAAATGCAGTTGGGTGGAAAATCTTGCGAATAAATTTGAATTGAAATATCTCAAGAACCAGATGTCACAGATACTTTTTGTCTTCAGCTGTGGATAGGTATTGAACAGACCTTTCATTTGATGTATCTATCGATGGGTTTGGGAAACATTGTTGAAAATGTAATTTTTTTCGGCAAGGGGTTAGCCTTGATTTTTTTCTAAAATGTTGAAAAAATTAAAGTCGTGAATTGTGCAACAAGTTGTACACCAGTAGAAAGGTCTATGAAATCCCTTTCGAGGACTGGAAGCCGCAGATTTTTGCGGGGCTTGGTTACAGAGATTTCACCATCCAAAACAAGTCAAATGCAGTTGGGTGGAAAATCATGCGAATAACTTTGAATTGAAATATCTCAAGAACCAGATGTCACATATACTTTTTGTCTTCAGCTGTGGATAGGTATTGAACAGACCTTTCTTTTGATGTATCTATCGACGGGTTTGGGAAACATTGTTGAAAATGTAATTTTTTTTCGGCAAGGGGTTAGCCTTGATTTTTTTCTAAAATGTTGAAAAAATTAAAGTCGTGAATTGTGCAACAAGTTGAACACCAGTAGAAAGGTCTATGAAATCCCTTTAGAGGACTGGCAGCCGCAGATTTTTGCGGGTCTTGGTTGCAGAGATATCACCATCCAAAACAAGTCAAATGCAGTTGGGTGGAAAATCTTGCGAGTAAATTCGAATTGAAATATCTCAAGAACCAGATGTCACAGATACTTTTTGTCTTCAGCTGTGGATAGGTATTGAACAGACCTTTCATTTGATGTATCTATCGATGGGTTTCTGAAACATTGTTGAAAATGTAATTTTTTTCGGCAAGCGGTTAGCCTTGATTTTTTCTAAAATGTTGAAAAAATTAAAGTCGTGAATTGTGCAACAAGTTGTACACCAGTAGAAAGGTCTATGAAATCCCTTTCGAGGACTGGAAGCCGCAGATTTCTGCGCGGCTTGGTTGCAGACATATCACCATCCAAAACAAGTCAAATGCAGTTGGGTGGAAAATCTTGCGAATAAATTTGAATTGAAATATCTCAAGAACCAGATGTCACAGATACTTTTTGTCTTCAGCTGTGGATAGGTATTGAACAGACCTTTCATTTGATGTATCTATCGATGGGTTTCTGAAACATTGTTGAAAATGTAATTTTTTTCGGCAAGGGGTTAGCCTTGATTTTTTTCTAAAATGTTGAAAAAATTAAAGTCGTGAATTGTGCAACAAGTTGTACACCAGTAGAAAGGTCTATGAAATCCCTTTCGAGGACTGGAAGCCGCAGATTTTTGCGGCGCTTGGTTGCAGAGATATCACCATCCAAAACAAGTCAAATGCAGTTGGGTGGAAAATCTTGCGAATAAATTTGAATTGAAATATCTCAAGAACCAGATGTCACAGATACTTTTTGTCTTCAGCTGTGGATAGGTATTGAACAGACCTTTCATTTGATGTATCTATCGATGGGTTTCTGAAACATTGTTGAAAATGTAATTTTTTTCGGCAAGGGGTTAGCCTTGATTTTTTTCTAAAATGTTGAAAAAATTAAAGTCGTGAATTGTGCAACAAGTTGTACACCAGTAGAAAGGTCTATGAAATCCCTTTCGAGGACTGGAAGCCGCAGATTTTTGCGGCGCTTGGTTGCAGAGATATCACCATCCAAAACAAGTCAAATGCAGTTGGGTGGAAACCCAGATACTTTTTGTCTTCAGCTGTGGATAGGTATTGAACAGACCTTTCTTTTGATGTATCTATCGATGGGTTTGGGAAACATTGTTGAAAATGTAATTTTTTTCGGCAAGGGGTTAGCCTTGATTTTTTTCTAAAATGTTGAAAAAATTAAAGTCGTGAATTGTGCAACAAGTTGTACACCAGTAGAAAGGTCTATGAAATCCCTTTCGAGGACTGGAAGCCGCAGATTTTTGCGGGGCTTGGTTACAGAGATTTCACCATCCAAAACAAGTCAAATGCAGTTGGGTGGAAAATCATGCGGATAACTTTGAATTGAAATATCTCAAGAACCAGATGTCACAGATACTTTTTGTCTTCAGCTGTGGATATGTATTGAACAGACCTTTCTTTTGATGTATCTATCGATGGGTTTGGGAAACATTGTTGAAAATGTAATTTTTTTCGGCAAGGGGTTAGCCTTGATTTTTTTCTAAAATGTTGAAAAAATTAAAGTCGTGAATTGTGCAACAAGTTGTACACCAGTAGAAAGGTCTATGAAATCCCTTTCGAGGACTGGAAGCCGCAGATTTTTGCGGCGCTTGGTTGCAGAGATATCACCATCCAAAACAAGTCAAATCCAGTTGGGTGGAAAATCTTGCGAATAAATTTGAATTGAAATATCTCAAGAACCAGATGTCACAGATACTTTTTGTCTTCAGCTGTGGATAGGTATTGAACAGACCTTTCTTTTGATGTATCTATCGATGGGTTTGGGAAACATTGTTGAAAATGTAATTTTTTTCGGCAAGGGGTTAGCCTTGATTTTTTTCTAAAATGTTGAAAAAATTAAAGTCGTGAATTGTGCAACAAGTTGTACACCAGTAGAAAGGTCTATGAAATCCCTTTCGAGGACTGGAAGCCGCAGATTTTTGCGGGGCTTGGTTGCAGAGATATCACCATCCAAAACAAGTCAAATGCAGTTGGGTGGAAAATCTTGCGAATAAATTTGAATTGAAATATCTCAAGAACCAGATGTCGCAGATACTTTTTGTCTTCAGCTGTGGATAGGTATTGAACAGACCTTTCTTTTGATGTATCTATCGATGGGTTTGGGAAACATTGTTGAAAATGTAATTTTTTTCGGCAAGGGGTTAGCCTTGATTTTTTTCTAAAATGTTGAAAAAATTAAAGTCGTGAATTGTGCAACAAGTTGAACACCAGTAGAAAGGTCTATGAAATCCCTTTCGAGGACTGGCAGCAGCAGATTTTTGCGGGTCTTGGTTGCAGAGATATCACCATCCAAAACAAGTCAAATGCAGTTGGGTGGAAAATCTTGCGAATAAATTTGAATTGAAATATCTCAAGAACCAGATGTCACAGATACTTTTTGTCTTCAGCTGTGGATAGGTATTGAACAGACCTTTCTTTTGATGTATCTATCGATGGGTTTGGGAAACATTGTTGAAAATGTAATTTTTTTCGGCAAGGGGTTAGCCTTGATTTTTTTCTAAAATGTTGAAAAAATTAAAGTCGTGAATTGTGCAACAAGTTGTACACCAGTAGAAAGGTCTATGAAATCCCTTTCGAGGACTGGAAGCCGCAGATTTTTGCGGGGCTTGGTTACAGAGATTTCACCATCCAAAACAAGTCAAATGCAGTTGGGTGGAAAATCATGCGGATAACTTTGAATTGAAATATCTCAAGAACCAGATGTTACAGATACTTTTTGTCTTCAGCTGTGGATAGGTATTGAACAGACCTTTCTTTTGATGTATCTATCGATGGGTTTGGGAAACATTGTTGAAAATGTAATTTTTTTCGGCAAGGGGTTAGCCTTGATTTTTTTCTAAAATGTTGAAAAAATTAAAGTCGTGAATTGTGCAACAAGTTGTACACCAGTAGAAAGGTCTATGAAATCCCTTTCGAGGACTGGAAGCCGCAGATTTTTGCGGGGCTTGGTTGCAGAGATATCACCATCCAAAACAAGTCAAATGCAGTTGGGTGGAAAATCTTGCGAATAAATTTGAATTGAAATATCTCAAGAACCAGATGTCGCAGATACTTTTTGTCTTCAGCTGTGGATAGGTATTGAACAGACCTTTCTTTTGATGTATCTATCGATGGGTTTGGGAAACATTGTTGAAAATGTAATTTTTTTCGGCAATGGGGTTAGCCTTGATTTTTTTCTAAAATGTTGAAAAAATTAAAGTCGTGAATTGTGCAACAAGTTGAACACCAGTAGAAAGGTCTATGAAATCCCTTTAGAGGACTGGCAGCCGCAGATTTTTGCGGGTCTTGGTTGCAGAGATATCACCATCCAAAACAAGTCAAATGCAGTTGGGTGGAAAATCTTGCGAATAAATTCGAATTGAAATATCTCAAGAACCAGATGTCACAGATACTTTTTGTCTTCAGCTGTGGATAAGTATTGAACAGACCTTTCATTTGATGTATCTATCGATGGGTTTCTGAAACATTGTTGAAAATGTAATTTTTTTCGGCAAGCGGTTAGCCTTGATTTTTTCTAAAATGTTGAAAAAATTAAAGTCGTGAATTGTGCAACAAGTTGTACACCAGTAGAAAGGTCTATGAAATCCCTTTCGAGGACTGGAAGCCGCAGATTTCTGCGCGGCTTGGTTGCAGACATATCACCATCCAAAACAAGTCAAATGCAGTTGGGTGGAAAATCTTGCGAATAAATTTGAATTGAAATATCTCAAGAACCAGATGTCACAGATACTTTTTGTCTTCAGCTGTGGATAGGTATTGAACAGACCTTTCATTTGATGTATCTATCGATTGGTTTCTGAAACATTGTTGAAAATGTAATTTTTTTCGGCAAGGGGTTAGCCTTGATTTTTTTCTAAAATGTTGAAAAAATTTAAGTCGTGAATTGTGCAACAAGTTGTACACCAGTAGAAAGGTCTATGAAATCCCTTTCGAGGACTGGAAGCCACAGATTTTTGCGGGGCTTGGTTGCAGAGATATCACCATCCAAAACAAGTCAAATGCAGTTGGGTGGAAAATCTTGCGAATAAATTTGAATTGAAATATCTCAAGAACCAGATGTCACAGATACTTTTTGTCTTCAGCTGTGGATAGGTATTGAACAGACCTTTCTTTTGATGTATCTATCGACGGGTTTGGGAAACATTGTTGAAAATGTAATTTTTTTCGGCAAGGGGTTAGCCTTGATTTTTTCCTAAAATGTTGAAAAAATTAAAGTCGTGAATTGTGCAACAAGTTGTACACCAGTAGAAAGGTCTATGAAATCCCTTTCGAGGACTGGAAGCCGCAGATTTTTGCGGGGCTTGGTTGCAGAGATATCACCATCCAAAACAAGTCAAATGCAGTTGGGTGGAAACCCAGATACTTTTTGTCTTCAGCTGTGGATAGGTATTGAACAGACCTTTCTTTTGATGTATCTATCGATGGGTTTGGGAAACATTGTTGAAAATGTAATTTTTTTCGGCAAGGGGTTAGCCTTGATTTTTTTCTAAAATGTTGAAAAAATTAAAGTCGTGAATTGTGCAACAAGTTGTACACCAGTAGAAAGGTCTATGAAATCCCTTTCGAGGACTGGAAGCCGCAGATTTTTGCGGGGCTTGGTTACAGAGATTTCACCATCCAAAACAAGTCAAATGCAGTTGGGTGGAAAATCATGCGGATAACTTTGAATTGAAATATCTCAAGAACCAGATGTTACAGATACTTTTTGTCTTCAGCTGTGGATAGGTATTGAACAGACCTTTCTTTTGATGTATCTATCGATGGGTTTGGGAAACATTGTTGAAAATGTAATTTTTTTCGGCAAGGGGTTAGCCTTGATTTTTTTCTAAAATGTTGAAAAAATTAAAGTCGTGAATTGTGCAACAAGTTGTACACCAGTAGAAAGGTCTATGAAATCCCTTTCGAGGACTGGAAGCCGCAGATTTTTGCGGGGCTTGGTTGCAGAGATATCACCATCCAAAACAAGTCAAATGCAGTTGGGTGGAAAATCTTGCGAATAAATTTGAATTGAAATATCTCAAGAACCAGATGTCGCAGATACTTTTTGTCTTCAGCTGTGGATAGGTAT
Organism: Philhelius pedissequus; assembly: GCA_910595825.1. Taxonomy (NCBI): domain Eukaryota; kingdom Metazoa; phylum Arthropoda; class Insecta; order Diptera; family Syrphidae; genus Philhelius; species Philhelius pedissequus. The sequence goes on along the minus strand of OU343160.1, from coordinate 81,215,968 downwards.
TGAACAGACCTTTCTTTTGATGTATCTATCGATGGGTTTGGGAAACATTGTTGAAAATGTAATTTTTTTCGGCAATGGGGTTAGCCTTGATTTTTTTCTAAAATGTTGAAAAAATTAAAGTCGTGAATTGTGCAACAAGTTGAACACCAGTAGAAAGGTCTATGAAATCCCTTTAGAGGACTGGCAGCCGCAGATTTTTGCGGGTCTTGGTTGCAGAGATATCACCATCCAAAACAAGTCAAATGCAGTTGGGTGGAAAATCTTGCGAATAAATTCGAATTGAAATATCTCAAGAACCAGATGTCACAGATACTTTTTGTCTTCAGCTGTGGATAAGTATTGAACAGACCTTTCATTTGATGTATCTATCGATGGGTTTCTGAAACATTGTTGAAAATGTAATTTTTTTCGGCAAGCGGTTAGCCTTGATTTTTTCTAAAATGTTGAAAAAATTAAAGTCGTGAATTGTGCAACAAGTTGTACACCAGTAGAAAGGTCTATGAAATCCCTTTCGAGGACTGGAAGCCGCAGATTTCTGCGCGGCTTGGTTGCAGACATATCACCATCCAAAACAAGTCAAATGCAGTTGGGTGGAAAATCTTGCGAATAAATTTGAATTGAAATATCTCAAGAACCAGATGTCACAGATACTTTTTGTCTTCAGCTGTGGATAGGTATTGAACAGACCTTTCATTTGATGTATCTATCGATTGGTTTCTGAAACATTGTTGAAAATGTAATTTTTTTCGGCAAGGGGTTAGCCTTGATTTTTTTCTAAAATGTTGAAAAAATTTAAGTCGTGAATTGTGCAACAAGTTGTACACCAGTAGAAAGGTCTATGAAATCCCTTTCGAGGACTGGAAGCCGCAGATTTTTGCGGGGCTTGGTTGCAGAGATATCACCATCCAAAACAAGTCAAATGCAGTTGGGTGGAAAATCTTGCGAATAAATTTGAATTGAAATATCTCAAGAACCAGATGTCACAGATACTTTTTGTCTTCAGCTGTGGATAGGTATTGAACAGACCTTTCTTTTGATGTATCTATCGACGGGTTTGGGAAACATTGTTGAAAATGTAATTTTTTTCGGCAAGGGGTTAGCCTTGATTTTTTCCTAAAATGTTGAAAAAATTAAAGTCGTGAATTGTGCAACAAGTTGTACACCAGTAGAAAGGTCTATGAAATCCCTTTCGAGGACTGGAAGCCGCAGATTTTTGCGGGGCTTGGTTGCAGAGATATCACCATCCAAAACAAGTCAAATGCAGTTGGGTGGAAACCCAGATACTTTTTGTCTTCAGCTGTGGATAGGTATTGAACAGACCTTTCTTTTGATGTATCTATCGATGGGTTTGGGAAACATTGTTGAAAATGTAATTTTTTTCGGCAAGGGGTTAGCCTTGATTTTTTTCTAAAATGTTGAAAAAATTAAAGTCGTGAATTGTGCAACAAGTTGTACACCAGTAGAAAGGTCTATGAAATCCCTTTCGAGGACTGGAAGCCGCAGATTTTTGCGGGGCTTGGTTACAGAGATTTCACCATCCAAAACAAGTCAAATGCAGTTGGGTGGAAAATCATGCGGATAACTTTGAATTGAAATATCTCAAGAACCAGATGTCACAGATACTTTTTGTCTTCAGCTGTGGATAGGTATTGAACAGACCTTTCTTTTGATGTATCTATCGATGGGTTTGGGAAACATTGTTGAAAATGTAATTTTTTTCGGCAAGGGGTTAGCCTTGATTTTTTTCTAAAATGTTGAAAAAATTAAAGTCGTGAATTGTGCAACAAGTTGAACACCAGTAGAAAGGTCTATGAAATCCCTTTCGAGGACTGGCAGCAGCAGATTTTTGCGGGTCTTGGTTGCAGAGATATCACCATCCAAAACAAGTCAAATGCAGTTGGGTGGAAAATCTTGCGAATAAATTTGAATTGAAATATCTCAAGAACCAGATGTCACAGATACTTTTTGTCTTCAGCTGTGGATAGGTATTGAACAGACCTTTCATTTGATGTATCTATCGATGGGTTTCTGAAACATTGTTGAAAATGTAATTTTTTTCGGCAAGGGGTTAGCCTCGATTTTTTTCTAAAATGTTGAAAAAATTAAAGTCGTGAATTGTGCAACAAGTTGTACACCAGTAGAAAGGTCTATGAAATCCCTTTCGAGGACTGGAAGCCGCAGATTTTTGCGGGGCTTGGTTGCAGAGATATCACCATCCAAAACAAGTCAAATGCAGTTGGGTGGAAAATCTTGCGAATAAATTTGAATTGAAATATCTCAAGAACCAGATGTCACAGATACTTTTTGTCTTCAGCTGTGGATAGGTATTGAACAGACCTTTCTTTTGATGTATCTATCGATGGGTTTGGGAAACATTGTTGAAAATGTAATTTTTTTCGGCAAGGGGTTAGCCTTGATTTTTTTCTAAAATGTTGAAAAAATTAAAGTCGTGAATTGTGCAACAAGTTGTACACCAGTAGAAAGGTCTATGAAATCCCTTTCGAGGACTGGAAGCCGCAGATTTTTGCGGGGCTTGGTTACAGAGATTTCACCATCCAAAACAAGTCAAATGCAGTTGGGTGGAAAATCATGCGGATAACTTTGAATTGAAATATCTCAAGAACCAGATGTTACAGATACTTTTTGTCTTCAGCTGTGGATAGGTATTGAACAGACCTTTCTTTTGATGTATCTATCGATGGGTTTGGGAAACATTGTTGAAAATGTAATTTTTTTCGGCAAGGGGTTAGCCTTGATTTTTTTCTAAAATGTTGAAAAAATTAAAGTCGTGAATTGTGCAACAAGTTGTACACCAGTAGAAAGGTCTATGAAATCCCTTTCGAGGACTGGAAGCCGCAGATTTTTGCGGGGCTTGGTTGCAGAGATATCACCATCCAAAACAAGTCAAATGCAGTTGGGTGGAAAATCTTGCGAATAAATTTGAATTGAAATATCTCAAGAACCAGATGTCGCAGATACTTTTTGTCTTCAGCTGTGGATAGGTATTGAACAGACCTTTCTTTTGATGTATCTATCGATGGGTTTGGGAAACATTGTTGAAAATGTAATTTTTTTCGGCAATGGGGTTAGCCTTGATTTTTTTCTAAAATGTTGAAAAAATTAAAGTCGTGAATTGTGCAACAAGTTGAACACCAGTAGAAAGGTCTATGAAATCCCTTTCGAGGACTGGCAGCCGCAGATTTTTGCGGGTCTTGGTTGCAGAGATATCACCATCCAAAACAAGTCAAATGCAGTTGGGTGGAAAATCTTGCGAATAAATTTGAATTGAAATATCTCAAGAACCAGATGTCACAGATACTTTTTGTCTTCAGCTGTGGATAGGTATTGAACAGACCTTTCATTTGATGTATCTATCGATGGGTTTCTGAAACATTGTTGAAAATGTAATTTTTTTCGGCAAGGGGTTAGCCTTGATTTTTTTCTAAAATGTTGAAAAAATTAAAGTCGTGAATTGTGCAACAAGTTGTACACCAGTAGAAAGTACTATGAAATCCCTTTCGAGGACTGGAAGCCGCAGATTTTTGCGGGGCTTGGTTGCAGAGATATCACCATCCAAAACAAGTCAAATGCAGTTGGGTGGAAAATCTTGCGAATAAATTTGAATTGAAATATCTCAAGAACCAGATGTCACAGATACTTTTTGTCTTCAGCTGTGGATAGGTATTGAACAGACCTTTCTTTTGATGTATCTATCGATGGGTTTGGGAAACATTGTTGAAAATGTAATTTTTTTCGGCAAGGGGTTAGCCTTGATTTTTTTCTAAAATGTTGAAAAAATTAAAGTCGTGAATTGTGCAACAAGTTGTACACCAGTAGAAAGGTCTATGAAATCCCTTTCGAGGACTGGAAGCCGCAGATTTTTGCGGGGCTTGGTTACAGAGATTTCACCATCCAAAACAAGTCAAATGCAGTTGGGTGGAAAATCATGCGGATAACTTTGAATTGAAATATCTCAAGAACCAGATGTTACAGATACTTTTTGTCTTCAGCTGTGGATAGGTATTGAACAGACCTTTCTTTTGATGTATCTATCGATGGGTTTGGGAAACATTGTTGAAAATGTAATTTTTTTCGGCAAGGGGTTAGCCTTGATTTTTTTCTAAAATGTTGAAAAAATTAAAGTCGTGAATTGTGCAACAAGTTGTACACCAGTAGAAAGGTCTATGAAATCCCTTTCGAGGACTGGAAGCCGCAGATTTTTGCGGGGCTTGGTTGCAGAGATATCACCATCCAAAACAAGTCAAATGCAGTTGGGTGGAAAATCTTGCGAATAAATTTGAATTGAAATATCTCAAGAACCAGATGTCGCAGATACTTTTTGTCTTCAGCTGTGGATAGGTATTGAACAGACCTTTCTTTTGATGTATCTATCGATGGGTTTGGGAAACATTGTTGAAAATGTAATTTTTTTCGGCAATGGGGTTAGCCTTGATTTTTTTCTAAAATGTTGAAAAAATTAAAGTCGTGAATTGTGCAACAAGTTGTACACCAGTAGAAAGGTCTATGAAATCCCTTTCGAGGACTGGAAGCCGCAGATTTTTGCGGGGCTTGGTTACAGAGATTTCACCATCCAAAACAAGTCAAATGCAGTTGGGTGGAAAATCATGCGGATAACTTTGAATTGAAATATCTCAAGAACCAGATGTCACAGATACTTTTTGTCTTCAGCTGTGGATATGTATTGAACAGACCTTTCTTTTGATGTATCTATCGATGGGTTTGGGAAACATTGTTGAAAATGTAATTTTTTTCGGCAAGGGGTTAGCCTTGATTTTTTTCTAAAATGTTGAAAAAATTAAAGTCGTGAATTGTGCAACAAGTTGTACACCAGTAGAAAGGTCTATGAAATCCCTTTCGAGGACTGGAAGCCGCAGATTTTTGCGGCGCTTGGTTGCAGAGATATCACCATCCAAAACAAGTCAAATGCAGTTGGGTGGAAAATCTTGCGAATAAATTTGAATTGAAATATCTCAAGAACCAGATGTCACAGATACTTTTTGTCTTCAGCTGTGGATAGGTATTGAACAGACCTTTCTTTTGATGTATCTATCGATGGGTTTGGGAAACATTGTTGAAAATGTAATTTTTTTCGGCAAGGGGTTAGCCTTGATTTTTTTCTAAAATGTTGAAAAAATTAAAGTCGTGAATTGTGCAACAAGTTGTACACCAGTAGAAAGGTCTATGAAATCCCTTTCGAGGACTGGAAGCCGCAGATTTTTGCGGGGCTTGGTTGCAGAGATATCACCATCCAAAACAAGTCAAATGCAGTTGGGTGGAAAATCTTGCGAATCAATTTGAATTGAAATATCTCAAGAACCAGATGTCGCAGATACTTTTTGTCTTCAGCTGTGGATAGGTATTGAACAGACCTTTCTTTTGATGTATCTATCGATGGGTTTGGGAAACATTGTTGAAAATGTAATTTTTTTCGGCAAGGGGTTAGCCTTGATTTTTTTCTAAAATGTTGAAAAAATTAAAGTCGTGAATTGTGCAACAAGTTGAACACCAGTAGAAAGGTCTATGAAATCCCTTTCGAGGACTGGCAGCCGCAGATTTTTGCGGGTCTTGGTTGCAGAGATATCACCATCCAAAACAAGTCAAATGCAGTTGGGTGGAAAATCTTGCGAATAAATTTGAATTGAAATATCTCAAGAACCAGATGTCACAGATACTTTTTGTCTTCAGCTGTGGATAGGTATTGAACAGACCTTTCATTTGATGTATCTATCGATGGGTTTCTGAAACATTGTTGAAAATGTAATTTTTTTCGGCAAGGGGTTAGCCTTGATTTTTTTCTAAAATGTTGAAAAAATTAAAGTCGTGAATTGTGCAACAAGTTGTACACCAGTAGAAAGGTCTATGAAATCCCTTTCGAGGACTGGAAGCCGCAGATTTTTGCGGGGCTTGGTTACAGAGATTTCACCATCCAAAACAAGTCAAATGCAGTTGGGTGGAAAATCATGCGGATAACTTTGAATTGAAATATCTCAAGAACCAGATGTTACAGATACTTTTTGTCTTCAGCTGTGGATAGGTATTGAACAGACCTTTCTTTTGATGTATCTATCGATGGGTTTGGGAAACATTGTTGAAAATGTAATTTTTTTCGGCAAGGGGTTAGCCTTGATTTTTTTCTAAAATGTTAAAAAAATTAAAGTCGTGAATTGTGCAACAAGTTGTACACCAGTAGAAAGGTCTATGAAATCCCTTTCGAGGACTGGAAGCCGCAGATTTTTGCGGGGCTTGGTTGCAGAGATATCACCATCCAAAACAAGTCAAATGCAGTTGGGTGGAAAATCTTGCGAATAAATTTGAATTGAAATATCTCAAGAACCAGATGTCGCAGATACTTTTTGTCTTCAGCTGTGGATAGGTATTGAACAGACCTTTCTTTTGATGTATCTATCGATGGGTTTGGGAAACATTGTTGAAAATGTAATTTTTTTCGGCAAGGGGTTAGCCTTGATTTTTTTCTAAAATGTTGAAAAAATTAAAGTCGTGAATTGTGCAACAAGTTGTACACCAGTAGAAAGGTCTATGAAATCCCTTTCGACGACTGGAAGCCGCAGATTTTTGCGGGGCTTGGTTACAGAGATTTCACCATCCAAAACAAGTCAAATGCAGTTGGGTGGAAAATCATGCGGATAACTTTGAATTGAAATATCTCAAGAACCAGATGTCACAGATACTTTTTGTCTTCAGCTGTGGATATGTATTGAACAGACCTTTCTTTTGATGTATCTATCGATGGGTTTGGGAAACATTGTTGAAAATGTAATTTTTTTCGGCAAGGGGTTAGCCTTGATTTTTTTCTAAAATGTTGAAAAAATTAAAGTCGTGAATTGTGCAACAAGTTGTACACCAGTAGAAAGGTCTATGAAATCCCTTTCGAGGACTGGAAGCCGCAGATTTTTGCGGGTCTTGGTTGCAGAGATATAACCATCCAAAACATGTCAAATGCAGTTGGGTGGAAAATCATGCGAATAACTTTGAATTGAAATATCTCAAGAACCAGATGTCACATATACTTTTTGTCTTCAGCTGTGGATAGGTATTGAACAGACCTTTCTTTTGATGTATCTATCGATGGGTTTGGGAAACATTGTTGAAAATGTAATTTTTTTCGGCAAGGGGTTAGCCTTGATTTTTTTCTAAAATGTTGAAAAAATTAAAGTCGTGAATTGTGCAACAAGTTGTACACCAGTAGAAAGGTCTATGAAATCCCTTTCGAGGACTGGAAGCCGCAGATTTTTGCGGGGCTTGGTTGCAGAGATATCACCATCCAAAACAAGTCAAATGCAGTTGGGTGGAAAATCTTGCGAATAAATTTGAATTGAAATATCTCAAGAACCAGATGTCGCAGATACTTTTTGTCTTCAGCTGTGGATAGGTATTGAACAGACCTTTCTTTTGATGTATCTATCGATGGGTTTGGGAAACATTGTTGAAAATGTAATTTTTTTCGGCAAGGGGTTAGCCTTGATTTTTTTCTAAAATGTTGAAAAAATTAAAGTCGTGAATTGTGCAACAAGTTGTACACCAGTAGAAAGGTCTATGAAATCCCTTTCGACGACTGGAAGCCGCAGATTTTTGCGGGGCTTGGTTACAGAGATTTCACCATCCAAAACAAGTCAAATGCAGTTGGGTGGAAAATCATGCGGATAACTTTGAATTGAAATATCTCAAGAACCAGATGTCACAGATACTTTTTGTCTTCAGCTGTGGATATGTATTGAACAGACCTTTCTTTTGATGTATCTATCGATGGGTTTGGGAAACATTGTTGAAAATGTAATTTTTTTCGGCAAGGGGTTAGCCTTAAAATGTTGAAAAAATTAAAGTCGTGAATTGTGCAACAAGTTGTACACCAGTAGAAAGGTCTATGAAATCCCTTTCGACGACTGGAAGCCGCAGATTTTTGCGGGGCTTGGTTACAGAGATTTCACCATCCAAAACAAGTCAAATGCAGTTGGGTGGAAAATCATGCGGATAACTTTGAATTGAAATATCTCAAGAACCAGATGTCACAGATACTTTTTGTCTTCAGCTGTGGATATGTATTGAACAGACCTTTCTTTTGATGTATCTATCGATGGGTTTGGGAAACATTGTTGAAAATGTAATTTTTTTCGGCAAGGGGTTAGCCTTGATTTTTTTCTAAAATGTTGAAAAAATTAAAGTCGTGAATTGTGCAACAAGTTGTACACCAGTAGAAAGGTCTATGAAATCCCTTTCGAGGACTGGAAGCCGCAGATTTTTGCGGGTCTTGGTTGCAGAGATATAACCATCCAAAACATGTCAAATGCAGTTGGGTGGAAAATCATGCGAATAACTTTGAATTGAAATATCTCAAGAACCAGATGTCACATATACTTTTTGTCTTCAGCTGTGGATAGGTATTGAACAGACCTTTCTTTTGATGTATCTATCGATGGGTTTGGGAAACATTGTTGAAAATGTAATTTTTTTCGGCAAGGGGTTAGCCTTGATTTTTTTCTAAAATGTTGAAAAAATTAAAGTCGTGAATTGTGCAACAAGTTGTACACCAGTAGAAAGGTCTATGAAATCCCTTTCGAGGACTGGAAGCCGCAGATTTTTGCGGGGCTTGGTTGCAGAGATATCACCATCCAAAACAAGTCAAATGCAGTTGGGTGGAAAATCTTGCGAATAAATTTGAATTGAAATATCTCAAGAACCAGATGTCGCAGATACTTTTTGTCTTCAGCTGTGGATAGGTATTGAACAGACCTTTCTTTTGATGTATCTATCGATGGGTTTGGGAAACATTGTTGAAAATGTAATTTTTTTCGGCAAGGGGTTAGCCTTGATTTTTTTCTAAAATGTTGAAAAAATTAAAGTCGTGAATTGTGCAACAAGTTGTACACCAGTAGAAAGGTCTATGAAATCCCTTTCGACGACTGGAAGCCGCAGATTTTTGCGGGGCTTGGTTACAGAGATTTCACCATCCAAAACAAGTCAAATGCAGTTGGGTGGAAAATCGTGCGGATAACTTTGAATTGAAATATCTCAAGAACCAGATGTCACAGATACTTTTTGTCTTCAGCTGTGGATATGTATTGAACAGACCTTTCTTTTGATGTATCTATCGATGGGTTTGGGAAACATTGTTGAAAATGTAATTTTTTTCGGCAAGGGGTTAGCCTTGATTTTTTTCTAAAATGTTGAAAAAATTAAAGTCGTGAATTGTGCAACAAGTTGTACACCAGTGGAAAGGTCTGTGAAATCCCTTTCGAGCACTGGCAGCCGCAGATTTTTGCGGGGCTTGGTTGCAGAGATATAACCATCCAAAACATGTCAAATGCAGTTGGGTGGAAAATCATGCGAATAACTTTGAATTGAAATATCTCAAGAACCAGATGTCACATATACTTTTTGTCTTCAGCTGTGGATAGGTATTGAACAGACCTTTCTTTTGATGTATCTATCGACGGGTTTGGGAAACATTGTTGAAAATGTAATTTTTTTCGGCAAGGGGTTAGCCTTGATTTTTTTCTAAAATGTTGAAAAAATTAAAGTCGTGAATTGTGCAACAAGTTGTACACCAGTAGAAAGGTCTATGAAATCCCTTTCGAGGACTGGAAGCCGCAGATTTTTGCGGGGCTTGGTTGCAGAGATATCACCATCCAAAACAAGTCAAATGCAGTTGGGTGGAAAATCTTGCGAATAAATTTGAATTGAAATATCTCAAGAACCAGATGTCACAGATACTTTTTGTCTTCAGCTGTGGATAGGTATTGAACAGACCTTTCTTTTGATGTATCTATCGACGGGTTTGGGAAACATTGTTGAAAATGTAATTTTTTTCGGCAAGGGGTTAGCCTTGATTTTTTCCTAAAATGTTGAAAAAATTAAAGTCGTGAATTGTGCAACAAGTTGTACACCAGTAGAAAGGTCTATGAAATCCCTTTCGAGGACTGGAAGCCGCAGATTTTTGCGGGGCTTGGTTGCAGAGATATCACCATCCAAAACAAGTCAAATGCAGTTGGGTGGAAAATCTTGCGAATAAATTTGAATTGAAATATCTCAAGAACCAGATGTCACAGATACTTTTTGTCTTCAGCTGTGGATAGGTATTGAACAGACCTTTCTTTTGATGTATCTATCGATGGGTTTGGGAAACATTGTTGAAAATGTAATTTTTTTCGGCAAGGGGTTAGCCTTGATTTTTTTCTAAAATGTTGAAAAAATTAAAGTCGTGAATTGTGCAACAAGTTGTACACCAGTAGAAAGGTCTATGAAATCCCTTTCGAGGACTGGAAGCCGCAGATTTTTGCGGGGCTTGGTTACAGAGATTTCACCATCCAAAACAAGTCAAATGCAGTTGGGTGGAAAATCATGCGGATAACTTTGAATTGAAATATCTCAAGAACCAGATGTCACAGATACTTTTTGTCTTCAGCTGTGGATATGTATTGAACAGACCTTTCTTTTGATGTATCTATCGATGGGTTTGGGAAACATTGTTGAAAATGTAATTTTTTTCGGCAAGGGGTTAGCCTTGATTTTTTTCTAAAATGTTGAAAAAATTAAAGTCGTGAATTGTGCAACAAGTTGTACACCAGTAGAAAGGTCTATGAAATCCCTTTCGAGGACTGGAAGCCGCAGATTTTTGCGGGGCTTGGTTGCAGAGGTATCACCATCCAAAACAAGTCAAATGCAGTTGGGTGGAAAATCTTGCGAATAAATTTGAATTGAAATATCTCAAGAACCAGATGTCACAGATACTTTTTGTCTTCAGCTGTGGATATGTATTGAACAGACCTTTCTTTTGATGTATCTATCGATGGGTTTGGGAAACATTGTTGAAAATGTAATTTTTTTCGGCAAGGGGTTAGCCTTGATTTTTTTCTAAAATGTTGAAAAAATTAAAGTCGTGAATTGTGCAACAAGTTGTACACCAGTAGAAAGGTCTATGAAATCCCTTTCGAGGACTGGAAGCCGCAGATTTTTGCGGGGCTTGGTTGCAGAGATATCACCATCCAAAACAAGTCAAATGCAGTTGGGTGGAAAATCTTGCGAATAAATTTGAATTGAAATATCTCAAGAACCAGATGTCACAGATACTTTTTGTCTTCAGCTGTGGATAGGTATTGAACAGACCTTTCTTTTGATGTATCTATCGACGGGTTTGGGAAACATTGTTGAAAATGTAATTTTTTTCGGCAAGGGGTTAGCCTTGATTTTTTCCTAAAATGTTGAAAAAATTAAAGTCGTGAATTGTGCAACAAGTTGTACACCAGTAGAAAGGTCTATGAAATCCCTTTCGAGGACTGGAAGCCGCAGATTTTTGCGGGGCTTGGTTGCAGAGATATCACCATCCAAAACAAGTCAAATGCAGTTGGGTGGAAAATCTTGCGAATAAATTTGAATTGAAATATCTCAAGAACCAGATGTCACAGATACTTTTTGTCTTCAGCTGTGGATAGGTATTGAACAGACCTTTCTTTTGATGTATCTATCGATGGGTTTGGGAAACATTGTTGAAAATGTAATTTTTTTCGGCAAGGGGTTAGCCTTGATTTTTTTCTAAAATGTTGAAAAAATTAAAGTCGTGAATTGTGCAACAAGTTGTACACCAGTAGAAAGGTCTATGAAATCCCTTTCGAGGACTGGAAGCCGCAGATTTTTGCGGGGCTTGGTTACAGAGATTTCACCATCCAAAACAAGTCAAATGCAGTTGGGTGGAAAATCATGCGGATAACTTTGAATTGAAATATCTCAAGAACCAGATGTCACAGATACTTTTTGTCTTCAGCTGTGGATATGTATTGAACAGACCTTTCTTTTGATGTATCTATCGATGGGTTTGGGAAACATTGTTGAAAATGTAATTTTTTTCGGCAAGGGGTTAGCCTTGATTTTTTTCTAAAATGTTGAAAAAATTAAAGTCGCGAATTGTGCAACAAGTTGTACACCAGTAGAAAGGTCTATGAAATCCCTTTCGAGGACTGGAAGCCGCAGATTTTTGCGGGGATTGGTTGCAGAGGTATCACCATCCAAAACAAGTCAAATGCAGTTGGGTGGAAAATCTTGCGAATAAATTTGAATTGAAATATCTCAAGAACCAGATGTCACAGATACTTTTTGTCTTCAGCTGTGGATAGGTATTGAACAGACCTTTCTTTTGATGTATCTATCGATGGGTTTGGGAAACATTGTTGAAAATGTAATTTTTTTCGGCAAGGGGTTGATTTTTTTCTAAAATGTTGGAAAAATTAAAGTCGTGAATTGTGCAACAAGTTGTACACCAGTAGAAAGGTCTATGAAATCCCTTTCGAGGACTGGAAGCCGCAGATTTTTGCGGGGCTTGGTTGCAGAGATATCACCATCCAAAACAAGTCAAATGCAGTTGGGTGGAAAATCTTGCGAATAAATTTTAATTGAAATATCTCAAGAACCAGATGTCGCAGATACTTTTTGTCTTCAGCTGTGGATAGGTATTGAACAGACCTTTCTTTTGATGTATCTATCGATGGGTTTGGGAAACATTGTTGAAAATGTAATTTTTTTCGGCAAGGGGTTAGCCTTGATTTTTTTCTAAAATGTTGAAAAAATTAAAGTCGTGAATTGTGCAACAAGTTGTACACCAGTAGAAAGGTCTATGAAATCCCTTTCAAGGACTGGAAGCCGCAGATTTTTGCGGGGCTTGGTTGCAGAGATATCACCATCCAAAACAAGTCAAATGCAGTTGGGTGGAAAATCATGCGAATAACTTTGAATTGAAATATCTCAAGAACCAGATATCACAGATACTTTTTGTCTTCAGCTGTGGATAGGTATTGAACAGACCTTTCTTTTGATTTATCTATCGACGGGTTTGGGAAACATTGTTGAAAATGTAATTTTTTTCGGCAAGGGGTTAGCCTTGATTTTTTTCTAAAATGTTGAAAAAATTAAAGTCGTGAATTGCGCAACAAGTTGTACACCAGTAGAAAGGTCTATGAAATCCCTTTCGAGGACTGGAAGCCGCAGATTTTTGCGGAGCTTGGTTGCAGAGATATCACCATCCAAAACAAGTCAAATGCAGTTGGGTGGAAAATCTTGCGAATAAATTTGAATTGAAATATCTCAAGAACCAGATGTCACGGATACTTTTTGTCTTCAGCTGTGGATAGGTATTGAACAGACATTTCTTTTGATGTATCTATCGATGGGTTTGGGAAACATTGTTGAAAATGTAATTTTTTTCGGCAAGGGGTTAGCCTTGATTTTTTTCTAAAATGTTGAAAAAATTAAAGTCGTGAATTGTGCAACAAGTTGTACACCAGTAGAAAGGTCTATGAAATCCCTTTCGAGGACTGGAAGCCGCAGATTTTTGCGGGGCTTGGTTGCAGAGATATCACCATCCAAAACAAGTCAAATGCAGTTGGGTGGAAAATCTTGCGAATAAATTTGAATTGAAATATCTCAAGAACCAGATGTCACAGATACTTTTTGTCTTCAGCTGTGGATAGGTATTGAACAGACCTTTCTTTTGATGTATCTATCGATGGGTTTGGGAAACATTGTTGAAAATGTAATTTTTTTCGGCAAGGGGTTAGCCTTGATTTTTTTCTAAAATGTTGAAAAAATTAAAGTCGTGAATTGTGCAACAAGTTGTACACCAGTAGAAAGGTCTATGAAATCCCTTTCGAGGACTGGAAGCCGCAGATTTTTGCGGGGCTTGGTTGCAGAGATATCACCATCCAAAACAAGTCAAATGCAGTTGGGTGGAAAATCATGCGAATAAATTTGAATTGCAATATCTCAAGAACCAGATGTCACAGATACTTTTTGTCTTCAGCTGTGGATAGGTATTGAACAGACCTTGCTTTTGATGTATCTATCGACGGGTTTGGGAAACATTGTTGAAAATGTAATTTTTTTCGGCAAGGGGTTAGCCTTGATTTTTTTCTAAAATGTTGAAAAAATTAAAGTCGTGAATTGTGCAACAAGTTGTACACCAGTAGAAAGGTCTATGAAATCCCTTTCGACGACTGGAAGCCGCAGATTTTTGTGGGGCTTGGTTGCAGAGATATCACCATCCAAAACAAGTCAAATGCAGTTGGGTGGAAAATCTTGCGAATAAATTTGAATTGAAATATCTCAAGAACCAGATGTCACAGATACTTTTTGTCTTCAGCTGTGGATATGTATTGAACAGACCTTTCTTTTGATGTATCTATCGATGGGTTTGGGAAACATTGTTGAAAATGTAATTTTTTTCGGCAAGGGGTTAGCCTTGATTTTTTTCTAAAATGTTGAAAAAATTAAAGTCGTGAATTGTGCAACAAGTTGTACAACAGTAGAAAGGTCTATGAAATCCCTTTCGAGGACTGGAAGCCGCAGATTTTTGCGGGGCTTTGTTGCAGAGATATCACCATCCAAAACAAGTCAAATGCAGTTGGGTGGAAAATCTTGCGAATAAATTTGAATTGAAATATCTCAAGAACCAGATGTCACAGATACTTTTTGTCTTCAGCTGTGGATAGGTATTGAACAGACCTTTCTTTTGATGTATCTATCGATGGGTTTGGGAAACATTGTTGAAAATGTAATTTTTTTCGGCAAGGGGTTAGCCTTGATTTTTTTCTAAAATGTTGAAAAAATAAAGTCGTGAATTGTACACCAGTAGAAAGGTCTATGAAATCCCTTTCGAGGACTGGAAGCCGCAGATTTTTGCGGGGCTTGGTTACAGAGATTTCACCATCCAAAACAAGTCAAATGCAGTTGGGTGGAAAATCATGCGGATATCTTTGAATTGAAATATCTCAAGAACCAGATGTCACAGATACTTTTTGTCTTCAGCTGTGGATATGTATTGAACAGACCTTTCTTTTGATGTATCTATCGATGGGTTTCGGAAACATTGTTGAAAATGTAATTTTTTTCGGCAAGGGGTTAGCCTTGATTTTTTTCTAAAATGTTGAAAAAATTAAAGTCGTGAATTGTGCAACAAGTTGTACACCAGTAGAAAGGTCTATGAAATCCCTTTCGAGGACTGGAAGCCGCAGATTTTTGCGGGGCTTGGTTGCAGAGATATCACCATCCAAAACAAGTCAAATGCAGTTGGGTGGAAAATCTTGCGAATAAATTTGAATTGAAATATCTCAAGAACCAGATGTCACAGATACTTTTTGTCTTCAGCTGTGGATAGGTATTGAACAGACCTTTCTTTTGATGTATCTATCGATGGGTTTGGGAAACATTGTTGAAAATGTAATTTTTTTCGGCAAGGGGTTGATTTTTTTCTAAAATGTTGGAAAAATTAAAGTCGTGAATTGTGCAACAAGTTGTACACCAGTAGAAAGGTCTATGAAATCCCTTTCGAGGACTGGAAGCCGCAGATTTTTGCGGGGCTTGGTTGCAGAGATATCACCATCCAAAACAAGTCAAATGCAGTTGGGTGGAAAATCTTGCGAATAAATTTTAATTGAAATATCTCAAGAACCAGATGTCGCAGATACTTTTTGTCTTCAGCTGTGGATAGGTATTGAACAGACCTTTCTTTTGATGTATCTATCGATGGGTTTGGGAAACATTGTTGAAAATGTAATTTTTTTCGGCAAGGGGTTAGCCTTGATTTTTTTCTAAAATGTTGAAAAAATTAAAGTCGTGAATTGTGCAACAAGTTGTACACCAGTAGAAAGGTCTATGAAATCCCTTTCAAGGACTGGAAGCCGCAGATTTTTGCGGGGCTTGGTTGCAGAGATATCACCATCCAAAACAAGTCAAATGCAGTTGGGTGGAAAATCATGCGAATAACTTTGAATTGAAATATCTCAAGAACCAGATATCACAGATACTTTTTGTCTTCAGCTGTGGATAGGTATTGAACAGACCTTTCTTTTGATTTATCTATCGACGGGTTTGGGAAACATTGTTGAAAATGTAATTTTTTTCGGCAAGGGGTTAGCCTTGATTTTTTTCTAAAATGTTGAAAAAATTAAAGTCGTGAATTGCGCAACAAGTTGTACACCAGTAGAAAGGTCTATGAAATCCCTTTCGAGGACTGGAAGCCGCAGATTTTTGCGGGGCTTGGTTGCAGAGATATCACCATCCAAAACAAGTCAAATGCAGTTGGGTGGAAAATCTTGCGAATAAATTTGAATTGAAATATCTCAAGAACCAGATGTCACGGATACTTTTTGTCTTCAGCTGTGGATAGGTATTGAACAGACATTTCTTTTGATGTATCTATCGATGGGTTTGGGAAACATTGTTGAAAATGTAATTTTTTTCGGCAAGGGGTTGATTTTTTTCTAAAATGTTGGAAAAATTAAAGTCGTGAATTGTGCAACAAGTTGTACACCAGTAGAAAGGTCTATGAAATCCCTTTCGAGGACTGGAAGCCGCAGATTTTTGCGGGGCTTGGTTGCAGAGATATCACCATCCAAAACAAGTCAAATGCAGTTGGGTGGAAAATCTTGCGAATAAATTTTAATTGAAATATCTCAAGAACCAGATGTCGCAGATACTTTTTGTCTTCAGCTGTGGATAGGTATTGAACAGACCTTTCTTTTGATGTATCTATCGATGGGTTTGGGAAACATTGTTGAAAATGTAATTTTTTTCGGCAAGGGGTTAGCCTTGATTTTTTCCTAAAATGTTGAAAAAATTAAAGTCGTGAATTGTGCAACAAGTTGTACACCAGTAGAAAGGTCTATGAAATCCCTTTCAAGGACTGGAAGCCGCAGATTTTTGCGGGGCTTGGTTGCAGAGATATCACCATCCAAAACAAGTCAAATGCAGTTGGGTGGAAAATCATGCGAATAACTTTGAATTGAAATATCTCAAGAACCAGATATCACAGATACTTTTTGTCTTCAGCTGTGGATAGGTATTGAACAGACCTTTCTTTTGATTTATCTATCGACGGGTTTGGGAAACATTGTTGAAAATGTAATTTTTTTCGGCAAGGGGTTAGCCTTGATTTTTTTCTAAAATGTTGAAAAAATTAAAGTCGTGAATTGCGCAACAAGTTGTACACCAGTAGAAAGGTCTATGAAATCCCTTTCGAGGACTGGAAGCCGCAGATTTTTGCGGGGCTTGGTTGCAGAGATATCACCATCCAAAACAAGTCAAATGCAGTTGGGTGGAAAATCTTGCGAATAAATTTGAATTGAAATATCTCAAGAACCAGATGTCACGGATACTTTTTGTCTTCAGCTGTGGATAGGTATTGAACAGACATTTCTTTTGATGTATCTATCGATGGGTTTGGGAAACATTGTTGAAAATGTAATTTTTTTCGGCAAGAGGTTGATTTTTTTCTAAAATGTTGGAAAAATTAAAGTCGTGAATTGTGCAACAAGTTGTACACCAGTAGAAAGGTCTATGAAATCCCTTTCGAGGACTGGAAGCCGCAGATTTTTGCGGGGCTTGGTTGCAGAGATATCACCATCCAAAACAAGTCAAATGCAGTTGGGTGGAAAATCTTGCGAATAAATTTTAATTGAAATATCTCAAGAACCAGATGTCGCAGATACTTTTTGTCTTCAGCTGTGGATAGGTATTGAACAGACCTTTCTTTTGATGTATCTATCGATGGGTTTGGGAAACATTGTTGAAAATGTAATTTTTTTCGGCAAGGGGTTAGCCTTGATTTTTTTCTTAAATGTTGAAAAAATTAAAGTCGTGAATTGTGCAACAAGTTGTACACCAGTAGAAAGGTCTATGAAATCCCTTTCAAGGACTGGAAGCCGCAGATTTTTGCGGGGCTTGGTTGCAGAGATATCACCATCCAAAACAAGTCAAATGCAGTTGGGTGGAAAATCATGCGAATAACTTTGAATTGAAATATCTCAAGAACCAGATATCACAGATACTTTTTGTCTTCAGCTGTGGATAGGTATTGAACAGACCTTTCTTTTGATTTATCTATCGACGGGTTTGGGAAACATTGTTGAAAATGTAATTTTTTTCGGCAAGGGGTTAGCCTTGATTTTTTTCTAAAATGTTGAAAAAATTAAAGTCGTGAATTGCGCAACAAGTTGTACACCAGTAGAAAGGTCTATGAAATCCCTTTCGAGGACTGGAAGCCGCAGATTTTTGCGGGGCTTGGTTGCAGAGATATCACCATCCAAAACAAGTCAAATGCAGTTGGGTGGAAAATCTTGCGAATAAATTTGAATT
Source organism: Philhelius pedissequus (assembly GCA_910595825.1). Classification (NCBI taxonomy): domain Eukaryota; kingdom Metazoa; phylum Arthropoda; class Insecta; order Diptera; family Syrphidae; genus Philhelius; species Philhelius pedissequus. The sequence goes on along the minus strand of OU343160.1, from coordinate 81,197,812 downwards.
GAAATATCTCAAGAACCAGATGTCACGGATACTTTTTGTCTTCAGCTGTGGATAGGTATTGAACAGACATTTCTTTTGATGTATCTATCGATGGGTTTGGGAAACATTGTTGAAAATGTAATTTTTTTCGGCAAGGGGTTAGCCTTGATTTTTTTCTAAAATGTTGAAAAAATTAAAGTCGTGAATTGTGCAACAAGTTGTACACCAGTAGAAAGGTCTATGAAATCCCTTTCGAGGACTGGAAGCCGCAGATTTTTGCGGGGCTTGGTTGCAGAGATATCACCATCCAAAACAAGTCAAATGCAGTTGGGTGGAAAATCTTGCGAATAAATTTGAATTGAAATATCTCAAGAACCAGATGTCACAGATACTTTTTGTCTTCAGCTGTGGATAGGTATTGAACAGACCTTTCTTTTGATGTATCTATCGATGGGTTTGGGAAACATTGTTGAAAATGTAATTTTTTTCGGCAAGGGGTTAGCCTTGATTTTTTTCTAAAATGTTGAAAAAATTAAAGTCGTGAATTGTGCAACAAGTTGTACACCAGTAGAAAGGTCTATGAAATCCCTTTCGAGGACTGGAAGCCGCAGATTTTTGCGGGGCTTGGTTGCAGAGATATCACCATCCAAAACAAGTCAAATGCAGTTGGATGGAAAATCATGCGAATAAATTTGAATTGCAATATCTCAAGAACCAGATGTCACAGATACTTTTTGTCTTCAGCTGTGGATAGGTATTGAACAGACCTTGCTTTTGATGTATCTATCGACGGGTTTGGGAAACATTGTTGAAAATGTAATTTTTTTCGGCAAGGGGTTAGCCTTGATTTTTTTCTAAAATGTTGAAAAAATTAAAGTCGTGAATTGTGCAACAAGTTGTACACCAGTAGAAAGGTCTATGAAATCCCTTTCGACGACTGGAAGCCGCAGATTTTTGTGGGGCTTGGTTGCAGAGATATCACCATCCAAAACAAGTCAAATGCAGTTGGGTGGAAAATCTTGCGAATAAATTTGAATTGAAATATCTCAAGAACCAGATGTCACAGATACTTTTTGTCTTCAGCTGTGGATATGTATTGAACAGACCTTTCTTTTGATGTATCTATCGATGGGTTTGGGAAACATTGTTGAAAATGTAATTTTTTTCGGCAAGGGGTTAGCCTTGATTTTTTTCTAAAATGTTGAAAAAATTAAAGTCGTGAATTGTGCAACAAGTTGTACAACAGTAGAAAGGTCTATGAAATCCCTTTCGAGGACTGGAAGCCGCAGATTTTTGCGGGGCTTTGTTGCAGAGATATCACCATCCAAAACAAGTCAAATGCAGTTGGGTGGAAAATCTTGCGAATAAATTTGAATTGAAATATCTCAAGAACCAGATGTCACAGATACTTTTTGTCTTCAGCTGTGGATAGGTATTGAACAGACCTTTCTTTTGATGTATCTATCGATGGGTTTGGGAAACATTGTTGAAAATGTAATTTTTTTCGGCAAGGGGTTAGCCTTGATTTTTTTCTAAAATGTTGAAAAAATTAAAGTCGTGAATTGTGCAACAAGTTGTACACCAGTAGAAAGGTCTATGAAATCCCTTTCGAGGACTGGAAGCCGCAGATTTTTGCGGGGCTTGGTTGCAGAGATATCACCATCCAAAACAAGTCAAATGCAGTTGGGTGGAAAATCATGCGAATAACTTTGAATTGAAATATCTCAAGAACCAGATATCACAGATACTTTTTGTCTTCAGCTGTGGATAGGTATTGAACAGACCTTTCTTTTGATTTATCTATCGACGGGTTTGGGAAACATTGTTGAAAATGTAATTTTTTTCGGCAAGGGGTTAGCCTTGATTTTTTTCTAAAATGTTGAAAAAATTAAAGTCGTGAATTGCGCAACAAGTTGTACACCAGTAGAAAGGTCTATGAAATCCCTTTCGAGGACTGGAAGCCGCAGATTTTTGCGGGGCTTGGTTGCAGAGATATCACCATCCAAAACAAGTCAAATGCAGTTGGGTGGAAAATCTTGCGAATAAATTTGAATTGAAATATCTCAAGAACCAGATGTCACGGATACTTTTTGTCTTCAGCTGTGGATAGGTATTGAACAGACATTTCTTTTGATGTATCTATCGATGGGTTTGGGAAACATTGTTGAAAATGTAATTTTTTTCGGCAAGAGGTTGATTTTTTTCTAAAATGTTGGAAAAATTAAAGTCGTGAATTGTGCAACAAGTTGTACACCAGTAGAAAGGTCTATGAAATCCCTTTCGAGGACTGGAAGCCGCAGATTTTTGCGGGGCTTGGTTGCAGAGATATCACCATCCAAAACAAGTCAAATGCAGTTGGGTGGAAAATCTTGCGAATAAATTTTAATTGAAATATCTCAAGAACCAGATGTCGTAGATACTTTTTGTCTTCAGCTGTGGATAGGTATTGAACAGACCTTTCTTTTGATGTATCTATCGATGGGTTTGGGAAACATTGTTGAAAATGTAATTTTTTTCGGCAAGGGGTTAGCCTTGATTTTTTTCTTAAATGTTGAAAAAATTAAAGTCGTGAATTGTGCAACAAGTTGTACACCAGTAGAAAGGTCTATGAAATCCCTTTCAAGGACTGGAAGCCGCAGATTTTTGCGGGGCTTGGTTGCAGAGATATCACCATCCAAAACAAGTCAAATGCAGTTGGGTGGAAAATCATGCGAATAACTTTGAATTGAAATATCTCAAGAACCAGATATCACAGATACTTTTTGTCTTCAGCTGTGGATAGGTATTGAACAGACCTTTCTTTTGATTTATCTATCGACGGGTTTGGGAAACATTGTTGAAAATGTAATTTTTTTCGGCAAGGGGTTAGCCTTGATTTTTTTCTAAAATGTTGAAAAAATTAAAGTCGTGAATTGCGCAACAAGTTGTACACCAGTAGAAAGGTCTATGAAATCCCTTTCGAGGACTGGAAGCCGCAGATTTTTGCGGGGCTTGGTTGCAGAGATATCACCATCCAAAACAAGTCAAATGCAGTTGGGTGGAAAATCTTGCGAATAAATTTGAATTGAAATATCTCAAGAACCAGATGTCACGGATACTTTTTGTCTTCAGCTGTGGATAGGTATTGAACAGACATTTCTTTTGATGTATCTATCGATGGGTTTGGGAAACATTGTTGAAAATGTAATTTTTTTCGGCAAGGGGTTAGCCTTGATTTTTTTCTAAAATGTTGAAAAAATTAAAGTCGTGAATTGTGCAACAAGTTGTACACCAGTAGAAAGGTCTATGAAATCCCTTTCGAGGACTGGAAGCCGCAGATTTTTGCGGGGCTTGGTTGCAGAGATATCACCATCCAAAACAAGTCAAATGCAGTTGGGTGGAAAATCTTGCGAATAAATTTGAATTGAAATATCTCAAGAACCAGATGTCACAGATACTTTTTGTCTTCAGCTGTGGATAGGTATTGAACAGACCTTTCTTTTGATGTATCTATCGATGGGTTTGGGAAACATTGTTGAAAATGTAATTTTTTTCGGCAAGGGGTTAGCCTTGATTTTTTTCTAAAATGTTGAAAAAATTAAAGTCGTGAATTGTGCAACAAGTTGTACACCAGTAGAAAGGTCTATGAAATCCCTTTCGAGGACTGGAAGCCGCAGATTTTTGCGGGGCTTGGTTGCAGAGATATCACCATCCAAAACAAGTCAAATGCAGTTGGATGGAAAATCATGCGAATAAATTTGAATTGCAATATCTCAAGAACCAGATGTCACAGATACTTTTTGTCTTCAGCTGTGGATAGGTATTGAACAGACCTTGCTTTTGATGTATCTATCGACGGGTTTGGGAAACATTGTTGAAAATGTAATTTTTTTCGGCAAGGGGTTAGCCTTGATTTTTTTCTAAAATGTTGAAAAAATTAAAGTCGTGAATTGTGCAACAAGTTGTACACCAGTAGAAAGGTCTATGAAATCCCTTTCGACGACTGGAAGCCGCAGATTTTTGTGGGGCTTGGTTGCAGAGATATCACCATCCAAAACAAGTCAAATGCAGTTGGGTGGAAAATCTTGCGAATAAATTTGAATTGAAATATCTCAAGAACCAGATGTCACAGATACTTTTTGTCTTCAGCTGTGGATATGCATTGAACAGACCTTTCTTTTGATGTATCTATCGATGGGTTTGGGAAACATTGTTGAAAATGTAATTTTTTTCGGCAAGGGGTTAGCCTTGATTTTTTTCTAAAATGTTGAAAAAATTAAAGTCGTGAATTGTGCAACAAGTTGTACAACAGTAGAAAGGTCTATGAAATCCCTTTCGAGGACTGGAAGCCGCAGATTTTTGCGGGGCTTTGTTGCAGAGATATCACCATCCAAAACAAGTCAAATGCAGTTGGGTGGAAAATCTTGCGAATAAATTTGAATTGAAATATCTCAAGAACCAGATGTCACAGATACTTTTTGTCTTCAGCTGTGGATAGGTATTGAACAGACCTTTCTTTTGATGTATCTATCGATGGGTTTGGGAAACATTGTTGAAAATGTAATTTTTTTCGGCAAGGGGTTAGCCTTGATTTTTTTCTAAAATGTTGAAAAAATTAAAGTCGTGAATTGTGCAACAAGTTGTACACCAGTAGAAAGGTCTATGAAATCCCTTTCGAGGACTGGAAGCCGCAGATTTTTGCGGGGCTTGGTTACAGAGATTTCACCATCCAAAACAAGTCAAATGCAGTTGGGTGGAAAATCATGCGGATATCTTTGAATTGAAATATCTCAAGAACCAGATGTCACAGATACTTTTTGTCTTCAGCTGTGGATATGTATTGAACAGACCTTTCTTTTGATGTATCTATCGATGGGTTTCGGAAACATTGTTGAAAATGTAATTTTTTTCGGCAAGGGGTTAGCCTTGATTTTTTTCTAAAATGTTGAAAAAATTAAAGTCGTGAATTGTGCAACAAGTTGTACACCAGTAGAAAGGTCTATGAAATCCCTTTCGAGGACTGGAAGCCGCAGATTTTTGCGGGGCTTGGTTGCAGAGATATCACCATCCAAAACAAGTCAAATGCAGTTGGGTGGAAAATCTTGCGAATAAATTTGAATTGAAATATCTCAAGAACCAGATGTCACAGATACTTTTTGTCTTCAGCTCTGGATAGGTATTGAACAGACCTTTCTTTTGATGTATCTATCGACGGGTTTGGGAAACATTGTTGAAAATGTAATTTTTTTCGGCAAGGGGTTAGCCTTGATTTTTTTCTAAAATGTTGAAAAAATTAAAGTCGTGAATTGTGCAACAAGTTGTACACCAGTAGAAAGGTCTATGAAATCCCTTTCGAGGACTGGAAGCCGCAGATTTTTGCGGGGCTTGGTTGCAGAGATATCACCATCCAAAACAAGTCAAATGCAGTTGGGTGGAAAATCATGCGAATAAATTTGAATTGCAATATCTCAAGAACCAGATGTCACAGATACTTTTTGTCTTCAGCTGTGGATAGGTATTGAACAGACCTTTCTTTTGATGTATCTATCGACGGGTTTGGGAAACATTGTTGAAAATGTAATTTTTTTCGGCAAGGGGTTAGCCTTGATTTTTTTCTAAAATGTTGAAAAAATTAAAGTCGTGAATTGTGCAACAAGTTGTACACCAGTAGAAAGGTCTATGAAATCCCTTTCGACGACTGGAAGCCGCAGATTTTTGTGGGGCTTGGTTGCAGAGATATCACCATCCAAAACAAGTCAAATGCAGTTGGGTGGAAAATCTTGCGAATAAATTTGAATTGAAATATCTCAAGAACCAGATGTCACAGATACTTTTTGTCTTCAGCTGTGGATATGTATTGAACAGACCTTTCTTTTGATGTATCTATCGATGGGTTTGGGAAACATTGTTGAAAATGTAATTTTTTTCGGCAAAGGGTTAGCCTTGATTTTGTTCTAAAATGTTGAAAAAATTAAAGTCGTGAATTGTGCAACAAGTTGTACAACAGTAGAAAGGTCTATGAAATCCCTTTCGAGGACTGGAAGCCGCAGATTTTTGCGGGGCTTGGTTGCAGAGATATCACCATCCAAAACAAGTCAAATGCAGTTGGGTGGAAAATCTTGCGAATAAATTTGAATTGAAATATCTCAAGAACCAGATGTCACAGATACTTTTTGTCTTCAGCTGTGGATAGGTATTGAACAGACCTTTCTTTTGATGTATCTATCGATGGGTTTGGGAAACATTGTTGAAAATGTAATTTTTTTCGGCAAGGGGTTAGCCTTGATTTTTTTCTAAAATGTTGAAAAAATTAAAGTCGTGAATTGTGCAACAAGTTGTACACCAGTAGAAAGGTCTATGAAATCCCTTTCGACGACTGGAAGCCGCAGATTTTTGCGGGGCTTGGTTGCAGAGATATCACCATCCAAAACAAGTCAAATGCAGTTGGGTGGAAAATCTTGCGAATAAATTTGAATTGAAATATCTCAAGAACCAGATGTCACAGATACTTTTTGTCTTCAACTGTGGATAGGTATTGAACAGACCTTTCTTTTGATGTATCTATCGATGGGTTTGGGAAACATTGTTGAAAATATAATTTTTTTCGGCAAGGGAGCCTTGATTTTTTTCTAAAATGTTGAAAAAATTAAAGTCGTGAATTGTGCAACAAGTTGTACACCAGTAGATAGGTCTATGAAATCCTTTTCGAGGACTGGAAGCCGCAGATTTTTGCGGGTCTTGGTTGCAGAGATATCACCATCCAAAACAAGTCAAATGCAGTTGGGTGGAAAATCATGCGAATAACTTTGAATTGAAATATCTCAAGAACCAGATGTCACAGATATTTTTTGTCTTCAGCTGTGGATAGGTATTGAACAGACCTTTCTTTTGATGTATCTATCGACGGGTTTGGGAAACATTGTTGAAAATGTAATTTTTTTCGGCAAGCCTTGATTTTTTTCTAAAATGTTGAAAAAATTAAAGTCGTGAATTGTGCAACAAGTTGTACACCAGAAGAAAGGTCTATGAAATCCCTTTCGAGGACTGGAAGCCGCAGATTTTTGCGGGGCTTGGTTGCAGAGATATCACCATCCAAAACAAGTCAAATGCAGTTGGGTGGAAAATCTTGCGAATAAATTTGAATTGAAATATCTCAAGAACCAGATGTCACAGATACTTTTTGTCTTCAGCTGTGGATAGGTGTTGAACAGACCTTTCTTTTGATGTATCTATCGATGGGTTTGGGAAACATTGTTGAAAATGTAATTTTTTTCGGCAAGGGGTTAGCCTTGATTTTTTTCTAAAATGTTGAAAAAATTAAAGTCGTGAATTGTGCAACAAGTTGTACACCAGTAGAAAGGTCTATGAAATCCCTTTCGAGGACTGGAAGCCGCAGATTTTTGCGGAGCTTGGTTGCAGAGATATCACCATCCAAAACAAGTCAAATGCAGTTGGGTGGAAAATCTTGCGAATAAATTTGAATTGAAATATCTCAAGAACCAGATGTCACAGATACTTTTTGTCTTCAGCTGTGGATAGGTATTGAACAGACCTTTCTTTTGATGTATCTATCGATGGGTTTGGGAAACATTGTTGAAAATGTAATTTTTTTCGGCAAGGGGTTAGCCTTGATTTTTTTCTAAAATGTTGAAAAAATTAAAGTCGTGAATTGTGCAACAAGTTGTACACCAGTAGAAAGGTCTATGAAATCCCTTTCGAGGACTGGAAGCCGCAGATTTTTGCGGAGCTTGGTTGCAGAGATATCACCATCCAAAACAAGTCAAATGCAGTTGGGTGGAAAATCTTGCGAATAAATTTGAATTGAAATATCTCAAGAACCAGATGTCACAGATACTTTTTGTCTTCAGCTGTGGATAGGTATTGAACAGACCTTTCTTTTGATGTATCTATCGATGGGTTTGGGAAACATTGTTGAAAATGTAATTTTTTTCGGCAAGGGGTTAGCCTTGATTTTTTTCTAAAATGTTGAAAAAATTAAAGTCGTGAATTGTGCAACAAGTTGTACATAAGTAGAAAGGTCTATGAAATCCCTTTCGAGGACTCGAAGCCGCAGATTTTTGCGGGGCTTGGTTGCAGAGATATCACCATCCAAAACAAGTCAAATGCAGTTGGGTGGAAAATCATGCGAATAACTTTGAATTGAAATATCTCAAGAACCAGATGTCACAGATACTTTTTGTCTTCAGCTGTGGATAGGTATTGAACAGACCTTTCTTTTGATGTATCTATCTATGGGTTTGGGAAACATTGTTGAAAATGTAATTTTTTTCGGCAAGAGGTTAGCCTTAATTTTTTTCTAAAATGTTGAAAAAATTAAAGTCGTGAATTGTGCAACAAGTTGTACACCAGTAGAAAGGTCTATGAAATCCCTTTCGAGGACTGGAAGCCGCAGATTTTTGCGGGGCTTGGTTGTAGAGATATCACCATCCAAAACAAGTCAAATGCAGTTGGGTGGAAAATCATGCGAATAACTTTGAATTGAAATATCTCAAGAACCAGATGTCACAGATACTTTTTGTCTTCAGCTGTGGATAGGTATTGAACAGACCTCTCTTTTGATGTATCTATCGACGGGTTTGGGAAACATTGTTGAAAATGTAATTTTTTTCGGCAAGGGGTTAGCCTTGATTTTTTTCTAAAATGTTGAAAAAATTAAAGTCGTGAATTGTGCAACAAGTTGTACACCAGTAGAAAGGTCTATGAAATCCCTTTCGAGGACTGGAAGCCGCAGATTTTTGCGGGGCTTGGTTGCAGAGATATCACCATCCAAAACAAGTCAAATGCAGTTGGGTGGAAAATCATGCGAATAACTTTGAATTGAAATATCTCAAGAACCAGATGTCACAGATACTTTTTGTCTTCAGCTGTGGATAGGTGTTGAACAGACCTTTCTTTTGATGTATCTATCGATGGGTTTGGGAAACATTGTTGAAAATGTAATTTTTTTCGGCAAGGGGTTAGCCTTGATTTTTTTCTAAAATGTTGAAAAAATTAAAGTCGTGAATTGTGCAACAAGTTGTACACCAGTAGAAAGGTCTATGAAATCCCTTTCGAGGACTGGAAGCCGCAGATTTTTGCGGAGCTTGGTTGCAGAGATATCACCATCCAAAACAAGTCAAATGCAGTTGGGTGGAAAATCTTGCGAATAAATTTGAATTGAAATATCTCAAGAACCAGATGTCACAGATACTTTTTGTCTTCAGCTGTGGATAGGTATTGAACAGACCTTTCTTTTGATGTATCTATCGATGGGTTTGGGAAACATTGTTGAAAATGTAATTTTTTTCGGCAAGGGGTTAGCCTTGATTTTTTTCTAAAATGTTGAAAAAATTAAAGTCGTGAATTGTGAAACAAGTTGTACACCAGTAGAAAGGTCTATGAAATCCCTTTCGAGGACTGGAAGCCGCAGATTTTTGCGGGGCTTGGTTGCAGAGATATCATCATCCAAAACAAGTCAAATGCAGTTGGGTGGAAAATCATGCGAATAAATTTGAATTGAAATATCTCAAGAACCAGATGTCACAGATACTTTTTGTCTTCAGCTGTGGATAGGTATTGAACAGACCTTTCTTTTGATGTATCTATCGATGGGTTTGGGAAACATTGTTGAAAATGTAATTTTTTTCGGCAAGGGGTTAGCCTTGATTTTTTTCTAAAATGTTGAAAAAATTAAAGTCGTGAATTGTGCAACAAGTTGTACACCAGTAGAAAGGTCTATGAAATCCCTTTCGAGGACTGGAAGCCGCAGATTTTTGCGGAGCTTGGTTGCAGAGATATCACCATCCAAAACAAGTCAAATGCAGTTGGGTGGAAAATCTTGCGAATAAATTTGAATTGAAATATCTCAAGAACCAGATGTCACAGATACTTTTTGTCTTCAGCTGTGGATAGGTATTGAACAGACCTTTCTTTTGATGTATCTATCGATGGGTTTGGGAAACATTGTTGAAAATGTAATTTTTTTCGGCAAGGGGTTAGCCTTGATTTTTTTCTAAAATGTTGAAAAAATTAAAGTCGTGAATTGTGCAACAAGTTGTACACCAGTGGAAAGGTCTATGAAATCCCTTTCGAGGACTGGAAGCCGCAGATTTTTGCGGGGTTTGGTTGCAGAGATATCATCATCCAAAACAAGTCAAATGCAGTTGGGTGGAAAATCATGCGAATAAATTTGAATTGAAATATCTCAAGAACCAGATGTCACAGATACTTTTTGTCTTCAGCTGTGGATAGGTATTGAACAGACCTCTCTTTTGATGTATCTATCGACGGGTTTGGGAAACATTGTTGAAAATGTAATTTTTTTCGGCAAGGGGTTAGCCTTGATTTTTTTCTAAAATGTTGAAAAAATTAAAGTCGTGAATTGTGCAACAAGTTGTACATAAGTAGAAAGGTCTATGAAATCCCTTTCGAGGACTCGAAGCCGCAGATTTTTGCGGGGCTTGGTTGCAGAGATATCACCATCCAAAACAAGTCAAATGCAGTTGGGTGGAAAATCATGCGAATAACTTTGAATTGAAATATCTCAAGAACCAGATGTCACAGATACTTTTTGTCTTCAGCTGTGGATAGGTATTGAACAGACCTTTCTTTTGATGTATCTATCTATGGGTTTGGGAAACATTGTTGAAAATGTAATTTTTTTCGGCAAGAGGTTAGCCTTAATTTTTTTCTAAAATGTTGAAAAAATTAAAGTCGTGAATTGTGCAACAAGTTGTACACCAGTAGAAAGGTCTATGAAATCCCTTTCGAGGACTGGAAGCCGCAGATTTTTGCGGGGCTTGGTTGTAGAGATATCACCATCCAAAACAAGTCAAATGCAGTTGGGTGGAAAATCATGCGAATAACTTTGAATTGAAATATCTCAAGAACCAGATGTCACAGATACTTTTTGTCTTCAGCTGTGGATAGGTATTGAACAGACCTCTCTTTTGATGTATCTATCGACGGGTTTGGGAAACATTGTTGAAAATGTAATTTTTTTCGGCAAGGGGTTAGCCTTGATTTTTTTCTAAAATGTTGAAAAAATTAAAGTCGTGAATTGTGCAACAAGTTGTACACCAGTAGAAAGGTCTATGAAATCCCTTTCGAGGACTGGAAGCCGCAGATTTTTGCGGGGCTTGGTTGCAGAGATATCACCATCCAAAACAAGTCAAATGCAGTTGGGTGGAAAATCATGCGAATAACTTTGAATTGAAATATCTCAAGAACCAGATGTCACAGATACTTTTTGTCTTCAGCTGTGGATAGGTATTGAACAGACCTTTCTTTTGATGTATCTATCGACGGGTTTGGGAAACATTGTTGAAAATGTAATTTTTGTCGGCAAGGGGTTAGCCTTGATTTTTTTCTAAAATGTTGAAAAAATTAAAGTCGTGAATTGTGCAACAAGTTGTACACCAGTAGAAAGGTCTATGAAATCCCTTTCGAGGACTGGAAGCCGCAGATTTTTGCGGGGCTTGGTTGCAGAGATATCACCATCCAAAACAAGTCAAATGCAGTTGGGTGGAAAATCTTGCGAATAAATTTGAATTGAAATATCTCAAGAACCAGATGTCACAGATACTTTTTGTCTTCAGCTGTGGATAGGTATTGAACAGACCTTTCTTTTGATGTATCGATCGATGGGTTTGGGAAACATTGTTGAAAATGTAATTTTTTTCGAAAAGGGGTTAGCCTTGATTTTTTTCTAAAATGTTGAAAAAATTAAAGTCGTGAATTATGCAACAAGTTGTACACCAGTAGAAAGGTCTATGAAATCCCTTTCGAGGACTGGAAGCCGCAGATTTTTGCGGGGCTTGGTTGCAGAGATATCACCATCCAAAACAAGTCAAATGCAGTTGGGTGGAAACTCTTGCGAATAAATTTGAATTGAAATATCTCAAGAACCAGATGTCACAGATACTTTTTGTCTTCAGCTGTGGATAGGTATTGAACAGACCTTTCTTTTGATGTATCTATCAATGGGTTTGGGAAACATTGTTGAAAATGTAATTTTTTTCGGCAAGGGGTTAGCCTTGATTTTTTTCTAAAATGTTGAAAAAATTAAAGTCGTGAATTGTGCAACAAGTTGTACACCAGTAGAAAGGTCTATGAAATCCCTTTCGAGGACTGGAAGCCGCAGATTTTTGCGGGGCTTGGTTGCAGAGATATCACCATCCAAAACAAGTCAAATGCAGTTGGGTGGAAAATCATGCGAATAACTTTGAATTGAAATATCTCAAGAACCAGATGTCACAGATACTTTTTGTCTTCAGCTGTGGATAGGTATTGAACAGACCTTTCTTTTGATGTATCTATCGATGGGTTTGGGAAACATTGTTGAAAATGTAATTTCTTTCGGCAAGGGGTTAGCCTTGATTTTTTTCTAAAATGTTGAAAAAATTAAAGTCGTGAATTGTGCAACAAGTTGTACACCAGTGGAAAGGTCTGTGAAATCCCTTTCGAGGACTGGCAGCCGCAGATTTTTGCGGGTCTTGGTTGCAGAGATATCACCATCCAAAACAAGTCAAATGCAGTTGGGTGGAAAATCATGCGAATAAATTTGAATTGAAATATCTCAAGAACCAGATGTCACAGATACTTTTTGTCTTCAGCTGTGGATAGGTATTGAACAGACCTTTCTTTTGATGTATCTATCGACGGGTTTGGGAAACATTGTTGAAAATGTAATTTTTTTCGGCAAGGGGTTAGCCTTGATTTTTTTCTAAAATGTTGAAAAAATTAAAGTCGTGAATTGTGCAACAAGTTGTACACCTGTAGAAAGGTCTATGAAATCCCTTTCGAGGACTGGAAGCCGCAGATTTTTGCGGGGCTTGGTTGCAGAGATATCACCATCCAAAACAAGTCAAATGCAGTTGGATGGAAAATCATGCGAATAACTTTGAATTGAAATATCTCAAGAACCAGATGTAACAGATACTTTTTGTCTTCAGCTGTGGATAGGTATTGAACAGACCTTTCTTTTGATGTATCTATCGACGGGTTTGGGAAACATTGTTGAAAATGTAATTTTTTTCGGCAAGGGGTTAGCCTTGATTTTTTTCTAAAATGTTGAAAAAATTAAAGTCGTGAATTGTGCAACAAGTTCTACACCAGTAGAAAGGTCTATGAAATCCCTTTCGAGGACTGGAAGCCGCAGATTTTTGCGGGGCTTGGTTGCAGAGATATCACCATCCAAAACAAGTCAAATGCAGTTGGGTGGAAAATCGTGCGAATAAATTTGAATTGAAATATCTCAAGAACCAGATGTCACAGATACTTTTTGTCTTCAGCTGTGGATAGGTATTGAACAGACCTTTCTTTTGATGTATCTATTGATGGGTTTGGGAAACATTGTTGAAAATGTAATTTTTTTTCGGCAAGGGGTTAGCCTTGATTTTTTTCTAAAATGTTGAAAAAATTAAAGTCGTGAATTGTGCAACAATTGTACACCAGTAGAAAGGTCTATGAAATCCCTTTCGAGGACTGGAAGCCGCAGATTTTTGCGGGGCTTGGTTGCAGAGATATCACCATCCAAAACAAGTCAAATGCAGTTGGGTGGAAAATCGTGCGAATAAATTTGAATTGAAATATCTCAAGAACCAGATGTCACAGATACTTTTTGTATTCAGCTGTGGATAGGTATTGAACAGACCTTTCTTTTGATGTATCTATCGATGGGTTTGGGAAACATTGTTGAAAATGTAATTTTTTTTCGGCAAGGGGTTAGCCTTGATTTTTTTCCAAAATGTTGAAAAAATTAAAGTCGTGAATTGTGCAACAAGTTGTACACCAGTAGAAAGGTCTATGAAATCCCTTTCGAGGACTGGAAGCCGCAGATTTTTGCGGGGCTTGGTTGCAGAGATATCACCATCGAAAACAAGTCAAATGCAGTTGGGTGGAAAATCATGCGAATAATTTTGAATTGAAATATCTCAAGAACCAGATGTCACAGATACTTTTTGTCTTCAGCTGTGGATAGGTATTGAACAGACCTTTCTTTTGATGTATCTATCGATGGGTTTGGGAAACATTGTTGAAAATGTAATTTTTTTCGGCAAGGGGTTAGCCTTGATTTTTTTCTAAAATGTTGAAAAAATTAAAGTCGTGAATTGTGCAACAAGTTGTACACCAGTAGAAAGGTCTATGAAATCCCTTTCGAGGACTGGAAGCCGCAGATTTTTGCGGGGCTTGGTTGCAGAGATATCACCATCCAAAACAAGTCAAATGCAGTTGGGTGGAAAATCATGCGAATAACTTTGAATTGAAATATCTCAAGAACCAGATGTCACAGATACTTTTTGTCTTCAGCTGTGGATAGGTATTGAACAGACCTTTCTTTTGATGTACCTATCGATGGGTTTGGGAAACATTGTTGAAAATGTAATTTTTTTCGGCAAGGGGTTAGCCTTGATTTTTTTCTAAAATGTTGAAAAAATTAAAGTCGTGAATTGTGCAACAAGTTGTACACCTGTAGAAAGGTCTATGAAATCCCTTTCGAGGACTGGAAGCCGCAGATTTTTGCGGCGCTTGGTTGCAGAGATATCAGCATCCAAAACAAGTCAAATGCAGTTGGGTGGAAAATCTTGCGAATAAATTTGAATTGAAATATCTCAAGAACCAGATGTCACAGATACTTTTTGTCTTCAGCTGTGGATAGGTATTGAACAGACCTTTCTTTTGATGTATCTATCGATGGGTTTGGGAAACATTGTTGAAAATGTAATTTTTTTCGGCAAGGGGTTAGCCTTGATTTTTTTCTAAAATGTTGAAAAAATTAAAGTCGTGAATTGTGCAACAAGTTGTACACCAGTAGAAAGGTCTATGAAATCCCTTTCGAGGACTGGAAGCCGCAGATTTTTGCGGGGCTTGGTTGCAGAGATATCACCATCCAAAACAAGTCAAATGCAGTTGGGTGGAAAATCATGCGAATAACTTTGAATTGAAATATCTCAAGAACCAGATGTAACAGATACTTTTTGTCTTCAGCTGTGGATAGGTATTGAACAGACCTTCCTTTTGATGTATCTATCGACGGGTTTGGGAAACATTGTTGAAAATGTAATTTTTTTCGGCAAGGGGTTAGCCTTGATTTTTTTCTAAAATGTTGAAAAAATTAAAGTCGTGAATTGTGCAACAAGTTCTACACCAGTAGAAAGGTCTATGAAATCCCTTTCGAGGACTGGAAGCCGCAGATTTTTGCGGGGCTTGGTTGCAGAGATATCACCATCCAAAACAAGTCAAATGCAGTTGGGTGGAAAATCGTGCGAATAAATTTGAATTGAAATATCTCAAGAACCAGATGTCACAGATACTTTTTGTCTTCAGCTGTGGATAGGTATTGAACAGACCTTTCTTTTGATGTATCTATTGATGGGTTTGGGAAATATTGTTGAAAATGTAATTTTTTTTCGGCAAGGGGTTAGCCTTGATTTTTTTCTAAAATGTTGAAAAAATTAAAGTCGTGAATTGTGCAACAATTGTACACCAGTAGAAAGGTCTATGAAATCCCTTTCGAGGACTGGAAGCCGCAGATTTTTGCGGGGCTTGGTTGCAGAGATATCACCATCCAAAACAAGTCAAATGCAGTTGGGTGGAAAATCGTGCGAATAAATTTGAATTGAAATATCTCAAGAACCAGATGTCACAGATACTTTTTGTATTCAGCTGTGGATAGGTATTGAACAGACCTTTCTTTTGATGTATCTATCGATGGGTTTGGGAAACATTGTTGAAAATGTAATTTTTTTTCGGCAAGGGGTTAGCCTTGATTTTTTTCTAAAATGTTGAAAAAATTAAAGTCGTGAATTGTGCAACAAGTTGTACACCAGTAGAAAGGTCTATGAAATCCCTTTCGAGGACTGGAAGCCGCAGATTTTTGCGGGGCTTGGTTGCAGAGATATCACCATCGAAAACAAGTCAAATGCAGTTGGGTGGAAAATCATGCGAATAATTTTGAATTGAAATATCTCAAGAACCAGATGTCACAGATACTTTTTGTCTTCAGCTGTGGATAGGTATTGAACAGACCTTTCTTTTGATGTATCTATCGATGGGTTTGGGAAACATTGTTGAAAATGTAATTTTTTTCGGCAAGGGGTTAGCCTTGATTTTTTTCTAAAATGTTGGAAAAATTAAAGTCGTGAATTGTGCAACAAGTTGTACACCAGTAGAAAGGTCTATGAAATCCCTTTCGAGGACTGGAAGCCGCAGATTTTTGCGGGGCTTGGTTGCAGAGATATCACCATCCAAAACAAGTCAAATGCAGTTGGGTGGAAAATCTTGCGAATAAATTTGAATTGAAATATCTCAAGAACCAGATGTCACAGATACTTTTTGTCTTCAGCTGTGGATAGGTATTGAACAGACCTTTCTTTTGATGTATCTATCGATGGGTTTGGGAAACATTGTTGAAAATGTAATTTTTTTCGGCAAGGGGTTAGCCTTGATTTTTTTCTAAAATGTTGAAAAAATTAAAGTCGTGAATTGTGCAACAAGTTGTACACCAGTAGAAAAGTCTATGAAATCCCTTTCGAGGACTGGAAGCCGCAGATTTTTGCGGGGCTTGGTTGCAGAGATATCACCATCCAAAACAAGTCAAATGCAGTTGGGTGGAAAATCTTGCGAATAAATTTGAATTAAAATATCTCAAGAACCCGATGTCACAGATACTTTTTGTCTTCAGCTGTGGATAGGTATTGAACAGACCTTTCTTTTGATGTATCTATCGATGGGTTTGGGAAACATTGTTGAAAATGTAATTTTTTTCGGCAAGGGGTTAGCCTTGATTTTTTTCTAAAATGTTGAAAAAATTAAAGTCGTGAATTGTGCAACAAGTTGTACACCAGTAGAAAGGTCTATGAAATCCCTTTCGAGGACTGGAAGCCGCAGATTTTTGCGGGGCTTTGTTTGCAGAGATATCACCATCCAAAACAAGTCAAATGCAGTTGGGTGGAAAATCATGCGAATAACTTTGAATTGAAATATCTCAAGAACGAGATGTAACAGATACTTTTTGTCTTCAGCTGTTGATAGGTATTGAACAGACCTTTCTTTTGATGTATCTGTCGACGGGTTTGGGAAACATTGTTGAAAATGTAATTTTTTTCGGCAAGGGGTTAGCCTTGATTTTTTTCTAAAATGTTGAAAAAATTAAAGTCGTGAATTGTGCAACAAGTTCTACACCAGTAGAAAGGTCTATGAAATCCCTTTCGAGGACTGGAAGCCGCATATTTTTGCGGGGCTTGGTTGCAGAGATATCACCATCCAAAACAAGTCAAATGCAGTTGGGTGGAAAATCTTGCGAATAAATTTGAATTGAAATATCTCAAGAACCAGATGTCACAGATACTTTTTGTCTTCAGCTGTGGATAGGTATTGAACAGACCTTTCTTTTGATGTATCTATCGACGGGTTTGGGAAACATTGTTGAAAATGTAATTTTTTTCGGCAAGGGGTTAGCCTTGATTTTTTTCTAAAATGTTGAAAAAATTAAAGTCGTGAATTGTGCAACAAGTTCTACACCAGTAGAAAGGTCTATGAAATCCCTTTCGAGGACTGGAAGCCGCAGATTTTTGCGGGGCTTGGTTGCAGAGATATCACCATCCAAAACAAGTCAAATGCAGTTGGGTGGAAAATCTTGCGAATAAATTTGAATTGAAATATCTCAAGAACCAGATGTGGCAGATACTTTTTGTCTTCAGCTGTGGATAGGTATTGAACAGACCTTTCATTTGATGTATCTATCGACGGGTTTGGGAAACATTGTTGAAAATGTAATTTTTTTCGGCAAGGGGTTAGTTAGCCTTGATTTTTTTCTAAAATGTTGAAAAAATTAAAGTCGTGAATTGTGCAACAAGTTGTATACCAGTAGAAAGGTCTATGAAATCCCTTTCGAGGACTGGAAGCCGCAGATTTTTGCGGGGCTTGGTTGCAGAGATATCACCATCCAAAACAAGTCAAATGCAGTTGGGTGGAAAATCGTGCGAATAAATTTGAATTGAAATATCTCAAGAACCAGATGTCACAGATACTTTTTGTCTTCAGCTGTGGATAGGTATTGAACAGACCTTTCTTTTGATGTATCTATCGATGGGTTTGGGAAACATTGTTGAAAATGTAATTTTTTTCGGCAAGGGGTTAGTTAGCCTTGATTTTTTCTAAAATGTTGAAAAAATTAAAGTCGTGAATTGTGCAACAATTGTACACCAGTAGAAAGGTCTATGAAATCCCTTTCGAGGACTGGAAGCCGCAGATTTTTGCGGGGCTTGGTTGCAGAGATATCACCATCCAAAACAAGTCAAATGCAGTTGGGTGGAAAATCGTGCGAATAAATTTGAATTGAAATATCTCAAGAACCAGATGTCACAGATACTTTTTGTCTTCAGCTGTGGATAGGTATTGAACAGACCTTTCTTTTGATGTATCTATTGATGGGTTTGGGAAATATTGTTGAAAATGTAATTTTTTTTCGGCAAGGGGTTAGCCTTGATTTTTTTCTAAAATGTTGAAAAAATTAAAGTCGTGAATTGTGCAACAATTGTACACCAGTAGAAAGGTCTATGAAATCCCTTTCGAGGACTGGAAGCCGCAGATTTTTGCGGGGCTTGGTTGCAGAGATATCACCATCCAAAACAAGTCAAATGCAGTTGGGTGGAAAATCGTGCGAATAAATTTGAATTGAAATATCTCAAGAACCAGATGTCACAGATACTTTTTGTATTCAGCTGTGGATAGGTATTGAACAGACCTTTCTTTTGATGTATCTATCGATGGGTTTGGGAAACATTGTTGAAAATGTAATTTTTTTTCGGCAAGGGGTTAGCCTTGATTTTTTTCTAAAATGTTGAAAAAATTAAAGTCGTGAATTGTGCAACAAGTTGTACACCAGTAGAAAGGTCTATGAAATCCCTTTCGAGGACTGGAAGCCGCAGATTTTTGCGGGGCTTGGTTGCAGAGATATCACCATCGAAAACAAGTCAAATGCAGTTGGGTGGAAAATCATGCGAATAATTTTGAATTGAAATATCTCAAGAACCAGATGTCACAGATACTTTTTGTCTTCAGCTGTGGATAGGTATTGAACAGACCTTTCTTTTGATGTATCTATCGATGGGTTTGGGAAACATTGTTGAAAATGTAATTTTTTTCGGCAAGGGGTTAGCCTTGATTTTTTTCTAAAATGTTGGAAAAATTAAAGTCGTGAATTGTGCAACAAGTTGTACACCAGTAGAAAGGTCTATGAAATCCCTTTCGAGGACTGGAAGCCGCAGATTTTTGCGGGGCTTGGTTGCAGAGATATCACCATCCAAAACAAGTCAAATGCAGTTGGGTGGAAAATCTTGCGAATAAATTTGAATTGAAATATCTCAAGAACCAGATGTCACAGATACTTTTTGTCTTCAGCTGTGGATAGGTATTGAACAGACCTTTCTTTTGATGTATCTATCGATGGGTTTGGGAAACATTGTTGAAAATGTAATTTTTTTCGGCAAGGGGTTAGCCTTGATTTTTTTCTAAAATGTTGAAAAAATTAAAGTCGTGAATTGTGCAACAAGTTGTACACCAGTAGAAAAGTCTATGAAATCCCTTTCGAGGACTGGAAGCCGCAGATTTTTGCGGGGCTTGGTTGCAGAGATATCACCATCCAAAACAAGTCAAATGCAGTTGGGTGGAAAATCTTGCGAATAAATTTGAATTAAAATATCTCAAGAACCCGATGTCACAGATACTTTTTGTCTTCAGCTGTGGATAGGTATTGAACAGACCTTTCTTTTGATGTATCTATCGATGGGTTTGGGAAACATTGTTGAAAATGTAATTTTTTTCGGCAAGGGGTTAGCCTTGATTTTTTTCTAAAATGTTGAAAAAATTAAAGTCGTGAATTGTGCAACAAGTTGTACACCAGTAGAAAGGTCTATGAAATCCCTTTCGAGGACTGGAAGCCGCAGATTTTTGCGGGGCTTTGTTTGCAGAGATATCACCATCCAAAACAAGTCAAATGCAGTTGGGTGGAAAATCATGCGAATAACTTTGAATTGAAATATCTCAAGAACGAGATGTAACAGATACTTTTTGTCTTCAGCTGTTGATAGGTATTGAACAGACCTTTCTTTTGATGTATCTGTCGACGGGTTTGGGAAACATTGTTGAAAATGTAATTTTTTTCGGCAAGGGGTTAGCCTTGATTTTTTTCTAAAATGTTGAAAAAATTAAAGTCGTGAATTGTGCAACAAGTTCTACACCAGTAGAAAGGTCTATGAAATCCCTTTCGAGGACTGGAAGCCGCATATTTTTGCGGGGCTTGGTTGCAGAGATATCACCATCCAAAACAAGTCAAATGCAGTTGGGTGGAAAATCTTGCGAATAAATTTGAATTGAAATATCTCAAGAACCAGATGTCACAGATACTTTTTGTCTTCAGCTGTGGATAGGTATTGAACAGACCTTTCTTTTGATGTATCTATCGACGGGTTTGGGAAACATTGTTGAAAATGTAATTTTTTTCGGCAAGGGGTTAGCCTTGATTTTTTTCTAAAATGTTGAAAAAATTAAAGTCGTGAATTGTGCAACAAGTTCTACACCAGTAGAAAGGTCTATGAAATCCCTTTCGAGGACTGGAAGCCGCAGATTTTTGCGGGGCTTGGTTGCAGAGATATCACCATCCAAAACAAGTCAAATGCAGTTGGGTGGAAAATCTTGCGAATAAATTTGAATTGAAATATCTCAAGAACCAGATGTGGCAGATACTTTTTGTCTTCAGCTGTGGATAGGTATTGAACAGACCTTTCATTTGATGTATCTATCGACGGGTTTGGGAAACATTGTTGAAAATGTAATTTTTTTCGGCAAGGGGTTAGTTAGCCTTGATTTTTTTCTAAAATGTTGAAAAAATTAAAGTCGTGAATTGTGCAACAAGTTGTATACCAGTAGAAAGGTCTATGAAATCCCTTTCGAGGACTGGAAGCCGCAGATTTTTGCGGGGCTTGGTTGCAGAGATATCACCATCCAAAACAAGTCAAATGCAGTTGGGTGGAAAATCGTGCGAATAAATTTGAATTGAAATATCTCAAGAACCAGATGTCACAGATACTTTTTGTCTTCAGCTGTGGATAGGTATTGAACAGACCTTTCTTTTGATGTATCTATCGATGGGTTTGGGAAACATTGTTGAAAATGTAATTTTTTTCGGCAAGGGGTTAGTTAGCCTTGATTTTTTCTAAAATGTTGAAAAAATTAAAGTCGTGAATTGTGCAACAAGTTGTACACCAGTAGAAAGGTCTATGAAATCCCTTTCGAGGACTGGAAGCCGCAGATTTTTGCGGGGCTTGGTTGCAGAGATATCACCATCCAAAACAAGTCAAATGCAGTTGGGTGGAAAATCTTGCGAATAAATTTGAATTGAAATATCTCAAGAACCAGATGTCACAGATACTTTTCGTCTTCAGCTGTGGATAGGTATTGAGCAGACCTTTCTTTTGATGTATCTATCGATGGGTTTGGGAAACATTGTTGAAAATGTAATTTTTTTCGGCAAGGGGTTAGTTAGCCTTGATTTTTTCTAAAATGTTGAAAAAATTAAAGTCGTGAATTGTGCAACAAGTTGTACACCAGTAGAAAGGTCTATGAAATCCCTTTCGAGGACTGGAAGCCGCAGATTTTTGCGGGGCTTGGTTGCAGAGATATCACCATCCAAAACAAGTCAAATGCAGTTGGGTGGAAAATCTTGCGAATAAATTTGAATTGAAATATCTCAAGAACCAGATGTCACAGATACTTTTCGTCTTCAGCTGTGGATAGGTATTGAACAGACCTTTCTTTTGATGTATCTATCGATGGGTTTGGGAAACATAGTTGAAAATGTAATTTTTTTCGGCAAGGGGTTAGCCTTGATTTTTTTCTAAAATGTTGAAAAAATTAAAGTCGTGAATTGTGCAACAAGTTGTACACCAGTAGAAAGATCTATGAAATCCCTTTCGAGGACTGGAAGCCGCAGATTTTTGCGGGGCTTGGTTGCAGAGATATCACCATCCAAAACAAGTCAAATGCAGTTGGGTGGAAAATCTTGCGAATAAATTTGAATTGAAATATCTCAAGAACCAGATGTCACAGATACTTTTGTCTTCAGCTGTGGATAGGTATTGAACAGACCTTTCTTTTGATGTATCTATCGATGGGTTTGGGAAACATTGTTGAAAATGTAATTTTTTTCGGCAAGGGGTTAGCCTTGATTTTTTTCTAAAATGTTGAAAAAATTAAAGTCGTGAATTGTGCAACAAGTTGTACAAAGGTCTATGAAATCCCTTTCAAGGACTGGAAGCCGCAGATTTTTGCGGGGCTTGGATGGAGAGATATCAACATCCAAAACAAGTCAAATGCAGTTGGGTGGAAAATCTTGCGAATAAATTCAAATTGAAATATCTCAAGAACCAGATGTCACAGATACTGTTTGTCTTCAGCTGTGGATAGGTATTGAACAGACCTTTCTTTTGATGTATCTATCGACGGGTTTGCGAAACATTGTTGAAAATGTAATTTTTTTCGGCAAGGGGTTAGCCTTGATTTTTTTCTAAAATGTTGAAAAAATTAAAGTCGTGAATTGTGCAACAAGTTGTACACCAGTAGAAAGGTCTATGAAATCCCTTTCGAGGACTGGAAGCCGCAGATTTTTGCGGGGCTTGGTTGCAGAGATATCACCATCCAAAACAAGTCAAATGCAGTTGGGTGGAAAATCATGCGAATAACTTTGAATTGAAATATCTCAACAACCAGATGTCACAGATACTTTTTGTGTTCAGCTGTGGATAGGTATTAAACAGACCTTTCTCTTGATGTATCTATCGATGGGTTTGGGAAACATTGTTGAAAATGTAATTTTTTTCGGCAAGGGGTTAGCCTTGATTTTTTTCTAAAATGTTAAAAAAATTAAAGTCGTGAATTGTGCAACAAGTTGTACACCAGTAGAAAGGTCTATGAAATCCCTTTCGAGGACTGGAAGCCACAGATTTTTTCGGGGCTTGGTTGCAGAGATATCACCATCCAAAACAAGTCAAATGCAGTTGGGTGGAAAATCATGCCAATAACTTTGAATTGAAATATCTCAAGAACCAGATGTCACAGATACTTTTTGTCTTCAGCTGTGGATAGGTATTGAACAGACCTTTCTTTTGATGTATCTATCGACGGGTTTGGGAAACATTGTTGAAAATGTAATTTTTTTCGGCAAGGGGTTAGCCTTGATTTTTTTCTAAAATGTTGAAAAAATTAAAGTCGTGAATTGTGCAACAAGTTGTACACCAGTAGAAAGGTCTATGAAATCCCTTTCGAGGACTGGAAGCCGCAGATTTTTGCGGGGCTTGGTTGCAGAGATATCACAATCCAAAACAAGTCAAATGCAGTTGGGTGGAAAATCTTGCGAATAAATTTGAATTGAAATATCTCGAGAACCAGATGTCATAGATACTTTTTGTCTTCAGCTGTGGATAGGTATTGAACAGACCTTTCTTTTGATGTATCTATCGACGGGTTTGGGAAACATTGTTGAAAATGTAATTTTTTTCGGCAAGGGGTTAGCCTGGATTTTTTTCTAAAATGTTGAAAAAATAAAGTCGTGAATTGTGCAACAAGTTGTACACAAGTAGAAAGGTCTATGAAATCCATTTCGAGGACTGGAAACCGCAGATTTTTGCGGGGCTTGGTTGCAGAGATATCACAATCCAAAACAAGTCAAATGCAGTTGGGTGGAAAATCTTGCGAATAAATTTGAATTGAAATATATCAAGAACCAGATGTCACAGATACTTTTTGTCTTCAGCTGTGGATAGGTATTGAACAGACCTTTCTTTTGATGTATATATCGATGGGTTTGGGAAACATTGTTGAAAATGTAATTTTTTTCGGCAAGGGGTTAGCCTTGATTTTTTTCTAAAATGTTGAAAAAATTAAAGTCGTGAATTGTGCAACAAGTTGTACACCAGTAGAAAGGTCTATGAAATCCCTTTCGAGGACTGGAAGCCGCAGATTTTTGCGGGGCTTGGTTGCAGAGATATCACCATCCAAAACAAGTCAAATGCAGTTGGGTGGAAAATCTTGCGAATAAATTTGAATTGAAATATCTCAAGAACCAGATGTCACAGATACTGTTTGTCTTCAGCTGTGGATAGGTATTGAACAGACCTTTCTTTTGATGTACCTATCGACGGGTTTGGGAAACATTGTTGAAAATGTAATTTTTTTCGGCAAGGGGTTAGCCTGGATTTTTTTCTAAAATGTTGAAAAAATTAAAGTCGTGAATTGTGCAACAAGTTGTACACAAGTAGAAAGGTCTATGAAATCCCTTTCGAGGACTGGAAACCGCAGATTTTTGCGGGGCTTGGTTGCAGAGATATCACCATCCAAAACAAGTCAAATGCAGTTGGGTGGAAAATCTTGCGAATAAATTTGAATTGAAATATCTCAAGAACCAGATGTCACAGATACTTTTTGTCTTCAGCTGTGGATAGGTATTGAACAGACCTTTCTTTTGATGTATATATCGATGGGTTTGGGAAACATTGTTGAAAATGTAATTTTTTTCGGCAAGGGGTTAGCCTTGATTTTTTTCTAAAATGTTGAAAAAATTAAAGTCGTGAATTGTGCAACAAGTTGTACACCAGTAGAAAGGTCTATGAAATCCCTTACGAGGACTGGAAGCCGCAGATTTTTGCGGGGCTTGGTGCAGAGATATCACCATCCAAAACAAGTCAAATGCAGTTGGGTGGAAAATCTTGCGAATAAATTTGAATTGAAATATCTCAAGAACCAGATGTCACAGATACTTTTGTCTTCAGCTGTGGATAGGTATTGAACAGACCTTTCTTTTGATGTATCTATCGATGGGTTTGGGAAACATTGTTGAAAATGTAATTTTTTTCGGCAAGGGGTTAGCCTTGATTTTTTTCTAAAATGTTGAAAAAATTAAAGTCGTGAATTGTGCAACAAGTTGTACAAAGGTCTATGAAATCCCTTTCAAGGACTGGAAGCCGCAGATTTTTTCGGGGCTTGGATGGAGAGATATCAACATCCAAAACAAGTCAAATGCAGTTGGGTGGAAAATCTTGCGAATAAATTTAAATTGAAATATCTCAAGAACCAGATGTCACAGATACTGTTTGTCTTCAGCTGTGGATAGGTATTGAACAGACCTTTCTTTTGATGTATCTATCGACGGGTTTGCGAAACATTGTTGAAAATGTAATTTTTTTCGGCAAGGGGTTAGCCTTGATTTTTTTCTAAAATGTTGAAAAAATTAAAGTCGTGAATTGTGCAACAAGTTGTACACCAGTAGAAAGGTCTATGAAATCCCTTTCGAGGACTGGAAGCCGCAGATTTTTGCGGGGCTTGGTTGCAGAGATATCACCATCCAAAACAAGTCAAATGCAGTTGGGTGGAAAATCATGCGAATAACTTTGAATTGAAATATCTCAACAACCAGATGTCACAGATACTTTTTGTGTTCAGCTGTGGATAGGTATTAAACAGACCTTTCTCTTGATGTATCTACCGATGGGTTTGGGAAACATTGTTGAAAATGTAATTTTTTTCGGCAAGGGGTTAGCCTTGATTTTTTTCTAAAATGTTAAAAAAATTAAAGTCGTGAATTGTGCAACAAGTTGTACACCAGTAGAAAGGTCTATGAAATCCCTTTCGAGGACTGGAAGCCACAGATTTTTTCGGGGCTTGGTTGCAGAGATATCACCATCCAAAACAAGTCAAATGCAGTTGGGTGGAAAATCATGCCAATAACTTTGAATTGAAATATCTCAAGAACCAGATGTCACAGATACTTTTTGTCTTCAGCTGTGGATAGGTATTGAACAGACCTTTCTTTTGATGTATCTATCGACGGGTTTGGGAAACATTGTTGAAAATGTAATTTTTTTCGGCAAGGGGTTAGCCTTGATTTTTTTCTAAAATGTTGAAAAAATTAAAGTCGTGAATTGTGCAACAAGTTGTACACCAGTAGAAAGGTCTATGAAATCCCTTTCGAGGACTGGAAGCCGCAGATTTTTGCGGGGCTTGGTTGCAGAGATATCACCATCCAAAACAAGTCAAATGCAGTTGGGTGGAAAATCTTGCGAATAAATTTGAATTGAAATATCTCGAGAACCAGATGTCATAGATACTTTTTGTCTTCAGCTGTGGATAGGTATTGAACAGACCTTTCTTTTGATGTATCTATCGACGGGTTTGGGAAACATTGTTGAAAATGTAATTTTTTTCGGCAAGGGGTTAGCCTGGATTTTTTTCTAAAATGTTGAAAAAATAAAGTCGTGAATTGTGCAACAAGTTGTACACAAGTAGAAAGGTCTATGAAATCCATTTCGAGGACTGGAAACCGCAGATTTTTGCGGGGCTTGGTTGCAGAGATATCACCATCCAAAACAAGTCAAATGCAGTTGGGTGGAAAATCTTGCGAATAAATTTGAATTGAAATATCTCAAGAACCAGATGTCACAGATACTGTTTGTCTTCAGCTGTGGATAGGTATTGAACAGACCTTTCTTTTGATGTACCTATCGACGGGTTTGGGAAACATTGTTGAAAATGTAATTTTTTTCGGCAAGGGGTTAGCCTGGATTTTTTTCTAAAATGTTGAAAAAATTAAAGTCGTGAATTGTGCAACAAGTTGTACACAAGTAGAAAGGTCTATGAAATCCCTTTCGAGGACTGGAAACCGCAGATTTTTGCGGGGCTTGGTTGCAGAGATATCACCATCCAAAACAAGTCAAATGCAGTTGGGTGGAAAATCTTGCGAATAAATTTGAATTGAAATATCTCAAGAACCAGATGTCACAGATACTTTTTGTCTTCAGCTGTGGATAGGTATTGAACAGACCTTTCTTTTGATGTATATATCGATGGGTTTGGGAAACATTGTTGAAAATGTAATTTTTTTCGGCAAGGGGTTAGCCTTGATTTTTTTCTAAAATGTTGAAAAAATTAAAGTCGTGAATTGTGCAACAAGTTGTACACCAGTAGAAAGGTCTATGAAATCCCTTACGAGGACTGGAAGCCGCAGATTTTTGCGGGGCTTGGTGCAGAGATATCACCATCCAAAACAAGTCAAATGCAGTTGGGTGGAAAATCTTGCGAATAAATTTGAATTGAAATATCTCAAGAACCAGATGTCACAGATACCTTTGTCTTCAGCTGTGGATAGGTATTGAACAGACCTTTCTTTTGATGTATCTATCGATGGGTTTGGGAAACATTGTTGAAAATGTAATTTTTTTCGGCAAGGGGTTAGCCTTGATTTTTTTCTAAAATGTTGAAAAAATTAAAGTCGTGAATTGTGCAACAAGTTGTACACTAGTAGAAAGGTCTATGAAATTCCTTTCGAGGACTGGAAGCCGCAGATTTTTGCGGGGCTTGGTTGCAGAGATATCACCATCCAAAACAAGTCAAATGCAGTTGGGTGGAAAATCTTGCGAATAAATTTGAATTGAAATATCTCAAGAACCAGATGTCACAGATACTTTTTGTCTTCACCTTTGGATAGGTATTGAACAGACCTTTCTTTTGATGTATCTATCGATGGGTTTGGGAAACATTGTTGAAAATGTAATTTTTTTTGGCAAGGGGTTAGCCTTGATTTTTTTCTAAAATGTTGAAAAAATTAAAGTCGTGAATTGTGCAACGAGTTGTACACCAGCAGAAAGATCTATGAAATCCCTTTCGAGGACTGGAAGCCGCAGATTTTTGCGGGGCTTGGTTGCAGAGATATCACCATCCAAAACAAGTCAAATGCAGTTGGGTGGAAAATCTTGCGAATAAATTTGAATTGAAATATCTCAAGAACCAGATGTCACAGATACTTTTTGTCTTCAGCTGTGGATAGGTATTGAACAGACCTTTCTTTTGATGTATCTATCGATGGGTTTGGGAAACATTGTTGAAAATAAAATTTTTTCCGGCAAGGGGTTAGCCTTGATTTTTTTCTAAAATGTTGAAAAAATTAAAGTCGTGAATTGTGCAACAAGTTGTACACCAGTAGAAAGGTCTATGAAATCCCTTTCGAGGACTGGAAGCCGCAGATTTTTGCGGGGCTTGGTTGCAGAGGTATCACCATCCAAAACAAGTCAAATGCAGTTGGGTGGAAAATCATGCGAATAACTTTGAATTGAAATATCTCAAGAACCAGATGTCACAGATACTGTTTGTCTTCAGCTGTGGATAGGTATTGAACAGACCTTTCTTTTGATGTATCTATCGACGGGTTTGCGAAACATTGTTGAAAATGTAATTTTTTTCGGCAAGGGGTTAGCCTTGATTTTTTTCTAAAATGTTAAAAAAATTAAAGTCGTGAATTGTGCAACAAGTTGTACACCAGTAGAAAGGTCTATGAAATCCCTTACGAGGACTGGAAACCGCAGATTTTTGCGGGGCTTGGTTGCAGAGATATCACCATCCAAAACAAGACAAATGCAGTTGGGTGGAAAATCTTGCGAATAAATTTTAATTGAAATATCTCAAGAACCAGATGTCACAGATACTTTTTGTCTTCAGCTGTGGATAGGTATTGAACAGACCTTTCTTTTGATGTATCTATCGATGGGTTTGGGAAACATTGTTGAAAATGTAATTTTTTTCGGCAAGGGGTTAGCCTTGATTTTTTTCTAAAATGTTGAAAAAATTAAAGTCGTGAATTGTGCAACAAGTTGTACACCAGTAGAAAGGTCTATGAAATCCCTTTAGAGGACTGGAAGCCGCAGATTTTTGCGGGGCTTGGTTGCAGAGATATCACCATCCAAAACAAGTCAAATGCAGTTGGGTGGAAAATCTTGCGAATAAATTTGAATTGAAATATCTCAAGAACCAGATGTCACAGATACTTTTGTCTTCAGCTGTGGATAGGTATTGAACAGACTTTTCTTTTGATGTATCTATCGATGGGTTTGGGAAACATTGTTGAAAATGTAATTTTTTTCGGCAAGGGGTTAGCCTTGATTTTTTTCTAAAATGTTGAATAAGTTAAAGTCGTGAATTGTGCAACAAGTTGTACACCAGTAGAAAGGTCTATGACATTCCTTTCGAGGACTGGAAGCCGCAGATTTTTGCGGGGCTTGGTTGCAGAGATATCACCATCCAAAACAAGTCAAATGCAGTTGGGTGGAAAATCTTGCGAATAAATTTGAATTGAAATATCTCAAGAACCAGATGTCACAGATACTTTTTGTCTTCAGCTGTGGATAGGTATTGAACAGACCTTTCTTTTGATGTATCTATCGATGGGTTTGGGAAACATTGTTGAAAATGTAATTTTTTTCGGCAAGGGGTTAGCCTTGATTTTTTTCTAAAATGTTGAAAAAATTAAAGTCGTGAATTGTGCAACAAGTTGTACACCAGTAGAAAGGTCTATGAAATCCCTTTCGAGGACTGGAAGCCGCAGATTTTTGCGGGGCTTGGTTGCAGAGATATCACCATCCAAAACAAGTCAAATGCAGTTGGGTGGAAAATCATGCGAATAACTTTGAATTGAAATATTTCAAGAACCAGATGTCACAGATACTTTTTGTCTTCAGCTGTGGATAGGTATTGAACAGACCTTTCTTTTGATGTATCTATCGACGGGTTTGGGAAACATTGTTGAAAATGTAATTTTTTTCGGCAAGGGGTTAGCCTTGATTTTTTTCTAAAATGTTGAAAAAATTAAAGTCGTGAATTGTGCAACAAGTTGTACACTAGTAGAAAGGTCTATGAAATTCCTTTCGAGGACTGGAAGCCGCAGATTTTTGCGGGGCTTGGTTGCAGAGATATCACCATCCAAAACAAGTCAAATGCAGTTGGGTGGAAAATCTTGCGAATAAATTTGAATTGAAATATCTCAAGAACCAGATGTCACAGATACTTTTTGTCTTCAGCTTTGGATAGGTATTGAACAGACCTTTCTTTTGATGTATCTATCGATGGGTTTGGGAAACATTGTTGAAAATGAAATTTTTTTCGGCAAGGGGTTAGCCTTGATTTTTTTCTAAAATGTTGAAAAAATTAAAGTCGTGAATTGTGCAACAAGTTGTACACCAAGAGAAAGGTCTATGAAATCCCTTTCGAGGACTGGAAGCCGCAGATTTTTGCGGGGCTTGGTTGCAGAGGTATCACCATCCAAAACAAGTCAAATGCAGTTGGGTGGAAAATCATGCGAATAACTTTGAAGTCGTGAATTGTGCAACAAGTTGTACACCAGTAGAAAGGTCTATGACATTCCTTTCGAGGACTGGAAGCCGCAGATTTTTGCGGGGCTTGGTTGCAGAGATATCACCATCCAAAACAAGTCAAATGCAGTTGGGTGGAAAATCTTGCGAATAAATTTGAATTGAAATATCTCAAGAACCAGATGTCACAGATACTTTTTGTCTTCAGCTGTGGATAGGTATTGAACAGACCTTTCTTTTGATGTATCTATCGATGGGTTTGGGAAACATTGTTGAAAATGTAATTTTTTTCGGCAAGGGGTTAGCCTTGATTTTTTTCTAAAATGTTGAAAAAATTAAAGTCGTGAATTGTGCAACAAGTTGTACACCAGTAGAAAGGTCTATGAAATCCCTTTCGAGGACTGGAAGCCGCAGATTTTTGCGGGGCTTGGTTGCAGAGATATCACCATCCAAAACAAGTCAAATGCAGTTGGGTGGAAAATCATGCGAATAACTTTGAATTGAAATATCTCAAGAACCAGATGTCACAGATACTTTTTGTCTTCAGCTGTGGATAGGTATTGAACAGACCTTTCTTTTGATGTATATATCGATGGGTTTGGGAAACATTGTTGAAAATGTAATTTTTTTCGGCAAGGGGTTAGCCTTGATTTTTTTCTAAAATGTTGAAAAAATTAAAGTCGTGAATTGTGCAACAAGTTGTACACCAGTAGAAAGGTCTATGAAATCCCTTTCGAGGACTGGAAGCCGCAGATTTTTGCGGGGCTTGGTGCAGAGATATCACCATCCAAAACAAGTCAAATGCAGTTGGGTGGAAAATCTTGCGAATAAATTTGAATTGAAATATCTCAAGAACCAGATGTCACAGATACCTTTGTCTTCAGCTGTGGATAGGTATTGAACAGACCTTTCTTTTGATGTATCTATCGATGGGTTTGGGAAACATTGTTGAAAATGTAATTTTTTTCGGCAAGGGGTTAGCCTTGATTTTTTTCTAAAATGTTGAAAAAATTAAAGTCGTGAATTGTGCAACAAGTTGTACACTAGTAGAAAGGTCTATGAAATTCCTTTCGAGGACTGGAAGCCGCAGATTTTTGCGGGGCTTGGTTGCAGAGATATCACCATCCAAAACAAGTCAAATGCAGTTGGGTGGAAAATCTTGCGAATAAATTTGAATTGAAATATCTCAAGAACCAGATGTCACAGATACTTTTTGTCTTCAGCTTTGGATAGGTATTGAACAGACCTTTCTTTTGATGTATCTATCGATGGGTTTGGGAAACATTGTTGAAAATGAAATTTTTTTCGGCAAGGGGTTAGCCTTGATTTTTTTCTAAAATGTTGAAAAAATTAAAGTCGTGAATTGTGCAACAAGTTGTACACCAAGAGAAAGGTCTATGAAATCCCTTTCGAGGACTGGAAGCCGCAGATTTTTGCGGGGCTTGGTTGCAGAGGTATCACCATCCAAAACAAGTCAAATGCAGTTGGGTGGAAAATCATGCGAATAACTTTGAAGTCGTGAATTGTGCAACAAGTTGTACACCAAGAGAAAGGTCTATGAAATCCCTTTCGAGGACTGGAAGCCGCAGATTTTTGCGGGGCTTGGTTGCAGAGGTATCACCATCCAAAACAAGTCAAATGCAGTTGGGTGGAAAATCATGCGAATAACTTTGAATTGAAATATCTCAAGAACCAGATGTCACAGATACTGTTTGTCTTCAGCTGTGGATAGGTATTGAACAGACCTTTCTTTTGATGTATCTATCGATGGGTTTGGGAAACATTGTTGAAAATGTAATTTTTTTCGGCAAGGGGTTAGCCTTGATTTTTTTCTAAAATGTTGAAAAAATTAAAGTCGTGAATTGTGCAACAAGTTGTACACCAGTAGAAAGGTCTATGAAATTCCTTTCGAGGACTGGAAGCCGCAGATTTTTGCGGGGCTTGGTTGCAGAGATATCACCATCCGAAACAAGTCAAATGCAGTTGGGTGGAATATCTTGCGAATAAATTTGAATTGAAATATCTCAAGAACCATATGTCACAGATACTTTTTGTCTTCAGCTTTGGATAGGTATTGAACAGACCTTTCTTTTGATGTATCTATCGACGGGTTTGGGAAACATTGTTGAAAATGTAATTTTTTCGGCAAGGGGTTAGCCTTGATTTTTTTCTAAAATGTTGAAAAAATTAAAGTCGTAAATTGTGCAACAAGTTGTACACCAGTAGAAAGGTCTATGAAATCCCTTTCGAGGACTGGAAACCGCAGATTTTTGCGGGGCTTGGTTGCAGAGATATCACCATCCAAAACAAGTCAAATGCAGTTGGGTGGAAAATCTTGCGAATAAATTTGAATTGAAATATCTCAAGAACCAGATGTCACAGATACCTTTGTCTTCAGCTGTGGATAGGTATTGAACAGACCTTTCTTTTGATGTATCTATCGATGGGTTTGGGAAACATTGTTGAAAATGTAATTTTTTTCGGCAAGGGGTTAGCCTTGATTTTTTTCTAAAATGTTGAAAAAATTAAAGTCGTGAATTGTGCAACAAGTTGTACACTAGTAGAAAGGTCTATGAAATTCCTTTCGAGGACTGGAAGCCGCAGATTTTTGCGGGGCTTGGTTGCAGAGATATCACCATCCAAAACAAGTCAAATGCAGTTGGGTGGAAAATCTTGCGAATAAATTTGAATTGAAATATCTCAAGAACCAGATGTCACAGATACTGTTTGTCTTCAGCTTTGGATAGGTATTGAACAGACCTTTCTTTTGATGTATCTATCGATGGGTTTGGGAAACATTGTTGAAAATGAAATTTTTTTCGGCAAGGGGTTAGCCTTGATTTTTTTCTAAAATGTTGAAAAAATTAAAGTCGTGAATTGTGCAACAAGTTGTACACCAAGAGAAAGGTCTATGAAATCCCTTTCGAGGACTGGAAGCCGCAGATTTTTGCGGGGCTTGGTTGCAGAGGTATCACCATCCAAAACAAGTCAAATGCAGTTGGGTGGAAAATCATGCGAATAACTTTGAAGTCGTGAATTGTGCAACAAGTTGTACACCAGTAGAAAGGTCTATGAAATCCCTTTCGAGGACTGGAAGCCGCAGATTTTTGCGGGGCTTGGTTGCAGAGATATCACCATCCAAAACAAGTCAAATGCAGTTGGGTGGAAAATCTTGCGAATAAATTTGAATTGAAATATCTCAAGAACCAGATGTCACAGATACTTTTTGTCTTCAGCTGTGGATAGGTATTGAACAGACCTTTCTTTTGATGTATCTATCGATGGGTTTGGGAAACATTGTTGAAAATGTAATTTTTTTCGGCAAGGGGTTAGCCTTGATTTTTTTCTAAAATGTTGAAAAAATTAAAGTCGTGAATTGTGCAACAAGTTGTACACCAGTAGAAAGGTCTATGAAATCCCTTTCGAGGACTGGAAGCCGCAGATTTTTTGCGGGGCTTGGTTGCAGAGATATCACCATCCAAAACAAGTCAAATGCAGTTGGGTGGAAAATCATGCGAATAACTTTGAATTGAAATATCTCAAGAACCAGATGTCACAGATACTTTTTGTCTTCAGCTGTGGATAGGTATTGAACAGACCTTTCTTTTGATGTATATATCGATGGGTTTGGGAAACATTGTTGAAAATGTAATTTTTTTCGGCAAGGGGTTAGCCTTGATTTTTTTCTAAAATGTTGAAAAAATTAAAGTCGTGAATTGTGCAACAAGTTGTACACCAGTAGAAAGGTCTATGAAATCCCTTTCGAGGACTGGAAGCCGCAGATTTTTGCGGGGCTTGGTGCAGAGATATCACCATCCAAAACAAGTCAAATGCAGTTGGGTGGAAAATCTTTCGAATAAATTTGAATTGAAATATCTCAAGAACCAGATGTCACAGATACCTTTGTCTTCAGCTGTGGATAGGTATTGAACAGACCTTTCTTTTGATGTATCTATCGATGGGTTTGGGAAACATTGTTGAAAATGTAATTTTTTTCGGCAAGGGGTTAGCCTTGATTTTTTTCTAAAATGTTGAAAAAATTAAAGTCGTGAATTGTGCAACAAGTTGTACACTAGTAGAAAGGTCTATGAAATTCCTTTCGAGGACTGGAAGCCGCAGATTTTTGCGGGGCTTGGTTGCAGAGATATCACCATCCAAAACAAGTCAAATGCAGTTGGGTGGAAAATCTTGCGAATAAATTTGAATTGAAATATCTCAAGAACCAGATGTCACAGATACTTTTTGTCTTCAGCTTTGGATAGGTATTGAACAGACCTTTCTTTTGATGTATCTATCGATGGGTTTGGGAAACATTGTTGAAAATGAAATTTTTTTCGGCAAGGGGTTAGCCTTGATTTTTTTCTAAAATGTTGAAAAAATTAAAGTCGTGAATTGTGCAACAAGTTGTACACCAAGAGAAAGGTCTATGAAATCCCTTTCTAGGACTGGAAGCCGCAGATTTTTGCGGGGCTTGGTTGCAGAGGTATCACCATCCAAAACAAGTCAAATGCAGTTGGGTGGAAAATCATGCGAATAACTTTGAAGTCGTGAATTGTGCAACAAGTTGTACACCAGTAGAAAGGTCTATGACATTCCTTTCGAGGACTGGAAGCCGCAGATTTTTGCGGGGCTTGGTTGCAGAGATATCACCATCCAAAACAAGTCAAATGCAGTTGGGTGGAAAATCTTGCGAATAAATTTGAATTGAAATATCTCAAGAACCAGATGTCACAGATACTTTTTGTCTTCAGCTGTGGATAGGTATTGAACAGACCTTTCTTTTGATGTATCTATCGATGGGTTTGGGAAACATTGTTGAAAATGTAATTTTTTTCGGCAAGGGGTTAGCCTTGATTTTTTTCTAAAATGTTGAAAAAATTAAAGTCGTGAATTGTGCAACAAGTTGTACACCAGTAGAAAGGTCTATGAAATCCCTTTCGAGGACTGGAAACCGCAGATTTTTGCGGGGCTTGGTTGCAGAGATATCACCATCCAAAACAAGTCAAATGCAGTTGGGTGGAAAATCTTGCGAATAAATTTGAATTGAAATATCTCAAGAACCAGATGTCACAGATACTTTTTGTCTTCAGCTGTGGATAGGTATTGAACAGACCTTTCTTTTGATGTATATATCGATGGGTTTGGGAAACATTGTTGAAAATGTAATTTTTTTCGGCAAGGGGTTAGCCTTGATTTTTTTCTAAAATGTTGAAAAAATTAAAGTCGTGAATTGTGCAACAAGTTGTACACCAGTAGAAAGGTCTATGAAATCCCTTTCGAGGACTGGAAGCCGCAGATTTTTGCGGGGCTTGGTGCAGAGATATCACCATCCAAAACAAGTCAAATGCAGTTGGGTGGAAAATCTTGCGAATAAATTTGAATTGAAATATCTCAAGAACCAGATGTCACAGATACCTTTGTCTTCAGCTGTGGATAGGTATTGAACAGACCTTTCTTTTGATGTATCTATCGATGGGTTTGGGAAACATTGTTGAAAATGTAATTTTTTTCGGCAAGGGGTTAGCCTTGATTTTTTTCTAAAATGTTGAAAAAATTAAAGTCGTGAATTGTGCAACAAGTTGTACACTAGTAGAAAGGTCTATGAAATTCCTTTCGAGGACTGGAAGCCGCAGATTTTTGCGGGGCTTGGTTGCAGAGATATCACCATCCGAAACAAGTCAAATGCAGTTGGGTGGAAAATCTTGCGAATAAATTTGAATTGAAATATCTCAAGAACCAGATGTCACAGATACTTTTTGTCTTCAGCTTTGGATAGGTATTGAACAGACCTTTCTTTTGATGTATCTATCGATGGGTTTGGGAAACATTGTTGAAAATGTAATTTTTTTTGGCAAGGGGTTAGCCTTGATTTTTTTCTAAAATGTTGAAAAAATTAAAGTCGTGAATTGTGCAACAAGTTGTACACCAGCAGAAAGATCTATGAAATCCCTTTCGAGGACTGGAAGCCGCAGATTTTTGCGGGGCTTGGTTGCAGAGATATCACCATCCAAAACAAGTCAAATGCAGTTGGGTGGAAAATCTTGCGAATAAATTTGAATTGAAATATCTCAAGAACCAGATGTCACAGATACTTTTTGTCTTCAGCTGTGGATAGGTATTGAACAGACCTTTATTTTGATGTATCTATCGATGGGTTTGGGAAACATTGTTGAAAATGAAATTTTTTTCGGCAAGGGGTTAGCCTTGATTTTTTTCTAAAATGTTGAAAAAATTAAAGTCGTGAATTGTGCAACAAGTTGTACACCAAGAGAAAGGTCTATGAAATCCCTTTCGAGGACTGGAAGCCGCAGATTTTTGCGGGGCTTGGTTGCAGAGGTATCACCATCCAAAACAAGTCAAATGCAGTTGGGTGGAAAATCATGCGAATAACTTTGAATTGAAATATCTCAAGAACCAGATGTCACAGATACTGTTTGTCTTCAGCTGTGGATAGGTATTGAACAGACCTTTCTTTTGATGTATCTATCGATGGGTTTGGGAAACATTGTTGAAAATGTAATTTTTTTCGGCAAGGGGTTAGCCTTGATTTTTTTCTAAAATGTTGAAAAAATTAAAGTCGTGAATTGTGCAACAAGTTGTACACTAGTAGAAAGGTCTATGAAATTCCTTTCGAGGACTGGAAGCCGCAGATTTTTGCGGGGCTTGGTTGCAGAGATATCACCATCCGAAACAAGTCAAATGCAGTTGGGTGGAAAATCTTGCGAATAAATTTGAATTGAAATATCTCAAGAACCAGATGTCACAGATACTTTTTGTCTTCAGCTTTGGATAGGTATTGAACAGACCTTTCTTTTGATGTATCTATCGATGGGTTTGGGAAACATTGTTGAAAATGTAATTGTTTTTGGCAAGGGGTTAGCCTTGATTTTTTTCTAAAATGTTGAAAAAATTAAAGTCGTGAATTGTGCAACAAGTTGTACACCAGCAGAAAGATCTATGAAATCCCTTTCGAGGACTGGAAGCCGCAGATTTTTGCGGGGCTTGGTTGCAGAGATATCACCATCCAAAACAAGTCAAATGCAGTTGGGTGGAAAATCTTGCGAATAAATTTGAATTGAAATATCTCAAGAACCAGATGTCACAGATACTTTTTGTCTTCAGCTGTGGATAGGTATTGAACAGACCTTTATTTTGATGTATCTATCGATGGGTTTGGGAAACATTGTTGAAAATGAAATTTTTTTCGGCAAGGGGTTAGCCTTGATTTTTTTCTAAAATGTTGAAAAAATTAAAGTCGTGAATTGTGCAACAAGTTGTACACCAAGAGAAAGGTCTATGAAATCCCTTTCGAGGACTGGAAGCCGCAGATTTTTGCGGGGCTTGGTTGCAGAGGTATCACCATCCAAAACAAGTCAAATGCAGTTGGGTGGAAAATCATGCGAATAACTTTGAATTGAAATATCTCAAGAACCAGATGTCACAGATACTTTTTGTCTTCAGCTGTGGATAGGTATTGAACAGACCTTTCTTTTGATGTATCTATCGACGGGTTTGCGAAACATTGTTGAAAATGTAATTTTTTTCGGCAAGGGGTTAGCCTTGATTTTTTTCTAAAATGTTAAAAAAATTAAAGTCGTGAATTGTGCAACAAGTTGTACACCAGTAGAAAGGTCTATGAAATCCCTTACGAGGACTGGAAACCGCAGATTTTTGCGGGGCTTGGTTGCAGAGATATCACCATCCAAAACAAGACAAATGCAGTTGGGTGGAAAATCTTGCGAATAAATTTGAATTGAAATATCTCAAGAACCAGATGTCACAGATACTTTTTGTCTTCAGCTGTGGATAGGTATTGAACAGACCTTTCTTTTGATGTATCTATCGATGGGTTTGGGAAACATTGTTGAAAATGTAATTTTTTTCGGCAAGGGGTTAGCCTTGATTTTTTTCTAAAATGTTGAAAAAATTAAAGTCGTGAATTGTGCAACAAGTTGTACACCAGTAGAAAGGTCTATGAAATCCCTTTAGAGGACTGGAAGCCGCAGATTTTTGCGGGGCTTGGTTGCAGAGATATCACCATCCAAAACAAGTCAAATGCAGTTGGGTGGAAAATCTTGCGAATAAATTTGAATTGAAATATCTCAAGAACCAGATGTCACAGATACTTTTGTCTTCAGCTGTGGATAGGTATTGAACAGACCTTTCTTTTGATGTATCTATCGATGGGTTTGGGAAACATTGTTGAAAATGTAATTTTTTTCGGCAAGGGGTTAGCCTTGATTTTTTTCTAAAATGTTGAATAAATTAAAGTCGTGAATTGTGCAACAAGTTGTACACCAGTAGAAAGGTCTATGACATTCCTTTCGAGGACTGGAAGCCGCAGATTTTTGCGGGGCTTGGTTGCAGAGATATCACCATCCAAAACAAGTCAAATGCAGTTGGGTGGAAAATCTTGCGAATAAATTTGAATTGAAATATCTCAAGAACCAGATGTCACAGATACTTTTTGTGTTCAGCTGTGGATAGGTATTGAACAGACCTTTCTTTTGATGTATCTATCGACGGGTTTGGGAAACATTGTTGAAAATGTAATTTTTTCGGCAAGGGGTTAGCCTTGATTTTTTTCTAAAATGTTGAAAAAATTAAAGTCGTAAATTGTGCAACAAGTTGTACACCAGTAGAAAGGTCTATGAAATCCCTTTCGAGGACTGGAAGCCGCAGATTTTTGCGGGGCTTGGTTGCAGAGATATCACCATCCAAAACAAGTCAAATGCAGTTGGGTGGAAAATCTTGCGAATAAATTTGAATTGAAATATCTCAAGAACCAGATGTCACAGATACTTTTTGTCTTCAGCTGTGGATAGGTATTGAACAGACCTTTCTTTTGATGTATCTATCGACGGGTTTGGGAAACATTGTTGAAAATGTAATTTTTTTCGGCAAGGGGTTAGCCTTGATTTTTTTCTAAAATGTTGAAAAAATTAAAGTCGTGAATTGTGCAACAAGTTGTACACCAGTAGAAAGGTCTATGAAATCCCTTTCGAGGACTGGAAGCCGCAGATTTTTGCGGGGCTTGGTTGCAGAGATATCACCATCCAAAACAAGTCAAATGCAGTTGGGTGGAAAATCTTGCCAATAAATTGGAATTGAAATATCTCAAGAACCAGATGTCACAGATACTTTTTGTCTTCAGCTGTGGATAGGTATTGAACAGACCTTTCTTTTGATGTATCTGTCGATGGGTTTGGGAAACATTGTTGAAAATGTAATTTTTTTCGGCAAGGGGTTAGCCTTGATTTTTTTCTAAAATGTTGAAAAAATTAAAGTCGTGAATTGTGCAACAAGTTGTACACCAGTGGAAAGGTCTGTGAAATCTCTTTCGAGGACTGGCAGCCGCAGATTTTTGCGGGTCTTGGTTGCAGAGATATCACCATCCAAAACAAGTCAAATGCAGTTGGGTGGAAAATCATGCGAATAACTTTGAATTGAAATATCTCAAGAACCAGATGTCACAGATACTTTTTGTCTTCAGCTGTGGATAGGTATTGAACAGACCTTTCTTTTAATGTATCTATCGATGGGTTTGGGAAACATTGTTGAAAATGTAATTTTTTTCGGCAAGGGGTTAGCCTTGATTTTTTTCTAAAATGTTGAAAAAATTGAAGTCGTGAATTGTGCAACAAGTTGTACACCAGTGGAAAGGTCTGTGAAATCCCTTTCGAGGACTGGCAGCTGCAGATTTTTGCGGGTCTTGGTTGCAGAGATATCACCATCCAAAACAAGTCAAATGCAGTTGGGTGGAAAATCTTGCGAATAAATTTGAATTGAAATATCTCAAGAACCAGATGTCACAGATACTTTTTGTCTTCAGCTGTGGATAGGTATTGAACAGACCTTTCTTTTGATGTATCTATCGATGGGTTTGGGAAACATTGTTGAAAATGTAATTTTTTTCGGCAAGGGGTTAGCCTGGATTTTTTTCTAAAATGTTGAAAAAATTAAAGTCGTGAATTGTGCAACAAGTTGTACACAAGTAGAAAGGTCTATGAAATCCCGTTCGAGGACTGGAAGCCGCAGATTTTTGCGGGGCTTGGTTGCAGAGATATCACCATCCAAAACAAGTCAAATGCAGTTGGGTGGAAAATCATGCGAATAACTTTGAATTGAAATATCTCAAGAACCAGATGTCACAGATACTTTTTGTCTTCAGCTGTGGATAGGTATTGAACAGACCTTTCTTTTGATGTATCTATCGATGGGTTTGGGAAACATTGTTGAAAATGTAATTTTTTTCGGCAAGGGGTTAGCCTTGATTTTTTTCTAAAATGTTGAAAAAATTAAAGTCGTGAGTTGTGCAACAAGTTGTACACCAGTAGAAAGGTCTATGAAATCCCTTTCGAGGACTGGAAGCCGCAGATTTTTGCGGGGCTTGGTTGCAGAGATATCACCATCCAAAACAAGTCAAATGCAGTTGGGTGGAAAATCTTGCGAATAAATTTGAATTGAAATATCTCAAGAACCAGATGTCACAGATACTTTTTGTGTTCAGCTGTGGATAGGTATTGAACAGACCTTTCTTTTGATGTATCTATCGACGGGTTTGGGAAACATTGTTGAAAATGTAATTTTTTCGGCAAGGGGTTAGCCTTGATTTTTTTCTAAAATGTTGAAAAAATTAAAGTCGTAAATTGTGCAACAAGTTGTACACCAGTAGAAA
Source organism: Philhelius pedissequus (assembly GCA_910595825.1). NCBI lineage: Eukaryota > Metazoa > Arthropoda > Insecta > Diptera > Syrphidae > Philhelius > Philhelius pedissequus. The sequence continues at coordinate 81,156,985 of OU343160.1, read as the reverse complement.
GGTCTATGAAATCCCTTTCGAGGACTGGAAGCCGCAGATTTTTGCGGGGCTTGGTTGCAGAGATATCACCATCCAAAACAAGTCAAATGCAGTTGGGTGGAAAATCTTGCGAATAAATTTGAATTGAAATATCTCAAGAACCAGATGTCACAGATACTTTTTGTCTTCAGCTGTGGATAGGTATTGAACAGACCTTTCTTTTGATGTATCTATCGACGGGTTTGGGAAACATTGTTGAAAATGTAATTTTTTTCGGCAAGGGGTTAGCCTTGATTTTTTTCTAAAATGTTGAAAAAATTAAAGTCGTGAATTGTGCAACAAGTTGTACACCAGTAGAAAGGTCTATGAAATCCCTTTCGAGGACTGGAAGCCGCAGATTTTTGCGGGGCTTGGTTGCAGAGATATCACCATCCAAAACAAGTCAAATGCAGTTGGGTGGAAAATCTTGCGAATAAATTGGAATTGAAATATCTCAAGAACCAGATGTCACAGATACTTTTTGTCTTCAGCTGTGGATAGGTATTGAACAGACCTTTCTTTTGATGTATCAGTCGATGGGTTTGGGAAACATTGTTGAAAATGTAATTTTTTTCGGCAAGGGGTTAGCCTTGATTTTTTTCTAAAATGTTGAAAAAATTAAAGTCGTGAATTGTGCAACAAGTTGTACACCAGTGGAAAGGTCTGTGAAATCTCTTTCGAGGACTGGCAGCCGCAGATTTTTGCGGGTCTTGGTTACAGAGATATCACCATCCAAAACAAGTCAAATGCAGTTGGGTGGAAAATCATGCGAATAACTTTGAATTGAAATATCTCAAGAACCAGATGTCACAGATACTTTTTGTCTTCAGCTGTGGATAGGTATTGAACAGACCTTTCTTTTAATGTATCTATCGATGGGTTTGGGAAACATTGTTGAAAATGTAATTTTTTTCGGCAAGGGGTTAGCCTTGATTTTTTTCTAAAATGTTGAAAAAATTGAAGTCGTGAATTGCGCAACAAGTTGTACACCAGTGGAAAGGTCTGTGAAATCCCTTTCGAGGACTGGCAGCCGCAGATTTTTGCGGGTCTTGGTTGCAGAGATATCACCATCCAAAACAAGTCAAATGCAGTTGGGTGGAAAATCATGCGAATATCTTTGAATTGAAATATCTCAAGAACCAGATGTCACAGATACTTTTTGTCTTCAGCTGTGGATAGGTATTGAACAGACCTTTCTTTTGATGTATCAATCACCATCCAAAACAAGTCAAATGCAGTTGGGTGGAAAATCATGCGAATAACTTTGAATTGAAATATCTCAAGAACCAGATGTCACAGATACTTTTTGTCTTCAGCTGTGGATAGGTATTGAACAGACCTTTCTTTTGATGTATCTATCGATGGGTTTGGGAAACATTGTTGAAAATGTAATTTTTTTCGGCAAGGGGTTAGCCTTGATTTTTTTCTAAAATGTTGAAAAAATTAAAGTCGTGAATTGTGCAACAAGTTGTACACCAGTGGAAAGGTCTGTGAAATCCCTTTCGATTACTGGCAGCCGCAGATTTTTGCGGGTCTTGGTTGCAGAGATATCACCATCCAAAACAAGTCAAATGCAGTTGGGTGGAAAATCATGCGAATAACTTTGCATTGAAATATCTCAAGAACCAGATGTCACAGATACTTTTTGTCTTCAGCTGTGGATAGGTATTGAACAGACCTTTCTTTTGATGTATCTATCGATGGGTTTGGGAAACATTGTTGAAAATGTAATTTTTTTCGGCAAGGGGTTAGCCTTGATTTTTTTCTAAAATGTTGAAAAAATTAAGGTCGTGAGTTGTGCAACAAGTTGTACACCAGTAGAAAGGTCTATGAAATCCCTTTCGAGGACTGGAAGCCGCAGATTTTTGCGGGGCTTGGTTGCAGAGATATCACCATCCAAAACAAGTCAAATGCAGTTGGGTGGAAAATCTTGCGAATAAATTTGAATTGAAATATCTCAAGAACCAGATGTCACAGATACTTTTTGTCTTCAGCTGTGGATAGGTATTGAACAGACCTTTCTTTTGATGTATCTATCGATGGGTTTGGGAAACATTGTTGAAAATGTAATTTTTTTCGGCAAGGGGTTAGCCTTGATTTTTTTCTAAAATGTTGAAAAAATTAAAGTCGTGAATTGTGCAACAAGTTGTACACCAGTGGAAAGGTCTGTGAAATCCCTTTCGAGGACTGGCAGCCGCAGATTTTTGCGGGTCTTGGTTGCAGAAATATCACCATCCAAAACAAGTCAAATGCAGTTGGGTGGAAAATCATGCGAATAACTTTGAATTGAAATATCTCAAGAACCAGATGTCACAGATACTTTTTGTCTTCAGCTGTGGATAGGTATTGAACAGACCTTTCTTTTGATGTATCTATCGACGGGTTTGGGAAACATTGTTGAAAATGTAATTTTTTTCGGCAAGGGGTTAGCCTGGATTTTTTTCTAAAATGTTGAAAAAATTAAAGTCGTGAATTGTGCAACAAGTTGTACACCAGTGGAAAGGTCTGTGAAATCCCTTTCGAGGACTGGCAGCCCCAGATTTTTGCGGGGCTTGGTTGCAGAGATATCACCATCCAAAACAAGTCAAATGCAGTTGGGTGGAAAATCATGCGAATAACTTTGAATTGAAATATCTCAAGAACCAGATGTCACAGATACTTTTTGTCTTCAGCTGCGGATAGGTATTGAACAGACCTTTCTTTTGATGTATCTAACGATGGGTTTGGGAAACATTGTTGAAAATGTAATTTTTTTCGGCAAGGGGTTAGCCTTGATTTTTTTCTAAAATGTTGAAAAAATTAAAGTCGTGAGTTGTGCAACAAGTTGTACACCAGTAGAAAGGTCTATGAAATCCCTTTCGATTACTGGAAGCCGCAGATTTTTGCGGGGCTTGGTTGCAGAGATATCACCATCCAAAACAAGTCAAATGCAGTTGGGTGGAAAATCTTGCGAATAAATTTGAATTGAAATATCTCAAGAACCAGATGTCACAGATACTTTTTGTCTTCAGCTGTGGATAGGTATTGAACAGACCTTTCTTTTGATGTATCTATCGATGGGTTAGGGAAACATTGTTGAAAATGTAAGTTTTTTCGGCAAGGGGTTAGCCTTGATTTTTTTCTAAAATGTTGAAAAAATTAAAGTCGTGAATTGTGCAACAAGTTGTACACCAGTAGAAAGGTCTATGAAATCCCTTTCGAGGACTGGCAGCCGCAGATTTTTGCGGGTCTTGGTTGCAGAGATATCACCATCCAAAGCAAGTCAAATGCTGTTGGGTGGAATATCATGCGAATAATTTTGAATTGAAATATCTCAAGAACCAGATGTCACAGATACTTTTTGTCTTCAGCTGTGGATAGGTATTGAACAGACCTTTCTTTTGATGTATCTATCGATGGGTTTGGGAAACATTGTTGAAAATGTAATTTTTTTCGGCAAGGGGTTAGCCTTGATTTTTTTCTAAAATGTTGAAAAAATTAAGGTCGTGAGTTGTGCAACAAGTTGTACACCAGTGGAAAGGTCTGTGAAATCCCTTTCGAGGACTGGCAGCCGCAGATTTTTGCGGGTCTTGGTTGCAGAAATATCACCATCCAAAACAAGTCAAATGCAGTTGGGTGGAAAATCATGCGAATAACTTTGAATTAAAATATCTCAAGAACCAGATGTCACAGATACTTTTTGTCTTCAGCTGTGGATAGGTATTGAACAGACCTTTCTTTTGATGTATCTATCGACGGGTTTGGGAAACATTGTTGAAAATGTAATTTTTTTCGGCAAGGGGTTAGCCTGGATTTTTTTCTAAAATGTTGAAAAAATTAAAGTCGTGAATTGTGCAACAAGTTGTACACCAGTGGAAAGGTCTGTGAAATCCCTTTCGAGGACTGGCAGCCCCAGATTTTTGCGGGGCTTGGTTGCAGAGATATCACCATCCAAAACAAGTCAAATGCAGTTGGGTGGAAAATCATGCGAATAACTTTGAATTGAAATATCTCAAGAACCAGATGTCACAGATACTTTTTGTCTTCAGCTGTGGATAGGTATTGAACAGACCTTTCTTTTGATGTATCTAACGATGGGTTTGGGAAACATTGTTGAAAATGTAATTTTTTTCGGCAAGGGGTTAGCCTTGATTTTTTTCTAAAATGTTGAAAAAATTAAAGTCGTGACTTGTGCAACAAGTTGTACACCAGTAGAAAGGTCTATGAAATCCCTTTCGATTACTGGAAGCCGCAGATTTTTGCGGGGCTTGGTTGCAGAGATATCACCATCCAAAACAAGTCAAATGCAGTTGGGTGGAAAATCTTGCGAATAAATTTGAATTGAAATATCTCAAGAACCAGATGTCACAGATACTTTTTGTCTTCAGCTGTGGATAGGTATTGAACAGACCTTTCTTTTGATGTATCTATCGATGGGTTTGGGAAACATTGTTGAAAATGTAATTTTTTTCGGCAAGGGGTTAGCCTTGATTTTTTTCTAAAATGTTGAAAAAATTAAAGTCGTGAATTGTGCAACAAGTTGTACACCAGTAGAAAGGTCTATGAAATCCCTTTCGAGGACTGGAAGCCGCAGATTTTTGCGGGGCTTGGTTGCAGAGATATCACCATCCAAAACAAGTCAAATGCAGTTGGGTGGAAAATCTTGCGAATAAATTTGAATTGAAATATCTCAAGAACCAGATGTCACAGATACTTTTTGTCTTCAGCTGTGGATAGGTATTGAACAGACCTTTCTTTTGATGTATCTACCAATGGGTTTGGGAAACATTGTTGAAAATGTAATTTTTTTCGGCAAGGGGTTAGCCTTGATTTTTTTCTAAAATGTTGAAAAAATTAAAGTCGTGAATTGTGCAACAAGTTGTACACCAGTGGAAAGGTCTGTGAAATCCCTTTCGAGGACTGGCAGCCGCAGATTTTTGCGGGTCTTGGTTGCAGAGATATCACCATCCAAAGCAAGTCAAATGCAGTTGGGTGGAATATCATGCGAATAATTTTGAATTGAAATATCTCAAGAACCAGATGTCACAGATACTTTTTGTCTTCAGCTGTGGATAGGTATTGAACAGACCTTTCTTTTGATGTATCTATCGACGGGTTTGGGAAACATTGTTGAAAATGTAATTTTTTTCGGCAAGGGGTTAGCCTTGATTTTTTTCTAAAATGTTGAAAAAATTAAAGTCGTGAATTGTGCAACAAGTTGTACACCAGTGGAAAGGTCTGTGAAATCCCTTCCGAAGACTGGCAGCCGCAGATTTTTGCGGGGCTTGGTTGCAGAGATATCACCATCCAAAACAAGTCAAATGCAGTTGGGTGGAAAATCTTGCGAATAAATTTGAATTGAAATATCACTTTTTGTCTTCAGCTGTGGATAGGTATTGAACAGACCTTTCTTTTGATGTATCTATCGATGGGTTTGGGAAACATTGTTGAAAATGTAATTTTTTTCGGCAAGGGGTTAGCCTTGATTTTTTTCTAAAATGTTGAAAAAATTAAAGCCGTGAATTGTGCAACAAGTTGTACACCAGTAGAAAGGTCTATGAAATCCCTTTCGAGGACTGGAAGCCGCAGATTTTTGCGGGGCTTGGTTGCAGAGATATCACCATCCAAAACAAGTCAAATGCAGTTGGGTGGAAAATCATGCGAATAACATTGAATTGAAATATCTCAAGAACCAGATGTCACAGATACTTTTTATCTTCAGCTGTGGATAGGTATTGAACAGACCTTTCTTTTGATGTATCTATCGACTTTTTGTCTTCAGCTGTGGATAGGTATTGAACAGACCTTTCTTTTGATGTATCTATCGACGGGTTTGGGAAACATTGTTGAAAATGTAATTTTTTTCGGCAAGGGGTTAGCCTTGATTTTTTTCTAAAATGTTGAAAAAATTAAAGTCGTGAATTGTGCAACAAGTTGTACACCAGTGGAAAGGTCTGTGAAATCCCTTCCGAAGACTGGCAGCCGCAGATTTTTGCGGGGCTTGGTTGCAGAGATATCACCATCCAAAACAAGTCAAATGCAGTTGGGTGGAAAATCTTGCGAATAAATTTGAATTGAAATATCACTTTTTGTCTTCAGCTGTGGATAGGTATTGAACAGACCTTTCTTTTGATGTATCTATCGATGGGTTTGGGAAACATTGTTGAAAATGTAATTTTTTTCGGCAAGGGGTTAGCCTTGATTTTTTTCTAAAATGTTGAAAAAATTAAAGTCGTGAATTGTGCAACAAGTTGTACACCAGTAGAAAGGTCTATGAAATCCCTTTCGAGGACTGGAAGCCGCAGATTTTTGCGGGGCTTGGTTGCAGAGATATCACCATCCAAAACAAGTCAAATGCAGTTGGGTGGAAAATCATGCGAATAACTTTGAATTGAAATATCTCAAGAACCAGATGTCACAGATACTTTTTGTCTTCAGCTGTGGATAGGTATTGAACAGACCTTTCTTTTGATGTATCTATCGACGGGTTTGGGAAACATTGTTGAAAATGTAATTTTTTTCGGCAAGGGGTTAGCCTTGATTTTTTTCTAAAATGTTGAAAAAATTAAAGTCGTGAATTGTGCAACAAGTTTTACACCAGTGGACAGGTCTGTGAAATCCCTTTCGAGGACTGGCAGCCGCAGATTTTTGCGGGTCTTGGTTGCAGAGATATCACCATCCAAAACAAGTCAAATGCAGTTGGGTGGAAAATCATGCGAATAACTTTGAATTGAAATATCTCAAGAACCAGATGTCACAGATACTTTTTGTATTCAGCTGTGGATAGGTATTGAACAGACCTTTCTTTTGATGTATCTACCGATGGGTTTGGGAAACATTGTTGAAAATGTAATTTTTTTCGGCAAGGGGTTAGCCTTGATTTTTTTCTAAAATGTTGAAAAAATTAAAGTCGTGAATTGTGCAACAAGTTGTACACCAGTGGAAAGGTCTGTGAAATCCCTTTCGAGGACTGGCAGCCGCAGATTTTTGCGGGTCTTGGTTGCAGAGATATCACCATCCAAAGCAAGTCAAATGCAGTTGGGTGGAATATCATGCGAATAATTTTGAATTGAAATATCTCAAGAACCAGATGTCACAGATACTTTTTGTCTTCAGCTGTGGATAGGTATTGAACAGACCTTTCTTTTGATGTATCTATCGACGGGATTGGGAAACATTGTTGAAAATGTAATTTTTTTCGGCAAGGGGTTAGCCTTGATTTTTTTCTAAAATGTTGAAAAAATTAAAGTCGTGAATTGTGCAACAAGTTGTACACCAGTGGAAAGGTCTGTGAAATCCCTTCCGAAGACTGGCAGCCGCAGATTTTTGCGGGGCTTGGTTGCAGAGATATCACCATCCAAAACAAGTCAAATGCAGTTGGGTGGAAAATCTTGCGAATAAATTTGAATTGAAATATCACTTTTTGTCTTCAGCTGTGGATAGGTATTGAACAGACCTTTCTTTTGATGTATCTATCGACGGGATTGGGAAACATTGTTGAAAATGTAATTTTTTTCGGCAAGGGGTTAGCCTTGATTTTTTTCTAAAATGTTGAAAAAATTAAAGTCGTGAATTGTGCAACAAGTTGTACACCAGTGGAAAGGTCTGTGAAATCCCTTCCGAAGACTGGCAGCCGCAGATTTTTGCGGGGCTTGGTTGCAGAGATATCACCATCCAAAACAAGTCAAATGCAGTTGGGTGGAAAATTTTGCGAATAAATTTGAATTGAAATATCTCAAGAACCAGATGTCACAGATACTTTTTGTCTTCAGCTGTGGATAGGTATTGAACAGACCTTTCTTTTGATGTATCTATCGACGGGTTTGGGAAACATTGTTGAAAATTTAATTTTTTTCGGCAAGGGGGTAGCCTAGATTTTTTTCTAAAATGTGGAAAAAATTAAAGTCATGAATTGTGCAACAAGTTGTACACCAGTGGAAAGGTCTGTGAAATCCCTTTCGAGGACTGGCAGCCGCAGATTTTTGCGGGTATTGGTTGCAGAAATATCACCATCCAAAACAAGTCAAATGCAGTTGGGTGGAAAATCATGCGAATAATTTTGAATTGAAATATCTCAAGAACCAGATGTCACAGATACTTTTTGTCTTCAGCTGTGGATAGGTATTGAACAGACCTTTCTTTTGATGTATCTATCGATGGGTTTGGGAAACATTGTTGAAAATGTAATTTTTTTCGGCAAGGGGCCTTGATTTTTTTCTAAAATGTTGAAAAAATTAAAGTCGTGAATTGTGCAACAAGTTGTACACCAGTAGAAAGGCCTATGAAATCCCTTTCGAGGACTGGAAGCCGCAGATTTTTGCGAGGCTTGGTTGCAGAGATATCACCATCCAAAACAAGTCAAATGCAGTTGGGTGGAAAATCTTGCGAATAAATTTGAATTGAAATATATCAAGAACCAGATGTCACAGATACTTTTTGTCTTCAGCTGTGGATAGGTATTGAACAGACCTTTCTTTTGATGTATCTATCGACGAGTTTGGGAAACATTGTTGAAAATTTAATTTTTTTCGGCAAGGGGGTAGCCTAGATTTTTTTCTAAAATGTGGAAAAAATTAAAGTCGTGAATTGTGCAACAAGTTGTACACCAGTGGAAAGGTCTGTGAAATCCCTTTCGAGGACTGGCAGCCGCAGATTTTTGCGGGTCTTGGTTGCAGAGATATCACCATCCAAAACAAGTCAAATGCAGTTGGGTGGAAAATCATGCGAATAATTTTGAATTGAAATATCTCAAGAACCAGATGTCACAGATACTTTTTGTCTTCAGCTGTGGATAGGTATTGAACAGACCTTTCTTTTGATGTATCTATCGACGGGTTTGGGAAACGTTGTTGAAAATGTAATTTTTTTCGGCAAGGGGTTAGCCTTGATTTTTTTCTAAAATGTTGAAAAAATTAAAGTCGTGAATTGTGCAACAAGTTGTACACCAGTGAAAAGGTCTGTGAAATCCCTTTCGAGGACTGGCAGCCGCAGATTTTTGCGGGTCTTGGTTGTAGAGATATCACCATCCAAAACAAGTCAAATGCAGTTGGGTGGAAAATCATGCGAATAATTTTGAATAGAAATATCTCAAGAACCAGATGTCACAGATACTTTTTGTCTTCAGCTGTGGATAGGTATGGAACTGACCTTTCTTTTGATGTATCTATCGACGGGTTTGGGAAACATTGTTGAAAATGTAATTTTTTTCGGCAAGGGGTTAGCCTTGATTTTTTTCTAAAATGTTGAAAAAATTAAAGTCGTGAATTGTGCAACAAGTTTTACACCAGTGGAAAGGTCTGTGAAATCCCTTTCGAGGACTGGAAGCCGCAGATTTTTGCGGGTCTTGGTTGCAGAGATATCACCATCCAAAACAAGTCAAATGCAGTTGGGTGGAAAATCATGCGAATAATTTTGAATTGAAATATCTCAAGAACCAGATGTCACAGATACTTTTTGTCTCCAGCTGTGGATAGGTATTGAACAGACCTTTCTTTTGATGTATCTATCGACGGGTTTGGGAAACATTGTTGAAAATGTAATTTTTTTCGGCAAGGGGTTATCCTTGATTTTTTTCTAAAATGTTGAAAAAATTAAAGTCGTGAATTGTGCAACAAGTTGTACACCAGTAGAAAGGTCTATGAAATCCCTTTCGAGGACTGGAAGCCGCAGATTTTGGCGGGGCTTGGTTGCAGAGATATCACCATCCAAAACAAGTCAAATGCAGTTGGGTGGAAAATCTTGCGAATAAATTTGAATTGAAATATCTCAAGAACCAGATGTCACAGATACTTTTTGTCTTCAGCTGTGGATAGGTATGGAACTGACCTTTCTTTTGATGTATCTATCGACGGGTTTGGGAAACATTGTTGAAAATGTAATTTTTTTCGGCAAGGGGTTAGCCTTGATTTTTTTCTAAAATGTTGAAAAAATTAAAGTCGTGAATTGTGCAACAAGTTTTACACCAGTGGAAAGGTCTGTGAAATCCCTTTCGAGGACTGGAAGCCGCAGATTTTTGCGGGTCTTGGTTGCAGAGATATCACCATCCAAAACAAGTCAAATGCAGTTGGGTGGAAAATCATGCGAATAATTTTGAATTGAAATATCTCAAGAACCAGATGTCACAGATACTTTTTGTCTCCAGCTGTGGATAGGTATTGAACAGACCTTTCTTTTGATGTATCTGTCGACGGGTTTGGGAAACATTGTTGAAAATGTAATTTTTTTCGGCAAGGGGTTATCCTTGATTTTTTTCTAAAATGTTGAAAAAATTAAAGTCGTGAATTGTGCAACAAGTTGTACACCAGTAGAAAGGTTAATGAAATCCCTTTCGAGGACTGGAAGCCGCAGATTTTGGCGGGGCTTGGTTGCAGAGATATCACCATCCAAACCAAGTCAAATGCAGTTGGGTGGAAAATCTTGCGAATAAATTTGAATTGAAATATCTCAAGAACCAGATGTCACAGATACTTTTTGTCTTCAGCTGTGGATAGGTATTGAACAGACCTTTCTTTTGATGTATCTATCGATGGGTTTGGGAAACATTGTTGAAAATGTAATTTTTTTCGGCAAGGGGTTAGCCTTGATTTTTTTCTAAAATGTTGAAAAAATTAAAGTCGTGAATTGTGCAACAAGTTGCACACCAGTAGAAAGGTCTATGAAATCCCTTTCGAGGACTGGAAGCCGCAGATTTTTGCGGGGCTTGGTTGCAGAGATATCACTATCCAAAACAAGTCAAATGCAGTTGGGTGGAAAATCTTGCGAATAAATTTGAATTGAAATATCTCAAGAACCAGATGTCACAGATACGTTTTGTCTTCAGCTGTGGATAGGTATTGAACAGACCTTTCTTTTGATGTATCTATCGACGGGTTTGGAAAACATTGTTGAAAATGTAATTTTTTTCGGCAAGGGGTTAGCCTTGATTTTTTTCTAAAATGTTGAAAAAATTAAAGTCGTGAATTGTGCAACAAGTTGTACAATAGTGGAAAGGTCTGTGAAATCCCTTTCGAAGACTGGCAGCCGCAGATTTTGGCGGGGCTTGGTTGCAGAGATATCACCATCCAAAACAAGTCAAATGCAGTTGGGTGGAAAATCTTGCGAATAAATTTGAATTGAAATATCTCAAGAACCATATGTCACAGTCTTCAGCTCTGGATAGGTATTGAACAGACCTTTCTTTTGCTGTATCTATCAATGGGTTTGGGAAACATAGTTGAAAATGTAATTTTTTTCGGCAAGGGGTTAGCCTTGATTTTTTTCTAAAATGTTGAAAAAATTAAAGTCGTGAATTGTGCAACAAGTTGTACACCAGTGGAAAGGTCTGTGAAATCCCTTTCGAGGTCTGGCAGCCGCAGATTTTTGCGGGTCTTGGTTGCAGAGATATCACCATCCAAAACAAGTCAAATGCAGTTGGGTGGAAAATCATGCGAATAACTTTGAATTGAAATGTCTCAAGAACCAGATGTCACAGATACTTTTTGTCTCCAGCTGTGGATAGGTATTGAACAGACCTTTCTTTTGATGTATCTATCGATGGGTTTGGGAAACATTGTTGAAAATGTAATTTTTTTCGGCAAGGGGTTAGCCTTGATTTTTTTCTAAAATGTTGAAAAAATTAAAGTCGTGAATTGTGCAACAAGTTGTACACCAGTGGAAAGGTCTGTGAAATCCCTTTCGAGGTCTGGCAGCCGCAGATTTTTGCGGGTCTTGGTTGCAGAGATATCACCATCCAAAACAAGTCAAATGCAGTTGGGTGGAAAATCATGCGAATAATTTTGAATTGAAATATCTCAAGAACCAGATGTCACAGATACTTTTTGTCTTCAGCTGTGGATAGGTATTGAACAGACCTTTCTTTTGATGTATCTATCGACGGGTTTGGGAAACATTGTTGAAAATGTAATTTTTTTCGGCAAGGGGTTAGCCTTGATTTTTTTCTAAAATGTTGAAAAAATTAAAGTCGTGAATTGTGCAACAAGTTGTACACCAGTCGAAAGGTCTGTGAAATCCCTTTCGAGGTCTGGCAGCCGCAGATTTTTGCGGGTCTTGGTTGCAGAGATATCACCATCCAAAACAAGTCAAATGCAGTTGGGTGGAAAATCATGCGAATAACTTTGAGTTGAAATATCTCAAGAACCAGATGTCACAGATACTTTTTGTCTCCAGCTGTGGATAGGTATTGAACAGACCTTTCTTTTGATGTATCTATCGACGGGTTTGGGAAACATTGTTGAAAATTTAATTTTTTTCGGCAAGGGGGTAGCCTAGATTTTTTTCTAAAATGTTGAAAAAATTAAAGTCGTGAATTGTGCAACAAGTTGTACACCAGTGGAAAGGTCTGTGAAATCCCTTTCGAGGACTGGCAGCCGCAGATTTTTGCGGGTCTTGGTTGCAGAGATATCACCATCCAAAACAAGTCAAATGCAGTTGGGTGGAAAATCATGCGAATAATTTTGAATTGAAATATCTCAAGAACCAGATGTCACAGATACTTTTTGTCTTCAGCTGTGGATAAATATTGAACAGACCTTTCTTTTGATGTATCTATCGACGGGTTTGGGAAACATTGTTGAAAATGTAATTTTTTTCGGCAAGGGGGTAGCCTAGATTTTTTTCTAAAATGTTGAAAAAAATTAAAGTCGTGAATTGTGCAACAAGTTGTACACCAGTGGAAAGGTCTGTGAAATCCCTTTCAAGGACTGGCAGCCGCAGATTTTTGCGGGTCTTGGTTGCAGAGATATCACCATCCAAAACAAGTCAAATGCAGTTGGGTGGAAAATCATGCGAATAACTTTGGATTGAAATATCTCAAGAACCAGATGTCACAGATACTTTTTGTCTCCAGCTGTGGATAGGTATTGAATAGACCCTTCTTTTGATGTATCTATCGATGGGTTTGGGAAACATTGTTGAAAATGTAATTTTTTTCGGCAAGGGGTTAGCCTTGATTTTTTTCTAAAATGTTGAAAAAATTAAAGTCGTGAATTGTGCAACAAGTTGTACACCAGTGGAAAGGTCTGTGAAATCCCTTTCGAGGACTGGCAGCCGCAGATTTTTGCGGGTCTTGGTTGCAGAGATATCACCATCCAAAACAAGGTGGAAAATCATGCGAATAATTTTGAATTGAAATATCTCAAGAACCAGATGTCACAGATACTTTTTGTCTTCAGCTGTGGATAGGTATTGAACAGACCTTTCTTTTGATGTATCTATCGATGGGTTTGGGAAACATTGTTGAAAATGTAATTTTTTTCGGCAAGTGATTTTTCTAAAATGTTGAAAAAATTAAAGTCGTGAATTGTGCAACAAGTTGTACACCAGTAGTAAGGTCTATGAAATCCCTTTAGAGGACTGGAAGCCGCAGATTTTTGCGGGGCTTAGTTGCAGAGATATCATCATCCAAAACAAGTCAAATGCAGTTGGGTGGAAAATCTTGCGAATAAATTTGAATTGAAATATCTCAAGAACCAGATGTCACAGATACTTTTTGTCTTCAGCTGTGGATAGGTATTGAACAGACCTTTCTTTTGATGTATCTATCGATGGGTTTGGGAAACATGGTTGAGAATGTAATTTTTTTCGGCAAGGGGTTAGCCTTGATTTTTTTCTAAAATGTTGAAAAAATTAAAGTCGTGAATTGTGCAACAAGTTGTACACCAGTAGAAAGGTCTATGACATCCCTTTCGAGGACTGGAAGCCGCAGATTTTTGTGGGGCTTGGTTGCAGAGATATCACCATCCAAAACAAGTCAAATGCAGTTGGGTGGAAAATCATGCGAATAACTTTGAATTGAAATATCTCAAGAACCAGATGTCACAGATACTTTTTGTCTCCAGCTGTGGATAGGTATTGAACAGACCTTTCTTTTGATGTATCTATCGATGGGTTTGGGAAACATTGTTGAAAATGTAATTTTTTTCGGCAAGGGGTTAGCCTTGATTTTTTTCTAAAATGTTGAAAAAATTAAAGTCGTGAATTGTGCAACAAGTTGTACACCAGTGGAAAGGTCTGTGAAATCCCTTTCGAGGACTGGCAGCCGCAGATTTTTGCGGGTCTTGGTTGCAGAGATATCACCATCCAAAACAAGTCAAATGCAGTTGGGTGGAAAATCATGCGAATAATTTTGAATTGAAATATCTCAAGAACCAGATGTCACAGATACTTTTTGTCTTCAGCTGTGGATAGGTATTGAACAGACCTTTCTTTTGATGTATCTATCGACGGGTTTGGGAAACATTGTTGAAAATTTAATTTTTTTCGGCAAAGGGGTAGCCTAGATTTTTTTCTAAAATGTTGAAAAAATTAAAGTCGTGAATTGTGCAACAAGTTGTACACCAGTGGAAAGGTCTGTGAAATCCCTTTCGAGGACTGGCAGCCGCAGATTTTTGCGGGTCTTGGTTGCAGACATATCACCATCCAAAACAAGTCAAATGCAGTTGGGTGGAAAATCATGCGAATAATTTTGAATTGAAATATCTCAAGAACCAGATGTCACAGATACTTTTCGTCTTCAGCTGTGGATAGGTATTGAACAGACCTTTCTTTTGATGTATCTATCGACGGGTTTGGGAAACATTGTTGAAAATGTAATTTTTTTCGGTAAGGGGTTAGCCTTGATTTTTTTCTAAAATGTTGAAGAAATTAAAGTCGTGAATTGTGCAACAAGTTGTACACCAGTGGAAAGGTCTGTGAAATCCCTTTCGAGGACTGGCAGCCGCAGATTTTTGCGGGTCTTGGATGCAGAGATATCACCATCCAAAACAAGTCAAATGCAGTTGGGTGGAAAATCATGCGAATAACTTTGAATTGAAATATCTCAAGAACCAGATGTCACAGATACTTTTTGTCTTCAGCTGTGGATAGGTATTGAACAGACCTTTCTTTTGATGTATCTATCGATGGGTTTGGGAAACATTGTTGAGAATGTAATTTTTTTCGGCAAGGGGTTAGCCTTGATTTTTTTCTAAAATGTTGAAAAAATTAAAGTCGTGAATTGTGCAACAAGTTGTACACCAGTAGAAAGGTCTATGAAATCCCTTTCGAGGACTGGCAGCCGCAGATTTTTGCGGGTCTTGGTTGCAGAGATATCACCATCCAAAACAAGTCAAATGCAGTTGGGTGGAAAATCATGCGAATAATTTTGAATTGAAATATCTCAAGAACCAGATGTCACAGATACTTTTCGTCTTCAGCTGTGGATAGGTATTGAACAGACCTTTCTTTTGATGTATCTATCGACGGGTTTGGGAAACATTGTTGAAAATTTAATTTTTTTCGGCAAGGGGGTAGCCTAGATTTTTTTCTAAAATGTTGAAAAAATTAAAGTCGTGAATTGTGCAACAAGTTGTACACCAGTGGAAAGGTCTGTGAAATCCCCTTCGAGGACTGGCAGCCGCAGATTTTTGCGGGTCTTGGTTGCAGAGATATCACCATCCAAAACAAGTCAAATGCAGTTGGGTGGAAAATCATGCGAATAATTTTGAATTGAAATATCTCAAGAACCAGATGTCACAGATACTTTTTGTCTTCAGCTGTGGATAGGTATTGAACAGACCTTTCTTTTGATGTTTCTATCGACGGGTTTGGGAAACATTGTTGAAAATTTAATTTTTTTCGGCAAGGGGGTAGCCTAGATTTTTTTCTAAAATGTTGAAAAAATTAAAGTCGTGAATTGTGCAACAAGTTGTACACCAGTGGAAAGGTCTGTGAAATCCCTTTCGAGGACTGGCAGCCGCAGATTTTTGCGGGTCTTGGTTGCAGACATATCACCATCCAAAACAAGTCAAATGCAGTTGGGTGGAAAATCATGCGAATAATTTTGAATTGAAATATCTCAAGAACCAGATGTCACAGATACTTTTCGTCTTCAGCTGTGGATAGGTATTGAACAGACCTTTCTTTTGATGTATCTATCGACGGGTTTGGGAAACATTGTTGAAAATGTAATTTTTTTCGGTAAGGGGTTAGCCTTGATTTTTTTCTAAAATGTTGAAGAAATTAAAGTCGTGAATTGTACACCAGTGGAAAGGTCTGTGAAATCCCTTTCGAGGACTGGCAGCCGCAGATTTTTGCGGGTCTTGGATGCAGAGATATCACCATCCAAAACAAGTCAAATGCAGTTGGGTGGAAAATCATGCGAATAACTTTGAATTGAAATATCTCAAGAACCAGATGTCACAGATACTTTTTGTCTTCAGCTGTGGATAGGTATTGAACAGACCTTTCTTTTGATGTATCTATCGATGGGTTTGGGAAACATTGTTGAGAATGTAATTTTTTTCGGCAAGGGGTTAGCCTTGATTTTTTTCTAAAATGTTGAAAAAATTAAAGTCGTGAATTGTGCAACAAGTTGTACACCAGTAGAAAGGTCTATGAAATCCCTTTCGAGGACTGGCAGCCGCAGATTTTTGCGGGTCTTGGTTGCAGAGATATCACCATCCAAAACAAGTCAAATGCAGTTGGGTGGAAAATCATGCGAATAATTTTGAATTGAAATATCTCAAGAACCAGATGTCACAGATACTTTTCGTCTTCAGCTGTGGATAGGTATTGAACAGACCTTTCTTTTGATGTATCTATCGACGGGTTTGGGAAACATTGTTGAAAATTTAATTTTTTTCGGCAAGGGGGTAGCCTAGATTTTTTTCTAAAATGTTGAAAAAATTAAAGTCGTGAATTGTGCAACAAGTTGTACACCAGTGGAAAGGTCTGTGAAATCCCCTTCGAGGACTGGCAGCCGCAGATTTTTGCGGGTCTTGGTTGCAGAGATATCACCATCCAAAACAAGTCAAATGCAGTTGGGTGGAAAATCATGCGAATAATTTTGAATTGAAATATCTCAAGAACCAGATGTCACAGATACTTTTTGTCTTCAGCTGTGGATGGGTATTGAACAGACCTTTCTTTTGATGTATCTATCGATGGGTTTGGGAAACATTGTTGAAAATGTAACTTTTTTCGGCAAGGGGTTAGCCTTGATTTTTTTCTAAAATGTTGAAAAAATTAAAGTCGTGAATTGTGCAACAAGTTGTACACCAGTGGAAAGGTCTGTGAAATCCCTTTCGAGGACTGGCAGCCGCAGATTTTTGCGGGTCTTGGTTGCAGAGATATCACCATCCAAAACAAGTCAAATGCAGTTGGGTGGAAAATCATGCAAATAACTTTGAATTGAAATATCTCAAGAACCAGATGTCACAGTTACTTTTTGTCTTCAGCTGTGGATAGGTATTGAACAGACCTTTCTTTTGCTGTATCTATCGATGGGTTTGGGAAACTTTGTTGAAAATGTAATTTTTTCGGCAAGGGGTTAGCCTTGATTTTTTTCTAAAATGTTGAAAAAATTAAAGTCGTGATGTGTGCAACAAGTTGTACACCAGTGGAAAGGTCTGTGAAATCCCTTTCGAGGACTGGCAGCTGCAGATTTTTGCGGGGCTTGGTTGCAGAGATATCACCATCCAAAACAAGTCAAATGCAGTTGGGTGGAAAATCATGCGAATAACTTTGAATTGAAATATCTCAAGAACCAGATGCCACAGATACTTTTTGTCTTCAGCTGTGGATAGGATTTGAACAGACCTTTCTTTTGATGTATCTATCGAAGGGTTTGGGAAACATTGTTGAAAATTTAATTTTTTTCGGCAAGGGGGTAGCCTAGATTTTTTTCTAAAATGTTGAAAAAATTAAAGTCGTGAATTGTGCAACAAGTTGTACACCAGTGGAAAGGTCTGTGAAATCCCTTTCGAGGACTGGCAGCCGCAGATTTTTGCGGGTCTTGGTTGCAGAGATATCACCATCCAAAACAAGTCAAATGCAGTTGGGTGGAAAATCATGCGAATAATTTTGAATTGAAATATCTCAAGAACCAGATGTCACAGTACTTTTTGTCTTCAGCTGTGGATAGGTATTGAACAGACCTTTCTTTTGATGTATCTATCGATGGGTTTGGGAAACATTGTTGAAAATGTAATTTTTTTCGGCAAGGGGTTAGCCTTGATTTTTTTCTAAAATGTTGAAAAAATTAAAGTCGTGAATTGTGCAACAAGTTGTACCCCAGTGGAAAGGTCTGTGAAATCCCTTTCGAGGACTGGCAGCCGCAGATTTTTGCGGGGCTTGGTTGCAGAGATATCACCATCCAAAACAAGTCAAATGCAGTTGGGTGGAAAATCATGCGAATAAATTTGAATAGAAATATCTCAAGAACCAGATGCCACAGATACTTTTTGTCTTCAGCTGTGGATATGTATTAAACAAACCTTTCTTTTGATGTATCTATCGATGGGTTTGGGGTTAGCCTTGATTTTTTTCTAAAATGTTGAAAAAAGTAAAGTCGTGAATTGTACAACAATTTCTACACCAGTGGAAAGGTCTGTGAAATCCCTTTCGAGGACTGGAAGCCGCAGATTTTTGCGGGGCTTGGTTGCAGAGATATCACCATCCAAAACAAGTCAAATGCAGTTGGGTGGAAAATCATGCAAATAACTTTGAATTGAAATATCTCAAGAACCAGATGTCACCGATACTTTTTGTCTTCAGCTGTGGATAGGTATTGAACAGACCTTTCTTTTGCTGTATCTATCGATGGGTTTGGGAAACATTGTTAAAAATGTAATTTTGTCGGCAAGGGGTTAGCCTTGATTTTTTTCTAAAATGTTGAAAAAATTAAAGTCGTGAATTGTGCAGCAAGTTGTACACCAGTGGAAAGGTCTGTGAAATCCCTTTCGAGGACTGGCAGCTGCAGATTTTTGCGGGGCTTGGTTGCAGAGATATCACCATCCAAAACAAGTCAAATACAGTTGGGTGGAAAATCATGCGAATAATTTTGAATTGAAATATCTCAAGAACCAGATGCCACAGATACTTTTTGTCTTCAGCTGTGGATAGGTATTGAACAGACCTTTCTTTTGATGTATCTATCGATGGGTTTGGGAAACATTGTTGAAAATGTAATTTTTTTCGGCAAGGGGTTAGCCTTGATTTTTTTCTAAAATGTTGAAAAAAGTAAAGTCGTGAATTGTACATCAATTTCTACACCAGTGGAAAGGTCTGTGAAATCCCTTTCGAGAACTGGTAGCCGCAGATTTTTGCAGGGTTTGGTTGCGGAGATATCACCATCCAAAACAAGTCAAATGCAGTTGGGTGGAAAATCGTGCGAATAAATTTGAATTGAAATATCTCAAGAACCAGATGTCACAGATACTTTTTGTCTTCAGCTGTGGATAGGTATTGAACAGAGCTTTTTTTTGATATATCTATCGACGGGTTTGGGAAACATTGTTGAAAATGTAATTTTTTTCGGCAAGGGGTTAGCCTTGATTTTTTTCTAAAATGTTGAAAAAATTAAAGTCGTGAATTGTGCAACAAGTTGTACACCAGTAGATAGGTCTATGAAATCCCTTTCGAGAACTGGTAGCCGCAGATTTTTGCAGGGTTTGGTTGCGGAGATATCACCATCCAAAACAAGTCAAATGCAGTTGGGTGGAAAATCGTGCGAATAAATTTGAATTGAAATATCTCAAGAACCAGATGTCACAGATACTTTTTGTCTTCAGCTGTGGATAGGTATTGAACAGAGCTTTTTTTGATGTATCTATCGACGGGTTTGGGAAACATTGTTGAAAATGTAATTTTTTTCGGCAAGGGGTTAGCCTTGATTTTTTTCTAAAATGTTGAAAAAATTAAAGTCGTGAATTGTGCAACAAGTTGTACACCAGTAGATAGGTCTATGAAATCCCTTTCGAGAACTGGTAGCCGCAGATTTTTGCAGGGTTTGGTTGCGGAGATATCACCATCCAAAACAAGTCAAATGCAGTTGGGTGGAAAATCGTGCGAATAAATTTGAATTGAAATATCTCAAGAACCAGATGTCACAGATACTTTTTGTCTTCAGCTGTGGATAGGTATTGAACAGAGCTTTTTTTGATGTATCTATCGACGGGTTTGGGAAACATTGTTGAAAATGTAATTTTTTTCGGCAAGGGGTTAGCCTTGATTTTTTTCTAAAATGTTGAAAAAATTAAAGTCGTGAATTGTGCAACAAGTTGTACACCAGTAGATAGGTCTATGAAATCCCTTTCGAGGACTGGAAGCCGCAGATTTTTGCGGGGCTTGGTTGCAGAGATATCACCATCCAAAACAAGTCAAATGCAGTTGGGTGGAAAATCATGCGAATAATTTTGAATTGAAATATCTCAAGAACCAGATGTCACAGATACTTTTTGTCTTCAGCTGTGGATAGGTATTGAACAGACCTTTCTTTTGATGTATCTATCGATGGGTTTGGGAAACATTGTTGAAAATGTAATTTTTTTCGGCAAGGGGTTAGCCTTGATTTTTTTCTAAAATGTTGAAAAAATTAAAGTCGTGAATTGTGCAACAAGTTGTACACCAGTGGAAAGGTCTGTGAAATCCCTTTCGAGGACTGGCAGCCGCAGATTTTTGCGGGGCTTGGTTGCAGAGATATCACCATCCAAAACAAGTCAAATGCAGTTGGGTGGAAAATCATGCGAATAAATTTGAATAGAAATATCTCAAGAACCAGATGCCACAGATACTTTTTGTCTTCAGCTGTGGATATGTATTAAACAAACCTTTCTTTTGATGTATCTATCGATGGGTTTGGGGTTAGCCTTGATTTTTTTCTAAAATGTTGAAAAAAGTAAAGTCGTGAATTGTACAACAATTTCTACACCAGTGGAAAGGTCTGTGAAATCCCTTTCGAGGACTGGAAGCCGCAGATTTTTGCGGGGCTTGGTTGCAGAGATATCACCATCCAAAACAAGTCAAATGCAGTTGGGTGGAAAATCATGCAAATAACTTTGAATTGAAATATCTCAAGAACCAGATGTCACCGATACTTTTTGTCTTCAGCTGTGGATAGGTATTGAACAGACCTTTCTTTTGCTGTATCTATCGATGGGTTTGGGAAACATTGTTAAAAATGTAATTTTGTCGGCAAGGGGTTAGCCTTGATTTTTTTCTAAAATGTTGAAAAAATTAAAGTCGTGAATTGTGCAGCAAGTTGTACACCAGTGGAAAGGTCTGTGAAATCCCTTTCGAGGACTGGCAGCTGCAGATTTTTGCGGGGCTTGGTTGCAGAGATATCACCATCCAAAACAAGTCAAATACAGTTGGGTGGAAAATCATGCGAATAATTTTGAATTGAAATATCTCAAGAACCAGATGCCACAGATACTTTTTGTCTTCAGCTGTGGATAGGTATTGAACAGACCTTTCTTTTGATGTATCTATCGATGGGTTTGGGAAACATTGTTGAAAATGTAATTTTTTTCGGCAAGGGGTTAGCCTTGATTTTTTTCTAAAATGTTGAAAAAAGTAAAGTCGTGAATTGTACAACAATTTCTACACCAGTGGAAAGGTGTGTGAAATCCCTTTCGAGAACTGGTAGCCGCAGATTTTTGCAGGGTTTGGTTGCGGAGATATCACCATCCAAAACAAGTCAAATGCAGTTGGGTGGAAAATCGTGCGAATAAATTTGAATTGAAATATCTCAAGAACCAGATGTCACAGATACTTTTTGTCTTCAGCTGTGGATAGGTATTGAACAGAGCTTTTTTTTGATATATCTATCGACGGGTTTGGGAAACATTGTTGAAAATGTAATTTTTTTCGGCAAGGGGTTAGCCTTGATTTTTTTCTAAAATGTTGAAAAAATTAAAGTCGTGAATTGTGCAACAAGTTGTACACCAGTAGATAGGTCTATGAAATCCCTTTCGAGAACTGGTAGCCGCAGATTTTTGCAGGGTTTGGTTGCGGAGATATCACCATCCAAAACAAGTCAAATGCAGTTGGGTGGAAAATCGTGCGAATAAATTTGAATTGAAATATCTCAAGAACCAGATGTCACAGATACTTTTTGTCTTCAGCTGTGGATAGGTATTGAACAGAGCTTTTTTTGATGTATCTATCGACGGGTTTGGGAAACATTGTTGAAAATGTAATTTTTTTCGGCAAGGGGTTAGCCTTGATTTTTTTCTAAAATGTTGAAAAAATTAAAGTCGTGAATTGTGCAACAAGTTGTACACCAGTAGATAGGTCTATGAAATCCCTTTCGAGGACTGGAAGCCGCAGATTTTTGCGGGGCTTGGTTGCAGAGATATCACCATCCAAAACAAGTCAAATGCAGTTGGGTGGAAAATCATGCGAATAATTTTGAATTGAAATATCTCAAGAACCAGATGTCACAGATACTTTTTGTCTTCAGCTGTGGATAGGTATTGAACAGACCTTTCTTTTGATGTATCTATCGATGGGTTTGGGAAACATTGTTGAAAATGTAATTTTTTTCGGCAAGGGGTTAGCCTTGATTTTTTTCTAAAATGTTGAAAAAATTAAAGTCGTGAATTGTGCAACAAGTTGTACACCAGTAGATAGGTCTATGAAATCCCTTTCGAGGACTGGAAGCCGCAGATTTTTGCGGGGCTTGGTTGCAGAGATATCACCATCCAAAACAAGTCAAATGCAGTTGGGTGGAAAATCGTGCGAATAAATTTGAATTGAAATATCTCAAGAACCAGATGTCACAGATACTTTTTGTCTTCAGCTGTGGATAGGTATTGAACAGAGCTTTTTTTGATGTATCTATCGACGGGTTTGGGAAACATAGTTGAAAATGTAATTTTTTTCGGCAAGGGGTTAGCCTTGATTTTTTTCTAAAATGTTGAAAAAATTAAAGTCGTGAATTGTGCAACAAGTTGTACACCAGTAGATAGGTCTATGAAATCCCTTTCGAGGACTGGAAGCCGCAGATTTTTGCGGGGCTTGGTTGCAGAGATATCACCATCCAAAACAAGTCAAATGCAGTTGGGTGGAAAATCATGCGAATAATTTTGAATTGAAATATCTCAAGAACCAGATGTCACAGATACTTTTTGTCTTCAGCTGTGGATAGGTATTGAACAGACCTTTCTTTTGATGTATCTATCGATGGGTTGGGGAAACATTGTTGAAAATGTAATTTTTTTCGGCAAGGGGTTAGCCTTGATTTTTTTCTAAAATGTTGAAAAAATTAAAGTCGTGAATTGTGCAACAAGTTGTACACCAGTAGATAGGTCTATGAAATCCCTTTCGAGGACTGGAAGCCGCAGATTTTTGCGGGGCTTGGTTGCAGAGATATCACCATCCAAAACAAGTCAAATGCAGTTGGGTGGAAAATCATGCGAATAACTTTGAATTGAAATATCTCAAGAACCAGATGTCACAGATACTTTTTGTCTTCAGCCGTGGATAGGTATTGAACAGACCTTTTTTTTGATGTATCTATCGATGGGTTTGGGAAACATTGTTGAAAATGTAATTTTTTTCGGCAAGGGGTTAGCCTTGATTTTTTTCTAAAATGTTGAAAAAATTAAAGTCGTGAATTGTGCAACAAGTTGTACACCAGTAGATAGGTCTGTGAAATCCCTTTCGAGGACTGGCAGCCGCAGATTTTTGCGGGGCTTGGTTGCAGAGATATCACCATCCAAAACAAGTCAAATGCAGTTGGGTGGAAAATCATGCAAATAACTTTGAATTGAAATATCTCAAGAACCAGATGTCACAGATACTTTTTGTCTTCATCTGTGGATAGGTACTGAAAAGACCTTTCTTTTGATGTATCTATCGATGGGTTTGGGAAACATTGTTGAAAATGTAATTTTTTTCGGCAAGAGGTTAGCCTTGATTTTTTTCTAAAATGTTGAAAAAATTAAAGTCGTGAATTGTGCAACAATTTGTACACCAGTAGATAGGTCTATGAAATCCCTTTCGAGGACTGGAAGCCGCAGATTTTTGCGGGGCTTGGTTGCAGAGATATCACCATCCAAAACAAGTCAAATGCAGTTGGGTGGAAAATCATGCGAAAAAATTTGAATTGAAATATCTCAAGAACCAGATGCCACAGATACTTTTTTCTTCAGCTGTGGATAGGTATTGAACAGACCTTTCTTTTGATGTATCTATCGATGGGTTGGGAAACATTGTTGAAAATGTAATTTTTTCGGCAAGGGGTTAGCCTTGATTTTTTTCTAAAATGTTGAAAAAATTAAAGTCGTGAATTGTGCAACAAGTTGTACACCAGTGGAAAGGTCTGTGAAATCCCTTTCGAGGACTGGCAGCTGCAGATTTTTCCGGGGCTTGGTTGCAGAGATATCACCATCCAAAACAAGTCAAATGCAGTTGGGTGGAAAATCATGCGAATAACTTTGAATTGAAATATCTCAAGAACCAGATGTCACAGATACTTTTTGTCTTCAGCTGTGGATAGGTATTAAACAAACCTTTCTTTTGATGTATCTATCGATGGGTTTGGGGTTAGCCTTGATTTTTTTCTAAAATGTTGAAAAAAGTAAAGTCGTGAATTGTACAACAATTTCTACACCAGTGGAAAGGTCTGTGAAATCAATTTCGAGAACTGGTAGCCGCAGATTTTTGCGGGGTTTGGTTGCGGAGATATCACTATCCAAAACAAGTCAAATGCAGTTGGGTGGAAAATCGTGCGAATAAATTTGAATTGAAATATCTCAAGAACCATATGTCACAGATACTTTTTGTCTTCAGCTGTGGATAGGTATTGAACAGACCTTTCTTTTGATGTATCTATCGATGGGTTTGGGAAACATTGTTGAAAATGTAATTTTTTTCGGCAAGGGGTTAGCCTTGATTTTTTCTAAAATGTTGAAAAAAGTAAAGTCGTGAATTGTACAACAATTTCTACACCAGCGGAAAGGTCTGTGAAATCCCTTTCGAGTACTGGTAGCCGCAGATTTTTGCGGGGTTTGGTTGCAGAGATATCACCATCCAAAACAAGTCAAATGCAGTTGGGTGGAAAATCGTGCGAATAAATTTGAATTGAAATATCTCAAGAACCAGATGTCACAGATACTTTTTGTCTTCAGCTGTGGATAGGTATTGAACAGACCTTTCTTTTGATGTATCTATCGACGGGTTTGGGAAACAATTTTTGAAAATGTAATTTTTTTCGGCAAGGGGTTAGCCTTGATTTTTTTCTAAAATGTTGAAAAAAGTAAAGTCGTGAATTGTACAACAATTTCTACACCAGTGGAAAGGTGTGTGAAATCCCTTTCGAGAACTGGTAGCCGCAGATTTTTGCAGGGTTTGGTTGCGGAGATATCACCATCCAAAACAAGTCAAATGCAGTTGGGTGGAAAATCGTGCGAATAAATTTGAATTGAAATATCTCAAGAACCAGATGTCACAGATACTTTTTGTCTTCAGCTGTGGATAGGTATTGAACAGAGCTTTTTTTTGATATATCTATCGACGGGTTTGGGAAACATTGTTGAAAATGTAATTTTTTTCGGCAAGGGGTTAGCCTTGATTTTTTTCTAAAATGTTGAAAAAATTAAAGTCGTGAATTGTGCAACAAGTTGTACACCAGTAGATAGGTCTATGAAATCCCTTTCGAGAACTGGTAGCCGCAGATTTTTGCAGGGTTTGGTTGCGGAGATATCACCATCCAAAACAAGTCAAATGCAGTTGGGTGGAAAATCGTGCGAATAAATTTGAATTGAAATATCTCAAGAACCAGATGTCACAGATACTTTTTGTCTTCAGCTGTGGATAGGTATTGAACAGAGCTTTTTTTGATGTATCTATCGACGGGTTTGGGAAACATTGTTGAAAATGTAATTTTTTTCGGCAAGGGGTTAGCCTTGATTTTTTTCTAAAATGTTGAAAAAATTAAAGTCGTGAATTGTGCAACAAGTTGTACACCAGTAGATAGGTCTATGAAATCCCTTTCGAGGACTGGAAGCCGCAGATTTTTGCGGGGCTTGGTTGCAGAGATATCACCATCCAAAACAAGTCAAATGCAGTTGGGTGGAAAATCATGCGAATAATTTTGAATTGAAATATCTCAAGAACCAGATGTCACAGATACTTTTTGTCTTCAGCTGTGGATAGGTATTGAACAGACCTTTCTTTTGATGTATCTATCGATGGGTTTGGGAAACATTGTTGAAAATGTAATTTTTTTCGGCAAGGGGTTAGCCTTGATTTTTTTCTAAAATGTTGAAAAAATTAAAGTCGTGAATTGTGCAACAAGTTGTACACCAGTAGATAGGTCTATGAAATCCCTTTCGAGGACTGGAAGCCGCAGATTTTTGCGGGGCTTGGTTGCAGAGATATCACCATCCAAAACAAGTCAAATGCAGTTGGGTGGAAAATCGTGCGAATAAATTTGAATTGAAATATCTCAAGAACCAGATGTCACAGATACTTTTTGTCTTCAGCTGTGGATAGGTATTGAACAGAGCTTTTTTTGATGTATCTATCGACGGGTTTGGGAAACATAGTTGAAAATGTAATTTTTTTCGGCAAGGGGTTAGCCTTGATTTTTTTCTAAAATGTTGAAAAAATTAAAGTCGTGAATTGTGCAACAATTTGTACACCAGTAGATAGGTCTATGAAATCCCTTTCGAGGACTGGAAGCCGCAGATTTTTGCGGGGCTTGGTTGCAGAGATATCACCATCCAAAACAAGTCAAATGCAGTTGGGTGGAAAATCATGCGAAAAAATTTGAATTGAAATATCTCAAGAACCAGATGCCACAGATACTTTTTTCTTCAGCTGTGGATAGGTACTGAAAAGACCTTTCTTTTGATGTATCTATCGATGGGTTTGGGAAACATTGTTGAAAATGTAATTTTTTTCGGCAAGAGGTTAGCCTTGATTTTTTTCTAAAATGTTGAAAAAATTAAAGTCGTGAATTGTGCAACAATTTGTACACCAGTAGATAGGTCTATGAAATCCCTTTCGAGGACTGGAAGCCGCAGATTTTTGCGGGGCTTGGTTGCAGAGATATCACCATCCAAAACAAGTCAAATGCAGTTGGGTGGAAAATCATGCGAAAAAATTTGAATTGAAATATCTCAAGAACCAGATGCCACAGATACTTTTTTCTTCAGCTGTGGATAGGTATTGAACAGACCTTTCTTTTGATGTATCTATCGATGGGTTGGGAAACATTGTTGAAAATGTAATTTTTTCGGCAAGGGGTTAGCCTTGATTTTTTTCTAAAATGTTGAAAAAATTAAAGTCGTGAATTGTGCAACAAGTTGTACACCAGTGGAAAGGTCTGTGAAATCCCTTTCGAGGACTGGCAGCTGCAGATTTTTCCGGGGCTTGGTTGCAGAGATATCACCATCCAAAACAAGTCAAATGCAGTTGGGTGGAAAATCATGCGAATAACTTTGAATTGAAATATCTCAAGAACCAGATGTCACAGATACTTTTTGTCTTCAGCTGTGGATAGGTATTAAACAAACCTTTCTTTTGATGTATCTATCGATGGGTTTGGGGTTAGCCTTGATTTTTTTCTAAAATGTTGAAAAAAGTAAAGTCGTGAATTGTACAACAATTTCTACACCAGTGGAAAGGTCTGTGAAATCAATTTCGAGAACTGGTAGCCGCAGATTTTTGCGGGGTTTGGTTGCGGAGATATCACTATCCAAAACAAGTCAAATGCAGTTGGGTGGAAAATCGTGCGAATAAATTTGAATTGAAATATCTCAAGAACCATATGTCACAGATACTTTTTGTCTTCAGCTGTGGATAGGTATTGAACAGACCTTTCTTTTGATGTATCTATCGATGGGTTTGGGAAACATTGTTGAAAATGTAATTTTTTTCGGCAAGGGGTTAGCCTTGATTTTTTCTAAAATGTTGAAAAAAGTAAAGTCGTGAATTGTACAACAATTTCTACACCAGCGGAAAGGTCTGTGAAATCCCTTTCGAGTACTGGTAGCCGCAGATTTTTGCGGGGTTTGGTTGCAGAGATATCACCATCCAAAACAAGTCAAATGCAGTTGGGTGGAAAATCGTGCGAATAAATTTGAATTGAAATATCTCAAGAACCAGATGTCACAGATACTTTTTGTCTTCAGCTGTGGATAGGTATTGAACAGACCTTTCTTTTGATGTATCTATCGACGGGTTTGGGAAACAATTTTTGAAAATGTAATTTTTTTCGGCAAGGGGTTAGCCTTGATTTTTTTCTAAAATGTTGAAAAAAGTAAAGTCGTGAATTGTACAACAATTTCTACACCAGTGGAAAGGTGTGTGAAATCCCTTTCGAGAACTGGTAGCCGCAGATTTTTGCAGGGTTTGGTTGCGGAGATATCACCATCCAAAACAAGTCAAATGCAGTTGGGTGGAAAATCGTGCGAATAAATTTGAATTGAAATATCTCAAGAACCAGATGTCACAGATACTTTTTGTCTTCAGCTGTGGATAGGTATTGAACAGAGCTTTTTTTTGATATATCTATCGACGGGTTTGGGAAACATTGTTGAAAATGTAATTTTTTTCGGCAAGGGGTTAGCCTTGATTTTTTTCTAAAATGTTGAAAAAATTAAAGTCGTGAATTGTGCAACAAGTTGTACACCAGTAGATAGGTCTATGAAATCCCTTTCGAGAACTGGTAGCCGCAGATTTTTGCAGGGTTTGGTTGCGGAGATATCACCATCCAAAACAAGTCAAATGCAGTTGGGTGGAAAATCGTGCGAATAAATTTGAATTGAAATATCTCAAGAACCAGATGTCACAGATACTTTTTGTCTTCAGCTGTGGATAGGTATTGAACAGAGCTTTTTTTGATGTATCTATCGACGGGTTTGGGAAACATTGTTGAAAATGTAATTTTTTTCGGCAAGGGGTTAGCCTTGATTTTTTTCTAAAATGTTGAAAAAATTAAAGTCGTGAATTGTGCAACAAGTTGTACACCAGTAGATAGGTCTATGAAATCCCTTTCGAGGACTGGAAGCCGCAGATTTTTGCGGGGCTTGGTTGCAGAGATATCACCATCCAAAACAAGTCAAATGCAGTTGGGTGGAAAATCATGCGAATAATTTTGAATTGAAATATCTCAAGAACCAGATGTCACAGATACTTTTTGTCTTCAGCTGTGGATAGGTATTGAACAGACCTTTCTTTTGATGTATCTATCGATGGGTTTGGGAAACATTGTTGAAAATGTAATTTTTTTCGGCAAGGGGTTAGCCTTGATTTTTTTCTAAAATGTTGAAAAAATTAAAGTCGTGAATTGTGCAACAAGTTGTACACCAGTAGATAGGTCTATGAAATCCCTTTCGAGGACTGGAAGCCGCAGATTTTTGCGGGGCTTGGTTGCAGAGATATCACCATCCAAAACAAGTCAAATGCAGTTGGGTGGAAAATCGTGCGAATAAATTTGAATTGAAATATCTCAAGAACCAGATGTCACAGATACTTTTTGTCTTCAGCTGTGGATAGGTATTGAACAGAGCTTTTTTTGATGTATCTATCGACGGGTTTGGGAAACATAGTTGAAAATGTAATTTTTTTCGGCAAGGGGTTAGCCTTGATTTTTTTCTAAAATGTTGAAAAAATTAAAGTCGTGAATTGTGCAACAAGTTGTACACCAGTAGATAGGTCTATGAAATCCCTTTCGAGGACTGGAAGCCGCAGATTTTTGCGGGGCTTGGTTGCAGAGATATCACCATCCAAAACAAGTCAAATGCAGTTGGGTGGAAAATCATGCGAATAATTTTGAATTGAAATATCTCAAGAACCAGATGTCACAGATACTTTTTGTCTTCAGCTGTGGATAGGTATTGAACAGACCTTTCTTTTGATGTATCTATCGATGGGTTGGGGAAACATTGTTGAAAATGTAATTTTTTTCGGCAAGGGGTTAGCCTTGATTTTTTTCTAAAATGTTGAAAAAATTAAAGTCGTGAATTGTGCAACAAGTTGTACACCAGTAGATAGGTCTATGAAATCCCTTTCGAGGACTGGAAGCCGCAGATTTTTGCGGGGCTTGGTTGCAGAGATATCACCATCCAAAACAAGTCAAATGCAGTTGGGTGGAAAATCATGCGAATAACTTTGAATTGAAATATCTCAAGAACCAGATGTCACAGATACTTTTTGTCTTCAGCCGTGGATAGGTATTGAACAGACCTTTTTTTTGATGTATCTATCGATGGGTTTGGGAAACATTGTTGAAAATGTAATTTTTTTCGGCAAGGGGTTAGCCTTGATTTTTTTCTAAAATGTTGAAAAAATTAAAGTCGTGAATTGTGCAACAAGTTGTACACCAGTAGATAGGTCTGTGAAATCCCTTTCGAGGACTGGCAGCCGCAGATTTTTGCGGGGCTTGGTTGCAGAGATATCACCATCCAAAACAAGTCAAATGCAGTTGGGTGGAAAATCATGCAAATAACTTTGAATTGAAATATCTCAAGAACCAGATGTCACAGATACTTTTTGTCTTCATCTGTGGATAGGTACTGAAAAGACCTTTCTTTTGATGTATCTATCGATGGGTTTGGGAAACATTGTTGAAAATGTAATTTTTTTCGGCAAGAGGTTAGCCTTGATTTTTTTCTAAAATGTTGAAAAAATTAAAGTCGTGAATTGTGCAACAATTTGTACACCAGTAGATAGGTCTATGAAATCCCTTTCGAGGACTGGAAGCCGCAGATTTTTGCGGGGCTTGGTTGCAGAGATATCACCATCCAAAACAAGTCAAATGCAGTTGGGTGGAAAATCATGCGAAAAAATTTGAATTGAAATATCTCAAGAACCAGATGCCACAGATACTTTTTTCTTCAGCTGTGGATAGGTATTGAACAGACCTTTCTTTTGATGTATCTATCGATGGGTTGGGAAACATTGTTGAAAATGTAATTTTTTCGGCAAGGGGTTAGCCTTGATTTTTTTCTAAAATGTTGAAAAAATTAAAGTCGTGAATTGTGCAACAAGTTGTACACCAGTGGAAAGGTCTGTGAAATCCCTTTCGAGGACTGGCAGCTGCAGATTTTTCCGGGGCTTGGTTGCAGAGATATCACCATCCAAAACAAGTCAAATGCAGTTGGGTGGAAAATCATGCGAATAACTTTGAATTGAAATATCTCAAGAACCAGATGTCACAGATACTTTTTGTCTTCAGCTGTGGATAGGTATTAAACAAACCTTTCTTTTGATGTATCTATCGATGGGTTTGGGGTTAGCCTTGATTTTTTTCTAAAATGTTGAAAAAAGTAAAGTCGTGAATTGTACAACAATTTCTACACCAGTGGAAAGGTCTGTGAAATCAATTTCGAGAACTGGTAGCCGCAGATTTTTGCGGGGTTTGGTTGCGGAGATATCACTATCCAAAACAAGTCAAATGCAGTTGGGTGGAAAATCGTGCGAATAAATTTGAATTGAAATATCTCAAGAACCATATGTCACAGATACTTTTTGTCTTCAGCTGTGGATAGGTATTGAACAGACCTTTCTTTTGATGTATCTATCGATGGGTTTGGGAAACATTGTTGAAAATGTAATTTTTTTCGGCAAGGGGTTAGCCTTGATTTTTTCTAAAATGTTGAAAAAAGTAAAGTCGTGAATTGTACAACAATTTCTACACCAGCGGAAAGGTCTGTGAAATCCCTTTCGAGTACTGGTAGCCGCAGATTTTTGCGGGGTTTGGTTGCAGAGATATCACCATCCAAAACAAGTCAAATGCAGTTGGGTGGAAAATCGTGCGAATAAATTTGAATTGAAATATATCAAGAACCAGATGTCACAGATACTTTTTGTCTTCAGCTGTGGATAGGTATTGAACAGACCTTTCTTTTGATGTATCTATCGACGGGTTTGGGAAACATTGTTGAAAATGTAATTTTTTTCGGCAAGGGGTTAGCCTTGATTTTTTTCTAAAATGTTGAAAAAATTAAAGTCGTGAATTGTGCAAAAAGTTGTACACCAGTAGATAGGTCTATGAAATCCCTTTCGAGGACTGGAAGCCGCAGATTTTTGTGGGGCTTGGTTGCAGAGATATCACCATCCAAAACAAGTCAAATGCAGTTGGGTGGAAAATCATGCGAATAACTTTGAATTGAAATATCTCAAGAACCAGATGTCACAGATACTTTTTGTCTTCAGCTGTGGATAGGTATTAAACAAACCTTTCTTTTGATGTATCTATCGATGGGTTTGGGGTTAGCCTTGATTTTTTTCTAAAATGTTGAAAAAAGTAAAGTCGTGAATTGTACAACAATTTCTACACCAGTGGAAAGGTCTGTGAAATCAATTTCGAGAACTGGTAGCCGCAGATTTTTGCGGGGTTTGGTTGCGGAGATATCACTATCCAAAACAAGTCAAATGCAGTTGGGTGGAAAATCGTGCGAATAAATTTGAATTGAAATATCTCAAGAACCATATGTCACAGATACTTTTTGTCTTCAGCTGTGGATAGGTATTGAACAGACCTTTCTTTTGATGTATCTATCGATGGGTTTGGGAAACATTGTTGAAAATGTAATTTTTTTCGGCAAGGGGTTAGCCTTGATTTTTTCTAAAATGTTGAAAAAAGTAAAGTCGTGAATTGTACAACAATTTCTACACCAGCGGAAAGGTCTGTGAAATCCCTTTCGAGAACTGGTAGCCGCAGATTTTTGCGGGGTTTGGTTGCAGAGATATCACCATCCAAAACAAGTCAAATGCAGTTGGGTGGAAAATCGTGCGAATAAATTTGAATTGAAATATATCAAGAACCAGATGTCACAGATACTTTTTGTCTTCAGCTGTGGATAGGTATTGAACAGACCTTTCTTTTGATATATCTATCGACGGGTTTGGGAAACATTGTTGAAAATGTAATTTTTTTCGGCAAGGGGTTAGCCTTGATTTTTTTCTAAAATGTTGAAAAAATTAAAGTCGTGAATTGTGCAAAAAGTTGTACACCAGTAGATAGGTCTATGAAATCCCTTTCGAGGACTGGAAGCCGCAGATTTTTGTGGGGCTTGGTTGCAGAGATATCACCATCCAAAACAAGTCAAATGCAGTTGGGTGGAAAATCATGCGAATAACTTTGAATTGAAATATCTCAAGAACCAGATGTCACAGATACTTTTTGTCTTCAGCTGTGGATAGGTATTGAACAGACCTTTCTTTTGATGTATCTATCGATGGGTTTGGGAAACATTGTTGAAAATGTAATTTTTTTCGGCAAGGGGTTAGCCTTGATTTTTGTCTAAAATGTTGAAAAAATTAAAGTCGTGAATTGTGCAACAAGTTGTACCCCAGTGGAAAGGTCTGTGAAATCCCTTTCGAGGACTGGCAGCCGCAGATTTTAGCGGGGCTTGGTTGCAGAGATATCACCATCCAAAACAAGTCAAATGCAGTTGGGTGGAAAATCATGCGAATAACTTTGAATTGAAATATCTCAAGAACCAGATGTCACAGATACTTTTTGTCTTCAGCCGTGGATAGGTATTGAACAGACCTTTTTTTTGATGTATCTATCGACGGGTTTGGGAAACATTGTTGAAAATGTAATTTTTTTCGGCAAGGGGTTAGCCTTGATTTTTTTCTAAAATGTTGAAAAAATTAAAGTCGTGAATTGTGCAACAAGTTGTACACCAGTAGATATGTCTATGAAATCCCTTTCGAGGACTGGAAGCCGCAGATTTTTGCGGGGCTTGGTTGCAGAAATATCACCATCCAAAACAAGTCAAATGCAGTTGGGTGGAAAATCATGCAAATAAATTTGAATTGAAATATCTCAAGAACCAGATGTCACAGATACCTTTTGTCTTCAGCTGTGGATAGGTATTGAACAGACCTTTCTTTTGATGTATCTATCGATGGGTTTGGGAAACATTGTTGAAAATGTAATTTTTTTCGGTAAGGAGTTAGCCTTGATTTTTTTCTAAAATGTTGAAAAAATTAAAGTCGTGAATTGTGCAACAAGTTGTACACCAGTAGGTAGGTCTATGAAATCCCTTTCGAGGACTGGAAGCCGCAGATTTTTGCGGGGCTTGGTTGCAGAGATATCACTATCCAAAACAAGTCAAATGCAGTTGGGTGGAAAATCATGCGAATAACTTTGAATTGAAATATCTCAAGAACCAGATGTCACAGATACTATTTGTCTTCAGCTGTGGATAGGTATTGAACAGACCTTTCTTTTGATGTATCTATCGACGGGTTTGGGAAACATTGTTGAAAATGTAATTTTTTTCGGCAAGGGGTTAGCCTTGATTTTTTCTAAAACGTTGAAAAAAGTAAAGTCGTGAATTGTACAACAACTTCTACACCAGCGGAAAGGTCTGTGAAATCCCTTTCGAGAACTGGTAGCCGCAGATTTTTGCGGGGTTTGGTTGCAGAGATATCACCATCCAAAACAAGTCAAATGCAGTTGGGTGGAAAATCGTGCGAATAAATTTGAATTGAAATATATCAAGAACCAGATGTCACAGATACTTTTTGTCTTCAGCTGTGGATAGGTATTGAATAGACCTTTCTTTTGATGTATCTATCGATGGGTTTGGGAAACATTGTTGAAAATGTAATTTTTTTCGGCAACGGGTTAGCCTTGATTTTTTTCTAAAATGTTAAAAAAATTAAAGTCGTGAATTGTGCAACAAGTTGTACACCAGTAGATAGGTCTATGAAATCCCTTTCGAGGACTGGAAGCCGCAGATTTTTGCGGGGCTTGGTTGCAGAGATATCACCATCCAAAACAAGTCAAATGCAGTTGGGTGGAAAATCATGCGAATAACTTTGAATTGAAATATCTCAAGAACCAGATGTCACAGATACCTTTTGTCTTCAGCTGTGGATAGGTATTGAACAGACCTTTCTTTTGATGTATCTATCGATGGGTTTGGGAAACATTGTTGAAAATGTAATTTTTTTCGGCAAGGGGTTAGCCTTGATTTTTGTCTAAAATGTTGAAAAAATTAAAGTCGTGAATTGTGCAACATGTTGTACCCCAGTGGAAAGGTCTGTGAAATCCCTTTCGAGGACTGGCAGCCGCAGATTTTAGCGGGGCTTGGTTGCAGAGATATCACCATCCAAAACAAGTCAAATGCATTTGGGTGGAAAATCGTGCGAATAAATTTGAATTGAAATATCTCAAGAACCAGATGTCACAGATACTTTTTGTCTTCAGCTGTGAATAGGTATTGAACAGACCTTTCTTTTGATGTATCTATCGATGGGTTTGGGAAACATTGTTGAAAATGTAATTTTTTTCGGCAAGGGGTTAGCCTTGATTTTTTTCCAAAATATTGAAAAAATTAAAGTCGTGAATTGTGCAACAAGTTGTACACCAGTGGAAAGGTCTGTGAAATCCCTTTCGGAGACTGGCAGCCGCAGATTTTTGCGGGGCTTGGTTGCAGAGATATCACCATCCAAAACAAGTCAAACGCAGTTGGGTGGAGAATCATGCGAATAAATTTGAATTGAAATATCTCAAGAACCAGATGCCACAGATACTTTTTTCTTCAGCTGTGGATAGGTATTGAACAGACCTTTCTTTTGCTGTATCTATCGATGGGTTTGGGAAACATTGTTAAAAATGTAATTTTTTCGGCAAGGGGTTAGCCTTGATTTTTTTCTAAAATGTTGAAAAAATTAAAGTCGTGAATTGTGCAACAAGTTGTACACCAGTGGAAAGGTCTGTGAAATCCCTTTCGAGGACTGGCAGCTGCAGATTTTTGCGGGGCTTGGTTGCAGAGATATCACCATCCAAAACAAGTCAAATGCAGTTGGGTGGAAAATCATGCGAATAACTTTGAATTGAAATATCTCAAGAACCAGATGTCACAGATACTTTTTGTCTTCAGCTGTGGATAGGTATTGAACAGACCTTTCTTTTGCTGTATCTATCGATGGGTTTGGGAAACATTGTTGAAAATGTAATTTTTTTCGGCAAGGGGTTAGCCTTGATTTTTGTCTAAAATGTTGAAAAAATTAAAGACGTGAATTGTGCAACAAGTTGTACCCCAGTGGAAAGGTCTGTGAAATCCCTTTCGAGCACTGGCGGCCGCAGATTTTAGCGGGGCTTGGTTGCAGAGATATCACCATCCAAAACAAGTCAAATGCATTTGGGTGGAAAATCGTGCGAATAAATTTGAATTGAAATATCTCAAGAACCAGATGTCACAGATACTTTTTGTCTTCAGCTGTGAATAGGTATTGAACAGACCTTTCTTTTGATGTATCTATCGATGGGTTTGGGAAACATTGTTGAAAATGTAATTTTTTTCGGCAAGGGGTTAGCCTTGATTTTTTTCCAAAATATTGAAAAAATTAAAGTCGTGAATTGTGCAACAAGTTGTACACCAGTGGAAAGGTCTGTGAAATCCTTTTCGGAGACTGGCAGCCGCAGATTTTTGCGGGGGTTGGTTGCAGAGATATCACCATCCAAAACAAGTCAAACGCAGTTGGGTAGAAAATCATGCGAATAAATTTGAATTGAAATATCTCAAGAACCAGATGCCACAGATACTTTTTTCTTCAGCTGTGGATAGGTATTGAACAGACCTTTCTTTTGCTGTATCTATCGATGGGTTTGGGAAACATTGTTGAAAATGTAATTTTTTCGGCAAGGGGTTAGCCTTGATTTTTTTCTAAAATGTTGAAAAAATTAAAGTCGTGAATTGTGCAACAAGTTGTACACCAGTGGAAAGGTCTGTGAAATCCCTTTCGAGGACTGGCAGCTGCAGATTTTTGCGGGGCTTGGTTGCAGAGATATCACCATCCAAAACAAGTCAAATGCAGTTGGGTGGAAAATCATGCGAATAACTTTGAATTGAAATATCTCAAGAACCAGATGTCACAGATACTTTTTGTCTTCAGCCCTGGATAGGTATTGAACAGACCTTTCTTTTGCTGTATCTATCGATGGGTTTGGGAAACATTGTTGAAAATGTAATTTTTTCGGCAAGGGGTTAGCCTTGATTTTTTTCTAAAATGTTGAAAAAATTAAAGTCGTGAATTGTGCAACAAGTTGTACACCAGTGGAAAGGTCTGTGAAATCCCTTTCGAGGACTGGAAGCCGCAGATTTTTGCGGGGCTTGGTTGCAGAGATATCACCATCCAAAACAAGTCAAATGCAGTTGGGTGGAAAATCATGCGAATAACTTTGAATTGAAATATCTCAAGAACCAGATGTCACAGATACTTTTTCTCTTCCGCTGTGGATAGGTATTGAACAGACCTTTCTTTTGATGTATCTATCGACGGGTTTGGGAAACATTGTTGAAAATGTAATTTTTTTCGGCAAGGGCAAATTTTTTTCTAAAATGTTGAAAAAATTAAAGTCGTGAATTGTGCAACAAGTTGTACACCAGTAGAAAGGTCTGTGAAATCCCATTCGAGGACTGGCAGCCGCAGATTTTTGCGGGGCTTGGTTGCAGAGATATCACCATCCAAAACAAGTCAAATGCAGTTGGGTGGAAAATCATGCGAATAATTTTGAATTGAAATATCTCAAGAACCAGATGTCACAGATACTTTTTGTCTTCAGCCGTGGATAGGTATTGAACAGACCTTTCTTTTGATGTATCTATCGATGGGTTTGGGAAACATTGTTGAAAATGTAATTTTTTTCGGCAAGGGGTTAGCCTTGATTTTTTTTCTAAAATGTTGAAAAAATTAAAGTCGTGAACTGTGCAACAAGTTGTACACCAGTGGAAAGGTCTGTGAAATCCCTTTCGGAGACTGGCAGCCGCAGATTTTTGCGGTGCTTGGTTGCAGAGATATCACCATCCAAAACAAGTCAAACGCAGTTGGGTGGAAAATCATGCGAATAAATTTGAATTGAAATATCTCAAGAACCAGATGCCACAGATACTTTTTTCTTCAGCTGTGGATAGGTATTGAACAGACCTTTCTTTTGCTGTATCTATCGATGGGTTTGGGAAACATTGTTGAAAATGTAATTTTTTCGGCAAGGGGTTAGCCTTGATTTTTTCTAAAATGTTGAAAAAATTAAAGTCGTGAATTGTGCAACAAGTTGTACACCAGTGGAAAGGTCTGTGAAATCCCTTTCGAGGACTGGCAGCTGCAGATTTTTGCGGGGCTTGGTTGCAGAGATATCACCATCCAAAACAAGTCAAATGCAGTTGGGTGGAAAATCATGCAAATAACTTTGAATTGAAATATCTCAAGAACCAGATGTCACAGATACTTTTTGTCTTCAGCCGTGGATAGGTATTGAACAGACCTTTTTTTTGATGTATCTATCGACGGGTTTGGGAAACATTGTTGAAAATTTAATTTTTTTCGGCAAGGGGTTAGCCTTGATTTTTTTCTAAAATGTTGAAAAAATTAAAGTCGTGAATTGTGCAACAAGTTGTACACCAGTAGATAGGTCTATGAAATCCCTTTCGAGGACTGGAAGCCGCAGATTTTTGCGGGGCTTGGTTGCAGAGATATCGCCATCCAAAACAAGTCAAATGCAGTTGGGTGGAAAATCATGCGAATAACTTTGAATTGAAATATCTCAAGAACCAGATGTCACAGATACATTTTCTCTTCCGCTGTGGATAGGTATTGAACAGACCTTTCTTTTGATGTATCTATCGACGGGTTTGGGAAACATTGTTGAAAATGTAATTTTTTTCGGCAAGGGGTTAGCCTTGATTTTTTTCTAAAATGTTGAAAAAATTAAAGTCGTGAATTGTGCAACAAGTTGTACACCAGTGGAAAGGTCTGTGAAATCCCTTTCGAGGACTGGCAGCCGCAGATTTTTGCGGGGCTTGGTTGCAGAGATATCACCATCCAAAACAAGTCAAATGCAGTTGGGTGGACAATCATGCAAATAACTTTGAATTGAAATATCTCAAGAACCAGATGTCACAGATACTTTTTGTCTTCAGCTGTGGATAGGTATTGAACAGACCTTTCTTTTGATGTATCTATCGATGGGTTTGGAAAACATTGTTGAAAATGTAATTTTTTTCGGCAAGGGGTTAGCCTTGATTTTTTTCTAAAATGTTGAAAAAATTAAAGTCGAGAATTGTGCAACAAGTTGTACCCCAGTGGAAAGGTCTGTGAAATCCCTTTCGAGGACTGACAGCCGCAGATTTTAGCGGGGCTTGGTAGCAGAGATATCACCATCCAAAACAAGTCAAATGCAGTTTGGTGGAAAATCATGCGAATAACTTTGAATTGAAATATCTCAAGAACCAGATGTCACAGATACTTTTTCTCTTCCGCTGTGGATAGGTATTGAACAGACCTTTCTTTTGATGTATCTATCGACGGGTTTGGGAAACATTGTTGAAAATGTAATTTTTTTCGGCAAGGGGTTAGCCTTGATTTTTGTCTAAAATGTTGAAAAAATTAAAGACGTGAATTGTGCAACAAGTTGTACCCCAGTGGAAAGGTCTGTGAAATCCCTTTCGAGCACTGGCGGCCGCAGATTTTAGCGGGGCTTGGTTGCAGAGATATCACCATCCAAAACAAGTCAAATGCATTTGGGTGGAAAATCGTGCGAATAAATTTGAATTGAAATATCTCAAGAACCAGATGTCACAGATACTTTTTGTCTTCAGCTGTGAATAGGTATTGAACAGACCTTTCTTTTGATGTATCTATCGATGGGTTTGGGAAACATTGTTGAAAATGTAATTTTTTTCGGCAAGGGGTTAGCCTTGATTTTTTTCCAAAATATTGAAAAAATTAAAGTCGTGAATTGTGCAACAAGTTGTACACCAGTGGAAAGGTCTGTGAAATCCTTTTCGGAGACTGGCAGCCGCAGATTTTTGCGGGGGTTGGTTGCAGAGATATCACCATCCAAAACAAGTCAAACGCAGTTGGGTAGAAAATCATGCGAATAAATTTGAATTGAAATATCTCAAGAACCAGATGCCACAGATACTTTTTTCTTCAGCTGTGGATAGGTATTGAACAGACCTTTCTTTTGCTGTATCTATCGATGGGTTTGGGAAACATTGTTGAAAATGTAATTTTTTCGGCAAGGGGTTAGCCTTGATTTTTTTCTAAAATGTTGAAAAAATTAAAGTCGTGAATTGTGCAACAAGTTGTACACCAGTGGAAAGGTCTGTGAAATCCCTTTCGAGGACTGGCAGCTGCAGATTTTTGCGGGGCTTGGTTGCAGAGATATCACCATCCAAAACAAGTCAAATGCAGTTGGGTGGAAAATCATGCGAATAACTTTGAATTGAAATATCTCAAGAACCAGATGTCACAGATACTTTTTGTCTTCAGCCCTGGATAGGTATTGAACAGACCTTTCTTTTGCTGTATCTATCGATGGGTTTGGGAAACATTGTTGAAAATGTAATTTTTTCGGCAAGGGGTTAGCCTTGATTTTTTTCTAAAATGTTGAAAAAATTAAAGTCGTGAATTGTGCAACAAGTTGTACACCAGTGGAAAGGTCTGTGAAATCCCTTTCGAGGACTGGAAGCCGCAGATTTTTGCGGGGCTTGGTTGCAGAGATATCACCATCCAAAACAAGTCAAATGCAGTTGGGTGGAAAATCATGCGAATAACTTTGAATTGAAATATCTCAAGAACCAGATGTCACAGATACTTTTTCTCTTCCGCTGTGGATAGGTATTGAACAGACCTTTCTTTTGATGTATCTATCGACGGGTTTGGGAAACATTGTTGAAAATGTAATTTTTTTCGGCAAGGGCAAATTTTTTTCTAAAATGTTGAAAAAATTAAAGTCGTGAATTGTGCAACAAGTTGTACACCAGTAGAAAGGTCTGTGAAATCCCATTCGAGGACTGGCAGCCGCAGATTTTTGCGGGGCTTGGTTGCAGAGATATCACCATCCAAAACAAGTCAAATGCAGTTGGGTGGAAAATCATGCGAATAATTTTGAATTGAAATATCTCAAGAACCAGATGTCACAGATACTTTTTGTCTTCAGCCGTGGATAGGTATTGAACAGACCTTTCTTTTGATGTATCTATCGATGGGTTTGGGAAACATTGTTGAAAATGTAATTTTTTTCGGCAAGGGGTTAGCCTTGATTTTTTTTCTAAAATGTTGAAAAAATTAAAGTCGTGAACTGTGCAACAAGTTGTACACCAGTGGAAAGGTCTGTGAAATCCCTTTCGGAGACTGGCAGCCGCAGATTTTTGCGGTGCTTGGTTGCAGAGATATCACCATCCAAAACAAGTCAAACGCAGTTGGGTGGAAAATCATGCGAATAAATTTGAATTGAAATATCTCAAGAACCAGATGCCACAGATACTTTTTTCTTCAGCTGTGGATAGGTATTGAACAGACCTTTCTTTTGCTGTATCTATCGATGGGTTTGGGAAACATTGTTGAAAATGTAATTTTTTCGGCAAGGGGTTAGCCTTGATTTTTTCTAAAATGTTGAAAAAATTAAAGTCGTGAATTGTGCAACAAGTTGTACACCAGTGGAAAGGTCTGTGAAATCCCTTTCGAGGACTGGCAGCTGCAGATTTTTGCGGGGCTTGGTTGCAGAGATATCACCATCCAAAACAAGTCAAATGCAGTTGGGTGGAAAATCATGCAAATAACTTTGAATTGAAATATCTCAAGAACCAGATGTCACAGATACTTTTTGTCTTCAGCCGTGGATAGGTATTGAACAGACCTTTTTTTTGATGTATCTATCGACGGGTTTGGGAAACATTGTTGAAAATTTAATTTTTTTCGGCAAGGGGTTAGCCTTGATTTTTTTCTAAAATGTTGAAAAAATTAAAGTCGTGAATTGTGCAACAAGTTGTACACCAGTAGATAGGTCTATGAAATCCCTTTCGAGGACTGGAAGCCGCAGATTTTTGCGGGGCTTGGTTGCAGAGATATCGCCATCCAAAACAAGTCAAATGCAGTTGGGTGGAAAATCATGCGAATAACTTTGA
Organism: Philhelius pedissequus; assembly: GCA_910595825.1. Taxonomy (NCBI): domain Eukaryota; kingdom Metazoa; phylum Arthropoda; class Insecta; order Diptera; family Syrphidae; genus Philhelius; species Philhelius pedissequus. The sequence goes on along the minus strand of OU343160.1, from coordinate 81,115,343 downwards.
ATTGAAATATCTCAAGAACCAGATGTCACAGATACTTTTTCTCTTCCGCTGTGGATAGGTATTGAACAGACCTTTCTTTTGATGTATCTATCGACGGGTTTGGGAAACATTGTTGAAAATGTAATTTTTTTCGGCAAGGGGTTAGCCTTGATTTTTTTCTAAAATGTTGAAAAAATTAAAGTCGTGAATTGTGCAACAAGTTGTACACCAGTGGAAAGGTCTGTGAAATCCCTTTCGAGGACTGGCAGCCGCAGATTTTTGCGGGGCTTGGTTGCAGAGATATCACCATCCAAAACAAGTCAAATGCAGTTGGGTGGACAATCATGCAAATAACTTTGAATTGAAATATCTCAAGAACCAGATGTCACAGATACTTTTTGTCTTCAGCTGTGGATAGGTATTGAACAGACCTTTCTTTTGATGTATCTATCGATGGGTTTGGAAAACATTGTTGAAAATGTAATTTTTTTCGGCAAGGGGTTAGCCTTGATTTTTTTCTAAAATGTTGAAAAAATTAAAGTCGAGAATTGTGCAACAAGTTGTACCCCAGTGGAAAGGTCTGTGAAATCCCTTTCGAGGACTGACAGCCGCAGATTTTAGCGGGGCTTGGTAGCAGAGATATCACCATCCAAAACAAGTCAAATGCAGTTTGGTGGAAAATCATGCGAATAACTTTGAATTGAAATATCTCAAGAACCAGATGTCACAGATACTTTTTCTCTTCCGCTGTGGATAGGTATTGAACAGACCTTTCTTTTGATGTATCTATCGACGGGTTTGGGAAACATTGTTGAAAATGTAATTTTTTTCGGCAAGGGGTTAGCCTTGATTTTTTTCTAAAATGTTGAAAAAATTAAAGTCGTGAATTGTGCAACAAGTTGTACACCAGTAGAAAGGTCTGTGAAATCCCTTTCGAGGACTGGCAGCCGCAGATTTTTGCGGGGCTTGGTTGCAGAGATATCACCATCCAAAACAAGTCAAATGCAGTTGGGTGGACAATCATGCAAATAACTTTGAATTGAAATATCTCAAGAACCAGATGTCACAGATACTTTTTGTCTTCAGCTGTGGATAGGTATTGAACAGACCTTTCTTTTGCTGTATCTATCGATGGGTTGGGAAACATTGTTGAAAATGTAATTTTTTCGGCAAGGGGTTAGCCTTGATTTTTTTCTAAAATGTTGAAAAAATTAAAGTCGAGAATTGTGCAACAAGTTGTACCCCAGTGGAAAGGTCTGTGAAATCCCTTTCGAGGACTGGCAGCCGCAGATTTTAGCGGGGCCTGGTAGCAGAGATATCACCATCCAAAACAAGTCAAATGCAGTTTGGTGGAAAATCATGCGAATAACTTTGAATTGAAATATCTCAAGAACCAGATGTCACAGATACTTTTTCTCTTCCGCTGTGGATAGGTATTGAACAGACCTTTCTTTTGATGTATCTATCGACGGGTTTGGGAAACATTGTTGAAAATGTAATTTTTTTCGGCAAGGGGTTAGCCTTGATTTTTTTCTAAAATGTTGAAAAAATTAAAGTCGTGAATTGTGCAACAGGTTGTACACCAGTAGAAAGGTCTGTGAAATCCCTTTCGAGGACTGGCAGCCGCAGATTTTTGCGGGGCTTGGTTGCAGAGATATCACCATCCAAAACAAGTCAAATGCAGTTGGGTGGACAATCATGCAAATAACTTTGAATTGAAATATCTCAAGAACCAGATGTCACAGATACTTTTTGTCTTCAGCTGTGGATAGGTATTGAACAGACCTTTCTTTTGCTGTATCTATCGATGGGTTGGGAAACATTGTTGAAAATGTAATTTTTTCGGCAAGGGGTTAGCCTTGATTTTTTTCTAAAATGTTGAAAAAATTAAAGTCGTGAATTGTGCAACAAGTTGTACACCAGTGGAAAGGTCTGTGAAATCCCTTTCGAGGACTGGCAGCTGCAGATTTTTGCGGGGCTTGGTTGCAGAGATATCACCATCCAAAACAAGTCAAATGCAGTTGGGTGGAAAATCATGCGAATAACTTTGAATTGAAATATCTCAAGAACCAGATGTCACAGATACTTTTTGTCTTCAGCCGTGGATAGGTATTGAACAGACCTTTCTTTTGATGTATCTATCGACGGGTTTGGGAAACATTGTTGAAAATGTAATTTTTTTCGGCAAGGGGTTAGCCTTGATTTTTTTCTAAAATGTTGAAAAAATTAAAGTCGTGAATTGTGCAACAAGTTGTACACCAGTAGAAAGGTCTGTGAAATCCCTTTCGAGGACTGGCAGCCGCAGATTTTTGCGGGGCTTGGTTGCAGAGATATCACCATCCAAAACAAGTCAAATGCAGTTGGGTGGACAATCATGCAAATAACTTTGAATTGAAATATCTCAAGAACCAGATGTCACAGATACTTTTTGTCTTCAGCTGTGGATAGGTATTGAACAGACCTTTCTTTTGCTGTATCTATCGATGGGTTGGGAAACATTGTTGAAAATGTAATTTTTTCGGCAAGGGGTTAGCCTTGATTTTTTTCTAAAATGTTGAAAAAATTAAAGTCGTGAATTGTGCAACAAGTTGTACACCAGTGGAAAGGTCTGTGAAATCCCTTTCGAGGACTGGCAGCTGCAGATTTTTGCGGGGCTTGGTTGCAGAGATATCACCATCCAAAACAAGTCAAATGCAGTTGGGTGGAAAATCATGCGAATAACTTTGAATTGAAATATCTCAAGAACCAGATGTCACAGATACTTTTTGTCTTCAGCCGTGGATAGGTATTGAACAGACCTTTCTTTTGATGTATCTATCGACGGGTTTGGGAAACATTGTTGAAAATGTAATTTTTTTCGGCAAGGGGTTAGCCTTGATTTTTTTCTAAAATGTTGAAAAAATTAAAGTCGTGAATTGTGCAACAAGTAGATAGGTCTATGAAATCCCTTTCGAGGACTGGAAGCCGCAGATTTTTGCGGGGCTTGGTTGCAGAGATATCACCATCCAAAACAAGTCAAATGCAGTTGGGTGGACAATCATGCAAATAACTTTGAATTGAAATATCTCAAGAACCAGATGTCACAGATACTTTTTCTCTTCCGCTGTGGCTAGGTATTGAACAGACCTTTCTTTTGATGTATCTTTCGACGGGTTTGGGAAACATTGTTGAAAATGTAATTTTTTTCGGCAAGGGGTTAGCCTTGATTTTTTTCTAAAATGTTGAAAAAATTAAAGTCGTGAATTGTGCAACAAGTTGTACACCAGTAGAAAGGTCTGTGAAATCCCTTTCGAGGACTGGCAGCCGCAGATTTTTGCGGGGCTTGGTTGCAGAGATATCACCATCCAAAACAAGTCAAATGCAGTTGGGTGGACAATCATGCAAATAACTTTGAATTGAAATATCTCAAGAACCAGATGTCACAGATACTTTTTGTCTTCAGCTGTGGATAGGTATTGAACAGACCTTTCTTTTGCTGTATCTATCGATGGGTTGGGAAACATTGTTGAAAATGTAATTTTTTCGGCAAGGGGTTAGCCTTGATTTTTTTCTAAAATGTTGAAAAAATTAAAGTCGTGAATTGTGCAACAAGTTGTACACCAGTGGAAAGGTCTGTGAAATCCCTTTCGAGGACTGGCAGCTGCAGATTTTTGCGGGGCTTGGTTGCATAGATATCACCATCCAAAACAAGTCAAATGCAGTTGGGTGGAAAATCATGCGAATAACTTTGAATTGAAATATCTCAAGAACCAGATGTCACAGATACTTTTTGTCTTCAGCCGTGGATAGGTATTGAACAGACCTTTCTTTTGATGTATCTATCGCTGGGTTTGGGAAACATTGTTGAAAATGTAATTTTTTTCGGCAAGGGGTTAGCCTTGATTTTTTTCTAAAATGTTGAAAAAATTAAAGTCGTGAATTGTGCAACAAGTTGTACACCAGTGGAAAGGTCTGTGAAATCCCTTTCGAGGACTGGCAGCTGCAGATTTTTGCGGGGCTTGGTTGCAGAGATATCACCATCCAAAACAAGTCAAATGCAGTTGGGTGGAAAATCATGCGAATAACTTTGAATTGAAATATCTCAAGAACCAGATGTCACAGATACTTTTTGTCTTCAGCCGTGGATAGGTATTGAACAGACCTTTTTTTTGATGTATCTATCGACGGGTTTGGGAAACATTGTTCAAAATTTAATTTTTTTCGGCAAGGGGTTAGCCTTGATTTTTTTCTAAAATGTTGAAAAAATTAAAGTCGTGAATTGTGCAACAAGTTGTACACCAGTAGATAGGTCTATGAAATCCCTTTCGAGGACTGGAAGCCGCAGATTTTTGCGGGGCTTGGTTGCAGAGACATCGCCATCCAAAACAAGTCAAATGCAGTTGGGTGGAAAGTCATGCGAATAACTTTGAATTGAAATATCTCAAGAACCAGATGTCACAGATACTTTTTCTCTTCCGCTGTGGATAGGTATTGAACAGACCTTTCTTTTGATGTATCTATCGACGGGTTTGGGAAACATTGTTGAAAATGTAATTTTTTTCGGCAAGGGGTTAGCCTTGATTTTTTTCTAAAATGTTGAAAAAATTAAAGTCGTGAATTGTGCAACAAGTTGTACACCAGTAGAAAGGTCTGTGAAATCCCTTTCGAGGACTGGCAGCCGCAGATTTTTGCGGGACTTGGTTGCAGAGATATCACCATCCAAAACAAGTCAAATGCAGTTGGGTGGACAATCATGCAAATAACTTTGAATTGAAATATCTCAAGAACCAGATGTCACAGATACTTTTTGTCTTCAGCTGTGGATAGGTATTGAACAGACCTTTCTTTTGCTGTATCTATCGATGGGTTGGGAAACATTGTTGAAAATGTAATTTTTTCGGCAAGGGGTTAGCCTTGATTTTTTTCTAAAATGTTGAAAAAATTAAAGTCGTGAATTGTGCAACAAGTTGTACACCAGTGGAAAGGACTGTGAAATCCCTTTCGAGGACTGGCAGCTGCAGATATTTGCGGGGCTTGGTTGCAGAGATATCACCATCCAAAACAAGTCAAATGCAGTTGGGTGGAAAATCATGCGAATAACTTTGAATTGAAATATCTCAAGAACCAGATGTCACAGATACTTTTTGTCTTCAGCCGTGGATAGGTATTGAACAGACCTTTTTTTTGATGTATCTATCGACGGGTTTGGGAAACATTGTTGAAAATTTAATTTTTTTCGGCAAGGGGTTAGCCTTGATTTTTTTCTAAAATGTTGAAAAAATTAAAGTCGTGAATTGTGCAACAAGTTGTACACCAGTAGATAGGTCTATGAAATCCCTTTCGAGGACTGGAAGCCGCAGATTTTTGCGGGGCTTGGTTGCAAAGATATCGCCATCCAAAACAAGTCAAATGCAGTTGGGTGGAAAATCATGCGAATAACTTTGAATTGAAATATCTCAAGAACCAGATGTCACAGATACTTTTTCTCTTCCGCTGTGGATAGGTATTGAACAGACCTTTCTTTTGATGTATCTATCGACGGGTTTGGGAAACATTGTTGAAAATGTAATTTTTTTCGGCAAGGGGTTAGCCTTGATTTTTTTCTAAAATGTTGAAAAAATTAAAGTCGTGAATTGTGCAACAAGTTGTACACCAGTGAAAAGGTCTGTGAAATCCCTTTCGAGGACTGGCAGCCGCAGATTTTTGCGGGGCTTGGTTGCAGAGATATCACCATCCAAAACAAGTCAAATGCAGTTGGGTGGAAAATCATGCGAATAACTTTGAATTGAAATATCTCAAGAACCAGATGTCACAGATACTTTTTGTCTTCAGCTGTGGATAGGTATTGAACAGACCTTTCTTTTGCTGTATCTATCGATGGGTTGGGAAACATTGTTGAAAATGTAATTTTTTTCGGCAAGGGGTTAGCCTTGATTTTTTTCTAAAATGTTGAAAAAATTAAAGTCGTGAATTGTGCAACAAGTAGATAGGTCTATGAAATCCCTTTCGAGGACTGGAAGCCGCAGATTTTTGCGGGGCTTGGTTGCAGAGATATCACCATCCAAAACAAGTCAAATGCAGTTGGGTGGACAATCATGCAAATAACTTTGAATTGAAATATCTCAAGAACCAGATGTCACAGATACTTTTTGTCTTCAGCTGTGGATAGGTATTGAACAGACCTTTCTTTTGCTGTATCTATCGATGGGTTGGGAAACATTGTTGAAAATGTAATTTTTTCGGCAAGGGGTTAGCCTTGATTTTTTTCTAAAATGTTGAAAAAATTAAAGTCGTGAATTGTGCAACAAGTTGTACACCAGTGGAAAGGTCTGTGAAATCCCTTTCGAGGACTGGCAGCTGCAGATTTTTGCGGGGCTTGGTTGCAGAGATATCACCATCCAAAACAAGTCAAATGCAGTTGGGTGGAAAATCATGCGAATAACTTTGAATTGAAATATCTCAAGAACCAGATGTCACAGATACTTTTTGTCTTCAGCCGTGGATAGGTATTGAACAGACCTTTCTTTTGATGTATCTATCGACGGGTTTGGGAAACATTGTTGAAAATGTAATTTTTTTCGGCAAGGGGTTAGCCTTGATTTTTTTCTAAAATGTTGAAAAAATTAAAGTCGTGAATTGTGCAACAAGTAGATAGGTCTATGAAATCCCTTTCGAGGACTGGAAGCCGCAGATTTTTGCGGGGCTTGGTTGCAGAGATATCACCATCCAAAACAAGTCAAATGCAGTTGGGTGGACAATCATGCAAATAACTTTGAATTGAAATATCTCAAGAACCAGATGTCACAGATACTTTTTCTCTTCCGCTGTGGCTAGGTATTGAACAGACCTTTCTTTTGATGTATCTTTCGACGGGTTTGGGAAACATTGTTGAAAATGTAATTTTTTTCGGCAAGGGGTTAGCCTTGATTTTTTTCTAAAATGTTGAAAAAATTAAAGTCGTGAATTGTGCAACAAGTTGTACACCAGTAGAAAGGTCTGTGAAATCCCTTTCGAGGACTGGCAGCCGCAGATTTTTGCGGGGCTTGGTTGCAGAGATATCACCATCCAAAACAAGTCAAATGCAGTTGGGTGGACAATCATGCAAATAACTTTGAATTGAAATATCTCAAGAACCAGATGTCACAGATACTTTTTGTCTTCAGCTGTGGATAGGTATTGAACAGACCTTTCTTTTGCTGTATCTATCGATGGGTTGGGAAACATTGTTGAAAATGTAATTTTTTCGGCAAGGGGTTAGCCTTGATTTTTTTCTAAAATGTTGAAAAAATTAAAGTCGTGAATTGTGCAACAAGTTGTACACCAGTGGAAAGGTCTGTGAAATCCCTTTCGAGGACTGGCAGCTGCAGATTTTTGCGGGGCTTGGTTGCATAGATATCACCATCCAAAACAAGTCAAATGCAGTTGGGTGGAAAATCATGCGAATAACTTTGAATTGAAATATCTCAAGAACCAGATGTCACAGATACTTTTTGTCTTCAGCCGTGGATAGGTATTGAACAGACCTTTCTTTTGATGTATCTATCGCTGGGTTTGGGAAACATTGTTGAAAATGTAATTTTTTTCGGCAAGGGGTTAGCCTTGATTTTTTTCTAAAATGTTGAAAAAATTAAAGTCGTGAATTGTGCAACAAGTTGTACACCAGTGGAAAGGTCTGTGAAATCCCTTTCGAGGACTGGCAGCTGCAGATTTTTGCGGGGCTTGGTTGCAGAGATATCACCATCCAAAACAAGTCAAATGCAGTTGGGTGGAAAATCATGCGAATAACTTTGAATTGAAATATCTCAAGAACCAGATGTCACAGATACTTTTTGTCTTCAGCCGTGGATAGGTATTGAACAGACCTTTTTTTTGATGTATCTATCGACGGGTTTGGGAAACATTGTTGAAAATTTAATTTTTTTCGGCAAGGGGTTAGCCTTGATTTTTTTCTAAAATGTTGAAAAAATTAAAGTCGTGAATTGTGCAACAAGTTGTACACCAGTAGATAGGTCTATGAAATCCCTTTCGAGGACTGGAAGCCGCAGATTTTTGCGGGGCTTGGTTGCAGAGATATCGCCATCCAAAACAAGTCAAATGCAGTTGGGTGGAAAGTCATGCGAATAACTTTGAATTGAAATATCTCAAGAACCAGATGTCACAGATACTTTTTCTCTTCCGCTGTGGATAGGTATTGAACAGACCTTTCTTTTGATGTATCTATCGACGGGTTTGGGAAACATTGTTGAAAATGTAATTTTTTTCGGCAAGGGGTTAGCCTTGATTTTTTTCTAAAATGTTGAAAAAATTAAAGTCGTGAATTGTGCAACAAGTTGTACACCAGTAGAAAGGTCTGTGAAATCCCTTTCGAGGACTGGCAGCCGCAGATTTTTGCGGGACTTGGTTGCAGAGATATCACCATCCAAAACAAGTCAAATGCAGTTGGGTGGACAATCATGCAAATAACTTTGAATTGAAATATCTCAAGAACCAGATGTCACAGATACTTTTTGTCTTCAGCTGTGGATAGGTATTGAACAGACCTTTCTTTTGCTGTATCTATCGATGGGTTGGGAAACATTGTTGAAAATGTAATTTTTTCGGCAAGGGGTTAGCCTTGATTTTTTTCTAAAATGTTGAAAAAATTAAAGTCGTGAATTGTGCAACAAGTTGTACACCAGTGGAAAGGACTGTGAAATCCCTTTCGAGGACTGGCAGCTGCAGATATTTGCGGGGCTTGGTTGCAGAGATATCACCATCCAAAACAAGTCAAATGCAGTTGGGTGGAAAATCATGCGAATAACTTTGAATTGAAATATCTCAAGAACCAGATGTCACAGATACTTTTTGTCTTCAGCCGTGGATAGGTATTGAACAGACCTTTTTTTTGATGTATCTATCGACGGGTTTGGGAAACATTGTTGAAAATTTAATTTTTTTCGGCAAGGGGTTAGCCTTGATTTTTTTCTAAAATGTTGAAAAAATTAAAGTCGTGAATTGTGCAACAAGTTGTACACCAGTAGATAGGTCTATGAAATCCCTTTCGAGGACTGGAAGCCGCAGATTTTTGCGGGGCTTGGTTGCAAAGATATCGCCATCCAAAACAAGTCAAATGCAGTTGGGTGGAAAATCATGCGAATAACTTTGAATTGAAATATCTCAAGAACCAGATGTCACAGATACTTTTTCTCTTCCGCTGTGGATAGGTATTGAACAGACCTTTCTTTTGATGTATCTATCGACGGGTTTGGGAAACATTGTTGAAAATGTAATTTTTTTCGGCAAGGGGTTAGCCTTGATTTTTTTCTAAAATGTTGAAAAAATTAAAGTCGTGAATTGTGCAACAAGTTGTATACCAGTGAAAAGGTCTGTGAAATCCCTTTCGAGGACTGGCAGCCGCAGATTTTTGCGGGGCTTGGTTGCAGAGATATCACCATCCAAAACAAGTCAAATGCAGTTGGGTGGAAAATCATGCGAATAACTTTGAATTGAAATATCTCAAGAACCAGATGTCACAGATACTTTTTGTCTTCAGCCGTGGATAGGTATTGAACAGACCTTTTTTTTGATGTATCTATCGACGGGTTTGGGAAACATTGTTGAAAATTTAATTTTTTTCAGCCTTGATTTTTTTCTAAAATGTTGAAAAAATTAAAGTCGTGAATTGTGCAACAAGTTGTACACCAGTAGATAGGTCTATGAAATCCCTTTCGAGGAATGGAAGCCGCAGATTTTTGCGGGGCTTGGTTGCAGAGATATCGCCATCCAAAACAAGTCAAATGCAGTTGGGTGGAAAATCATGCGAATAACTTTGAATTGAAATATCTCAAGAACCAGATGTCACATATACTTTTTGTCTTCAGCTGTGGATAGGTATTGAACAGACCTTTCTTTTGCCGTATCTATCGATGGGTTGGGAAACATTGTTGAAAATGTAATTTTTTCGGCAAGGGGTTAGCCTTGATTTTTTTCTAAAATGTTGAAAAAATTAAAGTCGTGAATTGTGCAACAAGTTGTACACCAGTGGAAAGGACTGTGAAATCCCTTTCGAGGACTGGCAGCTGCAGATTTTTGCGGGGCTTGGTTGCAGAGATATCACCATCCAAAACAAGTCAAATGCAGTTGGGTGGAAAATCATGCGAATAACTTTGAATTGAAATATCTCAAGAACCAGATGTCACAGATACTTTTTGTCTTCAGCTGTGGATAGGTATTGAACAGACCTTTCTTTTGCTGTATCTATCGATGGGTTGGGAAACATTGTTGAAAATGTAATTTTTTCGGCAAGGGGTTAGCCTTGATTTTTTTCTAAAATGTTGAAAAAATTAAAGTCGTGAATTGTGCAACAAGTTGTACACCAGTGGAAAGGTCTGTGAAATCCCTTTCGAGGACTGGCAGCTGCAGATTTTTGCGGGGCTTGGTTGCATAGATATCACCATCCAAAACAAGTCAAATGCAGTTGGGTGGAAAATCATGCGAATAACTTTGAATTGAAATATCTCAAGAACCAGATGTCACAGATACTTTTTGTCTTCAGCCGTGGATAGGTATTGAACAGACCTTTCTTTTGATGTATCTATCGATGGGTTTGGGAAACATTGTTGAAAATGTAATTTTTTTCGGCAAGGGGTTAGCCTTGATTTTTTTCTAAAATGTTGAAAAAATTAAAGTCGTGAATTGTGCAACAAGTTGTACACCAGTGGAAAGGTCTGTGAAATCCCTTTCGAGGACTGGCAGCTGCAGATTTTTGCGGGGCTTGGTTGCAGAGATATCACCATCCAAAACAAGTCAAATGCAGTTGGGTGGAAAATCATGCGAATAACTTTGAATTGAAATATCTCAAGAACCAGATGTCACAGATACTTTTTGTCTTCAGCCGTGGATAGGTATTGAACAGACCTTTTTTTTGATGTATCTATCGACGGGTTTGGGAAACATTGTTGAAAATTTAATTTTTTTCGGCAAGGGGTTAGCCTTGATTTTTTTCTAAAATGTTGAAAAAATTAAAGTCGTGAATTGTGCAACAAGTTGTACACCAGTAGATAGGTCTATGAAATCCCTTTCGAGGACTGGAAGCCGCAGATTTTTGCGGGGCTTGGTTGCAGAGACATCGCCATCCAAAACAAGTCAAATGCAGTTGGGTGGAAAGTCATGCGAATAACTTTGAATTGAAATATCTCAAGAACCAGATGTCACAGATACTTTTTCTCTTCCGCTGTGGATAGGTATTGAACAGACCTTTCTTTTGATGTATCTATCGACGGGTTTGGGAAACATTGTTGAAAATGTAATTTTTTTCGGCAAGGGGTTAGCCTTGATTTTTTTCTAAAATGTTGAAAAAATTAAAGTCGTGAATTGTGCAACAAGTTGTACACCAGTAGAAAGGTCTGTGAAATCCCTTTCGAGGACTGGCAGCTGCAGATATTTGCGGGGCTTGGTTGCAGAGATATCACCATCCAAAACAAGTCAAATGCAGTTGGGTGGAAAATCATGCGAATAACTTTGAATTGAAATATCTCAAGAACCAGATGTCACAGATACTTTTTGTCTTCAGCCGTGGATAGGTATTGAACAGACCTTTTTTTTGATGTATCTATCGACGGGTTTGGGAAACATTGTTGAAAATTTAATTTTTTTCGGCAAGGGGTTAGCCTTGATTTTTTTCTAAAATGTTGAAAAAATTAAAGTCGTGAATTGTGCAACAAGTTGTACACCAGTAGATAGGTCTATGAAATCCCTTTCGAGGACTGGAAGCCGCAGATTTTTGCGGGGCTTGGTTGCAGAGATATCGCCATCCAAAACAAGTCAAATGCAGTTGGGTGGAAAATCATGCGAATAACTTTGAATTGAAATATCTCAAGAACCAGATGTCACAGATACTTTTTCTCTTCCGCTGTGGATAGGTATTGAACAGACCTTTCTTTTGATGTATCTATCGACGGGTTTGGGAAACATTGTTGAAAATGTAATTTTTTTCGGCAAGGGGTTAGCCTTGATTTTTTTCTAAAATGTTGAAAAAATTAAAGTCGTGAATTGTGCAACAAGTTGTACACCAGTGAAAAGGTCTGTGAAATCCCTTTCGAGGACTGGCAGCCGCAGATTTTTGCGGGGCTTGGTTGCAGAGATATCACCATCCAAAACAAGTCAAATGCAGTTGGGTGGAAAATCATGCGAATAACTTTGAATTGAAATATCTCAAGAACCAGATGTCACAGATACTTTTTGTCTTCAGCTGTGGATAGGTATTGAACAGACCTTTCTTTTGCCGTATCTATCGATGGGTTGGGAAACATTGTTGAAAATGTAATTTTTTCGGCAAGGGGTTAGCCTTGATTTTTTTCTAAAATGTTGAAAAAATTAAAGTCGTGAATTGTGCAACAAGTTGTACACCAGTGGAAAGGACTGTGAAATCCCTTTCGAGGACTGGCAGCTGCAGATTTTTGCGGGGCTTGGTTGCAGAGATATCGCCATCCAAAACAAGTCAAATGCAGTTGGGTGGAAAATCATGCGAATAACTTTGAATTGAAATATCTCAAGAACCAGATGTCACAGATACTTTTTCTCTTCCGCTGTGGATAGGTATTGAACAGACCTTTTTTTTGATGTATCTATCGACGGGTTTGGGAAACATTGTTGAAAATTTAATTTTTTTCAGCCTTGATTTTTTTCTAAAATGTTGAAAAAATTAAAGTCGTGAATTGTGCAACAAGTTGTACACCAGTAGATAGGTCTATGAAATCCCTTTCGAGGAATGGAAGCCGCAGATTTTTGCGGGGCTTGGTTGCAGAGATATCGCCATCCAAAACAAGTCAAATGCAGTTGGGTGGAAAATCATGCGAATAACTTTGAATTGAAATATCTCAAGAACCAGATGTCACATATACTTTTTGTCTTCAGCTGTGGATAGGTATTGAACAGACCTTTCTTTTGCCGTATCTATCGATGGGTTGGGAAACATTGTTGAAAATGTAATTTTTTCGGCAAGGGGTTAGCCTTGATTTTTTTCTAAAATGTTGAAAAAATTAAAGTCGTGAATTGTGCAACAAGTTGTACACCAGTGGAAAGGACTGTGAAATCCCTTTCGAGGACTGGCAGCTGCAGATTTTTGCGGGGCTTGGTTGCAGAGATATCACCATCCAAAACAAGTCAAATGCAGTTGGGTGGAAAATCATGCGAATAACTTTGAATTGAAATATCTCAAGAACCAGATGTCACAGATACTTTTTGTCTTCAGCCGTGGATAGGTATTGAACAGACCTTTTTTTTGATGTATCTATCGACGGGTTTGGGAAACATTGTTGAAAATTTAATTTTTTTCAGCCTTGATTTTTTTCTAAAATGTTGAAAAAATTAAAGTCGTGAATTGTGCAACAAGTTGTACACCAGTAGATAGGTCTATGAAATCCCTTTCGAGGAATGGAAGCCGCAGATTTTTGCGGGGCTTGGTTGCAGAGATATCGCCATCCAAAACAAGTCAAATGCAGTTGGGTGGAAAATCATGCGAATAACTTTGAATTGAAATATCTCAAGAACCAGATGTCACATATACTTTTTGTCTTCAGCTGTGGATAGGTATTGAACAGACCTTTCTTTTGCCGTATCTATCGATGGGTTGGGAAACATTGTTGAAAATGTAATTTTTTCGGCAAGGGGTTAGCCTTGATTTTTTTCTAAAATGTTGAAAAAATTAAAGTCGTGAATTGTGCAACAAGTTGTACACCAGTGGAAAGGACTGTGAAATCCCTTTCGAGGACTGGCAGCTGCAGATTTTTGCGGGGCTTGGTTGCAGAGATATCACCATCCAAAACAAGTCAAATGCAGTTGGGTGGAAAATCATGCGAATAACTTTGAATTGAAATATCTCAAGAACCAGATGTCACAGATACTTTTTGTCTTCAGCTGTGGATAGGTATTGAACAGACCTTTCTTTTGCTGTATCTATCGATGGGTTGGGAAACATTGTTGAAAATGTAATTTTTTCGGCAAGGGGTTAGCCTTGATTTTTTTCTAAAATGTTGAAAAAATTAAAGTCGTGAATTGTGCAACAAGTTGTACACCAGTGGAAAGGTCTGTGAAATCCCTTTCGAGGACTGGCAGCTGCAGATTTTTGCGGGGCTTGGTTGCATAGATATCACCATCCAAAACAAGTCAAATGCAGTTGGGTGGAAAATCATGCGAATAACTTTGAATTGAAATATCTCAAGAACCAGATGTCACAGATACTTTTTGTCTTCAGCCGTGGATAGGTATTGAACAGACCTTTCTTTTGATGTATCTATCGATGGGTTTGGGAAACATTGTTGAAAATGTAATTTTTTTCGGCAAGGGGTTAGCCTTGATTTTTTTCTAAAATGTTGAAAAAATTAAAGTCGTGAATTGTGCAACAAGTTGTACACCAGTGGAAAGGACTGTGAAATCCCTTTCGAGGACTGGCAGCTGCAGATTTTTGCGGGGCTTGGTTGCAGAGATATCACCATCCAAAACAAGTCAAATGCAGTTGGGTGGAAAATCATGCGAATAACTTTGAATTGAAATATCTCAAGAACCAGATGTCACAGATACTTTTTGTCTTCAGCCGTGGATAGGTATTGAACAGACCTTTTTTTTGATGTATCTATCGACGGGTTTGGGAAACATTGTTGAAAATTTAATTTTTTTCAGCCTTGATTTTTTTCTAAAATGTTGAAAAAATTAAAGTCGTGAATTGTGCAACAAGTTGTACACCAGTAGATAGGTCTATGAAATCCCTTTCGAGGAATGGAAGCCGCAGATTTTTGCGGGGCTTGGTTGCAGAGATATCGCCATCCAAAACAAGTCAAATGCAGTTGGGTGGAAAATCATGCGAATAACTTTGAATTGAAATATCTCAAGAACCAGATGTCACATATACTTTTTGTCTTCAGCTGTGGATAGGTATTGAACAGACCTTTCTTTTGCCGTATCTATCGATGGGTTGGGAAACATTGTTGAAAATGTAATTTTTTCGGCAAGGGGTTAGCCTTGATTTTTTTCTAAAATGTTGAAAAAATTAAAGTCGTGAATTGTGCAACAAGTTGTACACCAGTGGAAAGGACTGTGAAATCCCTTTCGAGGACTGGGAGCTGCAGATTTTTGCGGGGCTTGGTTGCAGAGATATCACCATCCAAAACAAGTCAAATGCAGTTGGGTGGAAAATCATGCGAATAACTTTGAATTGAAATATCTCAAGAACCAGATGTCACAGATACTTTTTGTCTTCAGCTGTGGATAGGTATTGAACAGACCTTTCTTTTGCTGTATCTATCGATGGGTTGGGAAACATTGTTGAAAATGTAATTTTTTCGGCAAGGGGTTAGCCTTGATTTTTTTCTAAAATGTTGAAAAAATTAAAGTCGTGAATTGTGCAACAAGTTGTACACCAGTGGAAAGGTCTGTGAAATCCCTTTCGAGGACTGGCAGCTGCAGATTTTTGCGGGGCTTGGTTGCATAGATATCACCATCCAAAACAAGTCAAATGCAGTTGGGTGGAAAGTCATGCGAATAACTTTGAATTGAAATATCTCAAGAACCAGATGTCACAGATACTTTTTGTCTTCAGCCGTGGATAGGTATTGAACAGACCTTTCTTTTGATGTATCTATCGATGGGTTTGGGAAACATTGTTGAAAATGTAATTTTTTTCGGCAAGGGGTTAGCCTTGATTTTTTTCTAAAATGTTGAAAAAATTAAAGTCGTGAATTGTGCAACAAGTTGTACACCAGTGGAAAGGTCTGTGAAATCCCTTTCGAGGACTGGCAGCTGCAGATTTTTGCGGGGCTTGGTTGCAGAGATATCACCATCCAAAACAAGTCAAATGCAGTTGGGTGGAAAATCATGCGAATAACTTTGAATTGAAATATCTCAAGAACCAGATGTCACAGATACTTTTTGTCTTCAGCCGTGGATAGGTATTGAACAGACCTTTTTTTTGATGTATCTATCGACGGGTTTGGGAAACATTGTTGAAAATTTAATTTTTTTCGGCAAGGGGTTAGCCTTGATTTTTTTCTAAAATGTTGAAAAAATTAAAGTCGTGAATTGTGCAACAAGTTGTACACCAGTAGATAGGTCTATGAAATCCCTTTCGAGGACTGGAAGCCGCAGATTTTTGCGGGGCTTGGTTGCAGAGACATCGCCATCCAAAACAAGTCAAATGCAGTTGGGTGGAAAGTCATGCGAATAACTTTGAATTGAAATATCTCAAGAACCAGATGTCACAGATACTTTTTCTCTTCCGCTGTGGATAGGTATTGAATAGACCTTTCTTTTGATGTATCTATCGACGGGTTTGGGAAACATTGTTGAAAATGTAATTTTTTTCGGCAAGGGGTTAGCCTTGATTTTTTTCTAAAATGTTGAAAAAATTAAAGTCGTGAATTGTGCAACAAGTTGTACACCAGTAGAAAGGTCTGTGAAATCCCTTTCGAGGACTGGCAGCTGCAGATATTTGCGGGGCTTGGTTGCAGAGATATCACCATCCAAAACAAGTCAAATGCAGTTGGGTGGAAAATCATGCGAATAACTTTGAATTGAAATATCTCAAGAACCAGATGTCACAGATACTTTTTGTCTTCAGCCGTGGATAGGTATTGAACAGACCTTTTTTTTGATGTATCTATCGACGGGTTTGGGAAACATTGTTGAAAATTTAATTTTTTTCGGCAAGGGGTTAGCCTTGATTTTTTTCTAAAATGTTGAAAAAATTAAAGTCGTGAATTGTGCAACAAGTTGTACACCAGTAGATAGGTCTATGAAATCCCTTTCGAGGACTGGAAGCCGCAGATTTTTGCGGGGCTTGGTTGCAGAGATATCGCCATCCAAAACAAGTCAAATGCAGTTGGGTGGAAAATCATGCGAATAACTTTGAATTGAAATATCTCAAGAACCAGATGTCACAGATACTTTTTCTCTTCCGCTGTGGATAGGTATTGAACAGACCTTTCTTTTGATGTATCTATCGACGGGTTTGGGAAACATTGTTGAAAATGTAATTTTTTTCGGCAAGGGGTTAGCCTTGATTTTTTTCTAAAATGTTGAAAAAATTAAAGTCGTGAATTGTGCAACAAGTTGTACACCAGTGAAAAGGTCTGTGAAATCCCTTTCGAGGACTGGCAGCCGCAGATTTTTGCGGGGCTTGGTTGCAGAGATATCACCATCCAAAACAAGTCAAATGCAGTTGGGTGGAAAATCATGCGAATAACTTTGAATTGAAATATCTCAAGAACCAGATGTCACAGATACTTTTTGTCTTCAGCTGTGGATAGGTATTGAACAGACCTTTCTTTTGCCGTATCTATCGATGGGTTGGGAAACATTGTTGAAAATGTAATTTTTTCGGCAAGGGGTTAGCCTTGATTTTTTTCTAAAATGTTGAAAAAATTAAAGTCGTGAATTGTGCAACAAGTTGTACACCAGTGGAAAGGACTGTGAAATCCCTTTCGAGGACTGGCAGCTGCAGATTTTTGCGGGGCTTGGTTGCAGAGATATCGCCATCCAAAACAAGTCAAATGCAGTTGGGTGGAAAATCATGCGAATAACTTTGAATTGAAATATCTCAAGAACCAGATGTCACAGATACTTTTTCTCTTCCGCTGTGGATAGGTATTGAACAGACCTTTTTTTTGATGTATCTATCGACGGGTTTGGGAAACATTGTTGAAAATTTAATTTTTTTCAGCCTTGATTTTTTTCTAAAATGTTGAAAAAATTAAAGTCGTGAATTGTGCAACAAGTTGTACACCAGTAGATAGGTCTATGAAATCCCTTTCGAGGAATGGAAGCCGCAGATTTTTGCGGGGCTTGGTTGCAGAGATATCGCCATCCAAAACAAGTCAAATGCAGTTGGGTGGAAAATCATGCGAATAACTTTGAATTGAAATATCTCAAGAACCAGATGTCACATATACTTTTTGTCTTCAGCTGTGGATAGGTATTGAACAGACCTTTCTTTTGCCGTATCTATCGATGGGTTGGGAAACATTGTTGAAAATGTAATTTTTTCGGCAAGGGGTTAGCCTTGATTTTTTTCTAAAATGTTGAAAAAATTAAAGTCGTGAATTGTGCAACAAGTTGTACACCAGTGGAAAGGACTGTGAAATCCCTTTCGAGGACTGGCAGCTGCAGATTTTTGCGGGGCTTGGTTGCAGAGATATCACCATCCAAAACAAGTCAAATGCAGTTGGGTGGAAAATCATGCGAATAACTTTGAATTGAAATATCTCAAGAACCAGATGTCACAGATACTTTTTGTCTTCAGCCGTGGATAGGTATTGAACAGACCTTTTTTTTGATGTATCTATCGACGGGTTTGGGAAACATTGTTGAAAATTTAATTTTTTTCGGCAAGGGGTTAGCCTTGATTTTTTTCTAAAATGTTGAAAAAATTAAAGTCGTGAATTGTGCAACAAGTTGTACACCAGTAGATAGGTCTATGAAATCCCTTTCGAGGACTGGAAGCCGCAGATTTTTGCGGGGCTTGGTTGCAGAGATATCGCCATCCAAAACAAGTCAAATGCAGTTGGGTGGAAAATCATGCGAATAACTTTGAATTGAAATATCTCAAGAACCAGATGTCACAGATACTTTTTCTCTTCCGCTGTGGATAGGTATTGAACAGACCTTTCTTTTGATGTATCTATCGACGGGTTTGGGAAACATTGTTGAAAATGTAATTTTTTTCGGCAAGGGGTTAGCCTTGATTTTTTTCTAAAATGTTGAAAAAATTAAAGTCGTGAATTGTGCAACAAGTTGTACACCAGTGGAAAGGTCTGTGAAATCCCTTTCGAGGACTGGCAGCCGCAGATTTTTGCGGGGCTTGGTTGCAGAGATATCACCATCCAAAACAAGTCAAATGCAGTTGGGTGGAAAATCATGCGAATAATTTTGAATTGAAATATCTCAAGAACCAGATGTCACAGATACTTTTTGTCTTCAGCCGTGGATAGGTATTGAACAGACCTTTTTTTTGATGTATCTATCGACGGGTTTGGGAAACATTGTTGAAAATTTAATTTTTTTCGGCAAGGGGTTAGCCTTGATTTTTTTCTAAAATGTTGAAAAAATTAAAGTCGAGAATTGTGCAACAAGTTGTACCCCAGTGGAAAGGTCTGTGAAATCCCTTTCGAGGACTGGCAGCCGCAGATTTTAGCGGGGCTTGGTAGCAGAGATATCACCATCCAAAACAAGTCAAATGCAGTTGGGTGGAAAATCATGCGAATAACTTTGAATTGAAATATCTCAAGAACCAGATGTCACAGATACTTTTTGTCTTCAGCCGTGGATAGGTATTGAACAGACCTTTTTTTTGATGTATCTATCGACGGGTTTGGGAAACATTGTTGAAAATTTAATTTTTTTCGGCAAGGGGTCAGCCTTGATTTTTTTCTAAAATGTTGAAAAAATTAAAGTCGTGAATTGTGCAACAAGTTGTACACCAGTGGAAAGGTCTGTGAAATCCCTTTCGAGGACTGGCAGCTGCAGATTTTTGCGGGGCTTGGTTGCAGAGATATCACCATCCAAAACAAGTCAAATGCAGTTGGGTGGAAAATCATGCGAATAACTTTGAATTGAAATATCTCAAGAACCAGTTGTCACAGATACTTTTTGTCTTCAGCCGTGGATAGGTATTGAACAGACCTTTTGTTTGATGTATCTATCGACGGGTTTGGGAAACATTGTTGAAAATTTAATTTTTTTCGGCAAGGGGTTAGCCTTGATTTTTTTCTAAAATGTTGAAAAAATTAAAGTCGTGAATTGTGCAACAAGTTGTACACCAGTAGATAGGTCTATGAAATCCCTTTCGAGGACTGGAAGCCGCAGATTTTTGCGGGGCTTGGTTGCAGAGATATCGCCATCCAAAACAAGTCAAATGCGGTTGGGTGGAAAATCATGCGAATAACTTTGAATTGAAATATCTCAAGAACCAGATGTCACAGATACTTTTTCTCTTCAGCTGTGGATAGGTATTGAACAGACCTTTCTTTTGCTGTATCTATCGATGGGTTGGGAAACATTGTTGAAAATGTAATTTTTTCGGCAAGGGGTTAGCCTTGATTTTTTTCTAAAATGTTGAAAAAATTAAAGTCGTGAATTGTGCAACAAGTTGTACACCAGTGGAAAGGTCTGTGAAATCCCTTTCGAGGACTGGCAGCTGCAGATTTTTGCGGGGCTTGGTTGCAGAGATATCACCATCCAAAACAAGTCAAATGCAGTTGGGTGGAAAATCATGCGAATAACTTTGAATTGAAATATCTCAAGAACCAGATGTCACAGATACTTTTTGTCTTCAGCCGTGGATAGGTATTGAACAGACCTTTTTTTTGATGTATCTATCGACGGGTTTGGGAAACATTGTTGAAAATTTAATTTTTTTCGGCAAGGGGTTAGCCTTGATTTTTTTCTAAAATGTTGAAAAAATTAAAGTCGTGAATTGTGCAACAAGTTGTACACCAGTAGATAGGTCTATGAAATCCCTTTCGAGGACTGGAAGCCGCAGATTTTTGCGGGGCTTGGTTGCAGAGATATCGCCATCCAAAACAAGTCAAATGCAGTTGGGTGGAAAATCATGCGAATAACTTTGAATTGAAATATCTCAAGAACCAGATGTCACAGATACTTTTTCTCTTCCGCTGTGGATAGGTATTGAACAGACCTTTTTTTTGATGTATCTATCGACATGTTTGGGAAACATTGTTGAAAATTTAATTTTTTTCGGCAAGGGGTTAACCTTGATTTTTTTCTAAAATGTTGAAAAAATTAAAGTCGAGAATTGTGCAACAAGTTGTACCCCAGTGGAAAGGTCTGTGAAATCCCTTTCGAGGACTGGCAGCCGCAGATTTTAGCGGGGCTTGGTAGCAGAGATATCACCATCCAAAACAAGTCAAATGCAGTTGGGTGGAAAATCATGCGAATAACTTTCAATTGAAATATCTCAAGAACCAGATGTCACAGATACTTTTTGTCTTCAGCCGTGGATAGGTATTGAACAGACCTTTTTTTTTGATGTATCTATCGACGGGTTTGGGAAACATTGTTGAAAATTTAATTTTTTTCGGCAAGGGGTCAGCCTTGATTTTTTTCTAAAATGTTGAAAAAATTAAAGTCGTGAATTGTGCAACAAGTTGTACACCAGTAGATAGGTCTATGAAATCCCTTTCGAGGACTGGAAGCCGCAGATTTTTGCGGGGCTTGGTTGCAGAGATATCGCCATCCAAAACAAGTCAAATGCAGTTGGATGGAAAATCATGCGAATAACTTTGAATTGAAATATCTCAAGAACCAGATGTCACAGATACTTTTTCTCTTCCGCTGTGGATAGGTATTGAACAGACCTTTCTTTTGATGTATCTATCGACGGGTTTGGGAAATATTGTTGAAAATGTAATTTTTTTCGGCAAGGGGTTAGCCTTGATTTTTTTCTAAAATGTTGAAAAAATTAAAGTCGTGAATTGTGCAACAAGTTGTACACCAGTGGAAAGGTCTGTAAAATCCCTTTCGAGGACTGACAGCCGCAGATTTTTGCGGGGCTTGGTTGCAGAGATATCACCATCCAAAACAAGTCAAATGCAGTTGGGTGGACAATCATGCAAATAACTTTGAATTGAAATATCTCAAGAACCAGATGTCACAGATACTTTTTGTCTTCAGCCGTGGATAGGTATTGAACAGACCTTTTTTTTTTGATGTATCTATCGACGGGTTTGGGAAACATTGTTGAAAATTTAATTTTTTTCGGCAAGGGGTTAGCCTTGATTTTTTTCTAAAATGTTGAAAAAATTAAAGTCGTGAATTGTGCAACAAGTTGTACACCAGTAGATAGGTCTATGAAATCCCTTTCGAGGACTGGAAGCCGCAGATTTTTGCGGGGCTTGGTTGCAGAGATATCGCCATCCAAAACAAGTCAAATGCAGTTGGGTGGAAAATCATGCGAATAACTTTGAATTGAAATATCTCAAGAACCAGATGTCACAGATACTTTTTCTCTTCCGCTGTGGATAGGTATTGAACAGACCTTTTTTTTGATGTATCTATCGACATGTTTGGGAAACATTGTTGAAAATTTAATTTTTTTCGGCAAGGGGTTAACCTTGATTTTTTTCTAAAATGTTGAAAAAATTAAAGTCGAGAATTGTGCAACAAGTTGTACCCCAGTGGAAAGGTCTGTGAAATCCCTTTCGAGGACTGGCAGCCGCAGATTTTAGCGGGGCTTGGTAGCAGAGATATCACCATCCAAAACAAGTCAAATGCAGTTGGGTGGAAAATCATGCGAATAACTTTGAATTGAAATATCTCAAGAACCAGATGTCACAGATACTTTTTGTCTTCAGCCGTGGATAAGTATTGAAAAGACCTTTTTTTGATGTATCTATCGACGGGTTTGGGAAACATTGTTGAAAATTTAATTTTTTTCGGCAAGGGGTCAGCCTTGATTTTTTTCTAAAATGTTGAAAAAATTAAAGTCGTGAATTGTGCAACAAGTTGTACACAAGTAGATAGGTCTATGAAATCCCTTTCGAGGACTGGAAGCCGCAGATTTTTGCGGGGCTTGGTTGCAGAGATATCGCCATCCAAAACAAGTCAAATGCAGTTGGATGGAAAATCATGCGAATAACTTTGAATTGAAATATCTCAAGAACCAGATGTCACAGATACTTTTTCTCTTCCGCTGTGGATAGGTATTGAACAGACCTTTCTTTTGATGTATCTATCGACGGGTTTGGGAAACATTGTTGAAAATGTAATTTTTTTCGGCAAGGGGTTAGCCTTGATTTTTTTCTAAAATGTTGAAAAAATTAAAGTCGTGAATTGTGCAACAAGTTGTACACCAGTGGAAAGGTCTGTGAAATCCCTTTCGAGGACTGACAGCCGCAGATTTTTGCGGGGCTTGGTTGCAGAGATATCACCATCCAAAACAAGTCAAATGCATTTGGGTGGAAAATCGTGCGAATAAATTTGAATTGAAATATCTCAAGAACCAGATGTCACAGATACTTTTTGTCTTCAGCTGTGGATAGGTATTAAACAAACCTTTCTTTTGATGTATCTATCGATGGGTTTGGGGTTAGCCTTGATTTTTTTCTAAAATGTTGAAAAAAGTAAAGTCGTGAATTGTACAACAATTTCTACACCAGTGGAAAGGTCTGTGAAATCCCTTTCGAGAACTGGTAGCCTCAGATTTTTGCGGGGTTTGGTTGCGGAGATATCACTATCCAAAACAAGTCAAATGCAGTTGGGTGGAAAATCGTGCGAATAAATTTGAATTGAAATATCTCAAGAACCAGATGTTACAGATACTTTTTGTCTTCAGCTGTGGATAGGTATTGAACAGACCTTTCTTTTGATGTATCTATCGACGGGTTTGGGAAACATTGTTGAAAATGTAATTTTTTTCGGCAAGGGGTTAGCCTTGATTTTTTTCTAAAATGTTGAAAAAATTAAAGTCGTGAATTGTGCAACAAGTTGTACACCAGTAGGTAGGTCTATGAAATCCCTTCGAGGACTGGAAGCCGCAGATTTTTGCGGGGCTTGGTTGCAGAGATATCACCATCCAAAACAAGTCAAATGCAGTTGGGTGGAAAATCATGCGAATAACTTTGAATTGAAATATCTCAAGAACCAGATGTCACAGATACTTTTTGTCTTCAGCTGTGGATAGGTATTGAACAGACCTTTCTTTTGATGTATCTATCGATGGGTTTGGGAAACATTGTTGAAAATGTAATTTTTTTCGG
Source organism: Philhelius pedissequus (assembly GCA_910595825.1). Classification (NCBI taxonomy): domain Eukaryota; kingdom Metazoa; phylum Arthropoda; class Insecta; order Diptera; family Syrphidae; genus Philhelius; species Philhelius pedissequus. Next base: position 81,091,641 of record OU343160.1, on the reverse strand, counting down.
CAAGGGGTTAGCCTTGATTTTTTTCTAAAATGTTGAAAAAAGTAAAGTCGTGAATTGTACAACAATTTCTACACCAGCGGAAAGGTCTGTGAAATCGCTTTCGAGAACTGGTAGCCGCAGATTTTTGCGGGGTTTGGTTGCAGAGATATCACCATCCAAAACAAGTCAAATGCAGTTGGGTGGAAAATCGTGCGAATAAATTTGAATTGAAATATCTCAAGAACCAGATGTCACAGATACTTTTTGTCTTCAGCTGTGGATATGTATTGAACAGACCTTTTTTTGATGTATCTATCGACGGGTTTGGGAAACATTGTTGAAAATATAATTTTTTTCGGCAAGGGGTTAGCCTTGATTTTTTTCTAAAATGTTGAAAAAATTAAAGTCGTGAATTGTGCAACAAGTTGTACACCAGTAGATAGGTCTATGAAATCCCTTTCGAGGACTGGAAGCCGCAGATTTTTGCGGGGCTTGGTTGCAGAGATATCACCATCCAAAACAAGTCAAATGCAGTTGGGTGGAAAATCATGCGAATAACTTTGAATTGAAATACCTCAAGAACCAGATGTCACAGATACTTTTTGTCTTCAGCTGTGGATAGGTATTGAACAGACCTTTCTTTTGATGTATCTATCGATGGGTTTGGGAAACATTGTTGAAAATGTAATTTTTTTCGGCAAGGGGTTAGCCTTGATTCTTTTCTAAAATGTTGAAAAAAGTAAAGTCGTGAATTGTACAACAATTTCTAAACCAGTGGAAAGGTCTGTGAAATCTCTTTCGAGGACTGGAAGCAGATTTTTGCGGGGCTTGGTTGCAGAGATATCACCATCCAAAACAAGTCAAATGCAGTTGGGTGGAAAATCATGCGAATAACTTTGAATTGAAATATCTCAAGAACCAGATGTCACAGATACTTTTTGTCTTCAGCTGTGGATAGGTATTAAACAAACCTTTTTTTTGATGTATCTATCGATGGGTTTGGGGTTAGCCTTGATTTTTTTCTAAAATGTTGAAAAAAGTAAAGTCGTGAATTGTACAACAATTTCTACACCAGTGGAAAGGTCTGTGAAATCCCTTTCGAGAACTGGTAGCCGCAGATTTTTGCGGGGTTTGGTTGCGGAGATATCACTATCCAAAACAAGTCAAATGCAGTTGGGTGGAAAATCGTGCGAATAAATTTGAATTGAAATATCTCAAGAACCAGATGTCACAGATACTTTTTGTCTTCAGCTGTGGATAGGTATTAAACAAACCTTTCTTTTGATGTATCTATCGATGGGTTTGGGGTTAGCCTTGATTTTTTTCTAAAATGTTGAAAAAAGTAAAGTCGTGAATTGTACAACAATTTCTACACCAGCGGAAAGGTCTGCGAAATCCCTTTCGAGAACTGGTAGCCGCAGATTTTTGCGGGGTTTGGTTGCAGAGATATCACCATCCAAAACAAGTCAAATGCAGTTGGGTGGAAAATCGTGCGAATAAATTTGAATTGAAATATATCAAGAACCAGATGTCACAGATACTTTTTGTCTTCAGCTGTGGATAGGTATTGAACAGACCTTTCTTTTGATGTATCTATCGACGGGTTTGGGAAACATTGTTGAAAATGTAATTTTTTTCGGCAAGGGGTTAGCCTTGATTTTTTTCTAAAATGTTGAAAAAATTAAAGTCGTGAATTGTGCAACAAGTTGTACACCAGTAGATAGGTCTATGAAATCCCTTTCGAGGACTGGAAGCCGCAGATTTTTGCGGGGCTTGGTTGCAGAGATATCACCATCCAAAACAAGTCAAATGCAGTTGGGTGGAAAATCATGCGAATAACTTTGAATTGAAATATCTCAAGAACCAGATGGATACCTTTTGTCTTCAGCTGTGGATAGGTATTGAACAGACCTTTCTTTTGATGTATCTATCGATGGGTTTGGGAAACATTGTTGAAAATGTAATTTTTTTCGGCAAGGGGTTAGCCTTGATTTTTTTCTAAAATGTTGAAAAAATTAAAGTCGTGAATTGTGCAACAAGTTGTACCCCAGTGGAAAGGTCTGTGAAATCCCTTTCGAGGACTGGCAGCCGCAGATTTTAGCGGGGCTTGGTTGCAGAGATATCACCATCCAAAACAAGTCAAATGCATTTGGGTGGAAAATCGTGCGAATAAATTTGAATTGAAATATCTCAAGAACCAGATGTCACAGATACTTTTTGTCTTCAGCTGTGAATAGGTATTGAACAGACCTTTCTTTTGAGGTATCTATCGATGGGTTTGGGAAACATTGTTGAAAATGTAATTTTTTTCGGCAAGGGGTTAGCCTTGATTTTTTTCTAAAATGTTGAAAAAATTAAAGTCGTGAATTGTGCAACAAGTTGTACACCAGTGGAAAGGTCTGTGAAATCCCTTTCGAGGACTGGCAGCTGCAGATTTTTGCGGGGCTTGGTTGCAGAGATATCACCATCCAAAACAAGTCAAATGCAGTTGGGTAGAAAATCATGCGAATAACTTTGAATTGAAATATCTCAAGAACCAGATGTCACAGATACTTTTTGTCTTCAGCTGTGGATAGGTATTAAGCAAACCTTTCTTTTGATGTATCTATCGATGGGTTTGGGGTTAGCCTTGATTTTTTTCTAAAATGTTGAAAAAAGTAAAGTCGTGAATTGTACAACAATTTCTACACCAGTGGAAAGGTCTGTGAAATCCCTTTCGAGAACTGGTAGCCTCAGATTTTTGCGGGGTTTGGTTGCGGAGATATCACTATCCAAAACAAGTCAAATGCAGTTGGGTGGAAAATCGTGCGAATAAATTTGAATTGAAATATCTCAAGAACCAGATGTTACAGATACTTTTTGTCTTCAGCTGTGGATAGGTATTGAACAGACCTTTCTTTTGATGTATCTATCGACGGGTTTGGGAAACATTGTTGAAAATGTAATTTTTTTCGGCAAGGGGTTAGCCTTGATTTTTTTCTAAAATGTTGAAAAAATTAAAGTAGTGAATTGTGCAACAAGTTGTACACCAGTAGGTAGGTCTATGAAATCCCTTTCGAGGACTGGAAGCCGCAGATTTTTGCGGGGCTTGGTTGCAGAGATATCACCATCCAAAACAAGTCAAATGCAGTTGGGTGGAAAATCATGCGAATAACTTTGAATTGAAATATCTCAAGAACCAGATGTCACAGATACTTTTTGTCTTCAGCTGTGGATAGGTATTAAGCAAACCTTTCTTTTGATGTATCTATCGATGGGTTTGGGGTTAGCCTTGATTTTTTTCTAAAATGTTGAAAAAAGTAAAGTCGTGAATTGTACAACAATTTCTACACCAGTGGAAAGGTCTGTGAAATCCCTTTCGAGAACTGGTAGCCGCAGATTTTTGCGGGGTTTGGTTGCGGAGATATCACTATCCAAAACAAGTCAAATGCAGTTGGGTGGAAAATCATGCGAATAACTTTGAATTGAAATATCTCAAGAACCAGATGTCACAGATACTTTTTGTCTTCAGCTGTGGATAGGTATTGAACAGACCTTTCTTTTGATGTATCTATCGATGGGTTTGGGAAACATTGTTGAAAATGTAATTTTTTTCGGCAAGGGGTTAGCCTTGATTTTTTTCTAAAATGTTGAAAAAATTAAAGTCGTGAATTGTGCAACAAGTTGTACACCAGTGGAAAGGTCTGTGAAATCCCTTTCGAGGACTGGCAGCTGCAGATTTTTGCGGGGCTTGGTTGCAGAGATATCACCATCCAAAACAAGTCAAATGCAGTTGGGTGGAAAATCATGCGAATAACTTTGAATTGAAATATCTCAAGAACCAGATGTCACAGATACTTTTTGTCTTCAGCTGTGGATAGGTATTAAACAAACCTTTTTTTTGATGTATCTATCGATGGGTTTGGGGTTAGCCTTGATTTTTTTCTAAAATGTTGAAAAAAGTAAAGTCGTGAATTGTACAACAATTTCTACACCAGTGGAAAGGTCTGTGAAATCCCTTTCGAGAACTGGTAGCCGCAGATTTTTGCGGGGTTTGGTTGCGGAGATATCACTATCCAAAACAAGTCAAATGCAGTTGGGTGGAAAATCGTGCGAATAAATTTGAATTGAAATATCTCAAGAACCAGATGTCACAGATACTTTTTGTCTTCAGCTGTGGATAGGTATTAAACAAACCTTTCTTTTGATGTATCTATCGATGGGTTTGGGGTTAGCCTTGATTTTTTTCTAAAATGTTGAAAAAAGTAAAGTCGTGAATTGTACAACAATTTCTACACCAGCGGAAAGGTCTGCGAAATCCCTTTCGAGGACTGGCAGCCGCAGATTTTAGCGGGGCTTGGTTGCAGAGATATCACCATCCAAAACAAGTCAAATGTATTTGGGTGGAAAATCGTGCGAATAAATTTGAATTGAAATATCTCAAGAACCAGATGTCACAGATACTTTTTGTCTTCAGCTGTGAATAGGTATTGAACAGACCTTTCTTTTGATGTATCTATCGATGGGTTTGGGAAACATTGTTGAAAATGTAATTTTTTTCGGCAAGGGGTTAGCCTTGATTTTTTTCTAAAATGTTGAAAAAATTAAAGTCGCGAATTGTGCAACAAATTGTACACCAGTAGAAAGGTCTATGAAATCCCTTTCGAGGACTGGAAGCCGCAGATTTTTGCGGGGCTTGGTTACAGAGATATCACCATCCAAAACAAGTCAAATGCAGTTGGGTGGACAATCATGCGAATAACTTTGAATTGAAATATCTCAAGAACCAGATGTCACAGATACTTTTTGTCTTCAGCTGTGGATAGGTATTGAACAGACCTTTCTTTTGATGTATTTATCGATGGGTTTGGGAAACATAGTTGAAAATGTAATTTTTTTCGGCAAGGGGTTAGCCTTGATTTTTTTCTAAAATGTTGAAAAAATTAAAGTCGTGAATTGTGCAACAAGTTGTACACCAGTAGAAAGGTCTATGAAATCCCTTTCGAGGACTGGAAGCCGCAGATTTTTGCGGGGCTTGGTTGCAGAGATATCACCATCCAAAACAAGTCAAATGCAGTTGGGTGGAAAATCATGCGAATAATTTTGAATTCAAATATCTCAAGAACCACATGTCACAGATACTTTTTGTCTTCAGCTGTGGATAGGTATTGAACAGACCTTTCTTTTGATGTATCTATCGATGGGTTTGGGAAACATAGTTGAAAATGTAATTTTTTTCGGCAAGGGGTTAGCCTTGATTTTTTTCTAAAATGTTGAAAAAATTAAAGTCGTGAATTGTGCAACAAGTTGTACACCAGTGGAAAGGTCTGTGAAATCCCTTTCGAGGACTGGCAGCCGCAGATTTTGCGGGGCTTGGTTGCAGAGATATCACCATCCAAAACAAGTCAAATGCAGTTGGGTGGAAAATCTTGCGAATAAATTTGAATTGAAATATCTCAAGAACCAGATGTCACAGATACTTTTTGTTTTCAGCTGTGGATAGGTATTGAACAGACCTTTCTTTTGATGTATCTATCGACGGGTTTGGGAAACATTGTTGAAAATTTAATTTTTTTCGGCAAGGGGTTAGCCTTGATTTTTTTCTAAAATGTTGAAAAAATTAAAGTCGCGAATTGTGCAACAAATTGTACACCAGTAGAAAGGTCTATGAAATCCCTTTCGAGGACTGGAAGCCGCAGATTTTTGCGGGGCTTGGTTACAGAGATATCACCATCCAAAACAAGTCAAATGCAGTTGGGTGGACAATCATGCGAATAACTTTGAATTGAAATATCTCAAGAACCAGATGTCACAGATACTTTTTGTCTTCAGCTGTGGATAGGTATTGAACAGACCTTTCTTTTGATGTATTTATCGATGGGTTTGGGAAACATAGTTGAAAATGTAATTTTTTTCGGCAAGGGGTTAGCCTTGATTTTTTTCTAAAATGTTGAAAAAATTAAAGTCGTGAATTGTGCAACAAGTTGTACACCAGTAGAAAGGTCTATGAAATCCCTTTCGAGGACTGGAAGCCGCAGATTTTTGCGGGGCTTGGTTGCAGAGATATCACCATCCAAAACAAGTCAAATGCAGTTGGGTGGAAAATCATGCGAATAATTTTGAATTCAAATATCTCAAGAACCACATGTCACAGATACTTTTTGTCTTCAGCTGTGGATAGGTATTGAACAGACCTTTCTTTTGATGTATCTATCGATGGGTTTGGGAAACATAGTTGAAAATGTAATTTTTTTCGGCAAGGGGTTAGCCTTGATTTTTTTCTAAAATGTTGAAAAAATTAAAGTCGTGAATTGTGCAACAAGTTGTACACCAGTGGAAAGGTCTGTGAAATCCCTTTCGAGGACTGGCAGCCGCAGATTTTGCGGGGCTTGGTTGCAGAGATATCACCATCCAAAACAAGTCAAATGCAGTTGGGTGGAAAATCTTGCGAATAAATTTGAATTGAAATATCTCAAGAACCAGATGTCACAGATACTTTTTGTTTTCAGCTGTGGATAGGTATTGAACAGACCTTTCTTTTGATGTATCTATCGACGGGTTTGGGAAACATTGTTGAAAATTTAATTTTTTTCGGCAAGGGGTTAGCCTTGATTTTTTTCTAAAATGTTGAAAAAAGTAAAGTCGTGAACTGTACAACAATTTCTACACCAGTGGAAAGGTCTGTGAAATCCCTTTCGTGGACTGGTAGCCGCAAATTTTTGCGGGGTTTGGTTGCGGAGATATCACCATCCAAAACAAGTCAAATGCAGTTGGGTGGAAAATCGTGCGAATAAATTTGAATTGAAATATCTCAAGAACCAGATGTCACAGATACTTTTTGTCTTCAGCTGTGGATAGGTATTGAACAGACCTTTCTTTTAATGTATCTTTCGATGGGTTTGGGAAACATTGTTGAAAATGTAATTTTTTTCGGCAAGGGGTTAGCCTTGATTTTTTTCTAAAATGTTGAAAAAATTAAAGTCGCGAATTGTGCAACAAATTGTACACCAGTAGAAAGGTCTATGAAATCCCTTTCGAGGACTGGAAGCCGCAGATTTTTGCGGGGCTTGGTTACAGAGATATCACCATCCAAAACAAGTCAAATGCAGTTGGGTGGACAATCATGCGAATAACTTTGAATTGAAATATCTCAAGAACCAGATGTCACAGATACTTTTTGTCTTCAGCTGTGGATAGGTATTGAACAGACCTTTCTTTTGATGTATCTATCGACGGGTTTGGGAAACATTGTTGAAAATGTAATTTTTTTCGGCAAGGGGTTAGCCTTGATTTTTTTCTAAAATGTTGAAAAAATTATAGTCGTGAATTGTGCAACAAGTTGTACACCAGTAGAAAAGTCTATGAAATCCCTTTCGAGGACTGGAAGCCGCAGATTTTTGCGGGGCTTGGTTGCAGAGATATCACCATCCAAAACAAGTCAAATGCAGTTGGGTGGAAAATCATGCGAATAACTTTGAATTGAAATATCTCAAGAACCAGATGTCACAGATACTTTTTGTCTTCAGCTGTGGATAGTTATTGAACAGACCTTTCTTTTAATGTATCTTTCGATGGGTTTGGGAAACATTGTTGAAAATGTAATTTTTTTCGGCAAGGGGTTAGCCTTGATTTTTTTTTCTAAAATGTTGAAAAAATTAAAGTCGTGAATTGTGCAACAAGTTGTACACCAGTGGAAATGTCTGTGAAATCCCTTTCGAGAACTGGCAGCCGCAGATTTTTGCGAGGCTTAGTTGCAGAGTTATCACCATCCAAAACAAGCCAAATGCAGTTGGGTGGAAAATTATGCGAATAACTTTGAATTGAAATATCTCAAGAACCAGATGCCACAGATGCTTTTTGTCTTCAGCTGTGGATAGGTATTGAACAGACCTTTCTTTTAATGTATCTTTCGATGGGTTTGGGAAACATTGTTGAAAATGTAATTTTTTTCGGCAAGGGGTTAGCCTTGATTTTTTTCTAAAATGTTGAAAAAAGTAAAGTCGTGAACTGTACAACAATTTCTACACCAGTGGAAAGGTCTGTGAAATCCCTTTCGTGGACTGGTAGCCGCAAATTTTTGCGGGGTTTGGTTGCGGAGATATCACCATCCAAAACAAGTCAAATGCAGTTGGGTGGAAAATCGTGCGAATAAATTTGAATTGAAATATCTCAAGAACCAGATGTCACAGATACTTTTTGTCTTCAGCTGTGGATAGGTATTGAACAGACCTTTCTTTTAATGTATCTTTCGATGGGTTTGGGAAACATTGTTGAAAATGTAATTTTTTTCGGCAAGGGGTTAGCCTTGATTTTTTTCAAAAATGTTGAAAAAATTAAAGTCGCGAATTGTGCAACAAATTGTACACCAGTAGAAAGGTCTATGAAATCCCTTTCGAGGACTGGAAGCCGCAGATTTTTGCGGGGCTTGGTTACAGAGATATCACCATCCAAAACAAGTCAAATGCAGTTGGGTGGACAATCATGCGAATAACTTTGAATTGAAATATCTCAAGAACCAGATGTCACAGATACTTTTTGTCTTCAGCTGTGGATAGGTATTGAACAGACCTTTCTTTTGATGTATCTATCGACGGGTTTGGGAAACATTGTTGAAAATGTAATTTTTTTCGGCAAGGGGTTAGCCTTGATTTTTTTCTAAAATGTTGAAAAAATTATAGTCGTGAATTGTGCAACAAGTTGTACACCAGTAGAAAAGTCTATGAAATCCCTTTCGAGGACTGGAAGCCGCAGATTTTTGCGGGGCTTGGTTGCAGAGATATCACCATCCAAAACAAGTCAAATGCAGTTGGGTGGAAAATCATGCGAATAACTTTGAATTGAAATATCTCAAGAACCAGATGTCACAGATACTTTTTGTCTTCAGCTGTGGATAGTTATTGAACAGACCTTTCTTTTAATGTATCTTTCGATGGGTTTGGGAAACATTGTTGAAAATGTAATTTTTTTCGGCAAGGGGTTAGCCTTGATTTTTTTTCTAAAATGTTGAAAAAATTAAAGTCGTGAATTGTGCAACAAGTTGTACACCAGTGGAAATGTCTGTGAAATCCCTTTCGAGAACTGGCAGCCGCAGATTTTTGCGAGGCTAAATTGCAGAGTTATCACCATCCAAAACAAGCCAAATGCAGTTGGGTGGAAAATTATGCGAATAACTTTGAATTGAAATATCTCAAGAACCAGATGCCACAGATGCTTTTTGTCTTCAGCTGTGGATAGGTATTGAACAGACCTTTCTTTTAATGTATCTTTCGATGGGTTTGGGAAACATTGTTGAAAATGTAATTTTTTTCGGCAAGGGGTTAGCCTTGATTTTTTTCTAAAATGTTGAAAAAAGTAAAGTCGTGAACTGTACAACAATTTCTACACCAGTGGAAAGGTCTGTGAAATCCCTTTCGTGGACTGGTAGCCGCAAATTTTTGCGGGGTTTGGTTGCGGAGATATCACCATCCAAAACAAGTCAAATGCAGTTGGGTGGAAAATCGTGCGAATAAATTTGAATTGAAATATCTCAAGAACCAGATGTCACAGATACTTTTTGTCTTCAGCTGTGGATAGGTATTGAACAGACCTTTCTTTTGATGTATCTGTCTATGGGTTTGGAAAACATTGTTGAAAATGTAATTTTTTTCGGCAAGGGGTTAGCCTTGATTTTTTTTCTAAAATGTTGAAAAAATTAAAGTCGTGAATTGTGCAACAAGTTGTACACCAGTGGAAATGTCTGTGAAATCCCTTTCGAGAACTGGCAGCCGCAGATTTTTGCGAGGCTTGGTTGCAGAGATATCACCATCCAAAACAAGTCAAATGCAGTTGGGTGGAAAATCATGCGAATAACTTTGAATTGAAATATCTCAAGAACCAGATGTCACAGATACTTTTTGTCTTCAGCTGTGGATAGGTATTGAACAGACCTTTCTTTTAATGTATCTTTCGATGGGTTTGGGAAACATTGTTGAAAATGTAATTTTTTTCGGCAAGGGGTTAGCCTTGATTTTTTTCTAAAATGTTGAAAAAAGTAAAGTCGTGAACTGTACAACAATTTCTACACCAGTGGAAAGGTCTGTGAAATCCCTTTCGTGGACTGGTAGCCGCAAATTTTTGCGGGGTTTGGTTGCGGAGATATCACCATCCAAAACAAGTCAAATGCAGTTGGGTGGAAAATCGTGCGAATAAATTTGAATTGAAATATCTCAAGAACCATATGTCACAGATACTTTTTGTCTTCAGCTGTGGATAGGTATTGAACAGACCTTTCTTTTGATGTATCTATCGACGGGTTTGGGAAACATTGTTGAAAATGTAATTTTTTTCGGCAAGGGGCTAGCCTTGATTTTTTTTCTAAAATGTTGAAAAAATTAAAGTCGTGAATTGTGCAACAAGTTGTACACCAGTGGAAATGTCTGTGAAATCCCTTTCGAGAACTGGCAGCCGCAGATTTTTGCGAGGCTTGGTTGCAGAGATATCACCATCCAAAACAAGTCAAATGCAGTTGGGTGGAAAATCATGCGAATAACTTTGAATTGAAATATCTCAAGAACCAGATGTCACAGATACTTTTTGTCTTCAGCTGTGGATAGGTATTGAACAGACCTTTCTTTTAATGTATCTTTCGATGGGTTTGGGAAACATTGTTGAAAATGTAATTTTTTTCGGCAAGGGGTTAGCCTTGATTTTTTTCTAAAATGTTGAAAAAAGTAAAGTCGTGAACTGTACAACAATTTCTACACCAGTGGAAAGGTCTGTGAAATCCCTTTCGTGGACTGGTAGCCGCAAATTTTTGCGGGGTTTGGTTGCGGAGATATCACCATCCAAAACAAGTCATATGCAGTTGGGTGGAAAATCGTGCGAATAAATTTGAATTGAAATATCTCAAGAACCAGATGTCACAGATACTTTTTGTCTTCAGCTGTGGATAGGTATTGAACAGACCTTTCTTTTGATGTATCTATCGACGGGTTTGGGAAACATTGTTGAAAATGTAATTTTTTTCGGCAAGGGGTTAGCCTTGATTTTTTTCTAAAATGTTGAAAAAATTATAGTCGTGAATTGTGCAACAAGTTGTACACCAGTAGAAAAGTCTATGAAATCCCTTTCGAGGACTGGAAGCCGCAGATTTTTGCGGGGCTTGGTTGCAGAGATATCACCATCCAAAACAAGTCAAATGCAGTTGGGTGGAAAATCATGCGAATAACTTTGAATTGAAATATCTCAAGAACCAGATGTCACAGATACTTTTTGTCTTCAGCTGTGGATAGGTATTGAACAGACCTTTCTTTTAATGTATCTTTCGATGGGTTTGGGAAACATTGTTGAAAATGTAATTTTTTTCGGCAAGGGGTAAGCCTTGATTTTTTTCTAAAATGTTGAAAAAAGTAAAGTCGTGAACTGTACAACAATTTCTACACCAGTGGAAAGGTCTGTGAAATCCCTTTCGTGGACTGGTAGCCGCAAATTTTTGCGGGGTTTGGTTGCGGAGATATCACCATCCAAAACAAGTCAAATGCAGTTGGGTGGAAAATCGTGCGAATAAATTTGAATTGAAATATCTCAAGAACCAGATGTCACAGATACTTTTTGTCTTCAGCTGTGGATAGGTATTGAACAGACCTTTCTTTTGATGTATCTGTCGATGGGTTTGGGAAACATTGTTGAAAATGTAATTTTTTTCGGCAAGGGGTTAGCCTTGATTTTTTTTCTAAAATGTTGAAAAAATTAAAGTCGTGAATTGTGCAACAAGTTGTACACCAGTGGAAATGTCTGTGAAATCCCTTTCGAGAACTGGCAGCCGCAGATTTTTGCGAGGCTTAGTTGCAGAGTTATCACCATCCAAAACAAGCCAAATGCAGTTGGGTGGAAAATTATGCGAATAACTTTGAATTGAAATATCTCAAGAACCAGATGCCACAGATGCTTTTTGTCTTCAGCTGTGGATAGGTATTGAACAGACCTTTCTTTTAATGTATCTTTCGATGGGTTTGGGAAACATTGTTGAAAATGTAATTTTTTTCGGCAAGGGGTTAGCCTTGATTTTTTTCTAAAATGTTGAAAAAAGTAAAGTCGTGAACTGTACAACAATTTCTACACCAGTGGAAAGGTCTGTGAAATCCCTTTCGAGGACTGGTAGCCGCAAATTTTTGCGGGGTTTGGTTGCGGAGATATCACCATCCCAAGCAAGTCAAATGCAGTTGGGTGGAAAATCGTGCGAATAAATTTGAATTGAAATATCTCAAGAACCAGATGTCACAGATACTTTTTGTCTTCAGCTGTGGATAGGTATTGAACAGACCTTTCTTTTGATGTATCTATCGACGGGTTTGGGAAACATTGTTGAAAATGTAATTTTTTTCGGCAAGGGGTTAGCCTTGATTTTTTTCTAAAATGTTGAAAAAATTATAGTCGTGAATTGTGCAACAAGTTGTACACCAGTAGAAAAGTCTATGAAATCCCTTTCGAGGACTGGAAGCCGCAGATTTTTGCGGGGCTTGGTTGCAGAGATATCACCATCCAAAACAAGTCAAATGCAGTTGGGTGGAAAATCATGCGAATAACTTTGAATTGAAATATCTCAAGAACCAGATGTCACAGATACTTTTTGTCTTCAGCTGTGGATAGGTATTGAACAGACCTTTCTTTTAATGTATCTTTCGATGGGTTTGGGAAACATTGTTGAAAATGTAATTTTTTTCGGCAAGGGGTTAGCCTTGATTTTTTTCTAAAATGTTGAAAAAAGTAAAGTCGTGAACTGTACAACAATTTCTACACCAGTGGAAAGGTCTGTGAAATCCCTTTCGTGGACTGGTAGCCGCAAATTTTTGCGGGGTTTGGTTGCGGAGATATCACCATCCAAAACAAGTCAAATGCAGTTGGGTGGAAAGTCGTGCGAATAAATTTGAATTGAAATATCTCAAGAACCAGATGTCACAGATACTTTTTGTCTTCAGCTGTGGATAGGTATTGAACAGACCTTTCTTTTGATGTATCTGTCGATGGGTTTGGGAAACATTGTTGAAAATATAATTTTTTTCGGCAAGGGGTTAGCCTTGATTTTTTTTCTAAAATGTTGAAAAAATTAAAGTCGCGAATTGTGCAACAAATTGTACACCAGTAGAAAGGTCTATGAAATCCCTTTCGAGGACTGGAAGCCGCAGATTTTTGCGGGGCTTGGTTACAGAGATATCACCATCCAAAACAAGCCAAATGCAGTTGGGTGGAAAATTATGCGAATAACTTTGAATTGAAATATCTCAAGAACCAGATGTCACAGATACTTTTTGTCTTCAGCTGTGGATAGGTATTGAACAGACCTTTCTTTTGATGTATCTATCGACGGGTTTGGGAAACATTGTTGAAAATGTAATTTTTTTCGGCAAGGGGTTAGCCTTGATTTTTTTCTAAAATGTTGAAAAAATTATAGTCGTGAATTGTGCAACAAGTTGTACACCAGTAGAAAAGTCTATGAAATCCCTTTCGAGGACTGGAAGCCGCAGATTTTTGCGGGGCTTGGTTGCAGAGATATCACCATCCAAAACAAGTCAAATGCAGTTGGGTGGAAAATCATGCGAATAACTTTGAATTGAAATATCTCAAGAACCAGATGTCACAATTACTTTTTGTCTTCAGCTGTGGATAGTTATTGAACAGACCTTTCTTTTAATGTATCTTTCGATGGGTTTGGGAAACATTGTTGAAAATGTAATTTTTTTCGGCAAGGGGTTAGCCTTGATTTTTTTTCTAAAATGTTGAAAAAATTAAAGTCGTGAATTGTGCAACAAGTTGTACACCAGTGGAAATGTCTGTGAAATCCCTTTCGAGAACTGGCAGCCGCAGATTTTTGCGAGGCTTAGTTGCAGAGTTATCACCATCCAAAACAAGCCAAATGCAGTTGGGTGGAAAATTATGCGAATAACTTTGAATTGAAATATCTCAAGAACCAGATGCCACAGATGCTTTTTGTCTTCAGCTGTGGATAGGTATTGAACAGACCTTTCTTTTAATGTATCTTTCGATGGGTTTGGGAAACATTGTTGAAAAAGTAATTTTTTTCGGCAAGGGGTTAGCCTTGATTTTTTTCTAAAATGTTGAAAAAAGTAAAGTCGTGAACTGTACAACAATTTCTACACCAGTGGAAAGGTCTGTGAAATCCCTTTCGTGGACTGGTAGCCGCAAATTTTTGCGGGGTTTGGTTGCGGAGATATCACCATCCAAAACAAGTCAAATGCAGTTGGGTGGAAAATCGTGCGAATAAATTTGAATTGAAATATCTCAAGAACCAGATGTCACAGATACTTTTTGTCTTCAGCTGTGGATAGGTATTGAACAGACCTTTCTTTTAATGTATCTTTCGATGGGTTTGGGAAACATTGTTGAAAATGTAATTTTTTTCGGCAAGGGGTTAGCCTTGATTTTTTTCTAAAATGTTGAAAAAATTAAAGTCGCGAATTGTGCAACAAATTGTACACCAGTAGAAAGGTCTATGAAATCCCTTTCGAGGACTGGAAGCCGCAGATTTTTGCGGGGCTTGGTTACAGAGATATCACCATCCAAAACAAGTCAAATGCAGTTGGGTGGACAATCATGCGAATAACTTTGAATTGAAATATCTCAAGAACCAGATGTCACAGATACTTTTTGTCTTCAGCTGTGGATAGGTATTGAACAGACCTTTCTTTTGATGTATCTATCGACGGGTTTGGGAAACATTGTTGAAAATGTAATTTTTTTCGGCAAGGGGTTAGCCTTGATTTTTTTCTAAAATGTTGAAAAAATTATAGTCGTGAATTGTGCAACAAGTTGTACACCAGTAGAAAAGTCTATGAAATCCCTTTCGAGGACTGGAAGCCGCAGATTTTTGCGGGGCTTGGTTGCAGAGATATCACCATCCAAAACAAGTCAAATGCAGTTGGGTGGAAAATCATGCGAATAACTTTGAATTGAAATATCTCAAGAACCAGATGTCACAGATACTTTTTGTCTTCAGCTGTGGATAGTTATTGAACAGACCTTTCTTTTAATGTATCTTTCGATGGGTTTGGGAAACATTGTTGAAAATGTAATTTTTTTCGGCAAGGGGTTAGCCTTGATTTTTTTTCTAAAATGTTGAAAAAATTAAAGTCGTGAATTGTGCAACAAGTTGTACACCAGTGGAAATGTCTGTGAAATCCCTTTCGAGAACTGGCAGCCGCAGATTTTTGCGAGGCTTAGTTGCAGAGTTATCACCATCCAAAACAAGCCAAATGCAGTTGGGTGGAAAATTATGCGAATAACTTTGAATTGAAATATCTCAAGAACCAGATGCCACAGATGCTTTTTGTCTTCAGCTGTGGATAGGTATTGAACAGACCTTTCTTTTAATGTATCTTTCGATGGGTTTGGGAAACATTGTTGAAAATGTAATTTTTTTCGGCAAGGGGTTAGCCTTGATTTTTTTCTAAAATGTTGAAAAAAGTAAAGTCGTGAACTGTACAACAATTTCTACACCAGTGGAAAGGTCTGTGAAATCCCTTTCGTGGACTGGTAGCCGCAAATTTTTGCGGGGTTTGGTTGCGGAGATATCACCATCCAAAACAAGTCAAATGCAGTTGGGTGGAAAATCGTGCGAATAAATTTGAATTGAAATATCTCAAGAACCAGATGTCACAGATACTTTTTGTCTTCAGCTGTGGATAGGTATTGAACAGACCTTTCTTTTGATGTATCTGTCTATGGGTTTGGGAAACATTGTTGAAAATGTAATTTTTTTCGGCAAGGGGTTAGCCTTGATTTTTTTTCTAAAATGTTGAAAAAATTAAAGTCGTGAATTGTGCAACAAGTTGTACACCAGTGGAAATGTCTGTGAAATCCCTTTCGAGAACTGGCAGCCGCAGATTTTTGCGAGGCTTGGTTGCAGAGATATCACCATCCAAAACAAGTCAAATGCAGTTGGGTGGAAAATCATGCGAATAACTTTGAATTGAAATATCTCAAGAACCAGATGTCACAGATAATTTTTGTCTTCAGCTGTGGATAGGTATTGAACAGACCTTTCTTTAAATGTATCTTTCGATGGGTTTGGGAAACATTGTTGAAAATGTAATTTTTTTCGGCAAGGGGTTAGCCTTGATTTTTTTCTAAAATGTTGAAAAAAGTAAAGTCGTGAACTGTACAACAATTTCTACACCAGTGGAAAGGTCTGTGAAATCCCTTTCGTGGACTGGTAGCCGCAAATTTTTGCGGGGTTTGGTTGCGGAGATATCACCATCCAAAACAAGTCAAATGCAGTTGGGTGGAAAATCGTGCGAATAAATTTGAATTGAAATATCTCAAGAACCAGATGTCACAGATACTTTTTGTCTTCAGCTGTGGATAGGTATTGAACAGACCTTTCTTTTGATGTATCTATCGACGGGTTTGGGAAACATTGTTGAAAATGTAATTTTTTTCGGCAAGGGGTTAGCCTTGATTTTTTTTCTAAAATGTTGAAAAAATTAAAGTCGTGAATTGTGCAACAAGTTGTACACCAGTGGAAATGTCTGTGAAATCCCTTTCGAGAACTGGCAGCCGCAGATTTTTGCGAGGCTTGGTTGCAGAGATATCACCATCCAAAACAAGTCAAATGCAGTTGGGTGGAAAATCATGCGAATAACTTTGAATTGAAATATCTCAAGAACCAGATGTCACAGATACTTTTTGTCTTCAGCTGTGGATAGGTATTGAACAGACCTTTCTTTTAATGTATCTTTCGATGGGTTTGGGAAACATTGTTGAAAATGTAATTTTTTTCGGCAAGGGGTTAGCCTTGATTTTTTTCTAAAATGTTGAAAAAAGTAAAGTCGTGAACTGTACAACAATTTCTACACCAGTGGAAAGGTCTGTGAAATCCCTTTCGTGGACTGGTAGCCGCAAATTTTTGCGGGGTTTGGTTGCGGAGATATCACCATCCAAAACAAGTCATATGCAGTTGGGTGGAAAATCGTGCGAATAAATTTGAATTGAAATATCTCAAGAACCAGATGTCACAGATACTTTTTGTCTTCAGCTGTGGATAGGTATTGAACAGACCTTTCTTTTGATGTATCTATCGACGGGTTTGGGAAACATTGTTGAAAATGTAATTTTTTTCGGCAAGGGGTTAGCCTTGATTTTTTTCTAAAATGTTGAAAAAATTATAGTCGTGAATTGTGCAACAAGTTGTACACCAGTAGAAAAGTCTATGAAATCCCTTTCGAGGACTGGAAGCCGCAGATTTTTGCGGGGCTTGGTTGCAGAGATATCACCATCCAAAACAAGTCAAATGCAGTTGGGTGGAAAATCATGCGAATAACTTTGAATTGAAATATCTCAAGAACCAGATGTCACAGATACTTTTTGTCTTCAGCTGTGGATAGGTATTGAACAGACCTTTCTTTTAATGTATCTTTCGATGGGTTTGGGAAACATTGTTGAAAATGTAATTTTTTTCGGCAAGGGGTTAGCCTTGATTTTTTTCTAAAATGTTGAAAAAAGTAAAGTCGTGAACTGTACAACAATTTCTACACCAGTGGAAAGGTCTGTGAAATCCCTTTCGTGGACTGGTAGCCGCAAATTTTTGCGGGGTTTGGTTGCGGAGATATCACCATCCAAAACAAGTCAAATGCAGTTGGGTGGAAAATCGTGCGAATAAATTTGAATTGAAATATCTCAAGAACCAGATGTCACAGATACTTTTTGTCTTCAGCTGTGGATAGGTATTGAACAGACCTTTCTTTTGATGTATCTGTCGATGGGTTTGGGAAACATTGTTGAAAATATAATTTTTTTCGGCAAGGGGTTAGCCTTGATTTTTTTTCTAAAATGTTGAAAAAATTAAAGTCGTGAATTGTGCAACAAGTTGTACACCAGTGGAAATGTCTGTGAAATCCCTTTCGAGAACTGGCAGCCGCAGATTTTTGCGAGGCTTAGTTGCAGAGTTATCACCATCCAAAACAAGCCAAATGCAGTTGGGTGGAAAATTATGCGAATAACTTTGAATTGAAATATCTCAAGAACCAGATGCCACAGATGCTTTTTGTCTTCAGCTGTGGATAGGTATTGAACAGACCTTTCTTTTAATGTATCTTTCGATGGGTTTGGGAAACATTGTTGAAAATGTAATTTTTTTCGGCAAGGGGTTAGCCTTGATTTTTTTCTAAAATGTTGAAAAAAGTAAAGTCGTGAACTGTACAACAATTTCTACACCAGTGGAAAGGTCTGTGAAATCCCTTTCGTGGACTGGTAGCCGCAAATTTTTGCGGGGTTTGGTTGCGGAGATATCACCATCCAAAACAAGTCAAATGCAGTTGGGTGGAAAATCGTGCGAATAAATTTGAATTGAAATATCTCAAGAACCAGATGTCACAGATACTTTTTGTCTTCAGCTGTGGATAGGTATTGAACAGACCTTTCTTTTGATGTATCTGTCGATGGGTTTGGGAAACATTGTTGAAAATGTAATTTTTTTCGGCAAGGGGTTAGCCTTGATTTTTTTTCTAAAATGTTGAAAAAATTAAAGTCGTGAATTGTGCAACAAGTTGTACACCAGTGGAAATGTCTGTGAAATCCCTTTCGTGGACTGGTAGCCGCAAATTTTTGCGGGGTTTGGTTGCGGAGATATCACCATCCAAAACAAGTCAAATGCAGTTGGGTGGAAAATCGTGCGAATAAATTTGAATTGAAATATCTCAAGAACCAGATGTCACAGATACTTTTTGTCTTCAGCTGTGGATAGGTATTGAACAGACCTTTCTTTTGATGTATCTGTCGATGGGTTTGGGAAACATTGTTGAAAATGTAATTTTTTTCGGCAAGGGGTTAGCCTTGATTTTTTTTCTAAAATGTTGAAAAAATTAAAGTCGTGAATTGTGCAACAAGTTGTACACCAGTGGAAATGTCTGTGAAATCCCTTTCGAGAACTGGCAGCCGCAGATTTTTGCGAGGCTTAGTTGCAGAGTTATCACCATCCAAAACAAGCCAAATGCAGTTGGGTGGAAAATTATGCGAATAACTTTGAATTGAAATATCTCAAGAACCAGATGCCACAGATGCTTTTTGTCTTCAGCTGTGGATAGGTATTGAACAGACCTTTCTTTTAATGTATCTTTCGATGGGTTTGGGAAACATTGTTGAAAATGTAATTTTTTTCGGCAAGGGGTTAGCCTTGATTTTTTTCTAAAATGTTGAAAAAAGTAAAGTCGTGAACTGTACAACAATTTCTACACCAGTGGAAAGGTCTGTGAAATCCCTTTCGTGGACTGGTAGCCGCAAATTTTTGCGGGGTTTGGTTGCGGAGATATCACCATCCAAAACAAGTCAAATGCAGTTGGGTGGAAAATCGTGCGAATAAATTTGAATTGAAATATCTCAAGAACCAGATGTCACAGATACTTTTTGTCTTCAGCTGTGGATAGGTATTGAACAGACCTTTCTTTTAATGTATCTTTCGATGGGTTTGGGAAACATTGTTGAAAATGTAATTTTTTTCGGCAAGGGGTTAGCCTTGATTTTTTTCTAAAATGTTGAAAAAAGTAAAGTCGTGAACTGTACAACAATTTCTACACCAGTGGAAAGGTCTGTGAAATCCCTTTCGAGGACTGGTAGCCGCAAATTTTTGCGGGGTTAGGTTGCGGAGATATCACCATCCCAAGCAAGTCAAATGCAGTTGGGTGGAAAATCGTGCGAATAAATTTGAATTGAAATATCTCAAGAACCAGATGTCACAGATACTTTTTGTCTTCAGCTGTGGATAGGTATTGAACAGACCTTTCTTTTGATGTATCTATCGACGGGTTTGGGAAACATTGTTGAAAATGTAATTTTTTTCGGCAAGGGGTTAGCGTTGATTTTTTTCTAAAATGTTGAAAAAATTATAGTCGTGAATTGTGCAACAAGTTGTACACCAGTAGAAAAGTCTATGAAATCCCTTTCGAGGACTGGAAGCCGCAGATTTTTGCGGGGCTTGGTTGCAGAGATATCACCATCCAAAACAAGTCAAATGCAGTTGGGTGGAAAATCATGCGAATAACTTTGAATTGAAATATCTCAAGAACCAGATGTCACAGATACTTTTTGTCTTCAGCTGTGGATAGGTATTGAACAGACCTTTCTTTTAATGTATCTTTCGATGGGTTTGGGAAACATTGTTGAAAATGTAATTTTTTTCGGCAAGGGGTTAGCCTTGATTTTTTTCTAAAATGTTGAAAAAAGTAAAGTCGTGAACTGTACAACAATTTCTACACCAGTGGAAAGGTCTGTGAAATCCCTTTCGTGGACTGGTAGCCGCAAATTTTTGCGGGGTTTGGTTGCGGAGATATCACCATCCAAAACAAGTCAAATGCAGTTGGGTGGAAAATCGTGCGAATAAATTTGAATTGAAATATCTCAAGAACCAGATGTCACAGATACTTTTTGTCTTCAGCTGTGGATAGGTATTGAACAGACCTTTCTTTTGATGTATCTGTCGATGGGTTTGGGAAACATTGTTGAAAATATAATTTTTTTCGGCAAGGGGTTAGCCTTGATTTTTTTTCTAAAATGTTGAAAAAATTAAAGTCGTGAATTGTGCAACAAGTTGTACACCAGTGGAAATGTCTGTGAAATCCCTTTCGAGAACTGGCAGCCGCAGATTTTTGCGAGGCTTAGTTGCAGAGTTATCACCATCCAAAACAAGCCAAATGCAGTTGGGTGGAAAATTATGCGAATAACTTTGAATTGAAATATCTCAAGAACCAGATGCCACAGATGCTTTTTGTCTTCAGCTGTGGATAGGTATTGAACAGACCTTTCTTTTAATGTATCTTTCGATGGGTTTGGGAAACATTGTTGAAAATGTAATTTTTTTCGGCAAGGGGTTAGCCTTGATTTTTTTCTAAAATGTTGAAAAAAGTAAAGTCGTGAACTGTACAACAATTTCTACACCAGTGGAAAGGTCTGTGAAATCCCTTTCGTGGACTGGTAGCCGCAAATTTTTGCGGGGTTTGGTTGCGGAGATATCACCATCCAAAACAAGTCAAATGCAGTTGGGTGGAAAATCGTGCGAATAAATTTGAATTGAAATATCTCAAGAACCAGATGTCACAGATACTTTTTGTCTTCAGCTGTGGATAGGTATTGAACAGACCTTTCTTTTGATGTATCTGTCGATGGGTTTGGGAAACATTGTTGAAAATGTAATTTTTTTCGGCAAGGGGTTAGCCTTGATTTTTTTTCTAAAATGTTGAAAAAATTAAAGTCGTGAATTGTGCAACAAGTTGTACACCAGTGGAAATGTCTGTGAAATCCCTTTCGAGAACTGGCAGCCGCAGATTTTTGCGAGGCTTGGTTGCAGAGATATCACCATCCAAAACAAGTCAAATGCAGTTGGGTGGAAAATCATGCGAATAACTTTGAATTGAAATATCTCAAGAACCAGATGTCACAGATACTTTTTGTCTTCAGCTGTGGATAGGTATTGAACAGACCTTTCTTTTAATGTATCTTTCGATGGGTTTGGGAAACATTGTTGAAAATGTAATTTTTTTCGGCAAGGGGTTAGCCTTGATTTTTTTCTAAAATGTTGAAAAAAGTAAAGTCGTGAACTGTACAACAATTTCTACACCAGTGGAAAGGTCTGTGAAATCCCTTTCGTGGACTGGTAGCCGCAAATTTTTGCGGGGTTTGGTTGCGGAGATATCACCATCCAAAACAAGTCAAATGCAGTTGGGTGGAAAATCGTGCGAATAAATTTGAATTGAAATATCTCAAGAACCAGATGTCACAGATACTTTTTGTCTTCAGCTGTGGATAGGTATTGAACAGACCTTTCTTTTGATGTATCTGTCGATGGGTTTGGGAAACATTGTTGAAAATGTAATTTTTTTCGGCAAGGGGTTAGCCTTGATTTTTTTTCTAAAATGTTGAAAAAATTAAAGTCGTGAATTGTGCAACAAGTTGTACACCAGTGGAAATGTCTGTGAAATCCCTTTCGAGAACTGGCAGCCGCAGATTTTTGCGAGGCTTAGTTGCAGAGTTATCACCATCCAAAACAAGCCAAATGCAGTTGGGTGGAAAATTATGCGAATAACTTTGAATTGAAATATCTCAAGAACCAGATGCCACAGATGCTTTTTGTCTTCAGCTGTGGATAGGTATTGAACAGACCTTTCTTTTAATGTATCTTTCGATGGGTTTGGGAAACATTGTTGAAAATGTAATTTTTTTCGGCAAGGGGTTAGCCTTGATTTTTTTCTAAAATGTTGAAAAAAGTAAAGTCGTGAACTGTACAACAATTTCTACACCAGTGGAAAGGTCTGTGAAATCCCTTTCGTGGACTGGTAGCCGCAAATTTTTGCGGGGTTTGGTTGCGAAGATATCACCATCCAAAACAAGTCAAATGCAGTTGGGTGGAAAATCGTGCGAATAAATTTGAATTGAAATATCTCAAGAACCAGATGTCACAGATACTTTTTGTCTTCAGCTGTGGATAGGTATTGAACAGACCTTTCTTTTAATGTATCTTTCGATGGGTTTGGGAAACATTGTTGAAAATGTAATTTTTTTCGGCAAGGGGTTAGCCTTGATTTTTTTCTAAAATGTTGAAAAAAGTAAAGTCGTGAACTGTACAACAATTTCTACACCAGTGGAAAGGTCTGTGAAATCCCTTTCGAGGACTGGTAGCCGCAAATTTTTGCGGGGTTTGGTTGCGGAGATATCACCATCCCAAGCAAGTCAAATGCAGTTGGGTGGAAAATCGTGCGAATAAATTTGAATTGAAATATCTCAAGAACCAGATGTCACAGATACTTTTTGTCTTCAGCTGTGGATAGGTAAGGTCTGGTTTGGGAAACATTGTTGAAAATGTAATTTTTTTCGGCAAGGGGTTAGCCTTGATTTTTTTCTAAAATGTTAAAAAAAGTAAAGTCGTGAATTGTGCAACAAGTTGTACACCAGTGGAAAGGTCTATGAAATCCCTTTGGAGGACTGGAAGCCGCAGATTTTTGCGGGGCTTGGTTGCAGAGATATCACCCTCCAAAACAAGTCAAATGCAGTTGGGTGGAAAATCATGCGAATAACTTTGAATTGAAATATCTCAAGAACCAGATGTCACAGATACTTTTTGTCTTCAGCTATGGATAGGTATTGAACAGACCTTTCTTTTGATGTATCTATCGACGGGTTTGGGAAACATTGTTGAAAATGTAATTTTTTTCGGCAAGGGGTTGTTAGCCTTGATTTTTTTCTAAAATGTTGAAAAAAGTAAAGTCGTGAATTGTGCAACAAGTTGTACACCAGTGGAGAGGTCTATGAAATCCCTTTCGAGGACTGGAAGCCGCAGATTTTTGCGGGGCTTGGTTGCAGAGATATCACCATCCAAACCAAGTCAAATGCAGTTGGGTGGAAAATCATGCGAATAACTTTGAATTGAAATATCTCAAGAACCAGATGTCACAGATACTTTTTGTCTTCAGCTGTGGATAGGTATTGAACAGACATTTCTTTTGATGTATCTATCGACGGGTTTGGGAAGCATTGTTGAAAATGTAATTTTTTTCGGCAAGGGGTTAGCCTTGATTTTTTTCTAAAATGTTGAAAAAAGTAAAGTCGTGAATTGTGCAACAAGTTGTACACCAGTGGAAAGGTCTATGAAATCCCTTTCGGGGACTGGAAGCCGCAGATTTTTGCGTTGCTTGGTTGCAGAGATATCACCATCCAAAACAAGTGAAATGCAGTTGGGTGGAAAATCATGCGAATAACTTTGAATTGAAATATCTCAAGAACCAGATGTCACAGATACTTTTTGTCTTCAGCTGTGGATAGGTATTGAACAGACCTTTCTTTTGATGTATCTATCGATGGGTTTGGGAAACATTGTTGAAAATGTAATTTTTTTCGGCAAGGGGTTATCCCTTTCGAGGACTGGAAGCCGCAGATTTTTGCGGGGCTTGGTTGCAGAGATATCACCATCCAAAACAAGTCAAATGCAGTTGGGTGGAAAATCTTGCGAATAAATTTGAATTGAAATATCTCAAGAACCAGATTTCACAGATACTTTTTGTCTTCAGCTGTGGATAGGTATTGAACAGACCTTTCTTTTGATGTATCTATCGACGGGTTTGGGAAACATTGTTGAAAATTTAATTTTTTTCGGCAAGGGGTTAGCCTTGATTTTTTTCTAAAATGTTGAAAAAATTAAAGTCGCGAATTGTGCAACAAATTGTACACCAGTAGAAAGGTCTATGAAATCCCTTTCGAGGACTGGAAGCCGCAGATTTTTGCGGGGCTTGGTTGCAGAGATATCACCATCCAAAACAAGTCAAATGCAGTTGGGTGGAAAATCATGCGAATAACTTTGAATTGAAATATCTCAAGAACCAGATGTCACAGATACTTTTTGTCTTCAGCTGTGGATAGGTATTGAACAGACCTTTCTTTTGATGTATCTATCGACGGGTTTGGGAAACATTGTTGAAAATGTAATTTTTTTCGGCAAGGGGTTAGCCTTGATTTTTTTCTAAAATGTTGAAAAAATTATAGTCGTGAATTGTGCAACAAGTTGTACACCAGTAGAAAAGTCTATGAAATCCCTTTCGAGGACTGGAAGCCGCAGATTTTTGCGGGGCTTGGTTGCAGAGATATCACCATCCAAAACAAGTCAAATGCAGTTTGGTGGAAAATTATGCGAATAACTTTGAATTGAAATATCTCAAGAACCAGATGCCACAGATGCTTTTTGTCTTCAGCTGTGGATAGGTATTGAACAGACCTTTCTTTTAATGTATCTTTCGATGGGTTTGGGAAACATTGTTGAAAATGTAATTTTTTTCGGCAAGGGGTTAGCCTTGATTTTTTTCTAAAATGTTGAAAAAAGTAAAGTCGTGAACTGTACAACAATTTCTACACCAGTGGAAAGGTCTGTGAAATCCCTTTCGTGGACTGGTAGCCGCAAATTTTTGCGGGGTTTGGTTGCGGAGATATCACCATCCAAAACAAGTCAAATGCAGTTGGGTGGAAAATCGTGCGAATAAATTTGAATTGAAATATCTCAAGAACCAGATGTCACAGATACTTTTTGTCTTCAGCTGTGGATAGGTATTGAACAGACCTTTCTTTTGATGTATCTGTCGATGGGTTTGGGAAACATTGTTGAAAATGTAATTTTTTTCGGCAAGGGGTTAGCCTTGATTTTTTTTCTAAAATGTTGAAAAAATTAAAGTCGTGAATTGTGCAACAAGTTGTACACCAGTGGAAAGGTCTATGAAATCCCTTTCGGGGACTGGAAGCCGCAGATTTTTGCGTTGCTTGGTTGCAGAGATATCACCATCCAAAACAAGTGAAATGCAGTTGGGTGGAAAATCATGCGAATAACTTTGAATTGAAATATCTCAAGAACCAGATGTCACAGATACTTTTTGTCTTCAGCTGTGGATAGGTATTGAACAGACCTTTCTTTTGATGTATCTATCGATGGGTTTGGGAAACATTGTTGAAAATGTAATTTTTTTCGGCAAGGGGTTATCCCTTTCGAGGACTGGAAGCCGCAGATTTTTGCGGGGCTTGGTTGCAGAGATATCACCATCCAAAACAAGTCAAATGCAGTTGGGTGGAAAATCTTGCGAATAAATTTGAATTGAAATATCTCAAGAACCAGATTTCACAGATACTTTTTGTCTTCAGCTGTGGATAGGTATTGAACAGACCTTTCTTTTGATGTATCTATCGACGGGTTTGGGAAACATTGTTGAAAATGTAATTTTTTTCGGCAAGGGGTTAGCCTTGATTTTTTTCTAAAATGTTGAAAAAATTAAAGTCGTGAATTGTGCAACAAGTTGTACACCAGTAGAAAGGTCTATGAAATCCCTTTCGAGGACTGGAAGCCGCAGATTTTTGCGGGGCTTGGTTGCAGAGATATCACCATCCAAAACAAGTCAAATGCAGTTGGGTGGAAAATCTTGCGAATAAATTTGAATTGAAATATCTCAAGAACCAGATGTCACAGATACTTTTTGTCTTCAGCTGTGGATAGGTATTGAACAGACCTTTCTTTTGATGTATCTATCGATGGGTTTGGGAAACATTGTTGAAAATGTAATTTTTTTCGGCAAGGGGTTAGCCTTGATTTTTTTCTAAAATGTTGAAAAAATTAAAGTCGCGAATTGTGCAACAAATTGTACACCAGTAGAAAGGTCTATGAAATCCCTTTCGAGGACTGGAAGCCGCAGATTTTTGCGGGGCTTGGTTGCAGAGATATCACCATCCAAAACAAGTCAAATGCAGTTGGGTGGAAAATCATGCGAATAACTTTGAATTGAAATATCTCAAGAACCAGATGTCACAGATACTTTTTGTCTTCAGCTGTGGATAGGTATTGAACAGACCTTTCTTTTGATGTATCTATCGACGGGTTTGGGAAACATTGTTGAAAATGTAATTTTTTTCGGCAAGGGGTTAGCCTTGATTTTTTTCTAAAATGTTGAAAAAATTATAGTCGTGAATTGTGCAACAAGTTGTACACCAGTAGAAAAGTCTATGAAATCCCTTTCGAGGACTGGAAGCCGCAGATTTTTGCGGGGCTTGGTTGCAGAGATATCACCATCCAAAACAAGTCAAATGCAGTTTGGTGGAAAATTATGCGAATAACTTTGAATTGAAATATCTCAAGAACCAGATGCCACAGATGCTTTTTGTCTTCAGCTGTGGATAGGTATTGAACAGACCTTTCTTTTAATGTATATTTCGATGGGTTTGGGAAACATTGTTGAAAATGTAATTTTTTTCGGCAAGGGGTTAGCCTTGATTTTTTTCTAAAATGTTGAAAAAAGTAAAGTCGTGAACTGTACAATAATTTCTACACCAGTGGAAAGGTCTGTGAAATCCCTTTCGTGGACTGGTAGCCGCAAATTTTTGCGGGGTTTGGTTGCGGAGATATCACCATCCAAAACAAGTCAAATGCAGTTGGGTGGAAAATCGTGCGAATAAATTTGAATTGAAATATCTCAAGAACCAGATGTCACAGATACTTTTTGTCTTCAGCTGTGGATAGGTATTGAACAGACCTTTCTTTTAATGTATCTGTCGATGGGTTTGGGAAACATTGTTGAAAATGTAATTTTTTTCGGCAAGGGGTTAGCCTTGATTTTTTTTCTAAAATGTTGAAAAAATTAAAGTCGTGAATTGTGCAACAAGTTGTACACCAGTGGAAATGTCTGTGAAATCCCTTTCGAGAACTGGCAGCCGCAGATTTTTGCGAGGCTTGGTTGCAGAGATATCACCATCCAAAACAAGTCAAATGCAGTTGGGTGGAAAATCATGCGAATAAATTTGAATTGAAATATCTCAAGAACCAGATGTCACAGATACTTTTTGTCTTCAGCTGTGGATAGGTATTGAACAGACCTTTCTTTTAATGTATCTGTCGATGGGTTTGGGAAACATTGTTGAAAATGTAATTTTTTTCGGCAAGGGGTTAGCCTTGATTTTTTTTCTAAAATGTTGAAAAAATTAAAGTCGTGAATTGTGCAACAAGTTGTACACCAGTGGAAATGTCTGTGAAATCCCTTTCGAGAACTGGCAGCCGCAGATTTTTGCGAAGCTTAGTTGCAGAGTTATCACCATCCAAAACAAGCCAAATGCAGTTGGGTGGAAAATTATGCGAATAACTTTGAATTGAAATATCTCAAGAACCAGATGCCACAGATGCTTTTTGTCTTCAGCTGTGGATAGGTATTGAACAGACCTTTCTTTTAATGTATCTTTCGATGGGTTTGGGAAACATTGTTGAAAATGTAATTTTTTTCGGCAAGGGGTTAGCCTTGATTTTTTTCTAAAATGTTGAAAAAAGTAAAGTCGTGAACTGTACAACAATTTCTACACCAGTGGAAAGGTCTGTGAAATCCCTTTCGTGGACTGGTAGCCGCAAATTTTTGCGGGGTTTGGTTGCGGAGATATCACCATCCAAAACAAGTCAAATGCAGTTGGGTGGAAAATCGTGCGAATAAATTTGAATTGAAATATCTCAAGAACCAGATGTCACAGATACTTTTTGTCTTCAGCTGTGGATAGGTATTGAACAGACCTTTCTTTTAATGTATCTTTCGATGGGTTTGGGAAACATTGTTGAAAATGTAATTTTTTTCGGCAAGGGGTTAGCCTTGATTTTTTTCTAAAATGTTGAAAAAAGTAAAGTCGTGAACTGTACAACAATTTCTACACCAGTGGAAAGGTCTGTGAAATCCCTTTCGAGGACTGGTAGCCGCAAATTTTTGCGGGGTTTGGTTGCGGAGATATCACCATCCCAAGCAAGTCAAATGCAGTTGGGTGGAAAATCGTGCGAATAAATTTGAATTGAAATATCTCAAGAACCAGATGTCACAGATACTTTTTGTCTTCAGCTGTGGATAGGTAAGGTCTGGTTTGGGAAACATTGTTGAAAATGTAATTTTTTTTCGGCAAGGGGTTAGCCTTGATTTTTTTCTAAAATGTTAAAAAAAGTAAAGTCGTGAATTGTGCAACAAGTTGTACACCAGTGGAAAGGTCTATGAAATCCCTTTGGAGGACTGGAAGCCGCAGATTTTTGCGGGGCTTGGTTGCAGAGATATCACCATCCAAAACAAGTCAAATGCAGTTGGGTGGAAAATCATGCGAATAACTTTGAATTGAAATATCTCAAGAACCAGATGTCACAGATACTTTTTGTCTTCAGCTATGGATAGGTATTGAACAGACCTTTCTTTTGATGTATCTATCGACGTGTTTGGGAAACATTGTTGAAAATGTAATTTTTTTCGGCAAGGGGTTGTTAGCCTTGATTTTTTTCTAAAATGTTGAAAAAAGTAAAGTCGTGAATTGTGCAACAAGTTGTACACCAGTGGAGAGGTCTATGAAATCCCTTTCGAGGACTGGAAGCCGCAGATTTTTGCGGGGCTTGGTTGCAGAGATATCACCATCCAAACCAAGTCAAATGCAGTTGGGTGGAAAATCATGCGAATAACTTTGAATTGAAATATCTCAAGAACCAGATGTCACAGATACTTTTTGTCTTCAGCTGTGGATAGGTATTGAACAGACCTTTCTTTTGATGTATCTATCGATGGGTTTGGGAAACATTGTTGAAAATGTAATTTTTTTCGGCAAGGGTTTAGCCTTGATTTTTTTCTAAACTGTTGAAAAAATTAAAGTCGTGAATTGTGCAACAAGTTGTACACCAGTAGAAAGGTCTATGAAATCCCTTTCGAGGACTGGAAGCCGCAGATTTTTGCGGGGCTTGGTTGCAGAGATATCACCATCCAAAACAAGTCAAATGCAGTTGGGTGGAAAATCTTGCGAATAAATTTGAATTGAAATATCTCAAGAACCAGATTTCACAGATACTTTTTGTCTTCAGCTGTGGATAGGTATTGAACAGACCTTTCTTTTGATGTATCTATCGACGGGTTTGGGAAACATTGTTGAAAATTTAATTTTTTTCGGCAAGGGGTTAGCCTTGATTTTTTTCTAAAATGTTGAAAAAATTAAAGTCGTGAATTGTGCAACAAGTTGTACACCAGTAGAAAGGTCTATGAAATCCCTTTCGAGGACTGGAAGCCGCAGATTTTTGCGGGGCTTGGTTGCAGAGATATCACCATCCAAAACAAGTCAAATGCAGTTGGGTGGAAAATCATGCGAATAACTTTGAATTGAAATATCTCAAGAACCAGATGTCACAGATACTTTTTGTCTTCAGCTGTGGATAGGTATTGAACAGACCTTTCTTTTGATGTATCTATCGACGGGTTTGGGAAACATTGTTGAAAATGTAATTTTTTTCGGCAAGGGGTTAGCCTTGATTTTTTTCTAAAATGTTGAAAAAATTAAATTCGTGAATTGTGCAACAAGTTGTACACCAGTAGAAAGGTCTATGAAATCCCTTTCGAGGACTGGAAGCCGCAGATTTTTGCGGGGCTTGGTTGCAGAGATATCACCATCCAAAACAAGTCAAATGCAGTTGGGTGGAAAATCGTGCGAATAAATTTGAATTGAAATATCTCAAGAACCAGATGTCACAGATACTTTTTGTCTTCAGCTTTGGATAGGTATTGAACAGACCTTTCTTCTGATGTATCTATCGACGGGTTTGGGAAACATTGTTGAAAATGTAATTTTTTTCGGCAAGGGGTTAGCCTTGATTTTTTTCTAAAATGTTGAAAAAATTATAGTCGTGAATTGTGCAACAAGTTGTACACCAGTAGAAAAGTCTATGAAATCCCTTTCGAGGACTGGAAGCCGCAGATTTTTGCGGGGCTTGGTTGCAGAGATATCACCATCCAAAACAAGTCAAATGCAGTTTGGTGGAAAATTATGCGAATAACTTTGAATTGAAATATCTCAAGAACCAGATGCCACAGATGCTTTTTGTCTTCAGCTGTGGATAGGTATTGAACAGACCTTTCTTTTAATGTATATTTCGATGGGTTTGGGAAACATTGTTGAAAATGTAATTTTTTTCGGCAAGGGGTTAGCCTTGATTTTTTTCTAAAATGTTGAAAAAAGTAAAGTCGTGAACTGTACAACAATTTCTACACCAGTGGAAAGGTCTGTGAAATCCCTTTCGTGGACTGGTAGCCGCAAATTTTTGCGGGGTTTGGTTGCGGAGATATCACCATCCAAAACAAGTCAAATGCAGTTGGGTGGAAAATCGTGCGAATAAATTTGAATTGAAATATCTCAAGAACCAGATGTCACAGATACTTTTTGTCTTCAGCTGTGGATAGGTATTGAACAGACCTTTCTTTTAATGTATCTGTCGATGGGTTTGGGAAACATTGTTGAAAATGTAATTTTTTTCGGCAAGGGGTTAGCCTTGATTTTTTTTCTAAAATGTTGAAAAAATTAAAGTCGTGAATTGTGCAACAAGTTGTACACCAGTGGAAATGTCTGTGAAATCCCTTTCGAGAACTGGCAGCCGCAGATTTTTGCGAGGCTTGGTTGCAGAGATATCACCATCCAAAACAAGTCAAATGCAGTTGGGTGGAAAATCATGCGAATAAATTTGAATTGAAATATCTCAAGAACCAGATGTCACAGATACTTTTTGTCTTCAGCTGTGGATAGGTATTGAACAGACCTTTCTTTTAATGTATCTTTCGATGGGTTTGGGAAACATTGTTGAAAATGTAATTTTTTTCGGCAAGGGGTTAGCCTTGATTTTTTTCTAAAATGTTGAAAAAAGTAAAGTCGTGAACTGTACAACAATTTCTACACCAGTGGAAAGGTCTGTGAAATCCCTTTCGTGGACTGGTAGCCGCAAATTTTTGCGGGGTTTGGTTGCGGAGATATCACCATCCAAAACAAGTCAAATGCAGTTGGGTGGAAAATCGTGCGAATAAATTTGAATTGAAATATCTCAAGAACCAGATGTCACAGATACTTTTTGTCTTCAGCTGTGGATAGGTATTGAACAGACCTTTCTTTTGATGTATCTGTCGATGGGTTTGGGAAACATTGTTGAAAATGTAATTTTTTTCGGCAAGGGGTTAGCCTTGATTTTTTTTCTAAAATGTTGAAAAAATTAAAGTCGTGAATTGTGCAACAAGTTGTACACCAGTGGAAATGTCTGTGAAATCCCTTTCGAGAACTGGCAGCCGCAGATTTTTGCGAACCTTAGTTGCAGAGTTATCACCATCCAAAACAAGCCAAATGCAGTTGGGTGGAAAATTATGCGAATAACTTTGAATTGAAATATCTCAAGAACCAGATGCCACAGATGCTTTTTGTCTTCAGCTGTGGATAGGTATTGAACAGACCTTTCTTTTAATGTATCTTTCGATGGGTTTGGGAAACATTGTTGAAAATGTAATTTTTTTCGGCAAGGGGTTAGCCTTGATTTTTTTCTAAAATGTTGAAAAAAGTAAAGTCGTGAACTGTACAACAATTTCTACACCAGTGGAAAGGTCTGTGAAATCCCTTTCGTGGACTGGTAGCCGCAAATTTTTGCGGGGTTTGGTTGC
This sequence comes from Philhelius pedissequus, assembly GCA_910595825.1. NCBI lineage: Eukaryota > Metazoa > Arthropoda > Insecta > Diptera > Syrphidae > Philhelius > Philhelius pedissequus. Next base: position 81,059,719 of record OU343160.1, on the reverse strand, counting down.
GGAGATATCACCATCCAAAACAAGTCAAATGCAGTTGGGTGGAAAATCGTGCGAATAAATTTGAATTGAAATATCTCAAGAACCAGATGTCACAGATACTTTTTGTCTTCAGCTGTGGATAGGTATTGAACAGACCTTTCTTTTAATGTATCTTTCGATGGGTTTGGGAAACATTGTTGAAAATGTAATTTTTTTCGGCAAGGGGTTAGCCTTGATTTTTTTCTAAAATGTTGAAAAAAGTAAAGTCGTGAACTGTACAACAATTTCTACACCAGTGGAAAGGTCTGTGAAATCCCTTTCGAGGACTGGTAGCCGCAAATTTTTGCGGGGTTTGGTTGCGGAGATATCACCATCCCAAGCAAGTCAAATGCAGTTGGGTGGAAAATCGTGCGAATAAATTTGAATTGAAATATCTCAAGAACCAGATGTCACAGATACTTTTTGTCTTCAGCTGTGGATAGGTAAGGTCTGGTTTGGGAAACATTGTTGAAAATGTAATTTTTTTTCGGCAAGGGGTTAGCCTTGATTTTTTTCTAAAATGTTAAAAAAAGTAAAGTCGTGAATTGTGCAACAAGTTGTACACCAGTGGAAAGGTCTATGAAATCCCTTTGGAGGACTGGAAGCCGCAGATTTTTGCGGGGCTTGGTTGCAGAGATATCACCATCCAAAACAAGTCAAATGCAGTTGGGTGGAAAATCATGCGAATAACTTTGAATTGAAATATCTCAAGAACCAGATGTCACAGATACTTTTTGTCTTCAGCTATGGATAGGTATTGAACAGACCTTTCTTTTGATGTATCTATCGACGTGTTTGGGAAACATTGTTGAAAATGTAATTTTTTTCGGCAAGGGGTTGTTAGCCTTGATTTTTTTCTAAAATGTTGAAAAAAGTAAAGTCGTGAATTGTGCAACAAGTTGTACACCAGTGGAGAGGTCTATGAAATCCCTTTCGAGGACTGGAAGCCGCAGATTTTTGCGGGGCTTGGTTGCAGAGATATCACCATCCAAACCAAGTCAAATGCAGTTGGGTGGAAAATCATGCGAATAACTTTGAATTGAAATATCTCAAGAACCAGATGTCACAGATACTTTTTGTCTTCAGCTGTGGATAGGTATTGAACAGACATTTCTTTTGATGTATCTATCGACGGGTTTGGGAAACATTGTTGAAAATGTAATTTTTTTCGGCAAGGGGTTAGCCTTGATTTTTTTCTAAAATGTTGAAAAAAGTAAAGTCGTGAACTGTGCAACAAGTTGTACACCAGTGGAAAGGTCTATGAAATCCCTTTCGGGGACTGGAAGCCGCAGATTTTTGCGTTGCTTGGTTGCAGAGATATCACCATCCAAAACAAGTGAAATGCAGTTGGGTGGAAAATCATGCGAATAACTTTGAATTGAAATATCTCAAGAACCAGATGTCACAGATACTTTTTGTCTTCAGCTGTGGATAGGTATTGAACAGACCTTTCTTTTGATGTATCTATCGATGGGTTTGGGAAACATTGTTGAAAATGTAATTTTTTTCGGCAAGGGTTTAGCCTTGATTTTTTTCTAAACTGTTGAAAAAATTAAAGTCGTGAATTGTGCAACAAGTTGTACACCAGTAGAAAGGTCTATGAAATCCCTTTCGAGGACTGGAAGCCGCAGATTTTTGCGGGGCTTGGTTGCAGAGATATCACCATCCAAAACAAGTCAAATGCAGTTGGGTGGAAAATCTTGCGAATAAATTTGAATTGAAATATCTCAAGAACCAGATTTCACAGATACTTTTTGTCTTCAGCTGTGGATAGGTATTGAACAGACCTTTCTTTTGATGTATCTATCGACGGGTTTGGGAAACATTGTTGAAAATTTAATTTTTTTCGGCAAGGGGTTAGCCTTGATTTTTTTCTAAAATGTTGAAAAAATTAAAGTCGTGAATTGTGCAACAAGTTGTACACCAGTAGAAAGGTCTATGAAATCCCTTTCGAGGACTGGAAGCCGCAGATTTTTGCGGGGCTTGGTTGCAGAGATATCACCATCCAAAACAAGTCAAATGCAGTTGGGTGGAAAATCATGCGAATAACTTTGAATTGAAATATCTCAAGAACCAGATGTCACAGATACTTTTTGTCTTCAGCTGTGGATAGGTATTGAACAGACCTTTCTTTTGATGTATCTATCGACGGGTTTCGGAAACATTGTTGAAAATGTAATTTTTTTCGGCAAGGGGTTAGCCTTGATTTTTTTCTAAAATGTTGAAAAAATTAAATTCGTGAATTGTGCAACAAGTTGTACACCAGTAGAAAGGTCTATGAAATCCCTTTCGAGGACTGGAAGCCGCAGATTTTTGCGGGGCTTGGTTGCAGAGATATCACCATCCAAAACAAGTCAAATGCAGTTGGGTGGAAAATCTTGCGAATAAATTTGAATTGAAATATCTCAAGAACCAGATGTCACAGATACTTTTTGTCTTCAGCTGTGGATAGGTATTGAACAGACCTTTCTTTTGATGTATCTATCGATGGGTTTGGGAAACATTGTTGAAAATGTAATTTTTTTCGGCAAGGGGTCACAGATACTTTTTGTCTTCAGCTGTGGATAGGTATTGAACAGACCTTTCTTTTGATGTATCTATCGATGGGTTTGGGAAACATTGTTGAAAATGTAATTTTTTTCGGCAAGGGTTTAGCCTTGATTTTTTTCTAAACTGTTGAAAAAATTAAAGTCGTGAATTGTGCAACAAGTTGTACACCAGTAGAAAGGTCTATGAAATCCCTTTCGAGGACTGGAAGCCGCAGATTTTTGCGGGGCTTGGTTGCAGAGATATCACCATCCAAAACAAGTCAAATGCAGTTGGGTGGAAAATCATGCGAATAACTTTGAATTGAAATATCTCAAGAACCAGATGTCACAGATACTTTTTGTCTTCAGCTGTGGATAGGTATTGAACAGACCTTTCTTTTGATGTATCTATCGACGGGTTTGGGAAACATTGTTGAAAATGTAATTTTTTTCGGCAAGGGGTTAGCCTTGATTTTTTTCTAAAATGTTGAAAAAATTAAATTCGTGAATTGTGCAACAAGTTGTACACCAGTAGAAAGGTCTATGAAATCCCTTTCGAGGACTGGAAGCCGCAGATTTTTGCGGGGCTTGGTTGCAGAGATATCACCATCCAAAACAAGTCAAATGCAGTTGGGTGGAAAATCTTGCGAATAAATTTGAATTGAAATATCTCAAGAACCAGATGTCACAGATACTTTTTGTCTTCAGCTGTGGATAGGTATTGAACAGACCTTTCTTTTGATGTATCTATCGATGGGTTTGGGAAACATTGTTGAAAATGTAATTTTTTTCGGCAAGGGGTTAGCCTTGATTTTTTTCTAAAATGTTGAAAAAATTAAAGTCGCGAATTGTGCAACAAATTGTACACCAGTAGAAAGGTCTATGAAATCCCTTTCGAGGACTGGAAGCCGCAGGTTTTTGCGGGGCTTGGTTGCAGAGATATCACCATCCAAAACAAGTCAAATGCAGTTGGGTGGAAAATCATGCGAATAACTTTGAATTGAAATATCTCAAGAACCAGATGTCACAGATAATTTTTGTCTTCAGCTGTGGATAGGTATTGAACAGACCTTTCTTTTGATGTATCTATCGACGGGTTTGGGAAACATTGTTGAAAATGTAATTTTTTTCGGCAAGGGGTTAGCCTTGATTTTTTTCTAAAATGTTGAAAAAATTATAGTCGTGAATTGTGCAACAAGTTGTACACCAGTAGAAAAGTCTATGAAATCCCTTTCGAGGACTGGAAGCCGCAGATTTTTGCGGGGCTTGGTTGCAGAGATATCACCATCCAAAACAAGTCAAATGCAGTTGGGTGGAAAATCATGCGAATAACTTTGAATTGAAATATCTCAAGAACCAGATGTCACAGATACTTTTTGTCTTCAGCTGTGGATAGGTATTGAACAGACCTTTCTTTTAGTGTATCTTTCGATGGGTTTGGGAAACATTGTTGAAAATGTAATTTTTTTCGGCAAGGGGTTAGCCTTGATTTTTTTCTAAAATGTTGAAAAAAGTAAAGTCGTGAACTGTACAACAATTTCTACACCAGTGGAAAGGTCTGTGAAATCCCTTTCGTGGACTGGTAGCCGCAAATTTTTGCGGGGTTTGGTTGCGGAGATATCACCATCCAAAACAAGTCAAATGCAGTTGGGTGGAAAATCGTGCGAATAAATTTGAATTGAAATATCTCAAGAACCAGATGTCACAGATACTTTTTGTCTTCAGCTGTGGATAGGTATTGAACAGACCTTTCTTTTGATGTATCTGTCGATGGGTTTGGGAAACATTGTTGAAAATGTAATTTTTTTCGGCAAGGGGTTAGCCTTGATTTTTTTTCTAAAATGTTGAAAAAATTAAAGTCGTGAATTGTGCAACAAGTTGTACACCAGTGGAAATGTCTGTGAAATCCCTTTCGAGAACTGGCAGCCGCAGATTTTTGCGAGGCTTAGTTGCAGAGTTATCACCATCCAAAACAAGCCAAATGCAGTTGGGTGGAAAATTATGCGAATAACTTTGAATTGAAATATCTCAAGAACCAGATGCCACAAAAGCTTTTTGTCTTCAGCTGTGGATAGGTATTGAACAGACCTTTCTTTTAATGTATCTTTCGATGGGTTTGGGAAACATTGTTGAAAATGTAATTTTTTTCGGCAAGGGGTTAGCCTTGATTTTTTTCTAAAATGTTGAAAAAAGTAAAGTCGTGAACTGTACAACAATTTCTACACCAGTGGAAAGGTCTGTGAAATCCCTTTCGAGGACTGGTAGCCGCAAATTTTTGCGGGGTTTGGTTGCGGAGATATCACCATCCCAAGCAAGTCAAATGCAGTTGGGTGGAAAATCGTGCGAATAAATTTGAATTGAAATATCTCAAGAACCAGATGTCACAGATACTTTTTGTCTTCAGCTGTGGATAGGTAAGGTCTGGTTTGGGAAACATTGTTGAAAATGTAATTTTTTTCGGCAAGGGGTTAGCCTTGATTTTTTTCTAAAATGTTAAAAAAAGTAAAGTCGTGAATTGTGCAACAAGTTGTACACCAGTGGAAAGGTCTACGAAATCCCTTTGGAGGACTGGAAGCCGCAGATTTTTGCGGGGCTTGGTTGCAGAGATATCACCATCCAAAACAAGTCAAATGCAGTTGGGTGGAAAATCATGCGAATAACTTTGAATTGAAATATCTCAAGAACCAGATGTCACAGATACTTTTTGTCTTCAGCTATGGATAGGTATTGAACAGACCTTTCTTTTGATGTATCTATCGACGGGTTTGGGAAACATTGTTGAAAATGTAATTTTTTTCGGCAAGGGGTTGTTAGCCTTGATTTTTTTCTAAAATGTTGAAAAAAGTAAAGTCGTGAATTGTGCAACAAGTTGTACACCAGTGGAGAGGTCTATGAAATCCCTTTCGAGGACTGGAACCCGCAGATTTTTGCGGGGCTTGGTTGCAGAGATATCACCATCCAAACCAAGTCAAATGCAGTTGGGTGGAAAATCATGCGAATAACTTTGAATTGAAATATCTCAAGAACCAGATGTCACAGATACTTTTTGTCTTCAGCTGTGGATAGGTATTGAACAGACATTTCTTTTGATGTATCTATCGACGGGTTTGGGAAACATTGTTGAAAATGTAATTTTTTTCGGCAAGGGGTTAGCCTTGATTTTTTTCTAAAATGTTGAAAAAAGTAAAGTCGTGAATTGTGCAACAAGTTGTACACCAGTGGAAAGGTCTATGAAATCCCTTTCGGGGACTGGAAGCCGCAGATTTTTGCGTTGCTTGGTTGCAGAGATATCACCATCCAAAACAAGTGAAATGCAGTTGGGTGGAAAATCATGCGAATAACTTTGAATTGAAATATCTCAAGAACCAGATGTCATAGATACTTTTTGTCTTCAGCTGTGGATAGGTATTGAACAGACCTTTCTTTTGATGTATATATCGATGGGTTTGGGAAACATTGTTGAAAATTTAATTTTTTTCGGCAAGGGGTTAGCCTTGATTTTTTTTTAAAATGTTGAAAAAAGTAAAGTCGTGAATTGTACAACAATTTCACCAGTGGAAAGGTCTGTGAAATCCCCTTCGAGGACTGGAAGCCGCAGATTTTTGCGGGGCTTGGTTGCGGAGATATCACCATCCAAAACAAGTCAAATGCAGTTGGGTGGAAAATCGTGCGAATAAATTTAAATTGAAATATCTCAAGAACCAGATGTCACAGATACTTTTTGTCTTCAGCTGTGGATAGGTATTGAACAGACATTTCTTTTGATGTATCTATCGAGGGGTTTGGGAAACATTGTTGAAAATGTAATTTTTTTCGGCAAGGGGTTAGCCTTGATTTTTTTCTAAAATGTTGAAAAAAGTAAAGTCGTGAATTGTGCAACAAGTTGTACACCAGTGGAAAGGTCTATGAAATCCCTTTCGGGGACTGGAAGCCGCAGATTTTTGCGTTGCTTGGTTGCAGAGATATCACCATCCAAAACAAGTGAAATGCAGTTGGGTGGAAAATCATGCGAATAACTTTGAATTGAAATATCTCAAGAACCAGATGTCACAGATACTTTTTGTCTTCAGCTGTGGATAGGTATTGAACAGACCTTTCTTTTGATGTATCTATCGATGGGTTTGGGAAACATTGTTGAAAATGTAATTTTTTTCGGCAAGGGGTTAGCCTTGATTTTTTTCTAAAATGTTGAAAAAATTAAAGTCGTGAATTGTGCAACAAGTTGTACACCAGTGGAAAGGTCTGTGAAATCCCTTTCGAGGACTGGCAGCCGCAGATTTTTGCGGGACTTGGTTGCAGATATATCACCATCCAAAGCAAGTCAAATGCAGTTGGGTGGAAAATCATGCGAATAAATTTGAATTGAAATATCTCAAGAACCAGATCTCACAGATACTTTTTGTCTTCAGCTGTGAATCGGTATTGAACAGACCTTTTTTTTGATGTATCTGTCGATGGGTTTGGGAAACTTGTTGAAAATCATGCGAATAACTTTGAATTGAAATATCTCAAGAACCAGATGTCACAGATACTTTTTGTCTTCAGCTGTGGATACGTATTGAACAGACATTTCTTTTGATGTATCTATCGACGGGTTTGGGAAACATTGTTGAAAATGTAATTTTTTTCGGCAAGGGGTTAGCCTTGATTTTTTTCTAAAATGTTGAAAAAAGTAAAGTCGTGAATTGTGCAACAAGTTGTACACCAGTGGAAAGGTCTGTGAAATCCCTTTCGAGGACTGGCAACCGCAGATTTTGCGGGGCTTGGTTGCAGAGATATCACCATCCAAAACAAGTCAAATGCAGTTGGGTGGAAAATCATGCGAATAACTTTGAATTGAAATATCTCAAGAACCAGATGCCACAGATACTTTTTGTCTTCAGCTGTGGATAGGTATTGAACAGACCTTTCTTTTAATGTATCTGTCGATGGGTTTGGGAAACATTGTTGAAAATGTAATTTTTTTCGGCAAGGGGTTAGCCTTGTTTTTTTTTCTAAAATGTTGAAAAAATTAAAGTCGTGAATTGTGCAACAAGTTGTACACCAGTGGAAATGTCTGTGAAATCCCTTTCAAGAACTGGCAGCCGCAGATTTTTGCGAGGCTTAGTTGCAGAGTTATCACCATCCAAAACAAGCCAAATGCAGTTGGGTGGAAAATTATGCGAATAACTTTGAATTGAAATATCTCAAGAACCAGATGCAACAGATGCTTTTTGTCTTCAGCTGTGGATAGGTATTGAACAGACCTTTCTTTTAATGTATCTTTCGATGGGTTTGGGAAACATTGTTGAAAATGTAATTTTTTTCGGCAAGGGGTTAGCCTTGATTTTTTTCTAAAATGTTGAAAAAAGTAAAGTCGTGAACTGTACAACAATTTCTACACCAGTGGAAAGGTCTGTGAAATCCCTTTCGAGGACTGGTAGCCGCAAATTTTTGCGGGGTTTGGTTGCGGAGATATCACCATCCCAAGCAAGTCAAATGCAGTTGGGTGGAAAATCGTGCGAATAAATTTGAATTGAAATATCTCAAGAACCAGATGTCACAGATACTTTTTGTCTTCAGCTGTGGATAGGTAAGGTCTGGTTTGGGAAACATTGTTGAAAATGTAATTTTTTTCGGCAAGGGGTTAGCCTTGATTTTTTTCTAAAATGTTAAAAAAAGTAAAGTCGTGAATTGTGCAACAAGTTGTACACCAGTGGAAAGGTCTACGAAATCCCTTTGGAGGACTGGAAGCCGCAGATTTTTGCGGGGCTTGGTTGCAGAGATATCACCATCCAAAACAAGTCAAATGCAGTTGGGTGGAAAATCATGCGAATAACTTTGAATTGAAATATCTCAAGAACCAGATGTCACAGATACTTTTTGTCTTCAGCTATGGATAGGTATTGAACAGACCTTTCTTTTGATGTATCTATCGACGGGTTTGGGAAACATTGTTGAAAATGTAATTTTTTTCGGCAAGGGGTTGTTAGCCTTGATTTTTTTCTAAAATGTTGAAAAAAGTAAAGTCGTGAATTGTGCAACAAGTTGTACACCAGTGGAGAGGTCTATGAAATCCCTTTCGAGGACTGGAACCCGCAGATTTTTGCGGGGCTTGGTTGCAGAGATATCACCATCCAAACCAAGTCAAATGCAGTTGGGTGGAAAATCATGCGAATAACTTTGAATTGAAATATCTCAAGAACCAGATGTCACAGATACTTTTTGTCTTCAGCTGTGGATAGGTATTGAACAGACATTTCTTTTGATGTATCTATCGACGGGTTTGGGAAACATTGTTGAAAATGTAATTTTTTTCGGCAAGGGGTTAGCCTTGATTTTTTTCTAAAATGTTGAAAAAAGTAAAGTCGTGAATTGTGCAACAAGTTGTACACCAGTGGAAAGGTCTATGAAATCCCTTTCGGGGACTGGAAGCCGCAGATTTTTGCGTTGCTTGGTTGCAGAGATATCACCATCCAAAACAAGTGAAATGCAGTTGGGTGGAAAATCATGCGAATAACTTTGAATTGAAATATCTCAAGAACCAGATGTCATAGATACTTTTTGTCTTCAGCTGTGGATAGGTATTGAACAGACCTTTCTTTTGATGTATATATCGATGGGTTTGGGAAACATTGTTGAAAATTTAATTTTTTTCGGCAAGGGGTTAGCCTTGATTTTTTTTTAAAATGTTGAAAAAAGTAAAGTCGTGAATTGTACAACAATTTCACCAGTGGAAAGGTCTGTGAAATCCCCTTCGAGGACTGGAAGCCGCAGATTTTTGCGGGGCTTGGTTGCGGAGATATCACCATCCAAAACAAGTCAAATGCAGTTGGGTGGAAAATCGTGCGAATAAATTTAAATTGAAATATCTCAAGAACCAGATGTCACAGATACTTTTTGTCTTCAGCTGTGGATAGGTATTGAACAGACATTTCTTTTGATGTATCTATCGAGGGGTTTGGGAAACATTGTTGAAAATGTAATTTTTTTCGGCAAGGGGTTAGCCTTGATTTTTTTCTAAAATGTTGAAAAAAGTAAAGTCGTGAATTGTGCAACAAGTTGTACACCAGTGGAAAGGTCTATGAAATCCCTTTCGGGGACTGGAAGCCGCAGATTTTTGCGTTGCTTGGTTGCAGAGATATCACCATCCAAAACAAGTGAAATGCAGTTGGGTGGAAAATCATGCGAATAACTTTGAATTGAAATATCTCAAGAACCAGATGTCACAGATACTTTTTGTCTTCAGCTGTGGATAGGTATTGAACAGACCTTTCTTTTGATGTATCTATCGATGGGTTTGGGAAACATTGTTGAAAATGTAATTTTTTTCGGCAAGGGGTTAGCCTTGATTTTTTTCTAAAATGTTGAAAAAATTAAAGTCGTGAATTGTGCAACAAGTTGTACACCAGTGGAAAGGTCTGTGAAATCCCTTTCGAGGACTGGCAGCCGCAGATTTTTGCGGGACTTGGTTGCAGATATATCACCATCCAAAGCAAGTCAAATGCAGTTGGGTGGAAAATCATGCGAATAAATTTGAATTGAAATATCTCAAGAACCAGATCTCACATATACTTTTTGTCTTCAGCTGTGAATCGGTATTGAACAGACCTTTTTTTTGATGTATCTGTCGATGGGTTTGGGAAACTTGTTGAAAATCATGCGAATAACTTTGAATTGAAATATCTCAAGAACCAGATGTCACAGATACTTTTTGTCTTCAGCTGTGGATACGTATTGAACAGACATTTCTTTTGATGTATCTATCGACGGGTTTGGGAAACATTGTTGAAAATGTAATTTTTTTCGGCAAGGGGTTAGCCTTGATTTTTTTCTAAAATGTTGAAAAAAGTAAAGTCGTGAATTGTGCAACAAGTTGTACACCAGTGGAAAGGTCTGTGAAATCCCTTTCGAGGACTGGCAACCGCAGATTTTGCGGGGCTTGGTTGCAGAGATATCACCATCCAAAACAAGTCAAATGCAGTTGGGTGGAAAATCATGCGAATAACTTTGAATTGAAATATCTCAAGAACCAGATGCCACAGATACTTTTTGTCTTCAGCTGTGGATAGGTATTGAACAGACCTTTCTTTTAATGTATCTGTCGATGGGTTTGGGAAACATTGTTGAAAATGTAATTTTTTTCGGCAAGGGGTTAGCCTTGTTTTTTTTTCTAAAATGTTGAAAAAATTAAAGTCGTGAATTGTGCAACAAGTTGTACACCAGTGGAAATGTCTGTGAAATCCCTTTCAAGAACTGGCAGCCGCAGATTTTTGCGAGGCTTAGTTGCAGAGTTATCACCATCCAAAACAAGCCAAATGCAGTTGGGTGGAAAATTATGCGAATAACTTTGAATTGAAATATCTCAAGAACCAGATGCAACAGATGCTTTTTGTCTTCAGCTGTGGATAGGTATTGAACAGACCTTTCTTTTAATGTATCTTTCGATGGGTTTGGGAAACATTGTTGAAAATGTAATTTTTTTCGGCAAGGGGTTAGCCTTGATTTTTTTCTAAAATGTTGAAAAAAGTAAAGTCGTGAACTGTACAACAATTTCTACACCAGTGGAAAGGTCTGTGAAATCCCTTTCGAGGACTGGTAGCCGCAAATTTTTGCGGGGTTTGGTTGCGGAGATATCACCATCCAAAACAAGTCAAATGCAGTTGGGTGGAAAATCGTGCGAATAAATTTGAATTGAAATATCTCAAGAACCAGATGTCACAGATACTTTTTGTCTTCAGCTGTGGATAGGTATTGAACAGACTTTTCTTTTGATGTATCTATCGACGGGTTTGGGAAACATTGTTGAAAATGTAATTTTTTTCGGTAAGGGGTTAGCCTTGATTTTTTTCTAAAATGTTGGAAAAAGTAAAGTCGTGAATTGTACAACAATTTCTACACCAGTGGTAAGGTCTGTGAAATCCCTTTCGGGAACTGGTAGCCGCAGATTTTTGCGGGGTTTGGTTGCGGAGATATCACCATCCAAAACAAGTCAAATGCAGTTGGGTGGAAAATCGTGCGAATAAATTTGAATTGAAATATCTCAAGAACCAGATGTCACAGATACTTTTTGTCTTCAGCTGTGGATAGGTAAGGTCTGGTTTGGGAAACATTGTTGAAAATCTAATTTTTTTCGGCAAGGGGTTAGCCTTGATTTTTTTCTAAAATGTTAAAAAAAGTAAAGTCGTGAATTGTGCAAAAAGTTGTACACCAGTGGAAAGGTCTACGAAATCCCTTTGGAGGACTGGAAGCCGCAGATTTTTGCGGGGCTTGGTTGCAGAGATATCACCATCCAAAACAAGTCAAATGCAGTTGGGTGGAAAATCATGCGAATAACTTTGAATTGAAATATCTCAAGAACCAGATGCCACAGATACTTTTTGTCTTCAGCTGTGGATAGGTATTGAACAGACCTTTCTTTTGATGTATCTGTCGATGGGTTTGGGAAACATTGTTGAAAATGTAATTTTTTTCGGCAAGGGGTTAGCCTTGATTTTTTTTCTAAAATGTTGAAAAAATTAAAGGCGTGAATTGTGCAACAAGTTGTACACCAGTGGAAATGTCTGTGAAATCCCTTTCGAGAACTGGCAGCCGCAGATTTTTGCGAGGCTTAGTTGCAGAGTTATCACCATCCAAAACAAGCCAAATGCAGTTGGGTGGAAAATTATGCGAATAACTTTGAATTGAAATATCTCAAGAACCAGATGCCACAGATGCTTTTTGTCTTCAGCTGTGGATAGGTATTGAACAGACCTTTCCTTTAATGTATCTTTCGATGGGTTTGGGAAACATTGTTGAAAATGTAATTTTTTTCGGCAAGGGGTTAGCCTTGATTTTTTTCTAAAATGTTGAAAAAAGTAAAGTCGTGAACTGTACAACAATTTCTACACCAGTGGAGAGGTCTGTGAAATCCCTTTCGAGGACTGGGAGCCGCAAATTTTTGCGGGGTTTGGTTGCTGAGATATCACCATCCCAAGCAAGTCAAATGCAGTTGGGTGGAAAATCGTGCGAATAAATTTGAATTGAAATATCTCAAGAACCAGATGTCACAGATACTTTTTGTCTTCAGCTGTGGAGAGGTAAGGTCTGGTTTGGGAAACATTGTTGAAAATGTAATTTTTTTCGGCAAGGGGTTAGCCTTGATTTTTTTCTAAAATGTTAAAAAAAGTAAAGTCGTGAATTGTGCAAAAAGTTGTACACCAGTGGAAAGGTCTACGAAATCCCTTTGGAGGACTGGAAGCCGCAGATTTTTGCGGGGCTTGGTTGCAGAGATATCACCATCCAAAACAAGTCAAATGCAGTTGGGTGGAAAATCATGCGAATAACTTTGAATTGAAATATCTCAAGAACCAGATGCCACAGATACTTTTTGTCTTCAGCTGTGGATAGGTATTGAACAGACCTTTCTTTTGATGTATCTGTCGATGGGATTGGGAAACATTGTTGAAAATGTAATTTTTTTCGGCAAGGGGTTAGCCTTGATTTTTTTTCTAAAATGTTGAAAAAATTAAAGTCGTGAATTTTGCAACAAGTTGTACACCAGTGGAAATGTCTGTGAAATCCCTTTCGAGAACTGGCAGCCGCAGATTTTTGCGAGGCTTAGTTGCAGAGTTATCATCATCCAAAACAAGCCAAATGCAGTTGGGTGGAAAATTATGCGAATAACTTTGAATTGAAATATCTCAAGAACCAGATGCCACAGATGCTTTTTGTCTTCAGCTGTGGATAGGTATTGAACAGACCTTTCTTTTAATGTATCTTTCGATGGGTTTGGGAAACATTGTTGAAAATGTAATTTTTTTCGGCAAGGGGTTAGCCTTGATTTTTTTCTAAAATGTTGAAAAAAGTAAAGTCGTGAACTGTACAACAATTTCTACACCAGTGGAAAGGTCTGTGAAATCCCTTTCGAGGACTGGTAGCCGCAAATTTTTGCGGGGTTTGGTTGCGGAGATATCACCATCCCAAGCAAGTCAAATGCAGTTGGGTGGAAAATCGTGCGAATAAATTTGAATTGAAATATCTCAAGAACCAGATGTCACAGATACTTTTTGTCTTCAGCTGTGGATAGGTAAGGTCTGGTTTGGGAAACATTGTTGAAAATGTATTTTTTTTCGGCAAGGGGTTAGCCTTGATTTTTTTCTAAAATGTTAAAAAAAGTAAAGTCGTGAATTGTGCAACAAGTTGTACACCAGTGGAAAGGTCTATGAAATCCCTTTGGAGGACTGGAAGCCGCAGATTTTTGCGGGGCTTGGTTGCAGAGATATCACCATCCAAAACAAGTCAAATGCAGTTGGGTGGAAAATCATGCGAATAACTTTGAATTGAAATATCTCAAGAACCAGATGTCACAGATACTTTTTGTCTTCAGCTATGGATAGGTATTGAACAGACCTTTCTTTTGATGTATCTATCGACGGGTTTGGGAAACATTGTTGAAAATGTAATTTTTTTCGGCAAGAGGTTGTTAGCCTTGATTTTTTTCTAAAATGTTGAAAAAAGTAAAGTCGTGAATTGTGCAACAAGTTGTACACCAGTAGAGAGGTCTATGAAATCCCTTTCGAGGACTGGAAGCCGCAGATTTTTGCGGGGCTTGTTTGCAGAGATATCACCATCCAAACCAAGTCAAATGCAGTTGGGTGGAAAATCATGCGAATAACTTTGAATTGAAATATCTCAAGAACCAGATGTCACAGATACTTTTTGTCTTCAGCTCTGGATAGGTATTGAACAGACCTTTCTTTTGATGTATATATCGATGGGTTTGGGAAACATTATTGAAAATTTAATTTTTTTCGGCAAGGGGTTAGCCTTGATTTTTTTCTAAAATGTTGAAAAAAGTAAAGTCGTGAATTGTACAACAATTTCACCAGTGGAAAGGTCTGTGAAATCCCCTTCGAGGACTGGAAGCCGCAGATTTTTGCGGGGCTTGGTTGCGGAGATATCACCATCCAAAACAAGTCAAATGCAGTTGGGTGGAAAATCGTGCGAATAAATTTGAATTGAAATATCTCAAGAACCAGATGTCACAGATACTTTTTGTCTTCAGCTGTGGATAGGTATTGAACACCAGTGGAAAGGTCTATGAAATCCCTTTGGAGGACTGGAAGCCGCAGATTTTTGCGGGGCTTGGTTGCAGAGATATCACCATCCAAAACAAGTCAAATGCAGTTGGGTGAAAAATCATGCGAATAACTTTGAATTGAAATATCTCAAGAACCAGATGTCACAGATACTTTTTGTCTTCAGCTATGGATAGGTATTGAACAGACCTTTCTTTTGATGTATCTATCGACGGGTTTGGGAAACATTGTTGAAAATGTAATTTTTTTCGGCAAGAGGTTGTTAGCCTTGATTTTTTTCTAAAATGTTGAAAAAAGTAAAGTCGTGAATTGTGCAACAAGTTGTACACCAGTAGAGAGGTCTATGAAATCCCTTTCGAGGACTGGAAGCCGCAGATTTTTGCGGGGCTTGTTTGCAGAGATATCACCATCCAAACCAAGTCAAATGCAGTTGGGTGGAAAATCATGCGAATAACTTTGAATTGAAATATCTCAAGAACCAGATGTCACAGATACTTTTTGTCTTCAGCTCTGGATAGGTATTGAACAGACCTTTCTTTTGATGTATATATCGATGGGTTTGGGAAACATTATTGAAAATTTAATTTTTTTCGGCAAGGGGTTAGCCTTGATTTTTTTCTAAAATGTTGAAAAAAGTAAAGTCGTGAATTGTACAACAATTTCACCAGTGGAAAGGTCTGTGAAATCCCCTTCGAGGACTGGAAGCCGCAGATTTTTGCGGGGCTTGGTTGCGGAGATATCACCATCCAAAACAAGTCAAATGCAGTTGGGTGGAAAATCGTGCGAATAAATTTGAATTGAAATATCTCAAGAACCAGATGTCACAGATACTTTTTGTCTTCAGCTGTGGATAGGTATTGAACAGACATTTCGTTTGATGTATCTATCGACGGGTTTGGGAAACATTGTTGAAAATGTAATTTTTTTCGGCAAGGGGTTAGCCTTGATTTTTTTCTAAAATGTTGAAAAAAGTAAAGTCGTGAATTGTGCAACAAGTTGTACACCAGTGGAAAGGTCTATGAAATCCCTTTCGGGGACTGGAAGCCGCAGATTTTTGCGTTGCTTGGTGGCAGAGATATCACCATCCAAAACAAGTGAAATGCAGTTGGGTGGAAAATCATGCGAATAAATTTGAATTGAAATATCTCAAGAACCAGATCTCACAGATACTTTTTGTCTTCAGCTGTGAATCGGTATTGAACAGACCTTTTTTTTTTGATGTATCTGTCGATGGGTTTGGGAAACTTGTTGAAAATCATGCGAATAACTTTGAATTGAAATATCTCAAGAACCAGATGTCACAGATACTTTTTGACTTCAGCTGTGAATAGGTATTGAACAGACCTTTCTTTTGATGTATCTATCGATGGGTTTGGGAAACATTGTTGAAAATGAAATTTTATTCGGCAAGGGGTTAGCCTTGATTTTTTTCTCAAATGTTGAATAAAGTAAAGTCGTGAATTGTACAACAATTTCTACACCAGTGGAAAGGTCTGTGAAATCCCCTTCGAGGACTGGAAGCCGCAGATTTTTGCGGGGCTTGGTTGCGGAGATATCACCATCCAAAACAAGTCAAATGCAGTTGGGTGGAAATCGTGCGAATAAATTTGAATTGAAATTTCTCAAGAACCAGATGTCACAGATAATTTTTGTCTTCAGCTGTGGATAGGTATTGAACAGACATTTCTTTTGATGTATCTATCGACGGGTTTGGGAAACATTGTTGAAAATGTAATTTTTGCGGCAAGGGGTTAGCCTTGATTTTTTTCTAAAATGTTGAAAAAAGTAAAGTCGTGAATTGTGCAACAGGTTGTACACCACTGGAAAGGTCTATGAAATCCCTTTCGGGGACTGGAAGCCGCAGATTTTTGCGTTGCTTGGTTGCAGAGATATCACCATCCAAAACAAGTGAAATGCAGTTGGGTGGAAAATCATGCGAATAATTTTTAATTGAAATATCTCAAGAACCAGATGTCACAGATACTTTTTGTCTTCAGCTGTGGATAGGTATTGAACAGACCTTTCTTTTGATGTATCTATCGATGGGTTTGGGAAACATTGTTGAAAATGTAATATAAAATCGTTATTGTACAACAACTTCTATACCAGTGGAAAGGTCTGTGGAATCCCTTTCGAGAACTGGTAGCCGCAGATTTTTGCGGGGTTTGGATGCGGAGATATCACCATCCAAAACAAGTGAAATGCAGTTGGGTGGAAAATCATGCGAATAATTTTTAATTGAAATATCTCAAGAACCAGATGTCACAGATACTTTTTGTCTTCAGCTGTGGATAGGTATTGAACAGACCTTTCTTCTGATGTATCTATCGACGGGTTTGGGAAACATTGTTGAAAATGTAATTTTTTTCGGCAAGGGGTTAGCCTTGATTTTTTTCTAAAATGTTGAAAAAAGTAAAGTCGTGAATTGTGCAAAAAGTTGTACACCAGTGGAAAGGTCTACGAAATCCCTTTGGAGGACTGGAAGCCGCAGATTTTTGCGGGGCTTGGTTGCAGAGATATCACCATCCAAAACAAGTCAAATGCAGTTGGGTGGAAAATCATGCGAATAACTTTGAATTGAAATATCTCAAGAACCAGATGCCACAGATACTTTTTGTCTTCAGCTGTGGATAGGTATTGAACAGACCTTTCTTTTGATGTATCTGTCGATGGGTTTGGGAAACATTGTTGAAAATGTAATTTTTTTCGGCAAGGGGTTAGCCTTGATTTTTTTTCTAAAATGTTGAAAAAATTAAAGTCGTGAATTGTGCAACAAGTTGTACACCAGTGGAAATGTCTGTGAAATCCCTTTCGAGAACTGGCAGCCGCAGATTTTTGCGAGGCTTAGTTGCAGAGTTATCACCATCCAAAACAAGCCAAATGCAGTTGGGTGGAAAATTATGCGAATAACTTTGAATTGAAATATCTCAAGAACCAGATGCCACAGATGCTTTTTGTCTTCAGCTGTGGATAGGTATTGAACAGACCTTTCTTTTAATGTATCTTTCGATGGGTTTGGGAAACATTGTTGAAAATGTAATTTTTTTCGGCAAGGGGTTAGCCTTGATTTTTTTCTAAAATGTTGAAAAAAGTAAAGTCGTGAACTGTACAACAATTTCTACACCAGTGGAGAGGTCTGTGAAATCCCTTTCGAGGACTGGGAGCCGCAAATTTTTGCGGGGTTTGGTTGCTGAGATATCACCATCCCAAGCAAGTCAAATGCAGTTGGGTGGAAAATCGTGCGAATAAATTTGAATTGAAATATCTCAAGAACCAGATGTCACAGATACTTTTTGTCTTCAGCTGTGGATAGGTAAGGTCTGGTTTGGGAAACATTGTTGAAAATGTAATTTTTTTCGGCAAGGGGTTAGCCTTGATTTTTTTCTAAAATGTTGAAAAAAGTAAAGTCGTGAATTGTGCAACAAGTTGTACACCAGTGGAAAGGTCTATGAAATCCCTTTGGAGGACTGGAAGCCGCAGATTTTTGCGGGGCTTGGTTGCAGAGATATCACCATCCAAAACAAGTCAAATGCAGTTGGGTGGAAAATCATGCGAATAACTTTGAATTGAAATATCTCAAGAACCAGATGTCACAGATACTTTTTGTCTTCAGCTATGGATAGGTATTGAACAGACCTTTCTTTTGATGTATCTATCGACGGGTTTGGGAAACATTGTTGAAAATGTAATTTTTTTCGGCAAGAGGTTGTTAGCCTTGATTTTTTTCTAAAATGTTGAAAAAAGTAAAGTCGTGAATTGTGCAACAAGTTGTACACCAGTAGAGAGGTCTATGAAATCCCTTTCGAGGACTGGAAGCCGCAGATTTTTGCGGGGCTTGTTTGCAGAGATATCACCATCCAAACCAAGTCAAATGCAGTTGGGTGGAAAATCATGCGAATAACTTTGAATTGAAATATCTCAAGAACCAGATGTCACAGATACTTTTTGTCTTCAGCTCTGGATAGGTATTGAACAGACCTTTCTTTTGATGTATATATCGATGGGTTTGGGAAACATTATTGAAAATTTAATTTTTTTCGGCAAGGTGTTAGCCTTGATTTTTTTCTAAAATGTTGAAAAAAGTAAAGTCGTAAATTGTACAACAATTTCACCAGTGGAAAGGTCTGTGAAATCCCTTTCGGGGACTGGAAGCCGCAGATTTTTGCGTTGCTTGGTTGCAGAGATATCACCATCCAAAACAAGTGAAATGCAGTTGGGTGGAAAATCATGCGAATAAATTTGAATTGAAATATTTCAAGAACCAGATCTCACAGATACTTTTTGTCTTCAGCTGTGAATCGGTATTGAACAGACCTTTTTTTTTGATGTATCTGTCGATGGGTTTGGGAAACTTGTTGAAAATCATGCGAATAACTTTGAATTGAAATATCTCAAGAACCAGATGTCACAGATACTTTTTGACTTCAGCTGTGAATAGGTATTGAACAGACCTTTCTTTTGATGTATCTATCGATGGGTTTGGGAAACATTGTTGAAAATGAAATTTTATTCGGCAAGGGGTTAGCCTTGATTTTTTTCTAAAATGTTGAATAAAGTAAAGTCGTGAATTGTACAACAATTTCTACACCAGTGGAAAGGTCTGTGAAATCCCCTTCGAGGACTGGAAGCCGCAGATTTTTGCGGGGCTTGGTTGCGGAGATATCACCATCCAAAACAAGTCAAATGCAGTTGGGTGGAAATCGTGCGAATAAATTTGAATTGAAATTTCTCAAGAACCAGATGTCACAGATACTTTTTGTCTTCAGCTGTGGATAGGTATTGAACAGACATTTCTTTTGATGTATCTATCGACGGGTTTGGGAAACATTGTTGAAAATGTAATTTTTGCGGCAAGGGGTTAGCCTTGATTTTTTTCTAAAATGTTGAAAAAAGTAAAGTCGTGAATTGTGCAACAGGTTGTACACCACTGGAAAGGTCTATGAAATCCCTTTCGGGGACTGGAAGCCGCAGATTTTTGCGTTGCTTCGTTGCAGAGATATCACCATCCAAAACAAGTGAAATGCAGTTGGGTGGAAAATCATGCGAATAATTTTTAATTGAAATATCTCAAGAACCAGATGTCACAGATACTTTTTGTCTTCAGCTGTGGATAGGTATTGAACAGACCTTTCTTTTGATGTATCTATCGATGGGTTTGGGAAACATTGTTGAAAATGTAATATAAAATCGTTATTGTACAACAACTTCTATACCAGTGGAAAGGTCTGTGGAATCCCTTTCGAGAACTGGTAGCCGCAGATTTTTGCGGGGTTTGGATGCGGAGATATCACCATCCAAAACAAGTGAAATGCAGTTGGGTGGAAAATCATGCGAATAATTTTTAATTGAAATATCTCAAGAACCAGATGTCACAGATACTTTTTGTCTTCAGCTGTGGATAGGTATTGAACAGACCTTTCTTCTGATGTATCTATCGACGGGTTTGGGAAACATTGTTGAAAATGTAATTTTTTTCGGCAAGGGGTTAGCCTTGATTTTTTTCTAAAATGTTGAAAAAAGTAAAGTCGTGAATTGTGCAACAAGTTGTACACCAGTGGAAAGGTCTATGAAATCCCTTTCGAGGACTGGAAGCCGCAACAAGTTGTACACCAGTAGAGAGGTCTATGAAATCCCTTTCGAGGACTGGAAGCCGCAGATTTTTGCGGGGCTTGGTTGCAGAGATATCACCATCCAAACCAAGTCAAATGCAGTTGGGTGGAAAATCATGCGAATAAATTTGAATTGAAATATCTCAAGAACCAGATGTCACAGATACTTTTTGTCTTCAGCTTTGGATAGGTATTGAACAGACCTTTCTTTTGATGTATCTATCGACGGGTTTGGGAAACATTGTTGAAAATGTAATTTTTTTCGGCAAGGGGTTAGCCTTGATTTTTTTCTAAAATGTTGAAAAAAGTAAAGTCGTGAATTGTGCAACAAGTTGTACACCAGTGGAAAGGTCTATGAAATCCCTTTCGAGGACTGGAAGCCGCAACAAGTTGTACACCAGTGGAAAGGTCTGTGAAATCCCTTTCGAGGACTGGTAGCCGCAAATTTTTGCGGGGTTTGGTTGCGGAGATATCACCATCCCAAGCAAGTCAAATGCAGTTGGGTGGAAAATCGTGCGAATAAATTTGAATTGAAATATCTCAAGAACCAGATGTCACAGATACTTTTTGTCTTCAGCTGTGGATAGGTAAGGTCTGGTTTGGGAAACATTGTTGAAAATGTAATTTTTTTCGGCAAGGGGTTAGCCTTGATTTTTTTCTAAAATGTTAAAAAAAGTAAAGTCGTGAATTGTGCAACAAGTTGTACACCAGTGGAAAGGTCTATGAAATCCCTTTCGGGGACTGGAAGCCGCAGATTTTTGCGTTGCTTGGTTGCAGAGATATCACCATCCAAAACAAGTGAAATGCAGTTGGGTGGAAAATTATGCGAATAAATTTGAATTGAAATATCTCAAGAACCAGATCTCACAGATACTTTTTGTCTTCAGCTTTGAATCGGTATTGAACAGACCTTTTTTTTGATGTATCTGTCGATGGGTTTGGGAAACTTGTTGAAAATCATGCGAATAACTTTGAATTGAAATATCTCAAGAACCAGATGTCACAGATACTTCTTGACTTCAGCTGTGAATAGGTATTGAACAGACCTTTCTTTTGATGTATCTATCGATGGGTTTGGGAAACATTGTTGAAAATGAAATTTTTTTCGGCAAGGGGTTAGCCTTGATTTTTTTCTAAAATGTTGAAAAAAGTAAAGTCGTGAATTGTACAACAATTTCACCAGTGGAAAGGTCTGTGAAATCCCCTTCGAGGACTGGAAGCCGCAGATTTTTGCGGGGCTTGGTTGCGGAGATATCACCATCCAAAACAAGTCAAATGCAGTTGGGTGGAAAATCGTGCGAATAAATTTGAATTGAAATATCTCAAGAACCAGATGTCACAGATACTTTTTGTCTTCAGCTGTGGATAGGTATTGAACAGACATTTCTTTTGATGTATCTATCGACGGGTTTGGGAAACATTGTTGAAAATGTAATTTTTTTCGGCAAGGGGTTAGCCTTGATTTTTTTCTTAAATGTTGAAAAAAGTAAAGTCGTGAATTGTGCAACAAGTTGTACACCAGTGGAAAGGTCTATGAAATCCCTTTCGGGGACTGGAAGCCGCAGATTTTTGCGTTGCTTGGTTGCAGAGATATCACCATCCAAAACAAGTGAAATGCAGTTGGGTGGAAAATCATGCGAATAAATTTGAATTGAAATATCTCAAGAACCAGATCTCACAGATACTTTTTGTCTTCAGCTGCGAATCGGTATTGAACAGACCTTTTTTTTGATGTATCTGTCCATGGGTTTGGGAAACTTGTTGAAAATCATGCGAATAACTTTGAATTGAAATATCTCAAGAACCAGATGTCACAGATACTTTTTGACTTCAGCTGTGAATAGGTATTGAACAGACCTTTCTTTTGATGTATCTATCGATGGGTTTGGGAAACATTGTTGAAAATGAAATTTTTTTCGGCAAGGGGTTAGCCTTGATATATCTCAAGAACCAGATGTCACAGATACTTTTTGTCTTCAGCTTTGGATAGGTATTGAACAGACCTTTCTTCTGATGTATCTATCGACGGGTTTGGGAAACATTGTTGAAAATGTAATTTTTTTCGGCAAGGGGTTAGCCTTGATTTTTTTCTAAAATGTTGAAAAAAGTAAAGTCGTGAATTGTGCAACAAGTTGTACACCAGTGGAAAGGTCTATGAAATCCCTTTCGAGGACTGGAAGCCGCAACAAGTTGTACACCAGTGGAAAGGTCTGTGAAATCCCTTTCGAGGACTGGTAGCCGCAAATTTTTGCGGGGTTTGGTTGCGGAGATATCACCATCCCAAGCAAGTCAAATGCAGTTGGGTGGAAAATCGTGCGAATAAATTTGAATTGAAATATCTCAAGAACCAGATGTCACAGATACTTTTTGTCTTCAGCTGTGGATAGGTAAGGTCTGGTTTGGGAAACATTGTTGAAAATGTAATTTTTTTCGGCAAGGGGTTAGCCTTGATTTTTTTCTAAAATGTTAAAAAAAGTAAAGTCGTGAATTGTGCAACAAGTTGTACACCAGTGGAAAGGTCTATGAAATCCCTTTCGGGGACTGGAAGCCGCAGATTTTTGCGTTGCTTGGTTGCAGAGATATCACCATCCAAAACAAGTGAAATGCAGTTGGGTGGAAAATTATGCGAATAAATTTGAATTGAAATATCTCAAGAACCAGATCTCACAGATACTTTTTGTCTTCAGCTTTGAATCGGTATTGAACAGACCTTTTTTTTGATGTATCTGTCGATGGGTTTGGGAAACTTGTTGAAAATCATGCGAATAACTTTGAATTGAAATATCTCAAGAACCAGATGTCACAGATACTTCTTGACTTCAGCTGTGAATAGGTATTGAACAGACCTTTCTTTTGATGTATCTATCGATGGGTTTGGGAAACATTGTTGAAAATGAAATTTTTTTCGGCAAGGGGTTAGCCTTGATTTTTTTCTAAAATGTTGAAAAAAGTAAAGTCGTGAATTGTACAACAATTTCACCAGTGGAAAGGTCTGTGAAATCCCCTTCGAGGACTGGAAGCCGCAGATTTTTGCGGGGCTTGGTTGCGGAGATATCACCATCCAAAACAAGTCAAATGCAGTTGGGTGGAAAATCGTGCGAATAAATTTGAATTGAAATATCTCAAGAACCAGATGTCACAGATACTTTTTGTCTTCAGCTGTGGATAGGTATTGAACAGACATTTCTTTTGATGTATCTATCGACGGGTTTGGGAAACATTGTTGAAAATGTAATTTTTATCGGCAAGGGGTTAGCCTTGATTTTTTTCTAAAATTTTGAAAAAAGTAAAGTCGTGAATTGTGCAACAAGTTGTACACCAGTGGAAAGGTCTATGAAATCCCTTTCGGGGACTGGAAGCCGCAGATTTTTGCGTTGCTTGGTTGCAGAGATATCACCATCCAAAACAAGTGAAATGCAGTTGGGTGGAAAATCATGCGAATAAATTTGAATTGAAATATCTCAAGAACCAGATCTCACAGATACTTTTTGTCTTCAGCTGTGAATCGGTATTGAACAGACCTTTTTTTTGATGTATCTGTCGATGGGTTTGGGAAACTTGTTGAAAATCATGCGAATAACTTTGAATTGAAATATCTCAAGAACCAGATGTCACAGATACTTTTTGACTTCAGCTGTGAATAGGTATTGAACAGACCTTTCTTTTGATGTATCTATCGATGGGTTTGGGAAACATTGTTGAAAATGAAATTTTTTTCGGCAAGGGGTTAGCCTTGATTTTTTTCTAAAATGTTGAAAAAAGTAAAGTCGTGAATTGTACAACAATTTCTACACCAGTGGAAAGGTCTGTGAAATACCCTTCGAGGACTGGAAGCCGCAGATTTTTGCGGGGCTTGGTTGCGGAGATATCACCATCCAAAACAAGTCAAATGCAGTTGGGTGGAAATCGTGCGAATAAATTTGAATTGAAATATCTCAAGAACCAGATGCCACAGATACTTTTTGTCTTCAGCTGTGGATAGGTATTGAACAGACATTTCTTTTGATGTATCTATCGACGGGTTTGGGAAACATTGTTGAAAATGTAATTTTTGCGGCAAGGGGTTAGCCTTGATTTTTTTCTAAAATGTTGAAAAAAGTAAAGTCGTGAATTGTGCAACAAGTTGTACACGAGTGGAAAGGTCTATGAAATCCCTTTCGGGGACTGGAAGCCGCAGATTTTTGCGTTGCTTGGTTGCAGAGATATCACCATCCAAAACAAGTGAAATGCAGTTGGGTGGAAAATCATGCGAATAACTTTGAATTGAAATATCTCAAGAACCAGATGTCACAGATACTTTTTGTCTTCAGCTGTGGATAGGTATTGAACAGACCTTTCTTCTGATGTATCTATCGACGGGTTTGGGAAACATTGTTGAAAATGTAATTTTTTTCGGCAAGGGGTTAGCCTTGATTTTTTTTTGATGTATCTATCGATGGGTTTGGGAAACATTGTTGAAAATGTAATTTAAAATCGTAATTGTACAACAACTTCTATACCAGTGGAAAGGTCTGTGGAATCCCTTTCGAGAACTGGTAGCCGCAGATTTTTGCGGGGTTTGGATGCGGAGATATCACCATCCAAAACAAGTCAAATGCAGTTGGGTGGAAAATCGTGCGAATAAATTTGAATTGAAATATCTCAAGAACCAGATGTCACAGATACTTTTTGTCTTCAGCTTTGGATAGGTATTGAACAGACCTTTCTTCTGATGTATCTATCGACGGGTTTGGGAAACATTGTTGAAAATGTAATTTTTTTCGGCAAGGGGTTAGCCTTGATTTTTTTCTAAAATGTTGAAAAAAGTCGTGAATTGTGCAACAAGTTGTACACCAGTGGAAAGGTCTATGAAATCCCTTTCGAGGACTGGAAGCCGCAACAAGTTGTACACCAGTAGAGAGGTCTATGAAATCCCTTTCGAGGACTGGAAGCCGCAGATTTTTGCGGGGCTTGGTTGCAGAGATATCACCATCCAAACCAAGTCAAATGCAGTTGGGTGGGATATCATGCGAATAACTTTGAATTGAAATATCTCAAGAACCAGATGTCACAGATACTTTTTGTCTTCAGCTCTGGATAGGTATTGAACAGACCTTTCTTTTGATGTATATATCGATGGGTTTGGGAAACATTGTTGAAAATTTAATTTTTTTCGGCAAGGGGTTGTTAGCCTTGATTTTTTTCTAAAATGTTGAAAAAAGTAAAGTCGTGAATTGTACAACAATTTCACCAGTGGAAAGGTCTGTGAAATCCCCTTTGAGGACTGGAAGCCGCAGATTTTTGCGGGGCTTGGTTGCGGAGATTTCACCATCCAAAACAAGTCAAATGCAGTTGGGTGGAAAATCGTGCGAATAAATTTGAATTGAAATATCTCAAGAACCAGATGTCACAGATACTTTTTGTCTTCAGCTGTGGATAGGTATTGAACAGACATTTCTTTTGATGTATCTATCGACGGGTTTGGGAAACATTGTTGAAAATGTAATTTTTTTCGGCAAGGGGTTAGCCTTGATTTTTTTCTTAAATGTTGAAAAAAGTAAAGTCGTGAATTGTGCAACAAGTTGTACACCAGTGGAAAGGTCTATGAAATCCCTTTCGGGGACTGGAAGCCGCAGATTTTTGCGTTGCTTGGTTGCAGAGATATCACCATCCAAAACAAGTGAAATGCAGTTGGGTGGAAAATCATGCGAATAAATTTGAATTGAAATATCTCAAGAACCAGATCTCACAGATACTTTTTGTCTTCAGCTGCGAATCGGTATTGAACAGACCTTTTTTTTGATGTATCTGTCCATGGGTTTGGGAAACTTGTTGAAAATCATGCGAATAACTTTGAATTGAAATATCTCAAGAACCAGATGTCACAGATACTTTTTGACTTCAGCTGTGAATAGGTATTGAACAGACCTTTCTTTTGATGTATCTATCGATGGGTTTGGGAAACATTGTTGAAAATGAAATTTTTTTCGGCAAGGGGTTAGCCTTGATATATCTCAAGAACCAGATGTCACAGATACTTTTTGTCTTCAGCTTTGGATAGGTATTGAACAGACCTTTCTTTTGATGTATCTATCGACGGGTTTGGGAAACATTGTTGAAAATGTAATTTTTTTCGGCAAGGGGTTAGCCTTGATTTTTTTCTAAAATGTTGAAAAAAGTAAAGTCGTGAATTGTGCAACAAGTTGTACACCAGTGGAAAGGTCTATGAAATCCCTTTCGAGGACTGGAAGCCGCAACAAGTTGTACACCAGTAGAGAGGTCTATGAAATCCCTTTCGAGGACTGGAAGCCGCAGATTTTTGCGGGGCTTGGTTGCAGATATATCACCATCCAAACCAAGTCAAATGCAGTTGGGTGGAAAATCATGCGAATAAATTTGAATTGAAATATCTCAAGAACCAGATGTCACAGATACTTTTTGTCTTCAGCTTTGGATAGGTATTGAACAGACCTTTCTTTTGATGTATCTATCGACGGGTTTGGGAAACATTGTTGAAAATGTAATTTTTTTCGGCAAGGGGTTAGCCTTGATTTTTTTCTAAAATGTTGAAAAAAGTAAAGTCGTGAATTGTGCAACAAGTTGTACACCAGTGGAAAGGTCTATGAAATCCCTTTCGAGGACTGGAAGCCGCAACAAGTTGTACACCAGTGGAAAGGTCTGTGAAATCCCTTTCGAGGACTGGTAGCCGCAAATTTTTGCGGGGTTTGGTTGCGGAGATATCACCATCCCAAGCAAGTCAAATGCAGTTGGGTGGAAAATCGTGCGAATAAATTTGAATTGAAATATCTCAAGAACCAGATGTCACAGATACTTTTTGTCTTCAGCTGTGGATAGGTAAGGTCTGGTTTGGGAAACATTGTTGAAAATGTAATTTTTTTCGGCAAGGGGTTAGCCTTGATTTTTTTCTAAAATGTTAAAAAAAGTAAAGTCGTGAATTGTGCAACAAGTTGTACACCAGTGGAAAGGTCTATGAAATCCCTTTCGGGGACTGGAAGCCGCAGATTTTTGCGTTGCTTGGTTGCAGAGATATCACCATCCAAAACAAGTGAAATGCAGTTGGGTGGAAAATTATGCGAATAAATTTGAATTGAAATATCTCAAGAACCAGATCTCACAGATACTTTTTGTCTTCAGCTTTGAATCGGTATTGAACAGACCTTTTTTTTTGATGTATCTGTCGATGGGTTTGGGAAACTTGTTGAAAATCATGCGAATAACTTTGAATTGAAATATCTCAAGAACCAGATGTCACAGATACTTCTTGACTTCAGCTGTGAATAGGTATTGAACAGACCTTTCTTTTGATGTATCTATCGATGGGTTTGGGAAACATTGTTGAAAATGAAATTTTTTTCGGCAAGGGGTTAGCCTTGATTTTTTTCTAAAATGTTGAAAAAAGTAAAGTCGTGAATTGTACAACAATTTCACCAGTGGAAAGGTCTGTGAAATCCCCTTCGAGGACTGGAAGCCGCAGATTTTTGCGGGGCTTGGTTGCGGAGATATCACCATCCAAAACAAGTCAAATGCAGTTGGGTGGAAAATCGTGCGAATAAATTTGAATTGAAATATCTCAAGAACCAGATGTCACAGATACTTTTTGTCTTCAGCTGTGGATAGGTATTGAACAGACATTTCTTTTGATGTATCTATCGACGGGTTTGGGAAACATTGTTGAAAATGTAATTTTTATCGGCAAGGGGTTAGCCTTGATTTTTTTCTAAAATGTTGAAAAAAGTAAAGTCGTGAATTGTGCAACAAGTTGTACACCAGTGGAAAGGTCTATGAAATCCCTTTCGGGGACTGGAAGCCGCAGATTTTTGCGTTGCTTGGTTGCAGAGATATCACCATCCAAAACAAGTGAAATGCAGTTGGGTGGAAAATCATGCGAATAAATTTGAATTGAAATATCTCAAGAACCAGATTTCACAGATACTTTTTGTCTTCAGCTGTGAATCGGTATTGAACAGACCTTTTTTTTGATGTATCTGTCGATGGGTTTGGGAAACTTGTTGAAAATCATGCGAATAACTTTGAATTGAAATATCTCAAGAACCAGATGTCACAGATACTTTTTGACTTCAGCTGTGAATAGGTATTGAACAGACCTTTCTTTTGATGTATCTATCGATGGGTTTGGGAAACATTGTTGAAAATGAAATTTTTTTCGGCAAGGGGTTAGCCTTGATTTTTTTCTAAAATGTTGAAAAAAGTAAAGTCGTGAATTGTACAACAATTTCTACACCAGTGGAAAGGTCTGTGAAATACCCTTCGAGGACTGGAAGCCGCAGATTTTTGCGGGGCTTGGTTGCGGAGATATCACCATCCAAAACAAGTCAAATGCAGTTGGGTGGAAATCGTGCGAATAAATTTGAATTGAAATATCTCAAGAACCAGATGTCACAGATACTTTTTGTCTTCAGCTGTGGATAGGTATTGAACAGACATTTCTTTTGATGTATCTATCGACGGGTTTGGGAAACATTGTTGAAAATGTAATTTTTGCGGCAAGGGGTTAGCCTTGATTTTTTTCTAAAATGTTGAAAAAAGTAAAGTCGTGAATTGTGCAACAAGTTGTACACCAGTGGAAAGGTCTATGAAATCCCTTTCGGGGACTGGAAGCCGCAGATTTTTGCGTTGCTTGGTTGCAGAGATATCACCATCCAAAACAAGTGAAATGCAGTTGGGTGGAAAATCATGCGAATAACTTTGAATTGAAATATCTCAAGAACCTGATGTCACAGATACTTTTTGTCTTCAGCTGTGGATAGGTATTGAACAGACCTTTCTTTTGATGTATCTATCGATGGGTTTGGGAAACATTGTTGAAAATGTAATTTAAAATCGTAATTGTACAACAACTTCTATACCAGTGGAAAGGTCTGTGGAATCCCTTTCGAGAACTGGTAGCCGCAGATTTTTGCGGGGTTTGGATGCGGAGATATCACCATCCAAAACAAGTCAAATGCAGTTGGGTGGAAAATCGTGCGAATAAATTTGAATTGAAATATCTCAAGAACCAGATGTCACAGATACTTTTTGTCTTCAGCTTTGGATAGGTATTGAACAGACCTTTCTTCTGATGTATCTATCGACGGGTTTGGGAAACATTGTTGAAAATGTAATTTTTTTCGGCAAGGGGTTAGCCTTGATTTTTTTCTAAAATGTTGAAAAAAGTAAAGTCGTGAATTGTGCAACAAGTTGTACACCAGTGGAAAGGTCTATGAAATCCCTTTCGAGGACTGGAAGCCGCAACAAGTTGTACACCAGTAGAGAGGTCTATGAAATCCCTTTCGAGGACTGGAAGCCGCAGATTTTTGCGGGGCTTGGTTGCAGAGATATCACCATCCAAACCAAGTCAAATGCAGTTGGGTGGGATATCATGCGAATAACTTTGAATTGAAATATCTCAAGAACCAGATGTCACAGATACTTTTTGTCTTCAGCTCTGGATAGGTATTGAACAGACCTTTCTTTTGATGTATATATCGATGGGTTTGGGAAACATTGTTGAAAATTTAATTTTTTTCGGCAAGGGGTTAGCCTTGATTTTTTTCTAAAATGTTGAAAAAAGTAAAGTCGTGAATTGTACAACAATTTCTACACCAGTGGAAAGGTCTGTGAAATACCCTTCGAGGAATGGAAGCCGCAGATTTTTGCGGGGCTTGGTTGCGGAGATATCACCATCCAAAACAAGTCAAATGCAGTTGGGTGGAAATCGTGCGAATAAATTTGAATTGAAATATCTCAAGAACCAGATGTCACAGATACTTTTTGTCTTCAGCTGTGGATAGGTATTGAACAGACATTTCTTTTGATGTATCTATCGACGGGTTTGGGAAACATTGTTGAAAATGTAATTTTTGCGGCAAGGGGTTAGCCTTGATTTTTTTCTAAAATGTTGAAAAAAGTAAAGTCGTGAATTGTGCAACAAGTTGTACACCAGTGGAAAGGTCTATGAAATCCCTTTCGGGGACTGGAAGCCGCAGATTTTTGCGTTGCTTGGTTGCAGAGATATCACCATCCAAAACAAGTGAAATGCAGTTGGGTGGAAAATCATGCGAATAACTTTGAATTGAAATATCTCAAGAACCAGATGTCACAGATACTTTTTGTCTTCAGCTGTGGATAGGTATTGAACAGACCTTTCTTTTGATGTATCTATCGATGGGTTTGGGAAACATTGTTGAAAATGTAATTTAAAATCGTAATTGTACAACAACTTCTATACCAGTGGAAAGGTCTGTGGAATCCCTTTCGAGAACTGGTAGCCGCAGATTTTTGCGGGGTTTGGATGCGGAGATATCACCATCCAAAACAAGTCAAATGCAGTTGGGTGGAAAATCGTGCGAATAAATTTGAATTGAAATATCTCAAGAACCAGATGTCACAGATACCTTTTGTCTTCAGCTTTGGATAGGTATTGAACAGACCTTTCTTCTGATGTATCTATCGACGGGTTTGGGAAACATTGTTGAAAATGTAATTTTTTTCGGCAAGGGGTTAGCCTTGATTTTTTTCTAAAATGTTGAAAAAAGTAAAGTCGTGAATTGTGCAACAAGTTGTACACCAGTGGAAAGGTCTATGAAATCCCTTTCGAGGACTGGAAGCCGCAACAAGTTGTACACCAGTAGAGAGGTCTATGAAATCCCTTTCGAGGACTGGAAGCCGCAGATTTTTGCGGGGCTTGGTTGCAGAGATATCACCATCCAAACCAAGTCAAATGCAGTTGGGTGGGATATCATGCGAATAACTTTGAATTGAAATATCTCAAGAACCAGATGTCACAGATACTTTTTGTCTTCAGCTCTGGATAGGTATTGAACAGACCTTTCTTTTGATGTATATATCGATGGGTTTGGGAAACATTGTTGAAAATTTAATTTTTTTCGGCAAGGGGTTGTTAGCCTTGATTTTTTTCTAAAATGTTGAAAAAAGTAAAGTCGTGAATTGTACAACAATTTCACCAGTGGAAAGGTCTGTGAAATCCCCTTTGAGGACTGGAAGCCGCAGATTTTTGCGGGGCTTGGTTGCGGAGATTTCACCATCCAAAACAAGTCAAATGCAGTTGGGTGGAAAATCGTGCGAATAAATTTGAATTGAAATATCTCAAGAACCAGATGTCACAGATACTTTTTGTCTTCAGCTGTGGATAGGTATTGAACAGACATTTCTTTTGATGTATCTATCGACGGGTTTGGGAAACATTGTTGAAAATGTAATTTTTTTCGGCAAGGGGTTAGCCTTGATTTTTTTCTAAAATGTTGAAAAAAGTAAAGTCGTGAATTGTGCAACAAGTTGTACACCAGTGGAAAGGTCTATGAAATCCCTTTCGGGGACTGGAAGCCGCAGATTTTTGCGTTGCTTGGTTGCAGAGATATCACCATCCAAAACAAGTGAAATGCAGTTGGGTGGAAAATCATGCGAATAAATTTGAATTGAAATATCTCAAGAACCAGATCTCACAGATACTTTTTGTCTTCAGCTGTGAATCGGTATTGAACAGACCTTTTTTTTGATGTATCTGTCGATGGGTTTGGGAAACTTGTTGAAAATCATGCGAATAACTTTGAATTGAAATATCTCAAGAACCAGATGTCACAGATACTTTTTGACTTCAGCTGTGAATAGGTATTGAACAGACCTTTCTTTTGATGTATCTATCGATGGGTTTGGGAAACATTGTTGAAAATGAAATTTTTTTCGGCAAGGGGTTAGCCTTGATTTTTTTCTAAAATGTTGAAAAAAGTAAAGTCGTGAATTGTACAACAATTTCTACACCAGTGGAAAGGTCTGTGAAATCCCCTTCGAGAGATATCACCATCCAAAACAAGTCAAATGCAGTTGGGTGGAAAATCATGCGAATAACTTTGAATTGAAATATCTCAAGAACCAGATGTCACAGATACTTTTTGTCTTCAGCTATGGATAGGTATTGAACAGACCTTTCTTTTGATGTATTTATCGACGGGTTTGGGAAACATTGTTGAAAATGTAATTTTTTTCGGCAAGGGGTTGTTAGCCTTGATTTTTTTCTAAAATGTTGAAAAAAGTAATGTCGTGAATTGTGCAACAAGTTGTACACCAGTAGATAGGTCTATGAAATCCCTTTCGAGGACTGGAAGCCGCAGATTTTTGCGGGGCTTGGTTGCAGAGATATCACCATCCAAACCAAGTCAAATGCAGTTGGGTGGAAAATCATGCGAATAACTTTGAATTGAAATATCTCAAGAACCAGATGTCACAGATACTTTTTGTCTTCAGCTCTGGATAGGTATTGAACAGACATTTCTTTTGATGTATCTATCGACGGGTTTGGGAAACATTGTTGAAAATGTAATTTTTTTCGGCAAGGGGTTAGCCTTGATTTTTTTCTAAAATGTTGAAAAAAGTAAAGTCGTGAATTGTGCAACAAGTTGTACACCAGTGGAAAGGTCTATGAAATCCCTTTCGGGGACTGGAAGCCGCAGATTTTTGCGTTGCTTGGTTGCAGAGATATCACCATCCAAAACAAGTGAAATGCAGTTGGGTGGAAAATCATGCGAATAAATTTGAATTGAAATATCTCAAGAACCAGACCTCACAGATACTTTTTGTCTTCAGCTGTGAATCGGTATTGAACAGACCTTTTTTTTGATGTATCTGTCGATGGGTTTGGGAAACTTGTTGAAAATCATGCGAATAACTTTGAATTGAAATATCTCAAGAACCAGATGTCACAGATACTTTTTGCCTTCAGCTGTGAATAGGTATTGAACAGACCTTTCTTTTGATGTATCTATCGATGGGTTTGGGAAACATTGTTGAAAATGAAATTTTTTTCGGCAAGGGGTTAGCCTTGATTTTTTTCTAAAATGTTGAAAAAAGTAAAGTCGTGAATTGTACAACAATTTCTACACCAGTGGAAAGGTCTGTGAAATCCCCTTCAAGGACTGGAAGCCGCAGATTTTTGCGGGGCTTGGTTGCGGAGATATCACCATCCAAAACAAGTCAAATGCAGTTGGGTGGAAATCGTGCGAATAAATTTGAATTGAAATATCTCAAGAACCAGATGTCACAGATACTTTTTGTCTTCAGCTGTGGATAGGTATTGAACAGACATTTCTTTTGATGTATCTATCGACGGGTTTGGGAAACATTATTGAAAATGTAATTTTTGCGGCAAGGGGTTAGCCTTGATTTTTTTCTAAAATGTTGAAAAAACTAAAGTCGTGAATTGTGCAACAAGTTGTACACCAGTGGAAAGGTCTATGAAATCCCTTTCGGGGACTGGAAGCCGCAGATTTTTGCGTTGCTTGGTTGCAGAGATATCACCATCCAAAACAAGTGAAATGCAGTTGGGTGGAAAATCATGCGAATAACTTTGAATTGAAATATCTCAAGAACCAGATGTCACAGATACTTTTTGTCTTCAGCTGTGGATAGGTATTGAACAGACCTTTCTTTTGATGTATCTATCGATGGGTTTGGGAAACATTGTTGAAAATGTAATTTAAAATCGTAATTGTACAAGAACTTCTATACCAGTGGAAAGGTCTGTGGAATCCCTTTCGAGAACTGGTAGCCGCAGATTTTTGCGGGGTTTGGATGCGGAGATATCACCATCCAAAACAAGTCAAATGCAGTTGGGTGGAAAATCGTGCGAATAAATTTGAATTGAAATATCTCAAGAACCAGATGCCACAGATACTTTTTGTCTTCAGCTTTGGATAGGTATTGAACAGACCTTTCTTTTGATGTATCTATCGACGGGTTTGGGAAACATTGTTGAAAATGTAATTTTTTTCGGCAAGGGGTTAGCCTTGATTTTTTTCTAAAATGTTGAAAAAAGTAAAGTCGTGAATTGTGCAACAAGTTGTACACCAGTGGAAAGGTCTATGAAATCCCTTTCGAGGACTGGAAGCCGCAGATTTTTGCGGGGCTTGGTTGCAGAGATATCACCATCCAAAACAAGTCAAATGCAGTTGGGTGGAAAATCATGCGAATAACTTTGAATTCAAATATCTCAAGAACCAGATGTCATAGATACTCTTTGTCTTCAGCTGTGGATAGGTATTAAACAGACCTTTCTTTTGATGTATCTATCGACGGGTTTGGGAAACATTGTTGAAAATGTAATTTTTTTCGGCAAGGGGTTAGCCTTGATTTTTTCCTAAAATGTTGAAAAAAGTAAAGTCGTGAATTGTACAACAATTTCTACACCAGTGGAAAGGTCTGTGAAATCCCTTTCGAGGACTGGAAGCCGCAGATTTTTGCGGGGCTTAGTTGCAGAGGTATCACCATCCAAAACAAGTCAAATGCAGTTGGGTGGAAAATCATGCGAATAACTTTGAATTGAAATATCTCAAGAACCAGATGTCACAGATACTTTTTGTCTTCAGCTGTGGATAGGTATTGAACAGACATTTCTTTTAATGTATCTATCGACGGGTTTGGGAAACATTGTTGAAAATGTAATTTTTTTCGGCAAGGGGTTAGCCTTGATTTTTTTCTAAAATGTTGAAAAAAGTAAAGTCGTGAATTGTGCAACAAGTTGTACACCAGTGG
This sequence comes from Philhelius pedissequus, assembly GCA_910595825.1. Lineage (NCBI taxonomy): Eukaryota > Metazoa > Arthropoda > Insecta > Diptera > Syrphidae > Philhelius > Philhelius pedissequus. The sequence goes on along the minus strand of OU343160.1, from coordinate 81,024,961 downwards.
AAAGGTCTATGAAATCCCTTTCGAGGACTGGAAGCCGCAGATTTTTGCGGGGCTTGGTTGCAGAGATATCACCATCCAAAACAAGTCAAATGCAGTTGGGTGGAAAATCATGCGAATAACTTTAAATTGAAATATCTCAAGAACCAGATGTCACAGATACTTTTTGTCTTCAGCTGTGGATAGGTATTGAACAGACCTTTCTTTTGATGTATCTATCGATGGGTTTGGAAACATTGTTGAAAATGTAATTTAAAATCGTAATTGTACAACAACTTCTATACCAGTGGAAAGGTCTGTGGAATCCCTTTCGAGAACTGGTAGCCGCAGATTTTTGCGGGGTTTGCATGCGGAGATATCACCATCCAAAACAAGTCAAATGCAGTTGGGTGGAAAATCGTGCGAATAAATTTGAATTGAAATATCTCAAGAACCAGATGCCACAGATACTTTTTGTCTTCAGCTTTGGATAGGTATTGAACAGACCTTTCTTTTGTTGTATCTATCGACGGGTTTAGGAAACATTGTTGAAAATGTAATTTTTTTCGGCAAGGGGTTAGCCTTGATTTTTTTCTAAAATGTTGAAAAAAGTAAAGTCGTGAATTGTGCAACAAGTTGTACACCAGTGGAAAGGTCTATGAAATCCCTTTCGAGGACTGGAAGCCGCAGATTTTTGCGGGGCTTAGTTGCAGAGGTATCACCATCCAAAACAAGTCAAATGCAGTTGGGTGGAAAATCATGCGAATAACTTTGAATTGAAATATCTCAAGAACCAGATGTCACAGATACTTTTTGTCTTCAGCTGTGGATAGGTATTGAACAGACATTTCTTTTGATGTATCTATCGACGGGTTTGGGAAACATTGTTGAAAATGTAACTTTTTTCGGCAAGGGGCCTTGATTTTTTTCTAAAATGTTGAAAAAAGTAAAGTCGTGAATTGTGCAACAAGTTGTACACCAGTGGAAAGGTCTATGAAATCCCTTTCGAGGACTGGAAGCCGCAGATTTTTGCGGGGCTTGGTTGCAGAGATATCACCATCCAAAACAAGTCAAATGCAGTTGGGTGGAAAATCATGCGAATAACTTTAAATTGAAATATCTCAAGAACCAGATGTCACAGATACTTTTTGTCTTCAGCTGTGGATAGGTATTGAACAGACCTTTCTTTTGATGTATCTATCGACGGGTTTGGGAAACATTGTTGAAAATGTAATTTTTTTCGGCAAGGGGCCTTGATTTTTTTCTAAAATGTTGAAAAAATTAAAGTCTTGAATTGTACAACAAGTTGTACACCAGTGGAAAGGTCTGTAAAATCCCTTTCGAGGACTGGCAGGCGCAGATTTTTGCGGGGCTTGGTTGTAGAGATATCACCATCCAAATCAAGTCAAATGCAGTTGGGTGGAAAATCATGCGAATAATTTTGAATTCAAATATCTCAAGAACCAGATGTCATAGATACTCTTTGTCTTCAGCTGTGGATAGGTATTAAACAGACCTTTCTTTTGATGTATCTATCGACGGGTTTGGGAAACATTGTTGAAAATGTAATTTTTTTCGGCAAGGGGTTAGCCTTGATTTTTTCCTAAAATGTTGAAAAAAGTAAAGTCGTGAATTGTACAACAATTTCTACACCAGTGGAAAGGTCTGTGAAATCCCTTTCGGGGACTGGAAGCCGCAGATTTTTGCGGGGCTTAGTTGCAGAGGTATCACCATCCAAAACAAGTCAAATGCAGTTGGGTGGAAAATCATGCGAATAACTTTGAATTGAAATATCTCAAGAACCAGATGTCACAGATACTTTTTGTCTTCAGCTGTGGATAGGTATTGAACAGACATTTCTTTTGATGTATCTATCGACGGGTTTGGGAAACATTGTTGAAAATGTAATTTTTTTCGGCAAGGGGTTAGCCTTGATTTTTTTCTAAAATGTTGAAAAAAGTAAAGTCGTGAATTGTGCAACAAGTTGTACACAAGTGGAAAGGTCTATGAAATCCCTTTCGAGGACTGGAAGCCGCAGATTTTTGCGGGGCTTGGTTGCAGAGATATCACCATCCAAAACAAGTCAAATGCAGTTGGGTGGAAAATCATGCGAATAATTTTGAATTCAAATATCTCAAGAACCAGATGTCACAGATACTCTTTGTCTTCAGCTGTGGATAGGTATTGAACAGACCTTTCTTTTGATGTATCTATCGACGGGTTTGGGAAACATTGTTGAAAATGTAATTTTTGATTTTTTTCTAAAATGTTGAAAAAAGTAAAGTCGTGAATTGTACAACAATTTCTACACCAGTGGAAAGGTCTGTGAAATCCCTTTCGAGGACTGGAAGTAGCAGATTTTTGCGGGGCTTAGTTGCAGAGGTATCACCATCCAAAACAAGTCAAATGCAGTTGGGTGGAAAATCATGCGAATAACTTTGAATTGAAATATCTCAAGAACCAGATGCCACAGATACTTTTTGTCTTCAGCTGTGGATAGGTATTGAACAGACCTTTCTTGTGATGTATCTATCGATGGGTTTGGGAAACATTGTTGAAAATGTAATTTTTTTCGGCAAGGGGTTAGCCTTGATTTTTTTCTAAAATGTTGAAAAAAGTAAAGTCGTGAATTGTACAACAATTTCTACACCAGTGGAAAGGTCTATGAAATCCCTTTCGAGGACTGGAAGCCGCAGATTTTTGCGGGGCTTGGTTGCAGAGATATCACCATCCAAAACAAGTCAAATGCAGTTGGGTGGAAAATCATGCGAATAACTTTGAATTGAAATATCTCAAGAACCAGATGTCACAGATACTTTTTGTCTTCAGCTGTGGATAGGTATTGAACAGACATTTCTTTTGATGTATCTATCGACGGGTTTGGGAAACATTGTTGAAAATGTAATTTTTTTCGGCAAGGGGTTAGCCTTGATTTTTTTCTAAAATGTTGAAAAAAGTAAAGTCGTGAATTGTACAACAAGTTATACACCAGTGGAAAGGTCTGTAAAATCCCTTTCGAGGACTGGCAGGCGCAGATTTTTGCGGGGTTGGTTGTAGAGATATCACCATCCAAATCAAGTCAAATGCAGTTGGGTGGAAAATCATGCGAATAATTTTGAATTCAAATATCTCAAGAACCAGATGTCACAGACACTCTTTGTCTTCAGCTGTGGATAGGTATTAAACAGACCTTTCTTTTGATGTATCTATCGACAACAAGTTGTACACCAGTGGAAAGGTCTATGAAATCCCTTTCGGGTACTGGAAGCCGCAGATTTTTGCGGGGCTTGGTTGCAGAGATATCACCATCCAAAACAAGTGAAATGCAGTTGGGTGGAAAATCATGCGTATAACTTTGAATTGAAATATCTTAAAAACAAGATACAGCTGTGGATAGGTATTGAACAGACCTTTCTTTTGATGTATCTATCGACGGGTTTGGGAAACATTGTTGAAAATGTAATTTTTTTCGGCAAGGGGTTAGCCTTGATTTTTTTCTAAAATGTTGAAAAAAGTAAAGTCGTGAATTGTACAACAATTTCTACACCAGTGGAAAGGTCTGTGAAATCCCTTTTGAGGACTGGAAGCCGCAGATTTTTGCTGGGCTTGGTTGCAGAGGTATCACCATCCAAAACAAGTCAAATGCAGTTGGGTGGAAAATCATGCGAATAACTTTGAATTGAAATATCTCAAGAACCAGATGCCACAGATACTTTTTGTCTTCAGCTGTGGATAGGTATTGAACAGACCTTTCTTTTGATGTATCTATCGACGGGTTTGGGAAACATTGTTGAAAATGTAATTTTTTTCGGCAAGGGGCCTTGATTTTTTTCTAAAATGTTGAAAAAAATTAAAGTCTTGAATTGTACAACAAGTTGTACACCAGTGGAAAGGTCTGTAAAATCCCTTTCGAGGACTGGCAGGCGCAGATTTTTGGGGGGCTTGGTTGTAGAGATATCACCATCCAAATCAAGTCAAATGCAGTTGGGTGGAAAATCATGCGAATAATTTTGAATTCAAATATCTCAAGAACCAGATGTCATAGATAATCTTGGTCTTCAGCTGTGGATAGGTATTAAACAGACCTTTCTTTTGATGTATCTATCGACAGGTTTGGGAAACATTGTTGAAAATGTAATTTTTTTCGGCAAGGGGTTAGCCTTGATTTTTTTCTAAAATGTTGAAAAAAGTAAAGTCGTGAATTGTACAACAATTTCTACACCAGTGGAAAGGTCTATGAAATCCCTTTCGAGGCCTGGAAGCCGCAGATTTTTGCGGGGCTTGGTTGCAGGGATATCACCATCCAAAACAAGTCAAATGCAGTTGGGTGGAAAATCTTGCGAAAAACTTTGAATTGAAATATCTCAAGAACCAGATGTCACAGATACTTTTAGTCTTCAGCTGTGGATAGGTATTGAACAGACCTTTCTTTTGATGTATCTATCGACTAGTTTGGGAAACATTGTTGAAAATGTAATTTTTTTCGGCAAGGGGTTAGCCTTGATTTTTTTCTAAAATGTTGAAAAAAGTGAAGTCGTGAATTGTACAACAATTTCTACACCAGTGGAAAGGTCTGTGAACGGGTTTGGGAAACATTGTTGAAAATGTAATTTTTTTCGGCAAGGGGTTAGCCTTGATTTTTTTCTAAAATGTTGAAAAAAGTAAAGTCGTGAATTGTGCAACAAGTTGTACACCAGTGGAAAGGTCTATGAAATCCCTTTCGGGTACTGGAAGCCGCAGGTTTTTGCGGGGCTTGGTTGCAGAGATATCACCATCCAAAACAAATGAAATGCAGTTGGGTGGAAAATCATGCGAATAACTTTAAATTGAAATATCTCAAGAACCAGATGTCACAGATACTTTTTGTCTTCAGCTGTGGATAGATATTGAACAGACCTTTCTTTTGATGTATCTATCGACGGGTTTGGGAAACATTGTTGAAAATGTAATTTTTTTCGGCAAGGGGTTAGCCTTGATTTTTTTCTAAAATGTTGAAAAAAGTAAAGTCGTGAATTGTACAACAATTTCTACACCAGTGGAAAGGTCTGTGAAATCCCTTTCGAGGACTGGAAGCCGCAGATTTTTGCTGGGCTTGGTTGCAGAGGTATCACTATCCAAAACAAGTCAAATGCAGTTGGGTGGAAAATCATGCGAATAACTTTGAATTGAAATATCTCAAGAACCAGATGCCACAGATACTTTTTGTCTTCAGCTGTGGATAGGTATTGAACAGACCTTTCTTGTGATGTATCTATCGACGGGTTTGGGAAACATTGTTGAAAATGTAATTTGTTAGCCTTGATTTTTTTCTAAAATGTTGAAAAAAGTGAAGTCGTGAATTGTACAACAATTTCTACACCAGTGGAAAGGCCTGTGAAATACCTTTCGAGGACTGGTAGCCGCAGATTCTTGCGGTGTTTGGTAGCGGAGATATCACCATCCAAAACAATTCAAATGCAGTTGGGTGGAAAATCGTGCGAATAAATTTGAATTGAAATATCTCAAGAACCAGATGTCACAGATACTTTTTTTCTTCAGCTGTGGATAGGTATTGAACAGACATTTCTTTTGATGTATCTATCGACGGGTTTGGGAAACATTGTTGAAAATGTAATTTTTTTCGGCAAGGGGTTAGCCTTGATTTTTTTCTAAAATGTTGAAAAAAGTGAAGTCGTGAATTGTACAACAATTTCTACACCAGTGGAAAGGTCTGTGAACGGGTTTGGGAAACATTGTTGAAAATGTAATTTTTTTCGGCAAGGGGTTAGCCTTGATTTTTTTCTAAAATGTTGAAAAAATTAAAGTCGTGAATTGTGCAACAAGTTGTACACCAGTGGAAAGGTCTGTGAAATCCCTTTCGAGGACTGCAGCCGCAGATTTTTGCGGGGCTTGGTTGCAGAGATATCACCATCCAAAACAAGTGAAATGCAGTTGGGTGGAAAATCATGCGAATAATTTTGAATTGAAATATCTCAAGAACCAGATGTCACAGATACTTTTTGTCTTCAGCTGTGGATAGGTATTGAACAGACCTTTCTTTTGATGTATCTATCGACGGGTTTGGGAAACATTGTTGAAAATGTAATTTTTTACGCCAAGGGGTTAGCCTTGATTTTTTTCTAAAATGTTGAAAAAATTAAAGTCGTGAATTGTGCAACAAGTTGTACACCAGTGGAAAGGTCTGTGAAATCCCTTTCGAGGACTGCAGCCGCAGATTTTTGCGGGGCTTGGTTGCAGAGATATCACCATCCAAAACAAGTCAAATGCAGTTGGGTGGAAAATCATGCGAATAACTTTGAATTGAAATATCTCAAGAACCAGATGCCACAGATACTTTTTGTCTCCAGCTTTGGATAGGTATTGAAGAGACCTTTCTTTTGATGTATCTATCGATGGGCTTGGGAAACATTGTTGAAAATGTAATTTTTTTCGACAAGGGGTTAGCCTTGATTTTTTTCTAAAATGTTGAAAAAATTAAAGTCGTGAATTGTGCAACAAGGTGTACACCAGTGGAAAGGTCTGTGAAATCCCTTTCGAGAACTGGCAGCCGCAGATTTTTGCGGGGCTTGGTTGCAGAGGTATCACCATCCAAAACAAGTCAAATGCAGTTGGGTGGAAAATCATGCGAATAACTTTGAATTGAAATATCTCAAGAACCAGATGCCACAGATACTTTTTGTCTTCAGCTGTGGATAGATATTGAACAGACCTTTCTTTTGATGTATCTATCGATGGGTTTGGGAAACATTGTTGAAAATGTAATTTTTTTCGGCAAGGGGTTAGCCTTGATTTTTTTCTAAAATGTTGAAAAAAGTAAAGTAAAGTGTACAACAATTTCTACACCAGTGGAAAGGTCTGTGAAATCCCTTTCGAGGACTGGAAGCCGCAGATTTTTGCGGGGTTTGGTTGCGGAGATATCACCATCCAAAACAAGTCAAATGCAGTTGGGTGGAAAATCGTGCGAATAAATTTGAATTGAAATATCTCAAGAACCAGATGTCACAGATACTTTTTGTCTTCAGCTGTGGATAGGTATTGAACAGACATTTCTTTTGATGTATCTATCGACGGGTTTGGGAAACATTGTTGAAAATGTAATTTTTTTCGTCAAGGGGTTAGCCTTGATTTTTTTCTAAAATATTGAAAAAAGTAAAGTCGTGAATTGTGCAACAAGTTGTACACCAGTGGAAAGGTCTATGAAATCCCTTTCGAGGACTGGCAGGCGCAGATTTTTGCGGGGCTTGGTTGTAGAGATATCACCATCCAAATCAAGTCAAATGCAGTTGGGTGGAAAATCATGCGAATAATTTTGAATTCAAATATCTCAAGAACCAGATGTCACAGATACTCTTTGTCTTCAGCTGTGGATAGGTATTAAACAGACCTTTCTTTTGATGTATCCATCGACGGGTTTGGGAAACATTGTTGAAAATGTAATTTTTTTCGGCAAGGGGTTAGCCTTAATTTTTTCCTAAAATGTTGAAAAAAGTAAAGTCGTGAATTGTACAACAATTTCTACACCAGTGGAAAAGTCTGTGAAATCCCTTTCGAGGACTGGAAGCCGCAGATTTTTGCGGGGCTTGGTTGCAGAGGTATCACCATCCAAAACAAGTCAAATGCAGTTGGGTGGAAAATCATGCGAATAACTTTGAATTGAAATATCTCAAGAACCAGATGCCACAGATACTTCTTGTCTTCAGCTGTGGATAGGTATTGAACAGACCTTTCTTGTGATGTATCTATCGATGGGTTTGGGAAACATTGTTGAAAATGTAATTTTTTTCGGCAAGGGGTTAGCCTTGATTTTTTTCTAAAATGTTGAAAAAAGTGAAGTCGTGAATTGTACAACAATTTCTACACCAATGGAAAGGCCTGTGAAATCCCTTTCGAGGACTGGTAGCCGCAGATTTTTGCGGGGTTTGGCAGCGGAGATATCACCATCCAAAACAATTCAAATGCAGTTGGGTGGAAAATCGTGCGAATAAATTTGAATTGAAATATCTCAAGAACCAGATGTCACAGATACTTTTTGTCTTCAGCTGTGGATAGGTATTGAACATACATTTCTTTTGATGTATCTATCGACGGGTTTGGGAAAAATTGTTGAAAATGTAATTTTTTTCGGCAAGGGGTTAGCCTTGATTTTTTTCTAAAATGTTGAAAAAATTAAAGTCGTGAATTGTGCAACAAGGTGTACACCAGTGGAAAGGTCTGTGAAATCCCTTTCGAGAACTGGCAGCCGCAGATTTTTGCGGGGCTTGGTTGCAGAGGTATCACCATCCAAAACAAGTCAAATGCAGTTGGGTGGAAAATCATGCGAATAACTTTGAATTGAAATATCTCAAGAACCAGATGCCACAGATACTTTTTGTCTTCAGCTGTGGATAGATATTGAACAGACCTTTCTTTTGATGTATCTATCGATGGGTTTGGGAAACATTGTTGAAAATGTAATTTTTTTCGGCAAGGGGTTAGCCTTGATTTTTTTCTAAAATGTTGAAAAAAGTAAAGTAAAGTGTACAACAATTTCTACACCAGTGGAAAGGTCTGTGAAATCCCTTTCGAGGACTGGAAGCCGCAGATTTTTGCGGGGTTTGGTTGCGGAGATATCACCATCCAAAACAAGTCAAATGCAGTTGGGTGGAAAATCGTGCGAATAAATTTGAATTGAAATATCTCAAGAACCAGATGTCACAGATACTTTTTGTCTTCAGCTGTGGATAGGTATTGAACAGACATTTCTTTTGATGTATCTATCGACGGGTTTGGGAAACATTGTTGAAAATGTAATTTTTTTCGTCAAGGGGTTAGCCTTGATTTTTTTCTAAAATATTGAAAAAAGTAAAGTCGTGAATTGTGCAACAAGTTGTACACCAGTGGAAAGGTCTATGAAATCCCTTTCGAGGACTGGCAGGCGCAGATTTTTGCGGGGCTTGGTTGTAGAGATATCACCATCCAAATCAAGTCAAATGCAGTTGGGTGGAAAATCATGCGAATAATTTTGAATTCAAATATCTCAAGAACCAGATGTCACAGATACTCTTTGTCTTCAGCTGTGGATAGGTATTAAACAGACCTTTCTTTTGATGTATCCATCGACGGGTTTGGGAAACATTGTTGAAAATGTAATTTTTTTCGGCAAGGGGTTAGCCTTAATTTTTTCCTAAAATGTTGAAAAAAGTAAAGTCGTGAATTGTACAACAATTTCTACACCAGTGGAAAGGTCTGTGAAATCCCTTTCGAGGACTGGAAGCCGCAGATTTTTGCGGGGCTTGGTTGCAGAGGTATCACCATCCAAAACAAGTCAAATGCAGTTGGGTGGAAAATCATGCGAATAACTTTGAATTGAAATATATCAAGAACCAGATGCCACAGATACTTCTTGTCTTCAGCTGTGGATAGGTATTGAACAGACCTTTCTTGTGATGTATCTATCGATGGGTTTGGGAAACATTGTTGAAAATGTAATTTTTTTCGGCAAGGGGTTAGCCTTGATTTTTTTCTAAAATGTTGAAAAAAGTGAAGTCGTGAATTGTACAACAATTTCTACACCAATGGAAAGGCCTGTGAAATCCCTTTCGAGGACTGGTAGCCGCAGATTTTTGCGGGGTTTGGCAGCGGAGATATCACCATCCAAAACAATTCAAATGCAGTTGGGTGGAAAATCGTGCGAATAAATTTGAATTGAAATATCTCAAGAACCAGATGTCACAGATACTTTTTGTCTTCAGCTGTGGATAGGTATTGAACATACATTTCTTTTGATGTATCTATCGACGGGTTTGGGAAAAATTGTGAAAATGTAATTTTTTTCGGCAAGGGGTTAGCCTTGATTTTTTTCTAAAATGTTGAAAAAATTAAAGTCGTGAATTGTGCAACAAGGTGTACACCAGTGGAAAGGTCTGTGAAATCCCTTTCGAGAACTGGCAGCCGCAGATTTTTGCGGGGCTTGGTTGCAGAGGTATCACCATCCAAAACAAGTCAAATGCAGTTGGGTGGAAAATCATGCGAATAACTTTGAATTGAAATATCTCAAGAACCAGATGCCACAGATACTTTTTGTCTTCAGCTGTGGATAGATATTGAACAGACCTTTCTTTTGATGTATCTATCGATGGGTTTGGGAAACATTGTTGAAAATGTAATTTTTTTCGGCAAGGGGTTAGCCTTGATTTTTTTCTAAAATGTTGAAAAAAGTAAAGTAAAGTGTACAACAATTTCTACACCAGTGGAAAGGTCTGTGAAATCCCTTTCGAGGACTGGAAGCCGCAGATTTTTTCGGGGTTTGGTTGCGGAGATATCACCATCCAAAACAAGTCAAATGCAGTTGGGTGGAAAATCGTGCGAATAAATTTGAATTGAAATATCTCAAGAACCAGATGTCACAGATACTTTTTGTCTTCAGCTGTGGATAGGTATTGAACAGACATTTCTTTTGATGTATCTATCGACGGGTTTGGGAAACATTGTTGAAAATGTAATTTTTTTCGTCAAGGGGTTAGCCTTGATTTTTTTCTAAAATATTGAAAAAAGTAAAGTCGTGAATTGTGCAACAAGTTGTACACCAGTGGAAAGGTCTATGAAATCCCTTTCGAGGACTGGCAGGCGCAGATTTTTGCGGGGCTTGGTTGTAGAGATATCACCATCCAAATCAAGTCAAATGCAGTTGGGTGGAAAATCATGCGAATAATTTTGAATTCAAATATCTCAAGAACCAGATGTCACAGATACTCTTTGTCTTCAGCTGTGGATAGGTATTAAACAGACCTTTCTTTTGATGTATCTATCGACGGGTTTGGGAAACATTGTTGAAAATGTAATTTTTTTCGTCAAGGGGTTAGCCTTGATTTTTTTCTAAAATATTGAAAAAAGTAAAGTCGTGAATTGTGCAACAAGTTGTACACCAGTGGAAAGGTCTATGAAATCCCTTTCGAGGACTGGCAGGCGCAGATTTTTGCGGGGCTTGGTTGTAGAGATATCACCATCCAAATCAAGTCAAATGCAGTTGGGTGGAAAATCATGCGAATAATTTTGAATTCAAATATCTCAAGAACCAGATGTCACAGATACTCTTTGTCTTCAGCTGTGGATAGGTATTAAACAGACCTTTCTTTTGATGTATCCATCGACGGGTTTGGGAAACATTGTTGAAAATGTAATTTTTTTCGGCAAGGGGTTAGCCTTAATTTTTTCCTAAAATGTTGAAAAAAGTAAAGTCGTGAATTGTACAACAATTTCTACACCAGTGGAAAGGTCTGTGAAATCCCTTTCGAGGACTGGAAGCCGCAGATTTTTGCGGGGCTTGGTTGCAGAGGTATCACCATCCAAAACAAGTCAAATGCAGTTGGGTGGAAAATCATGCGAATAACTTTGAATTGAAATATCTCAAGAACCAGATGCCACAGATACTTCTTGTCTTCAGCTGTGGATAGGTATTGAACAGACCTTTCTTGTGATGTATCTATCGATGGGTTTGGGAAACATTGTTGAAAATGTAATTTTTTTCGGCAAGGGGTTAGCCTTGATTTTTTTCTAAAATGTTGAAAAAAGTGAAGTCGTGAATTGTACAACAATTTCTACACCAATGGAAAGGCCTGTGAAATCCCTTTCGAGGACTGGTAGCCGCAGATTTTTGCGGGGTTTGGCAGCGGAGATATCACCATCCAAAACAATTCAAATGCAGTTGGGTGGAAAATCGTGCGAATAAATTTGAATTGAAATATCTCAAGAACCAGATGTCACAGATACTTTTTGTCTTCAGCTGTGGATAGGTATTGAACATACATTTCTTTTGATGTATCTATCGACGGGTTTGGGAAAAATTGTTGAAAATGTAATTTTTTTCGGCAAGGGGTTAGCCTTGATTTTTTTCTAAAATGTTGAAAAAATTAAAGTCGTGAATTGTGCAACAAGGTGTACACCAGTGGAAAGGTCTGTGAAATCCCTTTCGAGAACTGGCAGCCGCAGATTTTTGCGGGGCTTGGTTGCAGAGGTATCACCATCCAAAACAAGTCAAATGCAGTTGGGTGGAAAATCATGCGAATAACTTTGAATTGAAATATCTCAAGAACCAGATGCCACAGATACTTTTTGTCTTCAGCTGTGGATAGATATTGAACAGACCTTTCTTTTGATGTATCTATCGATGGGTTTGGGAAACATTGTTGAAAATGTAATTTTTTTCGGCAAGGGGTTAGCCTTGATTTTTTTCTAAAATGTTGAAAAAAGTAAAGTAAAGTGTACAACAATTTCTACACCAGTGGAAAGGTCTGTGAAATCCCTTTCGAGGACTGGAAGCCGCAGATTTTTGCGGGGTTTGGTTGCGGAGATATCACCATCCAAAACAAGTCAAATGCAGTTGGGTGGAAAATCGTGCGAATAAATTTGAATTGAAATATCTCAAGAACCAGATGTCACAGATACTTTTTGTCTTCAGCTGTGGATAGGTATTGAACAGACATTTCTTTTGATGTATCTATCGACGGGTTTGGGAAACATTGTTGAAAATGTAATTTTTTTCGTCAAGGGGTTAGCCTTGATTTTTTTCTAAAATATTGAAAAAAGTAAAGTCGTGAATTGTGCAACAAGTTGTACACCAGTGGAAAGGTCTATGAAATCCCTTTCGAGGACTGGCAGGCGCAGATTTTTGCGGGGCTTGGTTGTAGAGATATCACCATCCAAATCAAGTCAAATGCAGTTGGGTGGAAAATCATGCGAATAATTTTGAATTCAAATATCTCAAGAACCAGATGTCACAGATACTCTTTGTCTTCAGCTGTGGATAGGTATTAAACAGACCTTTCTTTTGATGTATCCATCGACGGGTTTGGGAAACATTGTTGAAAATGTAATTTTTTTCGGCAAGGGGTTAGCCTTAATTTTTTCCTAAAATGTTGAAAAAAGTAAAGTCGTGAATTGTACAACAATTTCTACACCAGTGGAAAGGTCTGTGAAATCCCTTTCGAGGACTGGAAGCCGCAGATTTTTGCGGGGCTTGGTTGCAGAGGTATCACCATCCAAAACAAGTCAAATGCAGTTGGGTGGAAAATCATGCGAATAACTTTGAATTGAAATATCTCAAGAACCAGATGCCACAGATACTTCTTGTCTTCAGCTGTGGATAGGTATTGAACAGACCTTTCTTGTGATGTATCTATCGATGGGTTTGGGAAACATTGTTGAAAATGTAATTTTTTTCGGCAAGGGGTTAGCCTTGATTTTTTTCTAAAATGTTGAAAAAAGTGAAGTCGTGAATTGTACAACAATTTCTACACCAATGGAAAGGCCTGTGAAATCCCTTTCGAGGACTGGTAGCCGCAGATTTTTGCGGGGTTTGGCAGCGGAGATATCACCATCCAAAACAATTCAAATGCAGTTGGGTGGAAAATCGTGCGAATAAATTTGAATTGAAATATCTCAAGAACCAGATGTCACAGATACTTTTTGTCTTCAGCTGTGGATAGGTATTGAACAGACATTTCTTTTGATGTATCTATCGACGGGTTTGGGAAAAATTGTTGAAAATGTAATTTTTTTCGGCAAGGGGTTAGCCTTGATTTTTTTCTAAAATGTTGAAAAAAGTAAAGTCGTGAATTGTGCAACAAGTTGTACACCAGTGGAAAGGTCTATGAAATCCCTTTCGAGGACTGGCAGGCGCAGATTTTTGCGGGGCTTGGTTGTAGAGATATCACCATCCAAATCAAGTCAAATGCAGTTGGGTGGAAAATCATGCGAATAATTTTGAATTCAAATATCTCAAGAACCAGATGTCACAGATACTCTTTGTCTTCAGCTGTGGATAGGTATTAAACAGACCTTTCTTTTGATGTATCCATCGACGGGTTTGGGAAACATTGTTGAAAATGTAATTTTTTTCGGCAAGGGGTTAGCCTTAATTTTTTCCTAAAATGTTGAAAAAAGTAAAGTCGTGAATTGTACAACAATTTCTACACCAGTGGAAAGGTCTGTGAAATCCCTTTCGAGGACTGGAAGCCGCAGATTTTTGCGGGGCCTGGTTGCAGAGGTATCACCATCCAAAACAAGTCAAATGCAGTTAGGTGGAAAATCATGCGAATAACTTTGAATTGAAATATCTCAAGAACCAGATGCCACAGATACTTTTTGTCTTCAGATGTGGATAGGTATTGAACAGACCTTTCTTGTGATGTATCTATCGATGGGTTTGGGAAACATTGTTGAAAATGTAATTTTTTTCGGCAAGGGGTTAGCCTTAATTTTTTCCTAAAATGTTGAAAAAAGTAAAGTCGTGAATTGTACAACAATTTCTACACCAGTGGAAAGGTCTGTGAAATCCCTTTCGAGGACTGGAAGCCGCAGATTTTTGCGGGGCCTGGTTGCAGAGGTATCACCATCCAAAACAAGTCAAATGCAGTTAGGTGGAAAATCATGCGAATAACTTTGAATTGAAATATCCCAAGAACCAGATGTCACAGATACTTTTTGTCTTCAGCTGTGGATAGCTATTGAACAGACATTTCTTTTGATGTATCTATCGACGGGTTTGGGAAAAATTGTTGAAAATGTAATTTTTTTCGGCAAGGGTTAGCCTTGATTTTTTTCTAAAATGTTGAAAAAAGTGAAGTCGTGAATTGTACAACAATTTCTACACCAGTGGAAAGGCCTGTGAAATCCCTTTCGAGGACTGGTAGCCGCAGATTTTTGCGGTGTTTGGTAGCGGAGATATCACCATCCAAAACAATTCAAATGCAGTTGGGTGGAAAATCGTGCGAATAAATTTGAATTGAAATATCTCAAGAACCAGATGTCACAGATACTTTTTGTCTTCAGCTGTGGATAGGTATTGAACAGACATTTCTTTTGATGTATCTATCAACGGGTTTGGGAAACATTGTTGAAAATGTAATTTTTTTCGGCAAGGGGTTAGCCTTGATTTTTTTCTAAAATGTTGAAAAGATTAAAGTCGTGAATTGTGCAACAAGTTGTACACCAGTGGAAAGGTCTGTGAAATCCCTTTCGAGGACTGGCAGCCGCAGATTTTTGCGGGGTTTGGTTGCAGAGATATCACCATCCAAAACAAGTGAAATGCAGTTGGGTGGAAAATCATGCGAATAATTTTGAATTCAAATATCTCAAGAACCAGATGTCACAGATACTCTTGTGATGTATCTATCGATGGGATTGGGAAACATTGTTGAAAATGTAATTTTTTTCGGCAAGGGGTTAGCCTTGATTTTTTCTAAAATGTTGAAAAAAGTAAAGTCGTGAATTGTACAACAATTTCAACACCAGTGGAAAGGTCTGTGAAATCCCTTTCGAGGACTGGTAGCCGCAGATTTTTGCGGGGTTTGGATGCGGAGATATCACCATCCAAAACAAGTCAAATGCAGTTGGGTGGAAAATCGTGCGAATAAATTTGAATTGAAATATCTCAAGAACCAGATGTCACAGATACTTTTTGTCTTCAGCTGTGTATAGCTATCGAACAGACATTTCTTTTGATGTATCTATCGACGGGTTTGGGAAACATTGTTGAAAATGTAATTTTTTTCGGCAAGGGGTTAGCCTTGATTTTTTTCTAAAATGTTGAAAAAAGTAAAGTCATGAATTGTACAATAATTTCTACACCAGTGGAAAGGCCTGTGAAATCCCTTTCGAGGACTGGAAGCCGCAGATTTTGCGGGGCTTGTTTGCAGAGGTATCACCATCCAAAACAAGTCAAATGCAGTTGGGTGGAAAATCATGCGAATAACTTTGAATTGAAATATCTCAAGAACCAGATGTCACAGATACTTTTTGTCTTCAGCTGTGGATAGCTATTGAACGGACCTTTCTTTTGATGTATCTATCGACGGGTTTGGGAAACATTGTTGAAAATGTAATTTTTTTCGGCAAGGGGTTAGCCTTGATTTTTTTCTAAAATGTTGAAAAAAGTAAAGTCATGAATTGTACAATAATTTCTACACCAGTGGAAAGGCCTGTGAAATCCCTTTCGAGGACTGGTAGCCGCAGATTTTTGCGGGGTTTGGTTGCGGAGATATCACCATCCAAAACAAGTCAAATGCAGTTGGGTGGAAAATCGTGCGAATAAATTTGAATTGAAATATCTCAAGAACCAGATGTCACAGATACTTTTTGTCTTCAGCTGTGGATAGTTATTGAACAGACCTTTCTTTTGATGTATCTATCGATGGGTTTGGGAAACATTGTTGAAAATGTAATTTTTTTCGGCAAGGGGTTAGCCTTGATTTTTTCCTAAAATGTTGAAAAAAGTAAAGTCGTGAATTGTACATCAATTTCTACACCAGTGGAAAGGTCTGTGAAATCCCTTTCGAGGACTGGAAGCCGCAGATTTTTGCGGGGCTTGGTTGCAGAGGTATCACCATCCAAAACAAGTCAAATGCAGTTGGGTGGAAAATCATGCGAATAACTTTGAATTGAAATATCTCAAGAACCAGATGCCACAGATACTTTTTGTCTTCAGCTGTGGATAGGTATTGAACAGACCTTTCTTGTGATGTATCTATCGATGGGTTTGGGAAACATTGTTGAAAATGTAATTTTTTTCGGCAAGGGGTTAACCTTGATTTTTTTCTAAAATGTTGAAAAAAGTAAAGTCGTGAATTGTACAACAATTTCTACACCAGTGGAAAGGTCTGTGAAATCCCTTTCGAGGACTGGTAGCCGCAGATTTTTGCCGGGTTTGGTAGCGGAGATATCACCATCCAAAACAATTCAAATGCAGTTGGGTGGAAAATCGTGCGAATAAATTTGAATTGAAATATCTCAAGAATCAGATGTCACAGATACTTTTTGTCTTCAGCTGTGGATAGGTATTGAACAGACATTTCTTTTGATGTATCTATCGACGGGTTTGGGAAACATTGTTGAAAATGTAATTTTTTTCGGCAAGGGGTTAGCCTTGATTTTTTTCTAAAATGTTGAAAAAAGTAAAGTCGTGAATTGTGCAACAAGTTGTACACCAGTGGAAAGGCCTATGAAATCCCTTTCGGGTACTGGACGCCGCAGATTTTTGCGGGGCTTGGTTGCAGAGATATCACCATCCAAAACAAGTCAAATGCAGTTGGGTGGAAAATCATGCGAATAACTTTGAATTGAAATATCTCAAGAACCAGATGTCACAGATACTTTTTGTCTTCAGCTGTGGATAGGTATTGAACAGACCTTTCTTTTGATGTATCTATCGACGGGTTTGGGAAACATTATTGAAAATGTAATTTTGTTCGGCAAGGGGTTAGCCTTGATTTTTTTCTAAAATGTTGAAAAAAGTAAAGTAAAGTGTACAACAATTTCTACACCAGTGGAAAGGTCTGTGAAATCCCTTTCGAGGACTGGAAGCCGCAGATTTTGCGGGGCTTGTTTGCAGAGGTATCATAATCCAAAACAAGTCAAATGCAGTTGGGTGGAAAATCATGCGAATAACTTTGAATTGAAATATCTCAAGAACCAGATGTCACAGATACTTTTTGTCTTCAGCTGTGGATAGCTATTGAACGGACCTTTCTTTTGATGTATCTATCGACGGGTTTGGGAAACATTGTTGAAAATGTAATTTTTTTCGGCAAGGGGTTAGCCTTGATTTTTTTCTAAAATGTTGAAAAAAGTAAAGTCATGAATTGTACAATAATTTCTACACCAGTGGAAAGGCCTGTGAAATCCCTTTCGAGGACTGGTAGCCGCAGATTTTTGCGGGGTTTGGTTGCGGAGATATCACCATCCAAAACAAGTCAAATGCAGTTGGGTGGAAAATCGTGCGAATAAATTTGAATTGAAATATCTCAAGAACCAGATGTCACAGATACTTTTTGTCTTCAGCTGTGGATAGTTATTGAACAGACCTTTCTTTTGATGTATCTATCGATGGGTTTGGGAAACATTGTTGAAAATGTAATTTTTTTCGGCAAGGGGTTAGCCTTGATTTTTTCCTAAAATGTTGAAAAAAGTAAAGTCGGGAATTGTACAACAATTTCTACACCAGTGGAAAGGTCTGTGAAATCCCTTTCGAGGACTGGAAGCCGCAGATTTTTGCGGGGCTTGGTTGCAGAGGTATCACCATCCAAAACAAGTCAAATGCAGTTGGGTGGAAAATCATGCGAATAACTTTGAATTGAAATATCTCAAGAACCAGATGCCACAGATACTTTTTGTCTTCAGCTGTGGATAGGTATTGAACAGACCTTTCTTGTGATGTATCTATCGGTGGGTTTGGGAAACATTGTTGAAAATGTAATTTTTTTCGGCAAGGGGTTAGCCTTGATTTTTTTCTAAAATGTTGAAAAAAGTAAAGTCGTGAATTGTACAACAATTTCTACACCAGTGGAAAGGTCTGTGAAATCCCTTTCGAGGACTGGTAGCCGCAGATTTTTGCCGGGTTTGGTAGCGGAGATAACACCATCCAAAACAATTCAAATGCAGTTGGGTGGAAAATCGTGCGAATAAATTTGAATTGAAATATCTCAAGAATCAGATGTCACAGATACTTTTTGTCTTCAGCTGTGGATAGGTATTGAACAGACATTTCTTTTGATGTATCTATCGACGGGTTTGGGAAACATTGTTAAAAATGTATTTTTTTTCGGCAAGGGGTTAGCCTTGATTTTTTTCTAAAATGTTGAAAAAAGTAAAGTCGGGAATTGTGCAACAAATTGTACACCAGTGGAAAGGTCTATGAAATCCCTTTCGGGTACTGGAAGCCGCAGATTTTTGCGGGGCTTGATTGCAGAGATGTCACCATCCAAAACAAGTGAAATGCAGTTGGGTGGAAAATCATGCGAATAATTTTGAATTGAAATATCTCAAGAACCGGATGTCACAGATACTTTTTGTCTTCAGCTGTGGATAGGTATTGAACAGACCTTTCTTTTGATGTATCTATCGACGGGTTTGGGAAACATTGTTGAAAATGTAAATTTTTACGGCAAGGGGTTAGCTTTGATTTTTTTTCTAAAATGTTGAAAAAATTAAAGTCGTGAATTGTGCAACAAGGTGTACACCAGTGGAAAGGTCTGTGAAATCCTGGATAGGTATTGAACAGACCTTTCTTTAGATGTATCTATCGATGGGTTTGGGAAACATTGTTGAAAATGTAATTTTTTTCGAAAAGGGGTTAGCCTTGATTTTTTTCTCAAATGTTGAAAAAAGTAAAGTAAAGTGTACAACAATTTCTACACAGTGGAAAGGTCTGTGAAATCCCTTTCGAGAACTGGCCGCCGCAGATTTTTGCGGTTCTTGGTTGCAGAGATGTCACCATCCAAAACAAGTCAAATGCAGTTGGGTGGAAAATCGTGCGAATAAATTTGAATTGAAATATCTCAAGAACCAGATGTCACAGATACTTTTTGTCTTCAGCTGTGGATAGCTATTGAACAGACAATTTTTTTGATGTATCTATCGACGGGTTTGGGAAACATTGTTGAAAATGTAATTTTTTTCGGCAAGGGGTTAGCCTTGATTTTTTTCTTAAATGTTGAAAAAAGTAAAGTCGTGAATTGTACAATAATTTTTACACCAGTGGAAAAGTCTGTGAAATCCCTTTCGAGGACTGGTAGCCGCAGATTTTTGAGGGGTTTGGTTGCGGAGATATCACCATCCAAAACAAGTCAAATGCAGTTGGGTGGAAAATCGTGCGAATAAATTTGAATTGAAATATCTCAAGAACCAGATGTCACAGATACTTTTTGTCTTCAGCTGTGGATAGGTATTGAACAGACATTTCTTTTGATGTATCTATCGATGGGTTTGGGAAACATTGTTGAAAATGTAATTTTTTTCGGTAAGGGGTTAGCCTTGATTTTTTTCTAAAATGTTGAAAAAATTAAAGTCGTGAATTGTTCAACAAGTTGTACACCAGTGGAAAGGTCTGTGAAATCCCTTTCGAAGACTAGCAGCCGCAGATTTTTGCGGGGCTTGGTTGCAGAGGTATCACCATCCAAAACAAGTAAAATGCAGTTGGGTGGAAAATCATGCGAATAACTTTGAATTGAAATATCTCAAGAACCAGATGCCACAGATACTTTTTGTCTTCAGCTGTGGATAGGTAATGAACAGACCTTTCTTTTAATGTATCTTTCGATGGGTTTGGGAAACATTGTTGAAAATGTAATTTTTTTCGGCAAGGGGTTAGCCTTGATTTTTTTCTAAAATGATGAAAAAGTAAAGTCGTGAATTGTACAACAATTTCTACACCAGTGGAAAGGTCTGTGAAATCCCTTTCGAGGACTGGTAGCCGCAGATTTTTGCGGGGTTTGGTTGCGGAGATATCACCATCCAAAACAAGTCAAATGCAGTTGGGTGGAAAATCGTGCGAATAAATTTGAATTGAAATATCTCAAGAACCAGATGTCACAGATACTTTTTGTCTTCAGCCGTGGATAGGTATTGAACAGACTTTTCTTTTGATGTATCTATCGATGGATTTGGGAAACATTGTTGAAAATGTAATTTTTTTTCGGCAAGGGGTTAGCCTTGATTTTTTTCTAAAATGTTGAAAAAAGTAAAGTAAAGTGTACAACAATGTCTACACCAGTGGAAAGGTCTGTGAAATCCCTTTCGAGGACTGGAAGCCGCAGATTTTTGCGGGGCTTGGTTGCAGAGGTATCACCACCCAAAACAAGTCAAATGCAGTTGGGTGGAAAATCATGCGAATAACTTTGAATTGAAATATCTCAAGAACCAAATGTCACAGATACTTTTTGTCTTCAGCTGTGGATAGGCATTGAACAGACCTTTCTTTTGATGTATCTATCGATGGGTTTGGGAAACATTGTTGAAAATGTAATTTTTTTTAGGCAAGGGGTTAGCCTTGATTTTTTTCTAAAATGTTGAAAAAAGTAAAGTAAAGTGTACAACAATTTCTAAACCAGTGGAAAGGTCTGTGAAATCCCTTTCGAGGACTGGAAGCCGCAGATTTTTGCGGGGCTTGGTTGCAGAGGTATCACCATCCAAAACAAGTCAAATGCAGTTGGGTGGAAAATCATGCGAATAACTTTGAATTGAAATATCTCAAGAACCAAATGTCACAGATACTTTTTGTCTTCAGCTGTGGATAGGCATTGAACAGACCTTTCTTTTGATGTATCTATCGATGGGTTTGGGAAACATTGTTGAAAATGTAATTTTTTTCGGCAAGGGGTTAGCCTTGATTTTTTTCTAAAATGTTGAAAAAATTAAAGTCGCGAATTGTGCAACAAGTTGTACACCAGTGGAAAGGTCTGTGAAATCCCTTTCGAGAACTGGCAGTCGCAGATTTTTGCGGGGCTTGGTTGCAGAGGTATCACCATCCAAAACAAGTCAAATGCAGTTGGGTGGAAAATCATGCGAATAACTTTGAATTGAAATATCTCAAGAACCAGATGCCACAGATACTTTTTGTCTTCAGCTGTGGATATGTATTGAACAGACCTTTCTTTTAGTGTATCTTTCGATGGGTTTGGGAAACATTGTTGAAAATGTAATTTTTTTCGGCAAGGGGTTAGCCTTGATTTTTTTCTAAAATGTTGAAAAAATTAAAGTCGTGAATTGTGCAACAAGTTGTACACCAGTGGAAAGGTCTGTGAAATCCCTTTCGAGAACTGGCAGCCGCAGATTTTTGCGGGGCTTGGTTACAGAGGTATCACCATCCAAAACAAGTCAAATGCAGTTGGGTGGAAAATCATGCGAATAACTTTGAATTGAAATATCTCAAGAACCAGATGCCACAGATACTTTTTGTCTTCAGCTGTGGATAGGTATTGAACAGACCTTTCTTTTAATGTATCTTTCGATGGGTTTGGGAAACATTGTTGAAAATGTAATTTTTTTCGGCAAGGGGTTAGCCTTGATTTTTTTCTAAAATGTTGAAAAAATTAAAGTCTTGAATTGTACAACAAGTTGTACACCAGTGGAAATGTCTGTAAAATCTCTTTCGAGGACTGGCAGGCGCAGATTTTTGCGGGGCTTGGTTGTAGAGATATCACCATCCAAATCAAGTCAAATGCAGTTGGGTGGAAAATCATGCGAATAATTTTGAATTCAAATATCTCAAGAACCAGATGTCACAGATACTTTTTGTCTTCAGCTGTGGATAGGTATTGAACAGACCTTTCTTTTGATGTATCTATCGATGGGTTTGGGAAACATTGTTGAAAATGTAATTTTTTTTCGGCAAGGGGTTAGCCTTGATTTTTTTCTAAAATGTTGAAAAAAGTAAAGTAAAGTGTACAACAATTTCTACACCAGTGGAAAGGTCTGTGAAATCCCTTTCGAGGACTGGAAGCCGCAGATTTTTGCGGGGCTTGGTTGCAGAGGTATCACCACCCAAAACAAGTCAAATGCAGTTGGGTGGAAAATCATGCGAATAACTTTGAATTGCAATATCTCAAGAACCAAATGTCACAGATACTTTTTGTCTTCAGCTGTGGATAGGCATTGAACAGACCTTTCTTTTGATGTATCTATCGATGGGTTTGGGAAACATTGTTGAAAATGTAATTTTTTTCGGCAAGGGGTTAGCCTTGATTTTTTTCTAAAATGTTGAAAAAATTAAAGTCGCGAATTGTGCAACAAGTTGTACACCAGTGGAAAGGTCTGTGAAATCCCTTTCGAGAACTGGCAGCCGCAGATTTTTGCGGGGCTTGGTTGCAGAGGTATCACCATCCAAAACAAGTCAAATGCATTTGGGTGGAAAATCATGCGAATAACTTTGAATTGAAATATCTCAAGAACCAGATGCCACAGATACTTTTTGTCTTCAGCTGTGGATATGTATTGAACAGACCTTTCTTTTAGTGTATCTTTTGATGGGTTTGGGAAACATTGTTGAAAATGTAATTTTTTTCGGCAAGGGGTTAGCCTTGATTTTTTTCTAAAATGTTGAAAAAATTAAAGTCGTGAATTGTGCAACAAGTTGTACACCAGTGGAAAGGTCTGTGAAATCCCTTTCGAGAACTGGCAGCCGCAGATTTTTGCGGGGCTTGGTTGCAGAGGTATCACCATCCAAAACAAGTCAAATGCAGTTGGGTGGAAAATCATGCGAATAACTTTGAATTGAAATATCTCAAGAACCAGATGCCACAGATACTTTTTGTCTTCAGCTGTGGATAGGTATTGAACAGACCTTTCTTTTAATGTATCTTTCGATGGGTTTGGGAAACATTGTTGAAAATGTAATTTTTTTCGGCAAGGGGTTAGCCTTGATTTTTTTCTAAAATGTTGAAAAAATTAAAGTCTTGAATTGTACAACAAGTTGTACACCAGTGGAAATGTCTGTAAAATCTCTTTCGAGGACTGGCAGGCGCAGATTTTTGCGGGGCTTGGTTGTAGAGATATCACCATCCAAATCAAGTCAAATGCAGTTGGGTGGAAAATCATGCGAATAATTTTGAATTCAAATATCTCAAGAACCAGATGTCACAGATACTTTTTGTCTTCAGCTGTGGATAGGTATTGAACAGACCTTTCTTTTGATGTATCTATCGATGGGTTTGGGAAACATTGTTGAAAATGTAATTTTTTCGACAAGGGGTTAGCCTTGATTTTTTTCTAAAATGTTGAAAAAATTAAAGTCGTGAATTGTGCAACAAGTTGTACACCAGTGGAAAGGTCTGTGAAATAACTTTCGAGGACTGGAAGCCGCAGATTTTTGCGGGGCTTGGTTGCAGAGGTATCACCATCCAAAACAAGTCAAATGCAGTTGGGTGGAAAATCATGCGAATAACTTTGAATTGAAATATCTCAAGAACCAAATGTCACAGATACTTTTTGTCTTCAGCTGTGGATAGGCATTGAACAGACCTTTCTTTTGATGTATCTATCGATGGGTTTGGGAAACATTGTTGAAAATGTAATTTTTTTCGGCAAGGGGTTAGCCTTGATTTTTTTCTAAAATGTTGAAAAAAGTAAAATCGTGAATTGTACAACAATTTCTACACCAGTGGAAAGGTCTGTGAAATCCCTTTCGAGGACTGGTAGCCGCAGATTTTTGCGGGGTTTGGTTGCGGAGATATCACCATCCAAAACAAGTCAAATGCAGTTGGGTGGAAAATCGTGCGAATAAATTTGAATTGAAATATCTCAAGAACCAGATGTCACAGATACTTTTTGTCTTCAGCTGTGGATAGGTATTGAACAGACATTTCTTTTGATGTATCTATCGACGGGTTTGGGAAACATTGTTAAAAATGTAATTTTTTCGGCAAGGGGTTAGCCTTGATTTTTTTCTAAAATGTTGAATAAATTAAAGTCGTGAATTGTGCAACAAGTTGTACACCAGTAGAAAGGTCTGTGAAATCCCTTTCGAGGACTGGCAGCCGCAGATTTTTGCGGGGCTTGGTTGCAGAGGTATCACCATCCAAAACAAGTCAAATCCAGTTGGGTGGAAAATCATGCGAATAACTTTGAATTGAAATATCTCAAGAACCAGATGCCACAGATACTTTTTGTCTTCAGCTGTGGATATGTATTGAACAGACCTTTCTTTTGATGTATCTATCGACGGGTTTGGGAAACATTGTTAAAAATGTAATTTTTTTCGGCAAGGGGTTGGCCTTGATTTTTTTCTAAAATGTTGAAAAAATTAAAGTCGTGAATTGTGCAACAAGTTGTACACCAGTGGAAAGGTATGTGAAATCCCTTTCGCGGACTGGCAGCCGCAGATTTTTGCGGGGCTTGGTTGCAGAGGTATCACCATGCAAAACAAGTCAAATCCAGTTGGGTGGAAAATCATGCGAATAACTTTGAATTGAAATATCTCAAGAACCAGATGTCACAGATACTTTTTGTCTTCAGCTGTGGATAGTTATTGAACAGACCTTTCTTTTGATGTATCTATCGATGGGTTTGGGAAACATTGTTGAAAATGTAATTTTTTTCGGCAAGGGGTTAGCCTTGATTTTTTTCTAAAATGTTGAATAAAGTAAAGTCGTGAATTGTACAACAAGTTGTACACCAGTGGGAAGGTCTGTGAAATCCCTTTCGATGACTGGTAGCCGCCGATTTTTGAGGGGTTTGGTTGCGGAGATATCACCATCCAAAACAAGTCAAATGCAGTTGGGTGGAAAATCGTGCGAATAAATTTGAATTGAAATATCTCAAGAACCAGATGTCACAGATACTTTTTGTCTTCAGCTGTGGATAGGTATTGAACAGACATTTCTTTTGATGTATCTATCGACGGGTTTGGGAAACATTGTTGAAAATGTAATTTTTTTTCGGCAAGGGTTTAGCCTTGATTTTTTTCTAAAATGTTGAAAAAAGTAAAGTCGTGAATTGTACAACAAGTTGTACACCAGTGGGAAGGTCTGTGAAATCAATTTCGAGAACTGGTAGCCGCAGATTTTTGCGGGGTTTGGTTGCGGAGATATCACCATCCAAAACAAGTCAAATGCAGTTGGGTGGAAAATCATGCGAATAACTTTGAATTGAAATATCTCAAGAACCAGATGCCACAGATACTTTTTGTCTTCAGCTGTGGATAGGTATTGAACAGGCCTTTCTTGTGATGTATCTATCGATGGGTTTGGGAAACATTGTTGAAAATGTAATTTTTTTCGGCAAGGGGTTAGCCTTGATTTTTTTCTAAAATGTTGAAAAAAGTAAAATCGTGAATTGTACAACAATTTCTACACCAGTGGAAAGGTCTGTGAAATCCCTTTCGAGGACTGGTAGCCGCAGATTCTTGCGGGGTTTGGTTGCGGAGATATCACCATCCAAAACAAGTCAAATGCAGTTGGGTGGAAAATCGTGCGAATAAATTTGAATTGAAATATCTCAAGAACCAGATGTCACAGATACTTTTTGTCTTCAGCTGTGGATAGCTATTGAACAGACATTTCTTTTGATGTATCTATCGACGGGTTTGGGACACATTGTTGAAAATGTAATTTTTTTCGGCAAGGGGTTAGCCTTGATTTTTTTCTAAAATGTTGAAAAAAGTAAAGTCATGAATTGTACAGCAATTTCTACACCAGTGGAAAGGCCTGTGAAATCCCTTTCGAGGACTGGTAGCCGCAGATTTTTGCGGGGTTTGGTTGCGGAGATATCACCATCCAAAACAAGTCAAATGCAGTTGGGTGGAAAATCGTGCGAATAAATTTGAATTGAAATATCTCAAGAACCAGATGTCACAGATACTTTTTGTCTTCAGCTGTGGATAGTTATTGAACAGACCTTTCTTTTGATGTATCTATCGATGGGTTTGGGAAACATTGTTGAAAATGTAATTTTTTTCGGCAGGGGTTAGCCTTGATTTTTTTCTAAAATGTTGAATAAAGTAAAGTCGTGAATTGTACAACAAGTTGTACACCAGTGGGAAGGTCTGTGAAATCCCTTTCGAGGACTGGTAGCCGCAGATTTTTGAGGGGTTTGGTTGCGGAGATATCACCATCCAAAACAAGTCAAATGCAGTTGGGTGGAAAATCGTGCGAATAAATTTGAATTGAAATATCTCAAGAACCAGATGTCACAGATACTTTTTGTCTTCAGCTGTGGATAGGTATTGAACAGACATTTCTTTTGATGTATCTATCGACGGGTTTGGGAAACATTGTTGAAAATGTAATTTTTTTCGGCAAGGGGTTAGCCTTGATTTTTTTCTAAAATGTTGAAAAAAGTAAAGTCGTGAATTGTACAACAAGTTGTACACCAGTGGGAAGGTCTGTGAAATCAATTTCGAGAACTGGTAGCCGCAGATTTTTGCGGGGTTTGGTTGCGGAGATATCACCATCCAAAACAAGTCAAATGCAGTTGGGTGGAAAATCATGCGAATAACTTTGAATTGAAATATCTCAAGAACCAGATGCCAGAGATACTTTTTGTCTTCAGCTGTGGATAGGTATTGAACAGACCTTTCTTGTGATGTATCTATCGATGGGTTTGGGAAACATTGTTGAAAATGTAATTTTTTTCGGCAAGGGGTTAGCCTTGATTTTTTTCTAAGATGTTGAAAAAAGTAAAATCGTGAATTGTACAACAATTTCTACACCAGTGGAAAGGTCTGTGAAATCCCTTTCGAGGACTGGTAGCCGCAGATTTTTGCGGGGTTTGGTTGCGGAGATATCACCATCCAAAGCAAGTCAAATGCAGTTGGGTGGAAAATAGTGCGAATAAATTTGAATTGAAATATCTCAAGAACCAGATGTCACAGATACTTTTTGTCTTCAGCTGTGGATAGCTATTGAACAGACATTTCTTTTGATGTATCTATCGACGGGTTTGGGAAACATTGTTGAAAATGTAATTTTTTTCGGCAAGGGTTTTTTCTAAAATGTTGAAAAAAGTAAAGTCATGAATTGTACAGCAATTTCTACACCAGTGGAAAGGCCTGTGAAATCCCTTTCGAGGACTGGTAGCCGCAGATTTTTGCGGGGTTTGGTTGCGGAGATATCACCATCCAAAACAAGTCAAATGCAGTTGGGTGGAAAATCGTGCGAATAAATTTGAATTGAAATATCTCAAGAACCAGATGTCACAGATACTTTTTGTCTTCAGCTGTGGATAGCTATTGAACAGACCTTTCTTTTGATGTATCTATCGATGGGTTTGGGAAACATTGTTGAAAATGTAATTTTTTTCGGCAAGGGGTTAGCCTTGATTTTTTTCTAAAATGTTGAATAAAGTAAAGTCGTGAATTGTACAACAAGTTGTACACCAGTGGGAAGGTCTGTGAAATCCCTTTCGAGGACCGGTAGCCGCAGATTTTTGAGGGGTTTGGTTCCGGAGATATCACCATCCAAAACAAGTCAAATGCAGTTGGGTGGAAAATCGTGCGAATAAATTTGAATTGAAATATCTCAAGAACCAGATGTCACAGATACTTTTTGTCTTCAGCTGTGGATAGGTATTGAACAGACATTTCTTTTGATGTATCTATCGACGGGTTTGGGAAACATTGTAGAAAATGTAATTTTTTTCGGCAAGGGGTTAGCCTTGATTTTTTTCTAAAATGTTGAAAAAAGTAAAGTCGTGAATTGTACAACAAGTTGTACACCAGTGGGAAGGTCTGTGAAATCCCTTTCGAGAACTGGTAGCCGCAGATTTTTGCGGGGTTTGGTTGCGGAGATATCACCATCCAAAACGAGTCAAATGCAGTTGGGTGGAAAATCATGTGAATAACTTTGAATTGAAATATCTCAAGAACCAGATGTCACAGATACTTTTTGTCTTCAGCTGTGGATAGGTATTGAACAGGCATTTCTTTTGATGTATCTATCGATGAGTTTGGGAAACATTGTTGAAAATGTAATTTTTTTCGGCAAGGGGTTAGCCTTGATTTTTTTCTAAAATGTTGAAAAAAGTAAAGTCGTGAATTGTACAACAAGTTGTACACCAGTGGGAAGATCTGTGAAATCCCTTTCGAGAACTGGTAGCCGCAGATTTTTGCGGGGTTTGGTTGCGGAGATATCACCATCCAAAACGAGTCAAATACAGTTGGGTGGAAAATCATGTGAATAACTTTGAATTGAAATATCTCAAGAACCAGATGTCACAGATAATTTTTGTCTTCAGCTGTGGATAGGTATTGAACAGGCATTTCTTTTGATGTATCTATCGATGAGTTTGGGAAACATTGTTGAAAATGTAATTTTTTTCGGCAAGGGGTTAGCCTTGTTTTTTTTCTAAAATGTGGAAAAAAGTAAAGTCGTGAATTGTACAACAAGTTGTACACCAGTGGGAAGATCTGTGAAATCCCTTTCGAGAACTGGTAGCCGCAGATTTTTGCGGGGTTTGGTTGCGGAGATATCACCATCCAAAACAAGTCAAATGCAGTTGGGTGGAAAATCGTGCGAATAAATTTGAATTGAAATATCTCAAGAACCAGATGTCACAGATACTTTTTGTCTTCAGCTGTGGATAGTTATTGAACAGACCTTTCTTTTGATGTATCTATCGATGGGTTTGGGAAACATTGTTGAAAATGTAATTTTTTTCGACAAGGGGTTAGCCTTGATTTTTTTCTAAAATGTTGAAAAAATTAAAGTCGTGAATTGTGCAACAAGTTGTACACCAGTGGAAAGGTCTGTGAAATCCCTTTCGAGGACTGGAAGCCGCAGATTTTTGCGGGGCTTAGTTGCAGAGGTATCACCATCCAAAACAAGTCAAATGCAGTTGGGTGGAAAATCATGCGAATAACTTTGAATTGAAATATCTCAAGAACTAGATGCCACAGATACTTTTTGTCTTCAGCTGTGGATAGGTATTGAACAGACCTTTCTTGTGATGTATCTATCGATGGGTTTGGGAAACATTGTTGAAAATGTAATTTTTTTCGGCAAGGGGTTAGCCTTGATTTTTTTCTAAAATGTTGAAAAAAGTAAAATCGTGAATTGTACAACAATTTCTACACCAGTGGAAAGGTCTGTGAAATCCCTTTCGAGGACTGGTAGCCGCAAATTTTTGCGGGGTTTGGTTGCGGAGATATCACCATCCAAAACAAGTCAAATCCAGTTGGGTGGAAAATCATGCGAATAACTTTGAATTGAAATATCTCAAGAACCAGATGCCACAGATACTTTTTGTCTTCAGCTATGGATATGTATTGAACATACCTTTCTTTTGATGTATCTATCGACGGGTTTGGGAAACATTGTTGAAAATGTAATTTTTTTCGGCAAGGGGTTAGCCTTGATTTTTTTCTAAAATGTTGAAAAAAGTAAAGTCGTGAATTGTACAACAAGTTGTACACCAGTGGAAAGGTGTGTGGAATCCCTTTCGAGGACTGGTAGCCGCAGATTTTTGCGGGGCTTGGTTGCAGAGGTATCACCATCCAAAACAAGTCAAATCCAGTTGGGTGGAAAATCATGCGAATAACTTTGAATTGAAATATCTCAAGAACCAGATGCCACAGATACTTTTTGTCTTCAGCTATGGATATGTATTGAACATACCTTTCTTTTGATGTATCTATCGATGGGTTTGGGAAACATTGTTGAAAATTTAATTTTTTTCGGCAAGGGGTTAGCCTTGATTTTTTTCTAAAATGTTGAAAAAAGTAAAGTCTTGAATTGTGCAACAAGTTGTACACCAGTGAAAAGGTCTATGAAATCCCTTTCAAGGACTGGAAGCCGCAGATTTTGCGGGGCTTGGTTGCAGAGATATCACCATCCAAAACAAGTCAAATGCAGTTGGGTGGAAAATCGTGCGAATAAATTTGAATTGAAATATCTCAAGAACCAGATGTCACAGATACTTTTTGTCTTCAGCTGTGGATAGGTATTGAACAGACCTTTCTTTTGATGTATCTATCGACGGGTTTGGGAAACATTATTGAAAATGTAATTTTTTTCGGCAAGGGGTTAGCCTTGATTTTTTTCTAAAATGTTGAAAAAAGTAAAGTAAAGTGTACAACAATTTCTACACCAGTGGAAAGGTCTGTGAAATCCCTTTCGAGGACTGGAAGCCGCAGATTTTTGCGGGGCTTGGTTGCAGAGGTATCACCATCCAAAACAAGTCAAATGCAGTTGGGTGGAAAATCATGCGAATAACTTTGAATTGAAATATCTCAAGAACCAGATGTCACAGATACTTTTTGTCGTCAGCTGTGGATAGGTATTGAACAGACCTTTCTTGTGATGTATCTATCGATGGGTTTGGGAAACATTGTTGAAAATGTAATTTTTTTCGGCAAGGGGTTAGACTTGATTTTTTTCTAAAATGTTGAAAAAAGTAAAATCGTGAATTGTACAACAATTTCTACACCAGTGGAAAGGTCTGTGAAATCCCTTTGGAGGACTGGTAGCCGCAGATTCTTACGGGGTTTGGTTGCGGAGATATACCATCCAAAACAAGTCAAATGCAGTTGGGTGGAAAATCGTGCGAATAAATTTGAATTGAAATATCTCAAGAACCAGATGTCACAGATACTTTTTGTCTTCAGCTGTGGATAGGTATTGAACAGACATTTCTTTTGATGTATCTATCGACGGGTTTGGGAAACATTGTTGAAAATGTAATTTTTTTCGGCAAGGGGTTAGCCTTGATTTTTTTCTAAAATGTTGAAAAAAGTAAAGTCGTGAATTGTACAACAAGTTGTACACCAGTGGAAAGGTGTGTGGAATCCCTTTCGAGGACTGGTAGCCGCAGATTTTTGCGGGGCTTGGTTGCAGAGGTATCACCATCCAAAACAAGTCAAATCCAGTTGGGTGGAAAATCATGCGAATAACTTTGAATTGAAATATCTCAAGAACCAGATGCCACAGATACTTTTTGTCTTCAGCTATGGATATGTATTGAACATACCTTTCTTTTGATGTATCTATCGATGGGTTTGGGAAACATTGTTGAAAATTTTATTTTTTTCGGCAAGGGGTTAGCCTTGATTTTTTTCTAAAATGTTGAAAAAAGTAAAGTCTTGAATTGTGCAACAAGTTGTACACCAGTGAAAAGGTCTATGAAATCCCTTTCAAGGACTGGAAGCCGCAGATTTTGCGGGGCTTGGTTGCAGAGATATCACCATCCAAAACAAGTCAAATGCAGTTGGGTGGAAAATCGTGCGAATAAATTTGAATTGAAATATCTCAAGAACCAGATGTCACAGATACTTTTTGTCTTCAGCTGTGGATAGCTATTGAACAGACATATCTTTTGATGTATCTATCTACGGGTTTGGGAAACATTGTTGAAAATGTAATTTTTTTCGGCAAGGGGTTAGCCTTGATTTTTTTCTAAAATGTTGAAAAAAGTAAAGTCATGAATTGTACAACAATTTCTACACCAGTGGAAAGGTCTGTGAAATCCCTTTCGAGGACTGGTAGCCGCAGATTCTTGCGGGGTTTGGTTGCGGAGATATCACCATCCAAAACAAGTCAAATGCAGTTGGGTGGAAAATCGTGCGAATAAATTTGAATTGAAATATCTCAAGAACCAGATGTCACAGATACTTTTTGTCTTCAGCTGTGGATAGCTATTGAACAGACATATCTTTTGATGTATCTATCTACGGGCTTGGGAAACATTGTTGAAAATGTAATTTTTTTCGGCAAGGGGTTAGCCTTGATTTTTTTCTAAAATGTTGAAAAAAGTAAAGTCATGAATTGTACAGCAATTTCTACACCAGTGGAAAGGCCTGTGAAATCCCTTTCGAGGACTGGTAGCCGCAGATTTTAGCGGGGTTTGGTTGCGGAGATATCACCATCCAAAACAAGTCATATGCAGTTGGGTGGAAAATCGTGCGAATAAATTTGAATTGAAATATCTCAAGAACCAGATGTCACAGATCCTTTTTGTCTTCAGCTGTGGATAGGTATTGAACGGGCCTTTCTTTTGGTGTATCTATCGATGGGTTTGGGAAACATTGTTGAAAATGTAATTTTTTTCGGCAAGGGGTTAGCCTTGATTTTTTTCTAAAATGTTGTAAAAATTAAAGTCGTGAATTGTGCAACAAGTTGTACACCAGTGGAAAGGTCTGTGAAATCCCTTTTGAGGACTGGCAACCGCAGATTTTTGCGGGGCTTGGTTGCAGATATATCACCATCCAAAACAAGTCAAATGCAGTTGGGTGGAAAATCATGCGAATAAATTTGAATTGAAATATCTCGAGAACCAGATCCCACAGATACTTTTTGTCTTCAGCTGATGATAGGTATTGAACAGACCTTTCTTTTGCTGTATCTATCGATGGGTTTGGGAAACATTGTTGAAAATGTAATTTTTTTCGGCAAGGGGTTAGCCTTGATTTTTTTCTAAAATGTTGAAAAATGTAAAGTCGTGAATTGTACAACAATTTCTACACCAGTGGAAAGGTCTGTGAAATCCCTTTCAAGAACTGGTAGCCGCAGATTTTTGCGGGTTTGGTTGTGGAGATATCACCATCCAAATCAAGTCAAATGCAGTTGGGTGGAAAATCATGCGAATAAATTTGAATTGAAATATCTCAAGAACCAGATCTCACAGATACTTTTTGTCTTCAGCTGTGGATAGGTATTGAACAGACCTTTCTTTTGATGTATCTATCGATGGGTTTGGGAAACATTGTTAAAAATGTAATTTTTTTCGGCAAGGGTCTTGAATTGTGCAACAAGTTGTACACCAGTGGAAAGGTCTGTGAAATCCCTTTCGAGGACTGGCAGCCGCAGATTTTTGCGGGGCTTGGTTGCAGATATATCACCATAAGAAACAAGTCAAATGCAGTTGGGTGGAAAATCATGCGAATAACTTTGAATTGAAATATCTCAAGAACCAGATGCCACAGATACTTTTTGTCTTCAGCTGTGGATAGGCATTGAACAGACCTTTCTTATGATGTATCTATCGATGGGTTTGGGAAACATTGTTGAAAATGTAATTTTTCTCGTCAAGGGCCTTGATTTTTTTCTAAAATGTTGAAAAAAGTAAAGTCGTGAATTGTACAACAATTTCTACACCAGTGGAAATGTCTGTGAAATCCCTTTCGAGAACTGGTAGCCGCAGATTTTTGTGGGGTTTGGTTGCGGAGATATCACCATCCAAAACAAGTCAAATGCAGTTGGGTGGAAAATCATGCGAATAACTTTGAATTGAAATATCTCAAGAACCAGATGCCACAGATACTTTTTGTCTTCAGCTGTGGATATGTATTGAACAGACCTTTCTTTTGATGTATCTATCGATGGGTTTGGGAAACATTGTTGAAAATTTAATTTTTTTCGGCAAGGGGTTAGCCTTGAATTTTTTCTAAAATGTTGAAAAAAGTAAAGTCTTGAATTGTGCAACAAGTTGTACACCAGTGAAAAGGTCTATGAAATCCCTTTCGAGGACTGGAAGCCGCAGATTTTGCGGGGCTTGGTTGCAGAGATATCACCATCCAAAACAAGTCAAATGCAGTTGGGTAGAAAATCATGCGAATAACTTTGAATTGAAATATCTCAAGAACCAGATGTCACAGATACTTTTTGTCTTCAGCTGTGGATAGGTATTGAACAGACCTTTCTTTTGATGTATCTATCGACGGGTTTGGGAAACATTATTGAAAATGTAATTTTTTTCGGCAAGGGGTTAGCCTTGATTTTTTTCTAAAATGTTGAAAAAAAGTAAAGTAAAGTGTACAACAATTTCTACACCAGTGGAAAGGTCTGTGAAATCCCTTTCGAGGACTGGAAGCCGCAGATTTTTGCGGGGCTTGGTTGCAGAGGTATCACCATCCAAAACAAGTCAAATGCAGTTGGGTGGAAAATCATGCGAATAACTTTGAATTGAAATATCTCAAGAACCAGATGCCACAGATACTTTTTGTCTTCAGCTGTGGATAGGTATTGAACAGACCTTTCTTGTGATGTATCTATCGATGGGTTTGGGAAACATTGTTGAAAATGTAATTTTTTTCGGCAAGGGGTTAGACTTGATTTTTTTCTAAAATGTTGAAAAAAGTAAAATCGTGAATTGTACAACAATTTCTACACCAGTGGAAAGGTCTGTGAAATCCCTTTCGAGGACTGGTAGCCGCAGATTCTTACGGGGTTTGGTTGCGGAGATATACCATCCAAAACAAGTCAAATGCAGTTGGGTGGAAAATCGTGCGAATAAATTTGAATTGAAATATCTCAAGAACCAGATGTTACAGATACTTTTTGTCTTCAGCTGTGGATAGTTATTGAACAGACCTTTCTTTTGATGTATCTATCGATGGGTTTGGGAAACATTGTTGAAAATGTAATTTTTTTCGGCAAGGGGTTAGCCTTGATTTTTTTCTAAAATGTTGAAAAAAGTAAAGTCGTGAATTGTACAACAAGTTGTACACCAGTGGGAAGGTCTGTGAAATCCCTTTCGAGGACTGGTAGCCGCAGATTTTTGAGGGGTTTGGTTGCGGAGATATCACCATCCAAAACAAGTCAAATGCAGTTGGGTGGAAAATCGTGCGAATAAATTTGAATTGAAATATCTCAAGAACCAGATGTCACAGATACTTTTTGTCTTCAGCTGTGGATAGGTATTGAACAGACATTTCTTTTGATGTATCTATCGACGGGTTTGGGAAACATTGTTGAAAATGTAATTTTTTTCGGCAAGGGGTTAGCCTTGATTTTTTTCTAAAATGTTGAAAAAAGTAAAGTCGTGAATTGTACAACAAGTTGTACACCAGTGGAAAGGTGTGTGGAATCCCTTTCGAGGACTGGTAGCCGCAGATTTTTGCGGGGCTTGGTTGCAGAGGTATCACCATCCAAAACAAGTCAAATCCAGTTGGGTGGAAAATCATGCGAATAACTTTGAATTGAAATATCTCAAGAACCAGATGCCACAGATACTTTTTGTCTTCAGCTATGGATATGTATTGAACATACCTTTCTTTTGATGTATCTATCGATGGGTTTGGGAAACATTGTTGAAAATTTAATTTTTTTCGGCAAGGGGTTAGCCTTGATTTTTTTCTAAAATGTTGAAAAAAGTAAAGTCATGAATTGTACAACAATTTCTACACCAGTGGAAAGGTCTGTGAAATCCCTTTCGAGGACTGGTAGCCGCAGATTCTTGCGGGGTTTGGTTGCGGAGATATCACCATCCAAAACAAGTCAAATGCAGTTGGGTGGAAAATCGTGCGAATAAATTTGTATTGAAATATCTCAAGAACCAGATGTCACAGATACTTTTTGTCTTCAGCTGTGGATAGCTATTGAACAGACATATCTTTTGATGTATCTATCTACGGGTTTGGGAAACATTGTTGAAAATGTAATTTTTTTCGGCAAGGGGTTAGCCTTGATTTTTTTCTAAAATGTTAAAAAAAGTAAAGTCATGAATTGTACAGCAATTTCTACACCAGTGGAAAGGCCTGTGAAATCCCTTTCGAGGACTGGTAGCCGCAGATTTTAGCGGGGTTTGGTTGCGGAGATATCACCATCCAAAACAAGTCATATGCAGTTGGGTGGAAAATCGTGCGAATAAATTTGAATTGAAATATCTCAAGAACCAGATGTCACAGATCCTTTTTGTCTTCAGCTGTGGATAGGTATTGAACGGGCCTTTCTTTCGGTGTATCTATCGATGGGTTTGGGAAACATTGTTGAAAATGTAATTTTTTTCGGCAAGGGGTTAGCCTTGATTTTTTTCTAAAATGTTGTAAAAATTAAAGTCGTGAATTGTGCAACAAGTTGTACACCAGTGGAAAGGTCTGTGAAATCCCTTTTGAGGACTGGCAACCGCAGATTTTTGCGGGGCTTGGTTGCAGATATATCACCATCCAAAACAATTCAAATGCAGTTGGGTGGAAAATCATGCGAATAAATTTGAATTGAAATATCTCGAGAACCAGATCCCACAGATACTTTTTGTCTTCAGCTGTGGATAGGTATTGAACAGACCTTTCTTTTGCTGTATCTATCGATGGGTTTGCGAAACATTGTTGAAAATGTAATTTTTTTCGGCAAGGGGTTAGCCTTGATTTTTTTCTAAAATGTTGAAAAACGTAAAGTCGTGAATTGTACAACAATTTCTACACCAGTGGAAAGGTCTGTGAAATCCCTTTCAAGAACTGGTAGCCGCAGATTTTTGCGGGTTTGGTTGTGGAGATATCACCATCCAAATCAAGTCAAATGCAGTTGGGTGGAAAATCATGCGAATAACTTTGAATTGAAATATCTCAAGAACCAGATCTCACAGATACTTTTTGTCTTCAGCTGTGGATAGGTATTGAACAGACCTTTCTTATGATGTATCTATCGATGGGTTTGGGAAACATTGTTGAAAATGTAATTTTTCTCGTCAAGGGCCTTGATTTTTTTCTAAAATGTTGAAAAAAGTAAAGTCGTGAATTGTACAACAATTTCTACACCAGTGGAAATGTCTGTGAAATCCCTTTCGAGAACTGGTAGCCGCAGATTTTTGTGGGGTTTGGTTGCGGAGATA
Organism: Philhelius pedissequus; assembly: GCA_910595825.1. Lineage (NCBI taxonomy): Eukaryota > Metazoa > Arthropoda > Insecta > Diptera > Syrphidae > Philhelius > Philhelius pedissequus. Next base: position 80,988,199 of record OU343160.1, on the reverse strand, counting down.
TCACCATCCAAAACAAGTCAAATGCAGTTGGGTGGAAAATCATGCGAATAAATTTGAATTGAAATATGTCAAGAACCAGATCTCACACATACTTTTTGTCTTCAGCTGTGGATAGGCATTGAACAGACCTTTCTTATGATGTATCTATCGATGGGTTTGGGAAACATTGTTAAAAATGTAATTTCTTTCGGCAAGGGTCGTGAATTGTGCAACAAGTTGTCCACCAGTCGAAAGGTCTGTGAAATCCCTTTCGAGGACTTGAAGCCGCAGATTTTTGCGGGGCTTGGTTGCAGAGATATCACCATCCAAAACAAGTCAAATGCAGTTGGGTGGAAAATCATGCGAATAACTTTGAATTGAATTATCTCAAGAACCAGATGTCACAGGTACTTTTTGTCTTCAGCTGTGGATAGGTATTGCACAGACCTTTCTTTTGATGTATCTATCGATGGGTTTGGGAAACATTGTTGAAAATGTAATTTTTCTCGTCAAGGGCCTTGATTTTTTTCTAAAATGTTGAAAAAAGTAAAGTCGTGAATTGTACAACAATTTCTACACCAGTGGAAATGTCTGTGAAATCCCTTTCGAGAACTGGTAGCCGCAGGTTTTGCGGGGTTTGGTTGCGGAGATATCACCATCCAAAACAAGTCAAATGCAGTTGGGTGGAAAATCATGCGAATAAATTTGAATTGAAATATCTCAAGAACCAGATCTCACAGATACTTTTTGTCTTCAGCTGTGGATAGGTATTGAACAGAACTTTTTTTTGATGTATCTATCGATGGGTTTGGGACACATTGTTAAAAATGTAATTTTTTTCTGCAAGGGGTTGTTAGCCTTGATTTTTTTCTAAAATGTTGAAAAAATGAAAGTCGTGAATTGTGCAACAATTTCTACACCAGTGGAAAGGTCTGTGAAATCCCTTTCGAGAACTGGTAGCCGCAGGTTTTGCGGGGTTTGGTTGCGGAGATATCACCATCCAAAACAAGTCAAATGCAGTTGGGTGGAAAATCATGCGAATAAATTTGAATTGAAATATCTCAAGAACCAGATCTCACAGATACTTTTTGTCTTCAGCTGTGGATAGGTATTGAACAGAACTTTTTTTTGATGTATCTATCGATGGGTTTGGGAAACATTGTTGAAAATGTAATTTTTTTCGGCAAGGGGTTAGCCTTGATTTTTTTCTAAAATGTTGAAAAACGTAAAGTCGTGAATTGTACAACAATTTCTACACCAGTGGAAAGGTCTGTGAAATCCCTTTCGAGAACTGGTAGCCGCAGGTTTTGCGGGGTTTGGTTGCGGAGATATCACCATCCAAAACAAGTCAAATGCAGTTGGGTGGAAAATCGTGCGAATAAATTTGAATTGAAATATCTCAAGAACCAGATGTCACAGATACTTTTTGTCTTCAGCTGTGGATAGGTATTGAACAGACATTTCTTTTGATGTATCTATCGACGGGTTTGGGAAACATTGTTGAAAATGTAATTTTTTTCGGCAAGGGGTTAGCCTTGATTTTTTTCTAAAATGTTGAAAAAAGTAAAGTCGTGGCGGGGTTTGGTTGCGGAGATATCACCATCCAAAACAAGTCAAATCCAGTTAGGTGGAAAATCATGCGAATAACTTTGAATTGAAATATCTCAAGAACCAGATGCCACAGATACTTTTTGTCTTCAGCTGTGGATATGTATTGAACAGACCTTTCTTTTGATGTATCTATCGACGGGTTTGGGAAACATTGTTAAAAATGTAATTTTTTTCGGCAAGGGGTTAGCCTTGATTTTTTTCTAAAATGTTGAAAAAAGTAAAATCGTGAATTGTACAACAATTTCTACACCAGTGGAAAGGTCTGTGAAATCCCTTTCGAGGACTGGTAGCCGCAGATTCTTGCGGGGTTTGGTTGCGGAGATATCACCATCCAAAACAAGTCAAATGCAGTTGGGTGGAAAATCGTGCGAATAAATTTGAATTGAAATATCTCAAGAACCAGATGTCACAGATCCTTTTTGTCTTCAGCTGTGGATAGGTATTGAACAGGCCTTTCTTTTGATGTATATATCGATGAGTTTGGGAAACATTGTTGAAAATGTAATTTTTTTCGGCAAGGGGTTAGCCTTGATTTTTTTCTAAAATTTTGAAAAAATTAAAGTCGTGAATTGTGCAACAAGTTGTACACCAGTGGAAAGGCCTGTGAAATCCATTTCGAGAACTGGAAGCCGCAGATTTTTGCGGGGCTTGGTTGCGGAGATATCACCATCCAAAACAAGTCAAATGCAGTTGGGTCGAAAATCATGCGAATAAATTTGAATTGAAAAATCTCAAGAACCAGATCTCACAGATCCTTTTTGTCTTCAGCTGTGGATAGGTATTGAACAGGCCTTTCTTTTGATGTATATATCGATGAGTTTGGGAAACATTGTTGAAAATGTAATTTTTTTCGGCAAGGGGTTAGCCTTGATTTTTTTCTAAAATGTTGTAAAAATTAAAGTCGTGAATTGTGCAACAAATTGTACACCAGTGGAAAGGTCTGTGAAATCCCTTTTGAGGACTGGCAGCCGCAGATTTTTGCGGGGCTTGGTTGCAGATATATCACCATCCAAAACAAGTCAAATGCAGTTGGGTGGAAAATCATGCGAATAAATTTGAATTGAAATATCTCAAGAACCAGATCTCACAGATACTTTTTGTCTTCAGCTGTGGATAGGTATTGAACAGACCTTTCTTTTGATGTATCTATCGATGGGTTTGGGAAACATTGTTAAAAATGTAATTTTTTTCGGCAAGGGTCTTGAATTGTGCAACAAGTTGTACACCAGTGGAAAGGTCTGTGAAATCCCTTTCGAGGACTGGCAGCCGCAGATTTTTGCGGGGCTTGGTTGCAGAGATATCACCATCCAAAACAAGTCAAATGCAGTTGGGTGGAAAATCATGCGAATAAATTTGAATTGAAATATCTCAAGAACCAGATCTCACAGATACTTTTTGTCTTCAGCTGTGGATAGGTATTGAACAGACCTTTCTTTCGATGGGTTTGGGAAGATTGTTGAAAATGTAATTTTTTTCGGCAAGGGGTTAGCCTTGATTTTTTTCTAAAATGTTGAAAAACGTAAAGTCGTGAATTGTACAACAATTTCTACACCAGTGGAAAGGTCTGTGAAATCCCTTTCGAGAACTGGTAGCCGCAGGTTTTGCGGGGTTTGGTTGCGGAGATATCACCATCCAAAACAAGTCAAATGCAGTTGGGTGGAAAATCATGCGAATAAATTTGAATTGAAATATCTCAAGAACCAGATCTCACAGATACTTTTTGTCTTCAGCTGTGGATAGGTATTAAACAGAACTTTTTTTTGATGTATCTATCGATGGGTTTGGGAAACATTGTTGAAAATGTAATTTTTTTCGGCAAGGGGTTAGCCTTGATTTTTTTCTAAAATGTTGAAAAACGTAAAGTCGTGAATTGTACAACAATTTCTACACCAGTGGAAAGGTCTGTGAAATCCCTTTCGAGAACTGGTAGCCGCAGGTTTTGCGGGGTTTGGTTGCGGAGATATCACCATCCAAAACAAGTCAAATGCAGTTGGGTGGAAAATCGTGCGAATAAATTTGAATTGAAATATCTCAAGAACCAGATGTCACAGATACTTTTTGTCTTCAGCTGTGGATAGGTATTGAACAGACATTTCTTTTGATGTATCTATCGACGGGTTTGGGAAACATTGTTGAAAATGTAATTTTTTTCGGCAAGGGGTTAGCCTTGATTTTTTTCTAAAATGTTGAAAAAAGTAAAGTCGTGAATTGTACAACAAGTTGTACACCAGTGGGAAGGTCTGTGAAATCCCTTTCGAGAACTGGTAGCCGTAGATTTTTGCGGGGTTTGGTTGCGGAGATATCACCATCCAAAACGAGTCAAATGCAGTTGGGTGGAAAATCATGTGAATAACTTTGAATTGAAATATCTCAAGAACCAGATGTCACAGATACTTTTTGTCTTCAGCTGTGGATAGGTATTGAACAGGCATTTCTTTTGATGTATCTATCGATGAGTTTGGGAAACATTGTTGAAAATGTAATTTTTTTCGGCAAGGGGTTAGCCTTGATTTTTTTCTAAAATGTTGAAAAAAGTAAAGTCGTGGCGGGGTTTGGTTGCGGAGATATCACCATCCAAAACAAGTCAAATCCAGTTGGGTGGAAAATCATGCGAATAACTTTGAATTGAAATATCTCAAGAACCAGATGCCACAGATACTTTTTGTCTTCAGCTGTGGATATGTATTGAACAGACCTTTCTTTTGATGTATCTATCGACGGGTTTGGGAAACATTGTTAAAAATTTAATTTTTTTCGGCAAGGGGTTAGCCTTGATTTTTTTCTAAAATGTTGAAAAAAGTAAAATCGTGAATTGTACAACAATTTCTACACCAGTGGAAAGGCCTGTGAAATCCCTCTCGAGGACTGGTAGCCGCAGATTTTAGCGGGGTTTGGTTGCGGAGATATCACCATCCAAAACAAGTCATATGCAGTTGGGTGGAAAATCGTGCGAATAAATTTGAATTGAAATATCTCAAGAACCAGATCTCACAGATCCTTTTTGTCTTCAGCTGTGGATAGGTATTGAACAGGCCTTTCTTTTGATGTATATATCGATGAGTTTGGGAAACATTGTTGAAAATGTAATTTTTTTCGGCAAGGGGTTAGCCTTGATTTTTTTCTAAAATTTTGAAAAAATTAAAGTCGTGAATTGTGCAACAAGTTGTACACCAGTGGAAAGGCCTGTGAAATCCATTTCGAGAACTGGAAGCCGCAGATTTTTGCGGGGCTTGGTTGCGGAGATATCACCATCCAAAACAAGTCAAATGCAGTTGGGTCGAAAATCATGCGAATAAATTTGAATTGAAATATCTCAAGAACCAGATCTCACAGATCCTTTTTGTCTTCAGCTGTGGATAGGTATTGAACAGGCCTTTCTTTTGATGTATATATCGATGAGTTTGGGAAACATTGTTGAAAATGTAATTGCCTTGATTTTTTTCTAAAATGTTGTAAAAATTAAAGTCGTGAATTGTGCAACAAGTTGTACACCAGTGGAAAGGTCTGTGAAATCCCTTTTGAGGACTGGCAGCCGCAGATTTTTGCGGGGCTTGGTTGCAGATATATCACCATCCAAAACAAGTCAAATGCAGTTGGGTGGAAAATCATGCGAATAAATTTGAATTGAAATATCTCAAGAACCAGATCTCACAGATACTTTTTGTCTTCAGCTGTGGATAGGTATTGAACAGACCTTTCTTTTGATGTATCTATCGATGGGTTTGGGAAACATTGTTAAAAATGTAATTTTTTTCGGCAAGGGTCTTGAATTGTGCAACAAGTTGTACACCAGTGGAAAGGTCTGTGAAATCCCTTTCGAGGACTGGCAGCCGCAGATTTTTGCGGGGCTTGGTTGCAGATATATCACCATAAGAAACAAGTCAAATGCAGTTGGGTGGAAAATCATGCGAATAACTTTGAATTGAAATATCTCAAGAACCAGATGCCACAGATACTTTTTGTCTTCAGCTGTGGATAGGTATTGAACAGAACTTTTTTTTGATGTATCTATCGATGGGTTTGGGAAACATTGTTGAAAATGTAATTTTTCTCGTCAAGGGCCTTGATTTTTTTCTAAAATGTTGAAAAAAGTAAAGTCGTGAATTGTACAACAATTTCTACACCAGTGGAAATGTCTGTGAAATCCCTTTCGAGAACTGGTAGCCGCAGATTTTTGTGGGGTTTGGTTGCGGAGATATCACCATCCAAAACAAGTCAAATGCAGTTGGGTGGAAAATCATGCGAATAACTTTGAATTGAAATATCTCAAGAACCAGATCTCACACATACTTTTTGTCTTCAGCTGTGGATAGGTATTGAACAGACCTTTCTTTTGATGTATCTATCGATGGGTTTGGGAAACATTGTTAAAAATGTAATTTCTTTCGGCAAGGGTCGTGAATTGTGCAACAAGTTGTCCACCAGTCGAAAGGTCTGTGAAATCCCTTTCGAGGACTTGAAGCCGCAGATTTTTGCGGGGCTTGGTTGCAGAGATATCACCATCCAAAACAAGTCAAATGCAGTTGGGTGGAAAATCATGCGAATAACTTTGAATTGAATTATCTCAAGAACCAGATGTCACAGGTACTTTTTGTCTTCAGCTGTGGATAGGTATTGCACAGACCTTTCTTTTGATGTATCTATCGATGGGTTTGGGAAACATTGTTGAAAATGTAATTTTTCTCGTCAAGGGCCTTGATTTTTTTCTAAAATGTTGAAAAAAGTAAAGTCTTGAATTGTACAACAATTTCTACACCAGTGGAAATGTCTGTGAAATCCCTTTCGAGAACTGATAGCCGCAGGTTTTGCGGGGTTTGGTTGCGGAGATATCACCATCCAAAACAAGTCAAATGCAGTTGGGTGGAAAATCATGCGAATAAATTTGAATTGAAATATCTAAAGAACCAGATCTCACAGATACTTTTTGTCTTCAGCTGTGGATAGGTATTGAACAGAACTTTTTTTTGATGTATCTATCGATGGGTTTGGGACACATTGTTAAAAATGTAATTTTTTTCTGCAAGGGGTTGTTAGCCTTGATTTTTTTCTAAAATGTTGAAAAAATGAAAGTCGTGAATTGTGCAACAATTTCTACACCAGTGGAAAGGTCTGTGAAATCCCTTTCGAGAACTGGTAGCCGCAGGTTTTGCGGGGTTTGGTTGCGGAGATATCACCATCCAAAACAAGTCAAATGCAGTTGGGTGGAAAATCATGCGAATAAATTTGAATTGAAATATCTCAAGAACCAGATCTCACAGATACTTTTTGTCTTCAGCTGTGGATAGGTATTGAACAGAACTTTTTTTTGATGTATCTATCGATGGGTTTGGGAAACATTGTTGAAAATGTAATTTTTTTCGGCAAGGGGTTAGCCTTGATTTTTTTCTAAAATGTTGAAAAACGTAAAGTCGTGAATTGTACAACAATTTCTACACCAGTGGAAAGGTCTGTGAAATCCCTTTCGAGAACTGGTAGCCGCAGGTTTTGCGGGGTTTGGTTGCGGAGATATCACCATCCAAAACAAGTCAAATGCAGTTGGGTGGAAAATCGTGCGAATAAATTTGAATTGAAATATCTCAAGAACCAGATGTCACAGATACTTTTTGTCTTCAGCTGTGGATAGGTATTGAACAGACATTTCTTTTGATGTATCTATCGACGGGTTTGGGAAACATTGTTGAAAATGTAATTTTTTTCGGCAAGGGGTTAGCCTTGATTTTTTTCTAAAATGTTGAAAAAAGTAAAGTCGTGAATTGTACAACAAGTTGTACACCAGTGGGAAGGTCTGTGAAATCCCTTTCGAGAACTGGTAGCCGTAGATTTTTGCGGGGTTTGGTTGCGGAGATATCACCATCCAAAACGAGTTAAATGCAGTTGGGTGGAAAATCATGTGAATAACTTTGAATTGAAATATCTCAAGAACCAGATGTCACAGATACTTTTTGTCTTCAGCTGTGGATAGGTATTGAACAGGCATTTCTTTTGATGTATCTATCGATGAGTTTGGGAAACATTGTTGAAAATGTAATTTTTTTCGGCAAGGGGTTAGCCTTTATTTTTTTCTAAAATGTTGAAAAAAGTAAAGTCGTGGCGGGGTTTGGTTGCGGAGATATCACCATCCAAAACAAGTCAAATCCAGTTGGGTGGAAAATCATGCGAATAACTTTGAATTGAAATATCTCAAGAACCAGATGCCACAGTTACTTTTTGTTTTCAGCTGTGGATATGTATTGAACAGACCTTTCTTTTGATGTATCTATCGACGGGTTTGGGAAACATTGTTAAAAATGTAATTTTTTTCGGCAAGGGGTTAGCCTTGATTTTTTTCTAAAATGTTGAAAAAAGTAAAATCGTGAATTGTACAACAATTTCTACACCAGTGGAAAGGTCTGTGAAATCCCTTTCGAGGACTGGTAGCCGCAGATTCTTGCGGGGTTTGGTTGCGGAGATATCACCATCCAAAACAAGTCAAATGCAGTTGGGTGGAAAATCGTGCGAATAAATTTGAATTGAAATATCTCAAGAACCAGATGTCACAGATACTTTTTGTCTTCAGCTGTGGATAGCTATTGAACAGACATATCTTTTGATGTATCTATCTACGGGTTTGGGAAACATTGTTAAAAATGTAATTTTTTTCGGCAAGGGGTTAGCCTTGATTTTTTTCTAAAATGTTGAAAAAAGTAAAATCGTGAATTGTACAACAATTTCTACACCAGTGGAAAGGCCTGTGAAATCCCTCTCGAGGACTGGTAGCCGTAGATTTTAGCGGGGTTTGGTTGCGGAGATATCACCATCCAAAACAAGTCATATGCAGTTGGGTGGAAAATCGTGCGAATAAATTTGAATTGAAATATCTCAAGAACCAGATCTCACAGATCCTTTTTGTCTTCAGCTGTGGATAGGTATTGAACAGGCCTTTCTTTTGATGTATATATCGATGAGTTTGGGAAACATTGTTGAAAATGTAATTTTTTTCGGCAAGGGGTTAGCCTTGATTTTTTTTTAAAATTTTGAAAAAATTAAAGTCGTGAATTGTGCAACAAGTTGTACACCAGTGGAAAGGCCTGTGAAATCCATTTCGAGAACTGGAAGCCGCAGATTTTTGCGGGGCTTGGTTGCGGAGATATCACCATCCAAAACAAGTCAAATGCAGTTGGGTCGAAAATCATGCGAATAAATTTGAATTGAAATATCTCAAGAACCAGATCTCACAGATCCTTTTTGTCTTCAGCTGTGGATAGGTATTGAACAGGCCTTTCTTTTGATGTATATATCGATGAGTTTGGGAAACATTGTTGAAAATGTAATTTTTTTCGGCAAGGGGTTAGCCTTGATTTTTTTCTAAAATGTTGTAAAAATTAAAGTCGTGAATTGTGCAACAAGTTGTACACCAGTGGAAAGGTCTGTGAAATCTCTTTTGAGGACTGGCAGCCGCAGATTTTTGCGGGGCTTGGTTGCAGATATATCACCATCCAAAACAAGTCAAATGCAGTTGGGTGGAAAATCATGCGAATAAATTTGAATTGAAATATCTCAAGAACCAGATCTCACAGATACTTTTTGTCTTCAGCTGTGGATAGGTATTGAACAGACCTTTCTTTTGATGTATCTATCGATGGGTTTGGGAAACATTGTTAAAAATGTAATTTTTTTCGGCAAGGGTCTTGAATTGTGCAACAAGTTGTACACCAGTGGAAAGGTCTGTGAAATCCCTTTCGAGGACTGGCAGCCGCAGATTTTTGCGGGGCTTGGTTGCAGATATATCACCATAAGAAACAAGTCAAATGCAGTTGGGTGGAAAATCATGCGAATAACTTTGAATTGAAATATCTCAAGAACCAGATGCCACAGATACTTTTTGTCTTCAGCTGTGGATAGGTATTGAACAGACCTTTCTTATGATGTATCTATCGATGGGTTTGGGAAACATTGTTGAAAATGTAATTTTTCTCGTCAAGGGCCTTGATTTTTTTCTAAAATGTTGAAAAACGTAAAGTCGTGAATTGTACAACAATTTCTACACCAGTGGAAAGGTCTGTGAAATCCCTTTCGAGGACTGGTAGCCGCAGATTTTAGCGGGGTTTGGTTGCGGAGATATCACCATCCAAAACAAGTCATATGCAGTTGGGTGGAAAATCGTGCGAATAACTTTGAATTGAAATATCTCAAGAACCAGATGTCACAGATACTTTTTGTCTTCAGCTGTGGATAGGTATTGCACAGACCTTTCTTTTGATGTATCTATCGATGGGTTTGGGAAACATTGTTGAAAATGTAATTTTTCTCGTCAAGGGCCTTGATTTTTTTCTAAAATGTTGAAAAAAGTAAAGTCTTGAATTGTACAACAATTTCTACACCAGTGGAAATGTCTGTGAAATCCCTTTCGAGAACTGGTAGCCGCAGGTTTTGCGGGGTTTGGTTGCGGAGATATCACCATCCAAAACAAGTCAAATGCAGTTGGGTGGAAAATCATGCGAATAAATTTGAATTGAAATATCTAAAGAACCAGATCTCACAGATACTTTTTGTCTTCAGCTGTGGATAGGTATTGAACAGAACTTTTTTTTGATGTATCTATCGATGGGTTTGGGACACATTGTTAAAAATGTAATTTTTTTCTGCAAGGGGTTGTTAGCCTTGATTTTTTTCTAAAATGTTGAAAAAATGAAAGTCGTGAATTGTGCAACAATTTCTACACCAGTGGAAAGGTCTGTGAAATCCCTTTCGAGAACTGGTAGCCGCAGGTTTTGCGGGGTTTGGTTGCGGAGATATCACCATCCAAAACAAGTCAAATGCAGTTGGGTGGAAAATCGTGCGAATAAATTTGAATTGAAATATCTCAAGAACCAGATGTCACAGATACTTTTTGTCTTCAGCTGTGGATAGGTATTGAACAGACATTTCTTTTGATGTATCTATCGACGGGTTTGGGAAACATTGTTGAAAATGTAATTTTTTTCGGCAAGGGGTTAGCCTTGATTTTTTTCTAAAATGTTGAAAAAAGTAAAGTCGTGAATTGTACAACAAGTTGTACACCAGTGGGAAGGTCTGTGAAATCCCTTTCGAGAACTGGTAGCCGTAGATTTTTGCGGGGTTTGGTTGCGGAGATATCACCATCCAAAACGAGTTAAATGCAGTTGGGTGGAAAATCATGTGAATAACTTTGAATTGAAATATCTCAAGAACCAGATGTCACAGATACTTTTTGTCTTCAGCTGTGGATAGGTATTGAACAGGCATTTCTTTTGATGTATCTATCGATGAGTTTGGGAAACATTGTTGAAAATGTAATTTTTTTCGGCAAGGGGTTAGCCTTTATTTTTTTCTAAAATGTTGAAAAAAGTAAAGTCGTGGCGGGGTTTGGTTGCGGAGATATCACCATCCAAAACAAGTCAAATCCAGTTGGGTGGAAAATCATGCGAATAACTTTGAATTGAAATATCTCAAGAACCAGATGCCACAGTTACTTTTTGTCTTCAGCTGTGGATATGTATTGAACAGACCTTTCTTTTGATGTATCTATCGACGGGTTTGGGAAACATTGTTAAAAATGTAATTTTTTTCGGCAAGGGGTTAGCCTTGATTTTTTTCTAAAATGTTGAAAAAAGTAAAATCGTGAATTGTACAACAATTTCTACACCAGTGGAAAGGTCTGTGAAATCCCTTTCGAGGACTGGTAGCCGCAGATTCTTGCGGGGTTTGGTTGCGGAGATATCACCATCCAAAACAAGTCAAATGCAGTTGGGTGGAAAATCGTGCGAATAAATTTGAATTGAAATATCTCAAGAACCAGATGTCACAGATACTTTTTGTCTTCAGCTGTGGATAGCTATTGAACAGACATATCTTTTGATGTATCTATCTACGGGTTTGGGAAACATTGTTAAAAATGTAATTTTTTTCGGCAAGGGGTTAGCCTTGATTTTTTTCTAAAATGTTGAAAAAAGTAAAATCGTGAATTGTACAACAATTTCTACACCAGTGGAAAGGCCTGTGAAATCCCTCTCGAGGACTGGTAGCCGCAGATTTTAGCGGGGTTTGGTTGCGGAGATATCACCATCCAAAACAAGTCATATGCAGTTGGGTGGAAAATCGTGCGAATAAATTTGAATTGAAATATCTCAAGAACCAGATCTCACAGATCCTTTTTGTCTTCAGCTGTGGATAGGTATTGAACAGGCCTTTCTTTTGATGTATATATTGATGAGTTTGGGAAACATTGTTGAAAATGTAATTTTTTTCGGCAAGGGGTTAGCCTTGATTTTTTTTAAAAATTTTGAAAAAATTAAAGTCGTGAATTGTGCAACAAGTTGTACACCAGTGGAAAGGCCTGTGAAATCCATTTCGAGAACTGGAAGCCGCAGATTTTTGCGGGGCTTGGTTGCGGAGATATCACCATCCAAAACAAGTCAAATGCAGTTGGGTCGAAAATCATGCGAATAAATTTGAATTGAAATATCTCAAGAACCAGATCTCACAGATCCTTTTTGTCTTCAGCTGTGGATAGGTATTGAACAGGCCTTTCTTTTGATGTATATATCGATGAGTTTGGGAAACATTGTTGAAAATGTAATTTTTTTCGGCAAGGGGTTAGTCTTGATTTTTTTCTAAAATGTTGTAAAAATTAAAGTCGTGAATTGTGCAACAAGTTGTACACCAGTGGAAAGGTCTGTGAAATCTCTTTTGAGGACTGGCAGCCGCAGATTTTTGCGGGGCTTGGTTGCAGATATATCACCATCCAAAACAAGTCAAATGCAGTTGGGTGGAAAATCATGCGAATAAATTTGAATTGAAATATCTCAAGAACCAGATCTCACAGATAATTTTTGTCTTCAGCTGTGGATAGGTATTGAACAGACCTTTCTTTTGATGTATCTATCGATGGGTTTGGGAAACATTGTTAAAAATGTAATTTTTTTCGGCAAGGGTCTTGAATTGTGCAACAAGTTGTACACCAGTGGAAAGGTCTGTGAAATCCCTTTCGAGGACTGGCAGCCGCAGATTTTTGCGGGGCTTGGTTGCAGATATATCACCATAAGAAACAAGTCAAATGCAGTTGGGTGGAAAATCATGCGAATAACTTTGAATTGAAATATCTCAAGAACCAGATGCCACAGATACTTTTTGTCTTCAGCTGTGGATAGGTATTGAACAGACCTTTCTTATGATGTATCTATCGATGGGTTTGGGAAACATTGTTGAAAATGTAATTTTTCTCGTCAAGGGCCTTGATTTTTTTCTAAAATGTTGAAAAACGTAAAGTCGTGAATTGTACAACAATTTCTACACCAGTGGAAAGGTCTGTGAAATCCCTTTCGAGGACTGGTAGCCGCAGATTTTAGCGGGGTTTGGTTGCGGAGATATCACCATCCAAAACAAGTCATATGCAGTTGGGTGGAAAATCGTGCGAATAACTTTGAATTGAAATATCTCAAGAACCAGATGTCACAGATACTTTTTGTCTTCAGCTGTGGATATGTATTGAACAGACCTTTCTATTGATGTATCTATCGATGGGTTTGGGAAACATTGTTGAAAATGTAATTTTTTTCTAAAATGTTGAAAAAATTAAAGTCGTGAATTGTGTAACAAGTTGTACACCAGTTGAAAGGTCTGTGAAATTCCTTTCGAGGATTGGCATCCGCAGATTTTTGCGGGGCTTGGTTGCAGAGATATCACCATCCAAAACAAGTCAAATGCAGTTGGGTGGAAAATCATGCGAATAACTTTGAATTGAAATATCTCGAGAACCAGATGTCACAGATACTTTTTGTCTTCAGCTGTGGATATGTATTGAACAGACCTTTCTATTGATGTATCTATCGATGGGTTTGGGAAACATTGTTGAAAATGTAATTTTTTTCGGCAAGGGGTTGTTAGCCTTGATTTTTTTCTAAAATGTTGAAAAACGTAAAGTCGTGAATTGTACAACAATTTCTACACCAGTGGAAAGGTCTGTGAAATACCTTTCAAGAACTGGTAGCCGCAGATTTTTGCGGGTTTGGTTGCGGAGATATCACCATCCAAATCAAGTCAAATGCAGTTGGGTGGAAAATCATGCGAATAAATTTGAATTGAAATATCTCAAGAACCAGATCTCACAGATACTTTTTGTCTTCAGCTGTGGATAGGTATTGAAAAGACCTTTCTTTTGATGTATCTATCGATGGGTTTAGGAAACATTGTTAAAAATGTAATTTTTTTCGGCAAGGGTCTTGAATTGTGCAACAAGTTGTACACCAGTGGAAAGGTCTGTGAAATCCCTTTCGAGGACTGGCAGCCGCAGATTTTTGCGGGGCTTAGTTGCAGATATATCACCATAAGAAACAAGTCAAATGCAGTTGGGTGGAAAATCATGCGAATAACTTTGAATTGAAATATCTCAAGAACCAGATGCCACAGATACTTTTTGTCTTCAGCTGTGGATAGGTATTGAACAGACCTTTCTTTCGATGTATCTATCGATGGGTTTGGGAAACATTGTTGAAAATGTAATTTTTCTCGTCAAGGGCCTTGATTTTTTTCTAAAATGTTGAAAAAAGTAAAGTCGTGAATTGTACAACAATTTCTACACCAGTGGAAATGTCTGTGAAATCCCTTTCGAGAACTGGTAGCCGCAGGTTTTGCGGGGTTTGGTTGCGGAGATATCACCATCCAAAACAAGTCAAATGCAGTTGGGTGGAAAATCATGCGAATAAATTTGAATTGAAATATCTCAAGAACCAGATCTCACAGATACTTTTTGTCTTCAGCTGTGGATAGGCATTGAACAGAACTTTCTTTTGATGTATCTATCGATGGGTTTGGGACACATTGTTAAAAATGTAATTTTTTTTCGGCAAGGGGTTAAGCCTTGATTTTTTTCTAAAATGTTGAAAAAAGTAAAGTCGTGAATTGTACAACAATTTCTACACCAGTGGAAAGGTCTGTGAAATCCATTTCGAGAACTGGTAGCCGCAGATTTTTGCGGGGTTTGGTTGCGGAGATATCACCATCCAAAACAAGTCAAATGCAGTTGGGTGGAAAATCATGCGAATAAATTTGAATTGAAATATCTCAAGAACCAGATCTCACAGATCCTTTTTGTCTTCAACTGTGGATAGGTATTGAACAGGCCTTTCTTTTGATGTATCTATCAATGGGTTTGGGAAACATTGTTGAAAATGTAATTTTTTTCGGCAAGGGGTTAGCGTTGATTTTTTTTCTAAAATGTTGAAAAAAGTAAAGTCGTGAATAGTACAACCATTTCTACACCAGTGGAAAGGTCTGTGAAATCCCTTTCAATAACTGGTAGCCGCAGATTTTTGCGAGTTTGCTTGCGGAGATATCACTATCCAAAACAAGTCAAATGCAGTTGGGTCGAAAATCATGCGAATAAATTTGAATTGAAATATCTCAAGAACCAGATCTCACAGATCCTTTTTGTCTTCAGCTGTGGATAGGTATTGAACAGGCCTTTCTTTTGATGTATATATCGATGAATTTGGGAAACATTGTTGAAAATGTAATTTTTTTCGGCAAGGGGTTTAACCTTGATTTTTTTCTAAAATTTTGAACAAATTAAAGTCGTGAATTGTGCAACAAGTTGTACACCAGTGGAAAGGCCTGTGAAATCCATTTCGAGAACTGGTAGCCGCAGATTTTTGCGGGGTTTGGTTGCGGAGATATCACCATCCAAAACAAGTCAAATGCAGTTGGGTGGAAAATCATGCGATTAACTTTGAATTGAAATATCTCAAGAACCAGATCCCACAGGTACTTTTTGTCTTCAGCTGTGGATAGGTATTGCACAGACCTTTCTTTTGATGTATCTGTCGATGGGTTTGGGAAACATTATTGAAAATGTAATTTTTTTCGTCAAGGGTTAGCCCTGATTTTTTTCTAAAATGTTGAAAAAAGTAAAGTCGTGAATTGTACAACAATTTCTACACCAGTGGAAAGGTCTGTGAAATCCCTTTCGAAAACTGGTAGCCGCAGATTTTTGCGGGGTTTGGTTGTGGAGATATCACCATCCAAAACAAGTTAAATGCAGTTGGGTGGAAAATCATGCGAATAAATTTGAATTGAAATATCTCAAGAACCAGATCTCACAGATCCTTTTTGTCTTCAGCTGTGGATAGGTATTGAACAGGCCTTTCTTTTGATGTATATATCGATGGGTTTGGGAAACATTGTTGAAAATGTAATTTTTTTCGGCAAGGGGTTGTTAGCATTGATTTTTTTCTAAGATTTTGAAAAAAATAAAGTCGTGAATTGTGCAACAAGTTGTACACCAGTGGAAAGGTCTGTGAAATCCCTTTCAAGGACTGTCAGCCGCAGATTTTTGCGGGGCTTGGTTGCAGAGATATCACCATCCAAAACAAGTCAAATGCAGTTGGGTGGAAAATCATGCGAATAACTTTGACTTGAAATATCTCAAGAACCAGAAGTCACAGATACATTTTGTCTTCAGCTGTGAATAGGTATTGAACAGACCTTTCTTTTGATGTATCTATCGATGGGTTTGGGAAACATTGTTGAAAATGTAATTAATTTTTTTCGGCAAGGGGTTAGCCTTGATTTTTTTCTAAAATGTTGAAAAAAGCAAAGTCGTGAATTGTAGAACAAGTTCTACACCAGTGGAAAGGTCTGTGAAATCCCTTTCGAGGACTGGTAGCCGCAGATTTTGGCGGGGTTTGGTTGCGGATATATCACCATCCAAAACAAGTCAAATGCAGTTGGATGGAAAATCATGCGAATAAATTTGAATTGAAATATCTCAAGAACCAGATCTCACAGATCCTTTTTGTCTTCAGCTGTGGATATGTATTGAACAGGCCTTTCTTTTGATGTATCTATCGATCGGTTTGGGAAACATTGTTGAAAATGTAATTTTTTTCGGCAAGGGGTTAGCCTTGATTTTTTTCTAAAATGTTGAAAAAATTAAATTCGTGAATTGTGCAACAAGTTGTACACCAATGGAAAGGTCTATGAAATCCCTTTCAAGAACTGGTAGCCGCAGATTTTTGCGGGGTTTGGTTGCGGATATATCACCATCCAAAACAAGTCAAATGCAGTTGGGTGGAAAATCATGCGAATAAATTTGAATTGATATATCTCAAGAACCAGATCTCACAGAAACGTTTTGTCTTCAGCTGTGGATAGGTATTGAACAGGCCTTTCTTTTGATGTATATATCGATGGGTTTGGGAAACATTGTTGAAAATGTAATTTTTTTCGGCAAGGGGTTAGCCTTGATTTTTTTCTAAAATTTTGAAAAAATTAAAGTCGTGAATTGTGCAACAAGTTGTACACCAGTGGAAAGGCCTGTGAAATCCCTTTCAAGGACAGGCAGCCGCAGATTTTTGCGGGGCTTGGTTGCAGAGATATCACCATCCAAAACAAGTCAAATGCAGTTGGGTGGAAAATCATGCGAATAACTTTGAATTGAAATATCTCACGAACCAGATGTCACAGATACTTTTTGTCTTCAGCTGTGGATAGGTATTGAACAGAACTTTGTTTTGATGTATCTTTCGATGGGTTTGGGACATATTGTTAAAAATGTAATTTTTTTCGGCAAGGGGTTAGCCTTAATTTTTTTCTAAAATGTTGAATAAAGTAAAGTCGTGAATTGTGCAACAAGTCGTACACCAGTGGAAAGGTCTGTGAAATCCCTTTCGAGGACTTGCAGCCGCAAATTTTTGCGGGGCTTGGTTGCAGAGATATCACCATCCAAAACAAGTCAAATGCAGTTGGGTGGAAAATCATGCGAATAACTTTGAATTGAAATATCTCAAGAACCAGATGTCACAGGTACTTTTTGTTTTCAGCTGTGGATAGGTATTGCACAGACCTTTCTTTTGATTTATCTATCGATGGGTTTGGGAAACATTGTTGAAAATGTAATTTTTTTCGTCAAGGGGTTAGCCTTGATTTTTTTCTAAAATGTTGAAAAAAGTAAAGTCGTGAATTGTACAACAATTTCTACACTAGTGGAAAGGTCTGTGAAATCCCTTTCAAGGACGGTCAGCCGCAGATTTTTGCGGGGCTTGGTTGCAGAGATATCACCATCCAAAACAAGTCAAATGCAGTTGGGTGGAAAATCATGCGAATAACTTTGAATTGAAATATCTCAAGAACCAGATGTCACAGATACTTTTTGTCTTCAGCTGTGAATAGGTATTGAACAGACCTTTCTTTTGATGTATCTATCGATGGGTTTGGGAAACATTGTTGAAAATGTAATTAATTTTTTTCGGCAAGGGGTTAGCCTTGATTTTTTTCTAAATTGTTGAAAAAAGCAAAGTCGTGAATTGTAGAACAAGTTCTACACCAGTGGAAAGGTCTGTGAAATCCCTTTCGAGGACTGGCAGCCGCAGATTTTTGCGGGGTTTGGTTGCGGATATATCACCATCCAAAACAAGTCAAATGCAGTTGGGTGGAAAATCATGGGAATAAATTTGAATTGAAATATCTCAAGAACCAGATCTCACAGAGCCTTTTTGTCTTCAGCTGTGGATAGGTATTGAACAGAACTTTGTTTTGATGTATCTTTCGATGGGTTTGGGACACGTTGTTAAAAATGTAATTTTTTTCGGCAAGGGGTTAGCCTTGATTTTTTTCTAAAATGTTGAAAAAAGTAAAGTCGTGAATTGTACAACAATTTCTACACTAGTGGAAAGGTCTGTGAAATCCCTTTCGAGGACTGGCAGCCGCAGATTTTTGCGGGGCTAGGTTGCAGAGATATCACCATCCAAAACAAGTCAAATGCAGTTGGGTGGAAAATCATGCGAATAACTTTGAATTGAAATATCTCAAGAACCAGATCTCACAGATCCTTTTTGTCTTCAGCTGTGGATAGGTATTGAACAGGCCTTTCTTTTGATGTATATATCGATGGGTGTGGGAAACATTGTTGAAAATGTAATTTTTTTCGGCAAGGGGTTAGCCTTGATTTTTTTCTAAAATTTTGAAAAAATTAAAGTCGTGAATTGTGCAACAAGTTGTACACCAGTGGAAAGGTCTGTGAAATCCCTTTCCAGGACTGGCAGCCGCAGATTTTTGCGGGGCTAGGTTGCAGAGATATCACCATCCAAAACAAGTCAAATGCAGTTGGGTGGAAAATAATGCGAATAACTTTGAATTGAAATATCTCAAGAACCAGATCTCACAGAACTGGTAGCCGCAGATTTTTGCGGGGTTTGGTTGCGGATATATCACCATCCAAAACAAGTCAAATGCAGTTGGGTGGAAAATCATGCGAATAAATTTGAATTGAAATATCTCAAGAACCAGATCTCACAGAACTGGTAGCCGCAGATTTTTGCGGGGTTTGGTTGCGGAGATATCACCATCCAAATCAAGTTAAATGCAGTTAGGTGGAAAATCATGCGAATAAATTTGAATTGAAATATCTCAAGAACCAGATCTCACAGATCCTTTTTGTCTTCAGCTGTGGATAGGTATTGAACAGGCCTTTCTTTTGATGTATATATCGATGGGTGTGGGAAACATTGTTGAAAATGTAATTTTTTTCGGCAAGGGGTTAGCCTTGATTTTTTTCTAAAATTTTGAAAAAATTAAAGTCGTGAATTGTGCAACAAGTTGTACGCCAGTGGAAAGGTCTGTGAAATCCCTTTCGAGGACTGGCAGCCGCAGATTTTTGCGGGGCTAGGTTGCAGAGATATCACCATCCAAAACAAGTCAAATGCAGTTGGGTGGAAAATCATGCGAATAACTTTGAATTGAAATATCTCAAGAACCAGATCTCACAGAACTGGTAGCCGCAGATTTTTGCGGGGTTTGGTTGCGGATATATCACCATCCAAAACAAGTCAAATGCAGTTGGGTGGAAAATCATGCGAATAAATTTGAATTGAAATATCTCAAGAACCAGATCTCACAGATCCTTTTTGGCTTCAGTTGTGGATAGGTATTGAACAGGCCTTTCTTTTGATGTATCTATCGATGGGTTTCGGAAACATTCTTGAAAATGTAATTTTTTTCGGCAAGGGGTTAGCCTTGATTTTTTTCTAAAATGTTGAAAAAAGTAAAGTCGTGAAATGTAGAACAAGTTCTACACCAGTGGAAAGGTCTGTGAAATCCCTTTCGCGGACTGGTAGCCGCAGATTTTTGCGGGGTTTGGTTGTGGAGATATCAGCATTCAAAACAAGTCAAATGCAATTGGGTGGAAAATCATGCGAATAAATTTGAATTGAAATATCTCAAGAACCAGATCTCACAGATCCTTTTTGTCTTCAGCTGTGGATAGGTATTGAACAGGCCTTTCTTTTGATGTATCTATCGATGGGTTTGGGAAAAGTTGTTGAAAATGTAATTTTTTTCGGCAAGGGGTGAGTGAGCCTTGATTTTTTTCTAAAATGTTGAAAAATGTGAAGTCGTGAATTGTAGAACAAGTTCTACACCAGTGGAAAGGTCTGTGAAATCTCTTTCGAAGACTGGTAGCCGCAGATTTTTGCGGGGTTTGGTTGTGGAGATATCAGCATTCAAAACAAGTCAAATGCAATTGGGTGGAAAATCATGCGAATAAATTTGAATTGAAATATCTCAAGAACCAGATCTCACAGATCCTTTTTGTCTTCAGCTGTGGATAGGTATTGAACAGGCCTTTCTTTTGATGTATCTATCGATGGGTTTGGGAAACATTGTTGAAAATGTAATTTTTTTCGGCAAGGGGTTAGCCTTGATTTTTTTCTAAAATGTTGAAAAAAGTGAAGTCGTAAAAGTTGTACTTTTATAAATTAAAGACTTATTCTTTTTAGGTTGTTCACGTTCTTCTTGTTCGGTAGTCAGACAATAACTGCATGTACAAAAACTTACAAATGTCATTTTAGCTTATAGCATATTGATGGGGTTACCAGCATTAAATTATTCGTACATTTATAACATAAATTTTATTTGTACATTTATAACATAAATTATTTGTACATTTATTACACGCTTTTTGTTTTTTTTTTTTTTAACTTTCTAAAACTAATCATAACCAAAGCGAGTGGGTGGGCGAATAATTCGACCACTGCGTGTACTATAATTTTCATTATTCGAATGTATATTTTCTTCAGGTTTATTATCTACAGGTGTTTCTGACCCTAAATCACCGATGGGTTGACTAGTCAATTGATTAGAATCATTTGGATTCATAATCCCAGCCGTTGGTTCAGGTTCATCCGCATTCACATTATAATTGATATCTTTATTTTGATTTAGATATTTTTTAACACCATTTACTGGTGGCACAATATTAATGTCTTTCAAATTTTCTCGATTATTTTTAACAGGACTTTTGATATGCTCTTCAAGTAACATATCACTTGTATCAAACTTATTATTAAATGTCTTAGCAATAAATCTACGATTTCTTCTATAGTGATTATCAAAACAGTCTTTTAAAATATAGGATCTATTGTTTACGATACTAACTACAGTGCCATAGTTCCACTCTTTTTCATTTTTTTTAAATATAACGCGATCACCAATATTTAAGACAGGCAAGGTTTTTGCGTTTCTATCATAGTAGTGTTTTTGTTTTTGCTTTTTCGTTTTAATTTTATTTTGAACAATCTGCTCACTTACATTGTTTCGACACAGTAGTGCGTTTGAAATTGGTTGTTTTGTTTTTGCATTTCTACCAAGGAATAACTCAGATGGTGAATATTGCATACTTGCAATAGGAGTCGAATTGTACTCCAAAATTCGATATCGGAATTGGTCAACGTTTCCTGTTTCAATACATCGTTTTAAAATGTTCTTTGAGATAGCTACACCCTTTTCTGCAAGCCCATTACTTTGAGCATACCGAGGGCTTGAAAATTTTAAGTTTATGTTACATTCCCTTGCGAATAATTTAAATTCATATGAATAAAATGGAGTATTATCACATTTCAAAATTGTAGGGTAACCAATTATATTGAATAAACGTAAAATTACTTCAATAATATGCTTTGATGTCTTATTTTTAAGTTGTTCCGCAAAGATAAAATTGGAATATGAATCAATTAATGATATAAAATCATGACCTGCATATTGGAACAAATCCATAGCTACTATATGAAATGGGTATTCTGGTGATATTTCTTGAACTAAAGGTTCTTTCTGATTGTTTCTTTTAAATTTTTCGCAAATATCACAAGATGAAACTATTTCTTTTATTGGCTGCGACATTCCCGGCCAAAAATACTTCATTCTTGCCGATGAAAGTGTTTTTTCGATACCTAAATGTGCCTCATGAACCATCTTACATATTTTTCCTTGTAATTCAGACGGGATTACCAATCGATGATCCTTAAATAAGAGTCCATTTTCACAATGTAGCTCATCTTTATATTTGTGAAATTTTTGAGAGAAATTATCAAGTTGGTGAAATGTTGGCCAGCCATTCGTAACATATTTTCGTATCCGACTATATTGTTCATCCTGTTCAAAAACTGATAAATACAGATCTAAGTTTTGCTTTGATAAACATGCTGATTTTGTAACCATATGTATTACACCCGATAAATCACTGAATTCGGAATCCTCCGATAATTGCGCTCGTGAAAGGCAGTCAGCTACCAACATTTGCTTTCCGGGTTTATAAATTAATTCCATTAAAGGATACTTTAATAAAAACATAAACATTCGCTGCAATCGCGGTGATACGTCATCAATACTGCGTTTAATTAGAACTTCAAGTGGCTTATGATCACTTTCGACGGTAAAATCTCGACCGTATAAAAAGAAATGAAATCTCTGACATGAAAAAACGATCGCCAAAAGCTCTTTTTCAATTTGAGCCCACTTTTGTTCGCTTTTACTCAAAGTGCGTGAAGCATATGCGACAGGATGACCATCTTGTATTAAAACACAACCCAGACCATCCTTAGATGCATCCGTTTGCACGATCACAGGCTTATTTGAGTCATAAACTGACAAAACCGGATTAGATGCAATAATTTTTAAAAGACTTTCCATTTCAGTTTCATGATCCGATGTCCAACAAAACTTAACATTGTTATGGGTCAAATAACGTAATGAAGCAGTTTTTTTGCGATAAGTTCGGAATGAATTTCCCTAAGTACTTAAAGAGTCCTAACAGTCGCATAATATCATGTTTGTTTTCTGTTTTTTCCATATTTAAAATTGCATCGCAATACGTTTCTGGAGGTTTTATTTTCCCGTTTTCTAAAATATGACCCATAAATTTTACTTGTGTTTTTCTATATTGATTTTTTTCTGAATTAAACTTTATATTGTTCGCACGCGCACGTTCAATGACAATTTTTAATATGCTATCGTGTTCTGACTCCGTTTCCCCAGCAATTCCAATATCATCAAAATACACAACAACCCCGGGAATGTCACCAAATATTTGTACCATTTTACGCTGAAAAATTTCAGGAGCACAGTTTAAGCCAAAAGGTACTCTATTGAATTTATATCTACCAAACGGAGTCATGAATGTAGTGAAATCAGAACTACTTTTGTCGAGTTTCATGTGCCAAAACCCACTTGCCAAATCAAGTACCGTGAAAACTCGTTTTCCATTTAATTTGCTAATAAAATCATCTATGGTTGGAATTAAAAAATGTTCTATCTTAATACACGCATTTAATGGTTTGGGGTCTAGGCATAGACGCAACTTTCCATTAGGTTTTTCAACAACCTGAAGATTGTTCACCCACTCAGTAGCGTAATCAACTGGTGAGATGACTCCTATACGAATCATTTTTTTTAATTCCTGCTTTAATTTTTTTACTAAACTTAAAGGAATATATTTTTTGTAATTTAAAACTGGTTTTGCGTTTTCCACTAATTTAATATTTACGTTACCCGGCAATGCGCCTAACCCACCAAAAAGATCTTTATTTTCAGTAATGAATTCGTCCACAGTCTTTGGTAAACAAACGAGAGTATTCACATCTAGTCTTGTTATTAAATTAAACGTAACAGACGTTTTCAAGCCAAGTATGGG
Source organism: Philhelius pedissequus (assembly GCA_910595825.1). Classification (NCBI taxonomy): domain Eukaryota; kingdom Metazoa; phylum Arthropoda; class Insecta; order Diptera; family Syrphidae; genus Philhelius; species Philhelius pedissequus. The sequence continues at coordinate 80,964,654 of OU343160.1, read as the reverse complement.
CTCACATGTATCGTCAACAACAAAAAATAGAGCAGATTGTTCCTTTTGAGAAATTGGATCGACACAAATTAATTTAACAGAACCAAAAACTTTTATTTCATTCCCATTATAATCGGTAACATAAAACTTTTTTTCTTTGTTATTCAATTTAATATTAATTTTTTTGATTAAATTCAGAGGGACGCAATTCACATCTGCACCGGTATCGATTTTAAATTCCACAATTTCATTATTAATTTGATACTTCTTAGTCCATCTTGAATTAATTGACATATTCTTACTTAATCTACAAATATATTTGAAATTTACGTTTAACCCATCAATATGCTTTACATTAAAAATACCTGAGTCTGATTCAATCCAAGAATTCCCTCCAGAAAGGGCTTTTACAGCTTTTTTATCTAACTTGTTGTCCAGTTTTTTGTTTTCCGTTTTGCTTCCCATTTTGTTGTTGCTTCCCTTTTTGCACCATTTACTAAAGTGCCCTTTTTTTATACATGTGCTGCAGACGATGTTGTTTGCTTTACATTCCCGCAAATGTGCCGTTGAAAATGGTTGATGTCCACAGTTATAACAGTGACGAGAAATCGCATTGATAGAGTCCGATGATGTTGGTTGTTCACTTGTAACATGGTGAACTTGTTGTTGTTGATTGGTTTCCAAAAGTTTTTTGTTGGTGTAGGCAGCTTCAAATACCTTGCAGGTGTCCACCACAGTTTTCAGTGATTCATTTCTTCCATCAAGAAGCTTAAGTTGTAATTTCTTATCTGCAATGCCAATTATGATGCGGTCTCTAAGCATCCGTTCTTCATATGATGCACCGCAATGACATTTGAATTCACAGTATTGAATTTGTTTGCGTAGTTCTGTTTCGAATTCAGCAAACGGTTGTTTTTCCCGTTGGACGATGGTGTTATATTTGAAGGATTCCATGGTAACATTTTTTTAACGGGACACAATAATTATCGAACGCTTGTAAAACATCATTTAATGTTCTTTCGATGTTCGGCGGAGCTTCTTCGCCTTCTAGAACCTCTTCAGGATTTTGTTTGTTACCAACTATGCCAGGAAGTGTTCCATCGTTGGGAAATAAGGTATTATATATTTCCATAGCACGAGGACCGATCAACCAGAGAAAATTAGCTATTTTCGTTGGCTCCCCTTCGTCCATCTTACCATTTGCCATCATGAACATAAGGAATGTTCTCTTCCACATAGGCCATTCTTTAACAAGGTTGGAGCAGTCCAGTTCAATTGGAAGTCTATTACTTGCCATTGTCTTCTGACACCATGTAAAAGTTGTACTTTTATAAATTAAAAACGTATTCTTTTTAGGTTGTTTAATTTTTATTCACGTTCTTCTTGTTCGGTAGTCAGACAATAACTGCATGTACAAAAACTTACAAATGTCATTTTAGCTTATAGCATATTGATGGGGTTACCAGCATTAAATTATTCGTACAGTTATAACATAAATTATATACATTTATAACATAAATTTTATTTGTACATTTATTACAGAATTGTGCAAGAAGTTGTACACCAGTGGAAAGGTCTGTGAAATCCCTTTCGAGGACTGGCAGCCGCAGATTTTTGCGGGGCTTGGTTGCAGAGATATCACCATCCAAAACAAGTCAAATGCAGTTGGGTGGAAAATCATGCGAATAACTTTGAATTGAAATATCTCAAGAATCAGATCTCACAGATCCTTTTTGTCTTCAGCTGTGGATAGGTATTGAACAGGCCTTTCTTTTGATGTATCTATCGATGGGTTTGGGAAACATTGTTGAAAATGTAATTTTTTTCTGCAGGGGTTAGCCTTGATTTTTTTGTAAAATGTTGAAAAAATTAAAGTCGTGAATTGTGCAACAAGCTGTACACCAGTGGAAAAGTCTGTGAAATCCCTTTCGAGGACTGGCAGCCGCAGATTTGTGCGGGGCTTGGTTGCAGAGATATCACCATCCAAAACAAGTCAAATGCAGTTTCGTGGAAAATCATGCGAATAACTTTGAATTGAAATATCTCAACCCCAGATGTCACAGACGCTTTTTGTCTTCAGCTGTGGATAGGTATTGAACAGACCTTTCTTTTGATGTATCTATCGATGGGTTTGGGAAACATTGTTGAAAGTGTAATTTTTTTCGGCAAGGGGTTAGCCTTGATTTTTTTCTAAAATGTTGAAAAAATTAAAGTCGTGAATTGTGCAACAAGCTGTACACCAGTGGAAAAGTCTGTGAAATCCCTTTCGAGGACTGGCAGCCGCAGATTTGTGCGGGGCTTGGTTGCAGAGATATCACCATCCATGGAAAATCATGCGAATAACTTTGAATTGAAATATCTCAAGAATCAGATCTCACAGATCCTTTTTGTCTTCAGCTGTGGATAGGTATTAAACAGACCTTTCCTTTGATGTATCTATCGATGGGTTTGGGAAACATTGTTGAAAATGTAATTTTTATCGGCAAGGGGTTAGCCTTGATTTTTTTCTAAAATGTTGAAAAAAGTAAAATCGTGAATTGTACAACAATTTCTACACCAGTGGAAAGGTATGTGAAATCCCTTTCGAGAACTGGAAGCCGCAGATTTTTGCGGGCCTTGGTTGCAGAGGTATCACCATCCAAAACAAGTCAAATGCAGTTGGGTGGAAAATCATGCGAATAACTTTGCATTGAAATATCTCAAGAACCAGATGGTATAGATACTTTTTGTCTTCAGCTGTGGATAGGTATTGAACAGACCTTTCTTTTGATGTATCTACCGATGGGTTTGGGAAACATTGTTGAAAATGTAATTTTTTTCGGCAAGGGGTTAGCCTTGATTTTTTTCTAAAATGTTGAAAAAATTAAAGTCGTGAATTGTGCAACAAGTTGTACACCAGTGGAAAGGTCTGTGAAATCCCTTTCGAGGACTGGAAGCCGCAGATTTTTGCGGGGCTTGGTTGCAGAGATATCACCATCCAAAACAAGTCAAATGCAGTTTCGTGGAAAATCATGCGAATAACTTTGAATTGAAATATCTCAACCCCAGATGTCACAGAGACTTTGTCTTCAGCTGTGGATAGGTATTGAACAGACCTTTCTTTTGATGTATCTATCGATGGGTTTGGGAAACATTGTTGAAAGTGTAATTTTTTTCGGCAAGGGGTTAGCCTTGATTTTTTTCTAAAATGTTGAAAAAATTAAAGTCGTGAATTGTGCAACAAGCTGTACACCAGTGGAAAAGTCTGTGAAATCCCTTTCGAGGACTGGCAGCCGCAGATTTGTGCGGGGCTTGGTTGCAGAGATATCACCATCCATGGAAAATCATGCGAATAACTTTGAATTGAAATATCCCAAGAATCAGATCTCACAGATCCTTTTTGTATTCAGCTGTGGATAGGTATTGAACAGGCCTTTCTTTTGATGTATCTATCGATGGGTTTGGGAAACATTGTTGAAAATGTAATTTTTTTCTGCAGGGGTTAGCCTTGTTTTTTTTCTAAAATGTTGAAAAAAGCAAAGTCGTGAATTGTAGAACAAGTTCTACACCAGTGGAAAGGTCTGTGAAATCCCTTTCAAGAACTGGTAGCCGCAGATTTTTGTGGGGTTTGGTTGCGGAGATATCACCATCAAAAACAAGTCAAATGCAGTTGGGTGGAAAATCATGCGAATAAATTTGAATTGAAATATCTCAAGAACCAGATCTCATAGATCCTTTTTGTCTTCAGCTGTGGATAGGTATTGAACAGGCCTTTCTGTTGATGTATCTATCGATGGGTTTGGGAAACATTCTTGAAAATGTAATTTTTTTCGGCAAGGGGTTAGCCTTGATTTTTTTCTAAAATTTTGAAAAAATTAAAGTCGTGAATTGTGCAACAATTTGTACACCAGTGGAAAGCTCTGTGAAATATCTTTCGAGGACTGGCAGCCGCAGATTTTTGCGGGTCTTGGTTGCAGAGATATCACCATCCAAAACAAGTCAAATGCAGTTGGGTGGAAAATCATGCGAATAGCTTTGAATTGAAATATCTCAAGAATCAGATCTCACAGATCCTTTTTGTCTTCAGCTGTGAATATATATTGAACAGGCCTTTCTTTTGATGTATCTATCATTGGGTTTGGGAAACATTGTTGAAAATGTAATTTTTTTCTGCAGGGGTTAGCCTTGATTTTTTTCTAAAATGTTGAAGAAATTAAAGTCGTGAATTGTACAACAGGTTGTACACCAGTCGTAAGGTCTGTGAAATCCCTTTCGAGGACTTGCAGCCGCAGATTTTTGCGGGGCTTATTTGCAGATATATCACCATCCGAAACAAGTCAAATGCAGCTGAGTGGAAAATCATGCGAACAACTTTGAATTGAAATATCTCAAGAACCAGATGTCACAGATACTTTTTGTCTTCAGCTGTGAATAGGTATTGAACAGGCCTTTCTTTTGATGTATCTATTGACGTGTTTGGGGAACATTGTTGAAAATGTAATTTTTTTCGGCAAGGGGTTATCCTTGATTTTTTTCTAAAATGTTGAAAAAATTAGAGTCGTGAATTGTGCAACAAGTTGTACACCAGTGGAAAAGTCTGTGAAATCCCTTTCGAGGACTGGAAGCCGCAGATTTTTGCGGGGCTTGGTTGCAGAGATATCACCATCCAAAACAAGTCAAATGCAGTTTCGTGGAAAATCATGCGAATAACTTTGAATTGAAATATCTCAACCCCAGAAGTCACAGAGACTTTTTGTCTTCAGCTGTGGATAGGTATTGAACAGACCTTTCTTTTGATGTATCTATCGATGGGTTTGGGAAACATTGTTGAAAGTGTAATTTTTTTCGGCAAGGGGTTAGCCTTGATTTGTTTCTAAAATGTTGAAAAAATTAAAGTCGTGAATTGTGCAACAAGCTGTACACCAGTGGAAAAGTCTGTGAAATCCCTTTCGAGGACTGGCAGCCGCAGATTTGTGCGGGGCTTGGTTGCAGAGATATCACCATCAATGGAAAATCATGCGAATAACTTTGAATTGAAATATCCCAAGAATCAGATCTCACAGATCCTTTTTGTATTCAGCTGTGGATAGGTATTGAACAGGCCTTTCTTTTGATGTATCTATCGATGGGTTTGGGAAACATTGTTGAAAATGTAATTTTTTTCTGCAGGGGTTAGCCTTGTTTTTTTCTAAAATGTTGAAAAAAGCAAAGTCGTGAATTGTAGAACAAGTTCTACACCAGTGGAAAGGTCTGTGAAATCCCTTTCAAGAACTGGTAGCCGCAGATTTTTGCGGGGTTTGGTTGCGGAGATATCACCATCAAAAACAAGTCAAATGCAGTTGGGTGGAAAATCATGCGAATAAATTTGAATTGAAATATCTCAAGAACCAGATCTCATAGATCCTTTTTGTCTTCAGCTGTGGATAGGTATTGAACAGGCCTTTCTGTTGATGTATCTATCGATGGGTTTGGGAAGCATTCTTGAAAATGTAATTTTTTTCGGCAAGGGGTTAGCCTTGATTTTTTTCTAAAATTTTGAAAAAATTAAAGTCGTGAATTGTGCAACAATTTGTACACCAGTGGAAAGCTCTGTGAAATATCTTTCGAGGACTGGCAGCCGCAGATTTTTGCGGGTCTTGGTTGCAGAGATATCACCATCCAAAACAAGTCAAATGCAGTTGGGTGGAAAATCATGCGAATAACTTTGAATTGAAATATCTCAAGAATCAGATCTCACAGATCCTTTTTGTCTTCAGCTGTGAATATATATTGAACAGGCCTTTCTTTTGATGTATCTATCATTGGGTTTGGGAAACATTGTTGAAAATGTAATTTTTTTCTGCAGGGGTTAGCCTTGATTTTTTTCTAAAATGTTGAAGAAATTAAAGTCGTGAATTGTACAACAGGTTGTACACCAGTCGTAAGGTCTGTGAAATCCCTTTCGAGGACTTGCAGCCGCAGATTTTTGCGGGGCTTATTTGCAGATATATCACCATCCGAAACAAGTCAAATGCAGCTGAGTGGAAAATCATGCGAACAACTTTGAATTGAAATATCTCAAGAACCAGATGTCACAGATACTTTTTGTCTTCAGCTGTGAATAGGTATTGAACAGGCCTTTCTTTTGATGTATCTATTGACGTGTTTGGGGAACATTGTTGAAAATGTAATTTTTTTCGGCAAGGGGTTATCCTTGATTTTTTTCTAAAATGTTGAAAAAATTAGAGTCGTGAATTGTGCAACAAGTTGTACACCAGTGGAAAAGTCTGTGAAATCCCTTTCGAGGACTGGAAGCCGCAGATTTTTGCGGGGCTTGGTTGCAGAGATATCACCATCCAAAACAAGTCAAATGCAGTTTCGTGGAAAATCATGCGAATAACTTTGAATTGAAATATCTCAACCCCAGAAGTCACAGAGACTTTTTGTCTTCAGCTGTGGATAGGTATTGAACAGACCTTTCTTTTGATGTATCTATCGATGGGTTTGGGAAACATTGTTGAAAGTGTAATTTTTTTCGGCAAGGGGTTAGCCTTGATTTGTTTCTAAAATGTTGAAAAAATTAAAGTCGTGAATTGTGCAACAAGCTGTACACCAGTGGAAAAGTCTGTGAAATCCCTTTCGAGGACTGGCAGCCGCAGATTTGTGCGGGGCTTGGTTGCAGAGATATCACCATCAATGGAAAATCATGCGAATAACTTTGAATTGAAATATCCCAAGAATCAGATCTCACAGATCCTTTTTGTATTCAGCTGTGGATAGGTATTGAACAGGCCTTTCTTTTGATGTATCTATCGATGGGTTTGGGAAACATTGTTGAAAATGTAATTTTTTTCTGCAGGGGTTAGCCTTGTTTTTTTCTAAAATGTTGAAAAAAGCAAAGTCGTGAATTGTAGAACAAGTTCTACACCAGTGGAAAGGTCTGTGAAATCCCTTTCAAGAACTGGTAGCCGCAGATTTTTGCGGGGTTTGGTTGCGGAGATATCACCATCAAAAACAAGTCAAATGCAGTTGGGTGGAAAATCATGCGAATAAATTTGAATTGAAATATCTCAAGAACCAGATCTCATAGATCCTTTTTGTCTTCAGCTGTGGATAGGTATTGAACAGGCCTTTCTGTTGATGTATCTATCGATGGGTTTGGGAAGCATTCTTGAAAATGTAATTTTTTTCGGCAAGGGGTTAGCCTTGATTTTTTTCTAAAATTTTGAAAAAATTAAAGTCGTGAATTGTGCAACAATTTGTACACCAGTGGAAAGCTCTGTGAAATCCCTTTCGAGGACTGGCAGCCGCAGATTTTTGCGGGTCTTGGTTGCAGAGATATCACCATCCAAAACAAGTCAAATGCAGTTGGGTGGAAAATCATGCGAATAACTTTGAATTGAAATATCTCAAGAATCAGATCTCACAAATCCTTTTTGTCTTCAGCTGTGAATATATATTGAACAGGCCTTTCTTTTGATGTATCTATCATTGGGTTTGGGAAACATTGTTGAAAATGTAATTTTTTTCTGCAGGGGTTAGCCTTGATTTTTTTCTAAAATGTTGAAGAAATTAAAGTCGTGAATTGTACAACAGGTTGTACACCAGTCGTAAGGTCTGTGAAATCCCTTTCGAGGACTTGCAGCCGCAGATTTTTGCGGGGCTTATTTGCAGATATATCACCATCCGAAACAAGTCAAATGCAGCTGGGTGGAAAATCATGCGAACAACTTTGAATTGAAATATCTCAAGAACCAGATGTCACAGATACTTTTTGTCTTCAGCTGTGAATAGGTATTGAACAGGCCTTTCTTTTGATGTATCTATTGACGTGTTTGGGAAACATTGTTGAAAATGTAATTTTTTTCGGCAGGGGTTAGCCTTGATTTTTTTCTAAAATGTTGAAAAAAGTAAAGTCGTGAATTGTGCAACAAGTTGTACACCAGTGGAAAGGTCTGTGAAATCCCTTTCGAGGACTGGAAGCCGCAGATTTTTGCGGGGCTTGGTTGCAGAGATATCACCATCCAAAACAAGTCAAATGCAGTTTCGTGGAAAATCATGCGAATAACTTTGAATTGAAATATCTCAACCCCAGATGTCACAGAGACTTTTTGTCTTCAGCTGTGGATAGGTATTGAACAGACCTTTCTTTTGATGTATCTATCGATGGGTTTGGGAAACATTGTTGAAAGTGTAATTTTTTTCGGCAAGGGGTTAGCCTTGATTTTTTTCTAAAATGTTGAAAAAATTAAAGTCGTGAATTGTGCAACAAGCTGTACACCAGTGGAAAAGTCTGTGAAATCCCTTTCGAGGACTGGCAGCCGCAGATTTGTGCGGGGCTTGGTTGCAGAGATATCACCATCCATGGAAAATCATGCGAATAACTTTGAATTGAAATATCCCAAGAATCAGATCTCACAGATCCTTTTTGTATTCAGCTGTGGATAGGTATTGAACAGGCCTTTCTTTTGATGTATCTATCGATGGGTTTGGGAAACATTGTTGAAAATGTAATTTTTTTCTGCAGGGGTTAGCCTTGTTTTTTTTCTAAAATGTTGAAAAAAGCAAAGTCGTGAATTGTAGAACAAGTTCTACACCAGTGGAAAGGTCTGTGAAATCCCTTTCAAGAACTAATAGCCGCAGATTTTTGCGGGGTTTGGTTGCGGAGATATCACCATCAAAAACAAGTCAAATGCAGTTGGGTGGAAAATCATGCGAATAAATTTGAATTGAAATATCTCAAGAACCAGATCTCATAGATCCTTTTTGTCTTCAGCTGTGGATAGGTATTGAACAGGCCTTTCTGTTGATGTATCTATCGATGGGTTTGGGAAACATTCTTGAAAATGTAATTTTTTTCGGCAAGGGGTTAGCCTTGATTTTTTTCTAAAATTTTGAAAAAATTAAAGTCGTGAATTGTGCAACAATTTGTACACCAGTGGAAAGCTCTGTGAAATCCCTTTCGAGGACTGGCAGCCGCAGATTTTTGCGGGTCTTGGTTGCAGAGATATCACCATCCAAAACAAGTCAAATGCAGTTGGGTGGAAAATCATGCGAATAACTTTGAATTGAAATATCTCAAGAATCAGATCTCACAGATCCTTTTTGTCTTCAGCTGTGAATATATATTGAACAGGCCTTTCTTTTGATGTATCTATCATTGGGTTTGGGAAACATTGTTGAAAATGTAATTTTTTTCTGCAGGGGTTAGCCTTGATTTTTTTCTAAAATGTTGAAGAAATTAAAGTCGTGAATTGTACAACAGGTTGTACACCAGTCGTAAGGTCTGTGAAATCCCTTTCGAGGACTGGAAGCCGCAGATTTTTGCGGGGCTTGGTTGCAGAGATATTACCATCCAAAACAAGTCAAATGCAGTTGGGTGGAAAATCATGCGAATAACTTTGAATTGAAATATCTCAACCCCAGATGTCACAGAGACTTTTTGTCTTCAGCTGTGGATAGGTATTGAACAGACCTTTCTTTTGATGTATCTATCGATGGGTTTGGGAAACATTTTTGAAAATGTAATTTTTTTCGGCAAGGGGTTATCCTTGATTTTTTTCTAAAATGTTGAAAAAAGTAAAGTCGTGAATTGTAGAACAAGTTCTACACCAGTGGAAAGGTCTGTGAAATCCCTTTCGAGGACTGGTAGCCGCAGATTTTTGCGGGGTTTGGTTGCGGAGATATCACCATCCAAAACAAGTCAAATGCAGTTGGGTGGAAAATCATGCGAATAAATTTGAATTGAAATATCTCAAGAACCAGATGTCGCAGATACTTTTTGTCTTCAGCTGTGGATAGGTATTGAACAGACCTTTCTTGATGTATCTATCGATAGGTTTGGGAAACATTGTTGAAAATGTAATTTTTTTCGGCAAGGGGTTAGCCTTGATTTTTTTCTAAAATGTTGAAAAAAGTAAAGTCGTGAATTGTGCAACAACTTGTACACCAGCGGAAAGGTCTGTGAAATCCCTTTCGAGTACTGGAAGCAGCAGATTTTTGCGGGGCTTGGTTGCAGAGATATCACCATCCAAAACAAGTCAAATGCAGTTGGGTGGAAAACCATGCGAATAACTTTGAATTGAAATATCTCAAGAACCAGATGTCACAGATACTTTTTGTCTTCAGCTGTGGATAGGTATTGAACAGACCTTTCTTTTGATGTATCTATCGATGGGTTTGGGAAACATTGTTGAAAGTGTAATTTTTTTCGGCAAGGGGTTAGCCTTGATTTTTTTCTAAAATGTTGAAAAAAGTAAAGTCGTGAATTGTGCAATATGTTGTACACCAGTGGAAAGGTCTGTGAAATCTCTTTCGAGGACTGGAAGCCGCAGATTTTTGCGGGGCTTGGTTGCAGAGATATCACCATCCAAAACAAGTCAAATGCAGTTGGGTGGAAAATCATGCGAATAACTTTGAATTGAAATATCTCAACCCCAGATGTCACAGAGACTTTTTGTCTTCAGCTGTGGATAGATATTGAACAGACCTTTCTTTTGATGTATCTATCGATGGGTTTGGGAAACATTGTTGAAAGTGTAATTTTTTTCGGCAAGGGGTTAGCCTTGATTTTTTTCTAAAATGTTGAAAAAATTAAAGTCGTGAATTGTGCAACAAGTTGTACACCAGTGGAAAAGTCTGTGAAATCCCTTTCGAGGACTGGCAGCCGCAGATTTGTGCGGGGCTTGGTTGCAGAGATATCACCATCCATGGAAAATCATGCTAATAACTTTGAATTGAAATATCCCAAGAATCAGATCTCACAGATCCTTTTTGTCTTCAGCTGTGGATAGGTATTGAACAGGCCTTTCTTTTGATGTATCTATCGATGGGTTTGGGAAACATTGTTGAAAATGTAATTTTTTTCTGCAGCGGTTAGCCTTGATTTTTTTCTAAAATGTTGAAAAAAGCAAAGTCGTGAATTGTAGAACAAGTTCTACACCAGTGGAAAGGTCTGTGAAATCCCTTTCAAGAACTGGTAGCCGCAGATTTTTGCGGGGTTTGGTTGCGGAGATATCACCATCAAAAACAAGTCAAATGCAGTTGGGTGGAAAATCATGCGAATAAATTTGAATTGAAATATCTCAAGAACCAGATCTCATAGATCCTTTTTGTCTTCAGCTGTGGATAGGTATTGAACAGGCCTTTCTGTTGATGTATCTATCGTTGGGTTTGGGAAACATTCTTGAAAATGTAATTTTTTTCGGCAAGGGGTTAGCCTTGATTTTTTTCTAAAATTTTGAAAAAATTAAAGTCGTGAATTGTGCAACAATTTGTACACCAGTGGAAAGCTCTGTGAAATCCCTTTCGAGGACTGGCAGCCGCAGATTTATGCGGGTCTTGGTTGCAGAGATATCACCATCCAAAACAAGTCAAATGCAGTTGGGTGGAAAATCATGCGAATAACTTTGAATTGAAATATCTCAAGAATCAGATCTCACAGATCCTTTTTGTCTTCAGCTGTGGATATATATTGAACAGGCCTTTCTTTTAATGTATCTATTGACGTGTTTGGGGAACATTGTTGAAAATGTAATTTTTTTCGGCAAGGGGTTATCCTTGATTTTTTTCTAAAATGTTGAAAAAAGTAAAGTCGTGAATTGTAAAACAAGTTCTACACCAGTGGAAAGGTCTGTGAAATCCCTTTCGAGGACTGGTAGCCGCAGATTTTTGCGGGGTTTGGTTGCGGAGATATCACCATCCAAAACAAGTCAAATGCAGTTGGGTGGAAAATCATGCGAATAAATTTGAATTGAAATATCTCAAGAACCAGATGTCGCAGATACTTTTTGTCTTCAGCTGTGGATAGGTATTGAACAGACCTTTCTTTTGATGTATCTATCGATGGGTTTGGGAAACATTGTTGAAAATGTAATTTTTTTCGGCAAGGGGTTAGCCTTGATTTTTTTCTAAAATGTTGAAAAAAGTAAAGTCGTGAATTGTGCAACAACTTGTACACCAGTGGAAAGGTCTGTGAAATCCCTTTCGAGGACTGGAAGCAGCAGATTTTTGCGGGGCTTGGTTGCAGAGATATCACCATCCAAAACAAGTCAAATGCAGTTGGGTGGAAAACCATGCGAATAACTTTGAATTGAAATATCTCAAGAACCAGATCTCATAGATCCTTTTTGTCTTCAGCTGTGGATAGGTATTGAACAGGCCTTTCTGTTGATGTATCTATCGATGGGTTTGGGAAACATTGTTGAAAGTGTAATTTTTTTCGGCAAGGGGTTAGCCTTGATTTTTTTCTAAAATGTTGAAAAAAGTAAAGTCGTGAATTGGGCAATAAGTTGTACACCAGTGGAAAGGTCTGTGAAATCTCTTTCGAGGACTGGAAACCGCAGATTTTTGCGGGGCTTGGTTGCAGAGATATCACCATCCAAAACAAGTCAAATGCAGTTGGGTGGAAAATCATGCGAATAACTTTGAATTGAAATATCTCAACCCCAGATGTCACAGAGACTTTTTGTCTTCAGCTGTGGATAGGTATTGAACAGACCTTTCTTTTGATGTATCTATCGATGGGTTTGGGAAACATTGTTGAGAGTGTAAGTTTTTTCGGCAAGGGGTTAGCCTTGATTTTTTTCTAAAATGTTGAAAAAATTAAAGTCGTGAATTGTGCAACAAGTTGTACACCAGTGGAAAAGTCTGTGAAATCCCTTTCGAGGACTGGCAGCCGCAGATTTGTGCGGGGCTTGGTTGCAGAGATATCACCATCCATGGAAAATCATGCTAATAACTTTGAATTGAAATATCCCAAGAATCAGATCTCACAGACCCTTTTTGTCTTCAGCTGTGGATAGGTATTGAACAGGCCTTTCTTTTGATGTATCTATCGATGGGTTTGGGAAACATTGTTGAAAATGTAATTTTTTTCTGCAGCGGTTAGCCTTGATTTTTTTCTAAAATGTTGAAAAAAGCAAAGTCGTGAATTGTAGAACAAGTTCTACACCAGTGGAAAGGTCTGTGAAATCCCTTTCAAGAACTGGTAGCCGCAGATTTTTGCGGGGTTTGGTTGCGGAGATATCACCATCAAAAACAAGTCAAATGCAGTTGGGTGGAAAATCATGCGAATAAATTTGAATTGAAATATCTCAAGAACCAGATCTCATAGATCCTTTTTGTCTTCAGCTGTGGATAGGTATTGAACAGGCCTTTCTGTTGATGTATCTATCGTTGGGTTTGGGAAACATTCTTGAAAATGTAATTTTTTTCGGCAAGGGGTTAGCCTTGATTTTTTTCTAAAATTTTGAAAAAATTAAAGTCGTGAATTGTGCAACAATTTGTACACCAGTGGAAAGCTCTGTGAAATCCCTTTCGAGGACTGGCATCCGCAGATTTTTGCGGGTCTTGGTTGCAGAGATATCACCATCCAAAACAAGTCAAATGCAGTTGGGTGGAAAATCATGCGAATAACTTTGAATTGAAATATCTCAAGAATCAGATCTCACAGATCCTTTTTGTCTTCAGCTGTGGATATATATTGAACAGGCCTTTCTTTTGATGTATCTATCATTGGGTTTGGGAAACATTGTTGAAAATGTAATTTTTTTCTGCAGGGGTTAGCCTTGATTTTTTTCTAAAATGTTGAAGAAATTAAAGTCGTGAATTGTACAACAGGTTGTACACCAGTCGTAAGGTCTGTGAAATCCCTTTCGAGGACTTGCAGCCGCAGATTTTTGCGGAGCTTATTTGCAGATATATCACCATCCGAAACAAGTCAAATGCAGCTGGGTGGAAAATCATGCGAACAACTTTGAATTGAAATATCTCAAGAACCAGATGTCACAGATACTTTTTGTCTTCAGCTGTGAATAGGTATTGAACAGGCCTTTCTTTTAATGTATCTATTGACGTGTTTGGGGAACATTGTTGAAAATGTAATTTTTTTCGGCAAGGGGTTATCCTTGATTTTTTTCTAAAATGTTGAAAAAAGTAAAGTCGTGAATTGTAAAACAAGTTCTACACCAGTGGAAAGGTCTGTGAAATCCCTTTCGAGGACTGGTAGCTGCAGATTTTTGCGGGGTTTGGTTGCGGAGATATCACCATCCAAAACAAGTCAAATGCAGTTGGGTGGAAAATCATGCGAATAAATTTGAATTGAAATATCTCAAGAACCAGATGTCGCAGATACTTTTTGTCTTCAGCTGTGGATAGGTATTGAACAGACCTTTCTTTTGATGTATCTATCGATGGGTTTGGGAAACATTGTTGAAAATGTAATTTTTTTCGGCAAGGGGTTAGCCTTGATTTTTTTCTAAAATGTTGAAAAAAGTAAAGTCGTGAATTGTGCAACAACTTGTACACCAGTGGAAAGGTCTGTGAAATCCCTTTCGAGGACTGGAAGCAGCAGATTTTTGCGGGGCTTGGTTGCAGAGATATCACCATCCAAAACAAGTCAAATGCAGTTGGGTGGAAAACCATGCGAATAACTTTGAATTGAAATATCTCAAGAACCAGATGTAACAGATACTTTTTGTCTTCAGCTGTGGATAGGTATTGAACAGACCTTTCTTTTGATGTATCTATCGATGGGTTTGGGAAACATTGTTGAAAGTGTAATTTTTTTCGGCAAGGGGTTAGCCTTGATTTTTTTCTAAAATGTTGAAAAAATTAAAGTCGTGAATTGTGCAACAAGTTGTACACCAGTGGAAAAGTCTGTGAAATCCCTTTCGAGGACTGGCAGCCGCAGATTTGTGCGGGGCTTGGTTGCAGAGATATCACCATCCAAAACAAGTCAAATGCAGCTGGGTGGAAAATCATGCGAACAACTTTGAATTGAAATATCTCAAGAACCAGATGTCACAGATACTTTTTGTCTTCAGCTGTGAATAGGTATTGAACAAAACTTTCTTCTGATGTATCTATCGATTGGTTTGGGAAACATTGTTGAAAATGTAATTTTTTTCGGCAAGGGGTTAGCCTTGATTTTTTTCTAAAATGTTGAAAAAATTCAAGTCGTGAATTGTGCAACAAGTTGTAAACCAGTGGAAAGGTCTGTGAAATCCCTTTCGACGACTGGCAGCCGCAGATTTTTGCGGGGCTTGGTTGCAGAGATATCACCATCCAAAACAAGTCAAATGCAGTTGGGTGGAAAATCATGCGAATAACTTTGAATTGAAATATCTCAAGAACCAGATGCCACAGATACTTTTTGTTTTCAGCTGTGGATAGGTATTGAACAGACCTTTCTTTTGATGTATCTATCGATAGGTTTGGGAAACATTGTTGAAAATGTATTTTTTTTTCGGCAAGGGTGTTAGCCTTGATTTTTTTCTAAAATGTTGAAAAAAATAAAGTCGTGAATTGTGTAACAAGTTGTACACCAGTGGAAAGGTCTGTGAAATCCCTTTCGAGGACTGGCAGCCGCAGATTTTTGCGGGGCTTGGTTGCAGAGATATCACCATCCAAAACAAGTCAAATGCAGTTGGGTGGAAAATCATGCGAATAACTTTGAATTGAAATATCTCAAGAACCAGATGCCACAGATACTTTTTGTTTTCAGCTGTTGATAGGTATTGAACAGACCTTTCTTTTGATGTATCTATCGATAGGTTTGGGAAACATTGTTGAAAATGTATTTTTTTTTCGGCAAGGGTGTTAGCCTTGATTTTTTTCTAAAATGTTGAAAAAAATAAAGTCGTGAATTGTGTAACAAGTTGTACACCAGTGGAAAGGTCTGTGAAATCCCTTTCGAGGACTGGAAGCAGCAGATTTTTGCGGGGCTTGGTTGCAGAGATATCACCATCCAAAACAAGTCAAATGCAGTTGGGTGGAAAATCATGCGAATAACTTTGAACTGAAATATCTCAAGAACCAGATGCCACAGATACTTTTTGTTTTCAGCTGTGGATAGGTATTGAACAGACCTTTCTTTTGATGTATCTATCGATAGGTTTGGGTAACATTGTTGAAAATGTATTTTTTTTTCGGCAAGGGGTTAGCCTTGAACAGGCCTTTATTTTGATGTATCTATCGATGGGTTTGGGAAACATTGTTGAAAGTGTAATTTTTTTCGGCAAGGGGTTAGCCTATATTTTTTTCTAAAATGTTGAAAAAATTAAAGTCGTGAATTGTGCAACAAGTTGTACACCAGTGGAAAAGTCTGTGAAATCCCTTTCGAGGACTGGAAACCGCAGATTTTTGCGGGGCTTGGTTGCAGAGATATCACCATCCAAAACAAGTCAAATGCAGTTGGGTGGAAAATCATGCGAATAACTTTGAACTGAAATATCTCAACCCCAGATGTCACAGATACTTTTTGTCTTCAGCTGTGGATAGGTATTGAACAGACCTTTCTTTTGATGTATCTATCGATGGGTTTGGGAAACATTGTTGAAAATGTATTTTTTTTTCGGCAAGGGTGTTAGCCTTGATTTTTTTCTAAAATGTTGAAAAAAATAAAGTCGTGAATTGTGTAACAAGTTGTACACCAGTGGAAAGGTCTGTGAAATCCCTTTCGACGACTGGCAGCCGCAGATTTTTGCGGGGCTTGGTTGCAGAGATATCACCATCCAAAACAAGTCAAATGCAGTTGGGTGGAAAATCATGCGAATAACTTTTAATTGAAATATCTCAAGAACCAGATCTCACAGATCATTTTTGTCTTCAGCTGTGGATAGGTATTGAACAGACCTTTCTCTTGATGTATCTATCGATGGGTTGGGGAAACATTGTTGAAAATGTAATTTTTTTCGGCAAGGGGTTAGCCTTGATTTTTTTCTAAAATGTTGAAAAAATTCAAGTCGTGAATTGTGCAACAAGTTGTACACCAGTGGAAAGGTCTGTGAAATCCCTTTCGACGACTGGCAGCCGCAGATTTTTGCGGGGCTTGGTTGTAGAGATATCACCATCCAAAACAAGTCAAATGCAGCTGGGTGGAAAATCATGCGAATAACTTTGAATTGAAATATCTCAAGAACCAGATGCCACAGATACTTTTTGTTTTCAGCTGTTGATAGGTATTGAACAGACCTTTCTTTTGATGTATCTATCGATAGGTTTGGGAAACATTGTTGAAAATGTATTTTTTTTTCGGCAAGGGTGTTAGCCTTGATTTTTTTCTAAAATGTTGAAAAAAATAAAGTCGTGAATTGTGTAACAAGTTGTACACCAGTGGAAAGGTCTGTGAAATCCCTTTCGAGGACTGGAAGCAGCAGATTTTTGCGGGGCTTGGTTGCAGAGATATCACCATCCAAAACAAGTCAAATGCAGTTGGGTGGAAAATCATGCGAATAACTTTGAACTGAAATATCTCAAGAACCAGATGCCACAGATACTTTTTGTTTTCAGCTGTGGATAGGTATTGAACAGACCTTTCTTTTGATGTATCTATCGATAGGTTTGGGTAACATTGTTGAAAATGTATTTTTTTTCGGCAAGGGGTTAGCCTTGAACAGGCCTTTATTTTGATGTATCTATCGATGGGTTTGGGAAACATTGTTGAAAGTGTAATTTTTTTCGGCAAGGGGTTAGCCTATATTTTTTTCTAAAATGTTGAAAAAATTAAAGTCGTGAATTGTGCAACAAGTTGTACACCAGTGGAAAAGTCTGTGAAATCCCTTTCGAGGACTGGAAACCGCAGATTTTTGCGGGGCTTGGTTGCAGAGATATCACCATCCAAAACAAGTCAAATGCAGTTGGGTGGAAAATCATGCGAATAACTTTGAACTGAAATATCTCAACCCCAGATGTCACAGATACTTTTTGTCTTCAGCTGTGGATAGGTATTGAACAGACCTTTCTTTTGATGTATCTATCGATGGGTTTGGGAAACATTGTTGAAAATGTATTTTTTTTTCGGCAAGGGTGTTAGCCTTGATTTTTTTCTAAAATGTTGAAAAAAATAAAGTCGTGAATTGTGTAACAAGTTGTACACCAGTGGAAAGGTCTGTGAAATCCCTTTCGACGACTGGCAGCCGCAGATTTTTGCGGGGCTTGGTTGCAGAGATATCACCATCCAAAACAAGTCAAATGCAGTTGGGTGGAAAATCATGCGAATAACTTTTAATTGAAATATCTCAAGAACCAGATCTCACAGATCATTTTTGTCTTCAGCTGTGGATAGGTATTGAACAGACCTTTCTCTTGATGTATCTATCGATGGGTTGGGGAAACATTGTTGAAAATGTAATTTTTTTCGGCAAGGGGTTAGCCTTGATTTTTTTCTAAAATGTTGAAAAAATTCAAGTCGTGAATTGTGCAACAAGTTGTACACCAGTGGAAAGGTCTGTGAAATCCCTTTCGACGACTGGCAGCCGCAGATTTTTGCGGGGCTTGGTTGTAGAGATATCACCATCCAAAACAAGTCAAATGCAGCTGGGTGGAAAATCATGCGAATAACTTTGAATTGAAATATCTCAAGAACCAGATGTCACAGATACTTTTTATCTTCATCTGTGGATAGGTATTGAACAGACCTTTCTTTTGATGTATCTGTCGATGGGTTTGGGAAACATTGTTGATATTTTTTCAACATTGATTTTTTTCTAAAATGTTGAAAAAAGTAAAGTCGTGAATTGTGCAACAACTTGTACACCAGTGGAAAAGTCTGTGAAATCCCTTTCGAGGACTGGAAGCAGCAGATTTTTGCGGGGCTTGGTTGCAGAGATATCACCATCCAAAACAAGTCAAATGCAGTTGGGTGGAAAATCATGCGAATAACTTTGAATTGAAATATCTCAAGAACCAGATGCCACAGATACTTTTTGTTTTCAGCTGTGGATAGGTATTGAACAGACCTTTCTTTTGATGTATCTATCGATAGGTTTGGGAAACATTGTTGAAAATGTATTTTTTTTTCGGCAAGGGTGTTAGCCTTGATTTTTTTCTAAAATGTTGAAAAAAATAAAGTCGTGAATTGTGCAACAAGTTGTACACCAGTGGAAAGGTCTGTGAAATCCCTTTCGAGGACTGGCAGCCGCAGATTTTTGCGGGGCTTGGTTGCAGAGATATCACCATCCAAAACAAGTCAAATGCAGTTGGGTGGAAAATCATGCGAATAACTTTGAATTGAAATATCTCAAGAACCAGATGCCACAGATACTTTTTGTTTTCAGCTGTGGATAGGTATTGAACAGACCTTTCTTTTGATGTATCTATCGATATGTTTGGGAAACATTGTTGAAAATGTATTTTTTTTTCGGCAAGGGGTTAGCCTTGATTTTTTTCTAAAATGTTGAAAAAAGTAAAGTCGTGAATTGTGCAACAAGTTGTACACCAGTGGAAAGGTCTGTGAAATCCCTTTCGAGGACTGGAAACCGCAGATTTTTGCGGGGCTTGGTTGCAGAGATATCACCATCTAAAACAAGTCAAATGCAGTTGGGTGGAAAATCATGCGAATAACTTTGAATTGAAATATCTCAACCCCAGATGTCACAGATACTTTTTGTCTTCAACTGTGGATAGGTATTGAACAGACCTTTCTTTTGATGTATCTATCGATGGGTTTGGGAAACATTGTTGAAAATGTAATTTTTTTCGGCAAGGGGTTAGCCTTGATTTTTTTCTAAAATGTTGAAAAAAGTAAAGTCGTGAATTGTGTAACAAGTTGTACACCAGTGAAAAGGTCTGTGAAATCCCTTTCGAGGACTGGCAGCCGCAGATTTTTGCGGGGCTTGGTTGCAGAGATATCACCATCCAAAACAAGTCAAATGCAGTTGGGTGGAAAATCATGCGAATAACTTTGAATTGAAATATCTCAAGAACCAGATGCCACAGATACTTTTTGTTTTCAGCTGTGGATAGGTATTGAACAGACCTTTCTTTTGATGTATCGATCGATAGGTTTGGGAAACATTGTTGAAAATGTATTTTTTTTTCGGCAAGGGTGTTAGCCTTGATTTTTTTCTAAAATGTTGAAAAAAATAAAGTCGTGAATTGTGCAACAAGTTGTACACCAGTGGAAAGGTCTGTGAAATCCCTTTCGAGGACTGGCAGCCGCAGATTTTTGCGGGGCTTGGTTGCAGAGATATCACCATCCAAAACAAGTCAAATGCAGTTGGGTGGAAAATCATGCGAATAACTTTGAATTGAAATATCTCAAGAACCAGATGCCACAGATACTTTTTGTTTTCAGCTGTGGATAGGTATTGAACAGACCTTTCTTTTGATGTATCTATCGATAGGTTTGGGAAACATTGTTGAAAATGTATTTTTTTTTCGGCAAGGGTGTTAGCCTTGATTTTTTTCTAAAATGTTGAAAAAAATAAAGTCGTGAATTGTGCAACAAGTTGTACACCAGTGGAAAGGTCTGTGAAATCCCTTTCGAGGACTGGCAGCCGCAGATTTTTGCGGGGCTTGGTTGCAGAGATATCACCATCCAAAACAAGTCAAATGCAGTTGGGTGGAAAATCATGCGAATAACTTTTAATTGAAATATCTCAAGAACCAGATCTCACAGATCATTTTTGTCTTCAGCTGTGGATAGGTATTGAACAGACCTTTCTTTTGATGTATCTATCGATGGGTTTGGGAAACATTGTTGAAAATGTAATTTTTTTCGGCAAGGGGTTAGCCTTGATTTTTTTCTAAAATGTTGAAAAAAGTAAAGTCGTGAATTGTGTAACAAGTTGTACACCAGTGGAAAGGTCTGTGAAATCCCTTTCGAGGACTGGCAGCCGCAGATTTTTGCGGGGCTTGGTTGCAGAGATATCACCATCCAAAACAAGTCAAATGCAGTTGGGTGGAAAATCATGCGAATAACTTTGAATTGAAATATCTCAAGAACCAGATGCCACAGATACTTTTTGTTTTCAGCTGTGGATAGGTATTGAACAGACCTTTCTTTTGATGTATCTATCGATAGGTTTGGGAAACATTGTTGAAAATGTATTTTTTTTTCGGCAAGGGTGTTAGCCTTGATTTTTTTCTAAAATGTTGAAAAAAATAAAGTCGTGAATTGTGTAACAAGTTGTACACCAGTGGAAAGGTCTGTGAAATCCCTTTCGAGGACTGGAAGCAGCAGATTTTTGCGGGGCTTGGTTGCAGAGATATCACCATCCAAAACAAGTCAAATGCAGTTGGGTGGAAAATCATGCGAATAACTTTTAATTGAAATATCTCAAGAACCAGATCTCACAGATCATTTTTGTCTTCAGCTGTGGATAGGTATTGAACAGACCTTTCTTTTGATGTATCTATCGATGGGTTTGGGAAACATTGTTGAAAATGTAATTTTTTTCGGCAAGGGGTTAGCCTTGATTTTTTTCTAAAATGTTGAAAAAAGTAAAGTCGTGAATTGTGTAACAAGTTGTACACCAGTGGAAAGGTCTGTGAAATCCCTTTCGAGGACTGGCAGCCGCAGATTTTTGCGGGGCTTGGTTGCAGAGATATCACCATCCAAAACAAGTCAAATGCAGTTGGGTGGAAAATCATGCGAATAACTTTGAATTGAAATATCTCAAGAACCAGATGCCACAGATACTTTTTGTTTTCAGCTGTGGATAGGTATTGAACAGACCTTTCTTTTGATGTATCTATCGATAGGTTTGGGTAACATTGTTGAAAATGTATTTTTTTTTTCGGCAAGGGGTTAGCCTTGAACAGGCCTTTATTTTGATGTATCTATCGATGGGTTTGGGAAACATTGTTGAAAGTGTAATTTTTTTCGGCAAGGGGTTAGCCTATATTTTTTTCTAAAATGTTGAAAAAATTAAAGTCGTGAATTGTGCAACAAGTTGTACACCAGTGGAAAAGTCTGTGAAATCCCTTTCGAGGACTGGAAACCGCAGATTTTTGCGGGGCTTGGTTGCAGAGATATCACCATCCAAAACAAGTCAAATGCAGTTGAGTGGAAAACCATGCGAATAACTTTGAATTGAAATATCTCAAGAACCAGATGTCACAGATACTTTTTATCTTCATCTGTGGATAGGTATTGAACAGACCTTTCTTTTGATGTATCTGTCGATGGGTTTGGGAAACATTGTTGATATTTTTTCAACATTGATTTTTTTCTAAAATGTTGAAAAAAGTAAAGTCGTGAATTGTGCAACAACTTGTACACCAGTGGAAAAGTCTGTGAAATCCCTTTCGAGGACTGGAAGCAGCAGATTTTTGCGGGGCTTGGTTGCAGAGATATCACCATCCAAAACAAGTCAAATGCAGTTGGGTGGAAAATCATGCGAATAACTTTGAATTGAAATATCTCAAGAACCAGATGTCACAGATACTTTTTGTCTTCAGCTGTGGATAGGTATTGAACAGACCTTTCTTTTGATGTATCTATCGATATGTTTGGGAAACATTGTTGAAAATGAATTTTT
The DNA here is from genome assembly GCA_910595825.1 of Philhelius pedissequus. Lineage (NCBI taxonomy): Eukaryota > Metazoa > Arthropoda > Insecta > Diptera > Syrphidae > Philhelius > Philhelius pedissequus. Next base: position 80,942,452 of record OU343160.1, on the reverse strand, counting down.
TTTTTCGGCAAGGGGTTAGCCTTGATTTTTTTCTAAAATGTTGAAAAAAGTAAAGTCGTGAATTGTGCAACAAGTTGTACACCAGTGGAAAGGTCTGTGAAATCCCTTTCGAGGACTGGAAACCGCAGATTTTTGCGGGGCTTGGTTGCAGAGATATCACCATCCAAAACAAGTCAAATGCAGTTGGGTGGAAAATCATGCGAATAACTTTGAATTGAAATATCTCAACCCCAGATGTCACAGATACTTTTTGTCTTCAGCTGTGGATAGGTATTGAACAAACCTTTCTTTTGATGTATCTATCGATGGGTTTGGGAAACATTGTTGAAAATGTAATTTTTTTCGGCAAGGGGTTAGCCTTGATTTTTTTCTAAAATGTTGAAAAAAGTAAAGTCGTGAATTGTGTAACAAGTTGTACACCAGTGAAAAGGTCTGTGAAATCCCTTTCGAGGACTGGCAGCCGCAGATTTTTGCGGGGCTTGGTTGCAGAGATATCACCATCCAAAACAAGTCAAATGCAGTTGGGTGGAAAATCATGCGAATAACTTTGAATTGAAATATCTCAAGAACCAGATGCCACAGATACTTTTTGTTTTCAGCTGTGGATAGGTATTGAACAGACCTTTCTTTTGATGTATCTATCGATAGGTTTGGGAAACATTGTTGAAAATGTATTTTTTTTTCGGCAAGGGTGTTAGCCTTGATTTTTTTCTAAAATGTTGAAAAAAATAAAGTCGTGAATTGTGCAACAAGTTGTACACCAGTGGAAAGGTCTGTGAAATCCCTTTCGAGGACTGGCAGCCGCAGATTTTTGCGGGGCTTGGTTGCAGAGATATCACCATCCAAAACAAGTCAAATGCAGTTGGGTGGAAAATCATGCGAATAACTTTTAATTGAAATATCTCAAGAACCAGATCTCACAGATCATTTTTGTCTTCAGCTGTGGATAGGTATTGAACAGACCTTTCTTTTGATGTATCTATCGATGGGTTTGGGAAACATTGTTGAAAATGTAATTTTTTTCGGCAAGGGGTTAGCCTTGATTTTTTTCTAAAATGTTGAAAAAAGTAAAGTCGTGAATTGTGTAACAAGTTGTACACCAGTGGAAAGGTCTGTGAAATCCCTTTCGAGGACTGGCAGCCGCAGATTTTTGCGGGGCTTGGTTGCAGAGATATCACCATCCAAAACAAGTCAAATGCAGTTGGGTGGAAAATCATGCGAATAACTTTGAATTGAAATATCTCAAGAACCAGATGCCACAGATACTTTTTGTTTTCAGCTGTGGATAGGTATTGAACAGACCTTTCTTTTGATGTATCTATCGATAGGTTTGGGAAACATTGTTGAAAATGTATTTTTTTTTCGGCAAGGGTGTTAGCCTTGATTTCTTTCTAAAATGTTGAAAAAAATAAAGTCGTGAATTGTGTAACAAGTTGTACACCAGTGGAAAGGTCTGTGAAATCCCTTTCGAGGACTGGAAGCAGCAGATTTTTGCGGGGCTTGGTTGCAGAGATATCACCATCCAAAACAAGTCAAATGCAGTTGGGTGGAAAATCATGCGAATAACTTTTAATTGAAATATCTCAAGAACCAGATCTCACAGATCATTTTTGTCTTCAGCTGTGGATAGGTATTGAACAGACCTTTCTTTTGATGTATCTATCGATGGGTTTGGGAAACATTGTTGAAAATGTAATTTTTTTCGGCAAGGGGTTAGCCTTGATTTTTTTCTAAAATGTTGAAAAAAGTAAAGTCGTGAATTGTGTAACAAGTTGTACACCAGTGGAAAGGTCTGTGAAATCCCTTTCGAGGACTGGCAGCCGCAGATTTTTGCGGGGCTTGGTTGCAGAGATATCACCATCCAAAACAAGTCAAATGCAGTTGGGTGGAAAATCATGCGAATAACTTTGAATTGAAATATCTCAAGAACCAGATGCCACAGATACTTTTTGTTTTCAGCTGTGGATAGGTATTGAACAGACCTTTCTTTTGATGTATCTATCGATAGGTTTGGGTAACATTGTTGAAAATGTATTTTTTTTTTCGGCAAGGGGTTAGCCTTGAACAGGCCTTTATTTTGATGTATCTATCGATGGGTTTGGGAAACATTGTTGAAAGTGTAATTTTTTTCGGCAAGGGGTTAGCCTATATTTTTTTCTAAAATGTTGAAAAAATTAAAGTCGTGAATTGTGCAACAAGTTGTACACCAGTGGAAAAGTCTGTGAAATCCCTTTCGAGGACTGGAAACCGCAGATTTTTGCGGGGCTTGGTTGCAGAGATATCACCATCCAAAACAAGTCAAATGCAGTTGAGTGGAAAACCATGCGAATAACTTTGAATTGAAATATCTCAAGAACCAGATGTCACAGATACTTTTTATCTTCATCTGTGGATAGGTATTGAACAGACCTTTCTTTTGATGTATCTGTCGATGGGTTTGGGAAACATTGTTGATATTTTTTCAACATTGATTTTTTTCTAAAATGTTGAAAAAAGTAAAGTCGTGAATTGTGCAACAACTTGTACACCAGTGGAAAAGTCTGTGAAATCCCTTTCGAGGACTGGAAGCAGCAGATTTTTGCGGGGCTTGGTTGCAGAGATATCACCATCCAAAACAAGTCAAATGCAGTTGGGTGGAAAATCATGCGAATAACTTTGAATTGAAATATCTCAAGAACCAGATGTCACAGATACTTTTTGTCTTCAGCTGTGGATAGGTATTGAACAGACCTTTCTTTTGATGTATCTATCGATATGTTTGGGAAACATTGTTGAAAATGAATTTTTTTTTTCGGCAAGGGGTTAGCCTTGATTTTTTTTCTAAAATGTTGAAAAAAGTAAAGTCGTGAATTGTGCAACAAGTTGTACACCAGTGGAAAGGTCTGTGAAATCCCTTTCGAGGACTGGAAACCGCAGATTTTTGCGGGGCTTGGTTGCAGAGATATCACCATCCAAAACAAGTCAAATGCAGTTGGGTGGAAAATCATGCGAATAACTTTGAATTGAAATATCTCAACCCCAGATGTCACAGATACTTTTTGTCTTCAGCTGTGGATAGGTATTGAACAAACCTTTCTTTTGATGTATCTATCGATGGGTTTGGGAAACATTGTTGAAAATGTAATTTTTTTCGGCAAGGGGTTAGCCTTGATTTTTTTCTAAAATGTTGAAAAAAGTAAAGTCGTGAATTGTGTAACAAGTTGTACACCAGTGAAAAGGTCTGTGAAATCCCTTTCGAGGACTGGCAGCCGCAGATTTTAGCGGGGCTTGGTTGCAGAGATATCACCATCCAAAACAAGTCAAATGCAGTTGGGTGGAAAATCATGCGAATAACTTTGAATTGAAATATCTCAAGAACCAGATGCCACAGATACTTTTTGTTTTCAGCTGTGGATAGGTATTGAACAGACCTTTCATTTGATGTATCTATCGATAGGTTTGGGAAACATTGTTGAAAATGTATTTTTTTTTCGCCAAGGGTGTTAGCCTTGATTTTTTTCTAAAATGTTGAAAAAAATAAAGTCGTGAATTGTGTAACAAGTTGTACACCAGTGGAAAGGTCTGTGAAATCCCTTTCGAGGACTGGCAGCCGCAGATTTTTGCGGGGCTTGGTTGTAGAGATATCACCATCCAAAACAAGTCAAATGCAGTTGGGTGGAAAATCATGCGAATAACTTTTAATTGAAATATCTCAAGAACCAGATGTCGCAGATACTTTTTGTCTTCAGCTCTGGATAGGTATTGAACAGACCTTTCTTTTGATGTATCTATCGATGGGTTTGGGAAACATTGTTGAAAATGTAATTTTTTTCGGCAAGGGGTTAGCCTTGATTTTTTTCTAAAATGTTGAAAAAAGTAAAGTCGTGAATTGTGCAACAACTTGTACACCAGTGGAAAGGTCTGTGAAATCCCTTTCGAGGACTGGAAGCAGCAGATTTTTGCGGGGCTTGGTTGCAGAGATATCACCATCCAAAACAAGTCAAATGCAGTTGAGTGGAAAACCATGCGAATAACTTTGAATTGAAATATCTCAAGAACCAGATGTCACAGATACTTTTTGTCTTCAGCTGTGGATAGGTATTGAACAGACCTTTCTTTTGATGTATCTATCGATGGGTTTGGGAAACATTGTTGAAATTGTATTTTTTTTTCGGCAAGGGTGTTAGCCTTGATTTTTTTCTAAAATGTTGAAAAAAATAAAGTCGTGAATTGTGTAACAAGTTGTACACCAGTGGAAAGGTCTGTGAAATCCCTTTCGACGACTGGCAGCCGCAGATTTTTGCGGGGCTTGGTTGCAGAGATATCACCATCCAAAACAAGTCAAATGCAGTTGGGTGGAAAATCATGCGAATAACTTTTAATTGAAATATCTCAAGAACCAGATCTCACAGATCATTTTTGTCTTCAGCTGTGGATAGGTATTGAACAGACCTTTCTCTTGATGTATCTATCGATGGGTTTGGGAAACATTGTTCAAAATGTAATTTTTTTCGGCAAGGGGTTAGCCTTGATTTTTTTTTTAAATGTTGAAAAAATTAAAGTCGTGAATTGTGCAACAAGTTGTACACCAGTGGAAAGGTCTGTGAAATCCCTTTCGAGAACTAGTAGCCGCAGATTTTTACGGGGTTTGGTTGCGGAGATATCACCATCCGAAACAAGTCAAATGCAGTTGGGCGGAAAATCATGCGAATTACTTTGAATTGAAATATCTCAAGAACCAGATGTCGCAGATACTTTTGTCTTCAGCTGTGGATAGGTATTGAACAGGCCTTTCTTTTGATGTATCTATCGATAGGTTTGGGAAGCATTGTTGAAAATGTAATTTTTTTCGGCAAGGGGTTAGCCTTGATTTTTTTCTAAAATGTTGAAAAAAGTAAACTCGTGAATTGTGCAACAACTTGTAAACCAGTGGAAAGGTCTGTGAAATCCCTTTCGAGGACTGGAAACAGCAGATTTTTGCGGGGCTTGGTTGTAGAGATATCACCATCCAAAACAAGTCAAATGCAGTTTTGTGGAAAACCATGCGAATAACTTTGAATTGAAATATCTCAAGAACCAGATGCCACAGATACTTTTTGTCTTCAGCTGTGGATAGGTATTGAACAGACCTTTCTTTTGATGTATCTATCGATGGGTTTGGGAAACATTGTTGAAAGTGTAATTTTTTTCGGCAAGGGGTTAGCCTTGATTTTTTTCTAAAATGTTAAAAAAATTAAAGTCGTGAATTGTGCAACAAGTTGTACACCAGTGGAAAAGTCTGTGAAATCCCTTTCGAGGACTGGCAGCCGCAGATTTGTGCGGGGCTTGGTTGCAGAGATATCACCATCCAAAACAAGTCAAATGCAGCTGGGTGGAAAATCATGCGAACAACTTTGAATTGAAATATCTCAAGAACCAGATGTCACAGATACTTTTTGTCTTCAGCTGTGGATAGGTATTGAACAGACCTTTCTTTTGATGTATCTATCGATGGGTTTGGGAAACATTGTTGAAAGTGTAATTTTTTTCGGCAAGGGGTTAGCCTTGAACAGGCCTTTATTTTGATGTATCTATCGATGGGTTTGGGAAACATTGTTGAAAGTGTAATTTTTTTCGGCAAGGGGTTAGCCTATATTTTTTTCTAAAATGTTGAAAAAATTAAAGTCGTGAATTGTGCAACAAGTTGTACACCAGTGGAAAAGTCTGTGAAATCCCTTTCGAGGACTGGAAACCGCAGATTTTTGCGGGGCTTGGTTGCAGAGATATCACCAGCCAAAACAAGTCAAATGCAGTTGAGTGGAAAACCATGCGAATAACTTTGAATTGAAATATCTCAAGAACCAGATGTCACAGATACTTTTTATCTTCATCTGTGGATAGGTATTGAACAGACCTTTCTTTTGATGTATCTGTCGATGGGTTTGGGAAACATTGTTGATATTTTTTCAACATTGATTTTTTTCTAAAATGTTGAAAAAAGTAAAGTCGTGAATTGTGCAACAACTTGTACACCAGTGGAAAAGTCTGTGAAATCCCTTTCGAGGACTGGAAACCGCAGATTTTTGCGGGGCTTGGTTGCAGAGATATCACCATCCAAAACAAGTCAAATGCAGTTGAGTGGAAAACCATGCGAATAACTTTGAATTGAAATATCTCAAGAATCAGACGTCACAGATACTTTTTGTCTTCAGCTGTGGATAGGTATTGAACAGACCTTTCTTTTGATGTATCTATCGATGGGTTTGGGAAACATTGTTGAAAGTGTAATTTTTTTCGGCAAGGGGTTAGCCTTGATTTTTTTCTAAAATGTTGAAAAAAGTAAAGTCGTGAATTGTGTAACAAGTTGTACACCAGTGAAAAGGTCTGTGAAATCCCTTTCGAGGACTGGCAGCCGCAGATTTTTGCGGGGCTTGGTTGCAGAGATATCACCATCCAAAACAAGTCAAATGCAGTTGGGTGGAAAATCATGCGAATAACTTTGAATTGAAATATCTCAAGAACCAGATGCCACAGATACTTTTTGTTTTCAGCTGTGGATAGGTATTGAACAGACCTTTCATTTGATGTATCTATCGATGGGTTTGGGAAACATTGTTGAAAGTGTAATTTTTTTCGGCAAGGGGTTAGCCTTGATTTTTTTCTAAAATGTTGAAAAAATTAAAGTCGTGAATTGTGCAACAAGTTGTACACCAGTGGAAAAGTCTGTGAAATCCCTTTCGAGGACTGGCAGCCGCAGATTTGTGCGGGGCTTGGTTGCAGAGATATCACCATCCAAAACAAGTCAAACGCAGCTGGGTGGAAAATCATGCGAACAACTTTGAATTCAAATATCTCAAGAACCAGATGTCACAGATACTTTTTGTCTTCAGCTGTGGATAGGTATTGAACAGACCTTTCTTTTGATGTATCTATCGATAGGTTTGGGTAACATTGTTGAAAATGTATTTTTTTTCGGCAAGGGGTTAGCCTTGAACAGGCCTTTATTTTGATGTATCTATCGATGGGTTTGGGAAACATTGTTGAAAGTGTAATTTTTTTCGGCAAGGGGTTAGGCTATATTTTTTTCTAAAATGTTGAAAAAATTAAAGTCGTGAATTGTGCAACAAGTTGTACACCAGTGGAAAAGTCTGTGAAATCCCTTTCGAGGACTGGAAACCGCAGATTTTTGCGGGGCTTGGTTGCAGAGATATCACCATCCAAAACAAGTCAAATGCAGTTGGGTGGAAAATCATGCGAATAACTTTGAATTGAAATATCTCAACCCCAGATGTCACAGATACTTTTTGTCTTCAGCTGTGGATAGGTATTGAACAGACCTTTCTTTTGATGTATCTATCGATGGGTTTGGGAAACATTGTTGAAATTGTATTTTTTTTTCGGCAAGGGTGTTAGCCTTGATTTTTTTCTAAAATGTTGAAAAAAATAAAGTCGTGAATTGTGTAACAAGTTGTACACCAGTGGAAAGGTCTGTGAAATCCCTTTCGACGACTGGCAGCCGCAGATTTTTGCGGGGCTTGGTTGCAGAGATATCACCATCCAAAACAAGTCAAATGCAGTTGGGTGGAAAATCATGCGAATAACTTTTAATTGAAATATCTCAAGAACCAGATCTCACAGATTATTTTTGTCTTCAGCTGTGGATAGGTATTGAACAGACCTTTCTCTTGATGTATCTAACGATGGGTTTGGGAAACATTGTTAAAAATGTAATTTTTTTCGGCAAGGGGTTAGCCTTGATTTTTTTTTTAAATGTTGAAAAAATTAAAGTCGGGAATTGTGCAACAAGTTGTACACCAGTGGAAAGGTCTGTGAAATCCCTTTCGAGAACTAGTAGCCGCAGATTTTTACGGGGTTTGGTTGCGGAGATATCACCATCCGAAACAAGTCAAATGCAGTTGGGCGGAAAATCATGCGAATTACTTTGAATTGAAATATCTCAAGAACCAGATGTCGCAGATACTTTTGTCTTCAGCTGTGGATAGGTATTGAACAGGCCTTTCTTTTGATGTATCTATCGATGGGTTTGGGAAGCATTGTTGAAAATGTAATTTTTTTCGGCAAGGGGTTAGCCTTGATTTTTTTCTAAAATGTTGAAAAAAGTAAACTCGTGAATTGTGCAACAACTTGTACACCAGTGGAAAGGTCTGTGAAATCCCTTTCGAGGACTGGAAGCAGCAGATTTTTGCGGGGCTTGGTTGTAGAGATATCACCATCCAAAACAAGTCAAATGCAGTTTTGTGGAAAACCATGCGAATAACTTTGAATTGAAATATCTCAAGAACCAGATGCCACAGATACTTTTTGTCTTCAGCTGTGGATAGGTATTGAACAGACCTTTCTTTTGATGTATCTATCGATGGGTTTGGGAAACATTGTTGAAAGTGTAATTTTTTTCGGCAAGGGGTTAGCCTTGATTTTTTTCTAAAATGTTAAAAAAATTAAAGTCGTGAATTGTGCAACAAGTTGTACACCAGTGGAAAAGTCTGTGAAATCCCTTTCGAGGACTGGCAGCCGCAGATTTGTGCGGGGCTTGGTTGCAGAGATATCACCATCCAAAACAAGTCAAATGCAGCTGGGTGGAAAATCATGCGAACAATTTTGAATTGAAATATCTCAAGAACCAGATGTCACAGATACTTTTTGTCTTCAGCTGTGGATAGGTATTGAACAGACCTTTCTTTTGATGTATCTATCGATGGGTTTGGGAAACATTGTTGAAAGTGTAATTTTTTTCGGCAAGGGGTTAGCCTTGAACAGGCCTTTATTTTGATGTATCTATCGATGGGTTTGGGAAACATTGTTGAAAGTGTAATTTTTTTCGGCAAGGGGTTAGCCTATATTTTTTTCTAAAATGTTGTAAAAATTAAAGTCGTGAATTGTGCAACAAGTTGTACACCAGTGGAAAAGTCTGTGAAATCCCTTTCGAGGACTGGCAGCCGCAGATTTTTGCGGGGCTTGGTTGCAGAGATATCACCATCCAAAACAAGTCAAATGCAGCTGGGTGGAAAATCATGCGAATAACTTTGAATTGAAATATCTCAAGAATCAGACGTCACAGATACTTTTTGTCTTCAGCTGTGAATAGGTATTGAACAAAACTTTCTTCTGATGTATCTATCGATGGGTTTGGGAAACATTGTTGAAAATGTAATTTTTTTCGGCAAGGGGTTAGCCTTGATTTTTTTCTAAAATGTTGAAAAAATTCAAGTCGTGAATTGTGCAACAAGTTGTACACCAGTGGAAAGGTCTGTGAAATCCCTTTCGACGACTGGCAGCCGCAGATTTTTGCGGGGCTTGGTTGTAGAGATATCACCATCCAAAACAAGTCAAATGCAGCTGGGTGGAAAATCATGCGAATAACTTTGAATTGAAATATCTCAAGAACCAGATGTCACAGATACTTTTTATCTTCAGCTGTGGATAGGTATTGAACAGACCTTTCTTTTGATGTATCTATCGATATGTTTGGGAAACATTGTTGAAAATGTATTTTTTTTTTCGGCAAGGGGTTAGCCTTGATTTTTTTCTAAAATGTTGAAAAAAGTAAAGTCGTGAATTGTGTAACAAGTTGTACACCAGTGGAAAGGTCTGTGAAATCCCTTTCGAGGACTGGCAGCCGCAGATTTTTGCGGGGCTTGGTTGCAGAGATATCACCATCCAAAACAAGTCAAATGCAGTTGGGTGGAAAATCATGCGAATAACTTTGAATTGAAATATCTCAAGAACCAGATGCCACAGATACTTTTTGTTTTCAGCTGTGGATAGGTATTGAACAGACCTTTCTTTTGATGTATCTATCGATAGGTTTGGGAAACATTGTTGAAAATGTATTTTTTTTTCGGCAAGGGTGTTAGCCTTGATTTTTTTCTAAAATGTTGAAAAAAATAAAGTCGTGAATTGTGCAACAAGTTGTACACCAGTGGTAAGGTCTGTGAAATCCCTTTCGAGGACTGGAAACCGCAGATTTTTGCGGGGCTTGGTTGCAGAGATATCACCATCCAAAACAAGTCAAATGCAGTTGGGTGGAAAATCATGCGAATAACTTTGAATTGAAATATCTCAAGAACCAGATGCCACAGATACTTTTTGTTTTCAGCTGTGGATAGGTATTGAACAGACCTTTCTTTTGATGTATCTATCGATAGGTTTGGGAAACATTGTTGAAAATGTATTTTTTTTTCGGCAAGGGTGTTAGCCTTGATTTTTTTCTAAAATGTTGAAAAAAATAAAGTCGTGAATTGTGTAACAAGTTGTACACCAGTGGAAAGGTCTGTGAAATCCCTTTCGAGGACTGGCAGCTGCAGATTTTTGCGGGGCTTGGTTGCAGAGATATCACCATCCAAAACAAGTCAAATGCAGTTGGGTGGAAAATCATGCGAATAACTTTTAATTGAAATATCTCAAGAACCAGATCTCACAGATCATTTTTGTCTTCAGCTGTGGATAGGTATTGAACAGACATTTCTCTTGATGTATCTATCGATGGGTTTGGGAAACATTGTTCAAAATGTAATTTTTTTCGGCAAGGGGTTAGCCTTGATTTTTTTTTTAAATGTTGAAAAAATTAAAGTCGTGAATTGTGCAACAAGTTGTACACCAGTGGAAAGGTCTGTGAAATCCCTTTCGAGAACTGGTAGCCGCAGGTTTTACGGGGTTTGGTTGCGGAGATATCACCATCCGAAACAAGTCAAATGCAGTTGGGCGGAAAATCATGCGAATTACTTTGAATTGAAATATCTCAAGAACCAGATGTCGCAGATACTTTTTGTCTTCAGCTGTGGATAGGTATTGAACAGACCTTTCTTTTGATGTATCTATCGATAGGTTTGGGTAACATTGTTGAAAATGTATTTTTTTTTCGGCAAGGGGTTAGCCTTGAACAGGCCTTTATTTTGATGTATCTATCGATGGGTTTGGGAAACATTGTTGAAAGTGTAATTTTTTTCGGCAAGGGGTTAGCCTATATTTTTTTCTAAAATGTTGAAAAAATTAAAGTCGTGAATTGTGCAACAAGTTGTACACCAGTGGAAAAGTCTTTGAAATCCCTTTCGAGGACTGGCAGCCGCAGATTTTTGCGGGGCTTGGTTGCAGAGATATCACCATCCAAAACAAGTCAAATGCAGCTGGGTGGAAAATCATGCGAATAACTTTGAATTGAAATATCTCAAGAATCAGACGTCACAGATACTTTTTGTCTTCAGCTGTGGATAGGTATTGAACAGACCTTTCTTTTGATGTATCTATCGATGGGTTTGGGAAACATTGTTGAAAGTGTAATTTTTTTCGGCAAGGGGTTAGCCTATATTTTTTTCTAAAATGTTGAAAAAATTAAAGTCGTGAATTGTGCAACAAGTTGTACACCAGTGGAAAAGTCTGTGAAATCCCTTTCGAGGACTGGCAGCCGCAGATTTTTGCGGGGCTTGGTTGCAGAGATATCACCATCCAAAACAAGTCAAATGCAGCTGGGTGGAAAATCATGCGAATAACTTTGAATTGAAATATCTCAAGAATCAGACGTCACAGATACTTTTTGTCTTCAGCTGTGAATAGGTATTGAACAAAACTTTCTTCTGATGTATCTATCGATGGGTTTGGGAAACATTGTTGAAAATGTAATTTTTTTCGGCAAGGGGTTAGCCTTGATTTTTTTCTAAAATGTTGAAAAGATTCAAGTCGTGAATTGTGCAACAAGTTGTACACCACTGGAAAGGTCTGTGAAATCCCTTTCGACGACTGGCAGCCGCAGATTTTTGCGGGGCTTGGTTGTAGAGATATCACCATCCAAAACAAGTCAAATGCAGCTGGGTGGAAAATCATGCGAATTACTTTGAATTAAAATATCTCAAGAACCAGATGTCACAGATACTTTTTATCTTCAGCTGTGGATAGGTATTGAACAGACCTTTCTTTTGATGTATCTGTCGATGGGTTTGGGAAACATTGTTGAAAGTGTAATTTTTTTCGGCAAGGGGTTAGCCTATATTTTTTTCTAAAATGTTGAAAAAATTAAAGTCGTGAATTGTGCAACAAGTTGTACACCAGTGGAAAAGTCTGTGAAATCCCTTTCGAGAACTAGTAGCCGCAGATTTTTACGGGGTTTGGTTGCGGAGATATCACCATCCGAAACAAGTCAAATGCAGTTGGGCGGAAAATCATGCGAATTACTTTGAATTGAAATATCTCAAGAACCAGATGTCGCAGATACTTTTGTCTTCAGCTGTGGATAGGTATTGAACAGGCCTTTCTTTTGATGTATCTATCGATGGGTTTGGGAAGCATTGTTGAAAATGTAATTTTTTTCGGCAAGGGGTTAGCCTTGATTTTTTTCTAAAATGTTGAAAAAAGTAAACTCGTGAATTGTGCAACAACTTGTACACCAGTGGAAAGGTCTGTGAAATCCCTTTCGAGGACTGGAAGCAGCAGATTTTTGCGGGGCTTGGTTGTAGAGATATCACCATCCAAAACAAGTCAAATGCAGTTTTGTGGAAAACCATGCGAATAACTTTGAATTGAAATATCTCAAGAACCAGATGCCACAGATACTTTTTGTCTTCAGCTGTGGATAGGTATTGAACAGACCTTTCTTTTGATGTATCTATCGATGGGTTTGGGAAACATTGTTGAAAGTGTAATTTTTTTCGGCAAGGGGTTAGCCTTGATTTTTTTCTAAAATGTTAAAAAAATTAAAGTCGTGAATTGTGCAACAAGTTGTACACCAGTGGAAAAGTCTGTGAAATCCCTTTCGAGGACTGGCAGCCGCAGATTTGTGCGGGGCTTGGTTGCAGAGATATCACCATCCAAAACAAGTCAAATGCAGCTGGGTGGAAAATCATGCGAACAATTTTGAATTGAAATATCTCAAGCACCAGATGTCACAGATACTTTTTGTCTTCAGCTGTGGATAGGTATTGAACAGACCTTTCTTTTGATGTATCTATCGATGGGTTTGGGAAACATTGTTGAAAGTGTAATTTTTTTCGGCAAGGGGTTAGCCTTGAACAGGCCTTTATTTTGATGTATCTATCGATGGGTTTGGGAAACATTGTTGAAAGTGTAATTTTTTTCGGCAAGGGGTTAGCCTATATTTTTTTCTAAAATGTTGTAAAAATTAAAGTCGTGAATTGTGCAACAAGTTGTACACCAGTGGAAAAGTCTGTGAAATCCCTTTCGAGGACTGGCAGCCGCAGATTTTTGCGGGGCTTGGTTGCAGAGATATCACCATCCAAAACAAGTCAAATGCAGCTGGGTGGAAAATCATGCGAATAACTTTGAATTGAAATATCTCAAGAATCAGACGTCACAGATACTTTTTGTCTTCAGCTGTGAATAGGTATTGAACAAAACTTTCTTCTGATGTATCTATCGATGGGTTTGGGAAACATTGTTGAAAATGTAATTTTTTTCGGCAAGGGGTTAGCCTTGATTTTTTTCTAAAATGTTGAAAAAATTCAAGTCGTGAATTGTGCAACAAGTTGTACACCAGTGGAAAGGTCTGTGAAATCCCTTTCGACGACTGGCAGCCGCAGATTTTTGCGGGGCTTGGTTGTAGAGATATCACCATCCAAAACAAGTCAAATGCAGCTGGGTGGAAAATCATGCGAATAACTTTGAATTGAAATATCTCAAGAACCAGATGTCACAGATACTTTTTATCTTCAGCTGTGGATAGGTATTGAACAGACCTTTCTTTTGATGTATCTATCGATATGTTTGGGAAACATTGTTGAAAATGTATTTTTTTTTTCGGCAAGGGGTTAGCCTTGATTTTTTTCTAAAATGAAGTAAAGTCGTGAATTGTGTAACAAGTTGTACACCAGTGGAAAGGTCTGTGAAATCCCTTTCGAGGACTGGCAGCCGCAGATTTTTGCGGGGCTTGGTTGCAGAGATATCACCATCCAAAACAAGTCAAATGCAGTTGGGTGGAAAATCATGCGAATAACTTTGAATTGAAATATCTCAAGAACCAGATGCCACAGATACTTTTTGTTTTCAGCTGTGGATAGGTATTGAACAGACCTTTCTTTTGATGTATCTATCGATAGGTTTGGGAAACATTGTTGAAAATGTATTTTTTTTTCGGCAAGGGTGTTAGCCTTGATTTTTTTCTAAAATGTTGAAAAAAGTAAAGTCGTGAATTGTGCAACAAGTTGTACACCAGTGGTAAGGTCTGTGAAATCCCTTTCGAGGACTGGAAACCGCAGATTTTTGCGGGGCTTGGTTGCAGAGATATCACCATCCAAAACAAGTCAAATGCAGTTGGGTGGAAAATCATGCGAATAACTTTGAATTGAAATATCTCAAGAACCAGATGCCACAGATACTTTTTGTTTTCAGCTGTGGATAGGTATTGAACAGACCTTTCTTTTGATGTATCTATCGATAGGTTTGGGAAACATTGTTGAAAATGTATTTTTTTTTCGGCAAGGGTGTTAGCCTTGATTTTTTTCTAAAATGTTGAAAAAAATAAAGTCGTGAATTGTGTAACAAGTTGTACACCAGTGGAAAGGTCTGTGAAATCCCTTTCGAGGACTGGCAGCTGCAGATTTTTGCGGGGCTTGGTTGCAGAGATATCACCATCCAAAACAAGTCAAATGCAGTTGGGTGGAAAATCATGCGAATAACTTTTAATTGAAATATCTCAAGAACCAGATCTCACAGATCATTTTTGTCTTCAGCTGTGGATAGGTATTGAACAGACATTTCTCTTGATGTATCTATCGATGGGTTTGGGAAACATTGTTCAAAATGTAATTTTTTTCGGCAAGGGGTTAGCCTTGATTTTTTTTTTAAATGTTGAAAAAATTAAAGTCGTGAATTGTGCAACAAGTTGTACACCAGTGGAAAGGTCTGTGAAATCCCTTTCGAGAACTGGTAGCCGCAGATTTTTACGGGGTTTGGTTGCGGAGATATCACCATCCGAAACAAGTCAAATGCAGTTGGGCGGAAAATCATGCGAATTACTTTGAATTGAAATATCTCAAGAACCAGATGTCGCAGATACTTTTTGTCTTCAGCTGTGGATAGGTATTGAACAGACCTTTCTTTTGATGTATCTATCGATAGGTTTGGGTAACATTGTTGAAAATGTATTTTTTTTTCGGCAAGGGGTTAGCCTTGAACAGGCCTTTATTTTGATGTATCTATCGATGGGTTTGGGAAACATTGTTGAAAGTGTAATTTTTTTCGGCAAGGGGTTAGCCTATATTTTTTTCTAAAATGTTGAAAAAATTAAAGTCGTGAATTGTGCAACAAGTTGTACACCAGTGGAAAAGTCTTTGAAATCCCTTTCGAGGACTGGCAGCCGCAGATTTTTGCGGGGCTTGGTTGCAGAGATATCACCATCCAAAACAAGTCAAATGCAGCTGGGTGGAAAATCATGCGAATAACTTTGAATTGAAATATCTCAAGAATCAGACGTCACAGATACTTTTTGTCTTCAGCTGTGGATAGGTATTGAACAGACCTTTCTTTTGATGTATCTATCGATGGGTTTGGGAAACATTGTTGAAAGTGTAATTTTTTTCGGCAAGGGGTTAGCCTATATTTTTTTCTAAAATGTTGAAAAAATTAAAGTCGTGAATTGTGCAACAAGTTGTACACCAGTGGAAAAGTCTGTGAAATCCCTTTCGAGGACTGGCAGCCGCAGATTTTTGCGGGGCTTGGTTGCAGAGATATCACCATCCAAAACAAGTCAAATGCAGCTGGGTGGAAAATCATGCGAATAACTTTGAATTGAAATATCTCAAGAATCAGACGTCACAGATACTTTTTGTCTTCAGCTGTGAATAGGTATTGAACAAAACTTTCTTCTGAGGTATCTATCGATGGGTTTGGGAAACATTGTTGAAAATGTAATTTTTTTCGGCAAGGGGTTAGCCTTGATTTTTTTCTAAAATGTTGAAAAAATTCAAGTCGTGAATTGTGCAACAAGTTGTACACCACTGGAAAGGTCTGTGAAATCCCTTTCGACGACTGGCAGCCGCAGATTTTTGCGGGGCTTGGTTGTAGAGATATCACCATCCAAAACAAGTCAAATGCAGCTGGGTGGAAAATCATGCGAATTACTTTGAATTAAAATATCTCAAGAACCAGATGTCACAGATACTTTTTATCTTCAGCTGTGGATAGGTATTGAACAGACCTTTCTTTTGATGTATCTGTCGATGGGTTTGGGAAACATTGTTGAAAGTGTAATTTTTTTCGGCAAGGGGTTAGCCTATATTTTTTTCTAAAATGTTGAAAAAATTAAAGTCGTGAATTGTGCAACAAGTTGTACACCAGTGGAAAAGTCTGTGAAATCCCTTTCGAGAACTAGTAGCCGCAGATTTTTACGGGGTTTGGTTGCGGAGATATCACCATCCGAAACAAGTCAAATGCAGTTGGGCGGAAAATCATGCGAATTACTTTGAATTGAAATATCTCAAGAACCAGATGTCGCAGATACTTTTGTCTTCAGCTGTGGATAGGTATTGAACAGGCCTTTCTTTTGATGTATCTATCGATGGGTTTGGGAAGCATTGTTGAAAATGTAATTTTTTTCGGCAAGGGGTTAGCCTTGATTTTTTTCTAAAATGTTGAAAAAAGTAAACTCGTGAATTGTGCAACAACTTGTACACCAGTGGAAAGGTCTGTGAAATCCCTTTCGAGGACTGGAAGCAGCAGATTTTTGCGGGGCTTGGTTGTAGAGATATCACCATCCAAAACAAGTCAAATGCAGTTTTGTGGAAAACCATGCGAATAACTTTGAATTGAAATATCTCAAGAACCAGATGCCACAGATACTTTTTGTCTTCAGCTGTGGATAGGTATTGAACAGACCTTTCTTTTGATGTATCTATCGATGGGTTTGGGAAACATTGTTGAAAGTGTAATTTTTTTCGGCAAGGGGTTAGCCTTGATTTTTTTCTAAAATGTTAAAAAAATTAAAGTCGTGAATTGTGCAACAAGTTGTACACCAGTGGAAAAGTCTGTGAAATCCCTTTCGAGGACTGGCAGCCGCAGATTTGTGCGGGGCTTGGTTGCAGAGATATCACCATCCAAAACAAGTCAAATGCAGCTGGGTGGAAAATCATGCGAACAATTTTGAATTGAAATATCTCAAGAACCAGATGTCACAGATACTTTTTGTCTTCAGCTGTGGATAGGTATTGAACAGACCTTTCTTTTGATGTATCTATCGATGGGTTTGGGAAACATTGTTGAAAGTGTAATTTTTTTCGGCAAGGGGTTAGCCTTGAACAGGCCTTTATTTTGATGTATCTATCGATGGGTTTGGGAAACATTGTTGAAAGTGTAATTTTTTTCGGCAAGGGGTTAGCCTATATTTTTTTCTAAAATGTTGTAAAAATTAAAGTCGTGAATTGTGCAACAAGTTGTACACCAGTGGAAAAGTCTGTGAAATCCCTTTCGAGGACTGGCAGCCGCAGATTTTTGCGGGGCTTGGTTGCAGAGATATCACCATCCAAAACAAGTCAAATGCAGCTGGGTGGAAAATCATGCGAATAACTTTGAATTGAAATATCTCAAGAATCAGACGTCACAGATACTTTTTGTCTTCAGCTGTGAATAGGTATTGAACAAAACTTTCTTCTGATGTATCTATCGATGGGTTTGGGAAACATTGTTGAAAATGTAATTTTTTTCGGCAAGGGGTTAGCCTTGATTTTTTTCTAAAATGTTGAAAAAATTCAAGTCGTGAATTGTGCAACAAGTTGTACACCAGTGGAAAGGTCTGTGAAATCCCTTTCGACGACTGGCAGCCGCAGATTTTTGCGGGGCTTGGTTGTAGAGATATCACCATCCAAAACAAGTCAAATGCAGCTGGGTGGAAAATCATGCGAATAACTTTGAATTGAAATATCTCAAGAACCAGATGTCACAGATACTTTTTATCTTCAGCTGTGGATAGGTATTGAACAGACCTTTCTTTTGATGTATCTATCGATATGTTTGGGAAACATTGTTGAAAATGTATTTTTTTTTCGGCAAGGGGTTAGCCTTGATTTTTTTCTAAAATGTTGAAAAAAGTAAAGTCGTGAATTGTGTAACAAGTTGTACACCAGTGGAAAGGTCTGTGAAATCCCTTTCGAGGACTGGCAGCCGCAGATTTTTGCGGGGCTTGGTTGCAGAGATATCACCATCCAAAACAAGTCAAATGCAGTTGGGTGGAAAATCATGCGAATAACTTTGAATTGAAATATCTCAAGAACCAGATGCCACAGATACTTTTTGTTTTCAGCTGTGGATAGGTATTGAACAGACCTTTCTTTTGATGTATCTATCGATAGGTTTGGGAAACATTGTTGAAAATGTATTTTTTTTTCGGCAAGGGTGTTAGCCTTGATTTTTTTCTAAAATGTTGAAAAAAATAAAGTCGTGAATTGTGCAACAAGTTGTACACCAGTGGTAAGGTCTGTGAAATCCCTTTCGAGGACTGGAAACCGCAGATTTTTGCGGGGCTTGGTTGCAGAGATATCACCATCCAAAACAAGTCAAATGCAGTTGGGTGGAAAATCATGCGAATAACTTTGAATTGAAATATCTCAAGAACCAGATGCCACAGATACTTTTTGTTTTCAGCTGTGGATAGGTATTGAACAGACCTTTCTTTTGATGTATCTATCGATAGGTTTGGGAAACATTGTTGAAAATGTATTTTTTTTCGGCAAGGGTGTTAGCCTTGATTTTTTTCTAAAATGTTGAAAAAAATAAAGTCGTGAATTGTGTAACAAGTTGTACACCAGTGGAAAGTTCTGTGAAATCCCTTTCGAGGACTGGCAGCTGCAGATTTTTGCGGGGCTTGGTTGCAGAAATATCACCATCCAAAACAAGTCAAATGCAGTTGGGCGGAAAATCATGCGAATTACTTTGAATTGAAATATCTCAAGAACCAGATGTCGCAGATACTTTTTGTCTTCAGCTGTGGATAGGTATTGAACAGACCTTTCTTTTGATGTATCTATCGATAGGTTTGGGTAACATTGTTGAAAATGTATTTTTTTTTCGGCAAGGGGTTAGCCTTGAACAGGCCTTTATTTTGATGTATCTATCGATGGGTTTGGGAAACATTGTTGAAAGTGTAATTTTTTTCGGCAAGGGGTTAGCCTATATTTTTTTCTAAAATGTTGAAAAAATTAAAGTCGTGAATTGTGCAACAAGTTGTACACCAGTGGAAAGTCTTTGAAATCCCTTTCGAGGACTGGCAGCCGCAGATTTTTGCGGGGCTTGGTTGCAGAGATATCACCATCCAAAACAAGTCAAATGCAGCTGGGTGGAAAATCATGCGAATAACTTTGAATTGAAATATCTCAAGAATCAGACGTCACAGATACTTTTTGTCTTCAGCTGTGGATAGGTATTGAACAGACCTTTCTTTTGATGTATCTATCGATGGGTTTGGGAAACATTGTTGAAAGTGTAATTTTTTTCGGCAAGGGGTTAGCCTATATTTTTTTCTAAAATGTTGAAAAAATTAAAGTCGTGAATTGTGCAACAAGTTGTACACCAGTGGAAAAGTCTGTGAAATCCCTTTCGAGGACTGGCAGCCGCAGATTTTTGCGGGGCTTGGTTGCAGAGATATCACCATCCAAAACAAGTCAAATGCAGCTGGGTGGAAAATCATGCGAATAACTTTGAATTGAAATATCTCAAGAATCAGACGTCACAGATACTTTTTGTCTTCAGCTGTGAATAGGTATTGAACAAAACTTTCTTCTGATGTATCTATCGATGGGTTTGGGAAACATTGTTGAAAATGTAATTTTTTTCGGCAAGGGGTTAGCCTTGATTTTTTTCTAAAATGTTGAAAAAATTCAAGTCGTGAATTGTGCAACAAGTTGTACACCACTGGAAAGGTCTGTGAAATCCCTTTCGACGACTGGCAGCCGCAGATTTTTGCGGGGCTTGGTTGTAGAGATATCACCATCCAAAACAAGTCAAATGCAGCTGGGTGGAAAATCATGCGAATTACTTTGAATTGAAATATCTCAAGAACCAGATATCACAGATACTTTTTATCTTCAGCTGTGGATAGGTATTGAACAGACCTTTCTTTTGATGTATCTGTCGATGGGTTTGGGAAACATTGTTGATATTTTTTCAACATTGATTTTTTTCTAAAATGTTGAAAAAAGTAAAGTCGTGAATTGTGCAACAACTTGTACACCAGTGGAAAAGTCTGTGAAATCCCTTTCGAGGACTGGACGCAGCAGATTTTTGCGGGGCTTGGTTGCAGAGATATCACCATCCAAAACAAGTCAAATGCAGTTGGGTGGAAAATCATGCGAATAACTTTGAATTGAAATATCTCAAGAACCAGATGTCACAGATACTTTTTGGGTTCAGCTGTGGATAGGTATTGAACAGACCTTTCTTTTGATGTATCTATCGATATGTTTGGGAAACATTGTTGCAAATGTATTTTTTTTTTCGGCAAGGGGTTAGCCTTGATTTTTTTTCTAAAATGTTGAAAAAAGTAAAGTCGTGAATTGTGCAACAAGTTGTACACCAGTGGAAAGGTCTATGAAATCCCTTTCGAGGACTGGAAACCGCAGATTTTTGCGGGGCTTGGTTGCAGAGATATCACCATCCAAAACAAGTCAAATGCAGTTGGGTGGAAAATCATGCGAATAACTTTAAATTGAAATATCTCAACCCCAGATGTCACAGATACTTTTTGTCTTCAGCTGTGGATAGGTATTGAACAGACCTTTCTTTTGATGTATCTATCGATAGGTTTGGGAAACATTGTTGAAAATGTATTTTTTTTTCGGCAAGGGTGTTAGCCTTGATTTTTTTCTAAAATGTTGAAAAAAATAAAGTCGTGAATTGTGTAACAAGTTGTACACCAG
The DNA here is from genome assembly GCA_910595825.1 of Philhelius pedissequus. Lineage (NCBI taxonomy): Eukaryota > Metazoa > Arthropoda > Insecta > Diptera > Syrphidae > Philhelius > Philhelius pedissequus. The sequence goes on along the minus strand of OU343160.1, from coordinate 80,921,624 downwards.
TGGAAAGGTCTGTGAAATCCCTTTCGACGACTGGCAGCCGCAGATTTTTGCGGGGCTTGGTTGTAGAGATATCACCATCCAAAACAAGTCAAATGCAGCTGGGTGGAAAATCATGCGAATTACTTTGAATTGAAATATCTCAAGAACCAGATGTCACAGATACTTTTTATCTTCAGCTGTGGATAGGTATTGAACAGACCTTTCTTTTGATGTATCTGTCGATGGGTTTGGGAAACATTGTTGATATTTTTTCAACATTGATTTTTTTCTAAAATGTTGAAAAAAGTAAAGTCGTGAATTGTGCAACAACTTGTACACCAGTGGAAAAGTCTGTGAAATCCCTTTCGAGGACTGGACGCAGCAGATTTTTGCGGGGCTTGGTTGCAGAGATATCACCATCCAAAACAAGTCAAATGCAGTTGGGTGGAAAATCATGCGAATAACTTTGAATTGAAATATCTCAAGAACCAGATCTCACAGATCATTTTTGTCTTCAGCTGTGGATAGGTATTGAACAGACCTTTCTCTTGATGTATCTATCGATGGGTTTGGGAAACATTGTTCAAAATGTAATTTTTTTCGGCAAGGGGTTAGCCTTGATTTTTTTTTAAATGTTGAAAAAATTAAAGTCGTGAATTGTGCAACAAGTTGTACACCAGTGGAAAGGTCTGTGAAATCCCTTTCGAGAACTGGTAGCCGCAGATTTTTACGGGGTTTGGTTGCGGAGATATCACCATCCGAAACAAGTCAAATGCAGTTGGGCGGAAAATCATGCGAATTACTTTGAATTGAAATATCTCAAGAACCAGATGTCACAGATACTTTTTGTCTTCAGCTGTGGATAGGTATTGAACAGACCTTTCTTTTGATGTATCTGTCGATGGGTTTAGGAAACATTGTTGAAAATGTAATTTTTTTCGGCAAGGGGTTAGCCTTGATTTTTTTCTAAAATGTTGAAAACAGTAAAGTCGTGAAGTGTACAACAAGTTTCACACTAGTGGAAAGGTCTGTGAAATCCCTTTCGTGAACTGGTAGTCGCAGATGTTTGCGGGGTATGGTTGCGGAGATATCACCATCCGAAACAAGTCAAATGCAGTTGGGTAGAAAATCATGCGAATAAATTTGAATTGAAATATCTCAAGAACCAGATGTCACAGATACTTTTTGTCTTCAGCTGTGGATAGGTATTGAACAGACCTTTCTTTTGATGTATCTATCGATGGGTTTGGGAAACATTGTTGAAAATGTAATTTTCAGATTCCTTTACTCTCAACTTAAGCTGAACCTAATGGAAGCTAACTATTTCAATGATGCGCTCACGTATAAAGAGATATCTCTTATATTTAAGACAAGATGTGAAGTCCTTGGCCTAAATGGAACTCCATATAATAACAGCTTTAATCAGTTTTGTTCATTGTGCAATCTTAAAGCTAAAGAAAATTGTTTCCACCTCTCAGTGTGTGTCCCATATTTGCACAACATCGAATTGTATACTTTGGACAGTAAATGTTTACCCTACAAGAAACAATTACATTGCTAAACTACTGTGTTTGGAAAAAACTGTACCTGTTTTTAAAAGACATATTAAAATACCGAATGTTACTTATAACTGAATATGAATAGTTAACTTAATTCTTACCTTTCTTTCTTTTGTATATTTATATAATAATATCTTATATCTTTTAAATTTGCCAAACGAGCTGACGGCAAAGCTAAAGCTTTAAAATTTATTATAAAATTATAAATAAATATATAATTTTAGCTCCACTGACTTACAGCAAGTAAGCTGTATAAAAAAACTCAAAAAATCGAATTCTCGATTTAGTATTCTCATCTGACGCTATTAATACTCTTGTTCTAGAATCTAGTTCTGTGATTACAAACATAGATACCTATCATCCACCCCTGGATATTTTTCTTGACTTGAGCAGTCATCTTACTGAAAATAGTAACACTTATGACTGCTCGTACATTTGTGTCTTTAAAAAGGCAGATTTTCGTTTGCTCTCTGAAAATTTAACTAGGTCCGATATTGTTGGTCGGATATCCGCTTCTTTTTGATGATGCAGTATCTATTTTCTATAATATTTTTAATACTTGTGCGAATAATATTGTCCCATTAAAATTATCAAAAACTTGAATTTTTGTCACGCTTGGTACACGAAAGAGCTTAGATTACTCCATAATAAAAAAAAAGCATGGAAATTATACTTAAAAACTCTTTCACCAATTGATCACTTTTCTTATATTGCTCTTTTCGAGGAATTTAAAACCCTTCCAAAAACTTTGTATATAGATTATGTTAATGAAACGGGAAGTTCTTTGAAACAGGACAATAAATCATTTTGAAGACTCGTTAACTCAAATAAAAATTCAGATGGTTACCCGTCGAATTTTATTTATGAAAACTGCTCGTTACGTGAAACCACCGATATTTGCAAGTCTTTTGCGTAACTCTTCGTTGAGGTTGATGAAGAATATTTTCAAAACTTGCATATCTATTCCCAAACAAATTGTAACAGTATTTCTTATATTTGAATTCTATATTTGAATATCTTTCTTCGTTGAATGATGATTACTCTTCTAGCCCTGATGGCATTCCCCCAATAGTAATAAAAAAGGGTAGACATATTCTAGTTAAACCCCTTAAATTTTTGTTCGAACTCTCTATTAAATCAGGCAAATTTCCTTGCTCTTAGAAAAAATAATTTTTAACTCCCGTTTTTAAAAAAGGCGAAAAGATTGATATAAAAAAATATAGGCCTATATCGAAATATTGTTGTATTCCTAATCTCTTTGAAAAAGTTGTTTGTTAAAGCCTGTCTTTTCATGGCAGGAATTTAATAAGTGAAAAACAGCATGGATATGTACAAAAAAAAGATCAACAGTGACAAATCTTCTTGCTTTCGTGCATAAATGCTCGATAGCTTTGGAAAGTGGAAATGAAATTGACTGTATATATACCGATTTTTCTAAAGCATTCGATCAATTGAGCCACAATATCAACTCAAATGCAGTTGGGCGGAAAATCATGCGAATTACTTTGAATTGAAATATCTCAAGAACCAGATGTCACAGATACTTTTTGTCTTCAGCTGTGGATAGGTATTGAACAGACCTTTCTTTTGATGTATCTGTCGATGGGTTTAGGAAACATTGTTGAAAATGTAATTTTTTTCGGCAAGGGGTTAGCCTTGATTTTTTTCTAAAATGTTGAAAACAGTAAAGTCGTGAAGTGTACAACAAGTTTCACACTAGTGGAAAGGTCTGTGAAATCCCTTTCGTGAACTGGTAGTCGCAGATTTTTGCGGGGTATGGTTGCGGAGATATCACCATCCGAAACAAGTCAAATGCAGTTGGGTAGAAAATCATGCGAATAAATTTGAATTGAAATATCTCAAGAACCAGATGTCACAGATACTTTTTGTCTTCAGCTGTGGATAGGTATTGAACAGACCTTTCTTTTGATGTATCTATCGATGGGTTTGGGAAACATTATTGAAAATGTATTTTTTTTCGGCAAAGGGTTAGCCTTGATTTTTTTCTAAAATGTTGAAAAAAGTAAAGTCGTGAATTGTACGACAAGTTGTACACCAGTGGAAAGGTCTGTGAAATCCCTTATGAGGACTGACAGCCGCAGATTTTTGCGGGGATTGGTTGCAGAGATATCACCATCGAAAACAACTCAAATGCAGTTGGGTGGAAAATCATGCGAATAACTTTGAATTGAAATATCTCAAGAACCAGGTGTCACAGATACTTTTTGTCTTCAGCTGTGGATAGGTATTGAACAGACCTCTCCTTTGATGTATCTGTCGATGGGTTTGGGAAACATTGTTGAAAATGTAATTTTTTTCGGCAATTGGTTAGCCTTGATTTTTTTCTAAAATGTTGAAAAAAGTAAAGTGAAATCCTTTTCGAGAACTTGTAGCCGCAGATTTTTACGGGGTTTGGTTGCGGAGATATCACCATCCGAAACAAGTCAAATGCAGTTGGGCGGAAAATCATGCGAATTATTTTGAATTGAAATATCTCAAGAACCAGATGTCACAGATACTTTTTGTCTTCAGCTGTGGATAGGAATTGAACAGACCTTTCTTTTGATGTATCTATCGATGGGTTTGGGAAACATTGTTGAAAATGTATTTTTTTTCGGCAAGGGGTTAGCCCTGATTTTTTTCTAAAATGTTGAAAAAAGTAAAGTCGTGAATTGTACAACAAGTTGTACCCCAGTGGAAAGGTCTGTGGATTCCCTTTCGAGAACTGGTAGCCGCAGATTTTTGCGGGGTTTGGTTGCGGAGATATCACCATCCAAAACGAGTCAAATGCAGTTGGGTGGAAAATCATGTGAATAACTTTGAATTGAAATATCTCAAGAACCAGATGGCACAGATACTTTTTGTCTTCAGCTGTGGATCGGTATTGAACAGACCTTTCCTTTGATGTATCTGTCGATGGGTTTGGAAAACATTGTTGAAAATATACATTTTTTCGGCGAGGTTGTGGAGATATCACCATCCAAAACGAGTCAAATGCAGTTGGGTGGAAAATCATGTGAATAACTTTGAATTGAATAGATACTTTTTGTCTTCAGCTGTGGATAGGTATTGAACAGGCCTTTCTTTTGATGTATCTATCGATGGGTTTGGGAAACATTGTTGAAAATGTAATTTTTTTCCGCAAGGGGTTAGCCTTGATTTTTTTCTAAAATGTTGAAAAAGGTAAAGTCGTGAATTGTACAACAGGTTGTACACCAGTGCAAAGGTCTGTGAATCCCTTTCGAGGACTTGTAACCGCAGATTTTTGCGGGGTCTGGTTGCGGAGATATCATCATCCAAAACAAGTCAAATGCAGTTGGGTGGAAAATCATGCGAATAACTTTGAATTGAAATATCTCAAGAACCAGAAGTCACAGATACTTTTTGTCTTCAGCTGTGGATAGGTATTGAACAGACCTTTCTTTTGATGTATCTATCGATGGGTTTGGGAGACATTGTTGAAAATGTAATTTTTTCGGCAAGGGGTTAGCTTGATTTTTTTCTAAAATGTTGAACAAAGTAAAGTCGTGAATTGTACAACAAGTTGTACACCAGTGGAAAGGTCTGTGAAATCCCTTTCGAGGACTGGCAGCCGCAGATTTTTGCGGGGCTTGGTTGCAGAGATATCACCATCCAAAACAAATCAAATGCAGTTGCGTGGAAAATCAAGTGAATAACTTTGAATTGAAATATCACCAGATGTCACAGATACTTTTTGTCTTCAGCTGTGGATAGGAATTGAACAGACCTTTCTTTTGAAGTATATATCGATGGGTTTGGGAAACATTGTTGAAAATGTATTTTTTTTCGGCAAGGGGTTAGCCTTGATTTTTTTCTAAAATGTTGAAAACAGTAAAGTCGTGAAGTGTACAACAAGTTTCACACCAGTGGAAAGGTCTGTGAAATCCCTTTCGAGAACTGGTAGCCGCAGAGTTTTGCGGGGTTTGGTTGCGGAGAAATCACCATCCAAAACGAATCAAATGCAGTTGGGTGGAAAATCATGTGAATAAATTTGAATTGAAATATCTCAAGAAGCAGATGTCACAGACTTTTTGTCTTCAGCTGTGGATAGGTATTGAACAGACTTTTCTTTAGCATTACCCCATGATGTCTTTGTTTTTACTGAAACTTGGCTTCATCCAAGTTTTTTGGACACAGAACTTTTCAATTAAGAGTTCTTAGTTTATAGAAATTATCGTCACGGTGACAAACCCAAAGAAGTAGGAGGTGGATTCTTGATTGCCGTTCTTAAAACATTCTTGTCCTCTGTTGTTGTCTTCCCTTTCAATCTTTCTGTCGAACTGATTTGTGTAAAGCTTACTGTAGATTCCAAATTCGTGTATATAATTAGGGCTTATATTCCTCCAAAAATTTCGGCTTCAGTTTTTAATGAACATTCTTTTGCAATAGATTTTATAATTGATATGTCTTGTTCCAACAGTAATATCTTAATTCTGGGAGATTTCAATCTTCCGCAAATTGACTGGGTTTCTTCAGAAGATGAATCCTACTATGAACCTGCCTTAACTTCTTTACAATCTGAACTTCTTTTGCTAGATAATTTTAGCTCAGAAATCAGAAATCAGAAAGCAGATTCCTTTACTCTCAACTTAAGCTGAACCTAATGGAAGCTAACTATTTCAATGATGCGCTCACGTATAAAGAGATATCTCTTATATTTAAGAAAAAATGTGAAGTCCTTGGCCTAAATGGAACTCCATATAATAACAGCTTTAATCAGTTTTGTTCATTGTGCAATCTTAAAGCTAAAGAAAATTGTTTCCACCTCTCAGTGTGTGTCCCATATTTGCACAACATCGAATTGTATACTTTGGACAGTAAATGTTTACCCTACAAGAAACAATTACATTGCTAAACTACTGTGTTTGGAAAAAACTGTACCTGTTTTTAAAAGACATATTAAAATACCGAATGTTACTTATAACTGAATATGAATAGTTAACTTAATTCTTACCTTTCTTTCTTTTGTATATTTATATAATAATATCTTATATCTTTTAAATTTGCCAAACGAGCTGACGGCAAAGCTAAAGCTTTAAAATTTATTATAAAATTATAAATAAATATATAATTTTAGCTCCACTGACTTACAGCAAGTAAGCTGTATAAAAAAACTCAAAAAATCGAATTCTCGATTTAGTATTCTCATCTGACGCTATTAATACTCTTGTTCTAGAATCTAGTTCTGTGATTACAAACATAGATACCTATCATCCACCCCTGGATATTTTTCTTGACTTGAGCAGTCATCTTACTGAAAATAGTAACACTTATGACTGCTCGTACATTTGTGTCTTTAAAAAGGCAGATTTTCGTTTGCTCTCTGAAAATTTAACTAGGTCCGATATTGTTGGTCGGATATCCGCTTCTTTTTGATGATGCAGTATCTATTTTCTATAATATTTTTAATACTTGTGCGAATAATATTGTCCCATTAAAATTATCAAAAACTTGAATTTTTGTCACGCTTGGTACACGAAAGAGCTTAGATTACTCCATAATAAAAAAAAAGCATGGAAATTATACTTAAAAACTCTTTCACCAATTGATCACTTTTCTTATATTGCTCTTTTCGAGGAATTTAAAACCCTTCCAAAAACTTTGTATATAGATTATGTTAATGAAACGGGAAGTTCTTTGAAACAGGACAATAAATCATTTTGAAGACTCGTTAACTCAAATAAAAATTCAGATGGTTACCCGTCGAATTTTATTTATGAAAACTGCTCGTTACGTGAAACCACCGATATTTGCAAGTCTTTTGCGTAACTCTTCGTTGAGGTTGATGAAGAATATTTTCAAAACTTGCATATCTATTCCCAAACAAATTGTAACAGTATTTCTTATATTTGAATTCTATATTTGAATATCTTTCTTCGTTGAATGATGATTACTCTTCTAGCCCTGATGGCATTCCCCCAATAGTAATAAAAAAGGGTAGACATATTCTAGTTAAACCCCTTAAATTTTTGTTCGAACTCTCTATTAAATCAGGCAAATTTCCTTGCTCTTAGAAAAAATAATTTTTAACTCCCGTTTTTAAAAAAGGCGAAAAGATTGATATAAAAAAATATAGGCCTATATCGAAATATTGTTGTATTCCTAATCTCTTTGAAAAAGTTGTTTGTTAAAGCCTGTCTTTTCATGGCAGGAATTTAATAAGTGAAAAACAGCATGGATATGTACAAAAAAAAGATCAACAGTGACAAATCTTCTTGCTTTCGTGCATAAATGCTCGATAGCTTTGGAAAGTGGAAATGAAATTGACTGTATATATACCGATTTTTCTAAAGCATTCGATCAATTGAGCCACAATATCAACTCAAATGCAGTTGGGCGGAAAATCATGCGAATTACTTTGAATTGAAATATCTCAAGAACCAGATGTCACAGATACTTTTTGTCTTCAGCTGTGGATAGGTATTGAACAGACCTTTCTTTTGATGTATCTGTCGATGGGTTTAGGAAACATTGTTGAAAATGTAATTTTTTTCGGCAAGGGGTTAGCCTTGATTTTTTTCTAAAATGTTGAAAACAGTAAACTCGTGAAGTGTACAACAAGTTTCACACTAGTGGAAAGGTCTGTGAAATCCCTTTCGTGAACTGGTAGTCGCAGATTTTTGCGGGGTATGGTTGCGGAGATATCACCATCCGAAACAAGTCAAATGCAGTTGGGTAGAAAATCATGCGAATAAATTTGAATTGAAATATCTCAAGAACCAGATGTCACAGATACTTTTTGTCTTCAGCTGTGGATAGGTATTGAACAGACCTTTCTTTTGATGTATCTATCGATGGGTTTGGGAAACATTGTTGAAAATGTATTTTTTTTCGGCAAAGGGTTAGCCTTGATTTTTTTCTAAAATGTTGAAAAAAGTAAAGTCGTGAATTGTACGACAAGTTGTACACCAGTGGAAAGGTCTGTGAAATCCCTTATGAGGACTGACAGCCGCAGATTTTTGCGGGGATTGGTTGCAGAGATATCACCATCGAAAACAACTCAAATGCAGTTGGGTGGAAAATCATGCGAATAACTTTGAATTGAAATATCTCAAGAACCAGGTGTCACAGATACTTTTTGTCTTCAGCTGTGGATAGGTATTGAACAGACCTCTCCTTTGATGTATCTGTCGATGGGTTTGGGAAACATTGTTGAAAATGTAATTTTTTTCGGCAATTGGTTAGCCTTGATTTTTTTCTAAAATGTTGAAAAAAGTAAAGTGAAATCCCTTTCGAGAACTTGTAGCCGCAGATTTTTACGGGGTTTGGTTGCGGAGATATCACCATCCGAAACAAGTCAAATGCAGTTGGGTAGAAAATCATGCGAATAAATTTGAATTGAAATATCTCAAGAACCAGATGTCACAGATACTTTTTGTCTTCAGCTGTGGATAGGTATTGAACAGACCTTTCTTTTGATGTATCTATCGATGGGTTTGGGAAACATTGTTGAAAATGTAATTTTCAGATTCCTTTACTCTCAACTTAAGCTGAACCTAATGGAAGCTAACTATTTCAATGATGCGCTCACGTATAAAGAGATATCTCTTATATTTAAGACAAGATGTGAAGTCCTTGGCCTAAATGGAACTCCATATAATAACAGCTTTAATCAGTTTTGTTCATTGTGCAATCTTAAAGCTAAAGAAAATTGTTTCCACCTCTCAGTGTGTGTCCCATATTTGCACAACATCGAATTGTATACTTTGGACAGTAAATGTTTACCCTACAAGAAACAATTACATTGCTAAACTACTGTGTTTGGAAAAAACTGTACCTGTTTTTAAAAGACATATTAAAATACCGAATGTTACTTATAACTGAATATGAATAGTTAACTTAATTCTTACCTTTCTTTCTTTTGTATATTTATATAATAATATCTTATATCTTTTAAATTTGCCAAACGAGCTGACGGCAAAGCTAAAGCTTTAAAATTTATTATAAAATTATAAATAAATATATAATTTTAGCTCCACTGACTTACAGCAAGTAAGCTGTATAAAAAAACTCAAAAAATCGAATTCTCGATTTAGTATTCTCATCTGACGCTATTAATACTCTTGTTCTAGAATCTAGTTCTGTGATTACAAACATAGATACCTATCATCTACCCCTGGATATTTTTCTTGACTTGAGCAGTCATCTTACTGAAAATAGTAACACTTATGACTGCTCGTACATTTGTGTCTTTAAAAAGGCAGATTTTCGTTTGCTCTCTGAAAATTTAACTAGGTCCGATATTGTTGGTCGGATATCCGCTTCTTTTTGATGATGCAGTATCTATTTTCTATAATATTTTTAATACTTGTGCGAATAATATTGTCCCATTAAAATTATCAAAAACTTGAATTTTTGTCACGCTTGGTACACGAAATAGCTTAGATTACTCCATAATAAAAAAAAAGCATGGAAATTATACTTAAAAACTCTTTCACCAATTGATCACTTTTCTTATATTGCTCTTTTCGAGGAATTTAAAACCCTTCCAAAAACTTTGTATATAGATTATGTTAATGAAACGGGAAGTTCTTTGAAACAGGACAATAAATCATTTTGAAGACTCGTTAACTCAAATAAAAATTCAGATGGTTACCCGGCGAATTTTATTTATGAAAACTGCTCGTTACGTGAAACCACCGATATTTGCAAGTCTTTTGCGTAACTCTTCGTTGAGGTTGATGAAGAATATTTTAAAAACTTGCATATCTATTCCCAAACAAATTGTAACAGTATTTCTTATATTTGAATTCTATATTTGAATATCTTTCTTCGTTGAATGATGATTACTCTTCTAGCCCTGATGGCATTCCCCCAATAGTAATAAAAAAGGGTAGACATATTCTAGTTAAACCCCTTAAATTTTTGTTCGAACTCTCTATTAAATCAGGCAAATTTCCTTGCTCTTAGAAAAAATAATTTTTAACTCCCGTTTTTAAAAAAGGCGAAAAGATTGATATAAAAAAATATAGGCCTATATCGAAATATTGTTGTATTCCTAATCTCTTTGAAAAAGTTGTTTGTTAAAGCCTGTCTTTTCATGGCAGGAACTTAATAAGTGAAAAACAGCATGGATATGTACAAAAAAAAGATCAACAGTGACAAATCTTCTTGCTTTCGTGCATAAATGCTCGATAGCTTTGGAAAGTGGAAATGAAATTGACTGTATATATACCGATTTTTCTAAAGCATTCGATCAATTGAGCCACAATATTATTTTATTCAAACTAAAATCATCATCATCATCCTATCTTAAAAATAGATCCTACCAGGTAAAATTCAGTAATAGTCTTTTTAGTCCACTCACTGCCCATTCTGGTGTACCTCAGGGAAGCCATCTGGGCCCTTTTCTATTTATCCTCGCTATAAATGATGTCGTATCATGTATACATTCAAGTGAGTTTCTCATATTTGCAGATGATATGAAAATTTTCAAGACAATAAAAACAAACCATGACCACCATCTTCTTCAGGCCGATATTGATAGTTTTACTGTTTGGTGTAATAAAAATGGCTTTATTTTAAACCCTGCTAAATGCCAAACAATTACTTTCTCAAGAAAACATTTTCCAAATTCTTTTGATTATTCTATTTCGCAGCACAAAATAGGTCGTATCTCTAGCTTTAAGGACTTGGGTGTTCATCTTAGCTCTAATTTAGAGTTCATGGAACATATAAATTTGATTGCTAAGAAAGCCAGCTCTTATTAAACGTTGGGCAAAGGAATTTAACGATCCGTAGTTACTCCCTCTTTATACAATTGTTATGTACGTCCTCATCTTAAATACGCCTCACAGGTATGGTCCCCTTTCTACGAAACACATTGAATCAATACAACATAAATTCATTCGCTTTGCTCTCAAGGGCCTTCCTTGGACTCACGCGTTCAATCTGCCACTTTATGAAGACTGAATCCAACTTCTGCAAATTCAACCTTTATATCAAAGACGGGTCAATAATGATCTCATATTCCTTCATCAACTCATTAATGGTCAAATCGATGCTCCTTATTTGTTAGCTTGCATCGGAATTAACTCAGCGGAGTATCTCACCACCTACTCTTACGCATTGATTTCCATAGAACTAACTATGGCTTGCATGAACCTTTGAACCGTATGTGCAGGCTTTTTAATTTAAAGGATTCATCTATCGATTTTAACATGAGTAAACTAAGACTAAAAACTTCGTTTCGAACCAGTGCTCTTCGGTTGTGATATTGTTTTATTTTTAACAATGAATGTCTAGTACCTTGAATTATTTTGTATAATTTGTTTAATTTTGTTTAATTTTGTATACTTTTTAATTTTGTATTAAATTATTAAATTTTATTTGTTGCATGTGTTAGCTTGCATTATTATTATTTTACTAACCACTACAACATGCACTTATGATGAGCCTCTGACTGTAGTTGCAGCTTGCTCTAAGCTCACTACCGCAAAGAATCGAAGTGTAAAAAAAAAAAAATAATAAAGAACCGAAACCAAACCGAAGTCAAACTCGAATGTTGTCATTTTGATTATTTTCACGTACACAATTATTTTCACATATAGAATTGAATTAAAATTCAGAATCGTTAGCATCAAAAAAAGTGTTCACTTGAGATCCCAGATTGGGATTCGGGCCGTCAATTTATTTCTGAAAATCAGATTAATTTCAAATTAAAACCAAATTTTTACTTGCGATTATAGATCATCAAAGATGACATTACGATCATAGAGAAGCGTAAAAAAGTGATCGACAAAAAATATCTGTCCGTCTGCAGTCTGTATGTATAACGAGCTGCAGCCTAAACGGCTTAAGCGATTACCTTAAAATTTGGTATGTTTGATCCTTTTGGCATTCTGAAATTTAATTTTTAGGCCTGCTATACAACTATTAAGAAAATCTTATTTTACTCAAAAAGGGCTCCAACGATCTTAGTAAAAAAAATTTGAGAATTTTTTTGTAGCTATCATTTGATTAGAACCAAATTTACGGGAAAAGTCTATTAACGATACCTTTCATATAACGGTTTTTCTCGGTAACGGTACATTAGATTTCTGTAAAATTTTATATCTGAGAAGATCCAGGCAGCCAAACTAATTCTGCATATCAATATTTTGAAAAACTTTTTCTTTCAAATTAAAATTAATTTTTAAATTTTTTTTAAAAAATCAATAAATATTTTAAATTTTATAATCACTAAATTATATATAAACTGCATACCGAAATTTCAAAAAAAAAAATGTTTTCAAAAGATAAAAAATAAAAAAACAGCATTTCATAAAAATCCGTCCTTCAATTTTCGAAATACTTTTTTATAAAATTTTCATTGATCCATGGCATCTAATAGTGTTCTTGTTTTTTTTTTTGGAAAAACCGATTAAAGTGATGGTCTTGTCATCTTTTATCAGTTTATATATGTATGTAAAAACGATTTTGCCCACCATACACCATTCACGTTCATTATATACATGTGTATGTACATATTTACATACCTAGGTGCCATCTATATAGGCAGGTACACATTACCCTCCTAATTTGCATAATTTTATTCCTTTAAATATACATTTCGTCGGCGGAAAGAAAAATTGTTCTAAATCCACTTTTTATAGAAAATGAGATAATGATGCAGTTCTACTAAAGGTTTGTTCGTTGAGCCCTGAAGTCGCCCTAGGGTCGACCTAAAGCGTTTTTTGAAAAATCTAAAGTCACCCTGATAAACAAATTCTGTGTTTTATGAAACCTAGGGTCGCACTCAACTCGCCCTGAAGTAGAACTAGGTTTTTAGCAGGGGCAACATAAGGTAAATGAATAAACGTCAAAGTTACATGAGATCTGAATATCGAGTACTCATCATCGATGTTAATAGTTATCGAATCGAAAACATCGATGTGTTGAAGTGTTTTTCCTTATTCTTCTTTCAACATCGATATTGAATCATCGATTTTTTGTTTTAATATCGACATTTCAATAAGATGGACTGTGAATGTTGTGAATTCTCATTTTGTATACAAATTGTTATTTTTAAAATGGAAATAAAACAGTACTCAAATTAATATTCAGACACAGACATGAAAAATGGAAAAATGGAAAGCTTTGAAGTTTAGGATTGTGCATAGGTTCACAAAAAACGTAATAAGAACTTAAATTTAACATATTTTAAGTTTTAATTATTAAATGACATAACTTGCTTTTCTGCAACATAAATTTAATGGCCCTCGGGTGTTTTTTGAGAACCGAAAACCCTAGGTTTTTGTGACAACTCTTGGGGTTGTCAAAAAAACCTGGGTCGACCCTAGGTAAAATTCAACGAACGAACCTTAATTTGAGGGTGCTCTTTTAGAATTTCAAAACCGTTTTTTTCTAAAAATTTCCATTAAGCAGATAATTGGAAGACACTTAAGTCTGAGCCCCAAATGTTTCAAGGGAAATTCATTCTAAATTTTTCAAAGAGACATTTTTGTATAGGATAGAACAATTTTGCAGAATTTCAATGAAAAACATTCAAAAATGTTCTATATACATTCATTTGATGCTATAGTCTAAGAATGTTTATATTTCTCAATTGATAGATTTAGAGTAAATATCTCCAATGATAGTTTGAAACAATTTTGAGAAAAAAAAAACATAAAATTTATTGAAAAAGAAATGTTCACTACATTGTTATGTAATGAAAGTTTAGTGAACACAAAAAAAAAATAAAATCATTATTCTATTGCGAATTCTTCCACTTATGGTTCAAGTTTGAATATATTTATGTATTTCTTTTTTAAAAAATGGTGTTGGTTTTGATTTATATCTACAAAAAAAAAACTAATATTTAGTTTCTTAGTAAAATGATTGTATATTATTCAAATATAAGTTAAAGTGCACTTTATTCCAAAAACTAGAATACAGAAACTTTATGCTGTTCACAGCGTAATTGTTCTCATTTAAAAAATATTATGTACATTTCAGCCCTATTTCACCTAACCTAAAAATTATGGATTATCCTAATGCCAAACTTAAGCTTATGGAGCTAAGGAAATCTGACTTTTTTAACTATACGTAGTCTTGCTACACAAGGGTTATATTTCATCTCTTACTAAAAATGTAAGGAATAGATTATGAAAAAACAAATTTACATCATCACTTAAGGAATTGTGAAAATTATTGGGAACGAAGAATTTCACAGGCGGTTGCGTTATACAAAATAAATTTAAATATACGACTGGATCGAATGTACTTGCTCTCGATAATATCTTAAGCACAACATTTTTAGTAGAACCAGCTATACTCTGTCCCAGAAAAATAGGCAGTACAGGCAAGATAGAGGACGGTTGCCTCTCATTCTCGCTACAGCCAATTGCTTACTTCTGTCACGCAATAAAGTTCTCACGGGGTTCGTAGTGTGTATTTTAAATGGACTCAAATATGAAAGAATAGTATGTAGGGTTACCGCCCGTTTCTTATATATGAATTTTTATTTAATCGTTTTGCTTATAAAAATTTTATCTTTTTCCACACCACCATGAGGTAAGATAAAAGGTGCGTTTTTGAAGGGTATCCCCAGTAGGCCTAATCCCTTTTAAATAAAAAACAAGTAAAAAATAAAACATTTATTCATTAGGATTAATTATAAATTAAATAAAATAAATATAAATTCATCTTTTAAATAACTATATTTACAAAATATTCAGAAAAGGAGTTGGTGCTGCTGGTGCTCCTGCTACTGCTGCTGCTATCTTCACCTAGGTTTATAACAAGATTTTCTACAGAGCGTTCCGAAAAACTGTACATTTCCCACATTTTCGGCTCAACCATCTGCTTGACGTGTCGGACACACCGAAGCCATTTTAAATTCACTTCACCGCGCGCTACGAAAATCTACGCAAATAATGTTCTTCTTCAAAAAAAACAGCCTAAAATTTTGTAACTGCATTTTAACGTATTTTGCACACACACACACAAAAGAAGTGTAAAAAATGAAAATACTCCACGATACACTCATCATTCAAAACTTTTGTTAAGGCTCTCAAATCAAAAGCACTTCAACAGAAACCTAAGGAAAAAAAACCGATGGAGTTAACAAATCGACACGGGTAACTCTGAAAGCATATCAATATTTAATGGGGCTTGAATAGCAGCAGCAGCCACAGGCCACAGCGAACGCAAATCAGTCCACCCACACTCAGATGTGCGCTGAGTAGGACGTTGGGTCTGCGTCAGATTTTTTTTATTATTTTATATATTTACGGACGGGCAAACACTTTATGGAGAAGTTCTTTCAATTTACTATGGTGCAAAAATATGAAACCCTAATGATTTTGAAAAACCTTTCCCAAAAGACGTGTACTGCCTATTTTTCTGGGACAGAGTATAGTATGGTGCAAAAATATGACACCCTAATGATTTTGAAAAAGCTTTCCCATAAGACGTGTACTGCATATTTTTTTCTGACAGAGTATAGGCGCATTCTTTTCTATACCTCAAATTTTAATTGGATACCGCCCATGGGTTAAAATGAGACAGTCAATACCTGGTTCTCAAATCCACTCTGCCAAACTAGTGCCGTGCAATTCAGGTTACATTAAAAAGACCTTAGGTCTTACAGGCATATAGTTAAATTTAAAAAAATCCTTCGAGCCGTTTACGAGAAAGTCGAAAATAAAAAAAATGTTGGACCAAAATGTAGACTATACCTAGTGTTCGGTGTTTACCAAATTTGAAATAAACCGCTTCAGCCATTTAGGCTGTAGATCGATCTACAGACAGACAGACGTAATTGCGCGACCCACTATTTTGTTGTTCGCCATCATCGTAATGGCAAGTTTGATTAAAATCTCGAGTCCGATTTTTTTTCCAAATGCATACAAAACTTCCCCTATAGTACCTATGTATATCGCAAGTAAAAAGGTACACTAGAAAATGCCAAATTGCTAAAAGTTCGCAAAAAGTTCTGCCGGATGATCAATATCTAAAGAGAAATAAAAAGACATCGAATCAATGTTTTCTTGGATGAATGAATTTTACAAATCAAATTTTAAGTAAAAGCTACTTTTTTAATTTTCATGTTTTTTTTAGATATCTCTTGTTTGTAAATGATATATTCTTTTTTGTTTTTGATACTGATTGCTTTCTTAAGATTAAACAAATAATTTAATAGGACATTGAACAATAATAAAGTTCCTAAAATGAGGCCTCAGCATTCTTAATAATTGTTCTATCTCCCATATTTTGTTCATACATACATTGTTTCATCGTCCATGTACGATGTGTGATGTGCTCGTTTGAGCTATATGCCATTCCTGGGACTGGCAATTTTCCCTCAGTTGTTTTTATGATGTAGGCAATGACTGATATGTGCAGTCGTTATGCATCCTGGGGATGCTTCAGTTGCGGTACAGCATCATCCATACGTGGTCAAGGAGTGATGATTGTGTGAAACATGACAGTTACGGATTGACTTCTACTTCGGCTTTTATTAGGACGTAATGGACACCTTATATTTGTTTCATGATTTCAGCACGGTTCACTCTTATTTTGATACTTTAAACAATTTTTGTTACTTTTTACTGCTATGGCAAGAATTAAATTATAAAACACAGTTACTTTTTTGCTAATGAGACGAATAAAACCCCGTCCGTTCTTGACGTAAGCCAGAAGTCGACCGCCAGTGGTGTTAGTGAAAGAGGGGTAGATCTGCCGAAAAATCCAGGGGGTGGCCGTGGCGTGATAGTTGTGTGCTCGCCTGGTCATGTCAAAATCATGGTCACAGGTTCGATCCCTGCCGTAGTCTATGTCTTCTTATTTTTCCATTAAAAACCAATTCTAAAAATAAATGTCATACAATGAGCTGCTGGTTTACTCATTACATGCTGTTTAGGCATAGAACTAACAACATGTGATTGAGTAAAACTAGTATACCGATACGATAAAATATGACAAAGAATAAAAAAATTCATGCGAATTATAAGGGACATCGATAAATTAGACACGGAAATTTCTCCGCATTAGTTCAGCCGCCATTACTGGAGATTAAATCTGAGACAACAACCACCTACAGTCTCCGAATATCGCGCCACACACCTTTCCTATCATTCTTTCTCTTCCTTAACCTCACTCTCACGCCCGCGCTGTGTTGAAACATTTAAAGGGTATTCATAATCCCTTGAGCGCGTGTAGATTATAAAAAAAAAAAAAATCTGTAAAATTGAATTGATTGAAATTGATTGATCAATTTGTTTGCCAATCGTATGCAAAAATTATCAAAATCAGGTTTTTGATAGATATAAAACAAAAATAAATTGATTTTTGTTACCAAACGAAAACCCCATTAAATAGAAAAAAAGTTATTCAAAATTTAAAATGCAGAATTAGTTTGGCTATCTTCTCAGATATAAGATTTGACGAAAATCTAATGGTCCTTTACCGAGAAAACCAAAAATTAAAAAAAAACGTTATTGAAAGTTACCGTTAATAGACTTTTCCCGTAAACTTGGTTCGGAATAAATGATAGCTAGTGCCAACAAAAAAATCTCAAAAATTTGTATCAAAATCGTTTGAGCCGTTTTCAAGAAAAATAAGATTTTCCTTAACGGTTATATGGCAGGATCCGTTATTTTTAGGCCTAAAAATAAATTTTCAATTTATCCTCTGAGGAATACCAAAAGAATCACACACAAGAAGGTAATCGCTTAAGTCGTTTAGTCTGCAGCTCGTTATATGTACATACAGACGGACAGACAGACAGACATTTTTTTTCCCATCATTTTTTTAGGCTTCTATATGATTATAATGTCATGTTTTATTGTTATGGCCGTCCGGAACACGTTCCCCCAATAAAACACCCGGAAACAATTTGACTGATTCTGAATTGCATGTATCACTGTATTTGTGAAAATTAAATTTTAAAAAATCACATCGGCTAAAAAGAATTTCGAAAACACTTGATTTCAATTTAGATACACATTTTCTTGTATCAATAATAAACAACGTTTATTTTCGAATATTTTTAATGTTTTTTATTTAGAACGAATAATGTATTTCGGTTCTCGGCTGCGGAAACATCTATGAATGAAATTGTTATCACTTCGTTTCTTTTGTTTTCTTAAAGCTTAACAAATTTTATGATATGCACCATCGATGTATGCTTGTATGTTAAAACTTTGTAATTGTGTTTAATTGCCGCCGGCTGAAGATGGTTCCGAGCCCGAGATGTATTTGTTCTAAATTAAAAAATATTTAAATATTCAAACGTTTTTTTATTTTTATATAATTGATAAAAATCGACAAGAGCGACCCGAAAAATTCGTCGTCGAATACACACAATATACCTACAGTAATATTTGAAAATCCACAAAACTCACAAACAAAATTCCAAATATCTGAAAATAATCAGCCCTAACACGAATTCCATCGTAATCAGAAACTTGTTAAGAATCACTAAAAAACCGATCCCGAAAATCCCATATAAATTACATCCAATTACGGCGGATTTGGTGATAGTTTTTTCGGGATTCGTGAAAAGTTTCCGATTAGGATGGAATTTGTAATAGGGCTGAATACTTCCATCAATTACATAATGTAGCAAAAGGAACTTTTATAATAGCACTACAATTATTGCTATCCCGCCGCCAATCTCGCAAAGAATAAATCCGAGAAATCGTGTTGCGGATTAGGGGAATTTTCTGCTAAATGAATTAACCCTACATACATTTTTTGTTCAGAGGCTAACGTTTTACTTCACGTTTTTAGGATAATACCGATCTTCCATTATAGTAAATAATGTAAGGTGAGATTTATTTATTATTTAATTAAATGTAGGTTTGTACACTTAGTTTCAACTGAATAAGCACACAAATTTTCGAGATGTGCTTCCAATTCGTGTGACTCTACGGCAAAAATCAAACAGAAAGCTGGTGTAACTGCAAGTGTTTCAACAGTCCGCAGAGTAATAAGCAGCGCGGATCATTTAAAACGATTGAAACTCCAAAAGAAACCACCACTAAACGGGCAACGAAAAGGTATTCGTTTATAATTTTCTAGACTCCATATGAGTTGGAAAAATGAGTGGCGTAAAGTGGTTTTTTCTGATGAGAAGTTCAATTTTGATGGCCTTATGGATTTAATAATTACTTTCATGATGCGAGGAAAGAAAAACGATTTTCAGCGCGACATCGTAGTCGAGAAAGTGGAGTTATGGTATCGGGAGCAGTTGAGTTTCAAACTTCAAAAATAACTGCAATTACCTACAAAGGAATTTTGGAAAGAAATTTTCAAATATTTTTGGACTTTCCAACAGGACACGCCACCATCTACCTCGCGCGCATTGATAAAAGTTCGATACAGGACCAGATTGTTGAATTGCTTCAATGGCCGCTGTACTCACCAAACCTGAACCTTATAGAAAATGTATGGGGATGGTTGGTACGAAAAGTTTATAAGTCTAGCCGTCAGTTTGAGGACAGATAATCCTTTACTGCAGCCATTAAATAAGCGTAGAGACATTTCTACCACTACTTAAATAGCCCATACGATTCCATGCCCCAGACCGAGTTTATGAAGTAAATAAGAATAAAGGCGGCAGTACTCACTACTAGAAATAACTAATAAAAAAATATTTAATGAAAAGCTTGTTTCATTTCATTCCGTTAGATTTTATTTCCAATTGACGCAAAAAAATCTGCATTTTTCTATATGGAACGCTTTGCAACAGAGCAAGAAAAAAAATAGTGGTACTTTTTGAATTATTCTTTCTGATTTGTTTTCTCAACATCACAAGCAAACGGTAAGCATCATCAAATGATACATTAGCCGTGTTAGCCGTGTTTTATTATCGCCAATAACCCATATAGTTCACCCCGTAAAAATAAAACGATCTGGGTTATGTAGTTACATGTACACTCTGTTTGCCGAATTTAATACTAATATTTGCAAACCCAGATAGGAAACCCCAATAGAAACCTGGAAACCTCGTGTTGTTTTTGTAATACTTGTTAAAACATAACGCGGACCCAGACCCGTAGATAATAAAACGCAGCTATTAATGCACAAAGTTAGGAAAAAATGGACATCATGTGTGCGTATTCAGTTGAAGCGAAGTGTAAGTACAATGCACTAATATGTACATATATTTACATATTTTGTTATTAATAAACAAATAAAACATTTTCTTCAACTTATTTAAACACAGCTTTTAATTATTGAACTGTATTAATATACCAGTTCATATTTTATGTAACGAATAATCACTCTTAAAAAATAAACATTAAAATTATTTAGTTAAACTAAATATACTATTCTATGCTTTTGTAAAAAAAGAAACTCGAAAGGTTTATGAAGGTGTAGTATGATGGACCAACAGATTTTAGAAATACAACTATGATGAGCTCACAATTTTTAATTTACTGAATAAAAAATTCAACTGAAGGATTAATTAAGCACATACAATAGAAAATGTGTTTCCAGAAGTTCCAAAAAGATACAAAAAACCTGGTCCTTTGATTGAATTGTCTCAACAGTAAATTGATGCCACCTGGGATTAATAATTTACATATAAGCAAACACAAATTGTATTTCATGAATTGAACTGTGGTCAAATCAAAACTGTTAGAACTAATAGTAGGGCAAACATAATGGAAACTAGCCCTTCTCTCCTCCCTATAAATTCCACTTAGTTCTTTTCTTCCTTTTTCTGCTCTTCGGCTGGCTTCTCCTCACCACTACCACTGGTGCTGCTAGAAGTACTTTCTCGTTCGGCAGCCATCTGAATTAACATTAATATTAAAAAAGTTATTATCTAGATTCTATAATGTGAGCCTATAATTGCATTTACCTTTTTATATGCCATTTCAAAGAGCTTTAGAGATGATTGCTGTAATTGTGTTGTTGCCTTTCTTACTTCTTCTGGATCTGCTGAATCTTTGTTTGCCAATAATGTTCTTAGATCGGAAATTTCCTTTTTCAGTTTTTCACACTAAAATTAAGTTTTAATTAAATACGTTTTTAGAAATAAGTAAATGAGTTTTTTAATTTACTTCTTCAGCAGGCAACTGACTCTTGAATTCTTCCATTTTTGTTTCGGTATCATGAACAATACTTTCTCCTTGGTTTACTAGCTCAATCATTTCCCTCTTTTGTTTGTCTGTAGCTGCATACTCTTCGGCCTTCTTTATCATATTTTCGATTTCATCTTTGCTGAGACCACCACTTGATTGAATAACAATTTGTTGCTCCTTTCCAGTTCCCTTGTCGCGCGCTGACACATGTACAATACCGTTGGCATCAATGTCAAAAACGACTTCAATCTGAGGGACTCCACGTGGTGCTGGGGGAATGCCGACTAAAGTAAAGGCTCCCAAGAGCTTGTTGTCTGACGCCATTTCACGTTCACCCTGGTGCACTTTGATTTCGACTTGGGTTTGTCCATCAGCCGCCGTTGAGAAGACTTGTGATTTTTTAGTAGGGATTGTTGTGTTTCTTGTAATTAATCTGGTAAAGACACCTCCTAGTGTCTCTATACCAAGGGACAGAGGAGTCACATCCAATAACAGTACGTCTGTAACGTCTCCAGCTAATACACCACCTTGCACTGCAGCACCTACTGCAACGGCTTCATCGGGATTAACAGCACGAGAAGGCTGTCGACCAAATATGTCTTGAACTGTGGATTGTACTTTTGGCATTCTTGTCATACCACCTACAAGCAAGACTTCGCCGATTTCTGATTTAGATACTTCAGCATCGGTTAAAGCTTTTTGGCATGGCTGTATGGTCCTCTTAATGAGATCTCCTACAAGAGATTCTAACTTCGAACGGCTCATTTTTAAATTCATGTGTTGAGGTCCTGCTGAATCCATCGTAAGATATGGCAAGTTGATGTCTGTTTGTTGTGACGATGACAATTCGATCTTTGCTTTTTCTGCTGCTTCTTTTAGTCGTTGCATTGCAATTGAGTCCTTCGTAATATCAATGCCACTGTCTCTCTTAAATTCAGATACCAAAAAGTTCACGATGATGTTATCGAAATCCTCGCCACCAAGAAGGGTGTCACCATTTGTTGACTTAACTTCGAAAACACCTTTTTGAATCTCCAAAATGGATATATCAAAAGTACCACCACCCAAATCGTAAACAGCGATACTATTTTTTTAAATACAAAAATATAAAGTATTTTTAAAAATAGACGAATATAGTTTAAAGCTGCAGAAAAAATATTAAAAAATGTTAGTACGATATAACTTACATTTTATCTTCAGTTTTGTCCATGCCATAGGCTAAGGCTGCTGCAGTTGGTTCGTTGATTACTCGAAGAACATTTAAACCTGAAATTTGACCAGCATCCTTGGTAGCTTGACGTTGCGAATCATTGAAATAAGCTGGCACTGTAATAACTGCGTTTTTCACAGTAGTATTCAAATATGCTTCAGCTGTTTCCTTCATTTTAACGAGAACAAAAGCTCCAATTTGTGAAGGAGAATAAACTTTGCCATCAGAGCTTTGCACCCAAGCATCACCATTTGACGCTTTAACAACTTTGTATGACAAATTTTTTAAATCTTTCTTTATTTCTGGATCATCGAATCTTCTGCCAATCAAACGTTTTGTTGCATAAAATGTGTTTGCGGAGTTTGTTACTGCTTGACGTTTAGCTGGCATGCCTACCAAACGTTCTCCATCTTTTGTAAATGCAACATGAGATGGTGTAGTTCTCGCTCCTTCCAAGTTCTCGATAACTTTTGCTTGCTTTCCTTCCATGACAGCAACACAAGAGTTTGTTGTTCCTAAATCAATTCCAATAACTGCGCCTTTGACTTCACCGGACCTATAATTGTTACAGAAATGGTATATAAATCCCGGGTAAAACGACAAAACTTATGGGAAAGAAAATAAGGAATATTGAAAATGTTAGGAGTTTAATAGGTATGCCACTTCAAAAAATTCAGATATCATATTAAATAAAAGAAGGCGACCTTTTCCAAGTTTTTATTTAAAAGATTTAAAATATTGTATGCTATAAGAAAACCAGGGCCTAGTGACTTACAACTCGCTACAATTTCTCAATTTATGTATGCATCACGTTAGAATTGGAGGACTATTTTTTTGCGGAACTAGATTTTCTTGTCAATTCATTGCAGAGGCAGTACCGGATGGTTGTGGCATACGACGGATATCAAACCAAGGACCTTTCATATGAAAGTCAGATTCGAAGACACTAAACCTTAAGGGAGCTAAAGGGACTTAAGCCCGTTTGCTGATACGAATCATAAATATTTATGTTCAACTTAAAACGCTTAAGGGCTACTTTTTTCTCTGCGTAAACTGTCACATAACTGCTTAATAAGAACTTAAATGCTTAAGTTGTGTATCAGCAAACGGGCCATAACCGTGACAGATACCACCATGGGAGCTATTAATGCTTAGCGATAAAACGTGAAATTGTTCTAAATATTAAATTCTACATAAAAATCAAAATATAGAGTTTTCAATGTACTGTTAAGGATAATTGGAAGAAAATACGTTGTTTTTTTTTTGTTTTGTTAAATTCTTTTGTTAAGCCAACAAATTAATGTTTTTAATTATTTACTTAATTTTTTGTATATTTATTTATTTTTATTATCTTATGCCGTGAGTCAATTAGAATAATAAGCCCAGTATACATTTTTGACATTTATGAGCGTGGTACAAAACGATTGCTTTTAGTGAACTAGCTGTTTACAATTGTATACATTTTCGACGTTCATTGGAAAACAATGGCAAGTTTCAAGTCTAGAAACTGGAGGAGGAAAGCCGTTCAAACCGACAGATCCTAATTTTGATTTAGCTGTCGCTATTATGAACCCAAAAACTGTTCATGGATTGGAAAACGAGTTTGACGGTGATAATGAAATCAAAAATCGGGACGAAAATGTAAATTATAAAAAATGAGAGCGTGATATTGCGTATTGCTTAAAGAGTACTTAATTTGATTTTAGATTGACGATAATTTCGAGAATGCAAACGACTGGAGCAAATACAAGCCCTCTATGCTTGGAAAAGCATTGACAAATATTCAAATACACCTTGGACTTCGAGGAGAAGACCCATCGCGTAAGTCTACCAAGCAGCAAGATAATGGAGCAGTACTTAGAACTTTCTCGCATTAAAATGGAACTCTCAAAGTTGCAGTATGATACCCTAAAGGAAGAAGCTATTGAGAAAAAGCATCATCGATATTGCCATTAAAACTGAAATTTTGAAGAAAAAACAATTTTTATAGGAGCGATGGAGTTGTTTCTGAATACGCCAAATTTAATTTATATGTTAAATAAAATAAATATAACTTTGTTGTACCTGTTTGATAGACATTCTAATAAGCTTTCTATTTTCTCTAAAACCACAATAGTTATTTCTTTTGTTAACCGAAATTTTTGTAAAAGGATAGGTCATCAAATGAAGAAAAATATTCATTTCTCTCGTATATTTGACGAGGAATTCCAACCTCTGAAATTTCAAGGATTTCCAAGTCATCCTCAAGCACTTCCAAAATATCAAAATCCATTTTTATTTATTTTTTATTTTAAATGCGTAAATATCCAAAAATTACTTTTAATAGTGCTTCAATCCCGTAGGTCATACTTCAATATTGTATGTGCTACTTTTTCTAAAACATAAACTATGTTCCACCTAACGACTTTTATGTTTAGGTTTGGGTTTGGTGCAAAACGCTAGGTATTACTTAAGCGTTTATGTGGAACATAAACTCTTAAGTTTCGTATCAGCAAACGGGCCATAGTCTCTTAGGCCCGTTTACTGATTCGAAAACATAAATCCTATTAATAGCTAAGTTTCACATAACTTTTAAGTTATACATAAATTTATTTATGTTGCATGTAAAAATCTATGTGCAACTTAGCAAAGTAATAGATTTAAATACATATAAGTTCACTTCGAACTATACGATGTCAAAATTTGAAAATATTGCACACAAATTTAAAATTAAAACGGGAAAATTGTGTGATAATTGTGTATTTTTGTTTATAAAATTAAAAATGTCGGAACTTGCGCGGTACACCAACTCACGCTTTTAAATAGTTTCTTGTAGAAGTTGTCTGTTGGCAATTGCGACTTATTGGTGACGGCCACTGATGCTGGTGACGGAGCAGCCGGTACCACCGGATTAGTTGGAAAACCGCAACTTGTACTCTTGTACATGTACAGCTTCTAGAGTGACAACTGTCGTTGCAGTCGAGGTAGATGGTGTAGGCGATGTCGATGCGACTTTGGGAACAATTTCTTCTTCTATTGACTTTCGACTGTTCTTTGGAGGACCACAGCGCAGTCAATTTCTTCGGATACTTAGGGAATTTGTTAATCATCCCACGTCGGTACCTGGCAGCTGCAGCAACTCGCAATATAATTTGCGCTTGTTGCTTCTGCTGCCGACCACTACCACAAGGAACAAATAAGCACGGCACAAGAGAACAAACGAGAAACTTCATTTTTGGTTTTAATGTTATCTCTGGATTCCAATTCGGACACGCTGTTCGTAGAGCGCGGTTTTATATAATCGAGGTTTCAATCATTTATATTCAGTTTCAATTCAGTTTCAGTTTCTGAAATTTCAAAGATTTCTACGTCATCTTCAAGCACATCCAGAATTTCAAAATCTATTTTGATTAATTTTGTATGCTTCAATCTCTTATGTCATACTTAAATATTTTATGAGCTACTTTTTCTAAAACATAAATTATGTTCCACTTAACGAGTTTTATGTTTAGGTTTGAGTTTGGTGCAAAGCTCTATGTATTACTTAAGCGTTTATGTAGAACATACACTCTTAAGTTTCGTATTAGCAAACGGACCTTAGAGTTGTAGTGTGCTTTCCTGATACAAAAATGGCAACATCATCGGCATTGGCTCTTACCTTGTATCAGGTCTATCAGCATTTCGTTTGCCACTGTTTTTCAATAGAAATGAGTATGAAACACCACTTTGTGGAGTACCTCATCTGACATATCTTCTTTCTGAGTAGTCTTCCATGGCTGAGTTGGTTATTCTGCTGCCCAGTCTAAGGGGCCAGTTATAGCGAACAGGAAAACGAATCAGGAAAAAAGTTCTAATGGAAAATTAATGATAATTTCACGAATTTTAAAATACAAATGCTACACTAATCGATGACGAATAACTCAGAGAATTTTTTTCGCAAAAAATATTTGCAATAGACCAATTATTTTTTGTTAAAAATGTATTTAATTATTTCCCTGATGAAAATTCATTTTTCGTGCCAGTTGATTGCAATTTGACACAAAGTGGAACAAATCATTCCAATTATTTGGGTCCCAATTTCTCTCGTTCCACTGACAGAATTGTAGACGAAAAAATTGTTCGTGTGTTTCAATCAGGAAAACTTGATGGCGGACTAATAGCGAGTTTCATTAAAATTTCAAAGATCTCTAAAAATGGAGATTTGATCTTTTGGCGCCAGTTATAGCTTTCATTGAAACTCATCATTGAAAACTTTTACTATCAATTCTGAGGCACCTAAACAAATAAAACTGATGTTGTTTTGGTAACAAAATGAAGGTATAAAAGGTTTATAATATTTTTTGTCAAAAAAATATTTTATTTGTTCTACCACTTTCTTGTAAATTTACTTTTGATTTTTCAATGATCATTTAATGATCATTTAATGATCATTGAAAATGCTTTTCATCATTGAAAAATCAAAAGTGAATTTACAAGAAATTGGTAGGGCAAATAAAATATTTTGTTGACAAAAAATAATATATATTGTATTGCCTTCATTTTGGTACCAAAACGACATCAGTTTATGTGTTTAAGTGTCTCAGAATTGATAGTCAAAATTTTCAATTATGAGTTTCAATGAAAGCTATAACTGGCGCCTTTCAATAAAACTTTGTATCCAAATTTAATTGTAGTATTGGCCGCGGTCGGTGGCATACCTAAAGCAATTCGGATTGCTTTGTGTTGTTGTAACGCCTAAGGAAAAACCAGATGATGAACTAAACATATGTTGTCAAACACAAATCTCAAGCTACCCAAAAATTATTATTAATTTGAGGAACAGCTGATTCAAAACTTCAGATTTGTATACACAACTGACTTAACAGAGAAAGCTACCTGCATCGTTCGAAAACAAACCCGCTACTAAGGTATCTACTATCGCGGCCAATGCTGAATGACTGACCACACATTTCTGAAAAAAAAAACATATCTTCATCATCAGATGATGAGGAAGATGAAGACAAAGCAATAAAAAACTCCACTAAATTTATAAAATTTAAATTATTAACTTCTTCGTCTATTATTTGTTTATTTTTTAGTTTAATATTTTAGCAGGGATTGGCACAATTTCACAATAAATTAATAACAAAATAGTTTCGATTTGATGTTTCACAGAAAAAACGTTTAACATGTATGCTGCATTCAGATAAAATCTGCCTACCCACGAAAGATCAGATCTTTAGTGTTGAGATCTGATCTATATTTGTCCTTTTTGTTGGAATGAAACTCTCAAAATTCAAAAAGATGAATTCTTTTGTCAGAAAGAGTAGATCTTTTCCTGAATGAAACTCGCTATAAAAGTGAGGCTTGTCAACTGACATAATTTTCCTGTTTGCTATAAACGACCATCAGGAAAAAATATTCACTTTCATACTGTTTCAACTTTTACTGATGCGTTTTCCTGATCGCTATAACTGGCCCGTAACTTAAGGTTTTACTAACAGTGTTGAAAGAACCTTCAAGGTAAAGAAATGCTAGCAGAGTGTGTACTCTTTATGATGCAATGAATATTCTATATTTTGTACAAGCGTTTGTAAGGCGGTTTCAACCGATCTTCCCTTACAGTATGCGTGTTGAGCACTAGACACAAGATTGGATTTTTTTGTACAGCGAAGTAGATGAATATCGACCAGTGTTTCTAAAGTTTTTAGAAGGAACGAAGTTAAACTGATCGGTCTGAGGTCCTTCGGATTTACATGTGTGCTTTTGCCTGCTTTCGGTATAAAGATGACTTTACTTCTCTCCACAACAAGAGAATGCATGTGATGTCAAGGCACACAAATTTACAGCTTTAAAAACAAAATCATTGGCTTCAAAGTGCCGAAAAGTTTAGTATTCGTCCAAATATCTTTGGAACCCTGATTGGACTGTTTATTAAGATAATTCAGCCGGTCAACCTTTATATCTCATTAATATATTGTAAATATCTTTATCAATGAGGTCGCATCAACTTCTAAAATTTCGCTTCACATGCTTAACATCAGAACGCCTTCATTATTGCCATTCGCTTATGGAAAAATATGACTCGAAATATTAGGCGAATGGGAACCACCGGAGTTTCAATATAGAACTAGGGGCACATTTAGCGCGTAATTGAAAATTAAAAAAGAAAAGTAAAACATATTTAAAAATGTAAATTTAAATAATATACACAACAATAATCAAACAGAAGTAAAATTAAATTGAGAAATAAAAATAAAACGTTAATTTTAATGTTTTTAAAATGTAAATTAATTTAAAAATTGTATACCCTCATTATGAATAGCGAATCGAACATTCGATAAGTTGCGAACAATTTAGCGAACTTCGATTATCACAGTATTATTAATAGCGACCTCCATCATTCGTTTAAAAATAAATGGTGTCAAAAATAAATTCCAATAAGAAAACATATGTTAAACGTCAAATGCTGTTTGTGTTGCGTTAAATTGTTTGTGAATTTTTGTTTTGTGTGATTGATTTTGTATTTTTTGACGATTTAATTTAAAAAAAGACAATTTATGTTAAGCAACATTTTATTTTTTGAGGTGATTGAGTTTGAAACGAAAATGCAAGAAAAAATTAGCATGGACCGGCTGCGAAAAAAACATTCGTTATAAATAGTTCTAATACCTTAGAACTCCCGAACAATTTGTAAGCCATCAAAATTAAATTAATTATTCAAAAAAATCAATGTTTTGTCTTCCATTAGATTTATTTTGTACTTCCGATTGAACAAGAATGCTTTTTTGAATGTCCGCAACCAAATAAAGGATGTGTTAAAGCTAAGAACTTCTATGCAGTTCCATCTCGTATAAAATTGGCTTGCACATTGAGATTCCTTGGGAGTAGTTGCTGACAAAACCATGTCGGTAATGATTTCGGTTTGAGTCTTTAACAGAGTGAACTGTGTCAGGCGACAACGAAATTTAGCAGTTTGGCCCGCCAGCAATAGCAGTCAAATTTTTAAGTTAACTGCAATTTTTGTTTCAGCTTTAACTTATAGTCCAACCAAACCTATGTGCAAAAACAATCTTAGGTGCAAACATAAAACATTTTCTTAACTAACGTATGCAACTTTTTTAGATCACGAATGGGAGGCTCAAGAGAGTTTAATTCCACAGGAAATTGTTCCCAATAATCTTTTAGGTTTTTCTTCGAAGAACCAAAAGCACATATATCTTTACATACGTCCGGATTCGATACCATCAAACTAACTAGTTTTGCAATTGCTTTGCATTGCACATAAATACCTTTTTCTTTTGTCGGTCATTACGAAAAATAACTAGCTACAAGTAAATTTGAAACTTTTATCAACAATAAATAGAAAATGTTTGCCGGCACAACAATTAGCTAATGTTATCACGAAATATTTTGTTTCGATCACACTTACGTGGGTTAAATTAGCGAAGATTCGCTTTTGTAATCCCTCGATAATCAAATTCGCCAAGGTTTTGACATTTGAAGCGAGCTAAAGTACTATATACATGAGAGCGACCAACGATCAACGAATTGACGAATATTCGTCAATTTTGACATTTCATTCACATGGCTTTAATTCTATTCGTCACGAATACAAGTAGAAAGTCTGATTTCGAGGTTAGACACGCGCGAACAATTTATTCGTCGATGGGTGGATGGTATGTGGAACGCAAATAGAGTTTGACTGTTCGTAGCGATCAGATGCAATTCGCGACGACCAATATTGTTTTCTCAAATTTATCTTATTTTTGGCGATTAAAATGTAAATTTTTCTGTCGTAAACATTAATATAAATTATATTTCTACAATTTTGTTTAGAATTTGTGAAGAATTTAGGCTGGTAAATTGTTTTAAATTGAATTTATTAGTTTATTCGTCGGTCGTTGGTCGTTCTCATGTGAATAGTCCTTAAGTTCAAGCGAATCGCTATTGGTAATACGAAACTAGCGAATTCGCAAGATCTTAAATTCGATTCGCTACTCATAATGAGGGCCTTAAGCTCAAAATTTATCTCATTTTAGTTTAGTTTATAAATTCATTTAATGCCTATACACAGTAAGAATAAAATTCTTATAAATTAGTGATAAGCTTAATTAACTAGCAAAATAAATAGATAAAAGCTATGCAGAGTGTGTTTTGGTTCACATGAAATTATTCTTGACTAATTTGGAACAATAAAAATATTCATATTCTTAGTAAAGTAATATTATTTTTAACTAATAACAATCGTAAATTAATAAAAGATAAAGATTTAAACAAAATTAGTTATGCTTAAGCAGTGGTAGTCAATACATATCAACTTAAAAATTCGATGGGATATCCTGTATTACAAGTAAGCAATTGCAAAAAATAAATATAGAAGAAAGAAGTATAGATTAGATTTCGGTTGTGAAAGTAGGTTCTAAGCTATCGATGAAACAGTGTTTCGTCAACGATTTTTCTAATTTGTCGTGGTAGGAGATTCCACAGACGAATGGCACTGACGAAAAATTGTCGCTCAGAGGATAGACAGGAATAACGTGGGTGTATGAGTATAAAAACAAACTACAGGGGTGTTGCGTGTGAATTATTTTGAATAATAAGGTGAGTGTCTTATAACGAAGGAGTTGGTCAAATGAAAAACTATAAATTTGTACAGAAAAATTTGATATGCAATCAAGACGACGAAGACCAAAAATGTAGCGAACTGTATTGTTGAAGGCGACATTCAACTTTCTTCTACTGACTGCATCACAGTTATTATATACTTCATAACTGTGAAGTTCCTTATGAAAGTGCAGAATGGTATAGTAATGATCTCAAATTGGCAAAAACTACTAAAATAAATTATTACAAAACAGCAACTCTATCGAACAGTTCTGACGATTGGCAAGTGTATCGTCGGTACAGAAATTATTATAAGAATATAATAGAAAGTGCTAAGTCTATCTTTATATCAAATAAAATACAGCGAGCAAATAGCCAAAAAGACATGTGGAGCCAATTGAAGGAATATGTGTTAAAAACCGAAGTGCAATTTGAGAACGGTGTTAAAGAAGAAAATAGTGCAGTTATAGCTGAAAAACTTAATAATTTTTTTATTAAAAGTGTGAATGATCTTAGCAATACTGTGATATTTCCCGAATATATAAGTCTGATAGAAGAGTACAATATAGAATTTAAATTTATATTAGTTAACGTTGGTGATATTCTTAATTACTGTGATAAACAAAAAATATGACTTTATTTCCTAAATGTTAAAATGTTATATGACGCTATAGACATAGTTGGTCCAGTATTGACTAGAATAATAACGGGTCCGGCATTTAACGTTTTTTTTTCAACTAGTGCTTATTTCGTGAATGGTAACACTTAGGTCATGTCTGATTTGACAGATAATTAGTTTTATCCTTCCGCTGAACGAATATGGTTGTGTATATGCTTGAACAACGCTGGGAAATATTGCGACATTACTTTGAAAATCATGGTAATGTTGCAGAATGTGTGCGAAAATTGCGTACGAATTTTGGAAGAAGAGAAGCACCGTCTGCTCCGTATGTTCGTTATCTTGTGAAAAAAGTGAAAGAAACTGGCATCCTCATCGATAAACCAAAGCGTGAAAAGCCAAAAACAGTTCGTTCACCCGAGAATATTGCTGCTGTGGCAAAAAGTGTGCGTGAAGCGCCATCAACATCAATTCACCGTCGTTCTCAACAATTGAACATTTCGGAGACATCATTGAGACGAATTTTGCATAAAGACCTTGGTATCACGCCATACAAAGTCCAATTGGTTCAGGAGTTGAAGCCAACTGACCATCCAATGCGTTTTCGCTTCGGTAATTGGGCCTGCGATCGACTTAGAGAAGATGCCGATTTTGCGAAAAAAATCATCTTTTCAGATGAAGCTCATTTTGATCTTGGCGGTTATGTAAACAAGCAAAATGGTCGCATTTGGGGCACAGAAAACCCGCACGCATACATTGAAAAGACGATACACTCAAAACGAGTCAGTTATGGCATAATTGGGCCATTTTTCTTCGAAAATGAGCAAGGAGTGGCCGTTACAGTCAATGGCGATCGTTATCGGGCCATGTTGAACGAATTTTTGTTCACAAAAATTGAAGAGGATGATATTGGCAATATTTGGTTTGAACAGGACGGCGCTACGTACCACACAGCCGAAGCTACACCCGATGTTTTGCGCCCTGTTTTTGAAGATCGCATTATCAGCCGCAGATCTGATGTCGTTTGGCCACCTCGGAGCTGCGATTTGACACCGTTGGCCTATTATTTGTGGGGTGCCGTGAAAGATAAGTGTTACGCCGACAAGCCAGAGACAATTGACGCTTTAAGGGATAATATTCGTGAAGCCATTGGTGATGTACAGCTGCACAAAATCGAGCCGAGGCAGCCATTTGAATGAAATTATTTTCCATTATTAACCGGAAGGATTGTACTTTCAAATAAAAAAAGAAATTTGAGAAAATATTCAGTAGTTTTTTTTATAGCATTTTCAAAGAAAAAAAAGTTATTTGGCGGACCCTTTATATAGTTCTTTTAGCTCTGTTGTTTCCTCAGCCATGGAAAGAGTCTCTTATTCTTCCAAAAAAGAAAATTTTAAATTCTGTAAAATGCAGCGATTTTCGACCCATCAACATGCTCTTATTATACGAAAAAATAATAGAAAAAATTGCAATGATACAACTCCAAAAACATCTTGATAAAAATAATATATTAACTGTTAATCAATCAGGTTTCCGATCAAACCATTCATGTAAAAGCTGTGTAAATTATGTTATAAGTGACTGGAAAAGTGAAATTAATAAAAAAAAACTATGTAATAGCTGTTTTTTTAGACTTTAAACGAGCATTTGAAACCGTGAATCATGCAATATTGTTAAATAAACTTGAAAAATATGGCATAAAAGGAACGAAACTAAAATGGTTTAAAACTTTTATGTCTAGTAGAAAAAAAAAACTTCGGTAAATAGCTATATCTCAAGTGCTGTTAATGTCAATATTGGAGTTCCCCAAGGATCAATATTGAGTGTTCTCCTTTTCTTATAGTTTATAATTGAGTAGTAAAGCCCTCTCTCAAAGAACCAAAGAGACCCTATATAAAACTTTAATCATCCCAGTCCTGCTGTATGGGTCAGATGCATGGACACTGACAAAATCGGATGAAAACCAGCTGGGTTGCTTGGAGAGAAAGATTCTTCTAGTTATTTTTGGCCCAGTGGGCATCGGTGGTGAGTGGAGAAGAAGATTTAACGACGAACTTTACGGGCTCTACAGCGATATCAACCTGGTCAAAAAGCTAAAAATACAGCGACTGAGATGGCTAGGTCACGTGGAGCGTATGCACATCGACGCACCAGCCCGACGAGTCTTCGTATACAACCCCGATGGACAACGCGACAGAGGAAGGCCTTATCTTAGGTGGCGCGATCAAGTGGTGAACGACCTCAACCAACTTGGTGTGCGTAACTGGTGGCAGGTAGCTAGGGACCGGGCTAGCTGGAGAGGTTTGCTGGTTGAGGCCGTGATCCATCCTGGATTGTAAGCGCCATCTAAAGTAATGTAAGTAAGTTATAAATGATATGGAAGAAGTTATTAGTTATTGTAAACTTGTGCTTTTCGTTGATGATGGACTAACCTATATAACAGGAAATAATCTACAAACATTAACTGTGAACATACAAAAAGATCTCAGTGAAATATATATGTGGTTAAATATGAATAAACTTATTTTAAACACGGATAAAACCAAATTCATGACAATAAATACCCTTTCACCCCAACAAAATTTGATAATATCAATGAACAATACCCAAATTGAACATATACCATCAATTAAATATCTCGGCGTTCTTCTAAATAATAAACTATCTTTTAATGAGCACGTAGACTTTATTTGTAAGAAAGTGTCAAAGAAACTGCGTGTGTTTAGAAGAACACATCGTAATATCTCCTAAAATAGTGCAATAAAAGTGTTTAATGTAACAGTCAAGCCCCCTTTTTATAGTGTGCAAGTATTTTATATCTGTGTAACAGGTGTTATACATACGTATATTTATTAACTTTAAATGTCTCACCTCCTAACCCACTGAGTCAGAATGCATAACAATTAACTATTATGCATAGTGACAGTTTTTGGTTTCACACTTATTGTGACGCAATGGCTTAGTGGGACAAGTCAACTTCCAGAATGCAACTCAGTAAGTCAAAGCTGAGTAATGCATTTTGGAAGTTTAACCAAGAAGTTCCAGGTAGGTCGGCAGAACCAGGCTGAGTCTGATTCTAACCGCGAACGTGAGTGTTTGGTTATTTTTCTTGATCGCAAACTTAATATTTTGTTATAATATATTACCTGAGTAATGCATATTTAACATTGGCGCAGCCGGTAGGCGAATCTTTTTATAAAAATAAAACAGTCGTAAAGTGAAATAAATAAATTATAGTAAAAAAAAATATACATACATACATACGAGAAAAGTGAATCGATAAAAATAAAACAGTTTGAAAGTGAAATAAATTAATTTTATCACAAAGTGAACTAAAAATAGAAGGTCTGGTAAGAATTTTGATGATTATATTGTGTTGATGTTTTTTATTTAAGTTTAACATAATTTACATTTTTTTCATTATAATTGATTTTTTTTGAACACATACCTCGCAACCCTCCTCTCCTTCTTTAAAGAAATTTTATTTTTTTCTGAATATTAATAAGACTAGTTTGATTGTGTTTTTGGTTGAGTTTGGGTTGAAGCCTGAAGTTCCTTGTAAATATCAATAAAGTTAATGGCCAAGAGAGAAATTGAGGCCCAACTTAATGATTTAGAGGAACTAGAAACTCTTAAACAAGAGAAAAAAGAGCAACGGCGACAAAAACCCGTGTCACTAAAAATCTTGTAAATAAGGGTGTTCAGACTCCTGTCACAGGTATCGAAAAGCACCATATTAACTTAAGACAAGAATTGGTGGAGGTACAACCAATTAACAGTCAAATATACAATATGTCATACGAAAAGGTGACAAAGATTGTTTCCCGTGTCATACCCCTATTTTCAGGGCAAATGACACCGGACTTGTCAAGCAAAGTATACGAGTTTATAAACGCTTGCCATTTAGGGTTGAAATGCCTAGAGGCAGGTGAAGCCGAAGACTTGTATGTGGCCTGCATTTCCACAAGGCTAACGGGGGAATGCATTTGAACTAATTAGATCTAATCCTCCCAAAACCTTAGCAGAACTGGAGTCAGTTATAAAAACAGCGTATCTGACAATTATAACTCTTGACAGTGTGATGCTTGAAATTAATCAATCACACCAACTGATGAATGAAGATTTCCAGTCATTCGCTCGATGCTTACTCACGCTGAAAATGAAAGCGAAAGAGATTATTGATTCACGTTACAGTGAAGCGCAATCAATAGCGTTGGTGGCTGAACTCAATAATAGTTTAGTGAAGGTTTTCAAAATGGGATTGTATGATCCTGCTTTGCGTCAGTTTATGCTGACAACTGCTGAAACTGACTTAACAAAGTTGGCTGATTTGGCGCAGAGAACATCCCTTTTAATGGGAACTCAAAACAACTGGGGAGTTCAATCAAATGTGTTCAGTGCTATCTCACCATGTGCGTACCCACCCACCTGGCCACAACAACTTCCACCGCAACCAACATACCCACATACAAATATACATAGTCTTCAAAACTCATACACACAACAATATCATAATCACTTCCAACCACCCAACAATCAGTTACATCAATCAAATAACCAGGTAAATCTAGACTCCCCCCATCCAAGTACTAGACACGTAAATAGAACGGCAAATTCTGTTACAAAATGTGGATTTTGTGGAAAACAAAATCACACTTATGCCGAGTGTCAAATACGCAAAAGAACACCATACTGTGATTCTTGCGAAGATTATGGGCATAATCAAAACAGTTGCCAACGTTCACAAATACGTGTTACACGAGTAACATCACAAAAGCCCAGCATAAAATGCAAGTGGTGTTCTAGGATGGGGCATGTGGTGGAGGATTGTTTCTCCAAAAGGAATTATCGGAAGGAACAATCGAGAAACGGCCCGGGGGCCAGTTTAATTCAATAAACTGTGCCCCACCAAATGTACACTCCACAAACAAAACACCGCCAAAAAATCCCTCTTCAAATAAAAAAATGATGTCATCAGAGCTAGGCAGCCAAATACCACCTATGTCATTACAGCACAAAAAACAACAA
Organism: Philhelius pedissequus; assembly: GCA_910595825.1. NCBI lineage: Eukaryota > Metazoa > Arthropoda > Insecta > Diptera > Syrphidae > Philhelius > Philhelius pedissequus. The sequence continues at coordinate 80,884,622 of OU343160.1, read as the reverse complement.
AAAATAAAAATAAATCAGAAAACTTACTCAAAAGAGTTAAATTTCCTTACTTTTCAGTCGGTAAGCAAAACGAAGCAAAAAACTATAGAACCTGTATCTGGGGCAAAAGTTGTCCTAGATCAAGTAAATTTATGGTTATTAATTGCGAATATTCGCTTGGTTGTGAGTAAGTGTCGCGTAGTGTTTAATAAATTTTTTGTCTTTTTGGCGAATACGTTTAAGAACTTTATTTTTAGTTTTTGTTGTAAGTATGTGAACCAGTTCGCTATGGCGAAAAAAAAAAAAAAGTATTATAAAAAAAAAAAAAAAAAAAAACATGAAAATATGATATACAAATTTAATTAATTTAAATACCTATGTATGTAAAATTTAGTATTAACATTTAATTATTTAATAAAGAAAGACGAACCTATTTCTGGAGACCTGGCTTGAACTCCCTAAGGGGGGAGGGATGTTATACATACGTATATTTATTAACTTTAAATGTCTCACCTCCTAACCCACTGAGTCAGAATGCAAAACAATTAACTATTATGCATAGTGACAGTTTTTGGTTTCACACTTATTGTGACGCAATGGCTTAGTGGGACAAGTCAACTTCCAGAATGCAACTCAGTAGGTCAAAGCTGAGTAATGCATTTTGGAAGTTTAACCAAGAAGTTCCAGGTAGGTCGCCAGAACCAGGATGAGTCTGATTCTAACTGCGAACGTGAGTGTTTGGTTATTTTTCTTGATCGCAAACTTAATATTTTGTTATAATATATTACCTGAGTAATGCATATTTAACACAGGACTCAAAAGGAAAGGCTCCAAAAACTTCAAAATAAAACCATGCGCATCATATTAAAGTGTGACCGATATACATCTATTATAACTATGTTGAACTCATCTGGCTTAATATAAACCAGAGGTTATTTATGATGGCAATGATTTTTGTTTTTAAAATAAAACATAACATGTGCCCTCAGTATCTACAATCCAGTGTACCTGAACGACGAAATGTACCATACAACCTACGCAACATTGAGGAGTTCAGCATTGTACGAACGAGAACTACAAGAGCTCAAGCTAGCATATTCTACACGGGACTACAAGCATTCAACAACTTACCTTCCAATATAAGAAATATTAATAACATAGCTTCAAAACTGTAATCAGTCTTTATGCAAGTCTAATATAATATAAAAAAAAAATCCTAGAACAAACTTTGAATATACTCCAACCACTTAATGTAAATATATAAATTGTATTAATTTAATGGCCGTTGAGCCAAATAAACTTATAATAAAAAAAATAATAATAAAAAGCAACCGTAAATTAGTATCAGAACTACAAGTGTTTTACCCACCATTAGGCTGGTTTTAAAAGGCGTGTAGTACTGTGAGGACCACAATATACGAAGCACGCCATAAACTTTACCCACTGTTACATTGATGTGCGCGTCCCAAGTGAGTGACCTGTTGAAGAGCATGCCAAGGTTCTTAGCTGATGATGTGAAAGCGATCGGTATGCCATTTAAATATACGCTAGGAAAATAATCAAGGTTTAAAAGCTTCTTACTTATGACGATGCATTTTGACTTAAAGGGATTGAGGAAAAGTCCGTTTTGTTCTGACCAATAGGAAATATCTTCAAGGTCTCTATTTAAGGCATATGCACAATCCTCAATTAGCCCAAGTGGACAGCTTTTGTAGAGCTGAACATCATCAGCAAACACTTGGATAGAAGATCTTGTAACCTGTGTAGGAAGTTCATTAACATACAATGAGAATAAAAGAAGTCCCAGAATCGATCCCTGGGGAACTCTTTGTAAACTGAGACCGCTTGTTCTCTGTTCTGCAAATAAGATGACATTAAACGTACCGATGAAGGTGAAAAACCATACAATGTTGAGAGTTTAAAGCATAAGTTGTTGTGGTCTACAGTATCGAAGGCTTTAGAAAAATCCAAGAGCACTAAGAAAGTAACACGATCAACGTCCAATGTCAATCTTATATCTTCAAAAAATTTATGATAGCAGTGGTACAACTATGCTGTTGGCAAAAACCATACTGCTTATGTTAAAGGATATCATGAACATTTAATTGCTTTTGCAGGACTCTTTCGAATACTTTAGACAGATATGGGAGTACGGAAATAGGTCTAAAGTCCTGAGCATTACGACTTTCAGGAATGGGTAAATTTTTTGCTAATTTAAATTTGGCTGGAAATATTCCTGTCATTAAGATCGAGTTGAATATGTGTGTAATGTAAGGCAATATAAGAGGTAGGATTAACTTGACGAAAACAGGATGTATATTGTCAATGCCAACTGCATTGACTTCACAGAAAGAAAGCTCTCAACTACATCAGGGCTATCTACACTGCTGAATTCAAAAATATTATGTGAAGTGGGTCCGTGAGAAAGATCCACTATTTCAGGAGAGAGGTTAGGAATTCTAGGAAATGGGAGAGTGACGTGAAGTTTCGATTTAGCGATTCCAAGTCGATATTCTCATTTAACCGTTTTTAACTACATAATTTAATTTCATATAAAGTTAGCTTCGAATAATTGTAATGCATATTAAGGATTGGATTTATAGTATAGATATACCCTAGGCGGTATTATTTTGATACAAAGTGAAAGCATATAAATAAAAGCATTGTAATTTATAGTTAAATTGAAAATTAATTTTAAAATTATAATCTCGGTCTATGTTGTTGCTAGGCAAGCGCGTGGTGGCCCTATGGGACACCGGGATCTTTCCTAGGGCGTTTCGATTTTAGGGGCGTTTTTTTTTCAGGAAAAAAAATGAAAGAAGCACTGCCTGGGCAACGAAGGTCAAAGAACAAAAGTTGTGTCGATGATGTATTAAGAAAATTTGAGACTTAAAACTTTAATGTTATTTTTGAGAAAATTATTATGGCTATTGAAAAGCGTTTTGCACGGCAAAAGATTTTTATGGAAACTTTTAATGTTTCGATCCGCGAACGTTTAATGGTTTGCCAAATAACGCTTTGGACAAAATATGTGACTGCACCAATGCAAAAGAAGAAGACGTACGTGATGAACTTTTGTCCTTTGCCCGTTTATTTCCTTCCATTGCTCTAAAATCACGAACGAAAGTGGACGATAATGTTGTTGGAATTTGGGATTGGGATCAATTGTCCAACGAAGAAGATTTACTTGGCAAAGTTGATGAATTTTCTTTGAAATATAAAAATTTATTCAAAATTTATAAATTTCTGCTTACCCTACCGATGTGAAAGGAGTTTGTCTAAGCCAAAAGTTATAAGGAATAGATTAAGATCAACCATGAGCAATGAAAATTTAGAGGCGTATATGTTAATATATGTTAAGGCTAGCTGACCCGGCGAACTTGGTTCCGCCTAAATTAATTTAGGTCAGGAAAATAATAATTCCGAGCATGCACAACGCTGTTTCATGTAAGGCGGTCAATTAAAATGTTTTATTCTAAAGTTTTATTAAATACAATAAAAACAACTAAATTAACAATGCCTATGTTTTGACCATGTGAGAAACATGGAAATTCGAGATTGATGCCACAAACATCCAGCGATTGTCCCAGTGATTTAGTGATTGTCATAGCAATCGCGAGACGCACCGGAAATTGATGACGCTTAAACACGAATGGCAAATTGTTCGGAATAAGCTGAATCCGTGGGATGAGAACATCTTCGCCTTTGAATTTTCCCCGCAAAATCGTGGCTTGAATTAGATTTGATGTTCTTCACAATCAAACGCGTTCCGTTACAAAGTTTTGGTGCATTGAGGTTGCGGAGCAAAAATTATAACTGAGCCAATTTTCAACTTTAAATTGTGTTTCGGAAAGCCCGGAACATTCCAAGAATTCAAAAATTCCGTGCGTTAGTTGGTGGCTTCATTTTCATTCATCACGGAGTCCACCGATTTGAATAAATGTAACTCAGCGGCGATTTGATTTTGAATGACAAAATTCAAATGATGGACATCTTTATTTTTCGCAACCGTAAACATGGTTAATTTTTTTTATTTTTATTTTATTTGACCGCACTCAATAGCAAGTACCTACCTACAATTCAATTTGAATGACGAAACGAAAAGGACACCTCCATATTCCTTCCTTAGGCCAACACGAATCCATCAATTCCAAACTCTTGAAAATCAAACGATGTTCCAGGAATTTTCATCGAGAAATTTTCCCCTACTATCCTATGACCTTTCTTGAGCCAATACGAATTTATCAAGCCCTAAATAATGAAAATCCAAACATACGTTCTCGAGTTATGCGTGCACACACGGATGGCATTTCCCTTTTATGACATCCTTCAAGAAATCAAGAAATATACCATTTTAGAAAAACTATGTGAAAGTAGTTCCGAATACAGTATGCTTTTACAGTAATATAATATGCATTTTTATTAAGATGTGTAATTATGAACATATATATGTTAATAAAATTAGTTTTTGAATTATTTTTGGTATAATTGTTTTAAAAAAGGATTTTTTATTTCAAAAAAAAAGGAGAAGGGGCGTTTTTTATTTTAAATCCCGGTAGCAAATTTGCTCCCACCGCGCGCCTGTTTGCTAGTACAATACTCGAAATAGAGTTAAAAATCTTTGGATGATGCAATTATTTCATCTGCCGGTGTAAAGTATATTCTATGTACATTTGTTAGAACATTAAGTCAAATTTTTATTGGAGATAATAATTAACATTCTTGAAGTCAATATTCATTTTACTTTTACATATTTTGAAAATTATGTTGGGAATTGGGATTCATGATAAAATATTTTTGGCTGTTTAATAGAAAGAATGAGAGAATTCGTAAATGGACTTTATTTTGGTGAATGAGAAGAAAATTAACTTTATTATAAACAAGGGAGGGCAAAAGGAAAAAAAAACATTACAAGAACTCCCGTCAGTTTTTTGTATCAGCATTATGTTTTATGGGCAAGCCTACTACATTGAGGTTACATAATTCCTCACATGGCGAAGCATTTCCATGTTGCAAATGAAAATGCATTTTAAAGAAAGGGGACCAAGGAATAATAACAAAATTTACTCAATAATTATTGAAAATTAAAGTTTTCTGTTTTACGAGGACATTAGTCCTGTGTGTATCTACATGTGTACTTACTTATGCCGGACTTGCGAGAAGACTCCATTGTTCCATCCAGATAATTGCTATTAAAAAAAAAATAAGTTTTTTATAATAGAAAACACATTTATAAATATAAATGAAAGTTCATTATGAAAATCAAAGCGGTGTATAATTTTTTTAACATACATTCTGGAAAATACTAGAAAGTTGTGATTTGTTTCCGGCTGCAATTCCCAATTGCCGCTGAGCAACATATTGTGCCAAAAATTTAGGAGCCTTTAACATGATTAGTTTCAATTCTTTTAAAACGATTGTAAAATAAAAACTTTTTAAAAGATATTAGAATTCAGAAATAATTCGGCACGTAACAATCGGAAAATCTTATAATGCTCGAAGTCTTAAGAACACTCGTCACGCAACGCAAGGTAAAGATAAAGAATGAATTTAGAAAAATTATAAGCGAATGTCAAAATGAAAATTGGTGCTGATAGAGAACGAGAAACATGGAGAAACTTCATGAATAAATTTGGAGAGGCGGAGAGTTGTTTCTTTTCCATTATTCAGAAATTCCATCTGACGTCAGAATCAAATATGAAAAAAAATTAAACAAAATTGACAGCTAGACCCTGCTTACACGATTCATTTTTTGTATGAAAAATAAATTGTTAAAACTAATGTTCGCACAATTCCAAATTGGCAATTTTTTTTTTTTTTTTTATTCATTTTTATTTAATCTTAACTTACAACTATCTCAAAGCTAGAAAAAAATGTTTAAAACTAGCCTAATTTTCAATAACTTACAACTAATTTACTGGCCCTTTACGGGCGCTCTAAACTAAACTATATCTCTTAATACTGATGCCTTCGACCTTAAATCTATTTTAATTAATTCTAATTATTTTATTTTATTTTTGTTTTGCCAAGAAAACTTTTTTTAAAAAACTCGGTATCGTATCATTTTTCATTTTTTACTTATAAACTACCTAAATCTAGACTAAGAATAATTAAAACTAGATACAATTAACTTATATACTAACTAAAACTAGCTTAAACTACTTAAGATACCTAAAAATACCCAAAACCGCTTAAAACTACTTATAAACTAGAACAGCAACGGCAGCATTTTTTTCGTTTTTTTTTTTAATTTTTTTTTTTGAACATTTTGTATACGCATGCAGACGCACAGAGCAATGCAACCCACAGAGCCAAGTGCATACGTACATACAAATTCGTATGTACATACATACACAGGCACGCAGCTGCATGCACAAATGCCCCCGCAAACATACCTATTTTTAATTTTTTTTTGTTTGTGCCACCCCGACTGTTCCTTATACCTAATTTACCTAAATCTACGTAAGTCGGCCAAGACATATCATCCTAATCAACTTTATGTATCATAATGCTGTTCAGGGAGCCACCAGAACTGGTTCTCTTGTTTCGCCCCATCCCTTCGGTCCCGATCGGACACAGTCCTACTGAACCGAAGGCGCTCTTCTCCACCTTGAGCGATGACCTTTCGACCGTACAGGAGTCGCCTATCCACAGTTTTCCGGCTGACGTGGTAGATGAGCGGAACCGCCCCTCCATCCTGTATCAGTCCTCGACTATCTTAATAGATGAATGCCTCGGGATGAATGTAGCCACTTAACCGCGCACTCTCGTGATATTCGTTGTCGGGGTAATATGCCCCAAAAATTAAGCTATTGGCTGAGGACATCGCTCTTGCAACGTGCCCCCGAATCAGTTTAAACAAAAAATTATCTGTTCTGTTTATGTTGGCTCCATTGTATAGAACCTTGTTGGAATAATATCTTGTGTACTCCGACTCTGGTGTTCTGTGTAATCCAAGGCAACGTCTAAGACATTGCCTCTCAAACACCCGAATCTTTTCCATTTGAGATGGGGCAACGTTGAACCACACCGGGCATCAGTAGGCAATCATCGGCCTGATGAGAGCCATGTAACAAATCACCTTCACCCTGCTGTCAAGACGGCTGCTATAAAACAGTCGTTTTGTCAAGGCAAAGGCTCCCCTAGCCCTGGCCAAGGCAGCACCTATATGTCTGTCGAAATACAGGTGCTGATCCAACCAGATGCCAAGGTACTTTACTACACTTTTACTCGCCAGTGGATGTCCACGTGGTCCTACGATCACCAGCTTGCGCCAGTTCTTTCTCGTATCCCTTGAGGCGCTAGACAACGGAGTCCTAAACAAAATAGTTTATGATTTCTGGAAGTTGATTTTCAACTTCCAGTCATCGCAATATCGCTGAATCTTGTCGAAGTCACTCTGCAAAAGAATTTTAATGATCTCAACTGTATTAGCTGTTCTGTACGCAATAAGATCGTCGGCGTACTTAATTGCCAGAGTTAGACTACCTATCAGATCGCTGGTGCAAATGCTGAATAGAATCGGCGAGTTAACCGGTCCCTGCTGAAGACCATTATTAATATTAAAGATTGCGGTAGAAGTTACATTGCCACTCTCTTGACAACAAACTTTCTACCATTTAGCATGTCATAAAGCATATACAATAGAGGTTTACTTATACCTAGTCTGGTTTGCTTTAGATAGAGACCTTCTAACCATACGGTGTCGAAGGCCTTCTCCAAATCAACCAGACAGGCACCCGTACACTGCTTTCTAGTTTTGTTCCATTGGATATCAGAAACTAGTTTCCAAATTGGCAATATTGTTGTCTAAATCTTTATTTTTTTTTTGTGTAAATGGTTGAAAATGTAATAGTAAATTTGTCATTAAACAATTGCCAGCCAATTGTCATTAAATTGTGGCATTATAGTGACATTGTGTAAATTAAGTGCTGACAACAATTTTCAAATAATGACAATTTGCGAAAAAGATTGAACTTCTTTATTGTAGGTTGGCAGTATTTTTATCTGTCATAATTTTGGTTTCGTGTAAACGCATATCATTAATTCATTTAATAACAGAAGTATTCTCGCAGTAATGCCGGAATTAACTTGCAAAATAATGGTAAAATCAAATCAATAATGATAATCATCTACGCGGGGCAAAATAACGACTGTTTAATTGATAATGGCAACCTGCCATTAAAGAATGAGCAAGTTCATTCTTCCTCGCGGCGGCCATCATAATGGCATAATTGTGCATTTACATGACCCATTATAATGGCAATATTTAATACAAGTTAGTCTTCCCGCCATTTTTTTAATGACGAAAATAATGACAAATTTTCAAACCATTTACACGATTTTGTCAGTAATATCAAAAAAATAGAAGCAATAATGTCAATGACAATTTGCAATAAAGAATGAACTTGCTCATTCTTTACTGCCAGTGTTGGCATTAATTTTATATGTCATTTTTTAACTTCGTCTAAACGAAAGTCGTTAATTAAATTAATGCCAGGAGTATTTTGGCTGTAAATACTGCGAACTTGCCAGTCGTGTAAATCCGGCATAACATGACAAAAATACTGCTAACTTGGAAGTCGTGTATAAAGCCGCCTTTACATGTATCTTCATCTTCATCTGCATCGACATCTGCAAAAAAAGAGGAAACAAAATGAAAAATTCATACTTGTGAGATAGAGAGCGAAAACCAAAATGGAGATCATCTTCATGTATGTAGGAGGCTTTACATGGATCTTCATCTTCATCTGCATTGACATCTGCAAAAAAGGAGGAAACAAAATAAATAAATCATACTTGTGCGATAGAGAGCGAAAACCAAAATGGAGATCATCTTCATGTATGAAGATTATAGGATGTACGAACCTGAAGATTGCAGATTATAGTGAAGATGAACATGTTCATCTTCATTATAACATTTTCATCTGCACCATAATTTGTTCCGTTCAGATAACGAATTTTCAAGTTTTTTTTTACCATTTCACCTCAGTTTGCTTAAAAACAACGAAAATAGCGAAAATGTTTTTCTCAAAACTACATACCTGAACGCTAAGAACATGTGATTGTGAGATGTGTCAAGAAAGTTATAGCAGAGTTCGAGTAAGTTATTAGTGTGTACCCTGTCTTACTTTTATGTTTGTTTTATATTATTGGCCCGCTCTACTTTTCTTCAAGTCTGCAGATGCAGATCCATGTAAAGCCGCCTTAATACATCATCTTCTACTTCTGAATCGGTTGAAACATTTGTGGTTCTTACTTCCTGATTCATTTTTAATTTATATTTTAGCCAACAAATGTATGCTTAATTCACTTTGAGGCGAAGCGTAATCATAAGCAAATAGTTTTTTTTTCAGTTTTGACTTTTGACAGAAATGGTCACCTATTGGGTTTTATATGTTCACAAACGCAAAATATATTTTTCAGCAATGTATCAGAAAGCTGTGCGCTACCGAACACCCCAGTTATTCACCAATCACATTTAACTTTCTGTTGTTGTAATGCGTGCAAAAACACAACTGATGAAAAAACAGCTGCTCTCATGAAAGCTATCTTGAGTTATCCCAAATAAATTGGAATAACTAGCTATCCGAGACCAAATGTCTAGAACCAGCTGACTGCAAAATTCGTTGGTATGCGTTTTGCTTTGATTTTTTGACAGCTTTCAGCTAACCTATCTGATTCGTCTACAGATATACCCCGATAGCTTGGTATCCGAGATAACATATCTAATAAGTAAGTGATCGCCCGCATTGCGAATAATGTACTAAAAAAATGTCAAGTAATAAAATAATCTAAATGTTGAACGCAGGTACAGATATGTCAAAAGTACTAAAAATGTGACGTTTCTTGTCTTGTTCTTGTATCTTCACTTGACTTGTTACGAAGCCACAATAGGTTATAAACTGAAAAAATCTAATTTGATTCGAATGACTTTAAACAATTAGATATTGTGAAATTAATCAACTAAAAGATTATTAACTTTAACTAATAGGACCAAAATGAACGATGAAGATGAAACAGCCCACGAAGTGGAGGAAAACTATTATGCCTTTTTAAATCTTCCAAAGAATGTAACTTCTTTCGGTAGTCGGCTTCCACATCTTTCAGTAATAATTTTCTTTTTATTTCCAATAATTTTTTAGGCTACAAGTGATCAAATTAATGTTGCTTATAGAAAGCTTAGTAGAATCTATCATCCAGACAAGCATCTAGATCCTAATAGTAAACATAAAGCTGAAACTCTGTTCAATCGTACAAAACGTGCCTACGAAGTGCTCTCCGACCCTCATAAACGTGCAATATACGACTGCGTTGGCGAAAAAGGCTTGGAAACCGATGGTTGGGAAATAGTACATCGCACCAAAACTCCAGCCGAAATCAGAGAGGAATACGAGAATCTAGCTAGGGCCCGCGAAGAAAGAAAACTGCTGCAGCGCACAAATCCGAGGGGTAATATTACCGTCAATATAAATGCAACGGAACTGTTTGCCCCTTACGATGATGAGTATAAAATTAGTAATATGTACTGCATACAAAAAATTGCTTATTTACTGCCTTTCTGAAGGATTCCAAAGATTGAAGTATCCTCCATGAGCATATCCCAATCAATCGAAGCACCAATCACCTTAAAGGATACGATAACAATGTCTGGGAATTTAAATTCTTCAAACGGAATCGGTAGCGGCAATTTTCTTATATCTGGGCGTAGACTAATTAATAAAGGTTGGCTCGAACTTGACCTTGGGGCTGGAAATGGGCCTATGGTTGGAGTGAAAGGTAAAATGTATGATTTTTATAAAGAAAGTATTAAAGAGACTTGTTGAAAAAAGGTTCAAGAAACTTAAGTCAGAAAATATTCTGTAATGGAGGTGTATCGCTTAACTTCCGAGAGAATGGAGTGGTCCCAACATTTGTTTCGACTTTGGCGGTACAACTAGACAAATATACTATTGGTTATTTAACATATAATGCTAGCGCACAGTCATCCATGTCAACATCCATTGAAAGTCAGACCGAAAAACATGCATGGAATTCGTCTGTAACTATTGGTGTTCCACATTGCTATTTTACAGCATCATATACCAGGAAACTAATTCAACATGATCTTAAATTAAAAGCGGCTGTTAAGTAAGTACAGTATTGATAAATTAGTCTGTCTTAGAATTTTTGAACAAAATTGAATATTCTTGTTGTAAATTATATGCACAAAAATGGAGGGACACATTTCCAGTAACATTTTTTATCATATCATCCTGGCTGCAGCCACAAGTACCCAATACACAATTGCAAAATTGGGCTCCATTAATCCCTAGCCCTAGATTTAGGTAAAGAGAACATTTTATTGTTAAAACAAAAACTTAAATGAACAATTAACTTAAAATCACATAAAATGCGTCGTTTTTTTTCGATATGAAACAATCTTCTTCGGAAGGCTGCTAAAAACAATTAATGCACAATATCGAGTTTTATGTGTTGCTGAACCTACTCATGTCAGAGAGGTTGCTACCGCATCTGAGAGTTTTAGACAGACTGCAAAATATAGCTTTGAGAATGATAGGCGACACATCTGTAACAAAATCGCGTTAAATAAAAACATTTTTCTTCAGTCGTACTACACGAATGTACACTAGTCGGCATAAATATATAACTAAACCTTTCTGACTATTGAACCTACACATATAGGTAGTAAGGCAAAAAGTTAGCCATGGTGGGGGATCTGTCATGTTCTGAAGATATGTTGCGTATAATGGGCAGGGTGACTTGATTCCTATCACCGGCTCTATGAACAATACACGATATCGGGAATGATTTATCCTACAACATGATACTGATCCATGCAACAAAACCCGTATGATATCGAACTTTTTGAAAGACGTTGATGTTACCATTTTGGACCGGCCACCTCAAAGTCTAGATTTAAATATTAAAGAGCACGCCTGGTCTCTTTTGAAACGCAAAAACCAGAGAGCAGACTATTTCTGAAGTCAAGAAATGAAGGAAAGAAATAGCTCCAGAGATTCTTCAAAATGTAGTGCATTCAGTATTGAGACCCCTTCAAAAAGTTATTGGAGCCAAAGACGGTTATACATTTTACTAAATTCTTCTTCATTTCTCTACTTGTGTTATGTTTAAACTTTGTTTTCTTATAGCGAGTTTCGTTCAAGAAATGATTTGATCTTTTTGAATTTATAGAGTTTCATTGTAACATAAAGACAACTGGCCTTGCCAATGGGCCGTCCAGAACTGTTCTGACCCCCACAAAATGACAGTTGTTACTCTATACAGAACAGAAAACGATTCTGGATTTCATTTCAGAATCGAAAACAGAATCACTAATCACTCACATAATTAAAATGTCAAAATCATCGAGTTGATTTGTTTTGTGTAATTTCGATGTGTTTATTGAATTTAAACAACTTTTCTGATAACATAACATAAGAAGAAGCAAGTTAATTATTATTAATACAAGAAAATGTGCCTATATTGAAATCAAGTGTTTTTGAAATTCTTTTTACCCGGTGTGATTTCTTTTAAATTAAATTTTCACAAATACAGTGATACATAAAATTCAGAATCAGTCAAATTGTTTCCGGGTGTTTTATTGGGGGAACGTGTTCCGGACGGCCAATCGAAAAGGCCAAAAATCTAGATCAAATCTCAACATGAAAAATTTCATCTCTTATGGGTATGCAGATTTGATCAGAATGCACATATACATGTAAATTCTTTTCTGTCAAATGGAAAATATTTTGTTATTTATTTGTTGTGATTGGCCAGTCCGTGCTAAAAAATAACAACAAAAATTATTTAGATTTTAAAAATTTAGTGGAGTTTTTGAATGCTTCATCTTTATTTATTTATGTATAGCTTAATGCAAACCACTAACAATTACTTAATTAATATCTTAAAACTAGGTAACAATTTAAGACTTAAGATTATATTTAAACTAAGAAACCAGGTACACAGGATACAGTAAGGAAATTTTTAAGATTGGAGTGCTCGTTGTAGAGAGGATTTGGAAAGGTTTGGATCAAAAATGCTTGAAATATTAGCTTTCTGAAGCATTCTAGTCATCGGTTCATTTTTGCCGAAGTCGGTACGATGGAAAGGGATTGCGAAAAGTGGTATAGATCTTAAATGACGATGGTTAACGTTCCATGTGATCTTGTCATACAGGGCTGGACAATCAATGCCTCCAGTTAGAAGTTGGTGAATGAACATTATATTTGCATTATCACGACGTCGCGTCGGTTTAATGTTTGTAAGTTTATCAGCCTTAGTCGATTTTCGTAGGGAGGTAAGTGATAAGGGTCGTCCCATCTAAGGCCCCGTAAAGCGTAGTGCAAAAGTGGATCTGATGGTATGGAGACCAGGCTTGCGCGGCATATTCAAGGAGAGGCCTAACAAAAGATATATAAGGAGATTTGGTGACTTAGGGATTTGAAAATTCCTTAGACCAGCGTTTAACAAATTATTTAAGTCTATTTGAAGCAATTGCGCATCAGCGGTGTATAAAATGTGTTTTGAAATCCGCATATCATCAGCATAAATCTGGAGGTCTGATTGCTGAAGAATAAGTTCAATATCATTAACAGTTAGCAGGAAAATCAAAGGTCCTAAGTGACTACCTTGCGGGATACCTTATGTTGAACAGAAAGAGTTAGAATAACAGGATCTAAAATTAACTGTATAATGACGATCACTTAAATATGATTCAATCCAAGATATAAACAAAGAAGGGAAACCATATGCTTTAAGTTTAAACACAATAATCTTGTGGGAAATTTTGTCAAATGCCTTGCTAAAATCAGTTGCAATTGCATCGACTTACTTACCAGCTTCTAAGGCACATATAGTACTTGAAACGAATTCAGTGAGATTGGTAATAGTTGATCTACCTTTAAGAAAACCGTGCTGTTTCAGGGAGAATATCTGATAACAATGAAGGAGCAAAGTATCATGAATTATACTCTCAAATAGTTTAGGTATGCAAGAGAGTTTGGCAATGGGTCTATAGTTGGATATATCATTCTTACGCCTTTTTTTATGGACAGGAATGATAAACGAGTCCTTCCATTGTTTAGGAAACACACCGTTTGTAATAGGAAAAGTAAAGTGAGGGGTTTGGAAAATTTGGAGATACATTTTTTAAGGACAATAGGAGGAATCCCATCGGGACCAGAAGAAAAGTTATCCTTAAGCAGATTGATTTTATCAATAACAGAAGACAAAGATATATTAATCGAAGATAAAGAAGTTTGAATGCAATTGTTCATATAATTGAAGTAGTTGTTATCTACTTCATTACTATTAGGAGAAAAGGCTTGACTAAAGAAATCAGCAAAAAGTTTCGATATAATTTTTGGGTCTGAAGATGACGAGTGTAGGTAATGCAGTGTTGAAGGATAACCATCGGATTTCTTTTTTGAATTGATAAATTGAAAGAAATGTGAGGGATTCGAAATAAGATCGGCCTGGGTTTGAATGAGGTGGTTGGAATAGAGAGATTCACACATGTTGGAGAAGTTATTATGAACTGAGACATAATTGAAGAAGTCTTGATTAGATTTTGACTTGAGATATTTCTTCCAGAGTTTGTTTCTCCTTTTTCTTAGTGAACGAAGTTCTCTATTATACCAGGAAGGAGAAAAAGTAAAATTTTTCTGAGTTGAAAGTGGAATGGTTTGCGAAAAACAGCTTTGGATTTGATTATAAAAGGTGGTTATCTCAGAGTCGATGTTAGATTCGTCGGGGATAAAATCAAAGTTAATATTACCTATAAGATCATTAAGTTCTAACGGGTGATTTTTTTGCTACTTGGTTTTTGACGTTTATATTTTTGACAGATCACACATGACAAATTCCACGAACATTTGACATTTCGATTCAGTATTGTTTGCCATTTCATCATGAATAGACTTACGCCTGAACAACGTTTGCAAATTATTGAAATTTATTATCAAAATTCGTGCTCTGTGAAAAATGTGTTTCGCAAGCTACGTCCGTTTTATGGTCGTCATAATCGACCCACCGAGCAGGCTATTCAGCTCATTGTGACCAAATTTCGCACCAGTTTCACTTTATTGGACATTAATCCACCAAATCGTATCCGTAGAGTGCGTACCGAAGAGAATATTGCTGCTGCATCCGCCAGTGTTGCTGAAGATCGCGATATGTCCATTCGGCGCCGATCGCAGCAATTGGGTTTGTGTTATTAGACCACCTGGAAGATTTTACGCAAAGATCTTGGTTTAAAGCCATACAAAATACAGCTGGTGCAAGAATTGAAGCCAGGCGACCTACCACAACGTAGAATTTTCGGTGAATGGGCCTTAGAAAAGTTGGATGAGGATCCGTTTTTTTATCGCAAAATTGTCTTCAGCGACGAGGCTCATTTTTGGCTAAATGGATACGTGAATAAGCAGAATTGCCGTATTTGGAGTGAAGAGCAGCCAGAGGCAATTCAGCAGCTACCAATGCATCCCGAAAAATGCACTGTTTGGTGCGGTTTATGGGCAGGCGGCATCATTGGGCCGTACTTCTTCAAGGACGATGAAGGCCGCAGGGCTACGGTCAATGGAGAAAGGTACCGTTCGATGATAACAGATTTTTTTTGCCGAAAATGCAAGAATTGAACTCGGTCGACATGTGGTTCCAACAGGACGGTGCCACATGCCACACTGCACGCGAAACCATGCATCAATTGAGAGGCGAATTTGGTGAGCAGTTGATCTCACGTTTTGGCGCAGTCAATTGGCCACCAAGATCATGTGATTTGACCCCGTTAGACTATTTTTTGTGCGGCTAAGTTAAGTCTGTTGTCTATGGGGACAAGCCAAACACGATTGCTACCTTGGAAGCCAACATTGAACCCGTCATTGGTGAGATTCCGGCCGAAATGTGTGAAAAAGTTTGCCAAAATTGGACCTTCAGAATGGACCACCTGAAGCGTAGCCGCGGGCAACATTTAAGTGAAATTATTTTTAAAAAGTAAATGGCAGAAATTGATTTATCGATCCAAATAAAAATTTCATTCACTTTTTACAAGTTTCTGTGTTTTTTTGAATTTTCAAAAACCAAGCTCTTAACAAATCACCGTTTATAAAGTTTGCTTTACGAAAATTATATTTTTGTGTTGTGAGGGATTAAGGTAGTATATTATCCCTTGTGAATGTAAAAGTCAGAGAAATGGGGGTATGATAATTGTCAAGTATAGAAAGTATATAATTACTTTCCATGACTTCGGTATTGTAGGCATCGGAAGAGAAAACTAGGTCTAGTTGCCTATCCAAACAATTTTTAACACCACTCATTTGAGCAAGATTAGAAGAAAGAAGACGGTCGGTAAAAAGAATTTCTTTTTCAGAGTTGGCATTGGAAGAAAAGTAATAAAGCTCATCATCTGAGACTTCCCAAATTAAATATGGAAGATTAAAGTCACCTACAATTATGATATCGTCTTCAGGGTTTGTCAGGTCAACGACATAATCAACTGCATCAACTAAAAGTTTGTACTCACTTGTTGGCTGAGTGGGACGTATGTAACAGCAAACTATGTAAAAGAAACGGTTGGATAGACTGATTTTTACACAAATAAGTTCCAGGTTTAACGTATTAGGAATGTTTATCAAAGAAGTATAGAGGTTGGAATGAAGTGCCAAAAGAACACCACGACCGGAGTATGTATTTCTTAAATCAACGCTATCGCTGACGCTGGTAACTAAGATATCTTTTCGAAAAACGTTAAAATCTGAAGTGAAGAATTCGTTGTTAAGAAAGTCAGGGGTTAAATTGGTTTCGGTAAGAGCAAAGACATCAAAGGGAAGTTTTTGGGAATTCAGGTAAACTTCAGAACTCTTGGAACGTAAACCTCTTACGTTCTGGTAGTAGAGAGATATAAAATGTGGTTTCGAGACGTTTATACGCATTTTTGTGATTCTTATGTACTTGGGGAAGCCTTTTAGATTTAATATATGAAGCAAATGCAGATGTGTCATTATCTACATCACTTGGAGTTAAATTGAACGTTTTATGAAAAAGAGTAAAAATTCTTAAAAGCTCATTGGTGTTAGTTGGTAGACCTTCTTGATGAATTGATACCATAACGCTAGTTCTAGTTACACCATCTAGACAGATCGAATCATGTTTGTTATGGAGATATGCTAAATAGAGGCGGACGTTTGCATAAATACGATGATCTCTGAGACGTGAAAGAACATACCGGCCGTCGTCGCTTATGTCGGAGAATTGTTGTGTCATTTTTACCACTAGAGGAATTAGAGGATCAAGAAAGTTAGGCGATAGTTTGGGCAGTTTTCCTAGGCCCCTAGTTTGACAATTTTCGTTGAAGATGCTGGCATTTGTGACAGAGGCATTGTGGTCTTGAAGTTCAGCATGTAATGAGATGTTGTTGGCGGTATTGTTGAAAGTCGGTGAGTCTATCGCAGATGATGGTGGTGTACACTGTTGCACGGCTGGTAAGCTGGTGTTGGTGTTCGTTTTCCTCGTCATATGATGATAAAGATATGTTTTTTTTTTTCAGAAACCTGTGTGTCTGGCATCCACCAATACTACAATTAAATCTTGAAAAAAGTTCAGTTGAAAAGATCAAATCTCGATTTTAACGTCCTTTGGGTTGGTAATCCGGAAGAACCGTTCGATCCGGGATTCTAATCGAACAAGTTGACACTTGATTCTGAATTTTAATGTGAGTGTATGTGTAAGGCAGGAAAAACAAAACAGTGCGGGATGGGGGATGTTCGTCGATGTTAGTAAAACATCGATGTTAGACGAAAAAAATGTCGATGTTGAAGCATATTAAACATCGCAGCATCGATGTTGAAAATCCAAAAATCCACTTAAAATGCTTATAAAGGTTCGACCGCACGGAACTGCACTTCAGCGGAACTACACTTCACAACTATTTATGTGAAAAGTGTATGAAGTTCAATTGGCGCTTAGTGGGATATATGTGGCTCATAAACACGAAAAGGGGAAAGAAATTTGTGATAAAAAGCATTACTGCAATTTTCAAATCAATGGAGGTATTTTGAATTTATTATACATAATTGTATTTTTAAATGATTTTTGAACGTTTGTGTTAGGCCTGCTTGCTAATTTGTTTGTTTGTTTTAATTTAACTATATGCCTGTAAGACCTAAGGTCTCTTAAATGCGTTTTCAATTCGAACCTGAATTGCACCGCACTAGTTTGGCACAATGGATTTGAGAACCAGGTATTGACTGTCTCATTTTAACCCATGGGCGGCATCTAATTAAAATTGGAGGAATAGAAAAGAATGCGCCTAGCGTGGGGATCGAACCCACACGTCCTAGTTAGCAATCAAGCACTTTACCCACTTCGCCACTGCCATTGAATCATAAATCCGGTTAATAGCTAAGTTCCACATAAGTTTTAAGTTATACATATTTACATTTATTTATGTTGCGCGTACAAATCTATGCGAAACTTATGCGGTTATCATTTGGTAAATTTATATTTTGATCTATAAATTAATTTTTTTCGTAAAGAATCGAAAACGTTTTCAGATTGATTTTTATTTTCAATAGTATTTGTGTATATTTGTGTCTGTGAACCAGCTAGCTGTTTTGTCACACTGATGGCTGTCAATTATGATGCATAGTGGTGTTAGTAAAGGAGTGGTAGATCTGCCGAAAAATCCAGATGTGCAAAATTGATTTAAAATCAGAAAATTAATCAATTTGTTTGGCCTATCGATGGCAAAAATTGTCAAAATCAGTTTTTTGACAAATCTAAATCAAAAATAAATTGATTTTTGTTAACAAGCGAAAACCCCATTATATTCACGATATGTCAAAATTTGAAAATATTGCATACAAATTTAAAATTGGAACGGCGAAATCGTGTTATTGTGTATTTTAGTTTATAAAATTAAATAAAATGCACGACCGGATCGCACGAACTTGCTATTATGTTCGATCAATTGTATGCCAAAGATTTCTATTAAGAATCTATGATAATTATATAATATATATATATATATATATAATAATTGATATGAGAATCTTAAATATTTAATAATATAAACTTAAAAACAAAAGAATAATAGGATTAATTCTTTTAAAAAGAAAAAATAATTCAAAATTCTGAAATAAATACTTAAACTAATTTAAGCTAAAAAAAATACGCCATTTCAAAAATTTATGTGAGCGGTTTTTGAGAAAAAAAAGTTTCTTTAAAATAAGTTTTTTTTTGTAAAAAAACATTTTGAAAACATTTAAAAAAAAATCAAAAACGCCAATTCATAGGTATTCAGCAAATTTGTTAATTAATCGATTGCGTTTTAATTCGGTTCGATTAAAGTTTTCTTTATTAAATAACAGTGTTGCCAACTTAGGGAATTCAATTTATTTGTGCTATGCATTTTTTTTAACTGAATGAATATTGTAAATTTTTACTTGTTGAATTGTAATTGTTTTTTTTTTTATTTGAAACTAATTTCTTTTAAAAATAAAATCCTATCAGATTAAGATGAAACATACAATTTTTAATTTTTATTGAAGATATATTTTTTATACTGAAGTATTAAGTTCGAGTAAGTTTTTAATAAAGGGATGAGAATGAGAGGAGGAGAATTGATGGAGTGAAGGAGAAAGAGGCCAAGACAAGGGGTTGCTCTAGCGAGGGAGGCAACCACGAAGGGAGGGATAAGAGCATATTTTCTCGCTCATTAATAACACCGGAATGCAGAGTCTGATATGTAAAATGCTTGAATCAATTCGGCCTACCCGTTTGGGCTGTAGGTGTCTATACATATGTATATACAGAGAGACTGACATACAGACGCACAGAATTTTTAGACCATCGATGTCGAACATCGCTATAATCGTAATATCATGTTTGATTGTTATCTCAAAACTTTTTTTTCGACGAATGCATAAATTGCCTTATAGTACCTATAATCGCAAGTAAAAATGTCGGTATTAGTGGCGGAGCAGCCAGTACCACCGGGACAATTGGAGCAACCGCAACTTGTAAAGTTTCTGGAGTGTCAGCTGTCGTGGCTGATGGTGATGTCGAGGTAGATGGTGTAGGCGTTGGCGACCCACTCGTAATGTCTTCGATTTCAGTCAGTTACTTCGGGTATTTGTTCACCATCCAACGTTCCATTTATAGGTTTGCTAGTTAATTGAAGAAAACGCAAACAATATGTTTATATTATTTTTGATCGATGTTTACCGACTTTAATAAATCTAACCAAATTCCCCTAGAAAAATATAATTTACAGTGAGTAATCGCTGTAAGTTTTATTAAAGTAGGTAAACGTCGATCAAAAAATAATGCGTCTTATGTTTGCTAGTTTTCGCATAGAAGCAGAATCTGGCAGCTGCAGCAGTAAGTCGTAATATAGTTTGCGCTTCTTGGTGCTGCTCCTGCCATCAGCTTCAGAACCATCGTTTTCATAATTTGTTTCGAGTGTTAGCAGCATCCATAGAATTGTCCTCAACATCATCGACAGTTGCCTCATCACCACCAGCCCTCCGCTATCCTCGTCTACAGTCAGTTTTCCGGTGACAATGTAGTCACAGTCGAAACTTTCACCCGGAATATTGGCGTCCATTTCAATTTGAATACGACGGAAACTTTGTTTTCGTTTGGGCGAAATGATTGTAGATTTGATAAAATTTGCAATTTGCACAACATCCAGCTCAAGCTACACACAAGCATAAGAGAACAAGTGAGGAACGTCGCAAAATATAGTTCGACGTCTTCTTCGACTTCGACTTATTCTTCCTCTTGGATTTTAAGGCGATCTCTGGATTCAGTTTCGTAGAACGCAGATTTATATAATCGAAGTCAGGAAATGAGCCTTGGTTTTGATCAAGAATGCCGAAAAGCTCGGAAGATTTCTTTTGCATGGTTGAGAATTTTTCGGAACTCCTCCCAAAGTTCATTTAGGAGTAACTACTTAGAGTCCAATAGGAAATATAAAGAGCTATGCAAATTCAAAAAGATGGAATATGAAGAAAAACAAGCATGCAGATTGGTGTCGTGTAAAACCGCTAGTAACTTTTGGAAACTGGCTTGGGAGTTAAATGGAAAACAACCAGTAATACACAAAAAACTGTGTGAAAATTCACTTTTCATTTACTTCAAAGATCTACTAAATCCGGAAACAGCATCTGCAAACTGGAATTATGCAGTTCCTCGATTTGAGAACGAAATTTTAGACCCAGAATTTAGTTTGCAAGAACTTGAACAAACTTTATGGACTCTCAAAGATGGGAAAGCGGCGGGTTCAAATGAAAGAACATCTGGTAACATTATTTAATAGAGTTTTTGAGGGTAATCTTCCGGTAGATGAATGTATGCTATAATATTCCCGATTCACAAAAAGGGATCCTTGTTGGATGCAGCGAACTATCGAGGAATCTCCTTTTTAAATTCAACATATAAGATCTTCACAACACTGTTACAGAAGCGACTTACAAGGTGGATTACAACGCAAAAGGTGTTGAACGAGTGTCAAGCCGGTATTAGATCCGGTTACTCTACAATCGATAATATCTTTGGCCTGAGAAGCCTGGCCGAAAGCTTCTGCATGCAGGGTAAAAAATTGTATGTATTTTTCATTGACTTCAGAGCAGCTTTTGACACCATCAACCGAGGGGCTTTGTTTTACAAACTGTACAATTTGGGATTGTCGTTGAAGTTCGGTTTAATACTTGAAGAGTTGTACAGAGGAACACGGACTGCAGTTTGGAACGGAACGAATCTTTCAGATTGGTTTGCAACTTCAACAAGAGTGAGGCAAGGCTGTACACTAAGTCCTACCCTCTTCTCGCTCTTCATAAATGATTTAATTGATTTCCTTCCTGGAGGAGTTGACTTTGCGGGAGAGCGTATTAAAGCATTGATGTTCGCAGATGATATAGTCTTGTTTGCATACTCCCCAGAAACACTTCAACTTATGATTAACAGGATTTACAATTACTGTCGTTTATGGAATTTAGTTGTTAACATTCAAAAATCTAATTGATGATTTTTAAAAGAGGAGGTGGACGAAACGCATCGAACGAAAAGTGGGTGTTTAACGGAGAAGTCATCGAATGTGTCAACGAGTACAAATACCTAGGAGTCATCTTTCCCAGCAACTTAAGCATGGAAAAATATCTAGTAGAAAAACTACAAAAAGCAAAAACAGCCATAAATATAGCTTGGAAAAGAGTTTTTATGAACTTCAACATAGCACATAGCAGCAAATTTAAAGTATTTGAAGCTGCAGCGGAGAGTATCCTATTATATGGCGCCCAAGTTTGGGGATGTAAAAAGTATCTCACAGTGGAGAAACTACTAACTCACTATGTGAAAAGAGTATTTCGTCTGCCAAGTAACACACCAAACTACGTCATTATGCTAGAGACAGGACTTTCACCTCTATTCGTCAAAACCCTTAAATTGCAAGCAGACTATTTACTGAAAGTCTTTAAGATGAATGAATCTCGACTGGTCAAGAAAGTAGCTCTTAAGGCAGTACAAAATCAAAATAGCTGGTACAGGCAGTGGAATTGCCTAGCCGAAGGATGTAACGTGGTGTTCAATTTAAACGTTGGAAACATATCAAGTTGTAAGGATATATTATATGACGTGATTGCGAAAGTAGATGATAAATGTAGAGAAGATTATATATCTGAAGCTTCAGAGTCCTTATTCAGAACAGTTTATAGAAGGCTGAACCACAATCTTGCATAAAGAAATTACTTCAGTGATGCAATAGTGTGAACGAGATTTCAACAATGGTTAGACTCCGAAGCGAACTTATAAGCCTGAATTTCATACCGCACAGACCCGAACTACCATTGGAGTGCAGTATGTGCAAACTTAGAGAAAGAGAGGACGTTCTTCATTTCGTTGGAAAATGGCCTACTCTTAGGGAAACAAGAAGGAGCTTTTTTGGTAGTGACTTCTTATCGGATGAGCAAGTTGTTGACATTCTAAATGAGATGAATGTCGGCAATTTGTACAAATTTTGCAAAATCGCGCTAAAATATAGATCCAGAATTATGAACGAAGATTTCTGATTTATTAAAAAATATTCTACTTAAATGAATTCAAACTTAAAAATTGTGAAAATAACTTCTTTTTTAAGTCCATATCCAATAATTATAAAAGCTTATTACAATACTTGTATAGTTTATGTTTATTGTCAATCTGGCAGACGGCAAATGCCATGTCATAATGATTTTTTGTATTTTGTATTACATATATATGTAAAACCATGATTTAAAAATGTAAAAATTTATTTATAATAGTCTAATAAAAAAAATCTATCTAATCTAATCTAATCTAATCTATAATCGAAGTCTTAATCAGTTATTTATTATTTACTATTCTTTTGTTAACCGAAATATTTTGTAGGAAGATTATCTATGTATTACTCAAGCGTTTATGTGGAACAAAAACTCTTAAGTTTCGCATCAGCAAACAGACCTTAGTTATATATAAAAAATAACAAAAATAAACAACAATTTTTTATAAAGCCATATAAAAATTAAACTTAAAAAGGCACATCAAAATACCGACTATGTAGAATGCATTACCAGACTCGGGTGTCCCTCCCATTTTTTGGTAAGTCGGTAGCTTGGGTTTGAAATATTTCTAGTTCAAACATTATTGTGAATAGTTTTTTTATTCGAAATATTGTTTCTTTTAGCTTAATGCAAAACACTAAAATATAATCAACCATTAATCGTTTATTATTACAGGGTAGGTACTTTTGGTTTCCTGACTGAGTGCGGAGCGGAAAAAAAAGTTTCAAAGTATAGTTCAGTCGTTGCCACTGTATCAGTAGGAAGGCCTACCGGGGTTTTTCTGAGGCTAAAGTAATTATTAAAATATTTTTTTTTAAGTAAGCAGAACAATTTCAGTTTTTTTTTTTGTCTAAAGGCTCATCCGTTCAAATCAAACATACGTTTTTCCAATTCATTTGAGTGATGAAATTGTTCCCGCTGCGATTTTTTATGCCACTATTGCACCTGTTATTGCGTGGTTTGTAATTAAAAAAACTTTAATAGATCCAATGAACCAAGAGAGAAAAAGTATAGAAATTAAGAAAACAAAAAAGAATAATGAGCAAAGACTAGCTTTAAAAAAAGAAGAAGCTCGATCAGCAATTGAACTAATGATACACACATATGAACGAATAGTTTTGGAAGAGAATGAAAGACAAGGCCTTATTATTCTTAAAGCTGTTTATGGTGCATCCGAGCATGACGAAGATGAATCAAAAATTGATGTGACGATACCAGTGCAATGCTTAGTAAATTCTAGTACATTACTTTTGTACAACTCAACAAAGGTAATTTGAATCATGGTTATGGGTATTAGAATTTGATTAATAAATATTTTGACAGAGTGAGCTTCCTGGCTTTTACGACCCTTGCATTGGCGAAGAGAAATCTCTATATATGGAGTATTCCTACAAAAATCAACAACACTCAATATCTATCAAAGACACCGAAGCTGTTCGATTGCCTTTGAGAGAATAGTTGTCCTACAAAGAAACAAAGAAAATTTAAAATATAAATTACAAATCTAAACAAAGATAAAAGATTTTGTTTAATAGTGTTGTTAATCAGCTTTCTTTAATTAGAGATGTTTAGCCTAAATTTATAATACCTGAAGAACAACTTCAGATATAATGTATTCAAATGTCTGCTTTTACTACTCAGAAATACATAGGAGCTAAAATTAAAACAAACAATTTTCTATTAATAAAACATGCATCGTTCCATATAGATGGCACTTTATAAAATCTGTTGTTAAAAAAAAATTAGTTTAGATAGTTAAAAAAAGAACAGGAACTGAAGGCCAAATTCCTAAACGCAAGATTTGCAGTGCAAGTCTCATGATAAGCAAATGCACGAACCCATACAAATTTTTCTATCGTAATTATAAGTTAGAACATATTTCAGTTTCATAGAAACCGATTAAAGAACAAAGAATTTGGCATTACCTACACCGTATTTGCATAAATAATTTTTTTGGTTTTGATTTTCTGAAAACTTCATCGGAACTCTTCGGAAACTGTTCATTTGATTTTTGTATGCAGAAGTTCCTAGAAAATTTGAACACTAAATGTAAACCAACATTTTTCCAATTTTTTTTAAAAGCTCAATATTTCGAAAAAGACTCAATCGATTTTTTTCTAAACTTCGTATTTAGTAGTTCCTTGACAACATCTTGAATACCTGCTTAAAAATCTTATTTACCTAAAACTAAATTTAAAAAAAAACGTTAAGAAAAAAAATATATCTTTAAAACCAAACACTTTGATAAAGAAAATGTGTCTTCTTAAATTAGTGCAGTCCACTTTTAAGTTTAAAAAAAATATTTCATTTTGCGTACTTATTTACTGTACATAGGTCCCATAGAATCACTTTTCATATTTTCGAATTTCTCAGTATTAGACGAACCATATATGAATCGTAAACAAGACAGCCAGAACATTTCATCGGTTTACTGCTCTTTGGTGACTAAGCAAAATCCGTGACAATTTAAAGTCGACTAAGCTTCAATCGAAGTGTTTTTTTTTTATATCATAAAATTTTTGTTTTTTAAACATTGCTTTATATTTGTCTCTCATTGTATTATTTACGTTTATCTGTAATACGTACTAAATGTAAGTTTGCCAAAATTTTACACTAAATGTTCTTATGTGTATAATGTGTTCATTTTATTTTTGTTAATAAAAGATCCCCTGAAGAAGACGGCAACCACCGTCGAAACGTCGGGAAAGGAAATGAAATTGTTTCATTAAAAAAACATTACGACCAAAACAGCCGAAAGAGATATATTTAAATCTCGAACACCTATAATATTAGACGAACCGATTAAAATAACTTTGTTTATGCAAATGCTACCTAGAAATGTTAATAAAACTACATATTCAATTTTTTTTATTTATTATTTTTATTAAAATTTTATATGCAAATTAATAATAACTTCAAAATGGCGTTTCAATTTTTTTTCTAAAAATGTTTTCAAAATTTTATAAATAAAAAAAATATTTAAAAAAAACGTTCCAACGATTTTTGAAAATTTTGTTTTGATTATTCATATTTGTCCAACAATTCAAATGGCATCTTTTTTTCTCAAACTTTAACAACGAAACATTTTAAAAAGATTTTGTATCATCGATTTATTTCTACCTAATTATATTTCATTTTTATATATTTTTCATATTATATACTATGTAGGCCCTCATACATTCATATACATTTATTTTTAAAAATCACATTAATATTATGTTATATTGCACCTATCATACGATTATATGAATATAGTTAACTACCCACCTACATCCTTCATTTTCATTATAATATACATATTTACATACATACCTATATAGGTTCCATCTATGAAGGTGAGTAAATATTTTTTTTATTTATTGCTTTATTTTATTTGAAAAATGCTTAAAACTATATAAACTTAAAACCATATACAAAATACATTTAATTAAAGATTATTTTCAAAAATTAAATAGTTGAGTAGAATCTGTTGTCCGAAGACAAGAAGCGATAGTAATATACTAGAAAAAGATAATTATAATACATTTATCCATGGGGATGCGATAAAGGAAAAAAACTAATTTGATATTTGAGATATTACTCTCCTAATTTACATAAGTTAAAATCCATTTTAAGGATAGTAATTACCTATGTAATTATTCCTTGAATCATCCATTCGACTATTATACTAATAACCAAAGTAATTTAGTTTTATTTCAATTCGGTTTACAAGTAAAGGAGGCTTTACATGCATCTTCATCTTCATCTGCATTGACATCTGCAAAAAAAGAGGAAACAAAATAAAAAATTCATACTTGTGCGATAGAGAGCGAAAACCAGAATGGAGATCATCTTCATGTATGAAGATTATAGGAAGTACGAATCTGAAGATTGCAGATTATAGTGAAGATGAACATGTTCATCTTCATTATAGCATTTTCATCTGCACCATAATTTGTTCCGTTCAGATAAAGAATTTTAAAGTTTTTTTTTACCATTTCACCTCAGTTTGCTTAAAAACAACGAAAATAGCGAAAATTTTCTTCTCAAAACTACATACCTGAACGCTAAGAACATGTGATTGTGAGATGTGTCAAGAAAGTTATAGCAGAGTTCGAGTAAGCTATTAGTGTGTACCCTGTCTTACTTTAATGTTTGTTTTATATTATTGGCCCGCTCTACTTTTCTTCAAATCTGCAGATGCAGATCCATGTAAAGCCGCCTTAAGACTTAAGGAGGCTTTACATGCATCTTCATCTTCATCTGCATTGACATCTGCAAAAAAAGAGGAAACAAAATAAAAAATTAATACTTGTGCGATAGAGAGCGAAAACCAAAATGGAGATCATCTTCATGTATGAAGATTATAGGAAGTACGAACCTGAAGATTGCAGATTATAGTGAAGATGAACATGTTCATCTTCATTATAGCATTTCCATCTGCACCATAATTTGTTCCGTTCAGATAACGAATTTTCAAGTTTTTTTTTACCATTTCACCTCAGTTTGCTTAAAAACAACGAAAAAAGCGAAAATTTTCTTCTCAAAACTACATACCTGAACGCTAAGAACATGTGATTGTGAGATGTGTCAAGAAAGTTATAGCAGAGTTCGAGTAAGTTATTAGTGTGTACCCTGTCTTACTTTTATGTTTGTTTTATATTATTGGCCCGCTCTACTTTTCTTCAAGTCTGCAGATGCAGATCCATGTAAAGCCGCCTTTAAGCTAGTATTAGACGGTCCTTGTAATGTGTCATTGCCGTGACACTCTGACACGTCACAAAAAAATAGGTCCTACCACCGTCATTGCCGTGACAAATGTAAACGTGTCATGGCTAGCTACAATGACTATCACACGAATGACACATGTCTGTCAAAATACAATGAACGTCAAAGTGTGACATGGTAACATTTGTATCTCGGTGTCACGGAAATGACATGCAAAACAATGCGGGCGATCACTCACTTATTAGATATTTTATCTCGGATACCAAGCTATCGGGGTATATCTGTGGACGAATCAGATAGGTTAGCTGAAAGCTGTCAAAATATCAAAGCAAAACGCATACCAACGAATTTTGCAGTCAGCTGGTTCTATACATTTGTTCTCGGATAGCTAGTTATTCCAATTTTTTTGGGATAACTCAAGATAACTTTCACGAGAACAGTTGTTTTTTCATCAGCTGCGTCTTTGCACGCTTTACAACAACAGAAAGTTATTCTAGATTGCTGAGAATAACTGAGTGAACGTCCCCAATGACTATCACACGACGTGACAACTCTCAAACAACTGATCATTGGAGGTGAGCCTAATCCGCAATGACATCTTTCATTTTTAGCAGTGACGATCACACGGTGTCGATCAATCGAGTCATTGTGTCTTGGTTGTTAAGGAAAAGCTTATTTTTCTAGAAAACGGCTCCAATGGTTTTGATACAAAATTTTGAGAATTGATGTGCATTTAATCAGAACAAAATTTACGTGATTTGCCCAAGAATTCAAATGGCATCTTTTTTCCCCTAAAACTATAACTATAACATTTTTTAAAACGCCACATATATATAATTACCTACCCACCTATATCCTTCACTTTCATTATATACATATAATGTCCATATTTACATACCTAGGTTCCATCTATGTAGGTAGGTACAAATAAACCTCCTAATTAAATCAATTTAAATACACATTTGTAGGTATGTACCTATGTAACTATGCCCAACCGTAACAAACAATGACATGGCAGAAATGTCTGCTTTTTGAAAACATTTTTTTTTTTAAATTCAAAAACTTCAAGTCATAGGTATTCAGCAAATACATATAACTATAATTTTTGAAAAAAAAATTAATGAGCAGTTTTCAAAATATAATTTTTTAATACAAAAAAATATTAATTAACAATATTGGTACGCAGTATAAATTGCGCAACCTAAACCTACATATCTGTGAAATTCAGAAAGAATCGGTTAAGCCATTTAAGAGACCATATGATCGGTCGTACCTATAAAAGATGCACTGATTTTTTTAACTCAAAATTGTTAGAGCCGTTTCCGAGAAAAATAGGCTTTAACGTAACGGTTATATGGCAGATACCGTTATTTTTTGAGCTAAACATTTTTTTCAATTTTCCCCCTGTGCAATACCTAAAAAATCTGTATACCAAGTTTAAATCAATTCGGCCCACCTTTTCGGGCTGTAGGTGTCTATACATACATACAGACAGACTAACAGTCATACCGACGGACAGAATTTTTAGACCATCTTTTTTCGTATTCGCTGTCATTGGGGCGTTCATAGCTTTGCTGTGCAATACGTTCGTTGTTGGTGTAAGACGTGTTAAAAAACAATCCATTAATAGCTGACGACCACAACACCGAACAAAACATGATTTCCAAATCGAAGCCAAGCTAGCGCTAAATTTCTGGTATACTTATGTCGATTTCGTTTCAACAAAAACATCGATCTGCCGTCAATTTTTTTCTGAAAATCAAATTCGTTTCAAATTAAAACCAGTTTTTTTCTGGAAAAACAGATCCGTATTGAATCTCTTTGGAGACGGATTCAAAACGGATTTGTGCACAGATTCTTACACACTACGAAAATTGTTTTGAAGTTTCTCAATTGTTGTAATTTTTATTTTGTGGCAGTGTACAGGAAAAGTAAATTAATATATTAAAAACTAAAAAAAATTGTTAAAAACTTCTTGAAAACAAATATTAAAAAAGTGCAAGTGGGTTTAGGAACTCCCCCGCGTCGGAATCGGGTAATTAAAACTAAATAATGATGTTTTAACGAATTGAAGATTTGTTTTTTTTTAGAGCTGCCAAGCAACACACACAATCCCAAAAAGAGATTCGGTCCGCAATCGTTCGTTTCAAAGCAAAAAAGTATTGGTTTTAGTAGCGAATCCTAATTATTGAAACGAAATCGACATTAGGTATCGTATTGCGTAACTGACTACTAAATCAGTTGTCTTTTCAATTGTTGTTTGTGAACTTTAATTACGTCCCTTCTTCTTCTGATTCGGTTGAAACATGTGTGGTTCTTACGAGTACTTCCTGATTCAATTTAAATTTATATTTTATCCAATAAATGTATGTTAAATTCACTTTGAGCTAAAGCTTAATGGTGAGAAATTGTTTTTTGCTCGGTTTTGACTTTTGACAGGAATGGTATTGCGTTTTATGCGTTCACAAACGCACATAATATTTTTCAGCAATGTATCAGGAAGCTGTGCGACGCCGAACGCCCCCATTGTAATGTCATGTTTGATTGTTATCTCTAAACTTTTTTTTTCGACTTGCCTTATAGTACCATATCATGGATTTAATGTAAATCTAACGTCGGTTTTATTTGGCAATCCGGAAGACTTTTTAAACAGAAAACGAACCGACGGCAAACATAAATGCAATACCGAAACCAAAACTTCTACATAGGTAGTTTCTTCAATTTTAAATAAATGTGAAGAACAACAAAATTCACACAGAAATGACAGAGAATTTCGATTTAAGTACACAAAGCAAAAAAAACACAAACCAGAGAAAAAACAATAAACAACTAGCTTACTTTTATTCACAGAAACAATATTCTTTGCTAAAATGGCTTTCATAAGTAATAATGGTATTCATGAAACCGCGTAAACTTTCTCACATCGTAAAATGGAAAAGTTTAGCACGCACATTTCATGAACGCACTTATAAAAATCAGCTTGCGCAAATGCGGTAAATGATTACTTTTTTCTTCCTGTACTTTAACTTATGTGGTTTTCCATTAATACAAGAATCAAATTCGTTTTTTATACGAAGCTATCAAAACATGGATTTTGACAATTAAATTCTTCCATTGGGCAACAAAAATTAATATTTTTTGGCGAATCTACCCCTCTTTTACTGATACTACGTTTTCACCTACCACTTAATCCAGATTTAAGTGGATTAACCATAAATCCTCTTTGAAATCTTCTAATACTACGTTTTCACCTACCACTTAATCCAGATTTAAGTGGATTAACCATAAATCCTCTTTGAAATCTTCTAAATCTTGAAGATTTCCCATACAAATTTTAATCTCCTTAAATGAAGATTATACTACGTTTTCACCTACCACTTAATCCAGATTTAAGTGGATTAACCATAAATCCTCTTTGAAATCTTCTAAATCTTGAAGATTTCTCATACAAATTTTAATCTCCTTAAATGAAGATTAGAAATTAATCTCATTGAAATCTTCTTCGAAGAAGAAGATTCTCAAAAGAAACAAACCTTATTTCATAGAACGCGCCTATTCTAATGTCATATTTTCTCCATTGACCTTCAACAAAAAAAAACTGTCCAACATTATTTAATTTATTTATGTCTGGTATAATTTGTCGTTGCCTTCAAATTTTGTTTTTGTTTATAAATAAGTATGAAAATAAAAAATGCAATAAAGCTACAAAGACCAAAGCGGTCGGTGCCTCGAATTTGTAATGGAAACTGTTTTAGCTATCCTAGAGTAATACTTTGAAGTTGTTCTTTCCCAAATATATAAAAACGAAAACCGTGCAAAGGCGATTACAATATTTATGTAAATATATCTATATGCTCCAAGATATTGGGATAACAATATTTTAAAGTTATTACTCATTTTTATTTATTGAAATTGAATTTGTTCACTGCAACCGAAATTAGTATTCTTCTTCCCAATTAT
The DNA here is from genome assembly GCA_910595825.1 of Philhelius pedissequus. Taxonomy (NCBI): domain Eukaryota; kingdom Metazoa; phylum Arthropoda; class Insecta; order Diptera; family Syrphidae; genus Philhelius; species Philhelius pedissequus. Next base: position 80,852,901 of record OU343160.1, on the reverse strand, counting down.
TATGTTTTTGTCTTGTTGTATTGACTTTTGAATGACAATTCGTAGTGAAAACGTCAAACTAATCTTTTTTTCACTGGTGAAAACACTTGAAGATTAATTTTTAATCTTCTCAATTTAAACCGGATTATCTTTAGGTGAAAACGTAGCATAACATTACTAAATACAAGTACAATTGAAAGCATTTATTTATACAGCTACCAGTTTCACAGACGCGAATATAAGCCAACACCTTCACAAAAAAAAAATTAAACCCAAATTACATTCCATTCGCCACGAAAAAAATCAAATTCCGCATCAAATTCTCCATTTACCAATGGAAAACCACATTAATTATTAACAAAGTGTTATTACTCTCATTTAAAATGTCTGCCAGAAATAATAAGAGGAAGAGAGATAGTGGTACCAAGATTATGACACATAATACGTCAAAATTAAAGTCTAAAGTTTTTCACATTTACCAAACTATCATGATAAACTTTCCCAAACAAAATTATGCGGAAAAGTTTACCATTTTTTGGTAAAGTTTTTCTATAAAAATGTTGGCAGCTCATTTACCACATTTACCATTTTACCACGTATACCGCGTTTAAGCGGATTAATTATTATTTATGAATTAAAAAAATTACCATTTGCATTGGATCATTTATCTCGATTTGATTTCATTGTGGCGTGAAGTTTACGTAGGCCACTAGAGTTTTCAATATGGCGTGGCAATGACAGGACACACCATGCCCTCGCCTCTTCATGTGTGTATGTATTAGCTGTGTTTTATTGGGATTCTATCCATTGTAATGTAACTATTTTCCAAAAAAACGCATCGACCGTAGCATGGACCGTAGCTTTTTTATTTTTGTAAGAATTTTACCCCTGTACAGCAGTCACAAGTAATGAATGAGTCTTTTGCAAAGTAAAATTAAGAAAATATCAAAATAATGACCAATAATTAGCTTTTATTCATATAAAATAGAAAGTAGAAAAACGTACCAATATTTAATTTATGTTACAAACCTATTTCTTGTTTTCATTTTTTCTGCATTTGCAATTTTAAATTCCAACATTCATTTTGCACCCCTATAAAGGAAATGATAAGTGAATGGGTTTGTTCATAGACTATAGTCAAGTCCCTTTTTACACAGAACAATTTTTGTATTGCTTTAAAAATCTTCTTGCCTTTCACACGAGGAAACAAAATTGACGGAGATTTGCTTGTTTCCTTTAAATGTTTCTTGGTTTTGAACGCTCACTTCAGCGTAGTTTAAATTGTTCAATCCATTACATGTCACCTTTAAATTGTATGCTTTTATTTATTTTCTGAGTAGATCGATAGCTAGAATTTTATTTTTCAAGTCAATTTATAAATTTATTTTCTGATTATGTTTTGCTTTCAATTCAATATTCACTAATCAGACTGCACTTAACATACCCGTAAGGAACAAGTAGTTAACATTTGGTTTGTCATTTCCATGCACATCTCCAGAAAAAAAAACAATGGGTCACCTTTTATGAAGTTCAGTTGCCGCTTAGTGCGTTTAAGCTAGGCGCTCACATGCAATTTTTCCGAAACGAAAATTAATCACTAGTGGTCGCGCACGTTAGCAACTTAAAATTAATCAACGAGATAAACCATGACACAAACAATATTTTGATTTAATGTGCGCGCAGTTACATTATAGTTCGGTGTGATACAAACTGAAGAACTTATTTGTTCGCAAACTTTAAAGTTGCACGGCTAATGTCCCATAAGAGAACATGTAAGCTACACAAAGTGGAAAATGTATGTACCACGCCAGAACCACACCAAAACCTCAAGCCAGTTCTATGTGAATTGGGCCTTACACGCCATGTCGACATACCACTTCGATCTCCATAAATCGAACTGCTGTGTCGACACGTTTCTTTTCACACAAAAACCGTGTCGACACTATAAGCCGTGTTTTATTATTACCAAAAAACGTTGTATTTGGCAAAGAAAAAGTTCTTTTTCACTAAGACAACCCACAACCCACAACCCATATGGTTAAAACGATCTGGGTTATGCACTTTGGACTCCATCTTTTGGCGTTTTTCTTTTTTATCTCCGAGCAGAGCCTGAGTAAACCGAGTTGGGTCTGAGTAGAGCATGGTCAGATGTCTCCGATTTAATTTTGAAATAAACTTAAGCGCAGTACTGTCATATATTATTATAATTGTTTTATTAAAACTTATTTACCAGCAAATCCAAAGCTTTCAATTTCCGAATTCATTTTTGTTTTTAATTGGTTTTACTTTAGTGATTATTGTTAAAATTATGAGTAAAGTTAGACGCGCCCAGCACTTTGCTCCGTTTGATCGGTCATTTTATTCTGAGCTAATAGTTCATGCCCCGATTTAGCTCTGATTTAAAAAACAAACACAAGTTGAGAGATTAAATGTGTCTGAGCTAAAAAAGAAACACAGATCTTTTCTCGACAGCTGAGTTCTTTACTCGGAGCTAAAAAAGAAAAACGCCATTTGTATATCGATATTAATAGTACTATCATGACGAAGAAATTCATCCAGCCTGCAATAAGGTGCACTCATCATGAGTTCCACTACCAAATCGGAGGTTAGGTAGTGTTGGTGTGTTATGAAAATGCGTATGAAGAGAAATAGTGTGATAATAAACTGATGAGGGAACTATATACAAAATTTATTATAAGTTAGAGGAGGAAAGGAAAACAAGTATTTGATTTTTTTTTAGGAGGATTTTTTTGTTGAGTAGGAGTTGGTTGGGTGTGTGTATTTTTTGTTCTACGGGCAAATAGAATGAAAATTGTTTGGTGGCTGTAGGGAATATTTAAATATTCAGGTATACACTTGTGTGCAACGGTCACTACTCAATAAAATAAACTTTTTTACCAAATGAACAAACATGATAATTTAACAGTTAAAATTTGAGATTTCTGTTAATCGTTGTGCAAAAAAAATGTTCTTGTGACAATTTTTTTGTTATTTTATATTAATATGTTTTTTGGATTTTGAAAAAAAAATATTTTTTTTTGAAAATTCAGATTTGATAAGTAATTTCGTAAAAAATCGAGTTGACGAATTTTCAAATAAGAATTTCTTATTAATAGGTATTATATATTTTTTCAAGTCGTTTTTTACTTATTTTTTTTTTAAATGAGTATTCAACAATATATATATACATTTGAAAATATTATTTAAAAAAATCTTCAAAACATTTAATATTTATTTGCAAAATATTGTTTTTTTTCAAAATCCAAAAACTAAAATAAAATTTAATAACAATTTTTTTTTTGAAAATTCTTGCAGTCGTTTTTGAGAAATAATTTTTTTTCTTAACGGTTTTTAACATTTGTATGGGAGGTACCGTTGTTTTTATTTTAGAAAAATAGTTTTTTAACAATTCAAGATAATGTCTAAAAACTACTAAATACGCAGTTTCGAAAAAAGCCGTTTTCGAAGTTTTGAATTTTGAAAAAAAAAATAATTTCCAAAATAATTTGCTTTGAAAAATTTTGGTATACAATAGTGTTTAAACTTTCTAGGAGCTTCTGCGTAAAAAATTTTTAAAAAAATCAGATTAACCGTTTCCGAGAAAATCGAAAACCAACAAAATGGTTCTACTAGAGGTACCAAAAAAAAAAAACAATTTTTTTCCAAAAAAAAAATTATTAAAAGGTAACCTTTCCCTTCATTAATGATCTCATATATTTTTTTTATAAAAATCGTTGGAGCCGTTTTTGAGAAAAATAAGATTTTTGTTTTTGGCCAAAAAAATGTATGGGAGCTACTGTTATTTGTCATCTTAAGAAAAATGAAAAACCGTGTGGGCATATTACCGAAAAAAACAATATGTACCAAGTTTGAAGACAATGTATCAAAGCGTTTAGGCTGTAGACTCGAGGACAGACAGACAGAATGACAGACAAACGGAATTAAGGGTCCCACTTTTTTGGTGTTCTCTAAGATCGTAATGTCATGTTTGATTGTTAGAAAAAAAAAAATGTTTGAGAAAAATAATATTTACCTTTTTGGTAAAAAAGAAAGTTTGGCAGGTACCTAGGGAGGTACTGTCATCTTTCGTCTTAAAAAAGCTGAAAAAAAACTGGGGACATGTTTTTGAAAAAACGTTTAGGCGGTAAACTCGAGGACAGACAGAGTTAGACGGAGTAGCGGACCCATTTTTTCGCCTTCACTATCATCGTAATGTCAAGTTTGATCAAAATCTCGAGTTCGATTTTTTTCGAATCCATAACTTGTAATATAGAACCTACATACATATGTAATATCGCTAGTCAAAAGAAATAAAAAAAATACCACCTAGGTATACCTACTTTATTTCCTAATAAATTGTCTGTGGAAAAAAATTAAATTAGTCTAAATAGATAATATATTTGAAAAAAGAATAAAAAGTACCTATGTATATACATATCGTATGTAGGTGGGTATCTACATGTACCTACCTAACCAAAGAATATTGAAATATCTCAACATTGTTTTGCTATTTTCGCATAGAAAAAGTGAAAAGTAACAAGTTTGCTACAATTCAAAATCCTGAAATCCTCCAAACATCCAAAATTTGAAAGAAAAATTTAAAATAAATTCTATAATCACCTATACATGCATGTATATCCATATACATTCTTACTTCAAATTCATGTATACGGCAATAACCTTGATATAATTTATTTATACCCATCATATTTTGAAGGTTGCCATGCAAAAAACAGCTTATTCGGTTTTCTCCCTTACCCTCTATATTGTTGTCAGAAGTAATAAAATTCGACCATATCCCTTGCTTTTTTTCTTGTTGCCTCTACCTTTTCTTCTTCCACATCAACAATTCAATATCAAGAAAAGAGAAACTAGCGCCCCTATCGAACTAACTACTAGCTAAAAAATTCTGTCTCATAGTAGTACTATAGGTTTCATATATAAGGGGCCTGCACAGACGAGACTATTTCCTCCGGACTAAGAACAGTTTTGTGGGCAAGGGAAGCAAAGTGTGCAGTACGGAACGGACTGAAATTTCAACCTTAAATTTCGTGGATGAACGAAGACTAAAACTAACACATACACAACAGGTTGAACAGTCAAATACGATAGACAAACTAACACATATAAAAAGAGGTTTATGTATACAATTCTTCGCTCAGCTGAAATCATCTCGTGGACTAAAGACTAAAACTGGTTTTAGTTCAAAAATTGTTTATCCCGTGTGTGCAGGCACAAAAACTTTTTTCCTTGGCATGTTCACAATTCTGCCCTTATTTATGGACTGTAAGCGACATATAAATTGACTTATTTATCAAGTAATACTATTATTTTAGTGCATTCATGTAAAATTTCATATAAATGTGATTATTAATTCGCGTTTTATCTCTAGTTAAACAGAATCATAATGACAACTGAGACAATGATGGTGAAAATTGAGCATCGCGCTGTAATTAATTTTCTCACTAATCAAGGAAAAAGTCAAAAAACTATTCATGAAGAGATGGTGGCTGTTTACCAGGGTTCCGCACCTTCATTATCAACTGTGCAAAAGTGGTCAAGTGAGTTCAAGAGAGGCAGAGAGAGCATTGAAAACGACCCCCGCTCCAGCGCCCCGGCTACTGCTTGTACGGGAGAAAGCATCAAAGAACTCGAAAAACTTGTTCCCCGAATAAAGGTGAGATGGCAGGGATCACCAAGCTTTCAACTGGTACCATTCACACCATTCTTCATGACCATCTTAACCTTTCAAAGGTCAGTGCAAGGTGGGTGCCACGTATGCTCACAGCGCCTCAGAAAAAAGTGAGAATCGCATGCTGTAGAGAGCTTTTGAAGATGTGTAGTGAGAACGCGGACGGTGTTATGGATCGAATTGTTACTGGGGACGAAACATTGGTTCACCACTATGACCCTGAAAGCAAACAAGAGTCCATGCAGTGGCATAAAAAGGAACAGACCCCCCGAAGAAGTTCAAAGTGACTCCGTCTACCGGGAAGCTCATGGCCACAGTTTTTTGGGACTCAAAGGGAATCTTGCTCATTGAGTACAAAAAAGGTGAAACCATCAACGCCACATCCTTCGCTTCCACTTTGCATAATTTGCGGGAGGATATTAAAAAGAAACCGCGGGGTAAACTCGCAGCGGGTGTCCTGCTTCTTCATGACAACGCTCCTGTTCACACGGCACGAGTAGAGGGTTTAAAAAAGCGTATCTCAAGATGTAACAAATGCATTGATGTTAGGGGAGATTGTATTGAAAAATAAAAACAATTTAAAATGAATTCGCATTTTCCTTCATATCGATACCGAGAATAGCTGTGTTTTATTGGGAATATATCCATTGTACCGTAAGTAATTCCCAAAAAAACCCATCGACCGTAGCATGGACAGTAGCTTTTTTATTTTTGTAAAAACGGTACACCTGCACAGCAGTCACAAGTAATGAAAGAGTCTTTTGCAAAGTAAAATTATTAAAAAATCAAAATTAGGAACAATAATTAGCTTTTATTCATATAAAATAGAAAGTAGAAAAACTTACCAATATTTAATTTATGTTTCAAACCTATTTCTTGTGTTCACTTTTTCTGCATTTGCAATTTTAAATTCGAACATTCATTTTGCACCAATAGAAAGGAAATGATAAGTGAACGGGTTTTTTCATAGACTATGGTCAAGTCCCTTTTTACACAGGGCATTTTTTATTGCTTTAAGAATCCTTCTATGCCTTTCACACGCGGAAAGATAATTGCCGGAGATTTGCTTGTTTCCTTTTAATATTTCCTGGTTTTGAACGCACACTACAACGTAGTTTAAATTGTTCACTCCCCTTACATTTCCCCTTTATATTTCATTCTTTTATTTATTTTCTGAGAAGATGGATACCTAGAGTTTTATTTTTCAAGTCAATTTACAAATTTATTTTCTGAGTATGTTTAGCTTTCAATTCAATATTCACTCAACAGAGATCATACTGCACTTAACACATGCAGATTAAGGAACAAATAGTGAACATTTGGTTTGCAATTTCCATGCACATGTCCAGAAAAAAAAATGGGATCACAAAATTGAAGGCGCAGTCCATGTCCATGTAGTGAAGCGAATACCGTCCATGGCAAACATCCATTAAATAGTGAGGAAAAAGCACATTTTGTGAAGTTCAGTTCCGCTTAGTGCGCTTAGGCCAGGCGCGCACATGCATTTTTTTCCGAAATGAAATAGTTTGATCACTAATTGAACGATGATCGCGCACATAAGCAACTTAAAAATCAATCAACGAGATAAACCAACACACAGACAATATATTGATTTAATGTGCGCGCAGTTACATTATAGTTCGGTGTGATTCAAACTGAAGAACTTATTTGGGCGATCGTTCGATTTGTGCCAAGACACAAACTTTTAAGTTGCTCGAATCGCGGACTGAATAGTTTTTGCATGTGGGCGCACTCTCATATAAGTCCATGGTATTCACTTTAGCAACCAAACTGTTGCAAACCGTAAGTTGCATATGTGCGCGCCTGGCATTATAGCTCATAGAATTTCATACGAATAAATATTTTGCGACACAGTGTCGAGCAGTTCCTCAATAGTGCAGTTGCACTCAATGCGGTTTGTCTTTTCAAATTGCTTCTTTGTAGATCTAAATAAAAAGATGATTTTTTTCACCAAACTCCGTTTATTTATAACTATCAATAAAAATTGAGCACAAAACGAATATTGGTCTTAGTTAGTCAAAAATAAAAGTAAAACCGAATTCATTCCATAGATATTGATTTTTTTTTTCAAAATGGAAATCGAAATTTGTTAAAATTGATTAATTGATATTAGGGGTATGCAAAATTGCAGAAATAGGTGGAATTTTAGACGTACTCCAGAAAATAATTCAGCAAAGAATATAGTTTTTAATACTAAAAGTCAGAAACTATTCAGAAGAACAGCTTATAATTTATTAAAAAATGGAATTATCTAAGATCTTAGAAATATAAACTGGCCAACTATAAAAAAAGAAAAAAAAAAGAATCAAAAAGATCGATTTGTCTTACGAATGAAATTAATAATTATAACACTCCATGAACACATCCATCGAGATTCTACCCAATTATCAATCGTACCAACAAAACTAACAAAATCAAATTCGAGACTTGAATAAACGTCATCAAGCCATCCATTAGGTGTGTTTTATTGGGAATATATCCATTGTACCGTAAGTAATTCCCAAAAAAACGCATCGGCCGTAGCATGGACCGTAGCTTTTTTATTTTTGTAAAAATGGTACCCCTGTACAACAGTCACAAGTAGAGTTGGGTAGTTCCGGACATGTATAGTTCCTGGAACTATGTCTTCTGTCGGATACATTTCATTTCATTCCGAATAACAAAATCAAACATGTCCGCAGTTCCAACCTCAACAGACAAAATTGAGACAAGGAAAGCGAACATGTTTCAAGACACAAAGTGCGAACGAGCAATACAAAACAGTTCCAAATCCACAGACACCAAACAGAAGTAAAAGAACGAATTTTTTGTGGTTTGTGGGATAGATACAAAATAATGTCCGATCATACATTCATTATGTGTTTGAAATGAAAGAAGTATACTGCAACCGGACTAATAGTTACTTTGATTGCTTGTTAGTTCCATGTCTTTTAACTAGTTCTATATCCATAAAAGAAAAGAACTATGAATGTGGATACGGACATTCACAGTTCTTTTCATTTGTAGTTCCATTTCTATTATGGACATGGTGAGAGAATGAGAAATATTATGCATGTTTGTCTGGAATAAGAAAAAGGAATGTTTCTTGTTCAATTCAATTGTTTTCTTCGGTTTCGTTTGGTTTAGTTTTCTTCTGGTTGGTGACTGTTTACTGTTTTGTTTAATTAGGTAGATTATTAATTTATTTGTTGAAAGTTTATTTTATAAAGTTCATAGTTCAGTAAGGAACTATTAAGTTAAGTAAAGAAAAGTGTTTACGTTGGATTATTGGTAATTTTAAAGTATATCCTTTTTGCATGAGATTTTTGTTGTCATTCCATTTTTGCAGTGTTTATTTATCTTGATTGTAAATGAATAGTTTCCAATTGGGTTTGATTTAAGTAGGATGTTTTATGATTGATTTTGAGCGTCATGGAAGTTTGATTTGTTTTTATCTAACCCGTATATACGTATTTTATTTAGCTAAAATTAAAGTTAATGGGATCAATTCAATTTGCGTAGAGCTTCCTAAAGTTAATTAATTGTTTTTTAGAACCTATTTGAAAATATTTACTATTGAGTGAACCTACCTAGGTAGGTGAGTTCTTTTTTCAAATACCTAAATGAAAATCAGTGAGTGTTTGAGGCAAGGTTATTATTTTTGTCCTACATAGGTATGTACATAGGTATTTACTTTCAATTTTAAAATTTTAATTTCAAACTGAGAAGCATAACTTGAATAATACCTAGATAATATTAACCTTTTTTGGGGTTGTCGTTCAAATGAAATAGACTACATGTTCTTTTTGATCTTCACCCTTCTTCCATTTTCGCAAAAATAGTTTTACTGAAAAGTCAACTTTCGCCTCCCTTCCAGCGCCTTGCCGTTTTTCAGTCGTTTCGATTAACCGACAACTGTAATTAGGGCTTAAAATCATTCTACAGGAACAGTTTCTTAAATCATTTTTTACTTGCATAGTTATTGTTCAAGTTATACTTATGTACCTTTTAGATTTATTTGGAAATCATATTTTTTGGTTTTGCTTTTTTAAATAAATTAAAATTTTCATAGTGAGTTTCAAAGGTATCTTTTAAATTTTTGTTGTTTATATCTTTTCAAAACTAAATTTGAATTTGACAAAATTACTTTTTATATTTGCTGATGTTATTTATTAAGGAAATCTGTATATTTCAAAATATCATTAAGTGGTTAATTAAAAAAGTGGACCTAACTTTAAGATAAGAAAAAACCTATACATTTTAAAAATTAAGATAAGAATTATTTTAATATTCTTTGTGAACATTATTTAAAATACACATGGGTAAAAGTACATATTATTTGATTAAGGATAAAAATAAACAAATATTGTTAACAAATACACATTATTTTAGCTTTCAATATACCATTTTAAAAATGTTTAAGAGATAGGTAGGTACCTAGTTAAAAAGAATTTTTAAATTAGTATATTAAGTTTTATGAAAATTGATTTTTAAGAAATCGTTTTAGTCAATTTTGCTGTTTACTCCTTATAAATGTTTTGTGTTTACAATCATTCTTTATATAAGGTTAATACTAATTTTCTATAGAATAATTGTGTAGGTACTTATGATTCCTTTAATTTTAATTCAAGAAATATAGTAGCCCAAATTCAAAGTCGACCAGATTAGGTATTAAAAGTATGCTGCTCAAAAAATATTTGTATGTACTAGGGTGCTTTTTTTTGCGACTATTTTTGTTTTTGGATCCCATACTGGAAATGTCATAAAAAAACCATTCCCTGAAAATTTGAGCCCTTAATATTAATAATTAATACTCGCCCACGGTATCTTAAGATATATATATATGGCGGTCGAGCTAGGCCAAGCAAAAGTTAAAAAAGTAAAGTGCATAGTAGAATTTTTCAAAAGAAGTTCGCAAGGCTTACATAAGCTTACTGAAATGCAGAGCCAAATGAATTTGCCCATCTTAAAGCTGAAGCAAGACGTCCCAACAAGGTGGAATTCCACATATGATATGCTTGATCGCATTTTAAAAATAAAAAATGCAGTTATTGCTACACTAGCAATAGCAAAGAATGATCTATCTCTAAAGCCTGAAGATTGGGATGTTATAGAGTTAGTGGTTCCCATCTTAAAAGTTTTTTGTGATATTACGGTTGAAATATCAACGGAAAAATATGTAATCCTTTCAAAAGTAATTGTGTATTGCAAACTTCTAAGACGCCATCTGACAAAAACTCAAGCTCTCGCTCAAGAGCAGCAAACATCAAGTTGTGTTCGGAAGCTTTTGGAAACACTTAATGAACAGACACAAAAACGTTTTAACAATCTGGAAAAAAATCCTTTATATGCTGAAGCAACAATTTTGGATCCCAGATTTAAAAGCAAAGGTTTCCGAGAGGCAACTAATTTTAAAACAGCCTTTGATAGCTTAAGGTTTAAAGTTGGAAACCAGCCTCAAAATAGGGGAAATGTGTCGGTGTCTGTTCAGGAAGAAGCGGTTCCATCAACTTCAAGAGCAGCACTTTCCAATGCTAAACCACCATCTATTTGGGATGACTTTGACGTCGAAGTGGCAAATTTAGTTCCACAAAATACAGTAGCTGCCGGTATAGTTGAGCTCGATAGCTATATCAAAGAGCCCCTTATTAGCAGAGATATTCAAAACCCCTTAACTTATTGGAATGAGAGAAAATTCGTCTATCCGATTTTGTACAAATATATGTTAAAAAGGCTCAATTTGGTTGCGACATCTGTTCCTTGTGAACGTATATTTTCAAAAGCCGGATTAATCCAAACGGATAGGCGAAATAGGTTATCTTCCAAAAAAGTATCGCAGTTGCTTTTCATAAGCAGCAACATGTAAATTATATTATTTTTGTTATGTTTAATACTTGTGATTTGTTTAAACGTATGTTACTTATGATTTTTGTTATGTTTTACAGCTTTTTTAAAAAATCTGAAAATATTATGCAACATTTAGTAATCCCTATGTATACCCATTATTCAAAATGAATTTTTATGTAAAACTTAGTTTTTATTTTTAAGTGTCGTGTGTTTATAAAAATTTAGTTCCTGAAATTAGTTAGTACTTATAGTACTGCAACATTTTTTTTATTAAAGTTTTTGCCAACTTTGTAGTTCATAAGTTCTTACTTTTATTTTTTTTTATCAAACAAATAATAATATCAAAAAACATTTTTTGAATAGATGTTTATTTTTGTTGGTAATCTTATTTACTTAATTTTAGTGTGTTAATTTAAAAAAGCAATATTTATTGCAAAAATTTATTAAATGTGCAAGTTTAAAAAAATAACTTAATTTACATACTGTGTTATTTATGAATTATTTATATTTTTGTTATGTTTTAAACCTATTCATGCATTCAACTGATTGAATTTGTCTATAAATCTTGAATCTTTTTTGTTTGTCTTTCTTTGCTGTACAAAAATCTATTTCAAACACTTAACGTCCTCCTACATTCTTAAAACAAGCTTTGAAGTTAATAGCTTTTGGCTTTTCTAATGAAATAAATTTGTCAATTACTCAAATTGAAAAGAAAAATGTTCTGTGTATTTTTCCATAACCCTTGATAATGCATGAATATCAAAAAAAAAAGGAATTTAAATCATATACCTACTGAAATGTTTTCGGAATGTTCTAATCCTCACAAGCATTGGGAGTAAGTATATGTTTTATTAGAATTAACCTTTTCAGCTTTGATTATAATTTCTTGGATCATTCTCATTATAATTAAACTACCTACGAATGCAAAGAACTTTATATAATTTATATGGAACTCAAACCAGCGAATGAAACATGGAACTAAGCACTAGCTAAAAAAATAGGTACCAATACGCATTCACATAATTTGAAAAACCTTAACAGTTCCGCGGACATGGTTCCAGGAACTAGTTCCGACGAGAAAAAGAATCGTTCCATGTCCGTTCCGGTACTGGAACTGTTTTGCGCAACTCTAGTCACAAGTAATTAAAGAGTCTTTTGCAAAGCAAAATTAAGAAAATATCAAAATAATGACCAATAATTAGCTTTTATTCATATAAAATAGAAAGTAGAAAAACGTACCAATATTTAATTTATGTTACAAACCTATTTCTTGTTTTGATTTTTTCTGCATTTGCAATTTTAAATTCGAACATTCATTTTGCACCAATATATAGGAAATGTTAAGTGAATGGGCTTGTTCATAGACTATGGTCAAGTCCCTTTTTACACAGGGCAATTTTTGTATTGCTTTAAAAATCTTCTATGCCATTCACACGAGGATACAAAATTGACGGAGATTTGCTTGTTTCCTTTAAATGTTTCTTGGTTTTGAACGCACACTACAGTGTAGTTTAAATTGTTCAATCCATTACATGTCACCTTTATATTTCATGCTTTTATTTATTTTCTGAGTAGATGATCGATAGCTAGAATTTTATTTTTCAAGGCAATTTATAAATTTATTTTCTGATTATGTTTTGCTTTCAATTCAATATTCACTCATCAGACTGCACTTAACATACGCGGGGTAAGGAACAAGTAGTTAACATTTAGTTTGCCATTTCCATGCACATGTCCAGAAAAAAAAAACAATGGATCACAAAAATGTACGCCCAGTCCATGTAGTGAAGCGAATACCGTCCATGGCCAACGTCCATTAAACAGTGAAGAAAAAGCACCTTTTGTGAAGTTCAGTTGCCGCTTAGTGCGTTTAAGCTAGGCGCGCACATGCAATTTTTCCGAAACGAAATAGTTTAATCACTAGTGATCGCGCACATTAGCAACTTAAAATTAATCAACGAGATAAACCATCACACAAATAATATTTTTATTTAATGTGGGCGCAGTTACATTATAGTTCGGTGTGATACAAACTGAAGAACTTGTTTGGGGCTATCGTTCGATTTGTGCAAAACGCAAACTTTTAAGTTGCTCGAATCGTGGTCTGAATTGTTACTGCATTTGCGCGCACTCTCATGGTATTCACTTTAGCAACCAAACTGTTGCAAAACTGAAAGTTGCATATTTGCGCGCCTAGCCTTATAGCTCATAGAATTTCATACGAATAAATATTTTGCGGCGCACTGTGGAGCATTCCTCTATAGTGCAGTTCCATCCAATGCGGTTTGTCTTCTCAAATTGCTTTTTTGTAGATCTAAATAAAAAGATGATTTTTTTCACCAAACTTGGTTTATTTACAACTATCAATAAAAATTGAACACAAAACGAAAGTTGGGCTTGGTTAGTCAATAAAAGTAAAACGGAATTCATTCGATAAATATTGGTATCAAAAAGATCGATTTGTCTTACGAATGAAATTAATAATTATAACACTCCATGAACACATCCATCGAGATTCTACCCAATTATCAATCGTACCAACAAAACTAACAAAATCAAATTCGAGACTCGAATAAACGTGATCAAGCCATCCACTGTAGCTTCTACTTTAGCTTTTTATCGACCGTAATGAATTGTATGTAAAATGTTACAACGGATAAACTTACGGCGGATAAATTTCCCTATAAAACACAGCTAATATCTTGAACTCCCCTCTTAAGTGCAAATGTAACCACCGTCTAACTAAAGAATTGGGTGAAAGTCCCAATTTTACTCAGAACGCGAACAAACCTATTGTTTTGAGAGTTCTTGTCAGGTATCTCATTAACATGAACTCGCGAATTTATTTCTTGTCTGCCTGCTTCCGAACATGAAATTTATTTGTTGATAACTTGATAGGCGAATAATAAATTGAAAGTAAATTAATGTTTTTTCCGACTTCTCTTAATGGGGATGGGAGTCTGCACCAAAACAAATGGATTCAAAGCAGTTACTTTCGGTGTTGTTTTATTTGTGCTATTGAACGTGTTATTTAATTATTTTAGTAGCGATGCGGACGATACATTTTCTTTTTCCAAATTAAGGTAAAAAGCAAATGCCCTTTGCAAATACATATTTATTTATTGTTTTGGTTTTATGTACAGCATAAAAAGAGTTACTCTTTCAAGTAACCACTTATACAATGGATCAGGAGAGTCACTAGTTCACAACATAAATGGTTTCGAACAGAAATCGACGACCCCGCCGGAATTCAACATCACAGATTCCAATTCCCCGGCTCCTAAAGTGATAGTAAATTCAAAAACATGGGCCAAAATATCGATGGAAAACAAAACCTATTACTCCAACAATATACTTCCAATTTGCAAGGATCCTAAGCCAAATGCAGGTACATATATGTGTGTATTGTATGAAACCTAAAATTAAAATTTTATACATGGCTATGTATGTAAATCTATTAAAGACCTTGAGTGTTTCTTTTTTAGCATAGCATACATACAGTTTTACTACGTGTCTAATTTTTGTCTATCCGGTTTGTTAACCAATTTACCAACAAATTAACAATTAACTTTCTAGTCATCATTAACCTAGATACATCATATTCTAGAAGCCAAGTTATTTAATTTCTATTTTAAAAATCACACTGCTGCTGGAACTGATAATTTTTTTTTGGCATATGTGAATATATTTGTTTTTAATTGGACTGTGGCTTATGCCTATTTCTAAGAAATTATATATTTTATCCTTGTTCAAATATGTTTCCCCATACTTTGCTTAACATCAAAAGTCGTGTTAAATTCCATCATTAGAAAAGGAATCGTACTTGATTACTGAACCCACAATTATTAAATCAACAGATCAACTCTTATTGTTATTAATGTGTTTTAATCATCAGGAAGCTTATTCACTCTGGTTTTTTTTACCTTGGTAGGTGTTGCAGAATACTTTTTTTTATTAGATAGAAAGTGAGACAAGTAATAAGCTCAGAGCAAAACGAATGTTCTGTTTCACCGTCCAGAGACCAGACCTCTGCCAAGATCTGCATATCCTCAAGAAAATCCCTATTCCTTTTATGCTACCTTCCTCACTACTTATCTGTAACTCCTGTTGTACGACTAAAAATTGGTAAATCCAATGTACCTCCATTAAAGTAAATACTTTTACTTTATTTGGGAACTCTAAATTTTTTTTATTTACTTGTTTAGTGTATGTTTTGTGATGTATGTAAATATTATAAAAATAATGCTGAACCCTAAACAAACCTATCACAAAATGAAGAAGACCTACCATATTTATGTACATTATCAGCCATGTTTATTTAAGGCTCTTTACAATGTTTACTCCCATTATCTCTTCAGTAGTATATTGATTACGACTACCTTTAACACTATAGGCATGAACATCAAAGTAATATGGCGATTAGAATTTGCACTTGTTAAAAATGGAGTTAAAAATATTTTTTAAATTTAATTTACAATGGAAGTAAAGCAAAACAACAGCCTGCCATATCTAAGAGTATGACATTATCGCATGGACGGAAAAATAATTCAATTGGTTTTCGTGACCCACATCATCATGAAAGGCAGCAAACTCGAACGCAGAATTCAAAAATACAGTAGTTGGAAATTATCTTGAAAGCTTGACTGCAGGAAGAGAATCCAACTACTCACTCTGGAAATCTGTTAAAATAACGAAAAAACCAAGATCACAACGCCTCCGATTAAGAATGATCAAAACGAATGGGCAAAAACCGACAAAGGGAAAGCAAACGTTTTCGCGGATAACATGGAGAATACATTTAAACCGTTTGAAGGGTTAGGACTCAACGAAATTTATCATCATCATAAATCATCAAATCTATAACATTGTTCAGTGACGAAAAAGGAAGAACAGAATAGAACAGAACAGAACGGAACAGATTCGTGAGAAACTTCAGAACAAGATAGAACATTGAGAACAGTCAGTCATCTGACAGAGATTATAAAAAAAAGTATTGTTGTTTACGTACAATACAAGTTCGTTTATTTTTGAAGAAACATTCTTAAAAATAATCTGAAATGGAGTTGAATTTATTTAAAAATATATTTTTCATGAAATTGAGATGATTCGGACACGAAAAATGATTTATCAACTAAATCTAACACCGTTATATTTTTTTAACAACAACAATTGGTTTTGACAGTTCTCACAAATCTGTTCTTACCTGTTCTACCTAAAAAGCCAGTGCAAGGCCGTGTGTGAATTGCGTTAAAATGTTCCCTTCCAGCAAGCGACTCCGTTTTGAATCGTAAACCACTTCTAGACGGATCCAACAACGGATCCGAAACGATTCCAAATCGGATCAAATTAGTATGGAAATTAGAATCACCACGGAGCCATTATGTGAATGTATTGTGAGAGAAAAGAGAGATGGTCTTATACTTCACCATACTCAGCGAAAACAGAACCTAAATGGAATCCAACAAAAATGAACTAATCTAAAAAGAAATATGGTCTATTACAAATATTAAACACGTCTTTATTTATTTTACAATAATCCCATTTTTCCATTTTAAAGTATTATTTTATAAATTCTTTACACGTATTATTATGTATTTTAGTTTTCCTTGAAGATAAAAATTTCTTTGTTGCTTGTTTACTCTCCAAAATTGAAATAACAGAGTTTCTCTCCATTTGTCTTCATTTCTAGTCCACAAAAAAAACTCCCCAGTCCCCACTCTAATATCGACTACCTTACCAACTCTCTCTATTTCTTTGTTCATAAAAAAATATCGATTTTCGTTCTTCTTTTTACATGCGTACACATAAAATTTGTTAAAGTGTGTGAGACACTCAGTTCTTTTGGATTCCAAAGTGATTCCTAAGTGAACCGAGAAATTCGGGTCCGTGATTTTGCTTGAAGGGTTGGTTAAATTTTGTAACTTGGTTAAAATTTGACACTAGCGTGGTGAATAAAATGGGTTAAAATGTAAGCAGCTGTGGAGCAGGCTAAATTTGCGTTAAAATTTAACGTTTCTCAAGATAGAGTAATTTGAAACTGTAAACGATAACCGAAAAGAAAGATGAATTGCAGAAAGTTAGATCTACTGGGAAACCATATAATAAATGTAATATAATAAATGTAATTTATTCAATTGAAAAATTAAATTACATTATTAATTTTGCTTGTGTAGGGTCTCAAGAGGAAAAAACAAATATTATAATCCGTTGATATTTTAACAAATATAAAATAATTAATTAAAATAATCATTGTATTTCATTTTGCAAATTGAATACAAATATATTGATTTGTCAGCTTGTCAAATTCTTCAGCTGTGAAAACTAGTGTTTACATAGTAAACCAACAAAATAACCATAATGGGAATTGTTTTGAAAAGATTTGGAATTGTTGTTTTAAAATATTAAATGAACGATGTAAAATCGAAACATATTAGTAAAACTGAGAATTTGTTACTTTTTTCGTGCCAAATTATTAACTTTATATCTTCTAAGTCGGATTTTGGGAATGAAATTAATTAACTTAAACAACAAAAAACACATATTATGAACACATATTATGGTAGCTCGGCCATCTCAGTCTCACGATTTCAACCCGATTGATTTAATTTTTTTAAGAACAAAACTTCTTTGGGGAAATATAAATAAAATGCACGACTTGCTCCTATGTTCAATAACATTATTCACTTATTTCCTTATATATAAAAATTCTTAATTTTTTTCTAAAACAAAATTGGTTTGAACATTTTAAGTATTTAATAATCTTAATTCAAAAACAAAATTTCAGAAAAAATCCTCCACCAGTTTTCGAAATATTGAATTTTCAAAAAAAAAAAAAATTTTTTTTTTTCAAAAATTCAAAAAATTATATTTCGAAAAATTTTAAATGCAGTAGTATTTAGAATTTGAGGAGGTCCTGCATAAAAAATCCGTTGAATCGTTCATGAGAAAGTCGAAAATCAATAAAATGGTTGTATGGCAGCCAACATTAATAACGAAATATTACAAAAAAAAATCGCCGAAATGTAGACCACATCTAAAGTAGTACACACACCAATTTTTATCAAAATCGTTAGAACCGTTTTCGAGATAATTAAGATGGTAGAAAAAATTGTATGGAAAGTTCCGTTATTTTTGGGGCTAAAACAACGATTCAAAAATTTATTTTTGACAATAACCTAAAACGCTTAAATACCAAGTTTGAAAAAAATCGCTTCAGCCGTTTAGGCTGTAGAGAGTTGTACAGACAGACAGACAGACAGACGGAATTGCGCGACCCACTTTTTTGGTGTTCTCCATCATCGTAAAAAAAAATTTTTTTTTTCAAAAATTCAAAAAATTATATTTCGAAAAATTTTAAATGCAGTAGTATTTAGAATTTGAGGAGGTCCTGCATAAAAAATCCGTTGAATCGTTCATGAGAAAGTCGAAAATCAATAAAATGGTTGTATGGCAGCCAACATTAATAACGAAATATTAAAAAAAAAATCGCCGAAATGTAGACCACATCTAAAGTAGTACACACACCAATTTTTATCAAAATCGTTAGAACCGTTTTCGAGATAATTAAGATGGTAGAAAAAATTGTATGGCAAGTTCCGTTATTTTTGGGGCTAAAACAACGATTCAAAAATTTATTTTTGACAATAACCTAAAACGCTTAAATACCAAGTTTGAAAAAAATCGCTTCAGCCGTTTAGGCTGTAGAGAGTTGTACAGACAGACAGACAGACAGACAGACGGAATTGCGCGACCCACTTTTTTGGTGTTCTCCATCATCGTAATGTCAAGTTTGATAAAAATCTCGAGTTGGATTTTTTTTCCAAATGCAAAACTTGACCTATAATACCTATATCGCAAGTAAAAATGCCAATGCAGATCGTGCAGAGTTCATGTTTTAATTAGAAAATAATAAAAAGTTGCTATTCGCTTTTTGCCATTTTCTAAAATTAAAAAAAAAAAAATCGTTGGTTTCTTGTTTTTTTTATTATTTTGAACAGCTGTGTATGTATGTACGTAAGTCAATCACAAAGTTAAGAACATTTTTTCCCAGCGCCAAATCTCCGATCAAAGAAAAATCAACATGTTTGAGTTTATATAAAAACCTCTATGTAACAAGTCAGTCGTGAAAAGTAAAAGTACGCCAAGTTCTTATTTCAAAACCAAATATTTAAAGGGGGATAATATTAAAACATCTTCAGATTAAGATATACATTTTATTATTTAATGAATCCTGACTAAATTTGGGGGTGGGTTCACTGTTTCACTGACAAATTTTCAAAATCTTTCAAATTGGACATAATAAAACGAAAACTTAATTTGTAGTCCAATGTTTTTGAATGAAAAACAACTACTTAAGTGTGCTACCACCAAGCTTTTTTTATTTTTGGCTGGAATTATAGATCGGTGGCGTGATGCGCAGTGCATTGGATTCTAAGGTGGCTGGTGCTCAATACTCTAGTAACAACTGTCATTTTGTGGGCTTCAGAACAGTTCAGGATGACCAATCGAAAATGTCATTAGAATACAAAAACCATAGAGTAACTCATATTTCCTGTGCTAGATTTTCTTCATGGATTTTCGTTCGGAAATTTTAATTGACGGATTAACTTTAAATTTACTGTCTTAGAAAAAAGGTGAAATTATCGTTTTATATTAGTAGAGCTGATAGTGTTCATAGGCATTACACTGACCTCACTTCAAAACATAATTAAATGTATAAACTATTATATTGAAGAGAAAAACTATTTAATTTAAAATTACTTCTTCAATCCATTATTGTCGTTCATTGTAGTTTGACTGCAAAAATGTGTATTACTTATTAAATGGCTCGGAAGAAGGTCGGAAAAATTATTCTGATATACGATCTGAAATCTCCAAGCGAAAGAGTGAATATGTTGTGTCCAAAATACCTGATTCAGTAGATCAAAAATCAATGTGAACATTTTTAAAAATTAATCCTAAAAAACGAAAACGCCGAAATTAAAAGTGTTGTATTTGATTCAAAGCTCTGAAAAAAAAGATAGCACATAACTTCAATAATATTTTTTGGTAACAATATAGCCGATATAATAGATACAATTCCTGAGACTCCTTTTGTAAATACTGTGCAAGAAGTGCATAGTACTTTAAAATTTAAATATGTTTCGTTACATGAATTAAATCAAATTATAAAAGATATGAAAATAATTTTCAGTTCATGAATCCCTGTATCTATTTAGACCAATTAGAAATTGTGGGTCCAAATTTATGTAAAATAATTAACTGTTCGCTTGAAACAGACAAGTTCCCATAATCCTGAAAAGTTGAAAATACAGTGAAATGTGAAGAATTCAGACCAGTAAATGCAATGCCGCTTTGTGAAAAGATTTTTGAAAAAGTTATATTTAAACAACTGTATCAGTATTTTGAACGTAACCATTTGATAATGGACCTACAATCGGGATTTCGAAAGGGTTAATCATGTGAGACCGCAATCAATGTAGTCGTTACATCGTGGAAAGAGGAGTTGGCAAAAAAAGAAGTATTTTTTGTGTATTTCTGGACTTAAAACGTGCATTTGAGACTGTGAGTAGAGATATTTTATTAAAGAAAATACAAACATATGGGGTGAAAAACAATGAAATATTATGGTTTGAATCGTATTTAAAAAAAAATCATATTAAAAAAAAGAACTCAAACAGTTAAAGTAAACAATGAAATATCTGACTCGATCGAAGTGGACTACGGTGTCCCTCAAGGGTCAGTGTTAGGAACTTTGTTGTTTACCATATATATAAATGATCGTAAAAGTGTAATAAAAAACTGCAAATTGGCTTTGTTTGCGGATGACGCAGTTTATTATATATTACAAGAAGATTTAGACTATAAATCAGTGGCTCATGCAAAATAAACTTAAACTGAACATTGGAAAAACAAAAGTTATGTTGCTGAATGAGAGATGCGGTGATAACAACATTGATATAAAGATTAATGGTGCTTCAATTGAAAAAATTAGTAAAACAAAATATTAAGGTATAGTATTAGATCAAAAGCTTTCATCTGGAAATCATATTGAGTACATTTGTAAAAAAATTGCTAAAAAAATAGGATTTATGAAAAGAATAAGAAATCAAATTTCAACAATAAGTGCAATAAATATACATATATATTGTCATTGTAAAACCTCATTTTGAGTATTGTTCAAGTATTTTGTTTTTATGTAATGAGAGTAAGATTATAAGACTGCAAAAATTGCAAAATAAAACAATGAGATGTATTTTAAAGTGTAATATCTATGGAGCTTGGTCATAACAACATAAGTCTAAAATCTGAGTTTTGAGATAAATGCATTTTAAGTTTAGAAAACATCCTCCAAATCCAGTTTTATTAAATACATATATATTGGGTTACAACTTTGTTTTAAATAATAATCTTTACTCAAATATAATACAAAAATTAATGTTTAATCTCGTTTATATTTTTTTAAGTGAGATATGCTGTTTTGACCAAACTGTTTTTCGTTCAAGAAAAAGATAATTTCGAATTGTGTCCTTAATACCAATATTGAAATAAGTTGTAAAACTGAATTTTTACTTGCGAGTATAGGTACTATAAGGCAAGTTGTGCATTCGTCGAAAAAAAAGTTTTGAGATAAATCAAACATGAAATTACGATGATAGCGAAGACGAAAAAAGATGGTCTAAAAATTCTGTCCGTCTGTATGTCTGTCTGTCAGTATGTCAGTCTGTCTGTATGTATGTATAGACACCTACAGCCCAAACGTGTGGGCCGAATTGCTTCAAACTTGGTATATAGAGTTTTTTAGGTATTGTACAGAGGGGAAATTGATTTTTTTTAGCTCAAAAAATAACGGTACCTGCCATATAACACTTACGTTCAGACCTATTTTTCTCGGAAACGGCTCTAACGATTTTGATAAAAAAAAAACATTAAAAATGTCTAAAAACGGTACTTTCCATAGGACCGTTTTTTTGGTTTCGACTATCTCATAAATAGCTTAACCGATTCTTTTGAAATTTCACAAAAATATAGGTTTATTTTTAATTAATATTTTTTTTTATTTTTAAAATCATTTTTTAGAAAAAAATTTAAAAAAATGTATTATTCGAAAACTGTTCATTAAATTTTTTTCAAAAATTATATTTATATATATTTTATGAATACCTATGAATTGGCGTTTTGGATTTTTGTTTTAATATTTTCAAAAAGTTTAAAAATAAAAACTCTTTTTAAATAAATAAAGGATTTTATATAAGACAGGCTTACAGATCAGTGATTCCCGAATGTAAATAAAACTATTTCATTCTTTCTCGACGTTTCGTTGGGGTTTTCCAACTTTTTCAAGAGACTGGTTTATTGAATTTACATTAGTGGAATAATTTATATTTAGACATCACTTTTAGGTTGAACATTAATTACAATGAAGAAAATAAATAAATAAATAAATATGTACGTAAAACACTAAACAATAAGACAGATAAGAACTTAAATGCTAATATCACAGAACTTTTTTTGGCGTCTTTCTTACCAGTAATATTTTTTTTACAGGTGGTCCAATAAAACCAAATATAACATTGGAATCCCTGGATTTTGTACAGCAAAGACTGTCTTCAACTGTGATGATGGGCGGTTGGTATCGTCCAACAAATTGTGTAGCTAAATTTCGCGTTGCAATTATTGTACCCTTTAGGGACCGTTATGCACACTTATCTATATTTCTTAAAAATATTCATCCTTTTTTGATGAAGCAAAATATTGAATACCGAATATTTGTGATAGAACAAACAAATGGAAAACCATTTAATAGAGCTGCGCTGATGAACATTGGCTATTTAGAGGCATTAAAGATATTAACTTGGGATTGTTTCATATTTCACGATGTTGATCTACTTCCACTAGATGAAAGAAACTTGTACAATTGCCCAAATCAACCGCGACATATGTCTGTAGCAATTGATGTATTCGGGTACAAGTAAGTTACTAATTTATTTGCTAAACTATTCTTTTACTTGAATAAATTAATTTTATTAGATTACCATATAGTTCGATTTTTGGAGGAGTTTCAGGAATGACACGTGAACATTTCTCGAAGGTCAACGGCTTTTCAAATTCGTTTTGGGGATGGGGTGGTGAAGATGATGACATGTCAAATAGGTAAGTTTAATACATAAACTAGTTGCTGTTTATGATGCAGTCTTCATTGAATTTCAAAATTATTGAACAAAAAAAAATACCTATAATTTTTTTCGCTTTATCATAATTTTTTTTTTAATTTAACTATATGCCTGTAAGACCTAAGTTCTTTTAAATGCAACCTGAATTGCACGGCACTAGTTTGGCACAGTGGATTTGAGAACCAAGTATTGACGCTCTCATTTTAACCCGTCGGCATCCAATTGAAATTGGAGGTATAGAAAAGAATGTGCCTAGCGTGGGGATCGAACCCACACGTCTAAGTTAGCAATCAAGAACTTTATCCACTGCGCCATTGCCACCCATAAAAAGAAATGAAGTTATCTTGGTTGAATTGTCTATTTATGTATAAGTATTGTACTGGAGATACATTTCAAGAAATTGGCAAAAGTTTGTGTACCACAAAGCTACAAGGAACTTAAGAATTGTGAAGAGTGTTTTTTTGCGAGTTTGAGAATTTTAAATAATAATAGAAGATTTCTTAAATGTTGTTGGAATGAATTTTTTATTATTATAATCTAGTAGATAATTTCAAGGCATTTATTTTTTTAATATGACTTCCGCCATATGGCCGCTGCGGGTACGAGTTATATAATCTATTAGATCAGTCCAATTTTTGACTTTTTTTTCCAATAAAGCCGCCATATGCGTCAATGATGGCTTGAATATTGGCTTCCAATGCTTTAAGAGTTGCTGGTTTGTCGGTATAAGCCAATGACTTAACATATCCACATAAAAAGTAGCCGAGAAGGCGTTAAGTCGCACGAACAAGGGGACCAGTTAGCAGGACCACTTCTGGTAATAAAGCGTCAGCAAATTGATCTTAACTCCTTACTCATTTCGAAAGAAATAAGGACCGATGATGTAAACCGTACCAAACAGTAAATTTTAATGGATGCAATGGTGATTCGTTAATGACTTGATGATTGTCTTCCTTCAATATGCGGCAATTTTGCTTATTGACTAAGCCATTTAACCAGAAATGAGCTTCATCACTAAACACAATTCTTCAGTAAAAATGCTCTATGAACTATGCGAATAGATTTATTTTTTCAAAATAAATTTCCAGAATTTCGAAGCGCGTTTCCGACGTTAAACGATTCATGATGAAATGCCAAACGTTAATGAACAGAAATGTCAAAATAGCTTGACGTTCTCAACTCTCTAACCATAGACAACAACCATCGAAACTTCTGATGCAGCTAAAAAAACACCCATTACAATCAAACAAAGAAACAATCGGGAAATTGACAGTTTTGTAATGTTCTGTAAATAAATTTAAACAAATGATACAAATCTAGCCTGCTTATTAAACTATTCTTATAAGTTTGAAATAAAAATGTTTGAAAATGCAAACAAACATATTGTTCCATACAGAAAAACAGTTAGAACTTTATTGTACCTTATACAAATATACTTAGAATTAGACTGGACTGTGTAGCATTTCTATCACTATTATTTGGAAATCCAACTTAAGGAGACGTTAGCAGACTATGAGATAATTGAAGAAAACTAAAACAAAAACAAAAATAATATAAACATATTGTTTGCGTTTTCTTCAATTAATTCACTGGCCAGACCACGGGCAAAACATAATTCTAGGTGCATGAATCTAATCAAATTCCCCTAGAAAAATATAATTTACAGTGAGTAATCGCTGTAAGTTTTATTAAAGTCGGTAAACATCGATAAAAAAATAATGCGTCTTAGAAAGGTACTACAGCATCCAACTGATGAGCCCAGCTGTAGTACCTGGGCGAAACGCATTTTGGACTAAAGGTCACAAATTCATTCAATTCATTCAATTAGACTATGAGATATGTACATGAATAATATTTATACAGTTCAAATGTTCAAAAGGACGTGTATGAATGCTAAAGCGAATCAGATATTAGAGGTTGTGCAGCCCCAGATTGATCAACATCATATTCAATTCAATTCTTGTATGACTCCATGCTTGCTTTTCTAAGCACTTTTATATATATATATAATTTATATATATATTATTTAATGTTTTTGAATGAACAACGACAACTTGAGTGTGCGACCACCAAGTTTTTTTCTTATTATTTTTGGCAGGAATTATAGCTATTTCACGATTTGAATCTCATGATCGAATTCCTTTGTTTTTCTAGTGGCACTGGTCTAATTTTTCATTTTAATTAAAGAACTTCTCATTTTTCCTCCATCGAGTATTATCGGATATAAAAAATCTACCTTGCAATTCTACTTATTTGATTGATATTCCCCCATTTCGCACAACAGGTTACATAAACTCTTACCCATAGTTTCTCGTAAGCTTTTTAATACACTCATATTAAATATTCCAAAAATAAGAAATTTTATTAGTTTTTTAAAAGAAATGAAAGCGTGGCTTCTTGCGTTTGATCATCGAGGCATCGAAATGTTTGTACATTATATTATATAAAAATTGAAGAAACTTTTTCTTTATTTCTGAAAATTTTAATTATTTTATCTTATTTGATTTTTGTTTTTTATTTTGTTTTATCTTTTAACTTTCTTTTTGTATGAATTTAAAATTTTAACTGCTTACCCCAAATAACATTTTTAATTCACATATCAAATGTGATCAACACTATTTTGTTTTCTCTAAACAAATGATGGTACTTACTATTCTTATTATTTAATTTTAATTATTATGCCTAACTCAAGAATACTATGCATAATACTTTATAAACGGTGATTTTTTAAGAGCTTGGTTTTTGAAAATTCAAAAAAACACAGAAACTTGTAAAAAGTGAATGAAATTTTTATTTGGATCGATAAATCAATTTCTGCCATTTACTTTTTAAAAATAATTTCACTTAAATGTTGCCCGCGACTACGCTTCAGGTGGTCCATTCTGAAGGTCCAATTTTGGCAAACTTTTTCACACATTTCGGCCGGAATCTCACCAATGACGCGTTCAATGTTGGCTTCCAAGGCAGCAATCGTGTTTGGCTTGTCCCCATAGACAATAGACTTAACATAGCCCCACAAAAAATAGTCTAACGGGGTCAAATCACATGATCTTGGTGGCCAATTGACTGCGCCAAAACGTGAGATCAACTGCTCACCAAATTCGCCTCTCAATTGATGCATGGTTTCGCGTGCAGTGTGGCATGTGGCACCGTCCTGTTGGAACCACATGTCGACCGAGTTCAATTCTTGCATTTTCGGCAAAAAAAAATCTGTTATCATCGAACGGTACCTTTCTCCATTGACCGTAACCCTGCGGCCTTCATCGTCCTTGAAGAAGTACGGCCCAATGATGCCGCCTGCCCATAAACCGCACCAAACAGTGCATTTTTCGGGATGCATTGGTAGCTGCTGAATTGCCTCTGGCTGCTCTTCACTCCAAATACGGCAATTCTGCTTATTCACGTATCCATTTAGCCAAAAATGAGCCTCGTCGCTGAAGACAATTTTGCGATAAAAAAACGGACGTAGGTTGCGAAACACATTTTTCACAGAGCACGAATTTTGATAATAAATTTCAATAATTTGCAAACGTTGTTCAGGCGTAAGTCTATTCATGATGAAATGGCAAACAATACTGAATCGAAATGTCAAATGTTCGTGGAATTTGTCATGTGTGATCTGTCAAAAATATAAACGTCAAAAACCAAGTAGTAAAAAAATCACCCGTTATTATTAGACAAACTCTACAAATGCGGGTATATGGGTGAAATGTTAAATAGGTTCAGGTCTTATTTAACTAGTATAGGACAAAAGGTTAAAATTAATAATCAATTCAGTTCTAACCATACACTTTCCTTATGAGCTCCGTAAGGTTCAGTGATTGGGCCCACCTTTTCTTAGTTTATATAAACTCACTTTTTTGCAAAATTATCGTAGCAAAGTAAGTGCGTTCGCTGATGATATGCCTTGTTCGTTTCAAAGTAGTTCTCCTCTTAATCTTACCGCCGCGCCGACATAAATCATGACCTCGAAATTGTAAGTCACTGGTTCCAAATACACAAAATAGTAATCAGTCAGAAAACAAAAATTATGTTTTTTAATGTAGTTGGCAAGGAAGTAGATTTTGGTCGTTTCATATTTCACTGTGCAAGCTGCAATTGATTTAAATACAGTAAGCTTTCTTGTAACCTAGGAACAAATTCTCAAACATTTCATGAGTCGCGTACCTGTTCATAAAATTGTTTTGAAATTGAGTGTGTTAAGTCCTTTAAGTATTTAGGAGATTTTGTTGAAAATGAGTTGGTCTGTTCACACAAATGCACTCAAAACGTATCCTAGTGCTGCCATAAAGCAATTTTACTTCCTGCAATCATATTGTTCACAGATTCTTCTTAGGTATGTTTACTTTGGCTTAGTTCACTCAAAGCTTGAATATGGAATAGTGTCTTGGGGTGGTATGATAGCAAATTGAACCAACTTCTAGTTTCTCAAAAACATTCGTCATTCGTCTTATTTGTAAAAAAAAAGTCGTAGAATTAACAGCCTACCACTTTTTATTAAGCTTAATGTTTTGCCTCTTAAGCACTTATACTTTTATAAAGTTTTAAAATTTTTTTGCGCAAGTTCTGGGTATCTGTTAAATAGGTATTATTCTAACTTCGACCTCAGAATAAATTATCATAATCTTGCGTTAACACCTCGCCACAACATCCAAATTTTCTTTTTTTTTACCGCGATTGCTCCAAGACTTTTTAATTGCCTACCCACTTACATAAGGGATATACGTATTCAATCCATTTTTCTTAAAAAAGTAAAACTTTGGCTTTTAGACCTAAATTATGAAAATGCTAATAATCTCTTGTCTGTAACTACTGTTTCTAGGCCATACAAAAAAAAAACAAAAAAAATATAAATAAAATAAAATCGTTCTTATTATTTCATATTAAATTGAAAAGACTCTGGTCGTGACCCCATATCACTTAATATATTTTTTATGTAAATTTTTAGTTATTGTAGGTATATTTAGTAGAAGCGTATTGCTTCTCTGGCTTTCTTCGACTCTAGTTCCTTGAGGTCTATAGATTGCAGCCTTTTATTCATTTTTGTATTATTATGTACTCAATGCAGATTGTTGTATTTAGTATAGTTTTAATTATCAACAATTGATAGAGAAATAAATTAAAATTGAATTGAATTGATTTTTTTAAATAACTGTCTGAAAACCTTCTTATACATAACTCTACTTTTTTTCTTGTAATAGTAACAGAGCTTTTAAGTTTTCGACGTAGTATCAAGTCCCCTAAAATTTGCACTGGAAAGCTATACTCTGAATGATTTGCCATTCTTCTTCTTAAGAACAAGTGTTTTATAATATTGATAATTTCCTTAAATAGTCGGGTTATCCAAATTGTTTCTTTGGATATACCCCATTAGCTGCTATTATTCCAGCTGCGTCTGTTAAAGTTGCAATTATAATTTGATGTTCAAGAAATTTCAACTGCTCCATAAATTATTACGATTTCAATTTAATTTTTCTTTATTCTTTTATAAAGGGTGATTTTTTTGCTACTTGGTTTTTGACGTTTATATTTTTCACAGACCACACATTTCAAATTCCACGAACATTTGACATTTCGATTCAGTATTGTTTGCCATTTCATCATGAATAGACTTACGCCTGAACAACGTTTGCAAATTATTGAAATTTATTATCAAAATTCGTGCTCTGTGAAAAATGTGTTTTATCGCAAAATTGTCTTCAGCGACGAGGCTCATTTTTGGCTAAATGGATACGTGAATAAGCAGAATTGCCGTATTTGGAGTGAAGAGCAGCCAGATGCAATTCAGCAGCTACCAATGCATCCCGAAAAATGCACTGTTTGGTGCGGTTTATGGGCAGGCGGCATCATTGGGCCGTACTTCTTCAAGGACGATGAAGGCCGCAGGGTTACGGTCAATGGAGAAAGGTACCGTTCGATGATAACAGATTTTTTTTTGCCGAAAATGCAAGAATTGAACTCGGTCGACATGTGGTTCCAACAGGACGGTGCCACATGCCACACTGCACGCGAAACCATGCATCAATTGAGAGGCGAATTTGGTGAGCAGTTGATCTCACGTTTTGGCGCAGTCAATTGGCCACCAAGATCATGTGATTTGACCCCGTTAGACTATTTTTTGTGGGGCTATGTTAAGTCTATTGTCTATGGGGACAAGCCAAACACGATTGTTGCCTTGGAAGCCAACATTGAACGCGTCATTGGTGAGATTCCGGCCGAAATGTGTGAAAAAGTTTGCCAAAATTGGACCTTCAGAATGGACCACCTGAATCGTAGCCGCGGGCAACATTTAAGTGAAATTATTTTTAAAAAGTAAATGGCAGAAATTGATTTATCGATCCAAATAAAAATTTCATTCACTTTTTACAAGTTTCTGTGTTTTTTTGAATTTTCAAAAACCAAGCTCTTAAAATACACCGTTTATTTTATGATCAACTGTATCAAATGCTTTTGAAGTATCTATAAAGAGAGCCGCGTTTAGATTTTTGTTGTTAAAACCATCATAAATATTTGGAGCTAAGTTTTAAACGACTCTTTCATTAGAGGCCACTACGAAAGCCAAATTGAGATTTGCTAAAAAACTTGATTTTCTCTAAATAATTCATCATTCTATTCTTACGGCCTTTTTCAGCTTGTTTCAAGTCCTCTGGGAAGATACCTTTAATGTTAAAGATATGACACAAAACTTAGGAAATATTGAAAGCAATTTTCTTAACGTAATTATTTGAGCAATGAGAAGTAAAAGAGTCAGAATTTTTGAGCGAGATAATAATTTTGTACAATTAAAAGGATGATATGGGATCGAAAAAGAAGCATCTAGAAGATGACGCATCGTAGGCTAAGCAATCGCAATCAAAGTGTGCGGCACAACTATCTGACACTACTTTTAAGCCAATAGATGAGAAATAGTAATTAAATTTATTCGCTACATCCTTGGGATTTGATATAATAATAGTTCCATTACTATTTAATGTTTTAATATGTTCAGTTTGTGATGATTTATTTAGAATATCATTTACCAATTTCCATTCTTTTTTAGAGTTTCCCTTGAACTCACAAAACTTGTTCAAATCAAAACTAATCTTACACACCAAAACATCTTTGGAAATCTCTTTACAAAGAACTTTATACGTTGAGCAAGCATCTGATGGATTTTTAACTTTTTTCTTATAAATTTTATTCTTTTCTTTTATTTTATTGAGCAAGTTATCCAAGGTTTTAGCTTTTTGAATTTATAATTTCATTTGATTACTGTTTTAGAACACAAATTGGCATAGTTATTAACTGTTCCAATAAACGAGCCATAAGCTCTAGTAGGACCACTTTTACTCATCACATTTTCCTAGCATTGAAGACGCAGTAGATTATTAAGTGTTACAAAATCAGTTTTAATAAAAGAAGAATAAGATGTTATATTATTTGAGCTTGAATTGATAGCAGATTCAAAACTAAGGTATGTCATACAATGGTATGAGACTAGACTTCCATCAATTCCCGATAGGATTGAATTGCAAACTGCATCCATTCTCCTCAAAATTAACTCCTGCAATATTTCCCCTATTCAACGACTTATCCCGAAAATTATACGAATAACCCGACATGAAAACTATCCATCATCCCTTCTCAAGGCCATAAATCTCTCACTAAAATGGAATATTCCAATTCAAATCAAGTCAACAAGATTCTCAATATTTCCACCATGGAAATTAAAAACCGACTCTATTAATACCGAACTAGAAAAGTTCCCTAAGACAACAACAAGTAACGAGATGTACCAGTAAATGTTTATGGAAATTATATCAAATTTAAAAAAGGCAGAATGGAATTTTCTTTTTACAGATGGTTCCAAAAATGAACACGGGTTTTCTTTTGCCGTAGTTGACAAATTCGGAAACACGAACATGAAAGGCCTCTTAGCAAGTTCCACCTCCATCTTTACTGCCGAAGCCTTAGCTATCCTCAAAGCTACAATGTATACAAACAAGAAAAAAAAACGCAATTTTCTCTGACAGCCTGTCAACAATCACCGCTCTGAAAAACCTGAACAACAAAACACAAATAATAGACCAACTGAGAGACAAAATAATAGGAAATAAGAACCTTAAAATAATATGGGTACCAGGACATGCCGGTATACCCGGAAACGAGATGACAGACAAAACAGCTAAAGCTGCCCTCAACGAACCAATCCTATAATTCAACATCTTTAACAAAAAAGGATGCAAGAAAAAATCTTTCGCAAACAGCCTGCCAAATCAAGAAAAGAAAATGGGAAGAATATATTCACTATTACTCCCAGGTCAACCCTCAAGCTGAAAAAACTATCTACCCGTCTAATATATCCCAAAGTATGATTAAATGTTATATAAGACTTCGACTCGGCCACTGCAATATCACCCACAACCACTACATAACAAAAGAACAACCATCAATCTGCCACCTCTGCGAAGGGAACATTCCCCTCACCGTTAAACATCTCACTGTTGATTGCGAGCATATCAAACTAATATAAAAAAAAATTAACAATACTATTACTCTGATAAATCTCTTAACTGTTCCCTCAGAACAAAACATTATTGATGTTTATAAAATATTAACTTTAATCAAATTTGAAAACCTCATTTAACTTTAATATTTATATTAAATATAAATATACTTTAAGTAAAACCAAAAACCTTTTATATTTCAAATTAACTCCTTCTATCGGCTGAAAGTCCTGATAGCTTATGCCGAAAAATAATTATTAATTGTGTAATTTATTACCTGTTAATAAAGTTGTAATAATAATAATAAAAGACTTAGAAAAACGAACCATTATATCAATCAAGACAAGTTTTTAAAGAATTCTTGGAAAACGGCACTAAGCTTGTTCGGTGAGCCCTGAAGTCGCCCTAAACTCGAACTGAAGTAGATCTAGGTATTAAGCTGGGGCAAGTTGAGGTAAAGTCACATAAGATCTGAAGTAGGGATGACCGATATTGAGATAACATCCATGTATCATCATAATACTCATTTTCGATGTTAATTTTTGTTGAATCGAAAACATCGATGTTTTTAACCAATTTGGTTTATTCCTTCCTTCAAAATATAAGCATCGACTTTTTGGTTTAGCATTGATGTTTGGTTGAAATCCCTCAAATCTAAAGCATTTGTTTTGTTGCGAATTCTCGTATTGTATGCTAATTGTTTTTTTTTTAAATGGAAATTAAAAGAATATATATTAAAAATTGTTTCGGAACACGAAGTCTGCTTTACTGAAATATTTGTTCAGTTAGGTTTGCGAGACCCGTTTAAGTAAAATTTATTTTTTCACTTATCCGAGATCTGCTTAACTGAATGTTTTTTATTTAGTTATCCGTGATTCGCTTGTGAAAAACCCGATTAACTAAACTAAATTTTCTGATTTTTTGTCGTTTCGCTTAAGCTAGTTTCACTGTACTCAAATTTATTTCCATACACAGAAATATAAAAAAGAACCCTTTGAAATTAGGGATTGTGCATAGGGCCAACAAATTTTAAGTTTTAATTATTAAATGTCATAAATTGCTTTTCTTCAACATAAATTTAATGGCCCTCGGGTGATTTTTGAAAACCAAAAAAACCAGGTTTGTTTTGCCAACTCTTGGTGTTATCAAAAAACCCGGGTCGACCCTGGGTAAAGTTCAACAAACGAACCAATAACTTGTTACAGCTTCTAGATTGGCCAACAATAGTGACATTTTTGAAAGCGTGATGATCCTTGCAACAGAAAAACATACAACTAAGAGTTACACGTTTTTTTGAAACATTAAATTGGGGGTTGCCGTGGCGCGATAGTTTTGGGTTCGCCTATCAACCTAATGTTCACAGGTTCGATCTATGCCGTAGTCCTCTATGTCCTCTTATTTTTCCACTAAAAACCAATTCTAAAATAAATATCATACAATGAGTTGCTGGCTTACTCATTACATGCCGTTTAGGCATAGCACTAACAACATGTGATTGAGTAAAACTAGTATACCGATAAAATATGACACCGAATAAAAAATAATGCGAATTATAAGGGACATAGATAAATAAGACACGGAAATTTCACCGCATTAGTTCAGCCGCCATCCCTGGCGATAAAGTCTGAGACAACAACCTACAACAGCACGACTGGATCGCACGTACTTGCTCCTTAGTTCGATCACATTATATGCAAAATATTCTTAATAGAAACAGCTAAATGTATTTTTAAAGTCGTTTTTCACTTAATTTTTTATATATTAAAATTCTTATATTTTTTCTAAAAAAAATTGGTATGAAAAATTTCAGAAAAAATTGTCCACCCATTTTCGAAATATTGAATTTTCAAAAAAAAAAAAAATATTTTTTTTTTCAAAAATCCAAAAAAATTATTTTTTGAAAATGTTGAAATGCAGTACTATTTAGAATTTGAAGGAGCTCCTGGACAAAATTTTTTATCGAAATCCGTTGAGTCGTTTATGAGAAAGTCGGAAGTCAATAAAATGGTTGTAGGGCAGGTACCGTTAATAACAAAATATTTAAAAAAAAATTTTTTAGCTTAAATGTAGACCATACCCAAAGTAGTACACACGCCAATTTTTATCAAAATCGTTATAGCCGTTTTCGAGATAATTAAGATGGTAGAAAAATTTGTATGGCAAGTTATTTTTGGGGCTAAAACAACGATTCAAAAATCTATTTTGGACAATCACCTAAAACGCTTAAGCACCAAGTTTGAACCAAATCGGATGAGCCGTTTAGGCTGTCGATCGTTCTACAGACATACAGACAGACGGAATTGCGGGACCCACTTTTTTGGTGTTCTCTATGATCATAATGTCTTAGAAAAAAAATTTTTTTTTACGAATATATAACTTGCCTTATAGTACCTATAATCGCAAGTAAAAATTAAATATATATGTACATGGTGTCAGGGAATGTATGATTTTAGTATGATTAAAGAAATTTGCTTCAATTTTTAAATTTGCGAATTTACCTTTCTGTACAATTTAGTAGTATAATTTTTTTGTTACGCCTATTCAATGTGTAGAAAACTAAATTAAGTCAGTGGGCAAAGAATATGTGTTGATTAAAAGCACTTTGTATTGCTTTAAATCTGAAAAATGTTTATACACGTTCGTTAGTTATAAAATCAATGAGTGACTTCTATACTTTAAGTACGCGTTCTTAATCTTCAACTTAAATAAATGCAGTAGGTTTGTTCACTCCCCCCGCTATCGTATTTGAAAGTTACCTTCATTCCTTATAATTGGATCTGCTTCTCTCACATGAATCCCATGATTGGTTTCTGTTTTCATAGAAATTTGAAATTTTACTCTCAAAGCATCTTTTCGCATGAAAGAAACCTACATATACAGTGATGGAAAAAATAATACATAATACTCAAATTTTTGTTTATTTTGTGACTTGTTGTTGGTCATTCAAAATGATCAAAATCAGCATGTGTTGTATCTTATTATGTGGCTTCCGTGGCTCGATGCATTGGATCTAACCAAGCATCACTAATAGCAGTCCAAGGATCGACTTGTCAGAAACTTGGTTGTAGCATTATTAAAGAAAGTGAAAAAATGCGTCTGAACAATGAGATTGTTAGAATTGAATTTATTTTATCTACATTAATATTTAAATTTGTATTCTATTAATTTTAAACATTTTTTATTTCTAGGTTAAAACATGCAAATTTGTTCATTTCCCGATACCCAGTGAACATTGCTCGATATATGATGTTGACCCACCAAAAAGAGAGGGCCAACCCGAAAAGGTAAACATTAAATTTAATATGATAGTCCAACCTTGTATTCTAAACAAGGTTGCAGTTCTTTGTCCCAAAAAATAATATTACTAAATGACAATGGGACATGTGGTTACAAAAAATCCGAGTTTATCCGTCTTTGGTTTGACTAACTTCTTAGTAACTTTACAAACTAGTAGTTTAAAAAATCTTAAATTAGGAAGAGTTGTAAGCCTTGTTGTGATGGTAAATACGTTGGACTTTCACGCCGGAGGAGGTCTGTGACCGAATCTCATTCATTCCATCTAAATTATTTTTATCTTGTGATGTGCGACGAATTTCCCGTCATTACTCGTATAACGTGAAACCCATTTTACCTGTTCGGCTTATTGATAGAGTTACTAAATCCTCATTTTCAATTATAGGTCATAAAAACTTTGAAGCTTGCGATAATAAACATCTATGACAATATGACAATACACATTCTTAGTTATCATTCTATTCCCTTCTTTCGTGATTAAAATTATTTTTATATTATGTTCTTCTATAAAGCTTTTACAATTCAGAGAGTAAAGCAGGTACCGGATTTGTAGAAACAAGCTAAAGTCAGCGTGCTATTTCTCTTGATATAATTAACTGTGGCGTGTTTTTAGTTCCAGTTATGTTAAATTACTTACAATGACTTTCGGATCTCCACATAGAACATTCGGACTTGGGGTGCCAGCACTTAACTTGAATCAATAGTTAATCCAATAGACGTTTGAGACAAAAGAATTTAATTGACAGAAAATAGTTACCGTGGGAAAATTATGGAAGTAAATTACCATTACCTTGTTGTAACCGAGGTAGTAATAGCGATATCCAAAAATCATTAATAACGAATAAGTACCGTGAGAAAATACGACGTAGAAAAGCTACATTCGCAATTTTTTTTTTAATCAAAATCGTTAGATCAGTTTTCGATATAATTAAGATTTACCTTTTTTGCTCTGTGAATAATCTGACTCAGCTGGCTACTGCACCAATACGACGTTGTAAGTCAGGTATTGGTACCTCAAAGTGTTAAATACACTATTAGTGTGTTAATCCAAGGCCACATGGAAGTGCTGATTAATCATCAGCTAAAGACATATCTTGAAGAACGATAATTCCTCATTGACCCGACAGTATGGCTTTCGTAGCTATAGGTCTGGTGATTTGATCGTATATCTCACCGATCACATATCGTGGAGAAGATTCTACAAAGGGCTATACAAGTTACACAACGACATCACACTGGTCAATCAAACTCAGGGCCTGTAGAGCCACTCGCAGTCTTTTGTCTTTGAGTCTTGCCTGGAGAGATAGCGCTGTAGAGAAAGATAGCGCATTAGGTGGTGTGAACAAGTGGAAGAAGACTTCGGACAACTTGGATAGCGCAACTGGAAGCAGTTAACCAAGTACCGAAGTAACTGGAAGAGGCTTGTTGGTTGAAGACCGGGTTAACCCCGAACTGTAGTACCACCTCAGGATATAAGTCACCTCTTACTAAACTTCTAATCTAAACTTCTCAGCCACATGCTATTCCCGATGTTAATCAAGCGATTATGCTCTATTGGGGTGTAGTCCTTTAGTTCATGTTTTTTTTTTTTTGTTGCAAGACTCTGCGCACTATTTTGAATGTTTTTAGGATCATATTTTTTGAATAATCTCGAATTTGTACTTAAAAATATGTTTGTCTGAACAATAAGATATTTTAGAATCAGTGATGCATTTTTGACAGCTGGAACTTTAAAGTCTAAACTGTTCAATTGTGTCGTTTTTAAAAATTAAAAAAGTGACTCCTATAGAAATATTTTTCAATACCGAAAAAGAGTGAAGTTTTTGAATGAAGGAGTTTATTACCTGAGGGTTTTCCTGAGTGAGAAAAACATTGAATACGGCTTAATTCAGGAACCATGGGTTAATGTTTCTCTCCTCAGAGGGAGCTGCCTCCAGAACAGCCAATACAACCTACCGCAAATAGAAGCCAAGGTAAGCCTAGAACATGTATTTTAGCTAAAAAGACACTTAAAAGCTTTTTTTGTGATATTTGCCAGACTGGAAAGAAAAAATGCAGATGACCTACTACTGGGATCTACATACTCGGACCGCGTGACATGAAGTCACTGCCAGAAGAGGTGAACCAACTCATCAACTCGGGGAGAATGAAACTACTGAGTGGTTTCGACGCAAATGCACGGCATAACCTGTGGGGTAGCTTGGAGATTACCGAACATGGTGAGTCTCATTTTTATTTTATCATTAAAAATAACTGAAAAACTTTGGAGGGTGCGAGGATGCGCTTGATGTTACTATCGCTAATAACGTCATAACGCTAAGCTTGTAGTGGAAAACTGGAGAGTACCCTTGTGAATTCTTTTTCGAATCACAGGTGAATTATTTTCAATATCAATTTTGAGTCTGAAACCACTCGCCCATATAATAAATCCTAAAAAAGAGTTTTTTTTTTATAATGATCCCCGATGCACATTGGTTTTGAATATCAAAATGGTAGGGGAAAATAGAGCCCGGTAAAGTATTCCACCATTCGCGTTGTACGGCTAAAGAAAGAATCTCTGTACTTGACAGTACGTCCGAAGTTGGGCTCAAGGGTAAACTGATGAGCATTCCTAGAAGCTCGAGTATTACGGTAAAAACATTTAAGGGAAGGAATGCAACTGGGTATTTCGATAGAACACTGTTTATAAAAATAGCGATAAAATAGCGAAATACACCAAATATTACGACGATGTTCTAGAGATGGAAATGTTTCCATTATAGTTCTATCGCCTATCATTTTTTGAGCTCTATTCTGAATTCTATTTAAAAGGCTCAAATGAGTTTTGGGAGCTCCTGTCCAAATGCGCGAGTTATACTCCAGCTTTGGACGAATGAAGGCCTTATAGATTACAGCCAGATCAGACGGGGAAAAGAATTTCTTGCATGTGTCGATCATGGATAGCGGCATAGGTAGTGGGTTCTGCTTTAACGACAGAAGATAGCACTGAGTTTTTGAAGAATTAAATTCTACACGGTTTTTTATTCCCCATTGGACAATGCTGTCGAGATCAGAATTTAATGAGCTTATCATACCCTGCCGTTGCAGTTCCACGTCCGAAGAACATGGAGGTGAATCTGAAAAGAAATATGAAAAGCTGAGAGTGCTTTCGTCAGCAAAACAATTAAGTGGAGTAGAAGTTCCAGATAAGAGATCATTAATAAAAATGAGAAAAAGGGTCGGAGACAATACGGAGCCCTGGAGCACACCAGCATTTATTTTGTGAATATCAGACTTGAAACCATCTAATACAACTTGTATTGAGCGGTGCGAAAGGTAATTTCTAATCCAACGAATAAGAGATTCATCGATACCAAATGCACGCATTTTCGATAAGAGCGCTTGATGCCAAACTCTATCAAATGCTTTTAAAATATCAAGTGCAATAGTCTTACTTTCTCCAAAACGATGTAAAGATTTGTGCCATTGTTCGGTGAGATATACCATCAGATCACCAGTGGACCTATTGCTACGAAAGCCATACTGGCCGGTCATTAAGGAGCTTTCGTTCTTCAAGATATTTCTTAAGCTAATAATTAATCAGTGTTTCCATGACCTTGGAAAGAATTGACGTAAGTGCAATTGGACGGTAATTAGAGGGTGAAGCTTATTCGCCTTTTTTAGGGACAGGCTGGACAAA
The DNA here is from genome assembly GCA_910595825.1 of Philhelius pedissequus. Lineage (NCBI taxonomy): Eukaryota > Metazoa > Arthropoda > Insecta > Diptera > Syrphidae > Philhelius > Philhelius pedissequus. The sequence goes on along the minus strand of OU343160.1, from coordinate 80,813,751 downwards.
TGCTGTTTTCCATCCTCTCGGAAAGAGACCTGTAGAATAGGAGAGATGGAAAAGCTTACGCGTTGAGGAACACCTCTTCAGAACGATGGGAGGGATACTATCCGGGCCAACGGATGTGTGTATAAAAAGATCTTTAAGGACTCTAGCAACTGCACGAGTGCGAAAAAAGATTCGTCCCATAAAATCGTTTACGCTCTCAAGTACTGGAGGGGTCATAACACTTTCTGGCAGCGTCGAATTAACAGCGAACTGCGCTGCAAGCAAATTGGCTTTTTCGCGCGAGAACTGAGAAAAGGGGTGTCATTAAGGACGAGCGTTGGAACCGAAGACGAAGTTGAACTTCGAATATTTTTTACAAATGACCAAAAATTCTTACTACCTTTGGAACATTGTAGTATTTTTTGCCTTAATTTTTGGTCATGCAACAATTTGGTTCTACGAATGTGAACGTTGCCTGTTGAAACTTTTTCCGGTTTTCCTCAGTGGGGTTGGCTTTATAATTCCGGAAACTTACTTCTCTAACCCTAATAACATCTTTAAAGCTCGAATCAAACCATGCATTTTCTTTCGGTTTGATAGATTTTACCCTATTCGGGATAAAACTTCTCATTCCGTAAAGAATTAAATTTGTTATCATATCTGCGCTGGAGTCTACGTCACTATCGAGGAAGCGTAGTGACCAGTTAAATTTCCTGAAGAAGTTATTGAGACCGTCCCAGTTGGCTTTCTCATATTGCCAAACGGTTCTCTTAGGTGTCTTTTCTTTAACTCGGTGTTGTTGGCATGAGAAATTTGCAGATATGACACAATGGTCTGATGTGCCTAGAGGCGATAATACACTTACAGTATATTTATCAGGCTTTGGGGTAAGAAACAAGTGTAGAGTGTTGGCGGTTTGGCCTGGAACGTCAGGGATTCGAGTTGGCTCGTCAACAAGCTCAGTCAGTTGGTTTAACTCAGCAAAGACCACAAAATACCTTCCTTCGGGTGTTGTCTTGCTCGAATAGCGGAGCCAGCTAGAATTGTGTACATTGAAATCGCCCGTAATAAAAAACAATTAAAACACAAGTCAGACAAATATCTATCATGAATGTTTAATCTAAATTCCAATTTGAACTTTTCAAAAACAAATTGTCACTAGTGTTATGCCTTAGTGACAATTTGTATTGATCCGCCCCTGGTTAAATAGAAAAAAACAGTCAGTAATCCATCTGACGTTATGTTAACCTAATCAATGCATGCACTGTCTGATAAGCTCCACACAGTACCTACAATGATCAAGTTAATATAACTGCGAGAAGTGAAAGCGAAAAGGAAGGATTACCCGTTGTGCTTTCTGCGTTGTTTCTTTTTCTGCTTTGTACTATTTATGAACGTGTTGATTTAATTTATATTTGACCACTCGCCACTGAATATAATTGCTTGTGAGGTTGTTTTTTTTTTTTTTTGTTATTGATTTTGTTGAATTTTTTCTTTTTTTTTCTTTTTTATTTTATAAAAGGCGTACGGGTAGGTTTGGGCTATCTTTTTTTTTTAAATTTATTTGTGGATAAATGGGGCTTCGAAAGAAACACTTGTAGTAGCACAACACGAGGGATTTTAAAGACAATTTCAACTTTCCCGAGCACTTTCACAAGAACGATGTGCAGCCGATGGGATGCTACTCAGTAGTTTGACTGGAAGAAGTTAGGCCAAGTTACAAATTCTGCGCATTAAAATAAATCTGCATCCGGACTTGGTTACATATCTTAAAACAACCTGCTTGTTGAAACAAAAGTAAGCTTCTTTGAAAGCAATAAAATACAGACAAATATCTGCCAAGAAAGAAGGTTGTAGGGAATACTGTCAATCGAAAACATTAATTATGCTCAATAAAGTTCTATCGAAGGAACACTGCAATCCTTCTATTTTGAAAAGGCCTGGCTGATCTTGGAATATCTCTCCAGCTGAGTCATTGTAACAACTGATGACGACACAAAACGAAACGCTTAGCATTCGATACATGCCTCTAGTTCACGCAGAATATATCAACGTCATAACGAGAGGAAAAATTAGACAATTAATCCGTTCTCACCATATAAGTCTCCCTCTCCAGGCCTGGATGGTACACTACCCATAATCCTTCAAAAACTGCATGAGTGCCATTTTCTTGGCTGGAGATTTACAAGGGATGTCTTCTCCCCAACCTTGTACCTGAGGCTTGGAGATATGTTAGAGTTTTTATTCCAAAAATAGGTACGCGAGCACTTGACTTCGAATCGGATCTCTTTCACACGAGGAAACTAGTTTCCAGCAACTTTTAGTTTGATGAAAGAAGGGCAAGAATTAAGGGTAGTAAAGAAAGTCTCATCACAAACGATTTGAAGTGTTTTTTTGAGGTTCCCTTTTAAACTAGGTGTACTGTGCGTTCAAACCTAGAAATATTAAAAGGAAAGGAAAAAATTCTACGGAAATGTTGTTTCCTCGTATGAAAGATACAAGATATTTTCAAAGCAATTAAAAGAAAACCTCATAAAAAATCTCCAGCAACTGTGGGTTCGATTCCCACGTTAAGCAGCATTCTTCTCCATACCTCAGTTCTTAATTGGATGTCGCCCGTGAGATAGTAAATACCTAATTTTCAAATCCATTGTGCCAACAAAAAATTCTTTTCTATCTTTTTATTTCTTCTAACTAATGCCGTGCAACTTAGGTTGCATTTTAAAACCATAGGTCTTACTGGCATATAGGTAAAATAATTAAATGTTTTAGTAATTACGATTTTTAACGTGAATGAAGGATGACCTTTTACGAATGTAGAATTTTGTTTATTCTAATTAGGCTTTAGAATGGATGTTTATAAACTTTTATGAACATAACATGTTACTTGTCAGTCTCACTTTAGTGTTAAGTTAAAGTGCCTTTTTGTTGCATTTGTACGATATAAGTGTAATAAGTGTAAGTCTTTAATTTATTGTTATTCTTAATGTGTTATCAATTTTAATTTGTAACTTTTCAATGCAAACATAGAACATTGTGATTTCACCTGATGATGTCCATAGACATGGACGAAACGTCGTGAAAACAAATAAACTTTTGTTTCATTTGTTGACCTAAAGCCCAATTAGAAAAAAACAAAACTCTACGATTTTTAACGATAAATTGATAATTTGAGGGTGTTTTTTTGGTCTCTTTTCTTCCTTACCACCGTAATTCTTTCCGGTTTGTCTAGAGCAAAAATGCCTGACGTTTTACTTTTCTTCTCTATTTTTGATGTGGAATTATATATGCCGGCAGCGGCGGTAGGGTAAATCAAAAATGTGGGTCTAACTCTAACATATACGCTGTGTAACTGTTACGGTTATACGTCCTTACTATATCTTGTTTATACAGGGTGGCCCACGAATCGTGCTACAAAAATAAAACGTAATAACTTTTTGTCAGTGTGAGTAATCGGCTTATTTTTTTTATTTTATAGGCTATTATTTAGATTTATCAAAAAGAATGCTCGGGATACTGAAAAAAGGATTTGGATAGTGCAGCGATACCATTCTTTGCAGTCCGTCATTTCCGTCCAAAGGGAATTTAGGATGGAGTTTGGCGGTACTCCCCCGAGTAGATGGGCCATTATGAGGCTGATGAACATGTTTGCCGAATCTGGAAGCATCGAACGAAGACCGTATCATCCAGATCCCAAAGTTCGGGTTCAGGATATAATCGTGGCTGTTGCATCGGCAATACAGGCAAATCCAAGTGTTTCGACACGAAACTTATCGGGCCAAATTCGAGTTAATAGACGGTCATTACAACGGATACTTCATGATGACTTAAACTTGTTTCCGTACAAAGTCCAAATTACAAGCAAGTTAAACCCTCAGGATTTGCTTGTTCGCCTGGAATTTTGCCGAAAAATGATTGCAATGGCCGAAGAAGAGAACACATTGCTAAATTGTTTGTTCATGTCTGATGAGGCCCATTTTGACTTAAACGGCAATGTTAACAAGCAAAGTTGCCGTATATGGATTGAATCTAATCCAGAAATGGTCCATGAGACGGAACTGCACCCAGAACGAGTCACTGTGTGGTGCGCAGTTTCATCAAGGTGTATTGTCGAGTCATACTACTTTGAAGAAAACGGCGTAACACAAACTGTCAATGGGGACCGTTATTTAAAGATGTTGAAGGAGTTTTTTTTTTACCCAGAACTTCGCCGAAGACGTATCCCTTTCAGCAGGATTTGGTTTCAACAAGATGGAGCAAGTGCACACGTAGCCACACCAGTTATGGCGGAGCTCCAACGAAAATTCCCAAACAAATTGATATCCATAAACTGCACTTTCCCCTGGCCCCCAAGCTCACTTGACCTGACTGCACCAGACTTTTTTTATGGGGTTATGTCAAGCAGGATGTGTACAAAACCCAGGAATTTGACTGAATTGAAGCAGTCCATTAAGACAATAATTGAGGCGATCCCAATTTCAACCCTTCAGGCCGCAATGAACAATTTTCTATTCAGATGTCGCATATGCGTGGATGTCATTTGCGGTTTATCATCTTTAAAAACCATTAGTTATTTAAAATAAAATTTAATTTTTAATCCAATAAAAAAAATTAATGAAATACATCGATTAAAATAAAAGTTATTTAAATTTCTTATTGTAGCACGATTCGTGGACCACCCTGTATATTAAACTTTGAGACCGGCAAAAAGAGTTTGCCTACCCAAGTAACATTTTTCCTGTCATAACATTCTCCAATAACCTACTGAGACTAATTTAAGGGAGCCAAAATAATCTTGAAGAATTCTTCTAGAGTATTATAATACTGCTAAAAGCGTTAAATGGCCTAGTTATGAGAGCCTCTCTATACTCCCTACCAGAGTTGTATTCTTCTTATGGGATAACAGATATAGAATATTGAAAAAAGACCTCTTATATGACTAATAAAGCTCGGCTAAATCTTGTGAGAAAGCGTTTCTTTCAATGGCAGTTGCTAAAAGAGAATAGAGAAAATGAGAAGAGAAAAGAGAATAAACCTTAGCAAAATTATATCTTTCTCATTCAATTTGTTATCAAAGAAGCAAACTCTTTTATAATGCACATAAATTTATTTAAAAAAAATGGTTTTTCAAATAAATAATTTTTAGAATTAATTTCAACATATCCACATTTTGTATGTGTGGTGACCCTCAAAATACTCAGAGAATATTTTCTGCGTACTTAAATATGGTTGCTGTTGAGATGAGAGAATCCTTTAATAATTACAATAAGACCATTATAAGAGTTTGGTTTCCTCTACTTTTACTCACTCTCATTTACTTACTTTATATTAAGTCTTCTTATGTGAATATTCATTATATTATGGGATTATTTAAAAAAAAAGAGAGCGAGATAACAAGTTACATATATATTGAACTATTAATCACGGACGTAGTAAGGGAATGGGGCCTCAGCTATAAAAGTAAAACATGAATTTGTTTTTATCATAGCATTTGTTTTTATTTTCTCCATACTCACTATCTTTCTTCAGGTTGCTGAGCTTATGCTTAACTTACTAAAGAAGTTTTTACAATTTCTTCATTTTGGTTTACAGGCCTTTCGAATTCCATCTGTGCGTTCCCTCTTTTAAAGATATTTCTAAAATTACAGAAGAGTTATTATTATTTGATATATTTAAGGGCGGGCAAACACTTTTTATGGGGAAGTTCATTCAATTTAGTATAGTGCAAAAATATGACACGCTACTGATTTTGAAAAGGCTTTCCCATAAGACGTGTACTTCCTATTTTTCTGGGACAGAGTATAATACTCTCATTCGTGGTTTTAAATTAAGAGAAGTAAGTTATTATTTTTTGTATGCCTAATAATATTTGTATTAATTAAATTAACTAATTTTAAACTGGTAGGGGTAAATCTGGGTCATAAATCGCTTTATCAAAAAGCTTAGAAGGAAACACTTCACTAAACAATCGTAAGACAGGTTGGTTGTTCTCAAAACGTGCACAAGTGTCTTAAAATGGAGCCATCCAGAAAAACAACCAAAACCAACAGATGTTAAGATCAACCCAACATTTACAATTTTTCTTACTTCTTTTTTTCAGTACATACCTATTATTTTGCACACGACTGTATGTCAGAAAAAGTGATTCCAGCTTGCATTTAAACGAAAAATTGAACTTTATACCAATATAACTCAAGAAGGAATTGACATACATAAGTCGTTAATATGTCATTTTGTAGATAGTTCTACTGTTTAGAAGTTGTTATTACGTCATTTTGAAAAAAATAAAGGTTTTGGGAGTAGTTAAACAAAATAAAATAAATTAGGATTTTTAAGATCCACCATTTCTCTTCCGGTACCACTCTTTAAACTTGTTTTTTTTACTTGCGATATATGTACTATAAGGCAAGTTATGCATTCGTCGAAAAAAAAAGTTTTGAGATAATAATGAATCATGACATAACGATGAAAGCGAAGACGAAAAAAGATGGGCTAAAAATTCCGTCTGTCTGTCTACCTACAGCCCAAACGGGTGGGCCGTATTGCTTCAAACTTGGTATATAGAGTTTTTTAGGTATTGTACAGAGGAGAAATTGAAATTTTTTTTTAAGCTCAAAAAATAACGGTACCTGCCATATAACCAATACGTTAAAACCTATTTTTCTCGGAAACGGCTCTAACGATTTTGATTTAAAAAATCAGTGCACCTATCATATGATTGAAAAAAAATTTTAAAAAATGTCTAAAAACGCTACTTTCCATAGGACCGTTTATTAATTTCGACTATCTCATAAATGGCTCTACCGATTCTTTCGAAATTTCACACGTATATAGGTTTAGGTTGCCCAATTTATACTACGTACCAATATTTCTAATAAATATTGTTTTGTATTTTTAAAAGAATTAAACAATTTTTTTTAAATTTATATTTTGAAAACTGCTCAATAATTTTTTTTAAAAATTATAGTTATATGTATTTGCTGAATACCTATGAACTGGCCTTTTTGATTTTTTTTTAAATTTTTTTCAACCGCTCCACAGATTTTAAAAATTTTTCCTCATAAATTCAAATTTATCTAAGAAATAAAATGGCGTATTTTTTTGAGCTCAAATTAGTTTAAGTATTTTTTTAAGAATTTGTAATTATTTGTTCTTTAATTAATCCAATTTAATTTATTGTTTTTAAGTTTATATTATTAAATATTTAAGATTGTCATACCAATTTTTTTTTTAGAAAGAAAATTAAAGAAACTTTGTGTATACAAAATAAAGTAAAAAATGACTTTAAAAAAATATATTTAGATTTTAAATAGAAATCTTTTGCATACAATGTGATCGAACATAAGAGCAAGTTCGTGCGACCCAGTCGTGCATTTTATTTTTTGTCGTTATCTTTTGAAAAAAGTGAAAGAAACTGCCATCCTCATCGATAAACCAAAGCGTGAAAAGCCAAAAACAGTTCGTTCACAAGGCAGAAAGTGGGCGTGAAGCGCCATCAACATCAATTCACCGTCGTTCATAATTGAACATTTCGGAGACATCATTGAGACGAATTTTGCATAAATACCTTGGTATGACGCCATACAAAGTCCAATTGGTTCAGGAGTTGAAGCTAACTGACCATCCAATGCGTTTTCGCTTCGCTAAGTGGGCCTGCGATCGACTTAGAGAAGATGCCGATTTTGCCAAAAAAATCATCTTTTCAGATGAAGCTCATTTTGATCTTGGCGGGTATGTAAACAAGCAAAATTGTCGCATTTGGGGCACAGAAAACCCGCACGCATACATTGAAAAGCCGATACACACAAAACGGGTCACTGTTTGGTGCGGATTTTGGTCCAGAGGCATAATTGGGTAATTTTTCTTCGAAAGTGAGCAAGGAGTGGCCGTTACAGTCAATGGCGATCGTTATCGGGCCATGTTGAACGAATTTTTGTTCACAAAAATTGAAGAGGAGGATATTGGCAATATTTGGTTTCAACAGGACGGCGCTATGTGCCACACAGCCGAAGCTACACTCGATGTTTTGCGCCCTGTTTTTGAAGATCGCATTATCAGCCGCAGAGCTGATGTCGTTTGGCCACCTCGGAGCTGCGATTTGACACCGTTGGACTATTATTTGTGAGGTTCCGTAAAAGACAAGTATTACGCCGACAAGCCAGAGACAATTGACGCTTTAAAGGACAATATTCGTGAAGCCATTGGTGAAATACAGCTGCACACAATCGATAATGTGCTTAAAAATTGGACCCATCGTGTAGGCTACTGCATGGCCAGCGGAGGCAGCCATTTGAATGAAATTATTTTCCATTATTAACCGGAAGGATTGTACTTTCAAATAAAAAAAGAAATTTGAGAAAATATTCAGTAGTTTTTTTTTATAGCATTTTCAAAAAAAAAAGTTATTTGGCGGACCCTTTAGAACATGTTTTTCCAAACATAACTGAAAATAAAAAAAATTCCCAACTGATAAGCATTAATTTATTATTTTTATTTTAATAAATGTACAACACCCCATTTTTCTCCAAATCTATCAATGGTACGATAAAAAGTTTCGTATCTTTTTTGTGTAGAATGACATGATGTACAATGTGTACCTACCTACAACTTTTTTTCAAAATAATCTTCCCCTTTCCCCCTGTAACATTTTGTTGCACCGCTTCAAATTTGGGTTATAGTTTAGGAAATGTTTAGGGCGTACAAATGAAGCTCTCTACCAAAATTTGGCTTTGTCGGAAGTTTTTCGAAGTGAATATCTTATTTTGTGGGAGTAGAACGGCTATTTTAGACGCAAAATATGTATCTCCTTTTCTTATTGAAGAGGACAATGCAAATTGTGTAACTTCATTTTTACTTTTCCCACAGATTTGTGGGAAAACCATGCATAGAAAACCATATGGAGCTAAAAAATGATTTTGACTGTACTTACCGTAAATTTTGCACTGAAATAATTTAATCAGAAATATATTGTTGAGTCTATATGCACATATATATGATTCAAAATTTTTGATTTATATTGCACGATGTCACTCACAATTGTACTACCGCATAGTGCAGAGATATACATTTTTCTCACAAAATAAAGTGGTCATGGAGTTGCACCATTTTCTAATTTGCCGTTAGAATAATAACTGAGAGTTTCAAGGGGATTCACAGCTTAAGAAGCGGTAGATATCAGGTTTGGTTAAAAGATGACACTCAAATTCAATTTTCAAAAAATTTAAAAATACACACTTTTCTGGTCTCACCGACCGACTATAGTTTATTTGTTATGATGTTTTATGAATATTTTTTTTTGTTCAAATCCTATAAATTTTTAAATTATCAACCGTAAATGAAAACAGTACATCTAACGAAATTTTCAACTAAATATTTCTCAGTATAACGTCTAAACTAAAACTACATTGTTGGGCCTTGGTCTTCACCGATGGATCCAAAACACCGCACTATACATCGTTTGCATCGGTTTTGAAAATGGCTCAGTAATTTGTGTCGGAATTTTAGATTACAAGGTATCTATTTTCATCGCAGAGGCCCTCGCAATTCTAAAGACCATAAACGCCTGCACAATAAACACTGACATTGGCAAATTCGTCAGTCTCTCAAATCAGTCATTTTAGGCATTTTAAACCCCAATCTGCGGAAAAATTCCTAGTGAGCTAAATTTTTGTATACACCTTTATTACGGTGTTGTAATGAAGATGTGAAAAATCAACATCGATATCGTGCCGGCTAAAAAAGTTATGAAGGTCAAAAGGTCACGAAAATCAGTTTTCGCAAATATCTCGCAACCTATTGCTCGGAGGTCAATAGTGAATGATATAAAAATTGTTCCTAGTAAAATTATCTACAAATCTGTCTTAAGCAATTTCCTGTAACATCAACCGTTTCCGGAGTAGAGTGCTGAGAAAGCGACGAGAATGCACTCACATATGGTATTGTATACCGTACACCATGGCGTAAACTCTATTGCATTTTATTAATGTTTGTAAGTGTTTTAAAAACTTTTACCTGATATTTGGACGTTTCGGGAAAAATATACTTCTTTAATAGAGGTTTAGGAACTTAGTAAAATCTACAATAACTTATCCAAATGACCTCCACTGGCAGATGTTCCGTATTTCATTGTTCCGAGACCCGTCCCTTTATACCTGCTACTGCCTGTCGGACTGTTTTTAGTTCAGTTGAAAATTATTTCAACTGTGTGTTAAGCACGTTATTTTAGTTGTTTTCTGCTCTTAAACAGTTCATAATGATTGATACATTTTTTCTTGTTTAATTCATTTTTATTTATTATTAACTTATAACTATCCTAACGCTAGACAAAAATTCATAAAACTAGTCTACTTATCAATACCTTGCATATAATTTACTGGCTCTTTACGGCCACTCTAAGCTAAACTATAACTCTTAAAACGAATGTCTTTCGAACTAAAAACTATTTTATATTAATGCAAATTATTTAATTTTTAATGTTCACTAAGAAAACTTGGGATAAAAAACTTGGTAACTTATCATTTTTGAAATTTTATTTTATCTTACAAACTACATATAACTAGACTAAAACTAATTAGAACTAATTATGACTCACTTAAACTAACTAAAACATATTAAACTACCTTAAATACCTAAAAATACATAGAACTACTTAAATCTACTTAAAAACTAGAACAGCCACAGCAGCTATTTTTATTGTTTTAATTTTTTTTGTGTATATTTTGAATATGCATACAGAAACCCATGCAGCCATACATGCCCATACATATACGTAAGTACATACATATACATACATGCACATATATAAACATATGCAGCCGTATACATACCTATTTTTAATTTTTTCGGTGCCACCCTGACTGTCCCTTACCTAATTACCCTAAATCTATATAAGTCGGCCAAGACATATCATCTTAATCGACTTTAGATATCAAACTGCTCAGAAAGCAACCAGAACTGGTTCTCCTGCTTCACCTTATCCCTTTGGTCCCGATCGTAAACAGGCCTACTGAACCAAAGGCGCTCTTCTCCACCTTGGGCGATGACGTCTCGACCATACAGGAGTCGCCTATCCGGAGTTTTCCGGCTGACGTGGTAGATGAGCGGAATCGCCCCTCCATCCTGTATTAGCCCTCGACTGTCTAAATAGAGGAATGCCTCGGGAGGTATGTAGCCACTTAACCGCGCACTCTCAAAATATACGTTATTGGGGTAATACGCCCCAAAAATTAACTTGTTAGTTGAGGACATCGCTCTTGCAACATGCCCCCGAATCAGCTTAAACAAAAAAATTATCTATTCTCTTTATGTTGGCTCCGTTGTATAGAACCTGGTTGGAATAATATCTTGTGTACTCTGACTCTGGTGTTCTGTGTAATCCAAGGCAACGTCTAAGACATTGCCTCTCAAACAACGTTGGGCAACGTTGATCCACACCGGGCCTCCATAGGCAATCATCGGCCTAATGAGGGCCATGTAACAAATCACCTTCACCCTGCTGTCAAGACGGCTGCTATAAAACAGTCGTTTTGTCAAGGCAAAGGCTCCCCTAGCCCTGGCCAAGGCAGCACCTATATGTCTGCCGAAATACAGGTACTGATCCAACCAGATGCCAAGGTGCTTTACTACACTTTTACTCGGCAGTGGATGTCCATGTGGCCCTACGATCACCAGCTTGCGCCAGTTCTTTTTCGTATCCCTTGAGGCGCTAGACAACGGAGTCCTAAACAAAATAGTTTCTGATTTCTGGAAGTTGATTTTCAACTTCCAGTTATCACAATATCTTGTCGAAGTCATTCTGCAAATGATTTTTTTGATGACCTCAACTGTATGAGCTGTTCTGTACGCAATTAAATCGTCAGCGTACGCAATTGCCTGAGTTAGACTACCTATCAGATCGCTGGTGTAAATGCTGAATAGAATCGGCGAGTTAACTGCACCCTGCTGAAGACCATTTTTAATATTAAAAACTGCGGTAGAAGTTACATTGCCACTCTTGAAAACAAACTTTCTACCATTTAGCATGTCATAAAGCATATACAATAGAGGTTTACTTATACCTAGTCTTGTAAGCTTTAGATAGAGACACTCTAAGCAGAAATAAGACATAATAAGATTGGAAACTTTCGTACGTTTCACCCCCCAAAACCCATTTGTTTACATTGTTGTATTTGTAGCTTTGAAACTCTATCCATGAATAAATGGGAAATCGAAAAACAAAACAAAAACAAATTACTAGGGCTATGTTGTCTATGGGTCTATAGGAAGAGGAACAGAAAAGATTCTTGTGTGCGTTTTATCAATGTGTCTATTGGAAGAGGAACAGAAAAGTTACTTGTGTGCGTGTTTCAGCTTGTAGGCAAATGTCAAATGAAAGCAGAGGTTTCTGGTCTTTACATTATTAGTTTATGCTTCTAACCATACGGTGTCAAAGGCCTTCTCCAAATCAACCAGACAGGCACCCGTGCACTGCTCTTTAGTTTTGTTCCATTGGATATCAGAAACCAGTTTAGACGCGGCATGAATTATGTCATGTCCGGCCTTAAAACCGAACTGATTATCCGGTATGATATTGTTGTCCTCCGCCCACTTGAACAGAGCCCTAGTAATAATCTTTTCAAATACCTTGCTGATACTCGGAAGAAGATTTATCGACCGAGATTCACCAGATTGGAGTTGTCCTTTCCCTAATGATTGATACATGTTTAATATGTAATGCATTATTATCGGATGGTGATATTGTAGAAGCGCAACCTATTTATCCAACAACCACTACTAAATCAATGAATGCTCATTTCATAAGAATGTGTCTCAGCCATACAGCCTGCACTCATCAACACCTCCTTCGTAATGAAAGCTATCCAACATGCCCATCTTGTCACTCTCAACTAGACTACAAACATATTTTGAATTCACAAACCTGTGCAGGTTTAAACACTCATCAACAACAAGAATCACAGCTACCATCGAATCCTTAAAATGCTGTAGCCATGAAAATATTACCTTCATTAATTCTTTTATAAGTATGTACATAGTTACAAGCTTTAATCTTTATAAACCGTTATAATTTTAGACAATAATATTGTATAAGTCAGTGCCGAAAGCCTCAGCAGCCTGTGCTCGCTCTATAATATTTGCTTTAAAATTTTAATTATAAGTTAATAAATTATAATAATAATAATAATTTCCAACATTTTTTTTTTAGATATGAGAATCTCGTAAATGGGGTGAATAAGTTCGATATGGACGGTCTTAATTCCATTAAATATGATATTTATAGTCTTAAGGAGTATCCGCTTTTTACTTGGTATTTATCAGAACTTAAGATGTCAGATCAAAGATGATGCAGTAAATTAGCGCTTTAATTATTAAAAGCATTCCTTTTTAAATTATAGCTAAAGTACCAAGTTGTAAATATGAAATTATTTGTTGTTTTAATATAAAATAAATCGTTATTCCATTCAGTTAAAACAATTTTTTTCTGCATACTCTATTTTTGGAAACAAGACAAGAAGTTTATAAAATTAACAGCGAGTTTCATTCAAATTTCAAAGATCTGCTCTCAAAATCGAGATTTGATCTTTTAAATGAAACTTCTTTTCAGATTTACGTGTAGTTTTGGTGAATGATTTACACGCACAACACATCTAGTTATTGCATAAGGTAATTAAACAATAATTAATAGATATATCATAGGAACTTCCAATTCCGAATAGTTTTCCACGATATCAGAAATAAAATCTTTGAACCTGTGTTTTGTGGTTCTCACTACATACGAGTACATTTCTGGAAAAAACAATCTTCATCATCAGATGACGAGGAAGACGAAGACGAAGCCATCAAAAATTCCACTAAATTTATAAAATCTAAATTAACTTCTTCGTGCATTATTTGTTTTTTATTTTTTTTTAGCACGGACTGGCAAAAGTTCAAAACAAATTAATAGAAAAATATTTTCCATTGACGTTTAACAGAAAAGAGCATGTAAAACGCACACATACAATGTCGGTAAAAAAAATAGCACCACTGGTACAAGTTTCATTTTAACTTCTTTAAATGAGTAAATATTTACAGCTTCTACTATTATTATGTTATTGTTTGAACTATCACCTCTCTATTGTATATATCTGGCGTTAAGATAGTAACGGTTCTTTTCTTACGAGGCCATACGGGCGAAAATCCCATTTTTTTGTGCGGTAAAAATAAAAGCACTGATCGCAGTTTTGGTTACAAAAAAAATATTTTTTCTTGTGCATATTTCAAGGTAAGGCGGTAAAGTGTTAGAATTTGCTTATATTTGATTGGTACTCGTATCTTCATTTAAAACAAAAAATGTACACTCTTTTAAAAAAAGAAATGCTTTGTGGAAAGCATTTTACCAACGAAAAATGGGAAATTATTAAAAAATGATCTCGGAATGTAAAAAGTATGGAGAAGTTCAACGGTTTGTTGGCTGTTCCAAAAAAATGATTGGAAATGCAATAACATGTACACCTAAAACCGAATCTAGTGGACGAAAACCTGTTATGACGACAACTATCATCAGGCGCCTAGTCCGAGAAAGCCATAAAAATCTCTTTAAGCCTGCAACTGGGCTAAAAAAAAAGACTGAATATTACAGCTTGCGTAGAAACCGTTCCCTACAGATTGAGGGAACATAATTTAATTGCTTGTAGTCCAAGAAAAGTCCCTCTTTTAACCTCAAAACATTCTAAAAGCGTTTAATGTTTGCAAGAAAGCATTTGAATTTGCCAGTAGAGAAATGTTGCAACGTTCTATGGACAGATGAAAGTAAAATCGTATTGTTTGGCGGTAAAGGATCTTGTTCCTACGTGAGAAGACCTCCGAAAGCGGTATATAATCCCAAATACACAAATAAAGTATTTAAGCACGGAGGTTCAAGCATAATGGTGTGGTCTTTTTTTTCCTACTATGGTGTTGGTCCCATATATTTGATTAAACCCATCATGGATCAACACGTTTACGTTAATATTCTCGAAAACGTTATGCTCCCTTATGCAGAGGAAGATATGGCCCTTTTGTGGGTCTTCCAACAGGACAATGACCTCAAGCACACCAGTAAGAAGGCTAAAAATGGTTTGGAGATCATTCAATGAATGTGATGGAGTGGCCAGTCCAATCGCCTGACCTAAATCCGATTGAAAATCTGCGGGCTGACGTGAAGAAAGCATATTCTCTGAAACCAAACCGACTAGCAACACAGAACTCTGGGCTGCAGTAAAGGTCTCCTGGGAGAATACCTGGGGTAGAAAGGTGCCAAAATTTCATAAATTCAATGACCAGTCTAGCCAACAAAAGCTTTTCAACGATATATTAATTTAGCTGGACTTCCCCTAAAGAATAAAATCATACAAAAAGATTTTTTATTTTTATGATGTTTTAGTTTTAAGTTGTGTGATGAAGCAATGGTGCTATTTTTTTTACCGCTTATTTATTTGAGTTTTTCAAAAAAAAATTAATTTTCTTAATAAGTTGATAAATAAAAGTAGGAGTTCTTTTTTAAATGTTTAGACTTAATATAAGCTTTTCCCATATTCAAAATGTCCCTCAAAATATTGGCTCAAACTTCATTTTTAAATGAAATCTGTTTCTCGTAATTGTGCTATTTTTTTTTACGGCAGCTGTACATTGAAATCTGCCAACCCATCAGAGATCAAATCTTACGTTTTTGGGTTTTGATCTAGATTTGCTCATTTTGTGCAATGAAACTCTCAAAATTCAAAAAGATCAAATTTTTTGACAGATCAAATCTTTTCTTGAATTAAACTCGATATCAGAGGCAATTGGTATACAAAATATATTGTCGATTTCGTTTCAACAAAAACATCGACTTGCCGTCGATCCGCCGTCAATTTTTTTCTGAAAATCAAATTCGTTTCAAATTAAAACCAATATTTTTCTGGAAAAACAGATCCGTATTGAATCTCTTTTTGGAGACGGATTCAAAACGGATTTGTGCACCGATTCGTACACACACTACAATATTTGTTTTGACGTTTCTCAATTGCTGTGTTGTGAATTAATTTTTATTTTGTGGCAGTGTACAGAAAAAGTAAATTAATATATTAAAAAATAAAAAAAATTGTTAAAAACTTCTTGGAAACAAATATTAAAAAAGTGCAAGTGGGTTTAGGAACTCCCCCGCGTCGGAATCGGGAAATTAAAACGAAATAATGATGTTTTAACAAATTGAAGATTTGTTTTTTTTAGAGCTGCCAAGCAACACACACAGTCCCAAAAAGAGATTCGGTCCGTAATCGTTCTTTTCAAAGCCAAAATGTATTGGTTTTAGTAGCGAATCCTAATTATTGAAACGAAATCGACATATGATGGTCTTGCCAACTTGCATTATTAGACAGAACATCTGCATACATATCTACATTATTTGTCTAACAAAAACTTAATATTCACTTTAACACGCCTTGTAATATAACTAAATCTATAGTTTTAAGTAAAATAGATTATGGTTTTTATATTTGTGGGAAATGTCCAAAAACAACTCTAAACTTTTGCAAATCAACATACCATCAAGCAGCAAGAAGAAGTAAAAAGGCCTATCACACAACCAGAATTGAAAACATCATGGCTGATGCTGGTTTTCCTACGTTGAAAGAGCGTCAATCCGAATGCGCAATAAAAATTCTTGGAAACCTTATATTTTCCTATAACTCCATTATTGATAAAGATTTTGACTCAACGAGCAGCTTAAAAACAAACATGCGTCTTCCATCTAATAGCGAAATCCTTATCAATCGCTAAAGAAATGGGTTTACCCTTTAAACGTATCAAAGGAAACGCTTTACTCCTTTCTCCATGGAACATAAGCCCCAAATCCTTCGAACTAACTTTAGCAAAATACAATAAAGTCAACACAAAAAAAATGCAACATCTAAAACTTAATGGTTGGATGACTATCTTTACAGATGGATCTAAATCAAATCATAACACTTCATTTGCCGTAGCTCAAGAAAATGGAACCCTGTTAAGAGCTGAAATCTTATGGGAATTCGCATCAACCTTTACCACTGAAGCATTAGCTGTCTTAGAAGCTGTTAAAATGATACATCAAATCAACTTTAAATTAGTAATATGCTCCGACAGTCTGTCCGTACTCAAAGCCGTACCCAAACCACAACACCAGACTCATAAAGAATCCAACAAATTTGAGGCTAATGTGGGTAACCAGTCACATATAGGCATCTCAAGTAACGAATCCGCCGATAAAGCAGTAAAACTTTGCAGTCGATCACCTGTTTTTACTTTTGACACATTTTTCAAGAAGGATATTCAAAGATACGTCGACCAAATTCTTAAAAAGAAGAAAATTCTTAGTTGGAAAAGTTACCAAAATCACTACGCTAAGATTAACACTGACCGGTATACTCGTATGTACCCAGCATCAATCTCCAGATCAGCATCATCCAACTTTGTCCGTCTTCGATTAGGACATAGCGCCCTCACACACCAACATCTCTTAAGAAAGGAACCCCCAACTATTTGCACAGTCTGTAATTTTTTTTGTCCATGGGTAGGTGTAAAACCTTCAAAAGGCTTTATGAGGACCGAAAAACGCGTGCTCATAGGAGTGTGAGATTCTTACTGCTCTAAAAACACTTCCTCCTCCCGATTGCAAATAAGTTGAAACTTATCTAGCAATTTATTTTTAACGAATTTAATTAACGTGTTGCAGGTAACTATCCGGTGATAGTTCCCGCTTATACCGCTATTTTAAAGCGGATTCTCGTTCAATGCACCAGATCGGAAGGCTTAGTCCTTCGCAGCTGGCGTACTAAATTCGTCTCATCGATAATTTCGATTATGGTACTATTGCAGTGTTGTAATAGCCGTTTTATATGATTTCGGGCAAAGTTTTTTATTTCATCGCGAACCGTGGGAATCCCGAGATCTCTGTGGAGATCTTCGTTTCTAATGTACCAATGTGCGTTTACAAACGATCTTGGCAGTTTATTTTCAAATGTTTGTAAGGTATTTAAATTAGAATCTGGCGTACAACCCCAGAGTTTTATAACGTAAGTCGTGACAAGGTGCTTAAGCCTGTACAAAATTAGCTTGTTTTCGATACTGAGCTTAGAGTGTTTCCCGAGCAACCAGTACACATATCTGAGTTTATTTTTTAACTCTTCGCATTTCTTTTTAACATGCGGCTTCCATTTTAATTTCGCGTCTAGAGTCATTCCGACATATTTTGCTTTATTAGCAAACGGAACTTGAAAGGTATTAACAAATACCGGTAATCTATTAATTTTTTCGTACGTAAAATCTACATGGACTGATTTTACTTCGTTAAGCGATATCCGCCATATTTTTGTCCATTCATTGACATTATTCAGAGCTTCTTGTAATTTAGTCCTAGCACCATTTATCGTTTGGCCCACTGCTAGTATTGCAGTGTCGTTAGCAAATGTGGTTACGATAGTTTCTTCTGTTTGAGGTATATCACGTGTAAATAATAGGTACAATATTGGACCCAAGACACTTCCTTGTGGCACCCCAGCCACTATATCCTTGTGATCCGGGTAATCGTTTGCATGTCTTACTCTAAAAAGTCTATTCTCTAGATATGCTTTTAGAAGCGTATAAAGTGTCTCAGGCAGAATTTGTCTTAATTTAAAATTAAGGTCTTCGTGCCACACCTTATCAACCTTCCATTAGCTCGGAACGTACTTTAGGCTTAGAGTGGCATTTATTATATAAAGAAGATTAATTAACCCTTTGCGAGGAAGCATTTTGAGAACTTCGCCCGTAATAAAGTCATATCCCGGAGCTTTCTTGTACTTAAGCCTTCTTATTTCTCTACTTAATTTGGCAAGGGTAACATTTTGCTTGAGTTAGAACGTATATTTAAATTTTCGTTGAGTCCTTGCCCATCAAAAGGTTTAAATGTGTTCTCCAGGTAATCCGCGAAAACTTTGGCTTTCTTCATGTCGCTTTTTGCCCATTTGTTTTGATCATTTTTAATCGGAGGCGCTGAGCTTTGGTTTTTTCGTTACTTTAATAGCTTACCAGAGTGAGTAGTTGGATTCTTTTCCAGCTGTCAAGTTTGTAAGATAATTTCCAACTTCAGAATTTTTAAATTCTTCTGTCGTCTTTTTTAGTAAATTACACAAGCGATTTAAATTTACCTTGTGTTGAGGAGCTCGAGTTTGTTGCCATTTCTTACGTGCTTTTCGTTTCTCTTTTACTAAATCTTTTATTTCCTGCCGATATTTTAGATTTTTAAAGCGTGGCATTTCTCTTTGGTACGGGGTGTTGTTCCATGCGGCTTGTTGTACGATATTGACAAAGTTATCTACTACTTCTTCAAGTTCGAGAGGCGTTTGTAGTGATACCCTTACTTCAACGTTATCCTCTATATCTTTCTTAAACCCTTCCCAGATGGTTTTCCCATTGGTTAGCGTGGGTGGTTTTTCATTTTAAACAAGATTTTCGCTCAGAGTGAAAATAGCAGCAGAGTGATCTGAAAAAAGATCAAAGCTTTCTGTTATGCTAATTTTATTTGAGGGTATTCCTTTGACCACAAAAAAATCAATAAGGTCAGGTATTTTCGACGGATCAGTCGGCCAGTAAGTCGGGTTGCCAGTCGAGTGAAAATCGCAATTATTTTCCATTCCCGCTTCGTAGAGTATTCGACCATTTTGAGAAATCCCTCTAGATCCACAAAAGCTGTGCTTCCCATTAAAGTCACCACCAAGGATACAATTTTGTTTAAGTAACTAGCACGTTCATAAATTCATTCTTTTCAATTTTACATCGTGGAGGACAGTATATGGAAGATACATTCAGTACAACATTCTGAGTTCTAACCTGTACACCCATTAATTGCATTGATTCAGGCTTTATTTTCGGGCTTATCGTGTGTTTGATGCATTCATGGGGGGTGGTTGTGGCGCGATAGATGTGTTCTCGCCTGTCAACCTCGGGGTTGCAGGTTCGATTCCTGTCGTTGTCTATGTCTTCTTATATTCCATTAAAAACCAATTCTAAAAATTGTCATAAAATAAGTTGCTGGTTTACTCATTACGTGCTGTTTAGGCATAACACTAACAACATGTGATTGAGTAAACTAGCATACCCATAAAATATGACAACGAAATAATGCGAATTATAAAGGACATAAATAAATAAGGCACGGTAATTCTCTCCGCATTAGTTCAGCCGCCATCCCTGGAGATAAATCTGAGACAACAACCAGCTCTAGTCCCAGAACATCGCGCCACACATCTTTCCTATCCTTCTTTCTCTTCTTTCACCGGATGCCCGCGCTGTCTTAAAAACATATAAAGGGTATTCATAATCCCTTGAACACGTGCTAAATTATAAAAAAAAATTCTTGCTTTGTTCGACGGATGAGTTGCGTTGTATTCTAAAAATCCATTGATCTTACTATTTGATTGTATCTTGACATGCGTTTCCGATATCAAAGAAATATCAATATCTTTCTCATGCATAAACGTCTCTAGTTCTCCTAGTTTTTGCCATTATCCGTTGGCATTCCAAGCGCTTTTCCGTCATGTTTTTCTTTTTGTAGGGCTAAATGCATCATGCATATGGATTATGTTCTTGGCCTATCATCATGTGTAATATCCAAACAAATCAATACGATTTTGAATATTAACCAAAATATTTATGAAATTTTAAATACTGTAGGTATTAAAATTGAAAATATCCAAAAAATTGAGAAATATCTTCAAATAAACAATTTAAGTTTATAAAATTATCTTTACTTTGCTTGGAAAGCTTTTGTAGCTAGTGTTCTCTGTCATATTAGCATATAATTTGTAATATTATGTTAATAAATAATAATAATAATACCTATATTTAAAAAATTAAACTACTTAGTGCGGAAAAACTTTCAATGGAACTTATTCAAACAGGAAAATAAAATCGACTTCTTCGCTAAAACTAATGTTGTTTTTACTCCGAATTTTACATATTCTATACGAAAAGAAAAGGAGAACAATGAGTAACTCGGAACACCCAATCGAGAAAAAAAAACAAATTAAATAAGCCCACTTACTGGGGATTATTCAAATTAATGCTTGTTTATTGAATCAAATAATGTTGATACATAGAATTTAAAATGAAATTCATTCTTAAATTAAGTTAGCAGTCTAGTTTATTTTATTTTATATTTTACAAATATAGCGTTTTGAAAAATAAACATTAAATTCAACTTGTTAATAATAACGATAATAATTATAAATTGTAAATATTTTTTTTTTTTGCAAAAGATGCATAGGTATACATTTCTTTTATATGTTAATCAATTAGCAACCATTAAAATTTATGCAGTCATAAACAACTGCGACACATGGCATTAAAACAATTTAAAAATTTTCTTTATTTGTCAGTTCACAAAAAAAGATAAGCATATTAAGAGCATTGTATGTACTCGTATGTATAAAATGTAGATATAAAATAAATACATAAAAAAAAAACAATCAAATATAAAGTTAAAAATATAAGAACCAAATCACATAATGCTGCAGGGCATTGCACAACAAAGCGGCAAACATACTGGAACAACAGCTGCACCTGATTTACTTGAGCTCTTTGATTTATATCCAGATTCGTATTCGTACATTCCAGATGCTTTTGCATATTTTCCCTGAATATTGTCATTAAATTAACATATATTTTTTAAAAGGTATAATTTCAAAACTTACAGAAGCAGCATAACCACCAGCCATACTTTCTTCTTTTTTGGCTGCCCAATCATGTCCTGGTGGATAATATACAGCCGGTCCTGCTTTATTTACACTCGGTATAGTCTGCTGGTTTGTTGTGGCTAGAGCTGTTTCAATTTCTCGCTTTGGACGATGGCTGGTATCAACGAGTTTACTATCAACGTTGTCCTAAAAAAAGAGGTATAATTTCAATTTCAGTATTACTACGCGTAATTAAGGACTCGGTTAAGTAAATAAGAAAACAAAGTGTTTCACGTTTAGAATATTAGCCAGCCTGAACTCGTTTTAACATAAACTTAGGTGTTTCAAAATATGAAATAATAATAGTATTATTTAAAATATGTATATAAATATACATATATGGAGTATTAAATAACATCAATAGCCGTATTTTATTGGAACATTTATCCGTTGTAAGTTTATCCGTCGTAGCATTTTACATACAATTCGCTAAGGCCGATAAAAAGCTAAAGTAGAAGCTACTGTGGATGGCTGGTTGACGTTCAGTCGAGTCTCGATTCTGATTTTGTTAGTTTTGTTGGTACGATTGATAATTGAATTGAATCTCGATGGATGTGTTCATGGAGTGTTATAATTAAGACAAACCGCATTGGGTGGAACTGCACTATAAAGGAATTGCTTGACACTGCGCCGCAAAATATTTATTCGTATGAAATTCTATGAGCTATAAGGGCAGAGGCGCGCACATATGCAACTTTCAGTTTTGCAACCGTTTGGTTGCTAAAGTGAATACCCTGGACCTATTTGAGAGTGCGCGCACATGCAAAAACTATTCACTCCGCGATTCGAGCAACTTAAGAGTTTGTGTTTTGGCACAAATCGAACGATCGCCCCAAATAAGTTCTTCAGTTTGTATCACATCGAACTATAATGTAACTGCGCGCACATTAAATCAAAATGATGTTTGTTTGTTGGTTTATCTAGCTGATTGATTTTTGAGTTGCTTATATGCGCGATCATCGTTCAACTAGTGATTAAACTATTTCGTTTCGGCAAAATTGCATGTGCGCGCCTAGCCTAAACGCACTAAGCGGAAACTGAACTCACAAAGTGTGCTTTTTCTTCACTGTTTAATGGACGTTGGCCATGGGCGGTATTCGATTCACTACATGGACATGGACTGGGCATATATTTTTGTGGTACAAAATGGTGAAATGGCAAACCAAATATTAACTTTTTGTTACTTACTCCGCGTATGTTAAGTCTGATGAGTAAATATTGAATTGAAAGCAAAACATACTCAGAAAATAAAATTGTAAATTGACTTGAAAAATAAAACTCTAGCTATCGATCATCTACTCAGAAAATAAATAAAAGCATGAAATATAAAGGTGACATGTAATGGATTGAACAATTTAAACTACACTGTAGTGTGCGTTCAAAACCAAGAAACATTTAAAGGAAACAAGCAAATCACCGGCACTTTTGTTTACTCGTGTGAAATGCATAGATAATTTTTAAAGCAATACAAAAATTGGACTGTGTAAAAAGGGACTTGACCATAGTCTATGAACAAAGCCATTCACTTATCATTTCCGTTCTATTGGTGCAAAATGAAGATTCGAATTTAAAACTGCAATTGCAGACAAAATGAAAACGAGAAATAGGTTTGTAACATAATTTAAATATTGGTACGTTTTTCTACTTTCTATTTTATATGAATAAAAGCTAATTATTGTTCATAGCTTTGATATTTTCTTAATTTTACATTGCAAAAGACTATTTCATTACTTGTGACTGCTGTGCAGGGGTACCAATTTTACAAAAATAAAAAAGCTACGGTCCATGCTACGGTCGATGCGTTTTTTTGGGAATTACTTACGGTACAATGGATAGATTCCCAATAAAACACACCTTATGTATAAAATAATCATTTAAAATACTGCATTTGCATTTTGTGCCTATGGAAGAGCACATAAATTTGGCAATAGATAGATAGATAGATAGATACAAATTTTTATTGCAATACATTTTAATTTACATTTACATAATTATATAAACAAAAAATATTTTAGCATGGCATTTGCCGTCTGCCAGATTGACAATTCAGAAAAAATTATGTATTAAGCCATTTAAAAATATTGTGAAATTGAACAATTTAATTTAAAAGAATTAACAAAAGGGAAATCAAAAGTTTTCATTCATTATTGCAGTCCTATACCTTTGTGCTATTTTGCAGTAATCGCAGAGTTTGACTACATCCATTTCGTTCAACATACGAACAACTTGTTCCTCCGATAAATTATAAATATATATACATAAATTTGGCAATATAATTCATAAAAGGTGATCAAGCTCCAACTAAAGATCATTAAGATAACTTACAATATATAAAAAAATTTAAATTATAATGATCATATTGACTCAATGGTCCGACATAGGAGTCTGTGAGTGGGTGGAGGAATGTTAAAAATAATAAACCCATCGAAAACACCAACAAACTTATGTGGGCTAGAAAAATCACTAGTCGGTTCGGGGCAATTGTTAAACGATATAACCTGCAATGGGATAAAGCTGATCATGAGAATTCGGTAACACAATCGGCCTTTGATGCGCTTAGTTTTAAGTTTAAGCCAGTTGATACATTTTTAATGAAAATGAATATAATTATTGTGTTGGTCTCGTAAATGCCTATTACTGCAGCTTATAGAGTAGGCCGTAGCAAATTCAAGTTGCTACTTCAATCAAACCTTGAATAATAATACATACCATACCATACCACCTATATTATTTGAAAAGATTTAAGCATTGCGTTTCTAAATTCATCAGTTGGTGGGTGGGTGACCTTTTAAAAAAGTTAATAACATCATTTTTGACACTGGTCGGACAATTTTTGTTGGTTTGTTCACAAATCCAACCACTAGTGTGGTAAAGAAGACATACTTATTCATTTGTAACTGATGCATTTATCGAAATCCCTATTTGATATAAATTACTCAATAAAAAAACAAAATTTGTAAGTGTCCAGTGCAACCAGAAAAATCTTATCCGAAATCCGACCGACCCACACGAATTTATAAATGTTTATACGATATCGGTTAGTGTCCACCTTTTTAAGAACCATGAAGAAATAATTAATCTTAATTATAATTATATACACTCTTCACTTGTATAAGGGTTTGCAATTTATTTCTTTATTTATTAATCTACAGCAAATGAAACAAATAAAATGCACGACTGGATCGTACGAACTTGCGCCTGCAGCTAACAATTTTAATGTAGCTAAACATTGACGCTGTTAGTAAATAGGTAGTCCAGTTATCCTATGCAGACTTAAAGCTGAATACCTATATCAAAACAAATTCAATAATCTGTTAAAGCTATTTTGAATCAATAATTCAACAAGCCTAATTAAATATAGTGCTAAGTCTTCAACTTGGCTGAATAATTTAAATAGTAGAGGGTGTCCGTCGGGAAGTTATACTACTTTGTTTTGCCGCCATTTTGGTAAACATTAGTCTTGACAGTTCATATTTGGCAGTGGTGAAGTAGACACGTGTCAACGTGCTTTAATCGTTAAAACATTTTATCAAAATCAATCATCCCTTAATGTGACGATGAGAAAGTTAAGTGTACATTTTGGGAAAAACAACGTGCCCACAAAACGCACTATTTATCGTGTAGTGAATGAAAAAAGAGGGTATATGTGATAGGCCCAAGCATGGACCACAACGTACTGCAAGATCGGCTGAAAACATTACTGCTGGTCAAGGATTCAAGGATGTTCAAACGAATCCATCAACCTCAATTCGACACCGTGCTCAGAAGCTTGGTCTTCAAAGAACAACTTTGGCCACAATTTTGTAAAAGGATTTGCATTTGTTTCCATTTAAGATTCAGTTTATAGAAGAGCTTCTTCCACAAGACCATTTACGCCGCCGTACATATGCCAATAGTATGTTACAGCTAGCCCATGAAAACCCCGATTTTCATGAAAGAATCATAATTAGTGACGAGGCACATTTTCATTTGAATGCATATGTGAATAAACAGAATCGTCGGTTCTGAGCAATGGAAAACCCTCAAATTATTCATCATTCACCTTTGCATCCATTAAAAGTTACAGACTGGTGTGCAATTTGGTCAGGAGGAATCATTGGACCTTACTTCTTTGAAAATGAAAATAGCGTAACGTTAACTGTGAATGGGGAGCGATATCGTGATATGATTGAAAACTTTTTAACGCTACAACTGCATGCTCTGTGCTTGATTAACATGTGCTATCAACAAGACGGTGACACATCGCATACAGCCAGGATTACAATGTGATTACTGCGAGACCTCTTTCCACAAAAAACTTATTTCAAGAAATGTTGATGTTGATTGGCCTCCACGGTCGCCTGATTTGACTGCTCCGGACTTCTTTTTGAGGGGATATCTGAAAAGCAAGGCTTGTGCAAACGACCCAGAAACGCTTGCGCAACTCAAACAAAATATTCGTGATGAAATTAATGAAATACCGCGTGAAATGTGTCAGGTAATGAAAAATGTGCTCAAAAGGGCTCGCATTTGTGAGACTAACAGAGGCGGACATTTATCTGATATTGTATTCCATACATAATTGCCGACATTAAATAAAACATTTATCAATATAAGATCTATTCTCTTTCATTTAATCAAAAATTATAAACAAAGTAGTATACCTTCCCGGCGGACACCCTGTATATATAGAATTGTATTATTTAAAAAAAAACACATTCTTAATTCAATAATCTTTGGAAAGGTTTAAAAAAAATATTATTTCTTATTTATAAAACTTTGAAAACTTTTTTAGGAAAAAAATTGAAAAATTTTAATTTCAAAAAAATTCAGGGACTGATTTTTGAAAAATCGATTTTGTCAAGTATGCAGTTTTATTAACACTTTTAGGGAAAGTCGAAAATATCAACCCAAAATAATTTTTTTTACCTTAAAGTTGACTGCACTAATTTGAGAAATACATTTTTTTCTTTACGTTTTTTTTCCTGCCTAATTTGTATGGTAGGTACCGTTGTTTTTATTTTAGGAAAAAGTTTGTTTTTTAATATTCAAGATAATGTCAAAAAACAAATACGAAGTTTCGAAAAAATCGATTGAGTCGTTTTCGAAATTTTGAGTTTTCAAAAGAAAAAATGTTTTAATTTAAAAAAAAAAATTGGTTCACATTAGTATTTAAACTTTCTAGGAGCTTTTGCATAAAGTAAATCAAATGAACCGTTTTCTAGAAAATCGAAAACCAAAAAAAAAAAAATGGTATTACTAGTGGTCGACAAAAGCACTTCAGCAACAAACGACTTTTCGAGGCGTCAGGGAATAACACCCCTAGACAAGTACATGATCAGTGCTGCCAAAAGAAGCAACCTAATCAACCACACAAACACCCTAGTGAATAACATGACCAGCGAAGAGAGATACCCCGCGCCAAGATATCTGGATGTGACAGCGCTACTGGACGAAGGACTTATTTATATCAACGACGACGAAGTAATCCAATTCTACGAGGACGCAGGGTCAAACTACCACCGTGGCTAGATTTCACCTTAACCCCACACCACAAAAACAGACGGGTATGAAAAACCTCAGATTATCCACACAGGTTTTAGTAAGTGATGTAAGAAATTCAAGGACAGTTTTTTAAATAATGTTAACAAAAAAAATAATAAAAGAATTTATAATATGCCCCTTAAGTGCTAAAACAAATTAAAAAAAAAAACAATGTAATATAATTAATGCAAAATAGAATTAAGAGCCAATTGTATATATATAAGTTCAATAATTCAAAAAAAAAAACAAAAAGTACCTTTTCCCTTCATTAATGAACTGATTTTTTTTATTAAAAATCGTTGGAGCTGTTAAGGAAAAAAGACGTGTGGGTTTTTTCTCGAAAAAGACAATATATACCAAGTTTGAACAAAATCCATTAAACCGTTTAGGCCGACCGACAGACAGACAAGCGGAATTGCTGTACCCAGTTTTTTTTTGGTTTTCTCCTTTATCGTAATGTTAGGTTTGATCAAAATCTCCAATTCGATTTTTTTATGGCTCCCTAACTTGCCATATAGTACATACATTATATAAAAAAATGTTGTCAAAAACGTATAATTTCTGATTTCGCTTTTGTTAGTTCAACCGGTGTATTTCTTTGACATAAACTACATCGTTTGACCGCGTACAAAATTAAAACGATTTCAAAATAATACGTTTACACTGATTCCGATTTCTCCTTGGACGACATACACGTCTTGCAATAATTAATCAGAATGTCAAGATGTACGTGCAGAGGAAATAAATGGAGACATGCCCATATTGTACAGCTTTCAACTGCACCAAAAATTCGACAAAAAGTTATTAGAAGAAGATAAGTGGTAAATGTAGACTTCAATCGCGCTGCTTTGGAATACCGCAATCGCATTTACTTGCTCGATGCTCCCGGTGGGAGATGCAAGACATTCGTTATTTAGTTGATTCTAGCAACAATTCGGCCAAGATTTCCTTTCGTTGCCTGTTGCATCTATGGTATTGATACCACACCGTTTGAAGGCGGTCGAACTGCACATTCCGCTTTGAAACTGGCGATGAATATTTTCACGGTTGACAAGCCAATAACGTAGACAATAACCAAGAATTCGGCGACAGCGAAGTTGATGCGAGAATGCAAAATCATAATTTGGGATGAATGCACGATGGCGCATAAACGAGCCTTGGAGGCAGTTGACCTAACAATGAAGGATTTACAATGTGATTCGAGATAATTTGGTGGAGATATGATATTGATCAAACTCTTCCCGTCATCCTAAAATCTACTGCTGCCGATGAACTTAATGGATGCTTAAAATCGTCGTCTTTGTGCCGGCATATCAATAAGTTGAAATTGACCACAAATATGATTGGCATTACAGAAGGACCCATCGGCTGCTGAATTCTCATGACAACTACTGGCGCCTGGCAATTTCTCTTGATGTCTGAATTCGATTGATATCATTCCCGACAAATTTTTGCGAGTTAACAACGTCGAAAGAGAAATTCATCACCAAAGTAAAGTGTTCCCCGACATTCCAAAAAATTATAAAAATTTCGATTGGATTTGTGAACGGGCAATACTAGCAGCGAAGAAAAAGAACGCCGTCGATAGCTTGGTAAACGGTCTTTGTTGTTTGTTTTTGCGCCGGAAAACAAATCGAAAAACCTTATTATTTTTATTCCATTCAAATAAATCACATTGAAATTTGAACTATCTGTGTTTTATTATAGCTCTGCAGTTGATTTGAAGGCGTTAAATGATTGGATACTACGTACTGGCTCTAACGTTTAATAACGTGGTAAGCACAAGGTCTTTAGTAAAAACAGTTAAATATATGTAATTTTAAACTCGGCTTTACTAAATTTTCATATACCTATAGTTTAAAAATCAAAAAAAAAATATTTCTCGAAAATTTTGGTGGGTATGTAGTATTATTTAGAATTCGAAGACATCGTGTAAAACAATTTGGTCGAAATGCCTTGCCTTCAAAAGATTGCATGGCAGTACCATTTTTTTTGGGGCTAAGGTAATATTTAAAAAAAGAATCAGGCCACCTAAAGCTCTTAGGTAAGTATTAAGTTTGAAATAAATCGTTTCCGGTTTTAGGCTGTAGATCGGCTTACAGATAGACGGAATTGCGGGACCAACTTTTTTTTTAGCGTTCTCTATCATCGTAATAAAAAGTTTGATCAAAATCTCGAGTTGTTTTTTTTTCAAGTGCAAAACTTGCCCTATATTACCTACGAGCTTGTATGTACATATTAAGGCAACGAGAAAATTTTCCGCTTTGCAGAAAAGATATATCTTTCCGCTGGGCGTTGCATGAACGCCCACTTAAAAATACTTTCGTAAATGCTGTTCATTGAACTAACTTTATGAGGTTTATTTCTACTGTTTCTACATCAAATTCGTGAGATAAATTTATCTGATTTGTAGAATATTTTTCCCATACAAATTTTGACAGTTCATTTCTGGGGAGATAAAATTATCTGGTTTCTGAGGTTTATCCGTGTTCTCCACCGTTGCATGAATACCCTTATAATGTATGTAGGTATATCGCAAGTAGAAATAGAATTGAAATAAAAAAAATAAATTTTTTCCAAAACATAATGGAATGGTAATATGGTATGGAATGTTATGTTATTATTGTAGTTAAAATTTATGATTCTTACCTCGCCAAATGAATCCAAAAGATCGTTAAGTTTTGCTGGTGGGCGCCCAGTGGTATCAGGATATACAACACCATCGACAGGGAATGGAGGAGGTTGTGATGTTGGTGAATCGTAATTAGGGCCGCGGCGTGAGTTCATAGTAGATGATGAATAATCATAAGTAACAGTATTAGTAGTATTTTGGGGAGCATAGTTGTCCTTTGGACCGTAGTTATCTCTGGAGTACTCTATAGTGACATTTGGAGGCAAGTTATCTCCAGGTGGACCGCTAATTGTATTCAATGTATTAGTGGACTCTCGGTAATAGAAGTTGTTTGTTGAGCCATTTGGATGATGTGGTGTTTGTTGTGGGCGTTGCGGTAAGAGCGTATGCGAGGGAACATTATTTGGGGAGAAAGGAGTCCCTTGAATAGTACTGGTATTATGTTCTGTCTTGTTTATATCATAAACAATAGTTTTGGTTGTTGGCTGAATTGGCTGTGGAACTAGGTGTTCGTTTCGTTGTGTACGATAGTCTTGTGTTTCATTAATCTCATATATGCGATTAGTGGAATTAACTCCCACTTGGCGATCTAAATTTGGACTGTTCGGACCGATATTTGGTCCATTTGCTGAATTGTAACTTTCCGAGCTATATACCACTGTTTGTGGCAAATTTGGTTCAGATATGAATTCGTTCCGCGTAGAATTGTGTACGTTGTTTTTATATAATAAAGTCCTGTTGTTTATTGTATTATGATCCGCTGGAATTTCGTAGGTGTAAGTACGAACCGTTGTAGTAACCTTTGTTCCTGGTATAGGCAAGATATCATCAGAAAGTTGTAGACTTTTAGAATCGTTTTCTAATAGCATGGGAACAAGCACATTGTTTTCGGAATGGGTACTACTAGTGTCAAAAACATTAGTTGTTTTGTTGACATGTTTAGAAACAGCTTTATCTACAAAAAAAAAATAATATAATTTAATGAATTATGCATGAATTTAAACAAAAGGTATAGGTACTTGATTTAAAAGTTGAAACATCGTTACGTATAATATCGTTCATTGTAGCGTTGGGGTCATCTGATGAGCTATAGGAGCTATATGCTGTTATGTTTTCCACCTCCATCGGCAATTGATGGGATTTTATTATGCGTGTGGTTTTTGTTACTGTTCCTGTTGGTTCTCTAGAATGGGTTTATTTGTTAATTAATTTAAATAAAAGGTCTTTAGATTCTTATAACTTACATTGTCTTAAAGCTGGTACTTGAAGTTTGAATATCTACAAAAAAAAATTAATAAATATGTATTAACAAACATTCAAAATTTGCCTATGTATATTTAGAATTGTAAATATATACACAACTAATGTAGACATTTTTTAAGGTGAATTTTGACTCTGTCCTAATGACAAATGAAATATCGCTAATATTTTTAACTTAACCTACGTATACATACAGAAATAGACAGAAAAGAAATGATCATTTTAGCATTGAACATATTCTATTTTTTTGTTTTTAAGTGTAATATTTTTGCGGGTCAAAGACCTTAGATGTGACAAGATCGTTACTCTCGATATTGTAGTTTCAACACTAACTTATGCCTTTTTTCACAAATACCCGGCGACCAGCCAACCTGTACCGGCTAATGGATCATTGGTACATAATAAATCTTATTTGACCTAGGTCCGGTTAACCGGCAGCCGGCAGAGGTTAACCTCGCTTTCCACAATAACCGCCGGCCGGTTCTCAAATCAGTATTATAGCCACAGAAATCATATTGCATTTTAAGTCTTCACACATGATTGATGTAAGCCTGTATTTAATTTGTATTCGAAGTTCGCAAGTCCAATTGTGTTTCAATTAGGGATTATGACAATAATTGGATCAAATATGGCAGAAATAATAGGTTCGTTCGTTGAACTTTACCCAGGTTCGACTCAGGTTTTTTTTTGGAACAAATCTAATGTGATTATGCTAATTCAATCATACCTGTAAAAAAGAAGTTTGACATCAGACGGATTATTAAAACAAAAAAAAAAAACAATTTCGGAAACGTTATCTACGTAAAAATGCCATGGAAATGGTATCATGTCGTTTTTATTTGGCAATCCAGAAGCCTTCTGGACTCTTCCTAAAGTGTTTACTTGAAAAACTAAAATGCACGACTGGATCGTACGAACTTGGTCTTGTAGCTAACAACTTTAATGTAGCTAATCATTGAGGTTTAGTTAGTTAGGTGTAGTTATCCTATGCAGGTTTAAAGACTATGTAAGTAAGATTGCCTTGATTCTTAGTATAATGAATTGTCGAATGAATGATTCAATTAATAGTTACATAGGTACCTACCTACAAATGTATATTTAAATCTAAGTTTTGGATTTTAATTATGTAAGTTAGGAGAGTAAAATTTATCTACAATACATATTGATGGAACCTAAGTATGAATATATATAAGAATGAAAATGAAGGATGTAGGTGGGTAGGTAGCTATATACATCCAACTTCATAATTTAGGTGCAATATGCATACATAAGATTAGTGTGATTTAAAGCACATATGTATATATAAATTTATGAGGGCCTATATTGTATTTAGTATTCGTTATTGACATACGCAAAAATTCGTAAAAAGGGAATAAGAATAAGGTAGAAATAAATGGATAATACACATACTTAAATGTTTTTATATTGCTTAGTCATTATAGTCTGAGGGAGAACAAAGATGCAATTTGGAATTCATGGATAAATTAAAACATCTCAAACAAAAATTTCAAAAATTGTTGAAGCGGTTTTTTAATACATTAATTTTTTATGTATACAATTTTGAAAACATTTTTAGCAAAAAATTTGAAACACAATTTTGAAGATATTATTATTATATATTTAAAATTCAAATTTCAAAAAAATTCGATTTTTCAAAAAAAAAAAAAAATATTTATTTTTTAAAAATCGAAAACTTTTTTTTGAAAATTTTCGTATGCAGTCTTATTAACAATTTTAGGGAGCATTTGTATAAAAAAAAAAATATTTTAATCGGTTTATCCAATATTGAGAAAGTCGAAAATATGAAAAGTGGTTATATGGGAAGTACCGTTAATAAGTACGCAAAAAAATATTTTTATACTTGAAAGTGAACCTTACTAATTTAAGAACACACACATTTTTGTATAAAATATTCTTGGAGCCGTTTTCGAGAAATAATTTTTTATCTTAACATTTTTTTAAGGAGGTATCGACCATTGTTTTTTATTTTAGAAAAAATGTTTTTTAACTATTCAAGATAATGTCAAAAACCCACCAAATACGAAGTTTCGAAAAAATCTATTGACTCGTTTTCGAAATTTTGAATTGTCAAAATAAAATTAATTTCCAAACAAAAATTTTCTTGAAAAAATTTGGTACACAATAGTGTTTAAACTTTCTAGGAGCTTCTGCATAAAAAAATTTAAAAAAAATCAAATTAACCGTTTCCGAGAAAATCGAAAACTAAAAAAATTGTTCTACTAGAGGTACCAAAAATAACAATTTTTTTCCAAAAAAAATTATCGAAAGGTACCCTTTCCCTTCATTAATGAACTGATTTTTTTTTATAAAAATCGTTTGAGCCGTTTTTGGAGAAAAATAAGATTTTTGTTTTTGGTCAACAAAATGTATGGGAGCTACTCTGCCGTCATGAGGAAAAAGGGCGTAAAAGCCAAAAATCAAAAATTGAGCTTATGGCATATCTATAATAATATAATAATAAAGGGTTTTCCAATAAGAGGTGTTATTTTGATATTCAAAAAAAAGAAATGCGTTGTTGAAGCGTGTATCGTTCCATGTTTATTAATAGCGTAGTTTCTACTTGTCAAATGTCAAAAAATGACAGCTTCAAAAGTGACAGCTACCGAAATAGCGGGCTATTCAAAATAACACCTCTTATTGGAAAACCCCTTACTAAATAATAATAATACATTAATTTTCATTAATTAATAGTTTTTTTTAAGTTTTGAAAAGCATTAAATTTTAAAGTGCGAAATCCAAAAATAGTAAATCGCATTTATCTGAAAACTCAAAAAGTGGAGATACGCCCTTTTGCCTTAACAGTCTGTTATTTGTCGTCTTAAAAAAAGGAGTGGGCATATTACCGAAAAATAAAACAATATTTACCAAGTTTGAAGCAAATCCACAGAACCGCTCAGGCTGCAGACTCGAGGACAGACAGACAGACAGACGGAATTTGGGGACCCACTTTTTTGGTGTTCTCTATGATCGTAATGTCATGTTTGATTGTTAGAAAAAAACATTTTTTACGAATACATACTTGCCTTATAGTACCAATAATTGCAAGTAACAATCAAGATAAAGAGAAAAACAACACGCAGCACAAAGAAGAGTGCACAAAACAAAAATGTTCTATGAAATAAAATGAGGAAACACTCAAGAATTACAGTTAAGAAATATAAACATTTTCTACTTCTCGATCATTTGTGTTTTTCTTACTGCGTTACTTTTTTATTCCTGTTTGTCTTTAGTTTTCAATACAATGATTTCATTCAAACCCGCAGATAATGAATTACAAGTTCCAATTCTTACTTCTTTCAATGTGAACATCACTAACACAAGAAAATAGCTGAAACAAAAATTGACAGCTTGGTGTTTTGACAATTTGTACACCAGTTACCCACAGAAATTCGTGTAGTAAGATTTCACAATTTTTTTCAATGTGGACTGGAAAAAGTGTTTAGTTTGGATCGATGATCCGGATTGCCAAATAACGCCATTAGTAGGGATTAAATGTATGCGTGCTTTTGGCTTTCATTCTGCCTTTAAACCCAGAATAAAATTTCTCTTTTTGCCATTCGGAAGCCTTCCGGACAACCCATCGAAAACCATATATGTTTTCAAAATTTCGAGAACAATTTAGCAATTGAAAACAGAATTTAATTTACTTTGCGGTTGGAAAAAACCAGAAGTAGTCTTTTCGACCAATTGCCTTGACCTAATCTACAAGAAATGGGATTTTGTCCTCAAATTCCTTTTCTATTAATTTAGATATAGAATTTACATATGTGATGTGATTAGCATATTTCATTGAAATGAAATAAAAATTAAGTTTTAGAAACGGTTCATCCAGTAATCGCCACTATGGGCTAAATCTACGTTGTGTTGAAGCCAATAAATGTTTTCTTTTCTAAACGATGGGAGACAACAAAAAATATTTAAGTAACGATTATTTCAAATTCGATCCTGTAAGGTGTTGAAATCTTATCCAAACGGATTACAATAAGATTATACTATAATATCTATAACTAGGGTTTTTATACCAATTAAAAATCTTTATTTGACCGAAAATCTAGAAATATTATCCGAACGGTCTGCTATTTACTCAAATTGCTTTTTTTGCGAACTAAGTGCACACACGAAATTTTGTAGATAAATAATGTCCATTATTTTGAATTTATTTTCGTATATTTCCTTAAAATCTTGGTCAATTATGGCCTTTTCGATTCGTCGTCCGGAAGGCTTCTGAAGTCTTTCGAATGCTGCTGAAACTGTTCGATTGCTATTGGAAAGAAAAGAAATTTTGAAGTCAGAATCAAAACCAGAAGTACGCATACCCTCACACTCACTAAATGTCAAATTCAAATTAATTTATTCATGTCATTGTTTTGGTTTGGTTTGTCTGGAATTTTATAATTTCAATTTCAATTTTTAGGGAATTAAAATTATGGATATTTGTTCCAAAGACAAATTTTCCATTCAATAACTGTAATTTCGCATTTACATCAGGAATAACTTCGAAATCTTCTACATCTGTGTATGTGCCATGTTTACAAAATAAAATGTGCGTTTAACATTTCCCGTCTTACAGATACACTCACATAAATTTTCAGAATCTAGAATCTAGTGTTTATTTGTTCGATTGGTATCCCGGATCGGAGATTTCTTCCTGATTACCTGATTAATCGAAAAGGACGATACACTTTTGGAAACCAAACAGGTACACAAATGACCAAATAATTAATGCCATTTTCCATTGGTTTCACTCAGGTATTCACTCATTCTCAAAACTAAACAGTGCTGATTGCTTCTACTCAATTCTGATATTTTGTCTTTGTGTACGTGTGGTTTTTAATTTTAATAAATAATTCGTTTGACTTTGGCAATTTTTTTTTTCTATGCAACCAATATAAGACGTTAGGGTGTCACTTAATCTCGAAAACAGGTCAGTGAGAGTCATATTTTTTTTCAAGGTCAGATGATATAAGTGGGGTTCTAAAACTGTAGTTGATATTAAATATGAGTCAGTTTCATTAATATGTAATTGCTTAGTCATACATTTGTTGATGAAGTTTTATTTTTTTTTCAAGGTCGAAGAGATTGGCCAAATTCCTAAATGCAAGATTTGCAAACCGAAACTCATACTAAGCAAATCCACAAACCCGGTGAAAGGCTCCATAACTGTTATAAACCTAACCAGATTTTATAAAAGAATTACAACTTTTATACATAGGGTAAGCGGTGAATGCGATTTTGTCTACCAGGACGAGACTAGAGAAATACAATTAATAACAGTTTTAAAACATTCGTTTGCCAATAAAATATTGAAATATTTTCACAATTTTTGTCACTATAGACTGGAAAAAAGTGTTCAGTTGGGATCGAGGATCGCAGAGGGACTCCGGATTGCCAAATAACGCCATATTAGTAGGGATTGAGTGTATGCGTGCTTTTGGGTTTCATTCTGCCTTGAAAGATTAGATCAGAATAAAATTTCTCTTTTTACTATTCGGAAGCCTTCCGGACAACCCATCGAAAACCATATATGTTTTCAAAATTTCGAGAACAATATTTAGGAATTGAAAACAACTAACATTTAATTTACTTTGGGGTTGAAAAAAACAAAAGTAGTCTTTTCGACCAATTGCCTTGACCTAATTTACAAGAAATGGGATTTTGTCCTCAAATTCCTTTTCTATTAATTTAGATGTAGATTAGCATATTTCATTGAATTGAAATAAAAATTAAGTTTTAGAAACGGTTCATCCAGTAATCGCCACTATGGGCTAAATCTACGTTGTGTTGAAGCGAGTAAATGTTTTCTTCTCTAAACGATGGGAGACAACAAAAAATATTTAAGTAACGATTATTTCAAATTCGATCCTGTAAGGTGTTGAAATCTTATCCCAACGGATTACAATAAGATTATACTATATTATCTATAACTAGGGTTTTTATACCAATTTAAAATCTTTATTTGACCGAAAATCTAGAAATATTATCCGAACGGTCTGCTATTTACTCAAATTGCTTTTTTGCCACAAAGTGCATATACGAAATTTTGTTGATAAATAATATCCATTATTTTGAGGTTATTTTCGTATATTTCGTTCAAATCTTGGTCAATTATGGCCTTTTCGATTGGTCTTCCGGAAGGCTACTGAAGTCTTCCGAATGCTTCTGAAGCTGTTCGATTGCTATTAGATAGAAAAGAAATTTTGAAGTCAGAATCAAAACCAGAAGTACGCATACACTCACACCCACTAAATGTCAAATTCAAATTAAATTATTCATGTCATTGTTTTGGTTTGGTTTGTCTGAAATTTTGTAATTTCCATTTCAATCTTTAGGGAATTAAAATTATGGATATCTGTTCTACAGTGAGAGTCATATTTTTTTTTCAAGGTCAGATGATATAAGTGGGGTTCTAAAACTGTAGTTGATATTAAATATGAGTCAGTTTCATTAATATGTAATTGCTTAGTCATACATTTGTTGATGAAGTTTTATTTTTTTCAAGGTCGAAGAGATTGGCCAAATTCCTAAATGCAAGATTTGCAAACCGAAACTCATACTAAGCAAATGCACAAACCCGGTGAAAGGCCCAACATAACTGTTATAATCCTAACCAGATTTTATAAAAGAATTACAACTTTTATACATAGGGTAAGCGGTGAATGCGATTTTGTCTACCAGGACGAGACTAGAGAAATACAATTAATAACAGTTTTAAAACATTCGTTTGCCAATAAAATATTGAAATATTCAAGGTGTTTTGGGCGGATGTGGGGTATCGAAAAAAAAACTATGTTCCAGCCAGAAGTAGGCCAAATTCCTAAACGCAAGTTTTGCAAAGCAAATCTCATGATAAGCAAATGCACGAACTGGATAAAAATTGAAAAGCAAATGAAGTGCGCAACACAAGTTTAAAACTTGCACAATTGCAATTAAGTTTGCGCAAGAAAAAAGAATGAAATGCGTTTTGGGAGAGTGTGCTTAGCAGAGATTTTTCTGTTTGCGTTTTAGGGACAATTTGCTTAGCATATTATGCCCATGATTTGCGTTTAGGAATTTGCCCGTAGATATACTGCCCTTCTAATCCATCGGGCCACATAAATATTACTTGTATCAACATAACTGTTATAAATTACATTCCTAGAGACACTCCCTACTTTTATACGAAAGTATAGGGGTATTCACGATCTGTTGTAACAAGTCTTGTAAAATTGTAAAATTTTATTTTTTCACAACAGACTGTGAACACACCTTTTCTAATTTGTAGCAACAGTGAATCAAACGTCAAAATCTGTTTCACATTTGTTCTGAAATATCTTAGTTTGTGTTAAATAAATTTTACACTATTGTATTTTTCTGTTACAATAGTGTTCGGGTATAGTAAAACTGTAAAAGTGTAAGCCTTTGACATTCAGTATATTTTGTTGTAATGCGACAAAATCCTACACTTTTACACTTTTACACTTTTACAATGATTTAAGACCCGTTACATCGGATCGTGAATATTCCTTATATACTATGTAATATACATCAAATCAACTTACCCTTTTCTCTGGTTTGCTCACGTTCATTTTTTAAGTCTTCTAATAAAGCATCCAGCTGGTTGACGTTTTGTTCCGTATTGGAGCCAAAAGTATTTCCGATATTTCCATCCGTATTCGAATACTGATACGATGATTTTTTGTATACATATTTTTGATCCTAAAAATGTTGCGCAATTTTTAGGTATGCTAATTTATACATGTGTACATATGTGGGAAGCTATGTAGGTACAGGTCTACATATGTATTTTTTTTTTAAAGCAATAACTTACTCGTCCATATTTTGATGGAGAGTCTAAAGTGGGTGCCATCATGCTGCCGGAAGATACGTGCTGTATATCCATATCGTTTCTAAAACTACATAAATAGTAATAGACTAGACTGATTAATAAATTAATAGTTAACAAATCAGGTAGACAGAATGAAATGTGTCATTTTGACTATGGAACAAAGCAAGTAATAAGTGAATAGTTGTCTATAGAGACGTAGATAAGTACATAATTACGCAAATAGTGATAGGTCGGTAACTAGTCTTAACATAAACAAAGTATAGATCTCCTAGTAAAACACGTAGGTAGGTGTAAGTGCGTTTATAAAGTAAGTATAGTAAGATATAGTACATATATGTACAGATGGACATATATAAATTAAGAAGACAGACTATTTGAACCGTCTGCGATTGGTTTTACATATCGGCACAAATCGCAAAAAAAAATATTTTTGAATCGAAAAAGATACTAACATTATGTACGTATTAACATATTTACATACATGCATACTATATACATAAATGTTTACATAGCCTACATTCATATTTTTTGCGAAAAGGAACAAAACGCAAAATAGTTGATCATATGGTCAAGTTTGACAAAAATGTATTGTGCATCTATTCTACAATCAAGATTTTGAACGAATATGATCTCATATATGAGCAAGGTTTCATCC
Organism: Philhelius pedissequus; assembly: GCA_910595825.1. Classification (NCBI taxonomy): domain Eukaryota; kingdom Metazoa; phylum Arthropoda; class Insecta; order Diptera; family Syrphidae; genus Philhelius; species Philhelius pedissequus. The sequence continues at coordinate 80,774,110 of OU343160.1, read as the reverse complement.
ATTTAATTTTTCTGTTAAACAATACATCTGTATGACTGAGTGAAGAAATAACATAACATTAGAAAAATGATTTGATTAAGTTTATTTTATTAAACCCACCCAAATACCAAATTATGCACAACACAAAAAATTTGTATGCGGGGGCAAACCAAACAGCCACAAGTAAATTAAATGGAAATCAAAAAAAAAAAAAAAAAAGTAAATGTAAAAATGATCTCATGGAGTTAAAATGAGGCATACTACGAGAAAATGAAAATTATTCAAGTAGCTACAAAACATGTTTTTTTTAAACACACATATGCCAATAAAAAATCGAGATCAAAAAAACATGTAGGTGGTAGTTTAAAGAAAACAAAAGTATCTTCAATGAAAATGAAGAAAAATTATATAGGTAGGTAGGTTTCATAATTCAAAATTATCTATAATTAGTTCACTGTCAAGGCTTTGTTGTTTAATTATTGCAATATACCTAGGCACACTTTTAATTTGTGTCTTATTTTATTCAATAATAACATGCAAATGAAACCGATTCGAATATTTTATTTTCAAATAGTCAAAATAATTCTTTTTACGTTTCACGCAAATTTTGCATATAGAAATTGCGTAAAACTTTCTTCGTTGTACGATACATTAAATTTGTGAACATTTTGGCGTTGTCTTGTCATCCAAGGCCGAAGTGTATCTATATGTATACTGTACATACTTGGAGATTTAAGATGAAATCTACAGATTTATTCTACTCAAGTACTAGGTACTAACTAACTCGAACGTAAAACGTGAATGTATCGCGACGATCGGTGATATACTAAATTGAAAAGCCTCCTATCCCGTAAATCCAAAAATAAATCCCATCGATCGCAACGCAACATGTATGAGTTTTGAGCAGAGCTTTGATTTAAAGTTGCGTCGCGTCGATCGATGCCGATGGAATTTGTTGTGTATTCTGTATTCACTACCGCGCGGCCCTCTGATTGAAAATTAATGGAAAGCTTTAAAATACTCGTATGTAGGGGAGACTGGGTACGATTGAAACAATTTTTCTTATATCGTCGATATCATTGAGATTTATAAGATAACCCATAATTAGTTATATTAAATGCAAGATTCAATTGATTCAATCTATTAATTGTTTTTTGAGTGTCCCGTGAATTGTTTTTTGAGTGTCCCGTGGGTAGCTTTAAGTGCTTTATCAATCGTTTTTTTTTTTATTCAATTTGTTTCAACCGTCCCTAACATATGGATGGCTGAAAATGTGATTGGGGTCAATGGAAACACATGGGAAATAAAACAAAATCTTTTATTTGTTACATACATATCTAATTCCTATTTTTCAATATTTTTCAAATATTGGCACAGTTTGTCAATATTAATCAGTTAAGAATGAAGATTTTTTTAAGAAAAAAAATTACAGAAAAAAACTTATTTCATTAAATAATATAAAAATAAATTAAAGGAGCTGCAGCTTGTTAATATTCAAATCACAAAAAAATTTTAGTTTCTTGTTCTTGGACCTTTATTAGGTTTTCTTGCGAGTGCCTTGGGTAGATATTGTACTACTTCCGGAGAAAACTCAATTTTGCTTTTTATTGTCTTGGAAAGCTCTACTGTTCACTTATTGTACTGTCACGTCTATCTGGAGAGGTTTCTTATTTTTCAACCGAAATCTTTTTCTGCTGGCTCTCAGGGTGAGTTGGTACTCGCCACATTTCATCCAACGTAAACAAAACGAAGTAAATACAGAATTTCAGTCGTCCCCAGAAAAAAATGTTTTAACTGTCCCCAACTCCTTTTCTCTTTCACGTGACGAACAAAGAGAGACTGAAAAAGTGAAAATCGTAAACGGACTTATTTCTGATTCATCCCCTCTCAATACTCATACATATTGCGCAAACGGCTTTCGACTCGAGATGTTTTAATTGTCCAACCCTACCCAGTCTCCCGTAAATATTTTATAAATTATACATTTTTCATTCATGTTTGAAGGCAAGTGTGGTATGTAATGGACTTGTTGTTTTTATTCACAGATCCACCATCCACATAGCTCAAGCTAAATATGTGAATATTTTAAGATTCAATACATATACTTAGTTTTTGAAGTACATAATTCTTTTTAGAATGAATGGAAATAAGGACGAAATTAAGTTAGCAGTTTTTGTTGGGCTAAGTCTTGGCTTGTATTACATTCTTCTTTGATTCCTCTTTCTGTTTAAAAGCACAAGGTGTTCTAAAATGTATCACAATATCGAAAAATGCAGGATTTTTTTTTAATAATGGCGATATAGGTACTATAGGGCTAGTTTTGAATTTGGAAAAAAATGGAACTCAAGATTTTAATTTTAATTTAATTGACATTACGATGTCAGCGATTTTCGACTTTCTCATAAACGACTCAACCGATTTCGAACAATATTTTTTTTATAGGAGGTCCTCCGAATTCTAAATAATACTGCATTCCAACATTTTTTCTTTTTTGAATATTCAATACTTCGAAACCAATTTTTGAAATTTTATTTTTATACTTATATTATTTAATATTTAAAATTATTATACCAATATTTTCTATTAATTAGTTTCTATTAAGAATCTTTTGCATACAATATTATTGAACATAATATCAAGTAAGTGTCATCCAGTCGTGTATTTTATTTATATTATGTACATATGTATATATAAACTTTTAATATTTATAAAGTAAACAAAAAGAGAGGGAGAATACGATAACTTAAGCGGATAAATATCCTAATTTAAAAAGAAACATTTTTTATATAGAATGGAGGGTCTTTACCCCCAATTAACTGGAAAGAGCATGTTTATCTAAGAAAACCCAATGTAATTACAAATAACGTCAAACTTAGAAAAAAGTGTTATACTTTCTTTAAAGCCAGGGTTGTCCTCTCATCTTATTTTTAGATAATTATTATTTAATTATTATTATTATGTAATGCATCATAAATATTTTTCGAGAAAAAAATGTATTTCAAACTCAAAATTAATAAAAATAAAATGTACGACTGGATCGTACGTACTTGCTCTTAGGTTTGATCACAGTGCACAAGATAGAATAGAAACGGATAAATATATTTTTAAAGTCCTTTTTTACTAAATTTTCTTAATATACAAGGTGATGGGTATAAGGTGCGACAAAAAGCTAGGGTGGGTAGGTTAGACTTAGACAAGAAAAAATTGTGTGGGAGGGGGGTCTATTTCTTCCCGTTCAGCCGGAAGGGCAATTTTCAAAAAAATTGACCGAAAACAGAAAAAAAATTATTTAAAAACAATGGCAAAACCAACAATGCCATGCTATACCCTTATGGAAAGCCAGAAATCTCTCTTTTTTTTATATAATTAACACGCGCTTAAGGGATTATAATTGGTACCCTTTATATGCTTTTTAACACATCGCGGGCGTGAGAGAGAAGAGATAGAAGGATATGAAAGATGTGTGGCGCGATGTTCTGAGACTAGAGCTGGTTGTTGTCTTAAATTTATCTCCAGGGATGGCGGCTGTACTAAAGCGGAGAATTTGCCGTGTTCTATTTATCTATGTCTCTTAATTCGCATTATTTTATTTATTACGTTGTCATATTGTATGGGTGTATGTTTACTCAATCACATGCTGTTAAGATTATGCCTAAACAGCATGGATGAGCAAACTAGCACCTCATTTTATGACAATCTTAGAATACATTTTTAATGATAAATAAGGCGACATAGACAACTGCAGAAATCGCACCTGCGACCACGAGGTTGACAGTTGAGAAAACATCTATAGCTTTAAATTAAGTTGTGTTAGTTAATAGTTTTGAAAAATTAATTTTCAAACTAGAAATTTTGAAAAAAAAAATAATAAAAAAATTTCAAACTAATTTTTTTCAAAATTTTATGCAATAAAGTATAAATTTTGTTTTCAAAATTCAATGCTCTTAGTTTTTAGAATTAATAAAAAAATTAAAAGTATTTTTTTCCAAGAAAAATACTCTATCTTTTCTTAAGTACCATTAGTTTAGTAAGCAAGTAATAAAAAAGTCTTAATTAACTAATAATATTTGGGTTGGTGATGTTTGTCAAGCCTAGCTATTTTATATTGTTTTTGGCGAAGGTATTAATATGGTCGTACTTTATATTATAAAATCGATCTTGAGATTTTAATCAAGCTTGACATTACGATGATAGAGAACGACAAACAATTGGATCCCGTAGTTCCGTAATACCGAATATTTGATAAGCTAGTCAAGCACAGCCAACCCAACTTTCACATAAATGGTTCCTGAAATATGAGGCCTCAAAAATAACAAAAACCGTACCTATCTAACTCTCTGACAGAACACCAATTATTATGGAGTGCTTCCCCACATCGTAGAATCTCGTAATTTTGTAAAACGGTAGGTCTGGTGATGCAGACAAAGGAATACATCGAAAATTTGATGTTTTCCATTCAGTGGGCGTTCTCAGAAATGATCAATAATTTAGACCAATCCTGATTGCCGTAGATTGATGGAAATTGGGTGGAGTGGTAAAGCTTGATATGCATATAAAGCGACAAATAGAAAATATAAGATTTTTTATTTTTAATGGCTGCTATTCTAAGCAATTTTTTTATATTATTCAATGTTTTTGAGTGAACAACAATAGCTTGAGTGTGATAACACCAAGTTTTTGTCTTATTATTTTTGTTACCTGGAATTTTGGCTATTTAACGACTTGCCAGGTCGATCATCAGATTCCTTTTTTTTCTGGTGGTGCTGGTCTACTTTTTCATTTGTATTGAAAAAAATCGTATTTTTCCTCTATCGAGTATTGAACCAAGTCCAGTCGCCTTAGAAGCCAATGCACTACGCATCACGCCACCGATTTGTAATTCCAGCCCAAAATTAAAGAAAACTTGGTGGTAGCACACTCAAGTTGTTGTTGTTCATTCAAAAACATTTTACTAACGGGTGATTTTTTTGCTACTTGGTTTTTGACGTTTATATTTTTGACAGACCACACATGACAAATTCCACGAACATTTGACATTTCGATTCAGTATTGTTTGCCATTTCATCATGAATAGACTTACGCCTGAACAACGTTTGCAAATTATTGAAATTTATTATCAAAATTCGTGCTCTGTGAAAAATGTGTTTCGCAAGCTACGTCCGTTTTATGGTCGTCATAATCGACCCACCGAGCAGGCTATTCAGCTCATTGTGACCAAATTTCGCACCAGTTTCACTTTATTGGACATTAATCCAACAAATCGTATCCGTAGAGTGCGTAGCGAAGAGAATATTGCTGCTGCATCCGCCAGTGTTGCTGAAGATCGCGATATGTCCATTCGGCGCCGATCGCAGCAATTGGGTTTGTGTTATTCGACCACCTAGAAGATTTTACGCAAAGATCTTGGTTTAAAGCCATACAAAATACAGCTGGTGCAAGAATTGAAGCCAGGGGACCTACCACAACGTAGAATTTTCGGTGAATGGGCCTTAGAAAAGTTGGATGAGGATCCGTTTTTTTTATCGCAAAATTGTCTTCAGCGACGAGGCTCATTTTTGGCTAAATGGATACGTGAATAAGCAGAATTGCCGTATTTGTAGTGAAGAGCAGCCAGAGGCAATTCAGCAGCTACCAATGCATCCCGAAAAATGCACTGTTTGGTGCGGTTTATGGGCAGGCGGCATCATTTGGCCGTACTTCTTCAAGGACGATGAAGGCCGCAGGGTTACGGTCAATGGAGAAAGGTACCGTTCGATGATAACAGATTTTTTTTGCCGAAAATGCAAGAATTGAACTCGGTCGACATGTGGTTCCAACAGGACGGTGCCACATGCCACACTGCACGCGAAACCATGCATCAATTGAGAGGCGAATTTGGTGAGCAGTTGATCTCACGTTTTGGCGCAGTCAATTGGCCACCAAGATCATGTGATTTGACCCCGTTAGACTATTTTTTGTGGGGCTATGTTAAGTCTGTTGTCTATGGGGACAAGCCAAACACGATTGCTGCCTTGGAAGCCAACATTGAACGCGTCATTGGTGAGATTCCGGCCGAAACGTGTGAAAAAGTTTGCCAAAATTGGACCTTCAGAATGGACTACCTGAAGCGTAGCCGCGGGCAACATTTAAGTGAAATTATTTTTAAAAAGTAAATGGCAGAAATTGATTTATCGATCCAAATAAAAATTTCATTCACTTTTTACAAGTTTCTGTGTTTTTTTGAATTTTCAAAAATCAAGCTCTTAAAAAATCACCGTTTACAAATTAAGCTTTGTTTTTGTTATGCACAATTCGAAAGGTTTTGAAAACTTGACCAGTGAACCCACCAACATTTTGTCAGGATTCATTAAATAATAAAATGTACATATCTCTTAATCTGTAGATGTTTTAATATTATTCTACTTTAAATATTTCGTATTAAAACTTCATGAAATACGAAATTGGCATACTTTTAGATCTCACTAATTTTCAAGACTGACTTGTTACATAAAGGTTTTTGTATAGAAGAACTTGGCTCTTTTTTTAACATCTATGTTTTTGGTCTGATGTTTATGGTTATTATATTACATTTGCTATATAAAATCCAAAAGTGAAATAAACACATCTATTCCTTCTAACTAGTGCCGTGCAATTCAGGGTGCATTTAAAAGACCTATAAGTCGTACATTCAGTAAGTTAAATAAAAACATGAAAATGGTTACTGTGGCGTATTAGTACTTTAAAACAATATTTATTATTTACTATTTTCTATAACTATTCGTGTTGTCATAATATTCATTTAAACATGTTGAATAAAAAATGCTTTGCTTATTGACACTCGAATTATTACTTCAGTCTTTAAGTATGTATGTAAAATTATACACACAACTAAAATTATGCAACAATAAATAATATATTTTTTTTATCTGAATTAACTTTGTGTTTTTCTCATACATAAAACATTATACCTACTACATAACAGCATTATTATAAAAGCTAATAACAATTAAAAGGAATTATAAGTTATCAGATAAAATAATGTATTATCACTAAAACAGCTATGTTGAAAAATAGAGCGAAACTTTTGCTACATGGTGAACTGCTGCGAGCCCAAAGAATTCCACGAAATGATTTCTTTGAGACATCCGGAGTTTGTACACATTGCGACTCAAACCACCGGCCAATCGTTCCTGTACTCTCCTTGGATATAATACATATTTCAGCAGTGTTTCCATCTTTCGTTGCATTTTTAATACTTTCAACTGGAATATTGGCCGATCTCTGCTCGTAATTAAACTCATTTTGATAAAATATCTCGTTTTTCTTGTTTCGTACATAGACAGAAAATTCAGAAATATCCCTAGTTGAAGTGACATACCACTTTATAAAAACTTGTCCCGCATTTCTAAAAACAAATTTAATAGTTTAGTTAATGTAGAAAGCTTTAATATTATTTAAATAAAATTAATATACTTACACGATCACTTCTCGGAAACGTACGTCTGGTAAAATGTCATATACTTGCTCTTGGTAGATTTTATTGTCTTCAGAATTGCATTGTAAGTTTTCATCCGCAACTGATATCAATGGTTGGTTAGATAAATGGGCTGGCATAGAACACATTATGTTGGCATATTCTTCGGAAATATTTATTTGCGTTTGAAGATAATGTTTGAAAGGTCGAACAGCACAATTACAATATAAAGGATTGCCCTTGAAAAATACTTCAGATCCATTCTTTATTGCCTTAACCAGACTTAGGGGAAATTTATCCAAATTATTTTCACGCAAATCAAGGTTTTTAAGGTTTAGTTTTAACAAGATTTTATCCAAAGGCATTTTATATATTTGATTGTTTCGAACATTGAGTGTCGTTAGGTTTTCTGGCAAATTTAAGAAATGGCCACCTGATACTAGATCCGTCAAGCTATTATATGACAAATCTAAATTCCTTAAAGATGTTAAATTTCCTAAAACACCTGTTAAAATAAAAATCAGTCGAAAATAAATTTATTAAATTTTTTCTTATAATGTATTAGATATAGTTGAAATTATTACTAATTAGTCTAGAGCAGTGAAATGTAAATTACTTAAAGAATTCAATATTGCAATTTGGGCCTATAGGGTAAAGATATAATTGCTTAGTTGTTAAAGTTTTAGAAAAAAAAAAGATTCCATTTAAATTGTTGGACAGATAAGAACACATATAAAAAAAATTCAAAAATTGGTAGAGCGGTTTTTTTATACAAATGGTTTTTTATTTATAAAATTTTGAAACATTCTTAGAAAAAAAATTAAAACGATATTTAGAAGTAATTATAAATATACATATAAAATTTTGATTTCAAAAACATTCAGTGGCTGGTTTTTGAAAAATCGATTTTTCCAAAAAAAAATAAAATGCACGACTGGATCGTACGAACTTGCTCTTGTAACTAACAACTTTAGTGTAGCTAACTACTGACGCTGTTAGTAGGTACAGGTTGTCTAGTTATCCTTTGCAGGATTAAAGCCGATGTAGGTAAGATAACACTAATTGTTAATATAATGAATTGTGGAATACATATGATGCAAGAATTGGTTACATAGGTACTCAATACAAATGTAAATGTATATACAAATGTATATTTAAAGTAGAGCCTACGTTTTTGAACGTGTATTTAAGAAACACGTGTACACGGAATTCGTGTAGGAAATATATACCAACTTCAAATTCGTGTTCTTAAAACACGTGTAATTATTCACTTTATTATCCGTGTAAACGAATCCTTAGTACACGGATGAGGCTGAAATTATAATTGGTCTTTGATTTACTATTTTATCTCACATTTAATACGTAATTAGTAATAATTGAACAACGAGGTATACCTAGACCGTTATGAAGTGCAAAACACCAGCAACTTGCTTAAATTATTTCCGTTATTTTTGCATTGTGCAAAATTATTGTTTGTCAATAGTCACCCGTTGTACTTAAGCTTTTGTTTAATGAGACGGTTAGTAACAGTTGAGTGTTCACTGCAAACGTGCAAAGCTTGAGTATTCTAATTTGTGAAGTATTCCTTTTTAAATTTTAGTTTATATTTCTCTTCTAAATTACTATTTTTACCAATTTAGTATCCCTAGTTTACTAACTTCGACTTACTTAACGCTTGTGAGGTATGATGTACTGATATTATTTTATTAATGTTTGCTTCTTAATTAAAAGTTCGTATGTACACATTTTAGTTCTTATTGCTTCCTGTAATAACTCGCCGCATATCAGTTATGTCTAAGCGGAAAAGCTGGGTATGGAACTATGCCAAACGTGAGGGCGATAAAGCGTGTGTGATGTGCGATAAGGAAAGCAATAACGAATTTTCATGCCCTGGTGGAACGACATGTGCGATAGGCAGACATTTGATGTTCATTCATAAACTCAAGTCTACAAATGTAACACCCAGCACGTCAGCTAGTACTGATGCCGATTCACACAACTCCGATGATGAAGGTATGATAACTAAAAATCAAGCTAACGAAGAGAATGTTTGTGCAGAAAATTCGATAAGGAAAAGAAAACGCAAGAGGCAGTCTTATGATCGTGATGGTACTAAGCGAGTATGTACTCGTGAAAAAATGGAACAAATAAATGAATCGCTGGCCAAATTGATAGCCATGAATCAATTGCCACTTTCATTCTGTTCAAGTCTTGGTTTTCAAAACTTTATGTCGGTTGTTGAGCCAAGCTATAAGCCATGTAGAGAAGAAGGAATTAAAAAAAGATTAACTGCCATAAAATCCTCAGTTGAACTTAAAATAAAAAAGATTTGGATGCTGCGACAAGTATAATCTGTACAACTGATTGTTGGTCATCGTTGCCACAGGGAACGTATTTGAGTGTTACTGCACATTTTGTTGATGCTCGATGGTGTACAAAGTTTTATACTCTCACCACACATGAACTTGAAGAACGCCATACAGCGAAAAATTTGGCAGACGACCTAGAAAAAACATTTTCTGACTGGGATATTACAGATAAAGTCACGACAGTTGTTTCAGATAACGCTAAAAATATTGTAAATGCCATTTCCTTACTATCCGGTAATGTTTCTAGCGTAACATGTGCAGCCCACACTCTTCAACTAGCCATACACAGTGCTCTCAAAGACGAAAACTTTGAAGAACTGATCCAACACTGTAGCAGAGTAGTTGGCCATTTTAAACACTCTTCAGTTGCAAAAAAAGCTTTAGAATGTAAGCAAGTTCAGCTTGGCATTGCAATCCTGTTCCACTGGTTGGAACTCGACATATGCAATGCTAGATCGGCTATCTATGAACAGATGTCCAGTTTCTAATGTTCTTGCTGATCGAACAGTCACCAACTCATTTATAGCACAAAAATTGGAAATCGGAGAGAGTCAATGGGCAACTATTGGATCTTTGGTAAAAATCCTAAAACCCTTACAAATTGCAACAACAGTGTTTTGCGGGGACACTAGCTCTCCAGTTTCAATGGTCAGACCGTTACTTAATAAAATCATTGAAACCCATTTGAAATTCGCAGAAGACGAAGAAGAAACAATTGCAAATTTTAAACATATTTTGAATCAGCAAATAAAAAAACGTTTTGATCTGGATTGTAACAGTGATATTATATCATTAAGACAATGTTCTTCCTTTCTGGATCCTAGGTATAAGGACTTGGAACATGAACCCATATCAGTGAGAGAAGCAATTAGAAACAACGTTAAACGTTTGCTTACAAGTATTTCCCCGCAGATAGAAACAAATGAAGAAAACAAATCTTCCAAAAGGAGTGCTTTGGAATTTTTATACAGCGTTGATGTTAGCACTGTGCCAGATTCCACAATACAGTACGAAAATTATTTGTCTGAGCCTCAATTAAGATTCGACTTAGACCCCTTTGAATGGTGGAAAACGCGAGCTTCTAAGTACCCAGGAATAGCGAAACTAGCAAAAAAGTATTTAGCAATACCAGCTACATCAGCTAGCTCAGAGCGGTCCTTTTCTACAGCGGGAAACATTGTTACCTCAAAAAGGAATTGCCTTTTACCTGAAAACGTTAATACTTTAGTTTTTTTGTACCAAAACAGAGGACTTATTGAATACAAATTTTTTCTTAATAATTTGTTAAGAACTATAATTATGTTCGTTTTAATTGCATTTTTATATTCTAGAAATGGTAACGGATATTTCAGTACCACGTATAATTAAATGCACGGATGCACGTGTATTTAATTATACGTGTAATTAAAATAACACGTGTAATTATAATTACACGGATGTAAATCCCGGTCCAATAATTACACGTCTATCCGTGTATTTCATTATCCGTGTAATAGAGAGCTCTAATTTAAAGGGATTTGAATTATGAAAATTAGGAGGGTATTGTATATCTACCTATATATAGAGAACCTAGCTATGTAGATATGTACATACATATGTATAAATAAATGGGAATTCTGTATAGGTGGGTAAAAATCGTTTTTTAAACTTATAAAAACTGCCAAAACCATCACTTTAATCGATTTCTCGAAAAAACCAAGAAAACCATTAGATGCCACCAATCAATTCTATAAAGAAGTATCTCGAAAATTGTAGGACAGATTTTGATGAAATCCGGTTTTTTATTTTTAGTTTTTGGAAAACAAATGGTTTTTGAAATTTTGGAATGCAGTTATTTATATATTATATATTTAATATTTTCAAAAATTAATTTTAATTATAAATAAAAAGTTATTTAAAATTTTAATATGCAGAATTAGTATGGCTACCTAGGTCTTCTCAGGTATAAAATTTGACAGAAATCGAATGTACAGTTACCGAGAAAGCCAACAATTTAAAAGCCGTTATATGAAAAGTACCGTTAATAGAATTTTCCCGTAAACTTAGTTCATATGAAATGATATGAATTTTTTATGAAAATCGTTATAGCCGTTTTCGAGAAAAATAACACAAAACATAAAGTGCTTGTTGAACAAGTGAAATTCCACAACCTTTTAAAAATTGCGTAACACGGAACAATAAGTCTAGGAGAACTACAACAATTGTTTTGGCTTCATTCAACAAGTGGCAAATTTCACTAGTTCACCGTTTCTGTAACTGGAAACAACAAGAGTTAAAAAATAGAGAATAAACTTGTTGAATAGTTGATAAATTTCAACCGAAGGTTTCGGACTAGTTCAAAGTCAACAAGTTAGAAATAAACACCTGCAGTAGTGTTAATTAAGTGATTACTTCGGACGGATTTTGAGAATTTATTTAGTGGCCTAGAGTTTTGTGAATTTTTTTTTTGATTCTTAATCGGACACAGTGATAGTGAGGGCCAAGGCGAGGCAATAGTGTTCAAGGAAAGAATAAACTTTGAAATAGAACACCAACAATTTCGTGTGCGGTAGAAGCTATTGACTAACTTACCGAAAGCCTCTCCCACAAATTACGTTCACCCACTAATAAAAGTAAAGCATTAAGTGTAAGGCAAAAAATATTGATCGCCTTACATTGGTTTGTAACTGGATTTCAATACCATGTTATAGGAGATGTTAATGGTGTTCACAAAAAGACAGTTTGTCGATGTATCAAAGAAGTCACATTTGCAATAAATACTTATTTTTTTCTTCTTCGGAAATGTTAATATTCATCTTGGTAGATTTACTTGTTCAACTGATTCAACGAGTGAAGGGAAATTTTTTCTATTGACAATTGTTACATTTTTTTATTGTGTTACAGAAATGATTTTCACTTGTTGAACAAACATAGTTGAACAAGTAATTGTTGACTAGTTGACTTGTTGTTCTGTGTTACAGGCCGTTCGTAAAAAGAGCAAATCTTTTCGCAGTAAAAAACGAAATTCAAATCTCGAAGTTTGAGAGCTATTTTGTGGTTAAACTATCTATAAGATAAGGTAAAAATTAACCACATTTTTTATTTCCTACATAATGCTATTAAAATCCTATAAATATTTAATTAAATTCTAACTATATAATAGTTTTTAACTAAAATAATTTACCTGTTCTTATCTCATTGATGGTGTTATGCGAAAGATTAAGTTTGAACAACTTTTTAGTACCGAATGTAATGTCATATGTAAGCACCGGCATAAAATTATGACTTAAGTCCAGCTCCCTTAAATTGTACGGAATATATTTATTGGAAGGAAAAGTTTTCTTTGTTACAAAACTAATTTTATTATAACTGAGATTAAGCTGAAAAAGTTTTAAACAAAATGTTTAATTAATCTCAAATACCACAAATAGGAAAAAAAAAAACAACAAACCTTTTCTAAACTGATTAAATCGTCTAACACACCGTTGGTTTTATTGTCAAGTTTTTTTAAGTAATTATGGGATAAATCTAGAACTCTTAGGGAAGGAAGTCCAAAGAATGTTTCGGGTGGAATAGTATCCAAAGCGTTCGAAGAGAGATTTATTAATAAAAGTTGTAACAGACCATCAAAAGAACGCTTGCTGCAAAATAATCACATTATAAAATTTGTATTTTCTTTAGATTACTTTCAATTAAAGGCCTCACTTTAATTCTTTAATCTCGTTCTTGTATAAGTTTAGATGAAATAAAACTGGTAACTTTCCAAAGGCATTTTTTTCCAATTTGGTTATATTATTTTCCTAAAAAAAATTAAATAATTAAAACTTTCAAAAAAAACATATTTTGGAAAAATTGACCAGTATGTACCTCTAAATGCAAATATTGTAATGTTGACATATCAGATAAAGTTTGTTTCGGAGGATAAGTAATGTTGTTTTTATTCAAAATTAATGTCTGTAAGACTAATAGGCCTTTAAAATTGTCTCCTTCCAGCGAATCACAAAGATTATTTCCGGCTAAGTCCAAGTAAAGAAGTGAGTTCATGACTGGCCATGTTCCCGGAGGAATAGATGTTAAATTATTGTTTGCCATGTGAAGTTCATTTAAAGAAATTGGTATTTGAAAAAGCTTTTCTAACAAATTGTGCTCAAGATTAAGCTGACGTAGACTGGTTAATTTTGCTAGAGCTCCACGTACGATCGAAGTTAATTTGTTATGGCTTAGGTCCAATTCTAAAACAGTTGGCATTGTGCCAAACATGGATGTTTTTATTTCCTCTAAACTATTATGGCTAATATTTAAATGTCTTAGTGAAAATAACATTTGAAATACTCCATTTGCTATAGTGGTTATATTGTTGTGTGCAACATCAATAGTATGCAATTCGTAGAGCTTTGGAAAAGTATTTTTTGGTATGGTTTCTATATTGTTAAATGAAGCATTTAATATTTTTAAGCCGCTCATATTTTGCAGTGGAATCTTTAATGAATGGAAAAAATTGTATGTTCTGATATATATGTCGAAATATATTTATATATGCAACTAACCTGTGATAAATCTGTGAAGAAATTATAAGAAAGTTGAAATTCAGTTGGAAAAGTTGTTTCATCGAAGGTGTTTTTAACAAGTGAAGTCAATTTGTTGTATGATAAATCCAACACAGTTATATTGACACAGTTTTCAAAAGCTAGAGGTTCTATTTTTTCAATTGCATTATGTGATATATTTATTTTGCATTGATAAATATCTTTAAATGAATGTTTTTCTATTATGGTTATGTTGTTTTCCGCAATATCCAGTATCTGAAAAAAATAGTATTAGTTTTGTTTCAACAAGATTTATTATATAATGCAATACAGATAATAAATAAATTTATAGTTAAAATTATTAAATAAATTTAGTAACTTTTACCATTAAAATGGGTTAGTAAAAAATGTAATGAGGCAGTCATCCTTTTGGATTTAAATTTTTTTTCGATTTATTTCAAAAATTTATAATTTCTTCGTACGCGATTTAAGTTCTGGGCGGTATTCTAACAACCTTTGGTTTTCTAGCCATATAACATAGGGTTAAGTTCATGATATATGGCAGTCCTGTTAGTAATTTGAAAAAAAAAAAACGGTTAAACCTGTTTTAAATATCATCTGAATTTCTTCTAATTGTGATGAGGAAAAGTTTCAGCTCGTAATATGTAGATACAGCTTTTGCCTAAGTAAAAGAAAAAAGAATTTTGGACTTACATATTCCCGTCGAGTTATGTCGCGGCGCCGCCAAAGAGTACTATTAATATATATAATCACAAAAATACGTATAATCCTTTTCGTTCCTAGCTATCTTACTCTAAACGTCTCGAAACCACATTTTATATCTCTCTACTACCAGAACGTAAGAGGTTTACGTTCCAAGAGTTCTGAAGTTTACCTGAATTCCCAAAAACTTCCCTTTGATGTCTTTGCTCTTACCGAAACCAATTTAACCCCTGACTTTCTTAACAACGAATTCTTCACTTCAGATTTTAACGTTTTTCGAAAAGATATCTTAGTTACCAGCGTCGGCGATAGCGTTGATTCAAGAAATACATACTCCGGTCGTGGTGTTCTTTTGGCACTTCATTCCAACCTCTATACTTCTTTGATAAACATTCCTAATACGTTAAACCTGGAACTTATTTGTGTAAAAATCAGTCTATCCAACCGTTTCTTTTACATAGTTTGCTGTTACATACGTCCCACTCAGCCAACAAGTGAGTACAAACTTTTAGTTGATGCAGTTGATTATGTCGTTGACCTGACAAACCCTGAAGACGATATCATAATTGTAGGTGACTTTAATCTTCCATATTTAATTTGGGAAGTCTCAGATGATGAGCTTTATTACTTTTCTTCCAATGCCAACTCTGAAAAAGAAATTCTTTTTATAGACCGTCTTCTTTCTTCTAATCTTGCTCAAATGAGTGGTGTTAAAAATTGTTTGGATAGGCAACTAGACCTAGTTTTCTCTTCCGATGCCTACAATACCGAAGTCATGGAAAGTAATTATATACTTTCTATACTTGATAATTATCATTCCCCCATTTCTCTGACTTTTACATTCACAAGGGATAATATCCTATAATTTTCGTAAAACAAACTTTATAGAACTTAATGAACTTATAGGTAATATTAACTTTGATTTTATCCCCGACGAATCTAACATCGACTCTGAGATAACCACCTTTTATAATCAAATCCAAAGCTGTTTTTCGCAAACCATTCCACTTTCAACTCAGAAAAATTTTACTTTTTCTCCTTCCTGGTATAATAGAGAACTTCGTTCACTAAGAAAAAGGAGAAACAAACTCTGGAAGAAATATCTCAAGTCAAAATCTAATCAAGACTTCTTCAATTATGTCTCAGTTCATAATAACTTCTCCAACATGTGTGAATCTCTCTATTCCAACCACCTCATTCAAACCCAGGCCGATCTTATTTCGAATCCCTCACATTTCTATCAATTTATCAATTCAAAAAAGAAATCCGATGGTTATCCTTCAACACTGCATTACCTACACTCGTCATCTTCAGACCCAAAAATTATATCGAACCTTTTTGCTGATTTCTTTAGTCAAGCCTTTTCTCCTAATAGTAATGAAGTAGATAACAACTATTTCAATTATATGAACAATTGCATTCAAACTTCTTTATCTTCGATTAATATATCTTTGTCTTCTGTTATTGATAAAATCAATCTGCTTAAGGATAACTTTTCTTCTGGTCCCGATGGGATTCCTCCTATTGTCCTTAAAAAATGTATCTCCAAATTTTCCAAACCCCTCACTTTACTTTTCCTATTACAAACGGTGTGTTTCTTAAACAGTGGAAGGACTCGTTTATCATTCCCGTCCATAAAAAAAGGTGTAAGAATGATATATCCAACTATAGACCCATTGCCAAACTTTCTTGCATACCTAAACTATTTGAGAGTATAATTCATGATACTTTGCTCCTTCATTGTTATCAGATATTCTCCCTGAAACAGCACGGTTTTCTTAAAGGTAGATCAACTATTACCAATTTCACTGAATTCGTTTCAAGTACTATATGTGCCTTAGAAGCTGGTAAGGAAGTCGATGTAATTGCAACTGATTTTAGCAAGGCATTTGACAAAATTTCCCACAAGATTAGTGGGAAACTTAAAGCATATGGTTTCCCTGCTTTGTTTATATCTTGGATTGAATCATATTTAACTGATCGTCATAATACAGTTAATTTTAGATCCTGTTATTCTAACTCTTTCTGTTCAACATCAGTTGTCCCGCAAGGTAGTCACTTAGGACCTTTGATTTTCCTGATAACTGTTAATGATATTGAACTTATTCTTCAGCAATCAGACCTTCAGATTTATGCTGATGATATGCGGATTTCAAAACACATTTTATACACCGGTGATGCACAATTGCTTCAAATAGACTTAAATAATTTCTTTGTCTGGTGTCAACATAACTCCCTCCAGCTCAATATTAACAAATGTCAAGCCATTACTTACTGTCGTAAACACCCACCCCTATTGCAACGCCAATATCTGATTAATAACCAACCAATTGCCATCGTATCTTCCATTCGCGACCTAGGTTTTATTTGTGACAACCAGCTTAATTTCCGGGATCATTTTGATTCTATCATTAATAGAGCCAATTCTACCCTTGGATTTGTCAAACGCTGGTCTGGTCTCCATACCATCATCTAAGATCTATATCACTTTTCGCAATCCCTTTCCATCGTACCGACTACGGCAAAAATGAACCGATGACTAGAATGCTTCAGAAAGCTAATATTTCAAGCATTTTTGATCCAAACCTTTTCAAATCCTCTCTACAACCAGCACTCCAATCTTAAAAAATTCCTTACTGTATCCTGTGTACCTGGTTCCTTAGTTTAAATTTAATCTTAAGTCTTAAATTGTTACCTAGTTTTAAGATATTAATTAAGTAATTGTTAGTTGCTTGCATTAAGCTATAAATAAATCAATATTTATGGGTCACCGCAGGGTCAGAAGTAGGAATGTCGGTTATTCAAAATTAACCGGTTTTCGGATTTTCCGGTTATTTTCCCTCCAGTTTAACCGGACAAAAAACGTTTTTTTTTAATAAAGGGTTTTCGGTTTTATATACAAAAATTGTTAGTTTTTTTATTTGCTTTAAAAAACCATCATGTCAAATAAAATATATTTACATACGACCATGTATTATTTTCGAAAAAAAACTACACTTCGTGAAATACTCCCATACAAACGAAAATTGCAGATGCGGCAACATATTTCAATTAATAATTTTATTTTAAATAATAAACTATGTTCAAATTCACAAACGTTAACCGGTAAACAACAACCGTATCGCAATGAGATGAAATTAGCTTACAGATAGGAAAGTAAACATACTCGTAAACCGTCTGTATATCTCATTGAAGGAAAGCCAAGATGATAGTTATAGATGATAGATGATAATAAAGTGTAGATTTCGAAATCAAACAACTCAATTTTTCGAAAGTGTGTGTAGTTCAAAATGATTTCACCTTCCTTCCACTATAGTTAATTTCTCTATAAAACAAAAGTTGGCAGGGGTGAATAACGTTGAAGGTTGCACACACAAATGCATGTTTTATGAAACAAAGACAATGTTTTTGCAAGACATTTTATATTTTTGTGGTGATAAAAGTGTCAATGTATATTAATATTATATATTATGTTAATGTAGTATATTTTTTTCAGCTCGTAATTGGATTTCTGGAAAATCACCTGTAAAAACCAGTTAACCGAAACAAAATAACCGGTTTCAGTTTTAACCGGCCGGTTTTTCCCATCCCTAGTCAGAAGGACAGTATACTTTTGGAACTTAGTTGACTTTTCCAGCGCTAAATATCTTATACTATTAATTGTGAACAACAGTTATAAAACTATTATAATTGTTATAAATTATCATTTCTGTAGTCTCATCCTTTATTATTATTATATACATGCTATTGAAATTAATCTTTTCCCTGAACTAATACCGTTATTTATAGCACCATTCTTTGCTTTTTTTTCTAATATTTGACTTTCTCGTAAAAATTATTTATTTTACACAGACACTGCATAAAAGTTAAAATTATGTGAAAATAGTACAAATGTTTTGAAAAGAAGTATTTTTCAAATTTAGATTTGATTTTCTTAAAAACTTGGCATCCATTTGTTGTTGAACAGGTTTAAAAATTGTTGAATCAAAAATAACTTTTGGAAATAAAAAAATAACGGTATTTACCATATAAGACAAAATGTTAAAAAATTCTTAAAGGAAGATCTTTTTTCCTGCAATGATTTTGCTATTTTTTTACTGCATACGACCTTATTTTGTAAGAAAACTTTTAATTAAGGAACGTTTCTAACAGTCCTACAACTAGATAAGAACAGTTTTTTTTTTATTTTTAATGCTCCCTTTATCATATTTTTTAAGTCAAGATTTAAAAAAAACAGTCATTTATTCATAAACATATTTAATTATGAGTAGCTACTGCCAAGCAAGTTGCAGTCGGACTGAATTTGCATAAAAAAAAAACGAAAACGATGGAATGGCACATTCTGTCTGTCTGCCTGTAGTCAATCTACAGCCTACACGGAATTGATTTGCTTCACACTTGGTACTTAAGCTTCTTATGTGATTCCCTAAGTCGTTTTTTGAATTTTTGCTTTTACAACCGTAAAATAGCTCTAACGATTTTGATAAAAATATTATGTGCACTATAGGTATAGCTTAGATTTTGGTACAACAAAACTTTTCAGTTTCGACCTTCTTATTTACGGCTAAATAGATTTCGATTAAAAAAAATACTGCTTTTTAAAATGTTTGAATAATATTTTTTTGGTATTCCTAGATTTTTACTATTATTTCGAACATTACTGCTACCACTGACACTATTACTGAAATTTATATTTCTTCAACTACGTATGTGGGCAAACAAAATTCGTGAAGTTTAATTTTTCAAGAAAAGCTAAACGCTACATATTTTATGATAAAAATGATTTAAAAATGAAAATAAGCAAACTATGATCAAGATCCTATGTCTTGTGAGAAATTTGTGTACTATGAATTTGGGATGTCACGAAGCATCTCCCTTCTGGGTAGGTAGAGTATAGCAAGTTATGTATTCGTTAAAAAATAAAAAAAATTCGAACAATCAAACATGACATTACGATCATAGAGAACACCAGAAAAGTGGGTCCCCCAATTCCGTCTGTCTGTCAGTCTGTCTGTCTGTCCTCGAATCTACAGCCTAAACGCTTTGATAGATTTGCTTCAAACTTGCTACATATTGTTTTTTCGCTAATATGCCCACACGTTTTTTTCATTTTTTTTAAGACGACAAATAACAGTAGCTCCCATACATTTTTTTTGGCAAAAACTAAAATCTTATTTTTCTCAAAAACGGCTCCAACGATTTCTATAACAGAAATCAATTCATTAACGAAGGGAAAGGGTACCCTTTGATAATTTTTTTTCGGAAAAAAAATTTTATTTTTGGTACGTCTAGTAGAATCATTTTATTGGTTTTTGATTTTCTCGGAAACGGTTAATTTGATTTTTTTCAGAAGCTCCAAGAGAATTTAAACACTATTGTATACTAAATTTTTTCAAAGAATTTTTTTTTTGAAAATTCAAAATTTCGAAAACTTCTCAAAAGATTTTTTCAAAACTTGGTATTTGGTAGTTTTTTTGACATTATCTTGAATATTTAAAAAAAAACTATTTTTCTAAAATATAAAACAACGGTACCTCCTACACAAATGTTAAGAAACCGTTAAAAAAAATTATTTCTCGAAAACGGCTCCAAGAATTTTTATAAAAAAAAATTCGTGTGCCTTAAATTAGTACAGTTCACTTTCAAGTATAAAAATATTTTTTCTTGCGTACTTATTAACGGTATTTCCCATAGAACCACTTTTCATATTTTCGACTTTCTCAATATTGGATAAGCCGATTAAAATAATTTTTTTTATGCAAATGCTTCCTAAAATTGTTAATAAGATTCAAATTTTCAAAAAAAAAGTTTATCAATTTTTTAAAAATAAATAATTTTTTTTTTGAAAAATCGGTTTTTTAAAAACCAGTCACAGAATTTTTTTAAATTTGAATTTTATATGTATAATAATAATGTCTTCAAAAGTGCGTTTCAAATTTTTTTTTCTAAAAATGTTTTCAAAATTTTATACATAAAAAATTAATTTATTAAAAAACCGCTCCAACGATTTTTGAAATTTTTGTTTGATATATTTTAATTTATCCATGAATTTCAAATTGCATCTTTGTTTTCCCTCAGACTATAACGACTAAGCAATATAAAAACATTTAAGTATGTGTATTATCCATTTATTTCTACCTTATTTATTATTCCCTTTTTACAAATTTTTGCCTATGTCACTGAATAATAAATACAATGTAGGCCCTCATACATTTACTTATACATTTGTGTCTTTAAAAATCACATGAATCTTATGTAATGCATATTGCACCTAAATTATGAAGTTGTATGTATATAGCATCATTCATTTTCATTATTATATGTACATGTTTATATACTTAGGCCCCATTTATATGTATATGTATGTAGATACATTTTACCCTCCTAACTTACATAATTAAAATCCATAACTTAGATTTAAATATACATTTGTAGGTAGGTACCTATGTAACTGTGCCTTGAATCATCCATTCGACAATTCATTATACTAAGAATCAAGGTAATCTTACCTACATAGGCTTTACACCTGCATAGGATAACTTCACCTAACTAACTAAACCTCAATGGTTAGCTACATTAAAGTTGTTACCTACAAGAACAAGTTCGTGCGATCCATATTATTTATTATTTCTTTCGCTTACATTATCTCAAAACTATCAAGCGAATTGAATAACCAAGGCAAGTTCGTGTACTTTATTTTAAATCCAATTCATAAAGTTACACAAAAAATCATTTACTTTAAGCCACTGAATTGTTTAATTCTTTTACACATACTATGGATTCTGGGCAAAGCAACTTAAGTCCTAAATCAAAGTTTTGATTTAAATGCATTCGAAATTGAAAGTTAAATAATTTGTTCTAAATCATGCTTGAGTGATGTTGTGTTGGTATGCAATAATATTAAAATTTATTAGTTTAATAAAATATAATAGCAAATTAAAAAAACTACCTATGTATAATAATGTATGTTAATGGAGATATGTTGTAATGAGTCATGTTGTTATTTTTTTTTTTAATAATTGAAATATTTAGTCAAAACAAATTATATATTATGTACGAGTACATAAAGTTATGTACCTAAATTTGATTACACAAAGCTTTCATGTTGACCAAACATTATTTTTAACGTGCCATTAAGGACACTCAATAACTCAGGATTTAGTAGTATATAAGATTATATAAAGGGTTATCCATTTTGCGGTTTCAAAAGTATAGGGCTGGAATTCGACATCTGTCAAACTAAGTTGGTAAATAAATTTTTTTCTTTTCACTGGAAAGTCCGACCTTTACGAAAATGGATCGCTCAACTATCGCACAACGCATAAAAATTGTTAAAACCTACTACAAAAATGGTGATTCTGCCACAGCCAGAAGCTTTAAAAGGAGATTATGGTTTACATAATCGTCCAACTACGCAAGCAATTGGCGAAATTGTGAAGAAATTTGAAGAGACTGGATTGGTTACAGATATTGTAAGGCCTGTGCATCATCGTTTCGCTCGTACCACTGAAAATATCGCTGCTGTAAGTGAAAGTGTTGCCGAAGACCCGAGTGTGTCGATTCCTCGTCGTTCTCAGGAATTAGGACTGTCTTACGGCATATTATGGCGTATTTGCATTTGGATCTACACCTACATCCATAAAAGTCCAGCTCACACAACAACTGAAGCCAGCTGACCATTCACAACGTCGTAGATACTTCGAGTGGGGCTTGACCAACAGGCGGTGGACGGCGATTTTTCGAACAAAATTTTCTTCAGCGGCGAAGAACATTTCTCACTCGGTGGGTATGTTAATAAACAAAATTGTCGTATTTGGGGTTCTGAGAATCCTCAAGTAATAAGTCACTATTTGGGGCGCTGTTTGGTCCGGAGGTGTGATTGGACCTTACTTCTTCGAAAACGACGATGGAACGACTGTCACCCTCAATTCGGAGCGTTATGCTCATATGATAACCGACTTTTTTTTGCCTGCTATTGAAGAATACGACTTGGAGAATGTGTGGTTTCAACAAGACGGTGCCCCATGCCACACAACTCGAGCGAATATAGCTTTATTGCAAGAGACATTTCATGGCCGCGTAATTTCTCGTCGTGGTGATATCAACTGGCCACCAGGATCATGCGATTTGACACCGCTGCACTTTTTTTTGTGGGGCTACGCGAAAGACCGTGTTGATACAGATAAACCTTTAATTCTTGAGCACTTGAAAACCAACATTCGTCAAGTTATGGCTGAGATACCGCCAAATATGTGTCAAGAAGTGGTCGAAAATTACCTCAAAAGAATCGATGCTTGCAACAATTCGCGTGGTGGTCATTTAAATGATGTAGTGTTTCACACATGATGTTAACGTTCGAACTTTATAATAAAAAAGAAGTATGAAAATAAAATTTTGTATGTGTATGTATTTTATTTACGTTTACTTTTGAAACCGAAAAATGGATAACCCATTATAGTAGATTATATCTCATAACTTTGCAGCCTTAACTCAACTTGGCCAAAAATGGTCTACATAATGTTGTCTATAATATTTAAGTTCATAAATTTACATATTTCACTTTTTTACGTATCTACTGGAGTATAAATAAATTAGAAAATGAAAAACTTACCTCAACATAATTAAGCTGCGAAAACATTTGGAATTCAATTTTTTGTAAGAAGTTTCTGGCTATGTCAATTGTTCCAATGCGAGTTATGGAACCAAAAGTTCCTCTTCCAATATCAGACAAATGGTTATCATTTAAATATAAACGCCTTTAAAGAGTACATTATCATCATTCAATAAAGTAGTTTAAATAATTTGTTTTATAATGTTTTACCTTAAAAAACGCATTCCTCTAAAACTATTTGCATCTAACCGCTCTATCATGTTAAATGAAAGGTTCAAAACTTTTAGAACAGAGTTTCGGGCAAAAGTTCCGCTAAATAAAAAATATATTTGTTTTTATTTTCAAACGATAATAATTAGTTATATTAATATTGAAAAATAATGGCAAAGAGTTTGTGTCTATAAAAATTATTAGAAAATAATTTCACCTAGAAAGTTTTAAACAGACTAGTTCAGAAAAATGAGATCTCAGCAATTATGTTTCATATGAACAGGATTATTTAGCAAAATATCTCAGTTCTTCTGTCAAATACTGAGGAACAAAATTAGGATGCCTTTCCTCAATTTTCTATGGAGCGAAATTTGCGAGATCTCAGTTTTCTGAAATGGCCAAATATTTTTCAAAAATGATATTGTATTTACCGTGGCAAATCAACAATTCCATTGTTTGAAGCGTTGAACCATCCGAGTTTGGTTAGATCAGCTATATGTATCGCTTCCAATTTGGTTATGTTGTTAAAACTTATGTCAAGATTTTCAACATCTCTGAGATTCTTGAACTGATTTCGTTTAAGAACTGCTAGTCGATTACCATGCAAATCCAGTGTTTTAAGTTTTCGCAGTGGCTATGTAGTAAAAATATTAAAACTCTTTGAACTTGGATATTTTTGTTTGTTTTGCTTTAAAAAAGTTCAATTTGCGTTAAGGGTTTTCATGCAACAACATTAAAAAATCAACAAAACTTTTCCTCATCGTAAAATCTTTATTTCCGACGATTGTTTTTAATGCCACTCGCGCAAGATGCTGTAATAATGTGTGGGCCGACATTTGCAGATTTGGTGTTGGATTTCCTTCTCGTTGAATCAGTGACAATCCGAAATTGACAAGGTCCTGCAAGGCCTCAAACAATTTTATGCGAAAATTCGCTTTACCATAGAAAAGGAACAAAATGGATCTATAGCGTTTTTAGAAGTCAAAATCCACCGAGGAAATCAACGACTCTCCTTCAACTGGTAAAAAAAGATATGACATCAGGAAGACTCGCCAATTTCCAATCAAATCAAGCAAAACATATTCGCATAAACACGGCAAGAAACCTATTAAATAAATTTTGGGTTAAATGGTCGACAATTCCAGTCTGCTAATAAGGAAAATGTTACTAGAATCCTCTTAGACAATATCTTTCCGATAGAAACTATAAGAATCTCAATACAACGTATTAGAAGACAGGAGAGATGCCTACAAGAATGTTGTTTATGTTCCGAAACTTTCTGAAAAGAAACAATCCCAAAAACGTCTTCACGCATATGAAAAAAAAAAAACGGAAAAGGTCCGCTGTACAGACGTATTCTACAAAATTAACTGCCAAGGAAACACCAATGAATTATCTAACCTTTGGTGCCTATCGGCACAACTAAACAACTACTTCCAATTGCGAATCACAAATCTGACATTCGTCCTAAAAGTACTAGAAAGACGGCACTGGCTTGCCACAGCGTTGACACTTGTCATTAACTGGACTTTGATGCGGTAGAGATTCTTGAACATAGAAACATACAGCTAAACGATACACATTAGAAACACTAAACATCCTACTAATATTATAAATGTGAAAGTTTGGATGGATGGATGTTTGTTATTCAATCACGCCAGAACAGCTGAACGGATCTGGATGAAATATGGTATAGAGATAGATTATAGTCGGGAATAGCAAATAGGCTTTTTTCCGCTAAAATGTATTATTCCCGTGGGATAGATTTGTTTTAATTTTACATAGAGCACATAAAACATATCTGCTCATTGTATACGTAAATAGCCAACATGACTTTTATTCACAAAAAGCCATAAAAAGCACACACAAACACCCAGTCACAAAAAGATCTGAATAATGTCAATGATTAGACAAAAACATGGCGCATATCGCTCAACGAAGTAAAATCAGTCCATGTAGATTTTACGTATACAAAAATTAAAATAGATTACCGGTATTTGTTAATACGGTTCAAGTTCCGTTTACTAATGAAGCAAAATATCTCGGAATGACTCTAGACGCGAAATTAAAATGGAAAACGCATGTTAAAAAGAAATGCGAAGAGTTAAATAATAAACTCAGAGATATGTACTGGTTGCTCGGGAAACACTCGAAGCTCAGTATCGAAAACAAGCTAATTTTGTACAGGCAGGTGCTTAAGCCTGTCTGGACTTACGGTATTCAACTCTGGGGTTGTGCACGAGATTCTAATTTAAATACCTTACAAACATTTGAAAATAAACTCCTAAGATCATTTGTAAGCGCACCTTGGTACATTAGAAACGAAGATCTCCACAGAGATCTCGGGATTCCCACGGTTCGCGATGAAATAAAAAACTTTGCCCGAAATCATATAAAACGGCTATTACAACACTGCAATAGTACTATAATCGAAATTATCGATGAGACGAATTTAGTAGGCCGCTTGCGAAGGACTAAGCCTTCCGATCTGGTGCACTAAATGAGAATCCGCTTTAAAATCGCGGTATAAGCAGGAACTATCACCGGATAGTTACCTGCAACACTTAATTAAATTCGTTAAAAGTAAATTGCTAGATAAGTTTCAACTTAGTTGCAATCGGGAGGAGGAGGTGTTTTAAGTGCATTAAGAATCTTGCACTCCTATGAGCACGCGTTTTTCGGTCCTCATAGAGCCTTTTGATGGTTTTACACCTACCCACGGGGGAAAAAAAGTAGGCGAGGAAACTGTTTTGTTTTAGTTTAGGTGCATATGTATACTGTAAATAAATTGTTTTTAGGTTAATTGTATGCTTTTGGAATTAAATGTCAATTATTATCAATTGATAAAACTTACTAATGTTATAAATGTGATGTTTGACCCGCAATTACGCATCAACAACTTAACGGAGTAGGGGTGAAATTTGATAGGTGGATGCATGGGGCACTGGATTATCATATAGCGCATTCTTATCCCGAACAAATTAATGGTTTCAAGGGGAAAGGTTTAAATATGACAAAAATTATATACTTGGATGTTTTTTCCGCATTCACGCTTCAACAATTGAATGGTTTTTACTGAAATTTGGTAAGCAGATGGATGAGAACTTGGATTATCCTACAAAAATTATCGATTCAAATGGGAGAATTTGTGTATTTGTTCCGCTTTCACGCTTCAACTACAGAACGGTGCTTAACGAAATTTTGGAGGTGGTTAGATGACGTCATTCCCGTGGGAGAGAAAGTCAGTAGCATCGCACTGGTATCTGCTATTAATTAATATATAATAATTAATAATAAATAAGAACAACATGAATAGTAAACAAGACACACAAAATATTTCAGCGGTATATTGTTTCTTAGTCTCCAACAATAGACCAACAAGGTCTTCCGAAGTGTTCTTTAAAGCTTTGTTTTTAATTGTTTAATTTGTTTTTTTTTCTCTTTTTTGAAAATAAGTTTAAAATAGTGAAAATTTGTTTAAATTCAATAAAGACAGTGGTTTCATTGAACGTGCAATTCATTATATGAACCTTTATCTAAGCCAAATTCATGTTCACCCTACATACATTAATAATTAAGTACAATAACTTCATATTCTTATTAATAAAGATTTCCTCTGAAGAAAACGGCAACCACTGTCGAAACGTTTTAGAAAAGGAAATGACTAACCAAGCCGATGAGATATAAATTTAAAAATTCCCAGTTATAACTTTAAAAAAAATCTTCCAAATAGTATTTCTTACTTCAAATAGATCATTTCTTTTTAATATGCACAAGTACGTATGTTTGCATATGTACCTCTCAACCATTTTAAAATAAAACATGTTCTTTAACCCAGAAATACGTGTAGGAAAGTTTTACGATTATGATTCTTTAACGAAGTTGCATTCATGACCTAATGGTTTAATTTGTTAAAAAAAATTAATATTGTGTTTAAAATTTCTTTCTTATGCCAATATATTATTTGTAATTTTCTTAAAAATAATCTAATGATCTTGAAAATGTACCTGAAATGATTCAATTAGAAGTTCCTGCAAAGGACCATTAGTAATACGAAGGGTTTCAAGACGATTTGCCACTTCTCTTCCTACAAAAATATCTTTGTTCAATGACTCGATCTTGTGTCCATCAATATTGAGAACTGTTAATTTACTAAGAATCTAGACATGCAATACATTTCTATTAGATTAATTTTGTTAAATATTAATATTTAAATTATTTTAAAAATCTCAATACAAAATAAATGGGTAGGTACTATTAAATTACAGTTAGGTAGTTCTAGATATATGTAACTTTTTGTGGGCTGTAGGTCAATAAATTAAAGATGTTATTATTTAGTGTGCAACGTTTCGAGCATGTTTATACTCTTCATCAGTAGAATTTAAGTAGGCTTAAGTATAGGTGATTGTGTATAGTAATGGACGTTTTCTCCTGTCTACCAATTTTTTTGCTCGAGATTTTTGTGCATAATGTGTAATTTTCTTGCTTTTACTTAAATTCCTTTAAAATTGTTTGCCTGATGAAGAACATAAACATGCTCGAAACGTTGCATACTAAATAATAATATCTTTAATTTATTGACTTACAGCCCACAAAAAGTTACATATATCTTTAACGATAAAAGGTCACAAAAATTATATATAATTTTATTGTTAGGTAGTTCTAATACATTACCCCTAATGCTTCTGCAGGGAATATTTCCAATTGGCTGTTGATTATATGCAATTCTTCTAGGGTCTTATTTATTCCATGAAATGAGTGCTCTTCAATTGTCGTCAGTGAGATTTCGTTTAAAATCAATTTTTGAACATTAATTTTGGAGAAAAGTGGACCATACAAACGAGCTAAAAATTTATATTGTATTTAAAAATTATATTTATTTTAAAAGTATTATAGTTATTAATTTGTTTATTTAGTTTTACACTTTTTTATAAAAAAAATGGGACATTAAGACGTGCGAACATTTGCTCTAATATAAATATTTAAAATTGGTTCAGCATCAAAATTGTCAAATATACAATTCTAAATAACTTTTGATTGTAAATCTATTAGAATTCCCAATCAATTTTCCAATTATCAATGAATATCCCGTAATTTTATTACATTAACATAGATAAGAAATTAGGTAAACATTCCATGCAAAGTTAATGGTAAACTGCGTCTTTCGGTTGGTATTTCCCTGCGTAAACAAAAATCATAATGTGACATATATTTTAGATCTAAAAGTTTGACATTCCTCATTTGTTTATATTTAGTTCAATAAACCCCCGCATTTATCAAATTTAATAGACTCTCGCTAAGAAATAACATTTGAATGCATTAATGGCTACGTCTAATCTTGAAAAATTATTTTATATTAATGGAGTAGCTCGGAATGTGACTCAATTTGATTTAACCAAATGTATTTCCAAAACCCACTAACTTTTTTAGCAAAAAAAATAACAATTTTGAATTTATAAGACTTTACAAAACACAATGATTGATGTAACAGTTTGCAAAGTGTGTTTTATTTCTCTTCTTCTAATCAGAAAATCAATCAAAAATGTTCAAAGTTTCTAGCTGAATATTTCTTGTACCTAAACATTTTATTACGCAATACCTTTTAAAATTAACTGATTTTAACAATAAACAATACAAAAGAAGCAAGGGCTATAAGCTTGTATCATTTAAGAAAATACACAATAAACAAGAAAATTCAATTTTTTGTAATTAACACGCTGTTTTAAAATAAATTTCTCGGCTTCGATTGGTTATAAGGACAGTAATTTACCGAACTTAGTTGTTTTTTCCAGTCTGTGACTGAATAACTGTTATAAAACTCGTCTCGCCCAAAAATGTAATATTATATTTTTATTGTGTACTGTATTATACTTTGTACAAACACCAAAAACTTTTCTCCTTAATTTTTTGTTTTCATTTCAATTAAAATGCAGAAACTTATTAGAATTCAAGAATATTTAAGGCACAAACCACCTACAACTTCAACAAATTTATCACGTCTTTGACTTAAATAGATTTATGAATGCTAAAATTCGTCTTACCGTTGTGTTAAAGCTTTTAAATCAAATTTAACATACATACATATGTACTTTAATTAGTTCTTACCAATATTTCCTTTATATATTGTGAGATCAAAAACCAGAGTACTAATGACTCCGAGATTTTCAAGAGCTACGGACAAAGTTGCGAGATTGACATTTTCGCATCTTATAGATATTCCATTATCAGAACCTTTCTCACAATAACATGGATAGATAAGTTGTACCCTAAAATAATAGATATATTAACATACAAAAAATATTCCACAAACAAATAAATGCATAATACCTTTCTGGACATTTGTATTTCGGTTCTTCATGATAAGTGGAAATGCAATGTTGAACTTGCAGAAATAACAGAACCGTCGCAAAGAGTGCACAATGATGACTAAAATTTATATTTGTCCAATCCATTTTCTAAAAGAAAAATAACATTTGATTCTGGTATCTACACAAAAAAGCAAGTAAATAAAACTAGTTATGGTTCAAGGTAATATAACAAGTAAACTTAAATATTCGCTTTCACATACGGAGGTTCGCAGTTCAACTCTTTTGTTTTATTTTTGTATTGCTTTTATAAGTGCATGTTTTAGCGGTTTTCATTTCTTTTAACCATAAAACTCAACTAAAAATGTATATGCAATTAATTTTGATACAGATTGAAGTAAATTTTAACGGCGAACATTCTATTTTTGGGTGTGTGACTAACATTTAATTCAAATGGGAATAAATTACTTTTTAAAATATGAATACATACGTAAGCATTAAAAATTATAAATAAATAACTTTTGCATTTCTTGTTCTATTATTTTTTGATAAATCACAGCTAATACACAAGCTTATACGAACTACGGAAGGCTTAGGTATAATTTTGTAATTCTTTTTTGGTTCGTTTGCTGATTGAGCAATGAGGTTGTGTTGTCGACTGAAGACGAAGACATATTTTCCATTTGCAATAAGTAGACGGAGAAAATACTCACCAAAGTGAGTGTTGCCGTTGATTTGTGCTTAATACATTTAAAATTGTAATTAAGTATTAAAAAAAAGTAAGAAAATACTCCTAACATTTGTTGCACAAATTAATAATAGGAATGGGGTTTTCAATTGGTAAATTCAGAATTTGATGCCGAATTTGATATTTTTCGTGGCGAATGGGATGCGATTTGAATAAAATTTTTTTGCTATGGTATTGGCGTATATTCGTTTCTGTAAAACTGAGTTTTTAAACTGAATGCTTCCAATTGTAGTGTAGTGGTGTTAGTAAAAAGAGGGATAGATTCACCGAAAAATACGGATCAGTGAATTTGATTCAGAATCAAAAAAAAAAAATAATTTGTGTTGCCCAATGGAAGGATTTACTTGTAGAAATCAGTGTTTTGGCAGATTTATATCAAAAAAGAATTAAGTTCTTGTACGAATGGAAAACATGTTTAAAGACCAGTTTGGAATTAGTACACAAACAGAACTCTAGATTAAATAAATGGATTCCTTGCATATATGTACATACATATGTATGTAATATGTTTATCTGCAGTTCGTTTTTGACTTCAGATAAATGATTAAAAAAATTATTCTGTAAAATGACATCGCTCGGTTGGGTTTGTATGAAAATGTATATGGACAGTCGTTTTGAATTCCATTGGAATCAACAAGCAATAAAACCTCCGGAAAAAACAAACGAAAAAAAATATTACGAGTTTCAAACTTTCGATAAGCATTTAAAACTACTTTGATATAAAAGAAAGAAATAGTTTTGAGAATTTCTGTTCTCTTTTTTCTTTTCGAAAATAATGATAGCAAACTAACCGTTTATGAATATATGCAGTATCAGTATTATTACCTGCAACTATGAATTGAGAACTAATGTTTTTTTCAGACGAAATTAAAAGCTCGCCATGTATTTTTTTGAGCCGCAGCAAAACAGCTTCCAGCTCCCTTTTTGACGAAAAATTGTAATTTTGAATGCTATAAATCAAGAACGAATTGACATACAGAAGTCGTTAAATTGTCATTTTGTAGATAATTTTACAGCCTACGTTCTGTTCTGCCTGTTCTGCCTATGACCTGTTCCTAGGTCATTTTGAGAAAAAATGGAGGTTTTGGGAGTTACAAAATAAAATAAATTAGGATTTTGTAAGGCAAAATGGGTGGCAGCATTTCCCTTTCGGTACTACTCTTAAAACTTAGTTTTTTTAATAGAACATGTTTTTCCAAACATAACTGAAAACAAAAAATTTTGATACTCATAAACGTAATACACCCGATTGTTTTGACCATTTTTCTTCGAATCTATCAATTGTACGATAAAAATGTGTGTTAATTTTTTTTGTGTAGAATGACAAAAAGGGATACAATAGGCGTTTTTCTTATTTCGTTCAGAGAAGAGCACTGAACAGATTTCGAACACATAGATTATGCACTAAACTTGTTCCTAAAGAGCCAGCTCTGAACACTGATATGTTTTTTAAACACAATTGAACCACACAAATCAGAATACATTTTCATTTTTAACCATAAAAAGCAATACCTAACCTTTTTTGTACACTGATACACACCAAATACAGAAAATCAACAAGCGATCAACTTCTTTCGCCAACTTATGTATCTAATTATTTTTTTCTTCACATTTTCCTTCTTGGCACACATGTCATTTGGTGCGTTCAGCAATTTACTCACATGCTCAGTCAATTATGTTCGAGTACGTAGAGTGCGATCTACATATGTTCAGAACGAAAAAAGAAACACACACTTGGAGGTCTGCATGCTCTGAGTTAAAAAGAAACAAACGCATTTTTAGACAACTCAGATTCTGCTCTGAACTAAAAAAAAAGCCTAATGCTTACCTACGGTTTTCACCTCCTTTCTCTTTCTCTAGAATTTTTTGCTCCAAAATTCAGCTTTTTCGGAATTTTTTCGAAGTGAATATCTTATTTTCCTGGATTAGTGTGATCCTAAATGTTGATTTTAAAATTATTTTATGAGTTCAATGTTTTTTTTTCAATAAATCAGATGTTGTGTAAGTAGAGGTAGAGGGGTATGTTCATAGTGCTTTGTTTGAAAATATGTTAGCATTCATTATTTAAACATTAAATATTTTATGAACTTCGAGCCTGGTTACACGAGCGTAAAAAAGAATCAGTTTTGTGGATACACACAGAAAACAAATTGAGTGAGCATGCAAGGGAATTGGATTGTAAATTAGGAACCCAGTCTGTTACAAATACAACGAAATGGAAATAGAACCAGGAAAATAAACCTTTTCCCCCGCCGGCAAAATAAAAATGAAAATATCTGCCAAATGGGAACGTTTTAGAATGAAATATGATTTTTAACGCAATACTCATATCTGAAAATGAGGAAAATGATGAAACTTGTCCTTTTTTTCACCCCTTTCTTTCACTCGAAAAATCATCCGCTGTCTTTCTTAAGTCGATTACTTTTTACGCTCACGTAACCAGGTACTTCGTTTATATGCGGTTCAACGGTCTAGTTGTAGTAGAGAAGTTAATTGAGAATGAGTAATATAAAATAGGGACGGAAAACCTTTTTAGCTACGAATTTTATAAATAGATTTATTCAGTTTAAATACCCATACCAGCATAATTTGGTTTTATGGTTTTGAAAGGTAACACCGAAAAAGATGACAATAAGCCAAAGGAAAATATCAACATACGACAACACTACAAATCTCGTAATTAGGGTGAAAAGTAACAAATAAACGTAATAAAATCCGATTATGTTCATTTTTATATTTACTGGTCAATGGTCACCTAGATTCTGAATTCAAAATGACGTGAAATTCTGGTTTGTCATGAATTTTAGGGCCAAGTTGATTGTACGACATCCGTAAATAAAATTGACGTTTTGCTGACTAGGCAATAAACTATATTTTGAAATAATTTAAATATTTTTTTCCAATAACCCAATAGCTTTAAATTCACCCTTTTCCGGAGAAGAAATACAATCAGAAAATTACCTGTTTTTAGTATAAAAATTTAGATTTTTTAGAGGGTTTTTAATCCATTGAAATCTTCACCATAATCGAATTCGACAGTTTATGGCTTGCACGTCTCATAAGTGATCTATCGATGACACACAATCACTTGCTGCTGATATGTTCTTATTTAGTACTAAATAATATGCACTTTTACTCTTTGCTCAAATATTTTCTGGAGCACATCTGAAATTCCACCAATATAGCAATTTTTATACCGCCGATATCACAAGCCTGAATTGATCAAATATCGGTTTTCATGCTAAAAAAATCAATCTCTATTGAGCGATTTCTCTTTTACTTTTATTTTTGACTAAATAAGCCCAATTTTCGTTTTGTGTTAAATTTGTATTATTGATTATAAATAAACGGGATTTTGAAAAAAAAGATCTTTTTATATGGATCTACAAAAAATAAATTTGACAAGTTTGGATGGGTAAACATATTGATTGAATGTAGAACCGCACTGGGTGGAACTGCACTACAGAGGAACTGCTCAATACTGCGCTGCAAAATATTTATTCGTATGAAATTCTATGAGCTATAAGATAACGCACTAAGCGGCAACGAAACTTCACATTTGCTTTTTGTTCACTGTTTAATGGACGTTGACCATGGACGGACTTCGCTTTACTACATGGACTGGGCCTACATTTTTGGATTCCCATTGTTTTTTTTCTGGACGTAGGCAAAATGCTAACGCTTATGTTAAGTGAAGTCTGATGAGTGATTATTTAATTAAATGCAAAACACACACAGGAAAAACATTTGTAAATTGATTTGAAAAATAAAAGTCTATATATATATCTACACAGGAAATAAGTAAAATCATGAAATATAGAGGGGAAATGTAAGTGGAGTGAACAATTTAAACTACGTGTAGTGAGCGTTCGAACCAAGAAATATTAAAAGGAAACAAATAAATCTCTAGCAATGTTGTTTCCTCGTGTGAACGGCATAGACGATATTTGTAAAAAAGAAATTTGGCCATAGTCTATAAACAAACCCATTCACTTATTATTTCTTTTCTATTGATGCAAAATTGAAAATGGAGAAAAAAGGCAAACAAAAAATG
This sequence comes from Philhelius pedissequus, assembly GCA_910595825.1. NCBI lineage: Eukaryota > Metazoa > Arthropoda > Insecta > Diptera > Syrphidae > Philhelius > Philhelius pedissequus. Next base: position 80,739,153 of record OU343160.1, on the reverse strand, counting down.
GTTTTCAAATATTAATTAATATTAGTAAGTTTTTCTACTTTTTATTTTATATATTTAAAAGTAAATTATTGGTCATAATTTTGATATCTTCTTAATTATTCCTTGCACAAAACTCTGTCATTGCTTGTGATAGCTGTGCAGGTGTTCCATTCTTACAAAACTAAAAAAAAGGCTACGGTCGACGCGTTTTTGGGAATTACTTACTGTACAATGGATAGATTCCCAGTAAAACACGGCTATTGTTTTTCTTCTAGACATGTACATATAAATGACAATATGTTAACTATTTGTTCCTCACTCGCCGCTTATGTCAAGTGAAGTCTGCTCAGTGAATATAGACTTAAAAGGAAAACATTCTCAGAAATTAAATTTGTAAATTGACTTGGTGAATAAACCTCTATCTATCTTCCTACTTATAAAATAAACAAGAGCGTGGAATATAAAGGGAAATGGATAGATTCCCAATAAAAAACTACTATTATAAATTATCCATGAACACATCTTACGAGTTTCAACCCCACTAAAGTAGGGTACTCATTATCGAACATGCGTGACAGTTTTGCTCACAAATAAGCCATACTAAGATCGAAAACCTTCGTACGTTTCACCCCCAAAACCCATTTGTTTACATTGTTGTATTTGTACATTTAGCACCCTATCCATGAATATATGTGAAAGCGAAAAACAAAACAAAAACAAATTACTAGGGATGTGTTATCTATGTGTCTATAGGAAGAGGAAGAGAAAAGATTCTTGTGTGCGTTTTTATCAATGTGTCTATTGGAAGAGGAACGGAAAAGTTATATGTGTGCGTGTTTCAGCTTGTAGGCAAATGGCAAATTAAAGCAGAGGTTTCGGGCATAAACTAATACCTTAAAGACCAGAAACCTCTGCTTTCATTTGACATTTACCTACAAGCTGAAACACGCACACAAGTAACATTTCTGTTCCTCTTCCAATAGACACATTGATAAAAAGGCACACAAGAATCTTTTCTGTTCCTCTTCCTATAGACACATAGACAACACAGCCCTAGTAATTTGTTTTTGTTTTGCTTTTCGATTTCCCATCTATTCATGGATAGAGTTTCAAAGCTACAAATACAACAATATAAACAAATGGGTTTTGGGGGGTGAAACGTACGAAGGTTTCCAATCCTTATTATGGCTTATTTGCGGTTTCTGGTCTTTAAGTTATCAGTTTATGGTTTTGCTCACAATCGATAATGGGCGTGTTTTTTTCTAAGCCCCGGCGAAATTGGACGAAAAAAACGATGAGTAGGATTAACAATTTGCATGATAAATCCAACAACAACTAATCCCGGGGGTGCTTAGCTTAAACCCAGAGAATTCCCGGGGCTTAGCTATTGGAGAGGATAAAAACTGTGATACCAAAAACTTTTTCACTAAGTTATCGATAAAATGTATAGAAACTTCAAAACTGATTTTGACATGTCAGATAATTATCAATTTTGTTTGGTTTGGTTGAGCATTTGGTCTAAGTGTGTCAGTTGATTTCCTGACGGCCATGTGAACCTAACCTAACCTACCTTTTAATAAACATTCCGCAACACAACAACAAATCAATTTTAACATTTTTCGCTTTTGTATTGCCTCTATGGTTTTTTCCTCCTCGCCATTAGCACAACCTTCTACATCGATTTTCATTTTTGCGTTTATTTTTGTTATAAGTATGTATATTAAAACTTGACTGTTAAATTATTATTAAATAAAAAAGCATTTCCTGAAGTTGATATTCGTTCAATTAACAAGAATTGAATGAACAACAAAACAAAGGTTTCTCTGAGAAGATTGTTTTCGGCTGCGTTTTGTTGTCCACGGGAGCAACCCAAGACAGATTCTCTGCTACATCCTTGACATACTTCAATCTTCTTGATTGTCGTCCGCTCTTGCTCAGACCTATATTCCTAATGACATGGGAACTAACCGTCTCGCCCGAATAAACAACTCGTCCACTAATACCATGTCGCCAGTTACCGACGAATGGGGTAGTTTTCAAGTAGTTGAATTCTATGCACCACTGTATTTGTGAAAATTAAATTAAAAGAAAATCAAACACCTAAAAATAATTTCCAAAATACTACTCGTAGATTTCAATTTTCAAATTACTTGATTCACATTTTTTTGTATAAATAATATTTAACTTGGTTCTTTTTATGTTATTTTAATAGAAAAGTAGTTTAGATTTAATAAATATATCTAAATTATGCAAAACAAATCAACCCGATGATTTTTTAAAGAATGAGGATGAGGCAAACAGTGATGTTTGTTTTTTCTTGCATTACATACTACGTTTATATGGAGAATTGAATCGGTATTGAATCAGGATTTAGGTCTTTGTATACTTGAATCGGATTAAAATAGGATTACTCGATCCGATCCCACTAGAAGAGCTGAATCGAATTGAAAATGTACTTATATACCTGAATCGAGGAATTGAAGAATCGAATTCAAATCTGATTCTTGGTGTGTGTGTGCACCAATAGTGTTTTTTTGTGTTCAGTGGGTTTCCGGTTTCTTTGTGTTTTTTTCTGTTGCATGTTTTTGTTGTTTATTCTGTAAACTCAAATTGTCACTTCGGTTCCATTTTAATTCAATCTTCCGATCCCACGAGGCCATATACCTGAATCGAAATCTCAATTCGATTCGATTCCTCAATTCACTCCTATAAACGGAGTAACAGATGTTCTTCAAATGTCATCTTGCAAATTAACAGTGCTACCAAGTCTTTCACTAATCCCCTTGGTCGTTTCTTTCAACCAATTACCCGGGGATTGCAAAAAAAACACACCAAATGTGTACCCTTGCATGATGGCATGACACGCATGTCGGACTGCTCACAATTTTTTTTTTAAATTGCCTGTCAGGCAGCGTTCTTGATTGATGATGTGTATGCAAATCATTCATCGAACAACATTCAACACGTATTTTTGTTGTTAGTTAGTTCATTCTTGAATCGATCAGTTTGGAATAAGAAAAATAATATTTTGATGTGTTTATTGAGCTAGATCTTGGATTGAAAATGAAAATTTTATTTTGGCGGACGTACAGCAAAACTGATAAATGTGTACCTGAAACTTTTCACGCATTACCGATATCTTACAAGAATTTCCTCGTTCGGTGCGCGGCCGATAGGCTATCCAAGAAACCTTTGTAGCGGATTTATTTTCGAACGATTCAGATAGTTTTCTCGTTATGTCATTTGTATTGCATACACATCTGAAGTTTTGAATCAGGTGTTCCTCACATTTCCAAACGAATCGCAACGAATCCAATAATTTTTGGGTAGCTTGATATTTGTGTTTGACAACATATGTTTAGTTCATTAGCTGTTTTTTCCTTAGGCGTTACAACAACACCAAGCAATCCGGATCGGTTAGCTTGTGCCACCGAACGAGGCCAATGTCACGCAAGTTCGATAGTGTGCTCCCTACTTAACGATCGTATCAGCAAAACTAAAAAAAATCCAATTCGAGACTCGAATAAAGGTCAACCTTGCATCCAGAATTCTACTTAGTATTCACATATATATGTTCCTATCATTTTTTGACTCGCAACAAAATTCGTATATATAAAACTCAAAAAAATATTACAACCTAATATATTAAAAAAAAAAAACACTATTCTTTAATTACACGGTGTCTCCACGTTCTATATTTTATAGTATACTATCAGTCATTTTAGTAGAAAGAAAGAATAATAGAATGCTACAAAATTTGGCATTGGGCATTTCATAGCATACAATTTCAATTGCACAAATATCGCCAAGGAATGTATCGGTGTGTTCTTGCTCTAGTAGCATTACAAGCCTTAAAAAACCTTCAACAAAAGTAATAAAACAAAAAAAAAACAGGAATTATAACAATACACACCCCACAAACGCTAACCTCAAAGTGAAAATGGCACCCAAATAGTATACTATCGATAGAATGCTATGAGCTGTGCAATGTCTAGTATGAAATTTTTTATAGAATATTATTTGTGGTCTCCATGACCAATTTTCATAGAACGCGACCTAGATTACTAGAAAATCTAAATCGTAGAGACCCCATGTTAGTTTCCTAACTTTTGGCAATAATCTGCACGTGTGGAATGTAAAATTTCTCACAATTTTTGAGGACAGTTTTCTACTTGGCTGAATCCTACAATGGAAGTCACCAGAACTAAATTAGATCTAATACATTGGTAACTGAACACAGCCATTTTGTAGAGCAGACCGGCACTTCAGCAGGGAGAAATACTGACTTCGCCCGTTTTCATTTCAAATGACCTAACCTACCAATCCGCATTCGACTTACCAACACTATGGCATATATTTTTTAAACTTCCGTGTGCGTACACTGTTTTCTGTAAGCGTATAGAGCAATTTTTAAATTGAGGGAGAACGCGATTTTTATTCCAACGCATTGAATGGTAGAGTCAAACGCCATATTTTGTTTTGCACCGTAAACCAGTAATTTCAGTTGTTTTTAATATTCAAAAGAACCAAAAATGAGTGAATATCAAACTGTAGCTGCAGATGCACTAAATGCCGCCCATTTGGAGCTGCAGGGCAATCCAGCTGCCCTTAGACGCCCTTTCGATCCAACAGCACACGATTTGGAGATCACTTTCCGTCTTACCCGATTTGCTGACCTAAAGGGCCGGGGTTGTAAGGTTCCCCAAGAAGTCTTAGGAAAGCTAGTATCCTCCTTGCAACAAGACTATTCTCTACAAGATGATTCTCAGTTCATGCACATGGCCATACCCAGAATCGGAATCGGTCTGGATTGTTCAGTAATTCCATTACGACATGGCGGGCTTTGTCTGGTGCAGACTACGGACTTTTTCTACCCAATTGTTGATGATCCGTACATGATGGGAAAAATAGCTTGTGCAAATGTACTAAGTGACCTGTATGCCATGGGAGTTACGGAGTGTGATAACATGCTGATGCTTCTAGCTGTGAGTACAAAGATGACTGAGAAGGAGCGTGATGTTGTAATTCCGCTCATCATGAGAGGATTCAAGGATTCTGCCCTTGAAGCTGGAACAACTGTCACGGGTGGCCAAAGTGTAGTAAACCCATGGTGCACAATCGGTGGAGTGGCATCTACTATTTGCCAACCTAACGAATACATTGTTCCAGATAATGCAGTTGTTGGCGACGTTCTAGTTATGACAAAACCTCTAGGAACCCAAGTGGCTGTGAATGCTCACCAGTGGCTGGACCAGCCGGAAAGGTGGAATCGCATCAAGTTGGTTGTTTCCGAAGAGGACGTACGCAAAGCATACCATAGGGCAATGAGCTCGATGTCTAGGTTAAATCGCACAGCTGCCCGTCTTATGCACAAATACAATGCTCATGGCTCTACTGATATCACAGGATTTGGTCTCTTGGGACACGCACAAACTCTTGCTTCGCATCAGAAAAAGGACGTGTCTTTTGTTATTCACAATCTCCCGGTAATTGCTAAAATGGCCGCGGTGGCGAAGGCATGCGGAAACATGTTTCAACTCTTGCAGGGCCATTCTGCAGAGACATCAGGAGGATTGCTTATTTGTTTGCCGCGTGAACAGGCTGCAGCATACTGCAAAGACATTGAGAAACAAGAAGGCTATCAAGCTTGGATTATTGGCATTGTAGAAAAAGGTAACAAGAGCGCTCGGATAATTGACAAGCCACGAGTCATCGAGGTTCCCGCTAAAGATTAAATAAGCTGAGTTTAATTTTCTATCTTTCTCTGTATTAATAATTATTATGTTAACGATTCCACTTTTAAATATTTATATTTAATTTCTTTTCTGTCAACAAAAAGCTTAAACAACTTTTTATGCTAATGTATAAATATTATTTTCTGTTTGAAGGAAACCTTATATGTTCATTAACAACGTATTTTAATTTTTGAAGTAAATGGAAAATAAGATTCTTATATCATCTTAAAAAATCATATTTTTAAATACTGAACGAAATACAATTAAAATCACGTAGCTATAAGGTATTATGACAACATTGTTATGCTTTTAAAATGATGGTATCTTAAGCCTGACGTTTTTTTCCGGATTTGACTGTTCTTCAATATTATAAAAAAAAATATAGAAAAAATAAATATGAATGAGATTGACAAGAAAGTTTTTTTTTCATTTCTGTTGCTCATATTCAGCCTATCACAAATTCCATCGTAATCGAAAATATGCTACGTTTCCCGATAAATCTATCACAAATTCCATCGTAGTGGATTCGGAGTGAAAAATTCACTTACGATTTTCGAAGTTCGTAAAAATTGGTAACATTGAATTCGAATGGAATGAAATGAAACAGACTTTTTCTACGACAAACTATTTGTGTCGGACACTGAAAGTAATGCGTAGTTAACAGTTATTTTAAAGAAAAATGTAAGTATTTTTACAAATTCTATGCTTTTATGAATAATATTTGATTTTAAATTTCAATATGAAAGTCTCTAGTGAGCGAAATAGGCGACCTGGCCTCCCAAGGCTGTAAGAAACTGGCAAAAGAAGAAATTGAAAATTTCTGGGATTGTAAAAGGCAACCTTGGACTACAAGATTGTTTTAAATGTTCACATAATCACATAATGTGTGTAAGCTTAATTAAAATTGAAAATAGCACGGTATTGCTATTTATCCTTTCATTTTGGCATACACCGCTGATTTCGAAAATAAGAAAATTCCACTCGGAAATTATTACGATGGAATTTGTGATAGGGCTGAAAGCTGCGTTTTATTATCTACGGGTCTGGGTCTAGGTTATTTTTTAACACGTATTACAAAAACAACGCGAGATCCACGTTTCTATCGGGGTTTTTATCTGGGTTTGCAAATAATCTGCCCTATCGAGGTAACCATCGGAGCGGAGTTTTCTCCGTAACGCATCTTCGTTGGAAATTTTGAATTGAATTGAATTTTATTGAGACTAGAAATTTTACATTGGACAACAATTCAATAGATTGACTTTTAATATTGAGTACTGCGGCTGTAACGTATTGCCTGCTTGTTCTATTTATTTTTATATGCCTCTTGGCTGACAATTATATTTTTGACATTAGCTCTTGCTTAGGAGCATTATATACATCAAGAGTGACGCTAGTTCACATAATACCTATATACAAATAACTTACATACTAATGGAATAACATAAACGAAAGTACGGCTGTACTATCGGATGGTATTCTCAGGTACCAGTACACCGGAAATAAGATTCAGTTTGTGTTTTATATTTGCTCTTATTTAAGAATTAATCTTGGTTATAATCGAAAACGCCTTATCTTTAGGAGATAGTCGTTGTTGTTGTTCATTTAATCTTTTATTATTTGAGATCATTGAAAGTATAAATATCTTAAATTAATATATTGTAGCGATAAGTTAGAATCAGTTATGGTGTTATTTCTTATGTGATTGTTACCTGATTTCATAAAGTAGTTTATTTTAATTGTAAAATAAATGTAGAATAAACATTTAAGGTTAGTAGGTTTAAAATACGATAAAAAAGATGAGTTTTGTCCATCAAGTTTAATTTTGATTATTTAGTTCAGCTTGTTTTTATGTTTAACTTTGTCTTTTTAGGGCGGCGGCAGGAGTGAGCCGTGGGAATTAGAACCAGTGAACCGGCGTCACCTTAGAATAGAAAGGTGTTGGCTTAGCATCATCACGGATAAGTAGCCTCCGAATTCTCCGGGAACGCCCGACTGTGAAGAAACGATTCCTCTGATGAGTTCGTTTTCTGAGCTATTTAGTTTCGATATGGTTTTATTTAGTAAAGTCATTGCATATCTTAGAAGCGGAATGGTGTTTAGAAGCGGAATGGTGTGTCGGAAATACAATTTCAGTTCGAAGTAGCTGTCATCGGAAGAAATTTTAAAGAAATACGACGACGTATTGCAATGGGTATAAACTTCAGGCAGAGATAAGCAACTTAACTGATATATCGAAAATGCGATATATTTTCAATAGTTTTTTATTAACTAAACACCATAAGCGATTTAAACCATGAAAAATCGGCGAGATAGTGTAATTTATTGTTTATAGAAAGTATTTTTTTCAATTATAATGCGCTAGAGTTTTTAAGAAATGTAATTAGATGCACCGATTTTAAGATCAAAACTATCGAATAAAGTCCCCTCACTATTTCCAAACACATCTTTGTTTCCGTTTGAACTGTCATCAAAAGAATAATTTAAAAAAAAGGTTTGAAATTCAATATTATTTATTTAGAAAATAAAAGAACATTGCAAGAACGAAAACAATATACGCTGACTACCTGACGCAGCTCCAATTCTATAATTCCCTTCAAGATTGAAGAAAAACTTTCGCCTAAATAAAAATGCGTTTGCTTTTGTTTTGGAGCAGATTCAACACAAATACGAAACAAATTATCGGTCTGATGGTGTCACTCCAAACCTTTAAAAAGTATATGATGTATTCAAAACTAAAACACAGCCACAACTTCTGGTGTCCTTGTGTAATTTTAGATATGCCATATCGGGATATTCGCTGGGCAGATTTATCATCGGCTCATATTGCTGTGAACTTGTTTATTCGTTCTGCCTAAAAACAAAAAGCCCACAAATAAACGTATATAAGGTATATTTCCTCATTACTTACATTTTAATAAACAATTTCTTTAAAAAGAAAACATTTTCCGCAACGAGAATTTGTCGGAGGACTTCGGAGAATATTTTGTTTGTATTTGTCATAAATAAAACCATTAAAAGTACTTCATTGCATACAAATGGCATGCGTTCAATTTCGTCGGACAGAATTTCCGATCAGACGATCAGAGAATTACTTCGAAGCAAAATGTCTCCGATTCGTAGTAAATAGGGCAGATTATTAGTATTAAATTCGGCGAACAGAGTGTACATAACCCAGATCGTTTTATTTATTGGCGGTAATAAAACATGGCTATTATAATCACTTAATACGATTATGGTTTCTTTTTGCAGGTTTAAGATATCAAAAGTTGGTGCTGCAATTTTACAAAGTGTATCGTGTTAGATATATATCCGTCGGAGTCGATTGCAAAAAGTGCGGTGGATCCTTTTTATATTTTCGTATTCCTAAAGCAATGCAATCATGTAATGCGAAAGGCCTTTCCAAATAATCTAAGAGCTGTTGGTGTTTGAGTCGCAAATTACGATGAATACCTAATTTATAATCAAAAGTAAGTAAATATTGAAAATAACTCCACATTTCAAATATAACCTTTAATACTGTTGGTCATGGCAATGTGAGTCTTGTCCAACGCGCTTTTGGTATAATTCATCTGCTTCATTTGAACTCGCCTTTTATTTCTTCAAATGCCTTATCAACCGAGGAAATACGTATAGCAAAACTAAAATGGTGTGGAGTTTTGGAAAAATTCGAGTTAGAGAAAGCTTTTTTTTTTGTTTAAGGCGCCAGTTATAGCTTTCATTGTAACACATTGAAAACTTTGACTATCAATTCTGAGGCACTAAAACCAATAAAACTGATGTCGTTTTGGTACCAAAATGATGGTAAAAAGATATAACGGGTGATTTTTTTGCTACTTGGTTTTTGACGTTTATATTTTTGACAGATCACACATGACAAATTCCACGAACATTTGACATTTCGATTCAGTATTGTTTGCCATTTCATCATGAATAGACTTACGCCTGAACAACGTTTGCAAATTATTGAAATTTATTATCAAAATTCGTGCTCTGTGAAAAATGTCTTTCGCAAGCTATGTCCGTTTCAGCGACGAGGCTCATTTTTGGCTAAATGGATACGTGAATAAGCAGAATTGCCGTATTTGGAGTAAAGAGGAGCCAGAGGCAATTCAGCAGCTACCAATACATCCCGAAAAATGCACTGTTTGGTGCGGTTTATGGGCAGGCGGCATCATTGGGCCGTACTTCTTCAAGGACGATTAAGGCCGCAGGGTTACGGTCAATGGAGAAAGGTACCGTTCGATGATAACAGATTTTTTTTGCCGAAAATGCAAGAATTCAACTCGGTCGACATGTGGTTCCAACAGGACGGTGCCACATGCCACACTGCACGCGAAACCATGCATCAATTGAGAGGCGAATTTGGTGAGCAGTTGATCTCACGTTTTGGCGCAGTCAATTGGCCACCAAGATCATGTGATTTGACCCCGTGAGACTATTTTTTGTGGGGCTATGTTAAGTCTATTGTCTATGGGGACAAGCCAAACGCGATTGCTGCCTTGGAAGCCAACATTGAACGCGTCATTGGTGAGATTCCGGCCGAAATGTGTGAAAAAGTTTGTCAAAATTGGACCTTCAGAATGGACCACCTGAAGCGTAGCCGCGGGCAACATTTAAGTGAAATTATTTTTAAAAAGTAAATGGCAGAAATTGATTTATCGATCCAAATAAAAATTTCATTCACGTTTTACAAGTTTCTGTATTTTTTTGAATTTTCAAAAACCAAGCTCTTAAAAAATCACCGTTTATAATATTTTTTGTCAAAAAAATATTTTATATGCTCTACCACTTTCTTGTAAATTCACTTTTGATTTTTCCGAAAAGCCCTGAGGGATTTTTTTCACAAAAAACATTATATATTTTATTACCCTCATTGTGGTACCAAATCGACATAAGTTTTATTTGCTTAACCCCCAGTTTCACAGTACGAGTTTAAACTCCACCTTTGGTTTAAGCTTCACATCATAATTTATTCGGTTTCGCAGTGTCGTTTAAACCTTGATCTGAGTTCAATTTGTAGTTTAAGTTAACCGAGATTATTCTGCCGTTTAAACTTCAGTTCAGCATTTGTATTGTTTTTTTTTTTTCAGAAAATATTAGGTCTGATCCACACTCTGCCAATTGGCACAAATTGGCATCAATTTCTGCCAAAACCTGTTCCAGACTTACAAATTTGGTAGTTTTTGGCAGAAGAGAGCGCTCTTGAGAGAGTAAAATATTTCCCCTTCCTTACAATTTCTTGCCAATTCCTGCCCAATAAATTTTTGTAGGCAGCAATTTGTGGGCAGAAAATTTACAATTGTCAGACTGACGTTTGTCATAAACAGAAAAAAAAACGGTTCGTATTTTGTGTGGAAAAATATTTGTTGAACAAATAAATTAATTTAGAAACACTAAAATACAAAATAATTAGTTTGAAGAGAAAAAAATGTGAATTTACAGCAAATAAAGAAATAAAAAAAAAAACAAATGTGTTGACGTTTAAAAATTGGCAGAAAATTGTACTCAAGCTGTTCCAGACTTTTTCGGACTTTATTTCTCAATGAGAGAATTTTATCCCCACTCTTCAAGTTTTGACAATCTACCAATTTCTGCCCAAAAAAGTCTGGATCAGACCTGATAACAGTCGAGTTTGACATTCATGTGTGAGTGCTTCTGGTTCTGATTTCAAATCCAGAAGCATAATTCTCTTCTTTTCAGAATTAGAACTGTCATTTCTCCCAAGTTCAGAAGAGTCCGGAAGGCTTCAGGATTGCCAAATAAAAACGACATGGTCTTGTCCAACGCGCCAGTTATAGCTTTCCTTGAAACACATCATTGAAAACTTTGACTATCAATTCGGAGGCACTTATGTCGTTTTTATTTGGCAATCCAGAAGCCTTGCGGCCTCTTCTGAAAGCGTTCACTTGGGAAAAAAGGACAGTTCTAATTCTGAAAAGAAGATAATTTTGCTTCTGGATTTGAAATGAGAATCAGAACCAGAAGCACTCACACATTCATATACTTGAACGTCAAACTCGACTGTTGTCATTTTTTGTATCATTGTATCATTGTGCAAATAACTTTTTTTTTGAATTTGGATATTCTCACGCACACAATTATTTTCACGCATACAATCTCATTAAAATTCAGAATCACACATAAGTGTTTAGTTGGGATCCCGGATCGGAGAAGAATTCCGGATTGCCAAATACAAACGCCATTAAACAAATAAAACTGATGTCGTTTTAGTACCAAAATGAAGGTAATAAGATATATGTATAATATTTTTTGTCAAAAAATATTTTATTTGCCCTACCACTTGCTTGTTAATTCACTTTTGATTTTTTCGAAAAGACCTCTAGAATTTTTTTGACAAAAAACATTATATATTTTCTTACCCTCATTATGGTACCAAATCGACATCAGTTTTATTTGTTTAACCCCCAGTTTCACATTTCGAATTTAAACTCCACCTTTGGCTTAAACTTCAGATCAAATATTTATTCCGTTTCACAGTGTAGTTTAAACCTTGAACTGAGTTCAATTTGTAGTTTAAGTTAACCGAGATTATTCTGCCTTTTAAACTTCAGTTCAGCGTTTGTATTTTTTTTTTCAGAAAATATTATGAACAAAACAAGATTGTGTATTGAAATCTTATCGAGTTGTTATAGTGATTTTGAATATTATTTTATTAATTCACCCCTATCACAGCGTCCCTCGTAGCAAAGTTCCGAATGTTTTGTTACGCTACCTCACAGCAACCCTTTTTTCGGAGTTTCAAATTCATCTGATTTACGTCAATATAAATATGAGAAGAAAAATGGATTTCAATTTTTGTTCTTAATATTTCGGTAATTTAATTGTTTTGTTAATCAAAAATCGATTTATAGGAATTTTTTAATATCCTTGGGCGATTTCAGAATTTTCCTGGAGCATTTAAAAAAGCCTTTTTATATTGAATGTGATTTCTAATTGTTTTGTATGCCCTTTGAAAATTAAAATTATTATATATTTTCACATTTAATTTCGCAATAAACTTACATTTCTCTTTTAGTTCAATATTTTTGTGCGATGTGCATATTTATCTGCAGGTAATTATTTATTTTTGCTTCCACTTTCACAGGCTACTCTGAAAATAACTGTTCGGAGAAAAATCAGTCAAAATTCCTATGCATTCGAGGCTAGTGACGCCAATTTTCCCGAACTCCGAATTTCGTAAGGAATATGTTTAACGGGGCCTATAATACATCTGTTCGGGATTCGTAGATTCGTAGTACGACGGGACCTGTGATAAGGCTGATTATTCTCGTCGTTTCGCGTATTTTTTTGTGTCAGAGAAAGAAAGGGAGAACGAGACAAGAAAAATGCTGCCAAATTTTTTTCATAAAATATAGTTAAACGAAGTTCAACTGATTTGAAGATCAGATTTCACTGTCAAACCGGACGAATTAAACCATAAATTTAATCTCAGTTTAAGGTTCAGTTGATCTTAAGTTTGAGCTCCCACTGTGAACCTGGCTGTAAGTGCTTCAGAATTGATAGTCATACTTTTCAATAGGTTCGTTCGTTGAACTTTACCTAGGGTCGACCCAGGTTTTTTTTGACAACTCCAAGAGTTTTCAAAAAAAAAACCTGGGGTTTTCGGTTCTCAAAAAACACCCAAGGGTCATTAAATTTATGTTACAGAAAAGCAAGTTATGTCATTTGATAATTAAAACTTCAAATAAGTTAAATTCAAGTTCTTAGTACATTTTTTGTGACCCTATGCACAATCCACAACTTCAAAGCTTTCCATTTTTCATGCCTGTGTCTGAAAATTAATTTGAGTATTGTTTTATTTCCATTTTAAAAATAACAATTTGCATACAAAACGAGAATTCACAACAAAACAAATCCTTCAGATTAGGGATGATGGATAAGTCAATTTATGTTATTGAAACATCGATTTAAAACAAAAAATAGATGATTCAATATCGATGTTGAAGAAAGAATAGGGGAAAACCCTTCAACACATCGATGTTTTCGAATCAATAACTATTAACATCGATGATGAGTACTCGATATTCTCCTCAATATCGCCCATTCCTACTTCAGATTTCACGTGACTTTGACGTTTATTCATTTAACTCAAGTTGCTCCTGCTAAAAACCTAGTTCTTCTTCATGCTGAGTTGAGGGCGACCCTAGGTTTCAAAAAACACAGAATTTGTTTATCAGGGTGACTAGGTTTTTCAAAAAACGATTTAGGTTGACCCTAGGGCGACTTCAGGGCTCAAGGAACAAACCTGATGAGTTTCAATGAAAGTTATAACTAACGCCTAAAGAATTTATTGGAAAAAGTTTATCTGTATAGAAAAAAGAATAGCTTCTTGCTTTCTTAATATTAAATAAGGACACATTCATCAACATAAAATATTATTAAATTTACTTTACTTTAAAAAAATTGAAGGACTTCTTGTGTGCTGAGGAGTGTTTGTTTTTATGAAAGAATCACATCATATAAAGACACTTTTGAACTTCATCCGGCATTAGTTCAGTCAATTCTATTGCAGATTGCGGGATTCCAATCTCGTTCTCAATTTCAGTGTTTCATCGCATTTCTAGGGTAATCACCTCGGGTTCTTCTTCTTCATAGTTTGCATTAAGTGTGTTCCCGTACTTTGTGCACAAAAATGTGAAGACTGTCATTTTTGCAAGAGTGGGGGTAAAAATCTCTCAGAGCGCATCAAAGTTTCACAAAAGTACGGGGTAGGCAACGCTTTGAACAACAATTTTGCAATACGCCAACATAAAAGTGTATTTTTGAAAATGTTTATAAAAATTTACGTGAAAATATTTTTTAAAATAACCAATTTGATATCACAAATTTCAATTTATTGCACGGATAAGGCCGACCAGACTATAAATTCCATTATTTTCAACTTTTGTAACGATACACTTGGCAATGCACTTGTATTGTTTTCTTTTTTCATTCATTTGACAGTCTTCATAATTTTGTCCAAAGAAATTTCTTGGACTAAAATTCGCATCCTGGGGAAATATTTTACTCTTTCATGAGCGCTCTCTTCTGTGAAAAACTACGAAAATTTGGAGTACGGGAACAGGATTTGACTGTTTTTCGTAGAAATTCGTAATTTTAGAGAATACGGGAAGGCACCTATTATTTTCAGCACATTTTGGGCCCTATCGGAAATCTCCCAGGGAATTACGTTTCCCTCGTAATATTTTATTCCCTCGATATTCTTTCCTGCGATCGTAAATCTCCCACAGAAGAAATTTCAGTCAAACAAAAAAATTGTATGAAATTACAGCAAAATTCTTAGAGAAACTTTTCAGCATCATTCATGTTCACAACGTTCCAATAGGAGAACAATTTCCAGTGAAATTGTATTCACGTTTTTGTTCCGCTTTACTTTATAACTATAGGCGTTTTTCTTTTTTCGTTCAGAGCAGCAGAGTTCGAACACATATATTATGCACTGAACTTGTTCCAAACATAGCGAGCTCTGAAAGAAACACACATTTGGAGCTCTGCATGCTCTGAGTTAAAAAGAAACACACACAAATGTTTGTGTTCGACGCCTTATATGAGAGCATTAATTCTTCTCTTGGAGCCATCGATGGAAGTGGAAGTGTACTACGAGGAATATCAACATTTTCAGCAATGTTGGTTTTGTTTTTAAGTCCCTTGGCAATTTCTTCAATCAGGCGAACTTTCTTGCCAAGATCTAATGTTTCAAATTTCTGTCTGTAGAAATTGGTACGTACGTATTCATTTTTGAATGAAAAATGGATGCTCGCCCACATGTAGAATGCAATCTCTTTCCTTCTAATCTAGAAATTTTCTTCTGGATTTGAAGTCAGAATCAAAACCAGAAGCACGCACACATTCAAACACTAAATGTCAAAAGCGAATTCAATGTCAATAACATTGTTGTATAGGGATGAGCGATATTGAAAAATATGGATGTTAACATTCATTATAGAATATATATATGTTTCTAAACATCCATGTATTTAATGCAGTTTTGAAAAATAATAGCACGTTCAAGAATCGATTAAAAATACAATATATTATAACTTCAAAATACCTTCACTGTTTCGAAAATTGTAGAATTTTTTTTTATCCCAATTTTCTTTTCTCTTTTCGTGTGTATGAGCTACATATGTATATTGCACTAAGCTGGAATTAAACTTCATACAATTTCACATAAATAGTTGTCAAGCTGAAGTGCAGTGTGCAGTTCCGTCGAGTGCGGTCTAACCTTTATAAGCACTAGGTCTTTGACAAAGATTTCAGCTTATAACTATATTTTGAATCTTAACATCGATGCTGTGATGTTTCACATGCTTCAACTTCGATGATGAAACATCGATATTTGTTTGTCTAACATCGATGTTTTTCTAATATCGATGAACATCGCCGCGCATACCTACATTTTCATGACGTTGTTTTGTTTTTTTCCGCCTTACAGATCCACTCACATTAAACTTCATAATCAAGAATAAAGTGTTAACTTGTTCGATTGGAATCCCGAATCGGAGTGTTCTTCCGGATTACCAATCGAAAAGGACATTAGCTGAACTGCTTATGATAAACTACTGAAACTGATTTTCGAATTCGTACGTAAATTTGTTTATTTTTGTCAAGTTTTGATAAGTGAGCAAAGCATTTTAAAATATTTAAATATTTTTCAGAACATGAAACATTCAAAATGGGGGCTTTCGGGTCATATAGCTTTCTGATACATTGCTGAAAAATATACTGTGCGTTTGTGAACGTATAAAGCAAATAGGTAACCATTTCTGTCAAATGAGAAAAAAAACTATGTAATTGCTTACAATTACGCCTCAGCTCAAAGTGAATTGAACATAAATTTGTTGAATAAAATATAAACTTAAAATGAATCAGGAAGTAAGAACCAGAAACGTTTCACTGATTCAAAAGAAGAAGATGTGCAGTAATTAAAGTTAACAAACCACAATTGATAAGACAGCTAATTTCATCTGTGCACTACGATACCACCAGAAATTGGCCTCATTCAGAAACAGCCTATTAGCTATCCGGATAGGTTGGTGTTGTTGTATTCCCATGTAAGATTTTTTTTTGCAGCAGTTGCTTTGTCATCAGCTGTGTTCTTACATGGGAATACAATAACACCAACCTATCCGGACAGCTATAGTTCGGTTATTGAATGAGGCCATTTAGCGTTGGTTTGGTTTCGATTTGGAAATTACAATGGCCTCATTCAATAACCGAACTATGTCTATCCGGATAGGTTGGTGTTGTTGTATTCCCATGTAAGAATACAGCTGATGGCAAAACAACTGCTGCCGAAAAAAAATCTTAAGCTATCCGAAAAAACTTTGGTATACCTTTGTATCCCATGAGAAATGTCAAAAACATGCGCAAACCCATACAAATTCAACCCATTCGATGTTGGTAGTTCAGGAACTTCAGTGAGTACTAACATATCTTAGATAGGCTATCGTACCGACATCTGAACGAGGCCAATGTTTTGTTCGTTAGTATGGTCGTCAGATGTTAATCGGCTGTTATTTAACAGCGACACCGAACACCCCCCAATGACTTATTACGATTACGGTTTCTTTTTGCATCATCGAAGGCTGGTCGCGCTTTAATATTTTCGTATTCCTAAAAGCGATTCGGTTTTTTTCAGTCATTTCATGGATAAACCGAAAACCCTTTGCAAACATTCTTAAAACTACACTACATTCATAACCTTTGATACTTTGGGGCATAGCTTATTAGGATTTCTCACAGAAAAAAAAAACAAAAATTGAAAATGAAAATGGACACAACTTGGAAATAGCTGACATTTAAATGAAAAAAAAAAATTGGAATGATCGTCGAAATGGGAGCGCGTATTTGAATACCGTTACACAGAAAACTTTGCATACACCCAAATCCTATATTGGGCAAAGAGGGGAAAGCATGCCCCTTACGCGCCGTATTTTTTGCATCTTGCACGGGATAGTCAACATCGGGATTTTAAGGAACGCGATAATAAATAAATCTGGATTTCAAACCAAACTTGGCTTCCATAAAATAGAGCACAGCGGATCGCTTTTTGTGCGGTTTTATATTTTTTTAATTCAAAAAGCAATTTTAATTCCTTCTCCATTTTATTAAAAGCGAAAGGACTTTCGAATTGTTTATTAATATCTCGAAAACGGTTAGTGTTATAGCGAGTTTCATTCAAGAAAAGATCTGCTCTTTCCGACAAAAGATTTCATCTTTTTGAATTTTGAGAGTTTCATTCCAACAAAAAGAGCAAATCTAGATCAGATCTCAACAGGAAAGATCTGAAATTTGGTCGGTAGGCAGATTTGATCTGAATGCACGCAAAACGTTTTTTCTGTCAAACATCAAATGGAAACTATTTTCATATTAATTTATTGTGAAATTTTGCCAGTGCCTGCTAAAAAATTAAACTAAAGAAAAAAAATAGACGAAGAAGTTAATAATTTAAATTTTATAAATTTAGTGGAGTTTTTTTATTGCCTTGTCTTCATTTTCCTCATTATCTGATGATGAAGATATGTTTTTTTTTTTCAGAAATGTGTTTGTCAGTAATTCAGCATTGACGCTTTCGGTGCAATGCCGATAGGCTAACCAACATACCAAGTAGCGGGTTTGTTTCCGAACGATCCAGGTAGCTTTCTCTGTTAAGTCAGTTGTATTGCATACAAATCTGAAGTTTTGAACCAGCTGTTCCTCAAATTAATAATAATTTTTGGGTAGCTTGAGATTTGTGTTTGACAACATATGTTTAGTTCATCATCTGGTTTTTCCTTAGGCGTTACAACAACACAAAGCAATCCGGATTGCTTTAGGTATGCCACCGAACGCGGCCAATACTACAATTAAATTTGGATACAAAGTTTCATTGAAAAGATCAAATCTCCATTTTGAGAGGAGATCTTTTAAATTTGAATGAAACTCGCTATTAGTGAAGTATTACGGTTGGTGATTTGTAATAAAATGAGGATTAATAAAATGGAAACGGAAACTTTAAAATAACTGACATTTAAATTGTAGGTTATCGTAAGTACCAATTTCCGCCCCCGAACGTAGGGAACATAAACCATCTCGCACGTTTTTTTTTGTTAGAGGGAAATTCAAGATCGCAACAAATTTTTTTCCAGGGAGTCGAAATCCCTTAAGAGATTCTCGATGGTGCCCACTGAAAGTTGAAACTAGCATTTTCGACCATGTTCGCTATTGAAAATAACCCTAAACGGGAGTGGTTAAAATTGAGGTATCGTTTTTAATGCAATCTGGTGCTTTTTGGAATCGGGCTACAGTTGTCGGTTGTCGCAATTCAGTCAGTAAGGTTATAGGTTTCATAAACTATGATTAATGGGGTTGAAATTATTTAACACTGTTATCAGTTCTAATGCCCATTTTGTCTGTCCCGCATTTTCAATTCATTTTTAGCTCTTTTTCGAATGAAAGTCTATTTCTACTAGTCCGCCGCTTCCGTAAAATAAATATTGTTTTTTTCAATATAAAATTTAACCTGTAAAATAAAATAAATAAAAATTATAGATTTTCCAAAAAAATAAATTAAAGTTACCGCTACAATATAGGTGCTCGTACAAATTATAAGCTCCTAAAATTGGGTGCACTAATAAAGACATTTATATGATTCATGAACGATTGAATTTATTGATTATTTTACATACATACATAGTAATATAAGACAAGATTTACAGTATAATTTGATATAAATACAAATGAATATACAACGATCTATTTATTGTACATACGTTATAGGTTCTATCTATGATCAAACGAACAAATTAAACTAGAACTAGTTAAAATTGTATGTGGCATATGTATATGTAACTACTGTTTATTGCAGTGATGTTAGTTTATCTGAAATGAGAAAGTTTTGCATTAAATAATATACATAAAGCTTAAACAACCAAACAAAAATCTAACCATTTCTGAATTTAATGAGCTTAGGGCATCTTCAACGGTTGGCTTATGTCTATCGAATTTAGGTCTGCTTATGGGCGAAAAGTTATCTAAAAGGTTGTGTTTTAATTATAAAATTTTATAAAATATTTTCGTCATACCGAAGTCGCCACTTGAACTAGAATCCGTAAAACTCGGTGTACCTTCAGTCCACGTTGGAGTCGACCCTTCACCTGAGGCGGGTGGTGTCCATGCTAAGCCACCACGGGAAGAATATTGACTGCTAAGTGAGGTGTCAACAGCAAGGTAGGGTTCCAGATGAACTTCAGAAACACTATAGAAAATTTATTTTATTTTTAAAATTACATTTTTTTTTATTGAAAGCAAGTTGTAAATATAAATTGTTTCCTGCGGTGTATGTATTCCTATTTTCAATACTTAAAAATATTTGCAGTATACATACATATATAATTCAATTATCTTACATAAATACTAAATAATTAAATTGAAATTTTGTATGTACGGTAACGTTTGGAAAGTGACTATTACGCTAGTACGTTTCAGTTTTTAGTAAGAAGAATATTTTTTTTTATAATAAACACGCACTAAAGGGGTTTTGGCTACCCTTAATATGACAAGCACAGTGTGAGCTTTAGGAAAATAGGGCAGGATTAAAAAGGATATACCGATGTACATTGGTTTTGAAGTTCAGAATATCAAAACGAGGGGGAAAAATAGAGCCGGGTAATGCATTCCACATACGTGTTGTACGACTAAAGAAAGAATCTCTGTACTTGACAGTACGTCCAAAATTGGGCTCAAGGGTAAACTGATAAGCATTCCTAAAAGCGCGAGTATTACGGTTGAATTGTTTAAGGGGAGGAATGCAACTGGCTACTTCGCTAGAACTATGTCTATAAAAATAGAGATACAATAGCGAAATACATGAAACATTATGACGATGTTCGAGAGATGTGAATGTCTCCACTATAGTTCTATCGCCAATCATTCTTAGAGATCTATTTTGAATTCTATCTAAGAAACTCAAATGAGTTTTGGGAGCTCCTGCCCAAATGTGCGAGTCATACTCCAGCTTTGGACGAACGAACGCTTTATAGATTACAGCCAGATCAGACGGGGAAAAGAATTTCTTGCATCTTCGAAGAAAGCCCATTTGCAGCGTTTTTGGCGACATCAAATATGTGTTCATTCCACAAGAGGTGGTCTGTGATGCACATGCCGAGGACTGAAAGCTGATCGGTTTCTTCAATGCAAGTGCCGCTCATGGTTAGCCGCATGGGGGGTGGGTTCTGCTTTAATGACAGAAGACAGCAGTGACTTTTGAAGCATTAAGTTCTACGCGGTTTTTTATTCCCCATTGGACAATGCTGTCAAGATCTGAATTTAATGAGCTTATCATTGCTGTTGCATATCCGAAGAACAAAGAAGTGCATCTGAAAACGAATATGAAAAGCTGAGAGTACTATCGTCAGCAAAACAATTAAGTGGATTAGAAGTTCCAGATAAGAGATCATTAATAAAAAATGAGAAAAAAGGTCGTAGACAATACGAAGGTTTGGAATTGTTTAATTCTTTTCATAATAAAACAAAATATTGAACCCAGGGGGTTATATTTTAAATAACTTAATTTTAAATTTAAAACAAAACTGTGAAGAATCAAACAAAAGTTCTACTATATATATATATACTACTATATAGTAGGTGCCGTTATTTTTAACTGGAAGACAAATCTCAAAAATATCGCCCTAAAATACAAAATAAATGCTTCTAAATTAAACGGCGTAGTTGGGCGGTTACTTTAGGCGTTTTTCTTTTGTCCGTTCAGAGCTCTGAAAATTTCAAACGTATACAGTATGCTCTGAACTTGTTCCGAGCCGAGCGAACCATTATTATTTCTGTTTGGTATCTTTTCTGTAGTAAGAACATGAAGGGTTACAACTGTCAAACTTCCAGAGTTGGGGAAATTTTGTAAATCTTGCAACAAAGTAATCAAACACCAATTGACCATATTTGTGTGTAAAACGTCAATGGTGACTTTCCGGACACAAAAGCAGAATATAGTGATCGGCATAATTGAATGATCACTAGACATTTCAAAACCAAACTAAAAATTAAAAGGTAAAGATAAAAACAAAACGCAACACAAAGAACAGTGCACACACAATATTCTATAAATTGAAATGAGAAAACAATTGAGAATTCCATTTCATTCAGTGGCATTTTATGAAAATGTGTACAAATTGTTGGGAATTCACAAGATAACAAACAGAAATACTAACACTCTAATTTGTTTTTTAAGCACACTTGAACCATACAACCAGAATAAATGTTCATTTTAACTATGGTATACATACGAGTAGATATAGAAAATCAACAAGCGACCAACTTCTTTAGCAATTTAAATTGTATCTGATTATTTTTTCTTCACATTTTCCTTCTTGACACACATGACCTTTCGTGTGCTTAGCAAGTTACGCAGAATGCTCAGACGATTATGTCCGAGCACATCGAGCGCACTCTGAATATGGTCAGAACGGAGCTCTGAACGCTATCAGAGAAAAAGAAAAACAAACAAATTCAACAGAATCTAATTAAAGTCGTTGTTTACCTAATTTTACATAACTGACAAAATGTCTTACATTTTTTTCTGAAGCAAAAATTGGTACGTCAATTTTAAATATTTAATAATATAAACTTAAAAATAAGATTTCAAAAAAAAAATCATTCACCCTTTTTCGAAATATTAAATTTTCCAAAAAAAGTTTTTTTTTTCAAAAATCTCGAAAATTTTGATATGCAGTATTATATATAATTTAAAGGACCTCCTATTTTAAATTTTTTTTTATCTAAGTCCGTCTAACAGTTTATGAGAAAGTCGATGGAACCGTTAATAACAAAATACATATTAAAAAATGTGTTTTTTATTACCAAAATGAAGATTATACCTACAGTAGTGCACACACTTTTTATGAAAATCGTTTGAGCCGTTTTAGGTAATTAAGATGGTAGAAACAATGCAAGTATGGCAAGTACCGTTATTTTTTGGCCTAAAAAAAACGATTTAAAAATCTTTTTCTACAATCACCTAAAACTCTTAAGTACCAAGTTTGAAGAAAATCGCTTCAGCCGTTTTGGGTTGTAGATCGTTCAACAAATAGAGAGACAGGCGGAATTGCGCTTCCCACTTTTTTGGTATTCTCTATCATCGTAATGTCAAGTTTCATTAAAATCTCGTGTTCGTGCAAAACTTGCCCCATAGTACCTATGCTTACCGCAAACAATAAACTGGGTTATTCGGTTCAAAAAAAAAACCCAAGAACCAACAATATCTGCGTTTTATTTACCTCTATCACAGAGTCCCTCGTAGCAAAGTTCCGAATGTTTTGTGACGCTACGAATACGAATAAATTCACATTATAAGCCCCGAACGAAATCAAAACACCATTGCCTTACAGCAACCCATTTTTCGGATATTCAAATTCATCTGATTTACGTCAATAAATGAGAAGAATAATGGATTTCAATTTTTGTTCTTAATCTTTTGCCAATTTAATTGTTTTGTTAATCAAAAATGGATTTAATAGAGATTTTGGAATATCCTTGGGCGATTTCAGGATTTTCTTGGAGCATTTAAATAGGCCTTTGATATTGAATGTGATTTTTAATTGCTTTATTTGCCATTTGAATATTAAAATTATTATATATTTTCACTTTTGATTTCGCAATAAACTTACATTTCTCTTTTAGTTCAATACTTGTGTGGGATGTGACTATTTGTCTGCAAGTATTTTTCTATTTTTGCTTCCACTTCCACAGGCTACTATGAAAATAACTGTTCCTAGAAAAAAACAGTCTAAAGCTAGTATTAGACGGTCCTTGTAATGGTCAAATTTTGAGAATTTTTTTTATTAGTACTAGCTATCATTTAATCAAAACCAAATTTACGGGAAAAGTATATTAATGGTATCATTCATACGTTTTTTTTTAATGTTTCGCTTCCTCGGTAACGGCTCTTTAGACTTTTGTCAAATTTTATATTTAAGAAGATAGGTAGCCGAATTTATCCTGCATATCAAAATTTTGAATAACGTTTTATTTCTAATTAAAGTTAATTGTTGAATTTTTTTTTTGAAAAATCAAAAAATTATTTAAAATTTTATGATCAGTCTATTTTTTTTCCAAAACCTACAAAATAAAAAAACAGGATTTCATCAAAATCCGTCCTACAATTTTTGAGATATTTTTTAATCAAATTTATACTTTACCTACCCACCTACATCCTTTACTTTCATTATATATATACATATTTACGTACCTAGGTTACAACTATGTAGGTAGGTACATATCACCCTCCCAATTTACATAATTAAAACCGATTTAAATATATTTACATTTGTAGGTAACTATTTCCAACCGTGACAAATAATGACATGGCAGAAATTCCTGCCGTGTCACGGTTGGGACACAGTTTTTTAAATGACAAGCTACGTATCACGGTGTCCCATCAACAATGAAAGGGCTATCACAATGGCATGGCAATTTGTCACTGCATTGACCTTAAAGTGACGTGTCACGGTGACTGTCATTGTTTTTGTCACAATGTCAATGACAAGCAAAACAATGACGATCACACGTGACACTTTTAGGACAGACAACTATATCATATTGACGTCAGAGTGTCACGGCCATGACACATTACAAGGACCGTCTAATACTAGCTTAACTTCCTATTCATTCGGGGCTAGTGACGCCAATTTTCCCGAACTCCGAATTTCGTAAGGAATATTTCTAGTACGACGGGGCCTATAATACATCTGTTCGGGATTCGTAGTACGAATATATTACGACGGAGCCTGTGATAAAGCTGATTATATACGGGTGTTGGTCTGGTTTATTTTTTAACATGTATTAGAAAAAACAAAACGAGATCCATGTTTCTATCGGGGTTTCTATCTGGGCTTGTAAATATTTGTATTAAATTCGGCGAACTGAATGTACATTTAAGTACATAACCCAGATCGTTTTATTTTCACGGGGTGAACCATATGGGTTATTGGCGATAATAAAACACGGCTAATGTTTATGTTGTAAACATACAAAGAAACAACAAGCTGTCCTCTAAAAAATTTGTTTTTAAATATAAATCCTTAGTGCAAGTGATTTGGAAGGATTCCATTTTCTATTTCAATAAATTAAATTAAATTTGAAAGTATTCTTTTACACGAACTTGCTCTTATCTTCGATCACATCGTATACATCGTATGCAAAAGATTTCTATTCAAAAGTCGCTTTTTACTTAAATTTTTATATACAACATTTTTTCTAGAAAAAAAAACAATTTTAAATATTTAATAATATAAACTTAAAAATAAAATTTCAAAAAAAAAAATATTATCCACTCGTTTTCGCAATATTGAATTTTGATTTGCAGTATTATTTATAATTTATGGGACTTCCTATGTAAAAATTTTGATCGAAATCTGCCGAGTAAAAATTTGTTGACCAAAATGTAGATTATACCGAAAATATTGCACACACTTTTTTATCAAAACCGTTAGAGCCGTTTTCTAGATAATTAAGATGGTAGAAAAAACTGTATGGGAGGTACCGTTAGTTTTGGACCTAAGAAAAAAACGATTCAAAAATCTATTTAAGACAATCACCTAAAACGCTCAAATACCTGTAGAGCGTTGTACAGACAGACAGAAGGAATTGCGGGACCCACTTTTTTGGTGTTCTCTATCAAGTTTGATTAAAATCTCAAGTTCGATTTTTGTTCCAAATGCAAAACTTGCCCTACAAAACCTATATCGCAGAGTGTGTACTAGAATGTGTATTCTTATGTACAGGCGCTAGAAGTAAAACTTGTCTAATTTGAAACAATTTTTTCTTAAATAATTCCCTTTTAAGCGCCGAGCTTTTTATACTCCGTGAACTTTACATACTTATAATGTATGCATCGCTGAAAATTCTCCAAATAAGGCACACTTTCTACATTGTGTACAATCTCTGACCGAGATGAGAAGAAAACTGCTGTGAAGTCGAGTGATAAAAATGTTGGAATTAAGTCCCATTGAGTTATGTCCCTGCGGCTTAATATGTATATTATAAGCGAAAGCGAAGCGTAGTTGAAACAAAAATTGCTCAAGGGAAACACAATTTTGAGTTTGAACATTTCTCATTCACTTAAGAGAGAGAAATTTGAACTGCAAAAATTTTAAATTCCCTGCAAAAAAATCGAACCAAAAATGTTTACTGATCCTATATGTATTTCCGATTTATTGATCGGCCGCCAGTCTGTATAATTATATTTGTAGATAATTACAGATTTTATATTTTTTTAAACACAGTGCGCCAAAGAGCAAGTAATAATTGCACTGTTTTATTCTTATAGATGATGCCAAGTTTGCATTTTTAGAGAAAAATCGAACTCGAGATTTCAATCAAGTTGAGATTACGATGATAGAGAACACAAAAAAGTGGGTCCCGCAATTCCGTCTGTCTGTCTGTAGAACGATCTACAGCCTAAACCGCCGAACCGATTTTGTTTAAACTTGGTGATTAGGCGTTTTAAGTGATTATCTAAAATAGATTTTTGAATCGTTGTTTTAGCCCTAAAAATAACGGACTTTGGCATACAAATTTTTCTGCCATTTTAACGGCTCTAACGATTTTGATAAAAATTGGGTATGGTCTATATTTTGACTTAAAAATTTATTAAAATATTTTGTTATTAACGGTAGTTGCCATACAACCATTTTATGGATTTTCGACTTTCTCATAAACGGGCTTAACGGCTTTCGATCAAAATTTTTATACAGGAGCTCCTTTAAATGCTTAACATTACTGCATTTCAAAATTTTCGAAAAATAGTTGTTTTAACAATTTTAGCTGATTTAACAAACAAAAAATATTTTTTTTATTTTGAAAATTCAATATGTATTTTGAAAACGGGTGAACGATTTTTTCTGATATTTTGTTTTTAAATTTATATTATTAAAAATTTAAAATGTTCATACTAATTTTTTTTTAGAAAAAGATATTTATATATAAAAAATTAAGTGAAAAACGACTTTAAAAATACATTTAACATTTTAAGAATCTTTTGCATATAATGTGATCGAACATAAGACCCATCATTAGGTATGTAAATTAATCCTCGGAAAACACTAATGCCGTTTTATTTAGCAATCCGGAATTCTCACTCTTCTGAGTTTTAATTAGATTGTATGTGTGAAAATAATTGTGTACGTGGAAATATTCAAATTCAATAAAAATGTTTGTTGCACAATTATGATACAAACAATGACAACAGGCGAGTTTGACGTTCAAGTATGAATGTGTGAGTGCTTCTGGTTCCAATTCTGATTTCAAATCCAGAACCAAAATTCTCTTCTTTTCAGAATTAGAACTGTCATTTTTTCCCAAGTGAACGCTTTCAGAAGATAAAAACGACATAAGAATAGATAGACATTTTGTTTGGTTTATGATTCTCCATTTTTATTGTAACAAAAACTTTTTCGCAACTATGATCGTTTTGTTTAAATTATTTAAAATTCGTATAGTCTAGGAAAATTAGATTCAAAAATGGTGAAACTTCGAAAAAAATCCGACAAAGCTGAATTTTGGTAGAGAGCTTCATTTGTATGTCCTAAGCAGTTCCTTAAAAGTACCCTAAATTTGGAGAGGAAAAAACATTTTTAGGAGGGGGAAAGGGGGAAAATTCAGTTTCTTTTTTCAAATTACTCGAAAACTATAGTTTTTTTTTGAAAAAAGTTGTAGTTACGTATTGTAGTTTTGTTTTGAAAAAAAAAATTTTTGAACGATTTTTTTTTTGAAAACTCAATTTCGAAACAAAAACATTTTTTTCGAAACTTCGTATGTATTAGTTCTTTGACATTATCTTGAATACCTAAAAAAAACTATTTTCCTAAAACAAAAATGCGAATGTTAAAAAACCGTTAAGAAATAAAATGCATGACTGGATCGCACAAACTGCTTTTATGTTCGATCACATCGTATGTAAGAGATTTCTATTAAAAATCTAAATATACAGTCGAACTTCGATAACTCGAACCATCACTTGCCAAAAAAATACTTCGAGTTATCAAGACTTCGAGTTATCAAGTAAAACACAACATTAATACTAAGTGTATGTTATTTATTTGCAAATAAAGAACAGTTGTTGTAATTATTTAAAATATTATGTTATACTTGAATGACGAGTGGATTACCGGAATGCTATAATTAATAGCCATGTCCTTCTTTATTGACCCACTCTGCGACTCTTTTATTAATTTAAATTTATCTTCAAATGATAATATCGCAAAATTTTAGTCGATTTAGTAATATGTTAAATCATTTTTGGTATGATACTAGGTTAAAAAGAGAATGTTTGCTAATTTTAAACCAGTTTAGTATCGTACGATCTTCTTAACATTTTACTAAAGTTAAAATCAAAAAATGGCTACTTTATTTTTTTTAGTATCGTACTAATTCCATATGCCACTTTGACATTTACAAACGTGAAAAAGTTATGTTCGCTTATTTTTTTGCACTATTTTATGCGTGGTTACGAGTAGTTGTAGTTTATTAAGAAAATAGATTAAGTATGGTGCTAGTTAAAATGTTTTTAAAATTAGGAAAATGTTGCTTTAGTAATAGCAAACTGTTAAGTAGAATCATGCTAAGCCCTTAACATCAGGCTGTTTAAAATTTTGCGCCAATGTTTTTAAAGTGTCGAGAAAGGTTTGAGACAGGGTGATGCGCTATCATGCAATCTCTTTAACATCGTTTTGGAAGCAATTGTGCGCAACTCAAATGTCAATACCAGAGGCACAATTTTTCCAAAGTCCGTTCAACTCCTTGCTTATGCTGATGACATTGACATCATAGGCAGAACAAAGCGAGCTGTCAGTGGAGTATTTGCAAGTATTGAAGCGGAAGCGGCGAAGATGGGTTTGACTGTTAACGAGACGAAAACTAAGTATATGCTGTCATCGAGAAGAGAAGCCCAACACCATCGACTGGGACAAAACGTCACGATTGGCGGTTATAACTTCGAAATAGCCAGAGACTTTGTTTACCTGGAATCCACTATTACATCGCACAGTAATATCAGTGCGGAGATCAAACGAAGAATCACACTTGCAAATCGATGTTTCTTCGGGCTTAGAAAGCATTTGAGTAGTAAAGCCCTCTCTCAAAGAACCAAAGAGACCCTATATAAAACTTTAATCATCCCAGTCCTGCCATATGAGGCAGAGGCATGGACACTGACAAAATCGGATGAAAGCCAGCTGGGTTGCTTTGAGAGATAGATTCTTCGAGTGATGTTTGGCCCAGTGTGCACCGGTGGTGAGTGGAGAAGAAGATTTACCGACGAACTTAACGGGCTCTACAGCGATATCGACCTGGTCAAAAAGCTGAAAATACAGCGACTGGGATGGCTAGGTCACGTGGAGCGCATGCACATCGACGCACCAGACCGACGAGTCTACGTATCCAACCCCGGTGGACAACGCGACAGAGGAAGGCCTCATCTTTGGTGGCGCGATCAAGTGGTGAACGACGTCAACCAACTTGGTTTGCGTAACTGGTGGCAGCTAGCTAGGGACCGGGCTAGCTGGAGATATTTGCTGGTTGAGGCCGCGATCCACCCTGGATTGTAAGCGCCATCTAAAGTAAAAAGTAAAGTATGTTTTTAAAGTTCGCTTTAGCGACATATGTACGTTAGCTATGCTTTTTAATAAGAACTACACACTGCACTGTAAATATCTACGTCAGTTTCTTTACACATTTTATTTCGTCGTTTTTTTAGCTTTTCAGAATACGAATACAATTTTTTTTCAAATAAGATTTTAAATTCGTATTACAATACATAGGTATACCACCAAATAATGTGTGTTCTGACATCGGAATATGACAGCTTTTACTCACACATAACGGAATAACAATTTTCAACATTATCATTCGTATAAAAGGTCATAGAACATCCAAACACAGTGCCCACAAGCGCAATATAAATATTATGAAATGAACTTGTAAAAATCCACAACATTCAAGAATTCCTTCTAAAAATTCGACTTATCGAAGCTGCCGCCAAATATTATCTTCGAGTTATCGAGACATTCGAGTTATAGAAGTTCGAGTTATCAAACAAAAATTACATGTACACTTCAGGCTTAGCGCTATTGCCAACCAATTTTATTCGAATTATCAAATATTCGAGTTATCGAAGTTCGACTGTATTTTTAAAGTCGTTTTTTACTTAATTTTCTTATACAATATTTCTTTAATTTTTTTCTAAAAAAAATTGGTATGCCAATCTTAAATATTTAATAATATAAATCAAAGAAAAAATAATTCAAAATTCTGAAATAAATACTTAAACTAATTTGTGCAAAAAAAAGTACGCCATTTTATTTCTTGGATAAATTTGAATTTATAAGAAAAAAATTTAGAAAATCTGTGGAGCGGTTATATATACCTGCCATACAACCATTTTATTGATTTTCGAATTTCTCATAACGAATTCCGATCAAAATTTTTATACAGGAGTTACTTCAAATTCTAAACAATACTGCATTTCAAAATTTTCAAAAAATAGTTTTTTGCAAATTCAAAATTTTAAAAACGGGGGACGATTTTTTCCGAAAATTTGTCTTTGAATTTATGTTATTAAATATTCAAAATTTCCATACCAATTTTTTTTTTGCAAAAAATTTGAGAATTTTTATATATACAAAATTAAGCGAAAAACGACTTTAAAAATACATTTAGCCATTTCTATTAAGTATCTTTTGCATATAATGTGATCGAACTTACGAGCAATTACGTGCGATCCAGTCGTGCATTTTATTTTAAATAGGTCATGTACTGCATATTTAAAACTGATATACAGATATTTTTAAATAATAAATATTAGCGTTGAAAACACCGCACCAACAATTTTGGAAAATTGTTCTTTTATATAAAACAATTTATTTAAGAATATTTTTTTTCTGGAAGCGTTTAGAAATTGGTTTAGCGATTTAAGAAATGAATTTTATGGATCCTACACGTTTCTATATGCAATCGTTTTAGATTTTAGAAAACAGCGAGAAAATAGATAACAGTTTTGTAACTTTGTACATAAGAGTAAGTACGTATAAAAATGAGCCAACGTATTGCGAATAAGGAGCAATTAGCAAAGAGTTTTGCAAAAAATTTAAATTATGTTTACGAATTATTACTCACCTTATTGTATCTTCCCTGGTTGATGTTCTCAACATCGATCCACTTGTGTTCACGTGACGTTCATTCTTTCTACGCCCAGAGCTTTGTTTCTGTAAGCTTTCTTCAGAAATTTCATCAAAAGCAGGGGGAGGTGTCGAGCAACAAGAAGGTGTAGTGCCTAGCAGTACATGAAATGAATGTTATGTAACGTAAACAATTTAACTATTATTTAGTGATAAAGCAGTAGGTAAGTATAATAAGATGAGTTTGTTAAAAAAACAAAACAAAAAAAAATGTGAAATAGGTAAAGGTGAGATTAAAGCTCTTTGAGGACGACTTTGAAAAATGTTTTATTTTGCAGGTAAAGCAGTTTCATATCATATGTCCACTTGAAGCCGTTGAAAAAGCATCAAAATTTTTGCTTTGTATTTCAAATTTTTGTCGGGCTTTAATGAAATTCGAATTGGGGCTCTTTGCGAAGTTCTTTCGATATGCGTGATTACTGGAATCGTATTGTGTTGCTATCGATGATGGTTGATAGGAATATTTTAAGTGTTTTACTGCCGCTGTTTCTATGGTTGGGGTAGCTGAAGGTTTGCGATCGCTTTCAAAAGTCTGAAGATTAGGCTTCTGTCGACGAGCCCTGGGATTGTTTTCGATCTCTCTCTTTACCTCAATGAATGAATTCAACGTCTGCAGAATATTCTCTTCCTGTCCATCATCATCCCCAAATGCCATATCAGCATATTGAATGTACTTCTGTTTATCCCGTTTCTTTTTTGTAGCATGTACTTTTCGAGGAACTTGCAACTGGGTTGTAGGATTTTCGGGCTGTATTGGTGGAAAACTTCTTACAATTGACCCTACTGTTGACATGTAACTGTGGGACATGAAACTATTTCGCTTTTTGAAGAGATCTATTCGATTTAAGGGCTGATTATGGGTACTAAAAACGGAACTTTCATTGGGAGCTACTGCCGTCGGAATAATATTTTCTTTTTTTGGCTGGTCACCGTCGACGTCAAAAAGATCATGCAACTCAAGCCAATCTTTAACATTGCTAGGAGAGCGACGGTCGCCAAATTTCGGAATTGTTGGCGCTTGAAGGTGGTCTATTTTTTGGGATTGGTTAGCATAACTTATGGATGGTCTACCTGTTGATGAAGCTCGTTGCTGTAACGACGACTGCTCGTCAAATGCAGATGCGGATTTTGGTTGTCGTGTTTGTTCTGCTTTTTTATTTCGAGGTGATCCTCTTGGTGGCACTGGTGGTGGTACTTTCGGCTTAAGAGTACTTGTTTTTTGTTTTGCTTGAGGTCCACTTGAGTTTGAAGCCATTGTTACTGCTCTGCTTGGTGGCTTTGAAAGTTGAGTACTAGATATTTGAGATAGGCCAGCAGTGTTAGCAGCTGTTTGTTATAAATTATGTTTTAAGTGTTGTACGCATGAAATAAAAAAAAAAATACACCCACACACAAAAAAGTTAAAATCATATGAAATGAAATTAAACCATAGTTTGGTAACTTACACCGGGATTCCGTTTCGCTTTCAATTGACTTTTGTATAACCCGCGATAAGCTTTTTCTCTTTGATGGGGAATGTTTAAGCGCTGGAAAGGAATTTTTAATTAATAGCTTAAAATTGAAATTGGCAGTTAGAAAAAAAAAACGAAAAAAAATACACTGCACTCATATCTAAAAAGCCTGATTTTAATGTGTGCAGCTTTAAAAAAATATGTTAAAGAGTATAAGCAGTTTATGGTTCCAATAATTGCAAAATGCAAAATGTTTCCCAATGCTCGGTGGAAGTAATTTTTTATCTTAAAAATAATATCATTCGCTTGATTGATTTTACCTATATAACTGGATACCAAAGTACGAAACTTTCTATGGTTCCCCTTAATTTCTGGGAGATCCACTTTGCAATAAAACGAAATGAAAAACTGTGTTAACATTTTTAGCAGGTTTAAATTGTGTGTGTGATAAGAATTTGATTTATGGTTTATCTGCGTTTTAACTAGCAAGATTTTGTTTTGAATCATGGTACTTACGTGATGGAATTTTTCTAAACACCTGCTTAGCCATAAAGTTTTGAAAGCGTTGCGCATAGAAGGAAGGTCGGCAAACAGATACTGTTTCCTATAAATGAACACTTTTAACATATAGACTTACAAAAAATATATGCATTTGTGTTTGGCCTACTCCGTCGTGAATTATGGCTTTAAATGTATGCTCTAACTTCTTTTTTAAACGATAGGATTGTAAAATATCAATTATTCCGATGAAAAGAAGCAACCGTTCGCCTTTTTCGCTTCGGGCAGGAATACCACCAGGTCTTTGGAAAATAATATTTATGTTGAGGTTTTCTACAACCGATTGAAGCTATACTTACGGAACATCATCTTCATCATCAATCGGTTCGCTTTCCGCTTGGATACTCTCCATTGCTGTAGAGTGTGCAACCAGACGCTGTTTATTGACAGATCTATATAATAAGCTATAAATTCTTCCACTATAAATATGAACTTTGAGAAAAAAAGTTAAAATATACCCACCTATTTCTATTGATGCTGGAGTTTTCCCGTCCCTCCATTGCAATACATTGATCAGCTTCGGGGGCATCTTCTAAATCGGAATCTTCTGTTTTTGGAATGTTACTCTTTAGGTTTGATTTACGGGCACTCTGTTTTTCTTTGGAAGAAAGATCTAAGTTATGAACACCGACTAAAAGTGAATAGTCCATTATTTTGAAAGACTCCAAAACAGTGCAGTCGCGTTGAATTGTCTTAATCAATGCATTATATGTTTCTGCCTCAAGAAGTATTCCATTTGGATGATGCTCCATGAAGTCCAAGTCCTTAAAAGTTGGCGATTTCTTGCTTCGTTCAGCCTTTGAAGCTTTCCTTTTATATGTTGACCCTTTCAAATCATATTTTAGATGCATTTTCACAAACGATGGTAATAAGTTATTCATAACAATTAATCGAACATTTTTGCTATTGCATTGAAAACAGTAAAGGCCAAAGAATTTTGGCAACAACGTCCTTGGATTTTGATTTAAATTCATATAATATCTGTAAATTTAAACCTGCAGGCCAACATTAAACAAAAAAAATAAAATTGTTTAAATTACCCTGGCAAGAGTTTTTGTAAGAATTCTCCTTCTTTGTGTTGGACGGTTTTAATTATAAACTCGTCATCGTTGGTTAGGTAAAATATTGAACCGGATGCACCGGGGTTTGATAATTCTCTCAAAGGAGCTGAACACATTGACATCTGAAAAAATATTTTAAGATTATTATATGAATATATTTTTTTTGCAGATGGTGTTATTGGCCCGTGTAAAGAAACGAATAAGAAAATAAAGCTGACGCTGACGAAAGAAATCCTATTTCAAAAATATCTGTTTGCTTAATGCGGCTAAATGGTTGGGGTAAGTATTTACTTTGAACTTAAATACTTAGTTCAATGTTTAACCTTAGAATGATCTTATATACACTGCGGCTCACTTGAAAAAGGGAATTTTCATTTGGTATTGAAGCGACTCTAAAGCCCCTTTAGTTGCATTCTTTATTAATATTCTTAAGTGAAGTAAGGTTTCAGAACTTCTGAAGAGAATCCACTCAAAAAAAAAACATCGCTATCATTGGCTGTACCAAGCTATTTTTCCAAAGTTTTAAAAAAGCGTCGTAAAAGTAATCAACGACATTTGGCTCATTTAAATAAAGGCAGTTGTGAAATTATTTGTGTACGTCAATTTCTTGAGAAAATTAGTGCAAAATTATAATTTAGTAACGTTAACGTGAAATAGACAATTTTTGAATAAAAATGGGAAGAAGACCAAAAATTTTAAATACAGTCGAGAAGTTAAATAATAGACGCTAACCATCGCAAGGTTACTTAATCGGCAAATTGCAAAAAAAAAATGCACGATCGCACGAACTTACTCTTATGTTTGATCACATCGTATGCAAAAAATATATTTTTAAAATCGTTTTTTACTTAATTTTTTATATACAATTTTTTTAAAAATTGTCTCTAAAAAAAATGTATTGTATTATAATTTTAAATATTTAATAATATAAACTTAAAAACGAAATTTCAAGAAAAGCCATCCACCCGTTTGATCGAAATCCGTTGAGCCGTTTATGAGTAAGTTAAAAATAAAAAAAAATCATGGTAGTGATATGGCAGGTACCGTTAATAACAAAGGCGCAAAATTTTAAACGATTTAGTAATATGTTAAATCATTTTTAGTATGATACTAGGTTAAAAAGGGGATTTTGCTAATTTTAAACGAGCTTAGTATCGTATTATCTTCTTAACATTTTTCTAAAGTTAAAATCACCGAATGGCTACTTTAAATTTTTAGTATCGTCCACATGTCATTCTGATAGTATATCGGCTTTGCACGCGGGAGGCCCAGGTTCGAGTCCTGCTGGTGTCAATTTTTTTTTTGTAAATAATGAAGTTAAAATGATGAAAATATAAACATCGAATACTTCTTTAGAGCACATGTTGGGTTTCTATCAACATATAATCAATTTACAACGCATAAACACAATAATTGTGTTCATCAAAATTCAAACCCTACAAATGCTTTGCTATCTGCTTAATTAGCATTTTACTAGTTAACAAAGGTTAAAAATTTATGAAAAGTTAGTAGACTACTATGTACGAGTATATAGTAAATTGCTAACTAGAATCGTATTAAGGTCTTAATAATAGGTTGTTTACAATTTTGCGCCAAAGTATTTAAAAAAATTACCAAAATGTAGAGTATACCCCTAAATACAGATTTTTTCTTATCAAAGTAGTTAGAGCCGTTGAGATAATTGAGATGGTAGAAAAAATTGTATGGAAGAACCGTTAATTTTGGACCTAAAAAACGATTCAAAAATTTATTTTAGACAATCTCCTAAAACGATTAAGTACCAAGTTTGAAGAAAATCGCTTCAGCCGTTTAAGCTGCATAGAGTTTTAAAAACAGACAGACAGACGAAATTGCGGGACCAACTTTTTTTGGTGTTCTCTATCATCGTAATGTCACCTTTGATTAAAATCTCGAGCTCGATTTTTTTCCAAATGCAAAACTTGCCCTATAGTACCTACATATGTACTAGCTCGAAGCTTGTTCTGAAACGCTCCAAGTGTTTGATATCCTTAAGCAGATTGCACATCAGCTCTGTAATTGGTGTCATAACCGGACACTGCCTCATAGACAAGTATGCAACGAGGCTTGGCGTTTATTCACACGATTTTTGCAGAAGCTCCATGGACGAAGAAGAGGTGGAATCTGTTCCTCATCTTCTGTGTTCATGGCCTGCTCTATCTCCAAGACGTGAGCTCCATCTTGGAGACTTCGATGATCTC
The DNA here is from genome assembly GCA_910595825.1 of Philhelius pedissequus. Taxonomy (NCBI): domain Eukaryota; kingdom Metazoa; phylum Arthropoda; class Insecta; order Diptera; family Syrphidae; genus Philhelius; species Philhelius pedissequus. The sequence goes on along the minus strand of OU343160.1, from coordinate 80,702,903 downwards.
GGCGATCTAAACAAAATAGACATCTACAGTCTTTTACGCTTAATTAGGACCTCCACATGGTTCAACGAATAGGGAGATTATCTCAGGATTCATGTGGTTTCACAAGGGACCAACACTGCAATTCTGACAGCCAATTCAACTTAACCTAACCTATGTGTATCGCAAGTAAAAATTGAGCGTTTTGCAACTTGTGTTGAAAATTATTTAAAAGATACTCTTTCCTATGGAAAACAATCTAAATGAAGGGCATCTACTGTAATCTGACAGACTTAAAATCATTCGAATTTCCCCCAATTCCAGCTATTCCACATCAAAAATCAAATTCGAAGCAAGAAGGGTAAATGCAAGTAAATCGACTGTTCGGCGTGTGAAGAGGTAAAAGCTGTCAAAAACCCATATACAGATTACTGGAGCTTTATGCTGAAGTCACAAACATGACGGGCATAACCTACAATAAATTATTGGAATCAGCTTGTCCTAAGCTGACGGAATTTTTTTGGACATTTGTAATGGATATTGCAACAGGACAACGCACCAACCCATACTTCTCGTATTGTGAAGGCGTATATTGCAAGTTTAAGTGATGAATTGGCCGTCGTATTCACCTGACCTTAACATTATAAAAAAGTGTGGGGTGGCTTACACGCAAAGTATACGAAGGAGGGGGCAGTACGAAAATAAAGAAGGACTTATCGATGGGATTAAGTCTGCTTGGGGCGAAATATCTCTGAATTATATAAAATCTTTGTATGACTCAGTTCCAGGTCGGATTTTTTTAATTAATTTTAAAAAAACTAAAAAAAAACTGTGGTCATACCCACTAATAAATTATTTATTTTATTATTGTATATAATATCTAATAATTACAAAAAAAAAAACAAAAAAAAGTCAATAAAATCTAGATGTTAAACTTTTCCACAATTTTTAATGTTGTCTTTATTCATGTGAACAGATTTCACTGCCTACTTTTTTGAGTATTTTTACTAACTTTAAAAAATGTCCGTTACTTAAAAAAAGGAAATAATTCTTGTATAAGTGTAGATATTTCATGGAGAGATTAAAAACATAAGTTTGTTAAGGATATCATATGAAAGCTGGCACACACCGCTTAGTGTAATTGTAATTGTTGTTGCAATTGTTTTCATCAAAAAAAGCTAAATCTTAATTATCTTATAAACGGCTCTAACGATATTGATAAAACAAATTCTAGGTTTAGTCTACATTTTGGTCCAAACAATTGCTTACATAATTTGTTATTAACGGTACCTATACGAACCTCATGTTTCTATTTTCGACCGCATCATTAAAGGTTCAACAGGTTTTAATCAAAAGTTGTATATAGGAGGTCCTTTGAATTTTAAATAATAATTAAGTAAACTGTTTTAGTTTCGCTTCTGTTTTACAATCCAGATTTTTATTTTTATTTAAGAAATTTCAGGTAAAACAATAAAATGAAAAGTAGAATGTTACTATTACCAATTTGTATTGCCTAGTTAGAGACGTGCAATAAAATGCACGACTTGATCGCATGTAACTTGCTCTTATGTTCTATCACATCGTCAGCACAAGGTTCTTGGTAGCAATGGCTAAATATAATTATTTTAAGTTCGTTTTTTACTTAATTGTTTATATACAAAATTGGTTAAATTTGTTTCCAAAAAAAATTTGGTACAATAATTTTAAGTAGCTATGTACAAATATAAATTTCAAAACAGAAATAAAAATCAAAAGAAATATATATTTCGACAGTTTTGGTATGCAGTATCTATTATTTATATTTCCAAGGACGTCCTATGTACAAATTTTGATCGAAATCCGTCGAGCCGCTTATGAGAAAGTCCAAAATCAAATAACGGGTGATTTTTTTGCTACTTGGTTTTTGACGTTTATATTTTTGACAGATCACACATGACAAATTCCACGAACATTTGACATTTCGATTCAGTATTGTTTGCCATTTCATCATGAATAGACTTACGCCTGAACAACGTTTGCAAATTATTGAAATTTATTATCAAAATTCGTGCTCTGTGAAAAATGTGTTTCGCAAGCTACGTCCGTTTTATGGTCGTCATAATCGACCCACCGAGCAGGCTATTCAGCTCATTGTGACCAAATTTCGCACCAGTTTCACTTTATTGGACATTAATCCACCAAATCGTATCCGTAGAGTGCGTACCGAAGAGAATATTGCTGCTGCATCCGCCAGTGTTGCTGAAGATCGCGATATGTCCATTCGGCGCCGATCGCAGCAATTGGGTTTGTGTTATTAGACCACCTGGAAGATTTTACGCAAAGATCTTGGTTTAAAGCCATACAAAATACAGCTGGTGCAAGAATTGAAGCCAGGCGACCTACCACAACGTAGAATTTTCGGTGAATGGGCCTTAGAAAAGTTGGATGAGGATCCGTTTTTTTATCGCAAAATTGTCTTCAGCGACGAGGCTCATTTTTGGCTAAATGGATACGTGAATAAGCAGAATTGCCGTATTTGGAGTGAAGAGCAGCCAGAGGCAATTCAGCAGCTACCAATGCATCCCGAAAAATGCACTGTTTGGTGCGGTTTATGGGCAGGCGGCATCATTGGGCCGTACTTCTTCAAGGACGATGAAGGCCGCAGGGTTACGGTCAATGGAGAAAGGTACCGTTCGATGATAACAGATTTTTTTTTGCCGAAAATGCAAGAATTGAACTCGGTCGACATGTGGTTCCAACAGGACGGTGCCACATGCCACACTGCACGCGAAACCATGCATCAATTGAGAGGCGAATTTGGTGAGCAGTTGATCTCACGTTTTGGCGCAGTCAATTGGCCACCAAGATCATGTGATTTGACCCCGTTAGACTATTTTTTGTGGGGCTATGTTAAGTCTATTGTCTATGGGGACAAGCCAAACACGATTGCTGCCTTGGAAGCCAACATTGAACGCGTCATTGGTGAAATTCCGGCCGAAATGTGTGAAAAAGTTTGCCAAAATTGGACCTTCAGAATGGAACCTGAAGCGTAGCCGCGGGCAACATTTAAGTGAAATTATTTTAAAAAAGTAAATGGCAGAAATTGATTTATCGATCCAAATAAAAATTTCATTCACTTTTTACAAGTTTCTGTGTTTTTTTGAATTTTCAAAAACCAAGCTCTTAAAAAATCACCGTTTACAAACAAATTGAAACCAAAATTAAGACTTATTTATACTAGCGCAGAGATTTTTTCTAATCAAAATTATTACGATAGAGGCACAAGAAGTTTTTCAATTAAAATGAAAAAAAGTATACCAGCACCACTAGAGCAAAAGAATCTGATGATTGACCTTGGCAAGTCGTGAAATAGCTATAATTCCAGCCAAAAATAATATCAGAAAAACTTGGTCGTAGCACACTCAAGTTGTTGTTGGTCATTCAAAATCATTTAATATTCGTTTTATCAAGTAATTCGTTAAACTGGGGTTGGCTATATTGAGGTTAGGTTGGTTTAAAATTTGTTATAAAAAGGTTTGACGAAAAAACGTATCGAAACCTGTCGCGACATTAATCACATACTATGGGATTAAACCCTGTTTGCTGATACTCAACTTAAGTAGTACTTATGTGACAGCTTACGCAGAGGATAAAGTAGCCCATTAGCGTTTTAAGTCGAACTTAAATATGTACATATGGTACATATCTGCAAACGGTCCTAAGATTCATATATTATTGCGGTAATGTTATATAAAGGTTTTGGGTTGACAAACTTCTTTAATTTAATTAGAGGTATTTAAACTTTTCTTTGAAAGTTGAAAATTCGTTATAAAGAGGTTGTTCGCAAGAAATGTTCGCAATGTAAAGGTATATTTTACATTGACACTTAATAGACAATTCAGTAGGAATTCGAAAAGTTTGTTAAATCGAAGAAGTCGTTATATTGAGGTACGTTATATGAAGGTTGCACCGTATTATTTTATTCAAAATGCGTAAGGCGCAGCAAATAGTCTTTAATAGAAACGATATATTATTAAAATGCATTAATTTCATTTTCATTCGCCATATTTATACCATCCGATTACCGGCATCAACTTTGCTTTTTTGTTTAATTTTTGGGCATCAGCATTACAACTTTGCAATAAAAATGAATGAAAGCTTGCGTTTGTGAATGTTTGACGCAAATGATCAAGCATCATTACTCCTCTTATGAATTTACCATATAACAAGTCAAAATTAAAAAGAATAAACTTATAGAAGTTGCCGTTTACATAATATGTAGATTATTTACCAAACAATGAATACAGTTTATTACATAACTTATATGCATTTTTTCTTTTTTATTTAATTCTTTGTAATTTTTTCGAAACGATTTTTTATGTTTAAAATGTATATTGTTAAAATACCTAAAAATTGGCATACCAAAATTTGTTAAACAAAGCAAGTTTTAAAGAAATTGTGTACGTACAAAAATTAAGTAAGAAAAGATTTGTAAAAATGTATTTAGTTGTAAGTATTTATGTACTACGAATCTTGTGCTTATACACTATGATCGAACATAAATGCAAATACGTGCGAACTATAGTTGTGCAATTTATTTTATATAATTACCCTTCCCATCTAAATAGGTAAAATAAAATACAATGTTTTGTTTGCTATTACCTAACCTACACCCTAATGTCGGTATATACATTTTATGCGGAGCACCCTGTATAAGTACATAAATATATTTAAAGATGAAAATAAATAGGTATAATTGTATCTAATTAAATTAAGATCTTACCATGAAATCATCTGGCTGAATTCCAAACAAATCTCTAAAATAACGAAAAGCGATGGGAGCATAAATTTTAAACCTAAATTCGCTGTAGTGATGTGCAGGAGTTAAGCTGGAACCTTCAGGGGGAAATGATATGCTTTCTATCTCCCAAAAATCCATCATGAGGAGATCTCGTTTTGGCTTAGATGCAAGACTTCCGACCTTTAGAAAAAAAAAATAGAAACGTTAGAAATTATTAAGAGTTTTTTTTAATGAAATTAGTATAACCGTGTGCTGTATTCCCAACTGGATGGAGCCCATAATCTGTGAAGTTTGAATTTTTTTGTACGTAATTTCACCACCTTCACCGACACGCCGATGGCCGATTTTTCGTTCTTTATCGATTTTGCCATATTTTGAATTTTGTGCTCGTAGACCCTTTTAATAATCAGTTTTATTATAATTCATTTGGTTTTAATACAAATTACATACCTCAGGAGTAGAAAGTTGACCCAGTCGGTCTAAAAAAAAAAGAAATTGTTGATTTTAATTCAATATTTGACTACCTTATTTAAGACTAACTAATATCAATATTGAATAATAAAGAAGCACAGGTGATTTATTAAGAATTTGATTTCAATAAATTAATATATGTTTTAACATAAGTTTCAACATTAATATGTAACGAAATCGAAGACAAAGCGCAAACTTCTAATCTCAGCTCTCTCAACAGGTGATAAAAGAATTTATTAAAATACTTTCTAATTGAAAATATTTTTAAAAATTACAATTTAAATGTCATTTCTTGAAATTTCAAAAGTTATAGCGTAAAGTTTTTAATATAATAAAAATCTAAAACATTTTATTATGAATAATATTTACCATAAGGGTCATTGGGTGAAATATTGGACCATCGAAAATTAACAGTTATCTATTCTACAGCATTTTCACTATATTTAAAGCATTCTTATTAGTTAAACACCTGATTCGGGTAATATATTTTTAACTTAACTACTCCACAAAAACATAAACAAAAAAATTTTTACGGCTAATTTCTTGAGAAAGCTCTAAAATCTAGTAGCTCTCGGCTTATCTGTAGAACTTATGTCCTTTTCGATTGCTAATCCGGAAGAACTATCCACTATAAATGTGGGTGTATATGTAAGGCGGAAGAAAGACATTTAATGTAGGGATGTAGGACATTTAAATGTAGGGATGCGCGATGTTCATTAATGTTGGCAAGACATCGATGTTAGACGTAAAAACTATCGATGTTTCAACATCGATGGTGAAGCACGTGAAACATCGCAGCATTGATGTTAAAAATATAAATATAGACTTCAAATAAGCTGAAATTTTTTGTCGATGACCTCATGCTTCTAGAGGTTAGATCAAACTCTAATGCCCTAAACAGATGTGTAGCTTTTTCACATGCAGCGAAAATAAATTACACAGGTTCTTATGAGGATTGACAAATTCCAAAGGCTACATGCAGCGCTCTTTGCACGATGTTTTTATTTCTAAATTGGCTGCCAAGTTTCATTGCAATCACAACAGCAAAGAAAAAAATCTGAAATAATTCGCATTTGGCATTATTCATATTGACTTAAAAAAATAATAGTTTTTGTTTTATGATTTAAAAAATGGGAGAAAATCTATGAATTGGTTAAGAAAAATACACTCTTATATGATAAAGTTCGTGTCATAAGAATAGTCATGAGGGACAAAATGAGAATACGAATTTGTTTTTCCCTTTTTAATTCAGTAATATCCATTTTTAACAAATTTAAATTTTTTTTACCCCACAATGACTGTTCTCATTGGGCGCGTTCAGATGTCGCGTCGGTGGGATAGCCTATCTAAGATAGGTTAATATCTATCCAAGTTCCTGAACAGCCAAAACCGGATAGATTAAATTTGTAGATTTTCGTGCATATGTTATTACATTTCTCATGGGATACAAGAGTATACAAAAGTTTTTCGAATAGATTGAGATTTATTTTTTGGTAGGATCTATTAGCAACAACACCAACCTATACGGATAGCTATGTATCGATTTCTGAATGCGGACATAATTTTGGCAAAACTATGCATCATAAGTGTCAAAGAGTATGTTCATGTGTTTCAGGCGCAGAGTTGTATGCAGCGATGCTTGCAGACATGCTGCACATCTGTTTTAGCCATAATGAACTGGACTGCAGCGGAACTAGGCTTCACAACTATTTATCTGAAATTGCACGAAGTTTCGCTGATTACTATATATGTAGTCCATACACACGAAAGCGGAAAAGAAAATTACGATACAATAGAAAACATTGCTACAATTCAAACCAATTAATTTTTAATTGGTTCTTGAAATTGCTATTATTTTTCAAAAAAATTCATTAAAAACACATCACTGTTAAAAAACATCGATATTTCTAATTCGACAATTTTTGACATCGATGTTTTTTCAATATCACTCATCCCTACACAACATTGTTGTTGACATTTAATTCGAGTGTGACTTTAGTGTGTGTTTGTGCGTTTGGTTTTGATTCTCACTGCAAATACAGAAGGGCAATTCTCTTCTATCCAGGAGAAGAACTGTCATTTGATACCAATCGAACAGTTTCAGGAGCCTTCCAATCGACCAATCAGAAATGGCATTAGCTTTAAATATATATTTAGAACTCGGTATTTTTTCACTTCAAATTATATTAGAACTCGAACTAAAATTATTTTAAAGTTTTAACAACTTTTGTTCTCAGTTTTCAAGTGGAGTTATAAGGAATATTTTTCATCTTTTTAATCACACCACCGTGAAGTTTTTTGACAAAAAAATCTTGAAGTAGAAGTGGTGCATAATTTAATTGATCTTCACGAGCTATTCGACGATATCGTTGGTCAGGGTATGATTGAATTAAATGTCTTATAATATCATCTTCTGGCAGATACTGTCTTCTCAATAGTTCATTAGTATTATCTAGGGGATTCCCTTCCCCTCTATCAATACAAATATTGTGCAAAATACCACATGATACAATAAGTTTTGTGTGTCGTTTCGATCTTAACCCGCATGTCATATGCTAGTATGTGAAAGCGGCGTTTAGGAACTATGTACTTGTGTTCAACTGCAATTGTTGTGCGAAACATTCGAGATTGGTAAATTTGCATCTGAATATTATTACAAATTTCCGGAAATATAAAAGGTGTTTTCATATCCCGAATCATCGAGCCAAATGTACTGTCCAGCCTGCTCAACGTGCAATGATATTCAAAACTTTTAAATCGATAGATGAAAGACTTTGCAAATCTACTGCAGCTTCTCTGAGTTCCTCTGAATTTGAAGGCATTTTGAGATATCTGTAAAGCCCTGCACACTTTTGGTATGATACATGGCAAACACTAGTACACGACACATGGACATGATACATCACAACATCAGCGACAGACAAATATATACCTATAACACCAGAAAAGTTCCTGACGTCATTATAGTATTTTCTTTGCTTTGTGGAGTTTTGCATATCCGCGTTGTACTGTAGTGAATTTTAAAATTATTATACGAGTATCGTCATACTTTTGGACCATACTAAGAATATACATAATTATTTGGACGTTCAGAGAAAAAAAACTTGATTTTTGAACAGATTTGTTGCTTAGTCTTGAAAAAATTTATAATTGTCAAATAATTAATTTTATTAAAAGTTGTACAGAGTATATACATGCATCTTTTTGAATATCTGAAGTTGAGAATTATCAAATGGTTGTAAGACGAAGTGAATAATATTGAATAAGATGCGTTCGTTGAACTTTAACCAGGGTCGACCCAGCTTTTCTTGACAAAATGACAACCCCAAGAATTGTAAAAAACAACCTTGGTTTTTGAGTTCTCAAGAAACATACGATGGCATTTAATGTTTATGATATTGAAAAGGAACTTACATTTGTCATCTATTAATTAAAACTTAAGATATATTTAAAATTAATTCTTTAATCTATTTGCTTATCCCTATGTAAAGTCAATAACTTAGGTTTCTATTTTATATTTCCTTGTATGAAAATAAATTGGATGAATTCCATTTTAAAAAGAACAAACTGCATAAAAATTCGAATCCTCAACAAAACAAATGATATAGATAAGGGATGAATGATATTCATCGATGGTAACGAAGCATCGATCTTAAAAAAAATCAGTATGAATGTTAAAGAAAGGAATTATGGAAATTCGTTAAGAAAATATCGATGTTTCGATTCTATAATTATTAACATCGATGTTTTCCCAATATCGCTCATCCCTACTTCAGGTCTCATGTGATTTTGACAGTTTAATTGTTTACCACAACTCGCCTCAGCTAAAAACCTAGATAAACTTCAGTTGAGGGCGACCCTAGGTTTCAAAATAAATAGAGTACACCAGGGTTATTTCAGTTCTTACAAAAAAAACGAACAAACCTAAAGGTAAATAATTGATTCATTATGGTCCTTCAAACAATAGCCGCGTTTTATTGGCAAAAGCTATGCCCAACAGAACAGAATTTACTCACATTACAAATTTCAGAATCTATTGGCGATAAAAGTAAGACATACATAATCGTTTTTTTTCAGTGTTTATGTATTGTGAAATTTATTATTTTTACCAAAATACGACTATTTATCCGAATTACGAGATTCGTATCAAAAATTGTATGTTATCGTATTGATCTATGCTTAATGTCATCCTTTTCGGTGGTAACTTTTCGAAACTATAAAAAATATATGGTAGTATTTAAATTAACTAAATATTTTTTAACAGTAGTAACTAAAAAGTGCTTTCTGTCCATATTTTATATTACTTATTTTTAATTAACATCTCTACTCTAACTCGATATTTGAACAGCATGTAAGCGAAGTTCAGAAAATACTTAATAGTTAAATAAATAATGAATGAAAATTGAAAAGGCTACTTAAAGTTAACCATGAGAAAAAACACTTTCCCTAAGATCCTTTTGCACTGAAAGATGTCATTTGAAAAAGTGTATGATCTCAAATTATCTCGGAATTTCCTAGATTGTGTATGATCTCTATTGAGCATACTTTCAGTTTGTTCAGGTGGCTCGGCTATAGAAGGATTGCTTATTTCAGCATTAGCACAAGATATTGGCAAAAATTGTTAAATTTTATTATTTTTTCCTATATCTGTTATATTGTTGTTCGAATACGAAAACTATGGTACATAATTAAAAGCCACTCTACTCCCCAAAAACCGATTAAGACTTGAAATATTTTTTTTCTTGCTGTTTCTCCGTTAATCGATGAGCGAATAATTTAGCGGACTGAAATTCAGAAGCAAACTTATTTCTCATCTTGTAAGTACAGTTAAGAAATGATTTAGGGCTTAAAACTTTGGCGTTATACAAAAGATCTCATTTTTGTTAAATAGGCTTAAGAGCTTAATTAAATATGTTGATCAACTTCGACAAGAAAGTATACGATTTTTTTTACGTTAATAATCTAATTTAACAAACAAATGAAAAATATCCAATTACATTTTTATATGAAAAAGGAAATTTATAAAATTGGTTTTAAGTAAATCGGTTGAATACTTTCTAAGATTAGCGCGGACAAACTAATATAATATTTGTTTCCATTTTATTAGGGCTGGCAATGTGACGAGACCAGGCGAGACTTTTGTTAGTCTCGTCTCGGTTTTTTTTAAATAATTTTGCACGCGCTCAAGGGATTATGAATACCCTTTTTATGTTTTTAACACAGCCCTGGCATCCGTTGAAAGAAGAGAAAGAAGCATATGAAAGATGTGTGGCGCGATGTATTGAGACGGTGGTTGTTGTCTCAGCTGTACTAATGCGGAGAAAAATACCCTGTCTTATTTATTTATGTCTCTTATAGTTCGCATTATTTTATTTATTTCGTTGACATATTAATTAGTAGTTTACGCAATCACATGTTGTTAGTGTTATGCTTGAACAGCATGTAATGAGTAAACCATCAACTTAGTTTATGACAATTTTTAGAATAGGTTTTTAATATAAGAAGACATAGACAGCGGCAGGAATCGAACCTGCGACCACGAGGTTGACAGGCGAGCACACAACTATGGCGCCACGGCCACCCCCAACTAGACCACGGTCTCGTCAAAATCGAAAAATGTCAGTCTCATCTCGGTTTCGGTCCGGTTTTGCTTAACCAAGTCTCGTCTCTGTCTTGGTCTCGCCTTTTTGCCGAGAAAATTTTGTCTGGTCTTGGTCTCATCTTTAGTCTTGGTTTCTCTCGTGTTTTTTGGTAGTAAGAAGATATAAGATAAGACGCGAGTTCATATTGAAAAGATAGAGTACGGTAACTCAGCACTTTGATGGTAAGAAAATTGCGGGATGTGGATCCATTTAAATCGGAGCCACTCCGTAATTGATTTGGACAGTTTATGGCTTGACAAATAGGCAACAAACTATATTTTTACGTTTCGATAATATTTATTTCCAAGTGTCACCTTTTACCAAAAATACGGTCTCGTCTCGGGTCTCGTTGCCAGCAGTAGGCTTTATATAATAGTTATACATAATATGTTTTCAGGATTCAGGTATATGAAATAAATAAATATATACATACATACATTTTTAGTTAGGTACAATATTTTATAAAATAAAATCCATGTGCCTTGGAACTTTTACCATTATATTTATAACGTCCTCATAGTCAACTTCAATATTCCCAAAGATGTTCCTCTCCTTTGTTGTTCCTCAGATAAGTTTTTAATTGGGCCAAGCGTGAAAAAGATTGCTCGCTTGACGCCACAGATACCGGAAGTATCGCACCGATCTGCTTTAAGCAGTAAACTGTTTTGTATAAAGACGAATCGCAAACATTTAACGAGTCAATAAAGTTTTTGGGCCGTTTTTTTCATTTGGTTTAGTTATATGCCAAGAAAGTTATAATAAAGAAATACATTTTTACCTGCTCCACATCTTCAATTCGACTAGAAAAAAAATCACCAAAGCATACTTTTACATCATCCGGCAATTCTTTGGCAAATACCTCAACAGACATTTCTATTTCTACTTCGTCAAGTTTGACACATTTTTCGGGCAAAATATTTTGAATTTTATAAAGCAATTCACGACAATTGAGAAATCTATGTTTCATTGCATGAATAAATGTTTCAAAAGAACATAGATAGACCGACGAAAATATTCTTCAGGATCACCTTCGTAATTATCTAGGTACCTCTGCCGACTGGTTTTTAGTAAATGTATTTGAAAATAGTGTGAAGTGAATTATTGTATATTTCAGCCGCATACCCAGTTATTGTGACCCAACACTAATTTCCAAATTGACCATTGACATACCAGTTGTACTTACTCTAAAAAAAATATTTCGTGGGGTGGTAGGGTTTCAACCCCCAGAACCTCCTCATGCTTTCGCCACTGATTGTAAAATCAACATTAAGGTAGGGCTGGAATTCGACATCTGTCAAACTAAGTTGTTAAACTAATTTTTTTTCTGACATTTACGAAAATTGATCGCTTAACTATCGCACAGCACATACAAATTGTTAAAACCTACTACAAAAATTGTGATTCTATCACAGCCACATATCGTGATTTAAGAGGAGATTATAGTTTACATAATCGTCCAACTACGCAAGCAATTGGCAAAATTGTGAAGAAATTAGAAGAGACTGATTGGTTACAGATATTGTAAGGGCTGTGCATCATCGTTTCGCTCGTGCCACATTATGGCGTATTTTGCATTTGGATCTACACCTACATCCATATAAGGTCCAGCTCACATAACAACTGAATCCAGCTGACCATTCACAAAGTCGTAGATACGTCGTCGAATGGGTGCTTAAAAAACAGGCGGTGGACTGCGATTTTTCTACCAACATTATTTTCAGCGACGAAGCACATTTCTCACATGGTGGGTACCCAAATAAACAAAATTGTCTTTTTTGGGGTTCTGAGAATCCTCAAGTAATTGAAGAGAGGCCATTACATCCACAAAAAAGTCACTGTTTGGGGCGCTCTTTGGTCCGGAGGTGTGATTGGACCTTACTTCTTCGAAAACGACGATGGAACGACTGTCACCGTCAATTCGGAGCGTTATGGTCATATGATAACCTTTTTTGCCTGCTATTGAAGAATACGACTTGGAGAATATGTGGTTTCAAGAAGACGGTGCCACATGCCACACAACTCGAGCGAATATGGCTTTATTGCAAGAGACATTTCCTGGCCGCGTAATTTCTCGTCGTGGCGATATCAACTAGCCACCAAGATCATGCGATTTGACACCGCTGGACTTGTTTTTATGGGGCTACGCAAAAGACCGTGTTTATGCAGATAAACCTTTAACTCTTGAGCACTTGAAAACCAACATTCGTCAAGTTATGGCTGAGATACCGCCCAATATGTTTCAAAAAGTGGTCGCAAATTACCTCAAAAGAATCGATGCTGGCAACAATTCGCGTGGTGGTCATTTAAATGATGTAGTGTTTCACACATAATATTAACGTTCAAACTTTATAATAAAAAAGAAATATCATGAAAATAAAAATTGTATATGTATGTGTTTTATTTACGTTTACTTTTGAAACCGCAAAATGGATAACCCATTATATATGTATTCTATTTTATTTGGGTTTTTAATTCAAGTTTTAGTTTTCTAATGTGCCTTTAATTTGAAAAATTTAAAACAAATCATTGTTGATGTTTGACATTTAATTATTTGACACATGGTCGGTAATAGCAACTTAAAATATAAATAAAAATAAAGCTTTTGGGATTTTTTCTTAAATCCTGTTGTATTTGTGATAGATTTCCCAACAAAACAAGACTAATATCGTATATAAATTAATCCGACAAAAAGAGTTAAATGAGTGATAATTCTAATAAAAGTTTGCATAAAACCAGCAAAACAGAATGTAGAACATATTTCGTAGTTTTCATTTAGTTAATTCATCATAAACAAAACTTTTCATACATTTAAAATATTATATCATACCCGCATAACCAATAATTTTTTAAGTTTAGATGGGTTGGCCTAACATTCAATTAAAAAGGTTACGATTTACGAATATTAACTTTAGTTGTTTTGCAAAGAGTTAACGCAATATTGATTTGAATACCAAAACAAGAATCATAGTTTTTGTTTAAATGGAGACGGAAAAAATCTTCAATATTTTTAATGTACAAGGAAATGATTATGCTATTTAAGTTAATTAAATATAAATACATATGCATATTAATTAACCCATATAATTAATATCTTAAATACACACGTGAGAATTAATTCAAAAATAATCCCTTGAGTCACATTAATAATCCTAAATTTAGCAGAGAATACAGAAACCTTTAAGAATTTTCATATTCATAGTAAAAGTTTATGATGTTTTTTAAATTCTTTTTATGCATACTGTATGTACATATATATAAGCAATTGGTACTTTAAAAACACAATTGATAATAATTCCTTGCGGCACATTTATAGAGTACTTATTTCTTTTATGGTCCTAGTTAAACAACAATACAAAATACAAGTCTTTAAGAAATTTAATTTAAACATTACACGTATCCCTTGACATTGTTCCTTTTAAATCAAGGAAGAAAAAATAAGCAAATATTTTTTCTTGTATCTACATTGCTTCCTACATGTTTATTGATTGCGAATTTTGTTGGTGAAAAATTAAGTTGAATTATATTATCGTATTTTTCTTTTTCATAATTTAATTTTTTTTTTGTTTATGAAAGAAAGTATTTAATTTAATTACCATCTTTTTCGCAAATAGAACTATCCGCGTTTTTGGTGTTGGTCATAGATGATGACTCCAAATCAATTGAATTTATTCCATCAATCGACTCCATCATATGAATTTTTTAAATAAAAATTTAATTAATATTTTTAAGCCATAACTTAAACAAAAACTTAATCTAAAAAAACTAGATTTCTAATGGTAAGGAAAATATTTCCTGTGATTCGGTTACTTAACAGACCTTAACTGAAATATACGAACTACATTCGGTCATTCTGTTATAGGAGAAGGGTGTATATTCAAGTCCTACTCCAACTCATATATGTATACAAGATATTACTCATTTTATGCTCTTCGAAAGAATCAGAATTTTGCTTCCCTTGACAAGAATCATGCTCAGTATATATGGAATACACCGAGCAGAATCCAACAAAATGAAATCAACCCCTGGTTGTAGTTTGTTGTTACCATCAACATGTTGAAAACTGGTCGATAAAGCAGTCTTGTAATGCTTGAAGATATTCAAGCTGACATAACTAAGACAACAAAAAAACTGAAAAATTAGTCTTAAACTTGAACTTTGCGTAACCCCAAAGCAATATCAAGTACCTAACATGCCAGGCAAATTGATGTATTTTGGTGGCTACGTTCAGCAACAAAGTCTACTTGAATGTAAGGCACGTTTGTTGTCTGGGCAGCTGTCAAAAAATGTCCTTCCAATTAAGGCAATTTTAAGTGAAAATCTAGTCAAGAATATCTCCTATCATTTCATGTCAAGTGCATTTGTGTCAGAATTATCAGCTGTTAGTTAGCTACCATTTCAACATTACATGAATTGCTTGTGCATAGGAAGTTATATCAAATTTCCCTCACGACTGATTTTGCGAGCTATGCGAATTTTTTACAATTTAAAAAAAAAATTAAAAAAAACTCAACTAAAGAATAAGATCAAATAAAGTTCAAAGTTTGATATAATATATGACGTGTGATTTTTAAGTGAAATTTGCGTTCAATAAATGTATAGTTAACTATATTTATGAAGTCCCCTATATCTTCTGAACGTGAAGATTGCGTTTGCGTTTTTACTAATGTCAAAACAAAAACCACTCACTATCTTCGAAAATTGCAACATGTAAGGTCAGTACTACTAACTTGTATCGGCTTAATATAAGCCCAAGTGTTTCCGTACATCTGTGACAGGTGGCAAAAGACCAAGTAATGTATGTAATTCAAAGCTGGAAGGTTGTGGTTGTCATAAAATGGAGTTATTACGATTGACAAAATGATATTTGGTTCTTCAATTATTTATTGCCAAAATTGTTTTTAGTGTCAAAAAATATTCCTTTTTTTTTGTTGTGTAAATCTAGAAACCTTAAAGCTACCTTTTTGCAAAAGTAATAAATCCATTTTTTTCAGAGATTTTATTTGCGGAAAAGAGTTTTTGAAACCAAAATCTAAGATTTCTAACCCATGTTTTTAAAATTTTCCAGTCGGAAAGTGAATTTGAACATTTTTAATTTTCCACAAATAAATAAAACACGTCCATATCAATAAAAATCTCCTGCTGTGCTCTGCACACGAAGATAATTAATTTTTTTTTTAAATTTACGAATACAATCTGAGAACTAATGTACATATTTATCTTGATAAAGATACGATTTCCAGATTCGCATAAGGTACTCGTATATGTATATGTAAATATGTAACTATCACACTATTCTTTTATTGAAATTTGTGTGTGATCCTTAAGATATTGCTTGTGCAATCATAAGGCGTGTTTCTTTTTTCGTTCAGAGCAGAGCTCTGAACAGAATTCGAGCTCATAGAGTATGCTCTGAACTTGTTCCGAACAGAGCCAGCTCTGATTTGTTTTTTAAACACACTTGAACCACATAAGCCAGAATAAGTTTTCATTGTAACCATAAAAAGCAATACAACACAAATATGCACCAGTCACAGAAACTCAACAAGAACCAACTTCTGCCGCCATCTGAATTGTATGTGATTATTATTTCTTTACATTCGCTTCGTTTGTTCAGCAATTTACTCAGACGGTTATGTCCGAGCACACCGAGCTCGGGCACGCTCTGAACATGTTCAAATCGAAAAAAGAAACACACATTCGGAGCTCGGAACGTTCTGAGTAAAAAAAAACAAATATTTTGAAAACTCAGACTGCTCTGAACTAAAAAAAAGAAGACAAACGCGTATGACGTCTTTAACATCGTTTACGCATTCAATTTTTTAAATTAATGCCAATTATACGCATTCAATTAAAAAAAGGCTGTCAATTTACGTTATATTAGTTTTGCCCCACATTGTAAATGTTAACTGAAATCACGTTTTTTCTAAGCCGATACAAATTTAACGAAGAGAGGTTATTCACAAAAATTATGGAATCTTAATTTTTTGAATTTTAAGCTTAAATCGCGCTTAAAGTAAAATCGCGTTGAGCAAATACTATTCGAATTGAAATTGTATGTGCTATACCGCACTAAGCGGCAACACAACTTCACAAAATTTCATACGAATACGTTGTGAAGTGTAGTTCCGTTGCAGAACAGTTCCGGCGAGTGCAGTCTTACCTTTAAATTTCGATCCCAGTTTTCTCTCCAAACATCAGCTAAAATCCTAGCTTAAATTTGACATGCGAGAGTTGTGGAGAATTTCAAATTTAACACAACAGTTCTATGCAAAATATGTCAAAAACAGCTGTTTTCTGAAAAAAAAAATGGGTTGGGGTAAAAATTCTGCTTTTAAAATTATGCTCGCGGAAATACTGCCTTGCAAAATTTTGCTTTTCAAAATTCTGCAAATAATTAAGAAAACAAAGGTTTGTAAAATGTTAAAAAGCGCGCATTTTTCTTACTTCCTTAAGAGTTTAATTTAAACAAAATTTTTTGTGTTGGTTAATTTTTTAAGGCAATTATTTATTATTATTTTGAAAAACAAACAAACGAGTTACTCACCTCATTTTAGCAAGGCTTAAACTATGGTCATAGAAAGATTGAGGCTCGGCAGTTATAAAAATGACCGTCTTACACTCCGGTACCCCCCATGAGGACTTAAATTTAATTCTTGAAGTTGTAAAAAAAGTAAGTGCTCATTCACCTCATTTCAGCAAGGCTCATCTTTTATTATATCGTTTATTGACTCAATATATACACGAAAATAACAGTATTCGACGTTTTAGCCCTCCATGACATGTTGTAAGACGCTCGTGTATTTTATATGTACAAAAATTACCTCATTTCACATCATTTGAGCAAGGCTGGTATTTAAACATAATTAAGATGCCATAAAAACAAACACATATTTCAAGTGTAAGACCTTTATTCGGTCAATAATCCTCTGTAAGACGCTGAAAATTAAATTAAGATAAAAACAATTACATCCATCGTAGAACGAAATAAATCGCGTATATTTTTGTTTTTAAATTAATATTTTGAAATACATAAATATTTAAATAAAAAATGTAAGAAAAGAGATCAAAAGATTATACTCTATTACAAATATCTTTTTTACATAAATTGTGATAGAAAAATGTACTTGATTCTAAACTATTTAATCTTGTCAAAATGTCTGAATTAAGCATTTTCTCGTAATATTTTTCGATTATTTGAAGGAATTTTGTTACCTGAATAAAGTTTGTGTTTAACCCGTTTAAACTCCACAAAAAACACATATCCGATGATTTTTATCTTCAGCATTCGGTGCAATTGCGGCCTCCGCAGAAGATATAGTATCAGCATTCGGTGGAATTAAGGCCTCCTGAGGGATAATGCTATCCGAATCTGATTGGGATAGAATAGGGATGGATTGGTTGGAACTCATTTCTTGGTCATTTTTACAATCAGGTTTCACAATATATTATTTAGGTGCCGTCTTACGGACGGTTATTGGCCGAATAAACGTCTTTCACTTGAAATGTGTGTTTGTTTTTATGTCATCTTAATTATGTGTAAATACCAGCCTTGATGAAATGGGGTGAATGGGGTAAGTTTTTTACATATGCAATACACCAACGTCTTACAGCATGTCAATGATGTCTAAAATGTCTTACATTCTTATTTTCGTTACATATTGAATCAATGAACGATTAAATTTAAGGCCACATGGAGGGTATCGGAGTGTAAGATGGACATTTTTTATAACTGTCGGGCCTAAACCTTTCTATGGCCAAAGTTTTAGCCTAGGTAAATGAGGATTGTTTTATTTTATTTTTGTTTCTCGTTTGCCTTTGTAAATAAAAAGTTAATTAAACAAAAATTTGCAGAACTTTTTCCATTTTTGTTGACGGAGAGAATTTTGAGAAGCAGAACTTTAAAAAGCATAAAAATCAAAAAAATCAGAACTTTAAAAAGCAGAATTTTCACTTTAAAATCAGTATTTTGAAGCCAGAATTTTGACCCGTTCCCGAAAAAAATTCAAGTTTAGGCAATAGCTGCAACAATGAAGAAAAACGTCTGCCATGTTCGTAGTAATCTATCTAAAAAATGTTAGATTGTTAAAGGATTGTTAAGGTTAGAAGTTAATTGGTAGCTAAAAAATAATTCGACGAACAACCACAATGTTCTGATTTTTTTACTAAGAAACGGTTTTTTTTTTTAAATTTAACTGCCTTTAATGTTACAATTTTAATTCGCGACGAAACAATTAAATTTATCAATAAATGAATAAAAGAAAACCCGATTGTGCCGGCACAATATACTTTAGTTAAATGAAAAATAATACGAACTGTCAAACTAAGAGAAAATGAGATGGGCGAATTTAAATAGGTAACTAGCAGCGACAATAGTAAGTAGAGTTGTACCGGCCGGATAACTGCCCTAATGAAAAGTATAATAGTTTGATGGTCTTATACTCAAATCAGACCGATATAATTAAAACCAACTTTAACATGTTTTTTTCCTTCTCCTCCACTTCTTACTTTTTACACTGCAAATATATGGCGCATTTGTTGTAATTAAGTTTATATACTGGATGAAGATTGTGATTGCTAGTTGAGAAGAGAAGTTCATTACTTTCTGGATTTTTAAAAAATATTGCCATCGTATACGAATACGTAGTGTATTATTTATTTAAAAAGAACTTGGAGTTATTTTCGAATCCAAACTTTAATAACTTTAATATAGCAAACTCCGTGTTAAGTTTCATATACGCTTTTGATTTAAATGATCCTTATATGTACACTAAAATCCCTTTGCGTTGCTTATGTTGATTGGATTGTTTATTTTGACAAAATGTTAGAAGTATACATTGATTTTTTTGTTAATTATTATTAATTTTACAATAAAACAATGGATTGCAGGACAATATTAACAACTTGTTTTGAATAACAATGAAAAAACGACTTCTAGTCGTTGCAATTAATCCATTAATGCTTAATTTCATTTTAAAAAAATCAATGTAAACTTTTAATATTTCATGTTTAAATAAACAACCTCTGAAGAAGTTGGGAAAATTCAACGAAACGTTGGTTAAAAATAAGTTTATTTTATTTGCAAACAGAAGAAAGTGACCAAAATAGCCTGAAAGACCTTTGAACATCAAGTCATAAAAGTAATTGGTCACGTTAATAAATTAAATTAACAAACTATTAGTTATATACTAACATTTTTTATTTTTTGATTTAAATGTACATATTATTAATAAGTCTAATCTGAGCATTATTATAAACTTTAATTGATGAAAGTACATAAATAAAAATATAAGTAAATAAAAGTACCCATGAATGCAGAAAATCTAATTTTCATTCACCATAATTATATGAAATAAAATCAATCAAGGAGGGCGCCAGCAATTTTTTTTGTTATAAAGGAAATTACAAACCTTTTGAAGCGAAGAACGACGGTGAAAGAAAATTAATATTAGCGAAACGAGCCAATGATGTTCGAAATTAAGACGAAGTTTAGAATTAGTTTTTAAAATTTATTTGGGAAACATTTTTGAATAGATATATTTGTAAAACCCAAAATTTTTTTCAACCAAAAAAAAAAAAAAAACGATTTTAGAAATAAAAAATGATATAAGATGGACCGTTATCGTTCGGTCCCGAAAGAACAAAGAACTTTAAAGACGGGTCGCGGGTTCCCTTTTACGGAATTTTCTCAAAACAAAAGCAAAAGCCCAACCGATGCGAAATTTTAACAAATTAAACTACAGTAAAACCTGCTAATCGGGACACTCTATAATCGGACCACCTTATATTCGGACCGCACGTTATGCATTCCCTGCAATTTTTTATACAAATTTCCCCTTATAATCGGGGCACCTGCTAATCGGACCATGGACCACTAAGATAAGATGCGTCGTTTAATGTATTCACCTGTCTAATTGTTCCAAGCGTAGGAAATACGAAATATGTATGCCTCGCATTTTTTTTTAAGTGTTAGTAGCGCCCCCGCCGGTTACTTTTGCTTTATTTGGTAATTTCCCAATAAGTTTGTAATTTAGCTTTCGTTGGTTAATGAAGATCTTGCAAGGAAATTTGATTTCAGCAAATCTTAAATCCAAAGCATTTTGAGCGCGAAGGAGGACATCAAACTGTGATTTGAAAAATTCGTTGGATTGAAAAGAAAAGTATGAAATCATTTGTATCTTTGCGTTTTTTTCGAAATTGGCGTCTTGTCATTTAAATGGTTTTGCTTAGCTAGACAAAAGAATGTGTCAATTTCTGATACAATTCTCCAAGCAAAAGCACAGGCTATACCATCAAATCTAATTGATTGCATATTTCTTGGAAATTTCGTAGTCGTATTTTTATGGACATGAATGAATAAGAGAAAACCTTTCTAAGTGGACCGGTCCGATTAAAAAGGAACCTCCACAATCGGACCACCACCACCTTAAGTACTCGAAACTCGAGGTAATCACGTTTAGTTATCCCCTCCGAAATAAAAATGTACTATGCAATTCGTAGTGAAAAGTTAAAATATATTACAAAACAACAACTAAAGAAGAGATTGTTAGTATATACCTACTTCATGAAAATTTTCTTAGTCGATGGGCTTTTGCGCAGATTTGGGTGATATTGAGGACCTGCGTTTAACGTTCCATCTTTTACAAACATTAATTAGATGTGTTGGGCGCTCGGCCATTCTCAGTATGAGTAACTTCTTGCGCTCAGGGACCAAATGTCACCCGCGCTTTCGCTATTTAAGTTTGTCTACAGACCGCCCGTCTGTCTATGCCAAATTAGTGGATCAATCAACCACTTTTACGCCAAGGTTCGTTTTTGTTTCCTCGGTATACTGAGAGAGTGTACCGATGGCTGATGGACCATGACTGCCCTACTCTCTCCCAGCATATTGAGGGAAACACCTGTAAGGAAGGAGCGGATAAAAAGGTAGGAACAAGGAAGTGGAATATGAAAACGATAGTTTCTGTCGCGGTAAATTTTACCGTGACAAAATGCCTGTAAGACTTAAGGTCTTTTAAATGCAACCTGAATTGCACGGCACTAGTTGCTTCATGATATCTAAACGTGATATATTTTTCTTTGTAGAAATTTATTAGACGCACACATAAGGGCATTGTACCTAAAATAGATTGATAGTTGAATAGTGCCTTAATAAAATGCTTATTAAACCGTTAACAAATTCTATTGAATACAACTGTAAAAGCTTAATGATAAAGGCAAAATGAAATAGTTTACCTTTGGACTTAGATAAGCACAGAGAATTTATGGAGCTTCACTCTTATTGCATATGAAACATAAAACTGTGTTACCGACGCGAATTACTTCATTGTTATTAGCTTTGTTCACTGAAGAAAACATAACAATAGGACACGACACACAACATATGACAACAGAAAAATTATAACAGGTTACTCGTAGTAGGTAGAACTGGTTAAAACAAGAGAGAGCAGTCAATTAGACTTTTGTGTCAGTTTAAAACAACGTCCCTGAACACGAATATTGATAGTATGTGAAATGTTTCTGTGATGATGTCTCAATAAAAGTTTTAAAACCTTAATGCCATCCATTTCAGTGCAATGTTGAAATCAGATTTTAAAGAGAACAAAGCGTTAAATCAATGACTCTTAGCGACGGATGACGGATGTTTAACATTATTGCTGCAAAACGTCTCAATAACGGTTGATGTACCAGTACTTGTATATAATCCATTCACGTTTTACGGAATCACGGCACTTAAAGTATTTATTGTGCAGTGTTCTCCCGAATGTTGACTCAATTGAATGGCAAAGGCAAATCCTCAATGCAACCGCGTGGAATGATATCCTCACACTTTCCTCACCCCGTTAGTTTAGTTTTAATCAGATAATGATGTCATCACTGTTCGTCAATAAACGACAATAAATTTGAAAGTGGAAATAGCTGAATTGACACACGAAATACCACCCTATCTCTGAAAGACCAAGTACAAATTTTGTCCAACGAATTTGATCCTTTGTCAATAAAAGACACAGATTTCATAGCTGGCTAATTTTAAATTGAAAGCGAACTTAACTCATCATAAATTCAAAAAGTTTACCAATGATACGGAATATGTAGCTGTTGGCGAATGAATCTTATAATATTAACATAATTACACCTCGTTACGTAATAGCGAATTGTTACCGCTGTGAAAATTATTTGTTCATTGACAATGAAAGCCAATTCGAAAAGACAAAAATTTGGTTTTAATTGAATGGAAAAACTATTTTTGTTGAAATAAAGACCTTAGCGGAAATGAAGTAACAATTCTTTTGTCAAAGATTTCTGTAAAACTTCTTCTAATCAAAGTCACGTGGAGCATTTGGTTATGTATTTCAATATTGAGGTAACGGGATTTTAATCATAAAATACCAATCCAATTTATTCGAGCAGCAACAGGGAGAAGTGTAGTTTAAAAATGTTTATAATTAAGTTATAAACCTGTTAGTTTACTTTAAAATGTTTGGCTAAAACAAACTAAAATAAATCTATCAAAGTCAGTACTATATCCTGCAATAACCATGAGAAACTAAGAATTTCAATTGTATCCATATATTTACATACATTTACAAAATAAGCAATTTTAAAAATACGGCAAACTCTATAAATTTATTAAATAATAGTTATTTATTATTACTTTATTTTAATTTAACTAACTGCTTAGAGCTAATGATGCTATGGACATCACTACGGCTACAGTAGTCCACTTTCTTTGTATGTTGCTTGCTTTATCTGAAATTAAAAAGCAAGAAAATAGATTATTTAATGCAATAGCAACAATACGAGATTTGTTTAGAAAAAAAAAATAAAAGTAAAATACAATTTTTTTCTTGGTAAACAAAAATTCAGTATAGGTATCCAACGAAAGTGCCCCAAACTTTAATTATTTAAAACCGACTCTAAATCACTTTTAAACAGGAGGCCACTCTAAAAAAACTCCTTTTAAAGTGAAGGTCTACTGTTTTGCATTTGGGAAAAAAATCGAACTCGAGATTTTAATCAAACTTCACATTACTGTGATAGCGAAGACGAAAAAATCAGGTCCCGCAATTCGGTCTGTCTGCCTGTCCGTCTGTCTGTCGTTCGTCGAGTCTATAGCCTAAACGGTTGGATGGATTTGCTTCAAACTTGGTACATATTGTTTTTTCGGTAATATACCCACACTTTTTTTCATTTTTTTAAGACGAAAAATAACGGTACCGCCATAAATTATTTTTTGGCCAAAAGAAAAATTTTAATTCTCTCAAAAATCGCCTCAGCGGTTTTATAAAATAAATATAATGCACGACTGGATCGTACGAACTTGCTCTTGTAGCTAACAACTTTAATGTGTCTAACCATTGAGGTTTAGTTAGTTAGGTGTAGTTATCCTATGCAGGTGTAAAGCATAGGTAGGTAAGATTACCTTGATACTTAGTATATAATGAATTGTTGAATGGATGATTCAAGGAATAGTTACAGCTACAAATTTATATTTAAATCTTAGTTATGGATCTTAACTATGTGAGTTAGGAGAGTAAAATGTATGTACATACATATATAGATGGAAACTAAGTATGCAAACATGTACATATAATAATGAAAATGAGGGATGTAGGTGAGTAGGCAGCTTTATGCATATAACTTTATAATTTAGGTGCACTATGCATACATAAGATTTATGTGATTTTTAGACATATATATGTATATATAAATGTATAAGGGCCTACATTGTATTTAGTAATCAGTTATGTAGGCAAAAATTCGTAAAAAGAGAATAATAATAAGGTAGAAATAAATGAATAATACACATACTTGGAGCCATTTTCTTCACTATTTGCCAACTTGCCGCAAACTCTCAAGTTGCCCAACTCTAGAGTTGAGTGACAAGTTGAAATTTGTTTTTCTTCACTATTTTAAATCTCAACTCGAGAATTGGAATTCAAAAGTTAGCCAACTTGCGTTTTTAAAAATTTCCCTGCGAAATTTTTGACAGATACCTATGTTTGAACTTTAGATTTGAATTATTCTGTGTAATTTGAATTTATTCTGTGCGATTATTTCGGAAAACCGGGCATATAATTTTGGACCGACGGATTCGACACCATGAGCTTCGATTTTACTTTAGGTTTAAACACGCAAAACTTCTTTTAAAAGTGCAGATGTTCCTTTTATCATATTAGGCAGATGATTTATTCAGTTCTTTGAAAATTCTGTAAAGATGTACTATGTTGGGTAGTATGTATATTAGGTGACTGTACGGTGAAGTACGTAAACTAATTAAGGCATAATTGAACTTTCAAATTTATCACTTAAAAGTATTTAACCGATATTGTAGTCTAAGCGAATTATGAAATCAAACTCTTTTTTGAAATTTGTAACTGAAAGTGGAAGTTTACATAATCGGTATGCCATTGAATTGAATGCTGCAATTTTATGTTGATAAGAACAAAACGAGTCTTTGGTGATATACCGATCTGTTGCTGTGTTTTTTCTGAAGACTTCAAATTCTATTTTATTGTTGCGGTTTTTGCATAACACATCCAAAAAGGATATACGAGTACAATTTTGGTCATCTTCTTCTTCATATGTGAACTTAATGCTTTCATACCTGTTGTTTAAAAGATTTAAGGTGTCATTTGCTGCGTTCTTTTTTATAACACTAAAGACATCGTCAACATATCTCAACCAAATCCTTGGTAATAAACCTTCGTTTTGGAGGTCAATTTCAAACTTAGCCATAAATGCTTCAGCGATAAATGGTGACAAGGGATTTCCCATGGTGGTTCCATGATCATTTTTGTAAAATTTATCCTGAAAAACAAAACAGTTGTGGGACATACAAACTTTGCTGCTTTCATGTATACTTTCTTTTTATTTTCTTCTATATTTTTGGTCTCGAGATGTAATTTTAAAGATTCTATAGCTACGTCGACTGGAATACTTGGAAATAAAGCTTGAACATCAAATGAAATCATGGTTTTATCATCTTGAAGGCTTATTTCTTTTACTCTATCAACGAAATCAAAGGTGTTCACCCTACTAGCACTTTCAAATCTTCCATACATCTTCATTTCATCTTAATCCACTAACCATTTTGAGACATTCACGAGCGGGGAATTAATGTTTGACACAATTTTGTGCATTTTCTCCCCTGGTTTATGAACTTTCGGCAAGCCATACATCTTTACATCTTTGGTACTTCAGGATTTGAAACAATAAATTTATATTTATTGATTTTGAATGTTTCGCAGATTTCCTTGATGATTCCTTTTGCGTCATCTACCATTTTATTTAACGGTGATTTCGTCATGATCGTGAAGCCATCTCCATTGATTGAATTCTTCATTCTTTCTTCATAATCAAGCTTGTCCAAAATGACAATGTTATTACCTTTGTCGGCTTCCATGTAGTAAACATCTTTCTGTTCTAACTTTTTGATTATATTTCTATATTTTTGTTGTTCTTCTGAAACTTTAGTTGATTTTACTTTTTTAATAACTTTTTTGGCTGCTTTTCGAATTTTTTCTTTGGATTCGGTTGACTTAAATTGGATCGCCGATTCAATATCCACAATAGTTTGTCCGACGTCAACTATATTCATATTTGGGGTGAAATTAAGTCCTTTGTTCAATAAATCAAGTTCTTCAGCTTCAAACTGGGCGGATGATTTAGTTAGAAAAAACAACATATCTACACTTTTCCCCAAAATAAGACAACAACAAAATCACGTGTATCATTTTCGTATATACCAACAATAACCAACCAATTACGGAAAACACTCGAAAAGGAAAACATAAGCTTGGTTTACAACAACAATGGAAAACTAAGGAATATTCTCGGCTCAACGAAAGACATCACACCAACAAGTGCTAAAAGTGGCATATACGAAATCAGCTGTAAAGACTGCAACAAAAAATATATAGGGCAGACGAAACGGAACATCAAGACGAGATTCAAAGAACATATGAGTTGTATAAAAAAATAAACAACTAAATCGCTCATCAGTCGCTGCTCATGTCTTTTCTTCGTGTGACAAAAATGAACCACCGCACAGCATCGGACCGTTTGAAGAGTGTTTGGTTGCTTAAAAATGTACACAACCAATGAAAACTAGATGCATTTGAATCTCTTCTAATATTTAAATCAAAAAATGTGATGAACACAGACAATGGGAATATAGAATCTCCATTATTTTCATTAGCATGATTTCATGTATATTTGTTAAAATGTTAACGTAAATTTCAAAGTTTGTTTGTATTGTTTAATTTTTGTTTTGATAAGTTTTGTGTTAGTAACGATTGAAATTTGCTGATGATGGGCTGCATGTCGGCTCGAAATGCATACAATTAAAATTGTTTTTTAAATAAATTCGTTGGTGTTTTTATTTCTATTTTCAATTTTTAAATTTTTTTTGCTGTAGTCAATAAAGGAATTTTTTTCAATCACTTCATAAATTAAGGCATAACATCCAAACAAACTCGATCCCTCTCCGATTGGGGATCCCAACCCAACAACACTTTTTTTTATTCTGACGATTCTGAATCTTAATGCAATTGTATGTACATAAATATGTGAAAAAAAAATAATAAACGTGAAAATAATCAAAATCAAAAATAATGTTTGTTTCAAATTTATGATACAAAAAACTCAAGTTTTATAGAAATTCACTTATTACATAATTTACATAGACAGCTGATTGTGTAGGGTCATTTGATCTTTTCAGATAATCCATACTTGAATGTCCCAATTGCTGTTGGGTATTTGGCTATATCATAATTTTCTCTTGCAGCTTGTAACATCATGTTTCGGGCATGCGAACAAACTGGAGGTTAGGTTGATAATTGTATTTGACACCCACTTCACAATACGATGGACTGTTGAATACTTACGCCAATAAAATCAGCAACGGCCAAGTGAATTGACCCTTGTACATAAAACCTCAGCACAATCAATAATTGGGTTGTTGGTCGTAATTCGCGCGATCTACACATATGCATGTAAGTTAGCATAATTTAAGAATATTCAAGATATTTCATTGCGTACCTTGTTTCAGTGTAAGGCAAACTACCCTTTATCAATTCCAAGAGCAAAATTATTGTTCACTTTGAAATACCAAATCGGTGGATAAAATCATGGTCTCCAATTTGTCTAGCCCCAACCGTGCACACATCTTCTTCGCTCCGCAAGCAGACGATAGAGTATTTTTCCAATAATAATTTTCTCGGAAAAATTTATTTAAAAAATACTTATATTCAAACTGAAACTGAGAATAATTTTTGACAAATTTCAATTTGACAGAAAACTCTCAAGTTTGCTCTCTCAACTTCTACTATTTTCGGAAGTTGAGAAAACCAGAAGTTGATCAACTCGAGAGTTGAGAATAGACAGCTGAAACAAACAACTTTGAGTGAAGAAAAACAAAATCACAAGTTGAGAATAAAAATCCTCAAGTTGAGTTCAACTTGTAGTGAAGAAAACGGCTCTTAATGTTTTTGTATTGATTAGTCGTTATAGCTTGAAAAAAAAAACAAAGATGCCAGTTGAATTCATGGATAAATTAGAATATATCAAAAAAAAAATTCAAAAATCGTTGGAACGGTTTTTTAATAAATTAATTTTTTGTGTATAAAATTTTGAAAACATTTTCAGAAAAAAACTTGAAACGCCAAAATTCTGTGACTCGTTTTTGAAAAATCCATTTTTCAAAAAAAAAAAAATTTTATTTCTTAAAAATCGAAAAACTTTTTTTTTGAAAATTTTCTAATGCAGTTTTATTAACAATTTTAGGCACCCTTTGTATAAGAAAATTATTTTAATCGGTTCAACCAATGTTGAGAAAGTGGAAAATATGCAAAATGGTTCTATGGGAAGTACCGTATATAAGTACGTAAAAAAAATATTTTTATACTTAAAAGTGGTACGTACTAATTTAGGAACACACACATTTTTTAAAAACAATTCTTGGAGCCGTTTTCGAGAAATAATTTTTTTTCTTAACGGTTTTTTTTTAACATTTATATGGGAGGTACCGTTGTTTTTTTATCTTAGGAATATGGTTTTTTTAACTGTTCAAGATAATGTCAAAAAACTACTAAATACGAAGTTTCGCAAAAATGCATTAAGTCGTTTTTGAAATTTTAAGTTTTCGACAAAAAAATTTTTTTTTTTAATATCCAAAAAAATTTATTTTTGAAAAATTTTGGCTTACAATAGTGTTTAAACTTTTCATGAGCTTCTGCGCAAGCAATTTCAAAAAAATCAAATTAACCGTTTTCCAGAAAATCGAAAACCAAAAAAATGGTACTAAAAGTAACAATTTTTTTTCAAAACAAAAATTACTAGAATGTTCCCTTTTGCTTCATTAATGAACTGGTTTTTTTTTATAAAAATCCTTGGAGACGTTTTTGAGAAAAATAAGTTTTTTATTTTTGGCCAGACAAAAATGCATGGGAGCTACTGTTTTAAAAAAATGAAAAAAACGTGCGGGCATATTACCGAACAAACGTTATATACCAAGTTTGAAGCAAATCCATCCAACCGTTTAGGATGCAGACTCGCGGACAGACAGACAAACAGACGGATTTGGGGACCCACTTTTTTGGTGTTCTCTATGATCGTAATGTTTGATTGTTAGATTTTTTTTTGCACGAATCCATAACTTGCCTTATGGTACCTATAATCGCAAGTAAAAATCAGTGGGAAAAATCATAAAGGGAAAAATACTTTTTGGTTATTTTTTGTTTGGAGAACAATTGTTATATACTCGTAGATATTATTTGGTACCTATAGTGGAACTATTTTTTGTTTTTCGATTTTCTGGAAAACGGTTGATT
This sequence comes from Philhelius pedissequus, assembly GCA_910595825.1. Classification (NCBI taxonomy): domain Eukaryota; kingdom Metazoa; phylum Arthropoda; class Insecta; order Diptera; family Syrphidae; genus Philhelius; species Philhelius pedissequus. Next base: position 80,673,204 of record OU343160.1, on the reverse strand, counting down.
TGATTTTTTTGATTTTATTCCTAGAAAACCTAAATTTTTTCCAAACTTCGTATTTAGAAGTTCTTTGACATTATTTTGAATAGTTAAAAAATCTATTTTCGTAAAACAAAAACAACGGTACCTACCTCCCATACATATGTTAAAAAAACCGTTAAGAAAAAAAATTATTTCTCAAGAACAGCTCTTCAATAGAAACACTTTTTATATATTCGACTTTGTCACTATTGGATGAACCGACTAAAATAAATTTTTTATGCAAATGCTCGCTAGAAGTGTTAATAAAATTTAATACTCAATTTAAAAATAAAATTGTTTTTCAAAATATTACATTACTAAACTTAGAACTTAGCGTATTTTTAGATCTCACTACTTTTCACGGCTGACTTGTTGCGCATTTGTATTTTGTATATAAAATAACTTGGCTGTTTTTGTTGTAATTTCACAACTTCTTGCAAAGATTCTATTTATCAGGAAAAGTGGGTGAAATAAACGCTCAATGAGAACCTCGTGGGAAAACATAAGTTTTTAATTTATGGCTTTCGTATGTACTAAGACCTACTTCTCTATCAATTTTCATAAGATAAAAGCGCCGCATTGAAATGATAATAATTGATAAGTGAGTGGCTTTAAGGCTCCTGCATGAAAAATTTCATATTTTCAACTTTTTCTTTGTATACACCTAAGAGCATACCGTTCTACCAAATTTCATAATCCTGCAATAATCGGAAGTGCTGACAGTATATTTAATATTAATTCTGTGAAAATGAATGGTTGCCACGCCAACTAAATGAAAATGTCAAATTTTTAAATTTCTCTTTACTTGCATGTCAAGTCCTATCGCTACCAATGGTCGGGTGCCACGCCCCTGAATGTAAAATCTCAAATTTAAAAATTCTGCCTTTGCCGGCACTTTAAACCCTACCGCTGTACCAAATTTCATCATTCCACGATAGTCAGCAGTGCTACAAATAATTTGTATTAATTTTATGAAAATGTGTGGATACCAAGCCCCCTGGAATGGAAAATCATAAATTTTCGATTTTTTCCTTTGTATACACCACAAGGCCTACCGTTCTGAGAAATTGCATGATTCTGCGATGTCGGGAAGTGCTCCATAATTTTGATGATCTGTCAGTGAGTGAGTCAGTCAGTCAGACACTTGCGGTTTTTGCGATGTTTGTAGTCTTATATCTCGGGGACCACTAATGCTAAAGAATTGAAATTTGGTGGGTTGCCTAAGCCTGGTGAGCTTAACACATGCTGGAAGCTAGAAGCTTCTGACTTTATTGGTGCTGAAGTTGGAGGGGGTCTAAAATCGCCTGAGGTTGATCCTGTAAAAAGGGTGTAGTGCCAGAACTTAGCTTTAATTTATAACTTAGAATTTGAAATGTTCTGCTTTAGTCTTTTAAAAAGGTTGTATAAATTATCACAACAGCACAAAAAGCTGGTGTGAATTAAACAATCCATCTGTACTTCGGTCTGTTTGTCAGTAGATCTAATAGAGTTACAATACATTTACATTGAATTTCAAGATAAAATTTAAAAAGTCTTAGCTCACTTTTCGCAGACAATTTATTACCCAGACAAATTAAACTCCTAGTGGAGACCACCGAAAATGTTTCTTTTCGCATCAGCAGCGTACTATAGGCTACACATTAGTAGAAATTGCGGACTTATACGTCAAATTCATTACCGTCAAAAGAGAATTCATTTGACAAGCGCATTTTACCTGATAGTTAAAATAAAACATTTTTTTGCAGATTGAATTGGGTAAGTATGATTTGCAAATAAATTTTAGTTTTAAATTTTGATGTACAGATTCTATGTGAAATATTCTCTAAAAAAATTCATGAAATTTATGTCGATTCTCATGTGTTTACATTTACCTCGGGATATTTTTTCATATGGGAAAATGTGAACAACATTCTGGGGGGTAAATCTAAACATATAGGTAACAATGATTGGTTTAAATAGAAATAAGATTTTTTTTAGTTAATAACTACATATTAAAGAAGCCGCCGCCATCATATTCAGTGGATAATGTGTCAAAAGCGGTCGTTGACATACAAAACAAAAATTTGTAGCTTACAGCAGCTCAGGGTGCGTATTGGGCGCCAGTATCTCTCATTTATAACAGAAGGAAAGGAAGAAAAACTCAATGGACAAGTTTAAACAAGGACGTAAGATTGCACTTTCATTAGAAGGTGAAAATGAGATTGTCAAATGCCTTCTTGATAAAAAAGGAACCTGCTAATTTGATCACTGACTATGTCGTTACAAATAGCATACGGATGAAGTTCTTCAGCGTTTGAAAGAAGCGGAAGAAAAAAAGATTGAAAAACTCCGGCCAAAGGAAAAAAGAAAAATATTGCATCTTCATCTTCTGACGAAGAAGCCGTGCTGATGATGATCTTGTAGATTTAGACTGCGGCATAGAAGTAATGGGAATGGGCCTAATAAAGTTGATATTCCAAATATACCAAATTCAGGACTTTAAAATGTGAGAAAGAGAAACTCGAGCTTCCGAGAAGAACAACTTAATGTTGAAAAAGAAAACAAAAAAAAGTAAACGGGTTATCTGCAGTAAACTCATCAAAAACTATATACTACCCAAACGCAAAATAGTTGGACTACCTGTGATAAAAAAACATAAATCTGCTGATCCTTAATTTCCAACGGAAATAAACGCAATATTTTGGTATTTTTCTTAAGATACATTTATTTTGAATAGGAATAAGCAACAAAAACAAAATGACTCCAATTAACGGTGTAGAGCAGTCTTACAAAACAAAAAATAACGATTGATACATTATTTTAAGTGCAAAATAGTTGGCCTACGGGTCTTAATTTTTATTTCACCATGGTATTACGTCGCATTTGGCCTTGATAACTGTTCCTATGCGTCGTGGCATTGCGTCAACTAATTTTTGACATTCTTCCGTACCAAATGATTCCTAAATATTTATGATTTTAGCTTTTAGGTCCTGAAGAGACCGGCATGATTCTTTTCACAGTTTTTGCTTCATTTTATGCCAGACAGTTTCAATTGCTGAAAGATAGGGGCAGCTGGAAGGCTATTCCAGTAAAGGAATTGCTTCAGCAGGTAACCACGCAATTGTAGACCTTGCTGTATGGCAAGAAGCACCATCGTGTTGTAAAATATAGTCTCTATCACTAGCTTCAAGTCACGGTATTGATGGGAGAAGTTCATTTTTGCAGAATATCCCTTACAGAAAGGAAATTGCCCAAACCTTGCCCGGGCATGCATCCCCATATCATTAGAGATGCTAGAAACTTGAGAGTTTTTTAAGGCAATTTTTGTGAAAAGCCTCTTGTGAATTTCTAATTACTCGTTTCCGTTCATCGTCCACGCAAACCTCAAACCTAGACTCATCACTCCAAATAACGGAACGCCATTAACTTAAAGTCCAGTTTTTACGTTGTTTGGCTCAATCAAGTCGCTTTCTCTTTTGTTTATGTGTTAAAACGAGGTTTTTCTTTGGCCTATGTTCCTGACGAATTAAAATAAATAGATCTAATTTAAGTAAATCTAAAACTAACCTTATAAGATTTGTATACAATTTTTTTTTCATATTCCGCTTACAAGTGTCGATTGAAACACTTTTAGATTTTTTCTCTCCATTGAACAGTTGCAACCCCAGTTTGACGTCGATTTTCTTTTATTATTTTCTTTAAAACTCGGAAATCTCGAGGATTCGTAATTGCATGGGCGTCATGTTGTTTTACCGATCTCTAAATTTCCACTATTTTTGAACTTTGAGATTATGTTTCGAATTGATGAGCGCCGTAAATTGAATTGTTTTGCTATCTTTTAGCTCGATAATTCCGTTTCGAAGGCTTTAATTATGGAGTCAATAAGGGACTAAGGCCTCCTGATAATGCAACGCCACACACCATGGTTGCATAAAACAAGAGATCAATAAACAACAAAACAAGGGCATGTCATTTTTTTAATAACGGTTAACTAACAATCTATTTAAATCGTCATAGTGCAACTAATTTGCATCCCAGAGAGAGTAGTCCAAATATTATCCTCTATCTTTGTTTAAGAGAATGCGAACTGGAGCCATATTTGTTTTCTCAAATTTAGTTCTGTTTGGTCTAATTTACTTAGTAAATGTAATTTCTTACATTGACAAAAAATATTAAACAACAACTGCTTGGGAACAGAAAATATAGGCATATAAAAAGAATTAATTTGTTAATTGATGAGTAGGCCAACTATTTTACGTTTGGGTTTTATAAGATAGAAAACGATGTGACTTTCATAAAAGTATTTCAAGTAATTTCAATGTTCCCATTACCGAAGGAAATATTAGACGACAATGGAACAAAAATGTATTCATTTGAAGTATGTATTTACTTTTGTGTTCATTTTCCCCATAGTACCTTCCATTATCATGCCTATAGTCAATGAAATCACTCCTTAGATTTACCCGTGAATTTATAAAAATAAACCTAAAAATGGTGGTATTTGTAAACATATCATATTTGACAATCTGCCTTCTGTTCTATCGAGATATTCATCGGAGCGGAATTCTCTTCGATTTACTACGAATCGGAGACATTTTATATCGAGGTAGTTCTACGATCGGCCGATCGGAAATTCTGTCCGACGAAATTCAACGCATGACATTTGTATGCGATGAAGTACTTTTAATGGTGTTATTTATGACAGACACAAACAACATTTTCTCCGAGGTCCCGCGACAAGTTATCGTTGCGGAAAGTCTTTTTTTTTTGAAGAAATTGTTAACTAAAATGTAAGTAATAAAGAATTAAACCTTTTTACGTTATCTTGGGGACTTTTTGTTTTTAGGCAGATCGAAAAAATAAGCTCATAGCAATATGAGCGGATGATGAATCTGCTTAGCGAATATCCCGATATTGCATAAAATTATACAAGAATGACACAGAAGTTTGTGGCTGTTTTTGTTTTGCATATATTTTTACTTGCGATTATAGGTACTATAAGGCAAGTTATGCATTCGTCGAAAAAAAAGTTTTGAGATAACAATCAAACTTGACATTACGATGATAGCGAAGACGGAAAAAGATGGCCTAAAAATTCTGCCCGTCTGTCAGTCTGTCAGTCTGTCAGTCTGTCAGTCTGTCAGTCTGTCAGTCTGTCAGTCTATCAGTCTGTCAGTCTGTCAGTCTGTCAGTCTGTCAGTCTGTCAGTCTGTCAGTCTGTCAGTCTGTCAGTCTGTCAGTCTGTCAGTCTGTCAGTCTGTCAGTCTGTCAGTCTGTCAGTCTGTCAGTCTGTCAGTCTGTCAGTCTGTCAGTCTGTCAGTCTGTCAGTCTGTCAGTCTGTCAGTCTGTCAGTCTGTCAGTCTGTTAGTCTGTCAGTCTGTCAGTCTGTCAGTCTGTCAGTCTGTCAGTCTGTCAGTCTGTCAGTCTGTCAGTCTGTCAGTCTTTCAGTCTGTCAGTCTGTCAGTCTGTCAGTCTGTCAGTCTGTCAGTCTGTCAGTCTGTCAGTCTGTCTGTATGTATATATAGACACCTACAGCCCAAACGGGTGGGCCGAATTGTTTCAAACTTGGTATATACAGTTTTTTAGGTATTATACAGAGGGGAAATTGAAACATTTTGTTTTAGCTCAATAAATAACGGTACCTGCCATATAACCATTGCGTTCAAACCTATTTTTGTCAGAAACAGCTCTAACGATTTTGATAAAAAAAATCAGTGCGGCTTTTTAGCTACGACCGATCATATGGTTAAAAAAAAAATTAGAAAAATGTCCAAAAACGGTACTTTCCACAGGACCGTTTTTTTGCTTTCGACTATCTCATAAACGGCTCAACCGATTCTTTCGAAATTTCACACATATAGGTTTAGGTTGCCCAAATTATACCGCTCACCAATATTTTTAATTAGTATTTTTTTGTATTTTTAAAATCATTTAAAAAAAATTTATATTTCGAAAGCTGCTCCTTATTTTTTTCAAAAATTATATTTAATTGGCGTTTTTTGATTTTTTTTTTGAAAAATGTTTTCAAAAAGTTTTTAAAAAAACTTTTTTTCTCAAAAACCGCTCCACAGATTTTTATTTTTTTTTTCTCATAAATTAAAATTTATCTAACAAATAAAATGGCGTACTTAGTTAAAGTATTTATTTCAGAATTTTGAATTATTTGTTCTTTGATTAAAACGATTTAATATTTTGTTTTTAAGTTTATATTAAAATATTTAAGACTGTCATACCAATTTAAAAAAAAAATAATAGTGATATTTTGTATATATAAAAAATGAAGTAAGAAACTGCTTTAAATATATATTTAGATTTTTAACAGAAATCTTTTGCATTCGATGTGATCGAACATAAGAGTTCTTGCGATCCAGTCGTGCATTTTATTTTTTAAAGGTTTGGAGTGACACCATCAGACCGATAATTTGTTTTGTATTTGTGTTGAATCTGCTCCAAAACAAAAGCAAAGCATTTTTATTTAGGCGAAAGTTTTTCTTAAATCTTGAAGAGAATTATAGAATTAGAAGAAACGAATTAGATTAGAAGATACGATTACTTGCGTCAGGTAGTTCGCGTATATTGCTTTCGTTTTGCAATGTTCTTTTATTTTCTGAGTAAATAATATTATATTTAAAAAGTTTTATTTTTCAAATTATTCTTTTGTTGACAGTTTAAACGGAAACAAGACACATATTTGTTTGAAAATAGGGATAGTTTTGATTTTAAAATCGGTGCTTTTAATTACATTTCTTAAAAACGCTAGCGCATTTTAATTGAAAAAAATACTTTTTATAAACAATAAATTACACTCTCTCGCCGATTTTTCATGGTTTAAAACATAAACTAATAACTTAAAGACCAGAAACCTCTGCTTTCATTTGACATTTGCCTACAAGTTGAAACACGCACACAAGTAACATTTCTGTTCCTCTTGCAATAGACACATTGATAAAAACGCACACAAGAATCTTTTCTGTTCCTCTTCCTACAGACCCATAGACAACACAGCCCTAGTAATTTGTTTTTGTTTTGCTTTTCGATTTCCCATCTATTCATGGATAGAGTTTCAAAGCTACAAATACAACAATCTAAACAAATGGGTTTTGGGGGGTGAAACGTACGAAGGTTTCCAATCTTCATTATGGCGTATTTGTGGTCTAAAACGTTTATAGTGCTTATTTAATAAAAAAAAACTATCGAAAATATATCGCATTCGATATATCAGTTGAGTTGCTCATCTCTACCTGAAACTTATATCCATCGCAATGCGTCGTCATTTTTCTTTAAAATTTTTGTTTGATGAAAGCAACTTCGAACTGAAATTAAATTTCCGACGAAGGTGCGCTGCGGAGAAAATTCCTCTCCGACGGTTACTTCGATAGAGCAGAATAATTTAAACAATTTCGGAAATATTTTTTTTATATTTATTCAAAAGAAATGTCAACATTTCATATTTCTATTAAGGATTTCCATTTTTCAAAACATATTAAAAACTGAAGTCAAAAATTAAAAAAAAAAATTAACCAAATTGTAGAATACACCTACAGCAGTGCACAAATTTTTTTTTATCAAGATCGTTGTACAGGCAGACACCCGGTATTTCGAGACCCACTTTATTGGTGTTCTCTATCATCGCAACGTCACATTTGATTAACAAATCTGGAGTTAGATTTTTTTTCTAAATGCAAAACTCGCCCTATAGTATCGCAGTAATCACATTGACCCTATGCATAAAGGCATTGAAATAATACTGCATTTCAAACAAATCGCATAGTCTGAGCTTAGAGCAGATTTGTAATTTATCTTATACAAATTGTGTGTCTTGAGCGATTCTAATTTTTTCGAAATATTCATTCAAGGAGTTTAAATAATATTCGATACACATTGGGCGTTTTTCTTTTTTCGTTCAGAGCAGAGCACTGAACAGATTTCGAACACAAAGCGAGCTCTGAACACTGATATGTTTTTTAAACACACTCGAACCACACAGATCAAAATAGATTTCAATTTTAACCATAAAAAGCAATATAACACAAAACCTACACTTTTTTGTTCACAGATACACACCAGATACAGAAAATAACAAGCGATCAACTTCTTACGGCAACTTAATTGTATCTGATTTTTTTTCTTCACATTTACCTTCTGCACACATATGGCAATTGGTGCGTTCAGCAATTTACTCACATGCTCAGTCAATTATGTTCTAGCACGACGAGTGTGATCTACACACGTTCAGTACGTAAAAAGAAACACACATTGGGAGCTCTGAATGCTCTGAGTTAAAAAGAAACACAAAAAAAAATTTTTACAACTCAGACTCTGCTCTGAACTAAAAAAGAAAAACGCCTATTAACTAACTTATTAACATTTGACGTTGATTTAAACAAAAAAAAAATCGCAATTTCAATTTTTAAAATTCAAAACTTACATTAGATTAAAAAACCGTAAATTTTGGTGCTCGACATTTAAAATATTTGTCTTACCTGTACTTACCATAAAAAATAGTTTCTCTCCTTTTTGTATAATTCGTACCAAGTAAGAAAAATGCACATGTGATTGGAGTAGGTGATTCCAGCTTATTCCTTGGAATTTTCGATTTTACCGTCATACTATAAAGACCGCTTGGATCTTGATCCATTTGGGTAAGCACAGACTCTAACCTCCTTGTGTTGAAACTATATAAAAATTCAAAGGCAAATATAACAAATAAAAATAAAGTGCATTTAAAGTAAGTAATGTATAATACGTACAGCACAGATAAAACAGGCTGTGGAAAAACATTCTGTACTGTGCAAATTACATCTACATTGCTTTCCTCTACGTCTATTCTCGTCTCCAATCCAAATTCAGATTCAGGAACTTTTATACAAAAAAAAAACATTATTCTCCGAAATTAAAGAGAATAAACAATCAAAATAAATATAACCAATTATTTGGAGGCGAGCACTCCTCTTATCAGTGGACTCAAATGTTTGGACCGAACATGTGTATTCACCCGTCATATTCCAATCGGGCTTATTGATCGATATTACTCCAGGATTTCCTTCCAACGAGAATATTTTCGTGTCAATCTTAGATTTCATGATACCCTAAAAAATTAAAAAAAAAAACATTTATGCTAAGTTGTATTGAATCAAGGTTATTTATCACAAATTAATGCTTTTTACCATTGCAAATCCTTTGACAGACGGGATCCATTGATAAATTGAGTTGTTATTAAAAAGCCATTTCAGTACAAATCCCTTTTCCCTTGGCCCCAATTCATACTCGCAATCCAAAATTAGTGGTTCGGATTCTCCATTGCGATCCAAAGTATACATTTGTGGCACTTTTAAGTTTGTTATTCTCACCGAATTCGATACTATTGTAAGTAGATAAAGATACAAACACATTTTACTATACCTATACATAAAACAGAATAGGTAACGATGATATCAATGAAGGATAATATGAGTCTGATATGAAAGAAAATGAAAGGACATTATAAGAGGCTCCGTTTCCGTTTGTTATAATGTTTCCCATTAAATCACTAAGGAAACGAATTATTATAGATAATTATATATCCGTGCCAAGACTTACCAGAAAGAAATGTAAACCAAGCTAGTATGAAAATAAATAATGCATATCTATTTAAAACAATATTCATATTTAAATATACGATTTTTGGGTCTGGTGTGTATTGTTTTGTTTAAAACAATTTTTCAATCAATTACATATACATGCACTCGATGATGTTTTTGTTAAATTTACAAAATTGATAAAAATAGCTGCAAACTTTCCCGAAAAGAAATAATATGCATACATAATTGACTAAGCCTTTGAGAATTCATTAGTCGATTTTTACTTGGTTTTGAATTTAAGGATGTATCACATTTTCATTGTAACTTAAATTGTTATCGTTGTGTTTTTATTATGTAATTTACTATTTGCTCACTAATTATAAATTTTCACTATGCATTGTCTTGTTGTTTTTTTTTTCCACAAAAAATCGTCTAATTTAGTTGCGAGGATATATGAAAATCTCCTGTTTCTTCCCGATTGAAATTATATTTTCCCACAAAGCACTGGAACTTTGGTGCGCATGATCGGGCTTAAAGCTTTTATATCAAAAAGGATTTTTTTTTGATTTTGTTATTATTCAAGTCCAGTTTTCTGATGGGTACAAATTTTAGTACAATAAATGTCAAATAAGAAGTTTAACACATTCTATGTGTAAAAATAATGTTTACACATGCAATAGATGCGTGTGCGTAATTTTTTGCAGCTTTGAAAAACTAAGTACTTATAATATATCGACGTAAAATTCAGCAATAAAATATATGTACAGTGAAGCCCGCTTAAGCGAAACGATAAAAAATATTCAGTTAAGCGGGGTTTTCACTTAAGCGGACCACAGATAACTGAAACAAAATTTCAGTAAGCCGACCTCGGATAAGTGAAAAATACATTTCACACATCTTTCCTATCCGTCTTTCTCTTCTTCCACCAGATGCCCGCGCTGTGTTACGAAAAATATATAAAGGGTATTCATAATCCCTTGAGCGCGTGCAAAGTTAAATAAAAAGCGGGTCTCGGATAACTGACGACATATTTCAGTAAGGCAAACTCCGTGTTACGAAACAATTTTTACTCAATATTGCACTTAAACAGCTGAAAAACAAACCTTTGTTGATTGTAGTTTCCTTACGGTTATAAAACTTAGCATTTTTTTTTATATAACCTTGGTGGGAAGCCTAAATCAAACGGACCAAGAAATTATGCAAACCCCTTTTAGTTTTCAAAAAAAATTATATAAAATAGATTAACAACATACTTACCACTAATATGTAACACTGGATTTTAACTTGCGATTATAGGTACTATAAGGCAAATTATGCATTCTTCGAAAAAAAAGTTGTGAGATAACAATCAAACATGACATTACAATGATAGCGAAGACGAAAATAGATGGTGTAAAGATTCTGTCCGTCTGTATGTCTGTCAGTCTGTTAGTCTGTTTTTATGTATGTGTAGAAACCTACAGTCCAAATGGGTGGCCCGAATTGCTTCAAACTTAGTTTATGGTGTTTTTTATATATTGTGCAGAGGGGAAATTGAATTTTTATAAAAACGGTACTTTCCATAGGACCGTTTTTTTTTTCTTTCGACTATCTCATAAGCGGCTTACCCGATTCTTTCGAAATTTCACACATATATACCCTTAGGTTGCCCAATTTATACTACGTACCAATATTTTTAATTAATATTTGTTTGTATTTTTAAAAGCATTTTAAGAAAAAAATTAAAAAAAATTATATTTTGAAAACTGATCATTAAATTTTTTTTAAAAATTATATTTATAATGTATTTGCTGAATACCCATGAATTGGCGTTTTTGGAATTTTTTTAAATTTTTTTGAAAAAGTTTAAAAAAAAAATTTTTCTCAAAAACCGCTCCACAGATTTTAAAATGTTTTTTCTCATAAATTCAAATTTATTCAAGAAATTATTTGGCGTACTTTTTTTGAGCTCAAATTAGTTTAAGTATTTATTTCAGAATTTTGAATTATTTTTTCTTTGATTAATCCGATTTAATTTTTTTGTTTTTAAGTTTATATTATTAAATATTTAAGATTGTCATACACAAAAGAAACTTTGTGTATAAAAAATAAAGTAAAAAATGACTTTAAAAATATATTTAGATTTTAAATAGAAACCTTGTGCATACGATGTGATCAAACATAAGAGCAAGTTCGTGCGATCCAGTCGTGCATTTTATTTAATATTAGCATAGTATACGTACTACACACAATATTAGCGAAAATTAGGGAGTGCTCCTAATATTTTGTCCATATCTGTACATACATATATAGATACTATAGGGCAAGCAAAATATCGGACTCCGGACTCGAGATTTTAATCAAATTTGACATTACAATGATAGAGGACACCAAAAAAGTGGGTCCCACAATTCCGTCTGTTTGTAGAACGATCTACAGCCTAATCCGTTGAATTGATTTTGTTCAAACTTGGTGCTTAGGCGTTTTAGGTGATTACCCAAAATTGTTGAATCGTTGTTTTAGCCCCAAAAATAACTGTACTTGCCATACAAATTTTTCTACCATATTATTTATCTCAAAATGGCTCTAAGGATTTTGATAAATATTGGTGTGTGTACTACTTTGAATATGGTCTATATTTTGACCAAACATTTTTTTTCAAATATTTTGTTATTAACGGTACCTGCTATACAACCATTTTAATTATTTTCGAATTTCTCATAAACGGCTCAACGGATTTCGATAAAAATTTGTATACAGGAGATACTTCAAATTCTAAATAATACTGCATTTCAAAATTTTCTAAAAATGTTTTTTTTTTTGGATTTTTGATAAAAAAAATAATGTTTTCTTTTGAAAGTTGAAAATTTCAAAAACGTGTGGATAATTTTTCTGAAATTTTGTTTTTGAATTTATATTATTGAATATTTAAAATTTCCATACCAATTTTTTTTGGAAAAAATTTAAGAATTTTTATATATAAAAAATTAAGCGAAAAACGACTTTAAAAATACATTTAGCCGCTTCTATTAAGAATCTTTCGCTTATTATGTGATCGAACATAGGAGCATGAACGTTCGATTCAGTTGTGCATTTTATTTTTGTTTAAATTGAAGTGGATTAAAAGGTATTTCTAAAAGCGAAATAAGGGTGATTTTTTTGCTACTTGGTTTTTGACGTTTATATTTTTGACAGATCACACATGACAAATTCCACGAACATTTGACATTTCGATTCAGTATTGTTTCCCATTTCATCATGAATAGACTTACGCTGAACAACGTTTGTAAATTATTGAAATTTATTATCAAAATTCGTGCTCTGTGAAAAATGTGTTTCGCAAGCTACGTCCGTTTCAGCGACGAGGCTCATTTTTGGCTAAATGGATACGTGAATAAGCAGAATTGCCGTATTTGGAGTGAAGAGCAGCCAGAGGCAATTCAGCAGCTACCAATGCATCCTGAAAAATGCACTGTTTGGTGCGGTTTATGGGCAGGGGCCATCATTGGGCCGTACTTCTTCAAGGACGATGAAGGCCGCAGGGTTACGGTCAATGGAGAAAGGTACCGCTCGATGATAACAGATTTTTTTTTTGCCGAAAATGCAAGAATTGAACTCGGTCGACATGTGGTTCCAACCGGACGGTGCCACATGCCACACTGCACGCGAAACCATGCATCAATTGAGAGGCGAATTTGGTGAGCAGTTGATCTCACGTTTTGGCGCAGTCAATTGGCCACCAAGATCATGTGATTTGACCCCGTTAGACTATTTTTTGTGGGGCTATGTTAAGTCTACTGTCTATGGGGACAAGCCAAACACGATTGCTGCCTTGGAAGCCAACATTGAACGCGTCATTGGTGAGATTCCGGCCGAAATGTGTGAAAAAGTTTGTCAAAATTGGACCTTCAGAATGGACCAACTGAAGCGTAGCAGCGGGCAACATTTAAGTGAAATTATTTTTAAAAAGTAAATGGCAGAAATTGATTTATCGATCCAAATAAAAATTTCATTCACTTTTTACAAGTTTCTGTGTTTTTTTTGAATTTTCAAAACCCAAGCTCTTAAAAAATCACCGTTTATAAAGAAATTAACAATAGTGCGAAGTAGGGAGCAGATTTTATTTTTTTTTTCTGAAATTGAACTAACTTTACTTCGATTGAAGTATATATCGCTGCTACCGATCTACATTGCACATTGGTTTTGAATTTCTGAATATCATAATGGAAGGGAATAGAGGAATTATGAGAATTCCTAGAAAGGCGAATATTAAGGTTTAATAGTTTAAGGGGAGGAATGTAACTGGCTATTTCATTTTAAGCTTAAAGATCTTATTGGATTTCCTCCTGGTTTTGTTCAATGGATGGCTTACTCAGATTACATAGAGTAATTTCTTCACATTGAAATGCTTTGCGTCTGCAAAATTACTGGCATAATTTTTTTATGTAGTGTCAAAAGAACAATTTAGAACTTAGTGTCGATAAATGCCAAGCAATCACATATTCTTACAAACGTTTTCATCGGCCACCACGGGAGTACTACAAAAATAATGACCTTGTTTCCAGAGTACCATCCATTCGGGATTTGGGCGTTATCTGTGATAGTAAACTCAATTTTAGATCTCATTATTAAAACATATTCTAGGGCTAACTCTGCTCTTGGTTTCATCAAGCCTTGGTCTAAGGAGTTTTCAGATCCTTTTGTTGAAATCTCTGTACACAACATTTGTCCGAACTTTACTTGAGTATGTTAGCCAAGTATGGTCCCCGTTTTGCCTTGTTCACATTAAAAGAATCGAAACAATCCTGCGTAGATTCCTCCGATTTGCTCCAAGGGACCTTCGTTGGGTTGACATATTATAACCTGCCCCATATCAAGATTGTTTAAGGCTCATTTACTTTCAATCTCTCGAAAAGCGCCTTGAGTTGACTAATATTATTTTCGTACATCAAATTGTATCTGGGGTTACTGATTCTTCTATCTTACTCGCGTTAATGAGTACTAACATCAACTCACATACTCTAAGATCAGTATCCCAATTTCATTAAGCTCCTCACATAACTGACTATGGTAGAAATGAACCAGTTAGAAGAATGTTGAGGGAAGTAAATGCAAATTCTAATGTACATATTTGATTATAATCATAGCAAGATCACATAAAAAAAATGTTTACATAGTTCTTCATCTTCTTATATGAAAAATCTAATTCTCCAGAGAAATTGAAACTATAACTAACGGGTGTTTTTTTTAGACGTGTGGTTTTCAAGAAGAAATAAACCGCATATCATTTAATGTTATGGCCAAGAATTTATCTTTTTTATAAAGATAAGCGTTTGTCATTATGTTTTAAAAATCATTTTGGGGCGAGTGGCCACCACGGCTGGCTGAAATAAATTCCACCCGAGAGGCCCAATTTTCGACCACTTTTTGCAGCAATTGGGGCCGTATGTCAGCAATAACACACCAAGCGACTTCATATAATCTCATAAAAAATAGTCCAGCGGTGTTAAAGCGCACGATCTTAAAGGCCACGCCTCAGGCCCACGATGCGAGATAAAATGCGCTCACCAAAAGTTTCTTTCAATAAATTGATTGTTTCGTTGGCTGTATGGCATGTAGCGCCGTATTGTACTCTAGTTTGAACTAAATGTCGTCCAAATCAACATCCCCCCTTCAGGCACGAAGAAGTCTTTAATCATGAGAGATCTTTGAGGATGTAACGGCGTCTCAACAATGGCTGTGAAATATTATGATCATTCCAAATACATACGTCAATTTTGCTTATTAACGTACCTGTTTAACAAAAAGCGAGCTTCTTTGCTGAACAAAATTTTCCGGTGAAAATCGGAATCGGTGGCCATCTCGTTTGGGCATTGTCTTGGTAATAAATTTGCACAATTTGCAAACATTGTGCAGGAGCCAGTCTATTCATATGAAATGGCAAGCCAAACTGAGTATAAATCAAGTGACAGCTGTCAAAAAGAACCACTCCGAAAAAAGTATTGCCAGATTGAAAACCACACATCTAAAAAAATACCCGTTATATTTATTAGGGTGAGAGGTAAAATAGAAGTCTAGGGCAGGGGTTCCCAATCTTTTTTATCCGCGAGCACTTTTCAGGTGGAAAATGCACTTCGTCGCACTTATATGCTATTTATCGCAGATATGTTTATGTGGAAAATGCATTAACTCTTTTTTATATATGTATTTTTTCAAATTCAAGTAAAACAAGTAACTTTAACGAAAAAACAAAAACACTTTTAATTTAAGAAAATTAATAATATTTTAAAATATAAAATATACATATACGTAATTGTATTTCAATAAATAGCTCTGAAAGTTTCTTAGTGAGAATAATGTGCCTGTTTTGTTCTCCATAATATATCGATTATTTGGCTCTGCATCGAGACGGGATCTATAGTTTGTCTTAGTTCCAACATAGGCGGAGAATCCTGATTCGCACATGTATGTTGTTGCAAACGGCAGAAGAATTATTTAGGATTTATCAGTCAAAATTTTGAATTCGTCCTTCAACATACACCAGAATTCTGATAAAGACTTCTTCGTTTCAAAATCTGCCTTCATCGAAAAATCTGATGCCAAATCAAGATTTGCACTCAAACTGCAAACATGATGATGCTTCTACTTTATCATTGGCATCGAAAACAGTTATTGAATTTCCCTGAAGTGATACACTCAAATCATTTATTTATTTAAATACATCGGCTAGATACGCCAAACCTCATTACACAACCTTTCGCCCAAATCAAAGTTGTCGTTAATAAGGAATGTTCTGACTTCAGCCCTGATTTCGAAGAGCCTCGTCAGGGCCTTAAGTACTATGCACATGAGGGCGACCAACGACCAACGAATTAACTTTAATTCTATTCGTCACGAATATAAGTTGAAAGTGTCATTTTGAGGTTAGACGCGACAAGCTAATTTTTCGTTTAAGTGTGGATGGTGGAAGTGAGACTGTTCGTAACAATCAGGGGCAATTGTCGACGACCAATATTGTTTTCTCAAATTTATCTTGTTTTGGCAATTTAAAAGTAAATTTTTGTATCTGAACATTAATATAAATTATATTTCTACAATTTTATTAAGAATTTGTGAAGAATTTAGGTTGGTAAATTGTTTTAAATGGAATTTATTCGTTTATTCGTCCGTGCGTCGTTGGTCGCACTCACCTTACATCTGCGTGGAGGAGTAAAGACGTATGTAGACTACACATGTCATCGCACAATACTTTGAATAGCCTTGTGCCTGTGATTTAAAATGAAGGCCGTGATTTAAAGTGAAGTTGATTATTTTCACGCTGTCGTCTAAGACCTCTTTTAAGGAGATTGACATTTTTTTCATTGCAAGGACATGGCGATATAGAACGCAATGGCTACTACAGCATTCTTTGAGATTTTTTTAGTTTTATTTTGGAGACGACGAACGTTTTTCCAGTCATGGCATTCTCTCCGTCTGTGCACACATTCACTCAGTTAACCTATGGGATGTCATTGACAATAAACAAATTGCCTATTGATTAAATTTTTTTTTTAATTTTTCCGCACTGGGATATTCTTTGTGGAGCACCAAGTGCTCCGCGAAGAACACTTTGGGAAACGCTGGTCTAGGGTGTTGGCAGAGTGACCGACAACCGCTGGTATTCTTGTTGGCTCAGTAACCAGCTGAGTCAGATTGTTTACCTCAGCACATTCGGCTCAAGGTGTTAGTCGGTCGATGGTCTCTAGTACTAGTACGTATATAGGAAACTTAACAATTTCAGTAATGATGTTGCATGAATACGCTTAATAATACAAACAGATCGCAAAACTTGTTTTGATTTTACTTCAGTTTCCTTAAAAAAATATAAATAAATAACAAAATGAATGTAAAAAATAAGCAATTTTCAATATAGTTATACTTTTTATTTTTTTTATTTTATATCACATTACACATTGAACAAGTAAAAAATTTACACATTCAATATTTGTTGTTTGAAGTAGAGGCTACATGTTTTTATTTTAACATAATTATGACATGTAAAAATTAAAAAAATTAAAACAAAACCATATCTTTTATTTGTCAAGGATATACACGAAATAAGTTAATAATTTCTTTTTATATTCTAATTCGATTTTACATCCACAAAATGTTTTTTTTTTTCTGAAATACGTTTAAAAAATTGTATGATGGTTGCCAACAGACTGATCTTTTTGTATTAATTTATTCCTTAACAAAAATTACAATTTTTAAAATTTCTTGCAGGGTATTTATTTTTTAATTTGTACACAAATATAATATTAATATACCTATACGTATATTAAATAAAATAAATCACATTAAAAAATTAAACGAAATATAAATTAATGGCTACCTTGCCTATTTAGAAAATCAGGCGAAATGTTAATAAAATAAATAAGTATTTGTATGTGAAATATTAAGTTTTATTATATCTTATTACTAAATCTATATGTACATTTTCCAAATACTTATTACCAATTAAAAACGGACGGTTTTTGAATTTTCTTTATAGCAGGTATTGATTTCTATTAGTTTACCATAATTCACTCCCTGAAATAGTCAACAAAGGTTTAAAGTACTGAATTTAATAAATTATAAAAAAAAAAATTGCAAATAATTCATAAGTTTTATAAAAATTGTTATAAAAAATTGTTACTAAAAAAACCTCTAACCCTGCAAAATACCGGTCATTCCCTATTTCCACATCATATTAAATTAGTGCATCAAGTCTTATATATAAATTTAACGAAACCAAACTGGGAAGCTTTCAATATGAGATTCTCAACATTTTGCCGAACTGGGTTGATTTTATAAGCTAAAAACTACATATAGAATAGGTACTCCATAAAGGGGGTCTTGTTCCCCTTCTGGATTTTTTTGTAAGACTATATAAATTTAATTGGTATCAATGGCGTGACAGGTGACATGCAGTGACAAGACCCCTCGGCAACCTCAGCATTTGGGACAAGAGCTAAATTAAACCTAATGAACTTGAGTGGATTGTGTCTTGAGACAGAAATGGTTTTGTTTTGAAGAAAATGGAAAATAATCTGTTCCACTATAAATCTGACACGGTTATAAGTGCATATTACTGGTACAAAAAATTCTTTCACATTGCAGCACGCATATAGTTACTGTATAGTTATAGTTTCACGCCAGTGAATGACACTTGCCCAACAATTGACACTGGTCGGTTTTCTAGAAATTTGTAAGAACAGTCATAGCAATTAGGCTATTCTTTTAATTAGTAAAAGTTGCCTAGTGTTTAAATGGGATTCATTCTCTCACAGCAGCTCAACAAATTGTTATTTAAACTAATCGGTTTTCCATAAATGTTAAAATAAAATGACGCATTATTTTGCTATAAGGTAGTCATTCACAATGTGACGGTCGTACGGATGGTCGCACCAATCGTCATATCAAAGGTCGCAAGTATCCATATACGTTGCGACTGAGTCCGGAGGACCTTGCGTTGTTGAATCTACTAAAAATTATCTCATTCACTTAAACATATCTTAAATATGTGAGATTGTGTGTGTGTGTGTCGTAAGCATCCACATCTTACCCTACAACTGATTGGTCGTTTCGTAACCGTGACTGTCTATTGTCGCGTAGTCCAATGTACGACCAGCCCATTCACCGTAGAACTTGTCGTATTCGCCCAAGATTCTTGCGATCGTCCATACGACTGTCGCATCGTTAATGACTACCTTTACTAACGGGTCCGCCATCTAACGTTTTTTTTAACTAGTGCTTATTTTGTGAATGGTAACACTTAGCTCATGTCTGATTTGACAGATAATTAGATTTATCCTTCCGCTGAACGAATATGGTTGTGTATACGCTTGAACAACGCTCGCTAAGTGGGCCTGCGATGGACTTAGTGAAGATGCCGATTTTGCCAAAAAAATCATCTTTTTAGATGAAGCTCATTTTGATCTTGGCGGGTATGTAACAAGCAAAATTGTCGCATTTGGGGCATAGAAAACCCGCACGCATACATTGAAAAGCCGATACACCCAACACGAGTCACTGTTTGGTGCGGATTTTGGTCCAGAGGCATAATTCGAAAATGAGCAAGGAGTGGCCGTTACAGTCAATGGCGATCGTTATCGGGCCATGTTGAACGAATTTTTGTTCACAAAAATTGAAGAGGAGGATATTGGCAATATTTGGTTTCAACAGGACGGCGGTACGTGCCACACAGCCGAAGCTACACTCGATGTTTTGCGCCCATTTTAAAAAAAAAAAGTTATTTGGCGGACCCTGTAGTATAATAACGTTAATCAAAATATTTTACCAAATCACTAAACGTGATTCTGTATCAAAAATGGTTTTACCAACCAAATTTCATATTCTTTTGAATAAAATATAATATTTATTGGATGGTAGAAGAAAAACCGTTTTACGCTGCAGCAAATTTAGCTTTACTTTGGTGTGTGTTTGGAAGTAGGTACGCGTTTTATGGACGTGTAAATCTCTCTAAAAATCTGGATCTGTGATTTTGATCCTGGATCAAAAAAAAAAAATCGGTAATTATGGTCGAAAAGAACGCGAAAACTGGTCCGGGATCAAAAAATCCATGAGGTATCTATTTTTTGCATGAAATGAAAATTACATTATCCAAACATAGGTAATTTTGCTCTGTCAGCAAGATAATAAAACGCAGCGAATTATTTATAGTTTATTATGTATATCACTACTGCAAAATATAAAAACGAAACTTCAAATTAGATTTATTCTTCAATTGGAAAATTAGGTTTTGACGTTAGAGAAATTTCAAATAATGTTGATAAAATCTTTTTTATGAATGCAAAATTTGCTTTGATAGAATAAAATGGAATTTGTTCAGAAAATTTTCGATTTTGTCCAGAAAAATTGATGATTAAGTAGGAATTTAACAAAACAAAAACTGACAATTTTAAATAACTCTTTTGGAAACTGGGTGCATTTAAATCGCATCTAACTAAATGAATTAAAAACGCGCCCTAGAACTCAATTTTGAATTGTTATATAAAAATACTATTTTTTTCAAGATTTTTCACAAATATAAAGGGTTATCCATTTTGTGGTTTCAAAAGTATAGGGCTGGAATTCGACATCTGTCAAAATAAGTTGTTTAAACACAAATTGTTAAAACCTACTACTTTAAGAGGAGATTATGGTTTACATAATAGTCCATCTACGCAAGCAATTGGCAAAATTGTGAAGAAATTTGAAGAGACTGGATTGGTTACAGATATTGCAAGGCCTGCGCATCATCGTTTCGCTCGTACCACTGAAAATGTCGCTGCTGTAAGTGAAAGTATTGCCGAAGACCCGAATGTGTCGATTCCTCGTCGGTCTCAGGAATTAGGACTGTCTTACGGCACATTATGGCGTATTTTGCATTTGGATCTTCACCTACATCCATATAAAGTCCAGATCACACAACAACTGAAGCCATCTGACCATTCACAATGTCGTAGATACGTCGAATGGGTGCTTGAACAACAGGCGGTGGACGTCGATTTTTCGAACAAAATTTTCTTCAGCGACGAAGCACATTTCTCACTCGGTGACAACGTTGCCGAAGTGGCACGATTGTGCACTTTTGGCACTTTTTAATTTAAATGGCACTCTGGCACTCAAACGCTTCAAATGGCACTCTAGGAATCAACGAGCAAATGTTTTGAAATATATCCAAGGGTTGTTTCACGCTTAAATAACATTAAAATCCATAGTAAAAATCGACTTTCTTATAAAGTAATAAAATCACTTTTGCCGTTTAATGAAATAATAAAGGGTGAAACTTGACAGCAATTCATATCACCTAAAAATTTATATTAATGGCGTTTTTATTTGGCAATCCGGAATTGCTCTCCGATTGGTGATCCCAACTGAACACTTTTGTGTGATTCAGACGATTCTGAATTGTAATGTGTGAAAATAATTGTGTACGTGAGAATATTCAAATTCAAAAACATGTTTGTTGCACAATTATGATACAGAAAATGACAACAGTCGAGTTTGACGTTCACGTATATGAATGTGTGACTGCTTCTAGTTGTGATTCTGATTTCAAATCCAGAAGCAACATTCTCTTCTTTTTAGAATTAGAACTGTCATTTTTTCCCAAGTGAACGCTTTCAGAAGAGTCCGGAAGAAGAAGCTTCCGGATTGCCAAATAAAAACGACATAAGATTGTTCAGTGACGAAAAAATTAGAACAGAACATGGAAGAACAGAACAGATTCGTGAGATAATACGTCAAATGCTAACGTTGAAATTACAAACATTTAATTAAATATAATTCTAACAAAATTTCAACTACTCAGAGCAAAAAAATTACATTTAAAGCTTTCAGATTTAAAATTATCATTTGCAGAACCAATGAGAATAGAGAATTTATTGAAATGTTTGATTAACTGATTAAGAGGACTATTAGCGCCATAGTGTGATCTTCTAAAAATAGTTCAAAGTGGTAAATTCCTTCTTAAGCTAGCCTGATTCATATTGAAACCTATTCGAACGAGAAACGATGGACATGAAATAGATCCATTCATTCCTCCAGTTATGAAGCAGAACTGCAAGTACTCTCTGTGACCAGAAAGAGATGGGAGGTTAATCAATTGAAGTCTTAGAATATATGGAGGTAATTAGAACAGTCAGTCATCTAACAGAGATTATAAAAAAAATTATTGTTGTTTACCTACAATGCTAGATCGTTTGTTTTTGCAAAAACATTCTTAAAAATAAATTGAAATGGAGTTGAATTTATTTAAAAAATATTTTTCATGAAATTGAGATGATTCCGACACGGAAAATGATTTATCAACTAAATCTAACACCAATTTTTTTTTAACAACATCAATAATCTGACTCATTGAACACCAAACCAGAACAGTTAAGAACAGAAAATTTCGCATTGAATAGCAAAATCATGTACTTTTCTGTACTAAGGTGCTCTAATCTGTTCCGAACATACTCATTGAACATACATATTGTTAGTTGATGCTTTTATTTATTTTTTGTATGTTTCGTTATATGAAGTTCTTTAATTTTATCTATTAATTTATGTTTTAATAATTTTGTGTTCATTTATTCGTATTATTCCTTAAGTTTTGAGGCGCAATAAATAAAACTAAAAATTACATATGAAATCTTCGGAATTTTGTTACTTTTTTGTTGGTTGCACCCAGTGGCCTAAAATGGTACTTTCTGTTGTCAGAATTGGCACTTACAAAATTTTATTTCCGGCAACGTTGCTCGGTGGGTATGTTAACATACAAAATTGGTCGTATTTGGTGTTCTGAGAATCCTCAAGTAATTGAAGGGAGGCCATTACATGCACAAGAAGTCACTGGTTGGGGCGCTCTTTGGTCCGGAGGTGTGATTGGACCTTACTTCTTCGACAACGACGATGGAACGACTGTCACCGTCAATTCGGAGCGTTATGGTCATAGGATAACCGACTTTTGTTGTGCCTGCTATTGAAGAATACGACTTGCAGAATATGTGGTTTCAACAAGACGGTGCCAAATGCCACACAACTCGAGTGAATATGGCTTTATTGCAAGAGACATTTCCTGGCCGCGTAATTTCTCGTCGTGGCGATATCAACTAGCCACCAAGATCATGCGATTTCACACCGCTGAACTTTTTTTTGTGGGGCTACGCGAAAGACCGTGTTTATGCAGATAAACCTTTAACTCTTGAGCACTTGAAAACTAACATTCGTCAAGTTATGGCTGAGATACCGCCCAACATGTGTCAAAAAGTGGTCGCAAATTACCTCAAAAGAATCGATGCTTGCAACAATTCGCGTGGTGGTCATTTAAATGATGTAGTGTTTTACACATAATATTGACCTTCAAACTTTATAATAAAAAAGAAATATCATGAAAAAAAAAATATTTTATACGTGTATTTTATTTACATTTACTTTTGAAACCGCAAAATGGATAACCTATTATTTTTAATAATGTATACATTTTTGAATAGCTCTATAAATATTTCTTGTTTTTAATTCAAAATGGCCGTTAGTCTTTATTGATAATGAAATTTGCAAAATACAGTCAAAAAACAGTTGAACTAAAATTATATCCTGAGTTACTATTTTTGGTTGCGAAATGCGATACAGGTAGATACTTTAGGCAATTCCAATTCCACCTTTTTGCTGTTCTGTTTATAGAACGGCCTAGAGTCTAAACCGCTTCAAACTTAGTACTTAAGCGTCTACGACTATTCCCTATATCCTTTTACTTGCGATATAGGTACTATAGGGCAATTTTTGCATTTGGAAAAAAATCGAACTCGAGATTTGTATCAAAGTTGACATTACGATGATAGAGAACACCAAAAAAGTGGGTCCCGCAATTCCGTCTGTCTGTCTGTCTGTAGAACGATCTACAGCCTAACGGCTGAACCGATTTTGTTCAAACTTGGTGCTTAGGTGTTTTAGGTGATTGTCCAAAATAGATTTTTGAGTCGTTGTTTTAGCCCCAAAAATAACGGTAGTCTCCATACAACATTTTCTACCATCTTAATTATCTCGAAAACGACTCTAACAATTTTGATAGAAATTGGTGTGTGTACTACTTTGAGTCTACATTTTGGCCGAAATTTTTTTTTAATATTTTGTTATTAACGGTACCTACCATACAACCATTTAATTGATTTTCGACTTTCTCACAAACGGCTTAACGGATTTCGATCAAAAAAGATTTTTGAAAAAAAAATATTGGACGATTTTTTTTTCAAATTTTGTTTTTAAATATTAAATATTTTAAATGTTCGTACCATTTTTTTTTTTAGAAAAAATTTAAGAATTTTTATGTATAAAAAATTAAGTGAAAAACGACTTTAAAAATACATTTAGCCGTTTCTATTAAAAATCTTTTGCATATTATGTGATCGAACATAGGAGCAAGTACGGGCGATCCAGTCGTGCATTTCATAGTACTTGCTTTTATAGGTACTAAATATAAGGCAAGTTATGCATTAGTCGAAAAAAAAGTTTTCAGATAACAATCAAATATGACATTACGATGATAGTGAAGATGAAAAAAGATGGTCTAAGAATTCTGTCCGTCTGTATGTCAGTCTGCCAATCTGTCTGTATGTATGTATGTATGACACCTACAGCCCAAACGGTTGTTTAGGTATTGCTCAGAGGAGAGATTGATTTTTTTAGCTACCTGTCGTACAACCGTTAGGTTAAAGCCTATTTTTCTCGGATCGATTAAAAAAATCAGTGCAGCTTTTTACGCACGACCTATCATATGGTTGACCATATTTTTTAAATGTGTAAAAACGGTACTTTCCATAGGACAGTTTTTTTGCTTTCGACTATCTCATAAATGGCTTAACAGATTTTTTTGAAATTTCAAACATATATAGGTTTAGGTTGCACAATTTATACTGCGTACCATTATTTTTAATTGATATTTTTTTGTATTTTGGGGGTGGCCGTGGCGCGATAGTTGTGTGTTCGCCTGTCACCCTCATGGTCACAGGTTCGATCCCTGCCGTAGTCTATGTCTTCTTATTTTTCCATTAAAAACCAATTCTAAAAATAAAATGTCATACAATGAGTTGTTGGCTTACTCATTACATGCTGTTTAGGCATAGAACTAACAACATGTGATTGAGTAAAACTAGTATACCGATAAAATATGACAAAGAATAAAAAAATTAATGCGAATTATAAGGGGCATCGATAAATAAGACACGGAAATTTCTCCGCATTAGTTCAGCCGCCATCCCTGGAGATAAAATCTGAGACAACAACCACATACAGTCTCCGAATATCGCGCCACACATCTTTCCTATCATTCTTTCTCTTCCTTAACCTCACCCCCACGCCCGCGCTGTGTTGAAACATTTAAAGGGTATTCATAATCCCTTGAGCGCGTGTAGATTATAAAAAAAAAAAAAAAAAAAAAAGAAAAAATATTAAAAAATTATATTCTGAAAAATAAGTTTATATTATTAAATATTTAAGATTGTTTTACCAATTTTTGGTTAGAAAAAAATTAAAGAAATATTTCATGTATAAAAAATTAAGTAAAAACGACTCTAAAAATATATTTAGATTTTTAATAGAAATCTTTTGCATACGATTTGATCGAACATAAGAGCAAGTTCGTGCGATCCAGTCGTGCATTTTATTTTTTTTAAATATTGTTTGTAGGTGCCTGCCATACATTTTTTCTACACAACTAGGTAAAATTAACATAAAATGTTATAAATGTAGGATTTCTAAATAGTTTTCGAAAAGTTTTGTTTTTGTGTTTTTGAAAAAAAAAAAAATTATTTTTTGTTTGTAAATTGAAATTATAAGTTTTTAAGCTTATATAATAATTAAAATTGCCATACCACCATTTTGTCGGAAAACATTAAAGAAATCGGTTATATAATAAATGAAGTAAAAAAACTGCTTAATGTTTTTAGCTGTTTCTGTCAGTCGTGCATTTTATGTCTACTAAAGCCGTTTTCTTTTTTTCGATTAGAGCAGGTCTCTGAAAAGACTGCGAGCACATAGTGTATGCTCTGAACTTGTTCCCAACAGAGCGAGCTAGAAACACTCTGATTTGTTTTTTAAACACACTTGAACCACCCATTTTTTTTTTCATTTTTTATTTTAACCATAAAAAGCAATATAAACCTTATTTTGTACACAACAGATACAGAAAATCAACAAGCGACCAACTTTTCCGCCATTTTAATTGTATCTGATTATTTTTTTCTTCACATTTTCCTTCTTGACACACATGACATTTCGTGTGTTCAGCAATTTACTGAGAATCTTCAGACGATTATGGACGAGCATATCGAGTGCGGTCTGAACATGCTCAGAACAATAAAAGAAACACATTCGGTGCTCTACAAGTTCTCTGTCAAATAAAAATGCATCTCACCCTTGCGGAATCGGAAAAATGTACCTGTACACAGAGAAAACTCATGCTTGCGAAATTGGGCCCCTGAAAAGGAAACAGAAACAAATTTGTTGACAACTCAGCAACTGCTCTGAACTAAAGAAACAAATCACCTTAAGTAGCTTTCCATCTAACCTAAAATTTTTTTATCTTAGCAGTAAACAAAATTATCAAAATGTTTTTATATCTACATACATACGTAATATTATTATTTTTTCCTTTCATATTTAAATAAGTTTTTCCTAAGATTCTTAAAGAACTCATTATGACTTTTAACAAAAAAAACTATTTCGCGATCGCGATAACCTCATAATATGAAAACAAAAAACGTTTTAACGTTTCACGTTCCTATGAAAAAAGTTGCCATTTTCTTTTTTTTTCGACTAGAAAACTCTGTTTTTTCATATGACGTACTTTAGATGTTGCTAGCTGAAGAATCAATGTTCGATTTTAAATTACGTGTGGATTGTGTGTATGTCGTGAACGGGGAGTGCAAAATGGTATAAACAAAAAAAAATATTTAACAACCCAAATCAACGTATTCCATTGAGTAATAAGGTTGACAAATTTCAAAAATTTCAATACCTATAGCTTTTCGAATCCGTTTACAGTTATTTAATCTAATTTTAGGAAAGGTGCATAAAACACTGTTACATACAAAATACTTCTATTATATACAATTGCAATTCCTTAAAAACTAACTTACGAAAATATTGCAACTAATTTTGTGTATCCCCCTTATAACGATTAAATTAACTAATGTTTAGAATAAAACTATGTTTCGCTGAATTCCGCTGCGTTGCCTATTAAAGTTTCTATACTGAAATCTTTTGTGTGACTGTGCTTCGTTTTGCTGTGATCAAAATCTAAAGATAAAAGAGTTGGCTTAAAGATATTTCGATTTGAAGATTCCAATGAACTCAGGATTTTATTTGAGAAATTGTCCTCAGGAGTGGTGGAAACCGAAAGTGAGTTTTCGGAGAGGTTTGAATTTTCAAATAGAAGAACATATGGATTTAAGCTATTAGAAACCTTGCTGCATTTTTCGCTATTGTTCATGAATTGAAGAGATCTTTTTGCCTTCTTTTGTGTGGGCGCCTCTCTGATTGATTCGGACTGTAGTCTTTCGATTCGAGTACATACTATGTCGGATGAATCTGATTTATGTGATTCCTCGTGTTCACTCTCGACGTCGATTCTGTCGCAGGATATGTCTTCGATAGCATTGAAATTTCTGTTGGGGCTTTGTTGCTCGTGACTTGCATAGTCTAAACCCACATTAGGATCATTGTGTTGTGGATAGTCACCGATTGTAGGAATTTTTCTGTATAAGCTGTTTAAATCAGAATTTAAAATTTCATTTGGATTTGCGATTTCTAAACTATCAGCTGTTCGGCGGAAACGCGCTACATTTTGTCGAATTAACTCGATTTTGTCAGTGTTGTGATAAAATGGAGTTTCCAAATTAGCGAAAAAGTCGAATTTGTTATTCGGAGATGTTACATCAATTGTATCGGGCTGCGAGCTAACTGACTCAAAAGGATCGTGTGCGTTTCCAAAATTGGCAACATTAAAATGAACGGGCAACACTGGAACGGGCTTCCTTATCCAAAATGGTGAGAACGGACCGAACACTGAGGGAAACGGAAATCGATGTGCAACTGGAGCTCTTTTATACCGTTTTCTCCTCCGTAGAAAACTTCCATTATCAAACATATCTTCGGCCAGAGGATCTAGTGTCCAAAAATTGCCTTTGCCTGGATTTCCTGGTTCCCGTGGAACTTTAATGAAACAATCGTTTAAGCTCAGATTGTGACGTATAGAGTTTTGCCACGCTGGAAATTTTTCTTTGTAGTATGCAAACCTAAAAAAGAAAGAAAAAACTTGTTAAAATATTAAACTCGAAAAATTTTCTACAGAAAAGAGATAGCAAAGTTAATTACATCAAAAAATGGCTAACAGGAAAAGTATTCGTTTGATATTTGTTAATTTTTAAACACCTCATTACATAGTTTACCAATACAATTTTAATTAATGAAAAAGAAAATGATATTATTTTTAAATGTTTACTGTGCTCAAATTATTTATGAACGATTATTTCAAGTTTATTAAATCAGCATTGGGATTTTTATGAATTTTGGTAATTTTTCTATCAAAAAATGGGATTATGGAAAGCGCTTTTAACCAACAGATTTGATTTCGTTCCGGCCCAATCGGATTTGAGTAATTTTTGAATCAATGGAAATCTTACTGATTTTGTAAGGTAAATCGAACCAACTGATATTATCAATAGGTGTGTTTTATTGGGAATCTATCCATTGTACCGTAAGTAATTCTCAAAAAAACGCATCGACCGTAGCATGGACTGTAGCTTTTTTATTTTTGTAAAATTGGTACCCCTGCACAGCAGTCACAAGTAATGAAATTGTCTTTTGCAAAGTAAAATTAAGAAAATATCAAAGTTAAGAACAATAATTCGCTTTTATTCATATAAAATAGAAAGTAGAAAAACGTACCCATATTTAATTTATGTTACAAACCTATTTCTTGTTTTCATTTTTTCTGCAATTGCAGTTTTAAATTCGAACATTCATTTTGCACAAATAGAACGGAAATGATAAGTGAATGGCTTTGTTCATAGTCTATGGTCAAGTCCCTTTTTACACAGTCCAATTTTTGTATTGCTTTAAAAATGGTCTATGCATGTCACATGAGGAAACAAAAGTGCCGGTGATTTACTTGTTTCCTTTTAAGGTTTCTTGGCTTGGAACGCACACTACAACGTAGTTTAAATTGTTCACTCCCCTTATATTTCATGCTTTTATTTATTTTCTGAGCTTATCGATAGCTAGAGTCAATTTACAAATTTATTTTCTGAGTATGTTTTGCTTTCAATTCAATATTTACTCATCAGACTGCACTTAACATACGGGGAGTAAGTATCAAAAAGTTAACATTTGGTTTGCCATTTCACCATTTTGGATCACAAAAATGCATGCCCAGGCCATGTCCATGTAGTGAATCGAATACCGCCCATGGCCAACGTCCATTAAACAGTGAAGAAGAAGCACACTTTGTGAGTTCAGTTTCCGCTTAGTGCGCTTAGGCTAGGCGCGCACATGCAATTTTGCCGAAACGAAAGTTTAATCACTAGTTGAACGATGATCGCGCACATAAGCAACTTAAAAATCAATCAACGAGATAAACCAACACACAAACATCATTTTGATTTAATGTGCGCGCAGTTACATTATAGTTTGATGTGATACAAACTGAAGAACTTATTTGGGCGATCGTTCGATTTGTGCCAAAACACAAACTCTTAAGTTGCTCGAATCGCGGAGTGAATAGTTTTTGCATGTGCGCGCACTCTCATATAAGTCCTGGGTATTCACTTTAGCAACCAAATTGTTTTGCAAAACTGAAAGTTGCATATGTGCGCAGCTCTGTCCTTATAGCTCATAGAATTTCGTACGAATAAATATTTTGCGGCACAGTGTCAAGCAATTCCTCTATAGTGCAGTTCCACCCAATGCGGTTTGTCTTCTCAAATTGCTTTGTTGTGGATCTAAATAAAAAGATGATTTTTTTTCACCAAACTCCGTTTATTTACAACTATCAATAAAAATTTAACACAAAACGAAAATTGGGCTTGGTTAGTCAAAAATAAAAGTAAAACGGAATTTATTCCATAAATATTGGTTTCTTTTTCAAAATGGATATCAAATTTTGTTAAAATTGATTAATTGACATTAGGGGTATGCAAAATTGCAGATATAGGTGCAATTTTAGACGTACTTCAGAAAATAGTTGAGCAAAGAATACAGTTTTTAATAGTAAAAGTCAGAAACTTTTCAGAAGAACAGCTTATAATTTATTAAAAAATGGAGTTATCTAAGATTTCAGAAATATAAACTGGTCAACCATTAAAAAAAAAGAATCAAAAAGATCGATTTGTTTTACGAATGAAAGTAATAATTATAACACTCCATGAACACATCCATCGAGATTCAATTCAATTTTATCAATCGTACCAACAAAATTAACAAAATCAGAATCGAGACTCGACTGAACGTCAACCAGCCATCCACCGTAGCTTCTACTTTAACTTTTTATCGACCGTAGCGAATTGTATGTAAAATGCTACGACGGATATAT
The DNA here is from genome assembly GCA_910595825.1 of Philhelius pedissequus. NCBI lineage: Eukaryota > Metazoa > Arthropoda > Insecta > Diptera > Syrphidae > Philhelius > Philhelius pedissequus. The sequence goes on along the minus strand of OU343160.1, from coordinate 80,642,577 downwards.
TTACGGCGGATAGATTTCCCAATAAAACACGGCCAATATCAAATTATTTTTTTGCATGAAACTAATGTTAGTTTTGAAAAGCGAAATGATTTTAGTATCTATTTTAAAGAGTATGAGATAAGATGCATTGATGCAGAGAAAGCTCGTAGGCCTGGTCTTGCTATAGGTGGTTGTCTTTTTGCTTATAAAAAGGTAATCATGTTGGTGAGAACATTTTACTCAAGGCAAAATTTGATCAACAGACTATTTATTTCATTCCAAAATATTTAAATTGCACAAAATGGACTGCAGATTTTAATCATTTAAAGGATTTGATGGCGGAGGTCGTTAAGACTAAAATTGGATTTTGCTTGCTTGGGGATTTGAATGCTAGAACTGCATGTCACAGGTGACTGATAAAAATGATTTATCAAATCATCCGCTTATTTTGCCTAATCGCAAATCAAATGATAGTTGTATAAATGGGAGAGGTAAACAATTATTGGAGCTACTGGACGAATGCGGAGGAATTATTTTAAATGGCAGAACAGAAGGAGACGTAAATGGCGAATTTACATTCCTAGGTGCAATGGGTAAATCGGTAAACGATTATTGTTGCTGTTCGGTGGATCTACTCAAATTTATAAATAAGCTTACCGTGTTACCCAAGCCTTATTCAGATCATTGGCCATTATGTTTAAAAATGTATAGTTTAACGGCGGAGATAACAAACGATATTGATTTACCACCCAAACTTAATTGGAATCCAAACAAACTGCATGAATACCAAATAAAATTAAATCACCTCGTAGATTTGGGAGCATATGCAGTGATTCCTAGCATTGATGCGAAAACCGATCATCTTTAAAGTAAAATCATCGCTTCAGTTGATTTTATCCCCAGCTCCAAGCATTTTGACCCAAAAAATAAATGGTTTGATAAATCAATGCTCAAATGCAAGGAAAAAAATATTCAAATCACTTAGACTTTTCCAAAAACGCAAAATTGACTACTTCGAGCGAATATATAAGGGGAATGCACAAAAATTTAAGGAGATTTGCAAGTAAAAAAATCTAGCCTACCACAACAACATATTGTTGAAATTAAATAATGTTCGAAATGCTAAGGAATGGTGGGCTCTGGCAAACACAATCAAGGAAAAAAAGCTGGTAATAGGCTCAAATTTAACTCTGGAGGCTTTCTGCGATCATTTTCGAGAGCTCTTATCCTCACAAGATCTATTTTCAATGGCAATTTACCCGCAACCTTACGTTACTGACCTATTTCTCGAATAACCCATTACTCTTACGGAGTTATGTTTTGTGTTGGCCAATGCCAAAGACAACAAAGCTCCTGGATTGGATAGTGTAATATTCGAGTTTTACAAAAATGCTCCACTCAGCTTTAAAAATGAAATGGTGGTACTTTTCAATACTATTTTCAATGATGAAATTATTCCTAGCTCTTTTAATGATGCGGTAATTGTCCCAGTTTTTAAAAAAGGAGATGTAAATTGCGTTTCAAATTATCGTGGACTGTCGGTATCCGATGCTATTTACAAAATTTTTACAAGTGTGCTTCTGTACCGCATTAGCTGTTGGCTGAATGAGAATAACATTATCAACGAGTTTCAAGCTTGTTTCCGCAGGGACCATTCTACAGTGGATAACATACTCAGGCTAAACAGCATAGTTCACCTAAGATTCAAGAAGATGAAAAAGGTATATACATTTTTTGTTGACTTTAAATCGGCTTTTGATACGATCCCGCGCAATGCCTTGTTCCATAAGCTGTCGTCTATTGGCATGTCAACAAAAATGTTAAAAACTTTGCAACTCCTCTATAATAACACCAAAACTACCATATTATGGGACGGTGAGTTCACCTCAGATTTTATATTTGTTAATCAAGGACTAAAACAAGGATGTGTGCTCAGCCCAGAAATGTTCTGCATCTATTTAAATGATCTTTATGATGAATTACCTGGAGGCATACATATTTCTGGCATATGGATCAAAGTTGTTCTTTATGTGGATGACCTGGTTCTCCTTGCAGATAGCCCAATGATGCTGCAGGAAATGATTGATGAGCTAGAAATTTACTGTACTAAGTGGAACTTAATCGTCAATCTTAATAAATCTAAATGTATGGTTTTCCGACAAGGTGTGCGTCGCCCAGCTGCTGAAAAATGGTACATCAATAATACGGAAATAGGAGAAAAAACATTTGGAAGCCAAACTTGAGAGCTCAAAAAGTGCAATAAATATGACATGGCTATCGTTCTTAAAAAACCCGAATATTATTCAAAGCAACAAACTGAGAATTTTCGATGCAGTATCACGGTCGACTATGTGCTACGCCGCGCCGCTCAGATCTGGGGACAAAATGAATATGATATAGTCGAAAAACTCCTACGATTTTTCATTATGAAAATGCTATGCCTACCTAGTAACACACCTAACTATATGTTGCACCTCGACATAAAGATCAACAAAATGCACGTTTATACTTTGAAAATGCATTTTGACTATATTCGAAAAGTATTTAAATATCCAAATAGCCGCTTGCCGAAAATTCTAGCTATAGTTTGATGACAGGCTGAAAGCTAAAGTGATTTCACTCATTTTTAAAGCCAGTGGAGGTCTACTTAACATAAATACACGAGCATTCAAAAGTAACACTGATGGAATTTGTTCAATTTGCAACACTGATGAACCTGAAAATACATTCCACCTTACAGCGAGATGTCCTATTTAAAAAGCTATGCTAAAAAAAACACCTGGGAAAAGAAGTGTTAACAAAGGATGAATTTTACACCTTGCTGAATGGCCAGGACTATGTGCGTCTATATATTTTTCTGTCAAATGCATTAAATTATAGATTTTTATACACCTCAAAATTAAAAAAGCAATTAACCATTTTTAACAATATAAATTATAATTAAATCAGAAGTCTTCATTCTTTATAGCAGTTTTATATCTAAGCGCAATTTTGCAATATTCGTATAGTTCGACAACATCCATTTCATTCAACATACTAAGAACTTGTTCTTCCGATAAAAAGTCTCTTCTGAATATATTTCTTCTAACTTTTCTGAGGATGGGGCAACATGGATGAAGTGAACAACATCTTCTCTTTCTTCCAGGTTGCATATATCACACTCTAGACGTAAATCAGCCCTGTGCGGAATAAAGCCTAGATTGAGTAGTTCACTACGAAGTCTGACCATTGTTGAAATCACATGGATATTATTGGAATCACGAAAGTAATTTTTTTCCGCAAGGTTATGATTTAGCCTGCTGTACGCTGATCTGAACAAAGAACTAGAAGCTTCATCTATGTATTCAGCTTTACACTTTTCATCTACCCTCGACATAACTTTATACAACATGTCACTAGTTGTCGATAGATCCTCGACGTTTATATTACAAGTAATGCGACAGTCTTCAGCAAGTCATTGGCACTTTCTGTACCATTTGATCTTGTATCGCTTTTATAGCTACTCTTCTCACTACCCGTGAATCATGCATTTTAAAAACGTTATGCAAGAAGTCCGCCTGAAACTTCAATGTTTTTATAAACAAATGTGAGAGTCCAGTTTCCAGCATGATGACGTAGTTTGGCGTGCTCTGAGGTAAATGGAATATTCTTTTAATAAAGTGCATTAATAGTTTTCAACAGTGTTGTACTTGCGATCCATATAAAAGTATGCTCTCAGCTACTGCTTCAAACACCTTAAATTTACTGCTATGCGATATACTCTTATTCATAAAACATCGTTTCCATGCAATATCAATACCAGTTTTCGCCTTAATTAATTTCTCATTAAGATGCCTCTCCATACTTAAATTTTTTGTTATAATAATGCCAAGGTATTTGGATTCACGTACACATCCTATATTTTTGGGATTGAAGCTCCATTTTTCGTTTGACGCATTACGTCCACCACAATTTTTAAATATCATTACCTTGGATTTCTCAATGTTAACTATTAAGTTCCATAGCTGGCAGTACTGATAAACCTTGCTGACCATGAGCTGTAAAATTTCCGGAGATTGAGCAAACGTGACTACATCATCTGCAAACAACAGTGCCTTAATTAACGCATCCCAGCATAATCAACTCCACCAGGCAGGTAGTCTTAAAGGTCATCTAGGAACAGTGCAAACAAAGTGGGGCTTAATATACAACCTTGTCTCACTCCCGATGAGGTTACAAACCAATCAGAGAGTTCTGTTCCAGTCCACACTTCCGCCTTGGTTCCTCTATATAAGTCTTCAAGAACGCGTCCAAACTTCAATGACAACCCCAGACTATAGAACTTGTAGAACAGCGCACCTCTGTCGATTGCATCTAAAGCCGCTTTACAATCGATAAAAAATACATACAATTTTTTTCCCTGATTCAAGAAGTTCTCTACTCAGCTCCTGAGTATAAACATTTTGTCGGTTGTGGAATAACCAGGTCTAAATCCAGCCTGGAACTCCATCAACAAGTTTCCGGTCTCAATCCAATTTACAAGTCTTTTGATGTTTCGAACTTACCGTCACACATTTCAAAATTGGAAATTGGTTAGGTTTGTTTCGAAACATCAATGCACCGAAACTTTATAATGGATTGCGTTTGATTGTGAAAAATATCAAATTGAATTTCATTGGAACGTCAAATTTGAGGGGAACATTCAAGATGGTTTCTTTCCGAGGTTTCGTAGTAAATAATCTTTAATTTAATGTGCATCGCGCTTTCGCTATGACAATTATTAATAACTTGCAAGGGCAATCGTTGTTCACATTTGGAATTCGCACGTGTCGCCAAACCCGCTTGTGCGTGTACGCCCGTGATACTGGAAAAGAAAATTGTTGCTCGGTATAGTGAAAGAGCAGAAGATTAGCCAACCGATTGCGGTGTTGTGCCCATAAGTACATACCAAACAAAGTCATGATGTAATGAGCCAATAGGTATTATCTCGTCGATCGCAGTTTTCCGGTAAACTTAATTTTACGGAACGACTCAATACAAAGCAACTGCTTAGTAGGTCAAGGATGAGTAATGGATTTAAGAAGTAACTGGAACTTCGGATCAGTCGAGTTTAACTGATATCAAGACCGGGTAGGTAATTTTTTCCTAAATTATAACATTATTGTAATAAGCCTTTTGGAACGAAGTGTTTTGAAAAAAAGCACACAGGAGACGAAAAGATTAGGTGGAACAGTTGTTGGAAATAGCGCCACATTAGCCATACTTCAGTCCAGTATATGTTAAAGGAAGAGTTATAATTTATAATGGCATATAGATATAGTGGATGGCCTAACTGAGATACTCATGTAGATGATATCATAGGCCGAGATATACTATGGAATCACATGCTATGTGTCCAAAACTTTAAATTAATGGATAAAAACAAGAAGTTAGTTTTTGAGTGTCCATTAAAATATCCAAAGTCTTTCCAAGTATAGAAATAGAAGAAATAGAACCCCGACTTCAGGCCATTATTGTAAAGCTACAGGTAAATACTGGATTAGGCGACGTTTTTATTCACAGCGAAAAATTAAAACCAGGAATTTAGATGGTTAACAAAATAAAGAGTAAAAAAGAACTATCGGTTCCTATCTATAATAGAGCAAGATCCCAGGGCCCAAGACCTTTCTTATTTTCTGATGGATAAAATGTATATGATAGAGTAGTGTTAGTACGTACAGTTTACGTATGCATACCTGCTAGCTTGGGCTGACGGCCAATTCTCAGGTACCAGGTGTTAAATGCACGTGCAAATGTTGCTAACTTTAGATATATTCTGATGGCTGATTTTTAAGTGTGTTTGACGGAACATTGTTAGGAATTTTGAAACACTTCTGCCAGACACCTTCCGCCGGCGGGTATTTATAGCCAGGCGCTTTAGTATTTAGTATTTAGTATTTAGTATTTATTTATTGTATGATATGCTTACACTATAAGATATAATATCTTATTTAAAGTAAAGCTTTATAATTGCACAAAAATATATAGTGTTGAATATGTTACAATGTTACATTGTTACAATTTTTAAATTTATAAATTAAGTTTACAAATTTAAAGAGAGAAAAATAATTAACTATATATTTCCAAAATAGAGCTTAAGTTCTTTCTTGAGTAGAATGGAGCTATTTATGCTTCTTAATTGATGCGGTAGTAAGTTCCAAAGACGTGTTGAATTGACAAGAAACTGGCGTTCAGACGCTTTAGCTAAGCGAGGAATCAATTAGTGTCCAGATCTACTCGAATTTAAAAATGTGATTAAAAATAATCATAATCTTACTTATTAGTTCAGGAAAATAAGATATTCACTTCGAAAAAATTCCGACAAAGCTGAATTTTGGTGGAGAGCTTTATTTTTACGTCCTAAGCGATTTCTAAAAAGTACTCTTAATTTGGAGCGGAGCAACTAGAAATCAATAGTTTTTGGAACGGGCAACGGACCGAACACTGAGGGAAACGGAAATCGATGTGCAACTGTTTTTTTTTTTGAAAAAAGTTGTTGCCACACATTGTATATCATGTAATTCTACACAAAAAAGAATAAGACGCTTTTTATCGTACAATTGATAGATTTGGAGAAAAATGGTCGAAAACATTTGGGTGAATTAGTGCGACTTGCGACGGTGCTTGAGAGGCTCAATTGTTTTAGTTATTGTTCCATCACCTATCATTTTTAAAGTTCTTTTTTTGTATTCTGTCCAGGAGGCTTAAGTGCGTTATGGGAGCACCTGCCCAAATTTGACAATTGTACTCAAGCTTTGGACGAATGGAGGCTTTATAGATTACAGCCAGATCAGAAGAGGAGAAATACTTCTTGCATCGTCTCAGAAAACCCAAACATCTTGCAGCGTTTTTGGCGACGTCGAATATGTGTTCATTCCACAAAAGGTGATCGGAGATGCATATATAAAGAAAGTTGTTCAGTTTCCTCGATGCAAGCGCCGCTAATGGACAACGGCATTAGGGGAGGGTCCCACTTTAACGACAAAAGGCAGCATTGGGTTTTTGAAGCATTAAATTCTACGCGTTTTTTTTTATTCCCCATTGGTCAATGCTGTCTAGATCAGAATTTAATGCGCTAATCATACGCTGCCGTTCAAGTTCCACATCCGAAGGACATCGATGAGAATCTAAAAACGAGTATGAAAAGCTGAGGGTACTTTCGTCAGTAAAACAGTATATTGGATTAGAAGTTTCAGGCAAGAGATCATTGTTGAAAATGAGAAAGAGAGTCGGAGACAGAACAGAGCCCTGGGGCACACCAGCATTTATTTTATGAATATCAGACTTGAAACGGTTCAATACAACTTGTGTTGAGCGGTCCGAGGTAATTTCTAATCCAACGAAGAAGAGATTCTTCGATGCCAAATGCACGCATTTTCGATAAGAGAGTCTGATGCAAAACTCTATCAAATGCTTTTGAAATATCAAGCAGAATAATCTGCCACTGTTCGGTGAGATATACCATCAGATCACCATTGCTACGAAAGCCATACTGTCGGTAATTAAGCTTTCGTTCTTCAAGATATGTCTTTAGCTGATAATTAATCAGCGTTTCCATAACCTTTGAAAGAAGGGACGTCAGTGCAATTGGACGGTAATTAGAGGGTTAAGAAGGTTCGCCTTTATTAGGGGCTGGCTGGACAAATGCTGTTTTCCATCTACTCGGAAAGAGACCAGTAGAATAGGAAAGATGGAAAAGCTTACGCAGTGGTTTTATCAGCTTAGAAAAACACATCTTCAGAACAATAGGGGAGATACTCTCCGGGCCAGCGGATTTGTGTATATCGAGATCTTTAAGAACTCTAGCTACTGTACGAGTACGAAAGAAGATAAGTCCCATGCAACTGTTAATGTTCTCAAGTACAGGAGGAGTCGTAACACTTTGTGGAAGCGTAGAATTAGCAGCAAACTGTGTTGCCAGCAAATTTGCTCTATCTTGCGGCCTTAACAGTGGAGTGTAATTGGAAACTGGCGTTGGAACCGACGAAGATGTGGAATTTCGTACCTTTTTTACAAATGACCAAAAATTTTTACTACCTGTGGGACATTGTAGTATTTTTTGCCTTAATTTTTGCTCATGTTCGTTGAATATGACTGTTACAGATCCTTCTAGCTTGTTGGAACTTATTCCGATTTTCCTCAATTGGGTTGGCTTTATAACAACGGAAATTTACCTCCCTCAACCTGATAACCTCTTTAAAGCTCAAATCAAACCATGAGTTTTCTTTTGGTTTGATGCTTTTGGGTCTGTTCGGTATAAAAGCCTTCATCGTATTGCCATACGTTCCTTTTAGGATTTTTTTCTTTAACTGCAAAGTTTGGACACGAGAAATTGGCTGATGTGACACAATGGTCCGATGTGCCTAGAGGCGATGACACACTAATAGTGTATTTACCAGGTTGAGAGGTAAGACACAATTATAGGGTGTTGGCGGAGTGACCTGCACCGTCAGGTATTCTCGTTGGCGCAGTCACGAGCTGAGTCAGATTATTTACCTCAGCAAAGAGCTCGACATATCTTCCTTCGGGTGTTGTCGCGATAACAATTTCACTGTGAGGATAATGGGAAACAATTCTTTGGATAGAGTCGGACAGCGCATCGAATTCGTTAAAAAGTCGAATTAGTGTCCAAACTTGGGATACGATAAATAAAACATGTGTGAATATGTGAATATGCTTGAAGGGATCTACAGTTTGGAGTGTTCTTCCTTATTCTGCACTCTGCATATGTTTGGTTTGCTACAAATACCACACTTTATTACTTGTGATGATTCTTAGGGTTATTACCTAGATTTGAAGTACCTGTCCCCTGATCTTAGGTTATGGATTCAGTCGTGTTCCGAAATGAATTACTATGTACCAGTTGTGGATGTAGCTGTGGTTGTGGTAGCCTGACGCTCATTTGGTTATACACAAATGATAAGCTAGGAGTTTTTTTTATTTTAACTATATATCTGTAAGACCCAAGGTCTTTTAAATGCAACCTGAATTGCACGGAACTACTTAGAAGGAATAAAAAGATAGGAAAGAATTTTTGTTGGCTTAGTGGATTTGAGAATTAGGTATTTACTATCTCATTTTAACTCTCGGGCGGCATCCAATTAGAATTGGAGGGATAGAAAAGAATGCTGACTTGAGTGGGGATCCAACCCACACGTCTAAGTTAGCAGTCAAGCACTATATTACCTGCGCCCGCCATTGCCACCTGTTTGGTTTGGGAAGTATAAAATAAAGAAGGATTATTTATATATTGAGGATATTTTGACTGCCGTATCTGCTAGTGTCTGCTTTGACATATACTGAGGAGTTGCATTCTGGAAGTAGGGTTTTATATTGAGTTGTTTCGTAACGCGAAGTGTAACGGAAAACTGCTGTCGAGGATGAGTACCCATTTATTTCGTTTAGATATTTCGACAGAAGTACTCATTAGGTTATATTTTTTTTTTAATTGATTTTTATTTAATGTTAACATATAACTATCTTAAACTAGACAAAAATGCTTAAAACTAGCCTAATTATCAATAACTTATAACTAATTTACTGGCCCTTTACGGGCGCTCTAAAATAAACAATAACTCTTAAAACTAATGTCTTTCGACCTAAAAACTATTTTATTTAAATCTAATTATTTTATTTTTTTTTAAACAAGAAAACTTATTGCCAAAAAACTCGGTATCTTATCATATTTTTCTTTTTTACTTATAAACTAAACCTAAAGATAGACCAAAAATAATTAAAACTAGATACAACTAACTTATACTAACTAAAAATAACGTAAACTACTTAAAATACCTAATAATACCCAAAACCACTTCAAACTACTTAAAAAGCAGCATTTTTTTTCGTTTTTTAAAATTTTCTTGTTTATTTTGTATATGCATGCAGACACACAACAAAATCAACCCACACATACATGTATATACGCACATACATGCACAGACATGTATATACATGCACATATGCCCCGCATACATACATATTTTTACTGTTCCCTATACCTAATTACCCTAAATCTATGTAAGTCGGCCAAGACATACCATCTTCATCGACTTTAAATATGATGCTGTTCAGGGAGCCACCAGAACTGGTTCTCCTGTTTCGCCCTATCCCTCCGGTCCCGATCGGACACAGTCCTACTGAACCGGAGGCGCTCTTCTCCACCTTGAGCGATGACGTCTCGACCATACAGGAGTCGCCTATCCACAGTTTTCCGGCTGACGTGGTAGATGAGCGGAACCGCCCCTCCATCCTGTATCAGCCCTCGACTGTCTAAATAGAGGAATGCCTCGGGAGGGATGTAGCCACTTAACCGCGCACTCTCAAAATATTCGTTATTTGGGTAATACGCGCCAAAAATTAAGTTGTTAGTTGAGGACATCGCTCTTGCAACGTGCCCCCGAATCAGCTTAAACAAAAAATTATCTATTCTATTTATGTTGGCTCCGTTGTATAGAACCTGGTTGGAATAATATCTTATGTACTCCGACTCTGGTGTTCTGTGTAATCCAAGGCAACGTCTAAGACATTGCCTCTCAAACACCCGAATCGTTTCCATTTGAGATGGAGCAACGTTGAACCACACCGGGCATCCGTAGGCAATCATCGGCCTGATGAGGGCCATGTAGCAAATCACCATCGCTCTGCTGTCAAGACTGCTGCTATAAGATAGTCGTTTTGTCAAGGCAAAGGCTCCCCTAGCCCTGGCCAATGCAGCACCTATATGTCTGTCGAAATACAGGTACTGATCCAACCAGATGCGAAGGTACTTTACTACACTTTTGCTCGCTAGTGGATGTCCATGTGGCCCTACGATCACCAGCTTGCGCCATTTCTTTCTCGTATCCCTTGAGGCGCTAGACAACGAAGTCCTGAACAAAATAGTTTCGGTTTTATATCGCTGAATCTTGTCGAAATCAATCAGCAAAAGAATTTTGATGACCTCAACTGTATTAGCTGTTCTGTACGCAATAAGATCGTCGGCGTACGCAATTGCCTGAGTTAGACTACCTATCAGATCGCTGGTGTAAATGCTGAACAGAATAGTCGAGTTAACCGCTCCCTGCTGAATACCATTATTAATATTAAAAATTGCGGTAGAAGTTACATTGCCACTCTTGACAACAAACTTTCTATCATTTAGCATTTCATAAAGCATATACAATAGAGGTTTACTTATACCTAGTCTGGTTAGCTTTAGATAGAGACCTTCTAACCATACGGTGTCGAAGGCCTTCTCCAAATCCAGACAGGCACCCGTACACTGCTTTTTAGTTTTGTTCTATTGGTGTCATGTCCCGTTTTAAAACCGAACTGATTATCCGGGATGATATTTTTGTCCTCCGCCCATTTGAACAGGGTCCTATTAATAACCTTTTCAAATACTTTGCTGATACTTGGAAGAAGACTAATCGACCGGAGATTCGCCGGATTGGAGTTGTCCTTTTCCTTTTTTAGGAGAGGGTGCACCACAGCTGTCTTCCACCGCACTGTATAATATGCATTATTCAGCGCGTTGCTAAACAGTGTGGTTAAATGTCAACTGCTTCTTGAGGCAAACGTCGTAGTACAACGTTGGAGATACCATCGACTAATGCTGAATTCCTTTTCTTAAATGAATCGAAGATTAGTTGGAGCTCGTTCTTCGAAATTAACAGGGGACTGGGCCCATTTCGGTCGGCGATTATGGCGTTTGCCAAATATTCATCATTAAACCCGGTAAAACCAAGGTTTTCAGATCGCCATTCGGTTATATCGTTCCGGAGCCATAAGTGATGAAGCAGAGCTCTGTTCTCCAGGTCATGCTTCGGGCGAATGCTAGCATTCACCTTGTACACTTGCTGGAGAGCAGCCCCCACAGCCTCCACTCTCTCCTGCGGATCTTCGACTATATAGAGGTCATCGTCCAATACGGCATCCTCTGGGTCTATGCCTGCTGTCAGAAGTACGTCTCTGTTCTCTGTCGTCCTCTGGAGCTTAAGACACGGAAGATCGTTTTGATCCTTTCTTCTAAAAACCTTATTAATTTTTGGGAACATACTTGGGTCGCTAGAGCTAACGGCACGAATTTTATTGTCCCAGAACAAATTAATAGACAACCTATAATTTTCTTTGATCAATTGGTTGATGTTTTTGATGGACGACTTCAGTTTCCTAATCTCCAGATCTTGTGTATGAGTAAACCGTCTGTACAAGCGTTTTAGTCTTGTCAGTAGTCCACTTTTTTGTCTGTGAAGTGCGTCAATTGTCGCGTTACGGTACATGTTAGTTGCGTTACGTTCTTTGTATTTTGGTATTGTTCTGTTCATTGTTCGTAGAATCGTTTCGTCCATTTGTTCTAAGATCAGTCGATTTCTGTATTTGTCAGGTTCCTGTCGTTTGGTGGGGATATACCATTTGACCGTAATTCGCTCAATGATTTGTTTTCCCTTATGCATTTGAGTATTTGGAGTATTTATAGAGGTGGCTAGTCACTCCTCCACCTGTGTATCGCCCTAGAATTTTCCAGAATATGGTCTGGCGTTTCCTCTTTCGTATCACAGAACCTACATATTATGTAGGTATTGTATATAGAATAATAGCTTAGAAAAAAATGATTTTTTTAAATACATACATACATACATGTCAGCGTTTGATAACTGATAATGATAAAATTAAATTATGCAAAAAATTACGTTTACATGAACGCCCTTTAAAAATACTTGCGTAAATGTAGGATAGGAAACAATCAGCTGTGCGTTGAACTTTATGTGGTTTATTTTTACTCTTTCTACATCAAATTCTTTTGATAATTTTATTTGCTTTTCAGAATATTTTTCCCGTAAAAACTTTGACAGTTCATTTTTGCGGAGATAAAAATATCTGGTTTCTGAGGATTAACCGTGTTTTCCGCCGTTGCATGAATACCCTTGATAAAAAACCCGCACTGTATGTCGTTGGAAATAAAATCGGAAATCACGGAAAAAGTTGAAATCGGTACCTCTAACAAAGCTCTGAAATATGATGGTAAGTTATCTTAAATTTCTTATTTAAAACAACAAGAATATTTAATTATAGCCAACAATGTTTGATATCTTCAAACAAAAATAAAAGTAGATATGCTTTATTTTTTTCCTTTAAATAAATTATGGTAAGAATAATTCAATTTTGTACTTAAATTTAAATGAATAATGGAATTCACCATAACTTTTTAATTCTAATTTTCGAGCTACACCTTTTTCGAGCAGAACTTTTGAATAAACAATTTAAATCGACAGAATTAAGCAACATTCACATGCTCGGAATTTATATTTTTATTGCATTAAGGAATTTGAGGGAAACGAAGCAGCTAGTATTACTATAAATTCATAAGTGTTATTTCTATATATTTTCTATTTTTATTTTAGTACCTACCACAAAGAAGGTACTGCACCTAAAATACCGAAGTGATTTTCTTTAAAATTGGTACTTAAGAGTTTAAGCGTTTTAGGTGGTTGCCTCAATTCATTTCTTAAATCCTTTTTAACCACACACATAACGGTACTTCCCATACCTTTTTTTTGCAGCAACAATTGTAAATCCCAATTATCTTGGAAACTTTTTTAACGTTTTTGATAAGAAATATCAGTGCATCAATGCAGATATACATACATATGTATAGTCAATATTTTGGCCCAAAATTTTGTTTACATATTTTGTTGTTAACAGTAGGTACTTGCCATGGAACCATGTTGTTGATTTTCAGGCACGAGTACGATAACTCAGGCACCGCAAAATAATAACGGATTTTTTAGAACGGCTTAATACAAGTATTTTTTAATATGGGTGGGTGGTCTATCTCCCCCTGTTTGGCCGGGAGGGGCAATTTCACAAAAAAAGTAGTAAAAATGGAAAACAAAATATTTAAAAATAACGGTAATACTTATAAATAAGTGTTATAACTTTTTCTAAAGCCAATACCTTAATCTATTAGCTAATTTTTAAATCAAGTGGAATGTATGCATAGTTTTTGAAAAAAAAACGGGTTTTAAACTCAAATTTGGGGAAGAAAAAGATAAAAAAAATCTTTAAAGTGTAATTTTTCGTCGCGCCTCAAACAGTTACATTTTGTGGATGTAATGGCTTCTCTTCAATTACTTGAGGATTCTCAGAACCCCAAATACGACAATTTTGTTTATTAACATACCCACCGAGTGAGAAATGTGCTTCGTCGCTCAAAAATCGCCGTCCAGCGCCTGTTATTCAAGCAGCTATTCGACGTATCTACGACGTTGTGAATGGTTAGCTGGATTCAGTTGTTGTCTGAGCTGGACTTATGAATGTAGGTGAAGATCCAAATTCAAAATACTCCATAATGTGCCGTAAGACAGTCCTAATTCCTGAGAACGACGAGGAATGGACACATTCGGGTCTTCAGCAACACTTTCAATTACAGCGATATTTTCAGTGGTACAATGATGCAAATGCCTTACAATATCTGTAACCAATCCAGTCTCTTCAAATTTCTTCACAATTTTGCCAATTGCTTGTGTAGTTGGACGATTATGTAAACCATAATCTCCTCTTAAAGCACGATATGTGGCTGTGGAAGAATCATCATTTTTGTAGTAGGTTTTAACTACTTTTATGCGTTGTGCGATAGTTAAGCGATCCATTTTCGTAAATGTCAGATGTCTTTCAACTGAAAAAAAAATTGATTTAACAACTTAGTTTGACAGATTTCGAATTCCAGCCCTATACTTTTGAAACCGCAAAATGGATAACCCTTTATATGTATATAAATTCAAAATCGTATAAAAAATAAATAAATATATTTAAGATATTCCCTACATATTTAAGTAGCCTGATTAGAATGCTGCCACAGTCAACTAATTGGATCGGGAACAACTTAAAATATCCTAATTCTTCTGACAAAAGGCAGTAAGGCTTTTAAAAAAAGAGACTAATGTGAAAACTAAAACACAAAAACAGAGATTAAAGCAATTAGGACAATCGATAATTTTAGTTGAGCCAAATATCAGAATATAGATGATTAAGTGATGAATAATAATTAATTTTAAAATTATAGTGGAAAATAGTTTATTAAAATAATTATTTTACTGACAATTTTTGATACATAATTGCTTATTTCGGTAACAGGAATTTATAGCTGTTATTTAAAAGTAGCAGTAACAGATATTGCAACTATCAGTTTGGCCCATTTCTATGCCCATGCCAAATGTTACACTAGTGCCTCTGAGTTTTGACACATGCGCGAACTGGAACGAAAATGAAAACTCAGAATATATTACATTTAATATGGCGTACTGCGATTATTACCAACTAAAGTTCAAATTTAAAGTAATAGATGAGAATGAGAGTCACTTAAACAAATAAAACTTCTTTTATTTGCTTTCCAGTAAAATCACTTTTGATTTTTCAATAATGGAAAACGTTTTCAATGATTAGTTGACATTTTATTCCCAATCGTTCCAAAATTTGTGTTCCCTATTTTCCTGTTCTCATATGTCAGTCTTTCTTTCAATGATCAAATCTAACCTCAAAATTATTGTATGTATTTGGTTATGAAAAATATTTTCAATGGCGTCATTCAAAAATAGAACTATAGCTATCTGAATCGGTTGGTGCTGTTAAAATAAATTTAGTACGATAATTTTAAGTATTTATTAATAATAATAGAATCGTTTATCCGTTTTCGAAATATTGAATTTACAAAAATCCAAAAACAAAAAATATATTTCTTAAAATAATTAATATGGTAGATAAAATTATATGGCAAGTAGTACGGTTATTTTTGGGAATAAGAAAACAATTCAAAAATCTATTTAAGGCAATCACCTAAAACACTTAACTACCAAGATAAATCGCTTCAGCCGTTTAGGCTGTAGATCCATCTACAGCTGTCGAGATCAGACAGACAGCCAGACGCACACACCAACTTTTTGGTGCTCTCCATCATCGTATTGTCAAGTTTGATTAAAATCTCGAGTTGGATTTTTTTTCCAAATGCAAAACTTGACCTAGAGTACCTACATCTCAAGTAAAACTATGTATTGTGTTTAGCTTAATAAATAATACGTCCTAAGCATTTTCTAAAAATTACCCTAAATTTGAAGCGGAGCAAAAAATTTTAGATTGGGAAAAGGGGTAAAATTACTCGAAAACTATAGGTTTTTTTGAAAAAAGTTTTTGGTACACATTGTAGATCATGTCATAATAACATAAAAGACAATCACACACTTTTTATGGTACAATTGATAGATTTGGAGAAAAATGGTCGAAAACATTGGGGCGTAGTACTTTTTTTTTTAAGTGTAGATAATAAATTTATGTTTTTGAGTGGGGGATTTTTTTGTTTTTAGATATATTTGGAAAAAAACATGTTCTATCAAAAAAAAAAACAAGTTTTAAGAGTGGAACCGGAAGGGAAATGCTGCCATCTTTAAAATAGTAATTTATTTTATTTTTTTCAATAACTCCCAAAACCTTTATTTTTCTCAAAATGTTCTAAGAACATCTTGTAGACAGTACAATTATCTATAAAATGACATATTAACGTCAATGTATGTCAATTCATTCTTAAGTTATAACTTACCAAAGTTAAGGAAGGATTTAAAAAGAGATACCGATGTACATTGGTTTTAAAGTTGAAGATGTTCTAGAGATCTAAATCTAACTAGTTATAACGCCTATCATTTTTAGAGTTCTTTTTCGAATTATATCGAAAAGATTTAAACGAGTTTTGGAGCTTCTGCCTAAATGTAAGAGTTATACAGTCACAGCCAGTTCATATGGGGAAAAAATTTCTTGCATATTCTAAAAAATCCCAAGCACTTTGAAGCGTTTTTGTCGACATCAAATATGTGTTTTTTCCACAAGAGATGATCTGTATGTGATGGACAAATCTGATCGATTTCTTCAATGAAGGTACCGCTCATGGATAGCATGAGGCTGGGTTCTGCTTAAACGGCGAAAGACCACTAATTTTTTTAAACATTACATGGTTTTTATTTTCCACTGAACAATGCTGTCGAGATCAGAATTTAATAAGCTTAACTTACGCTGCCGGTGCGGTCCCAGATCTGAAGAACAAGGTGGTGAATTTTAAAACGAATATGAAAAGCTGAGAGTGCTATCGCGAAAAACAATTAAAGGGATTAGAAGCTACAGACAAGAGATCATATTAATGAAAATGATAAGAATGCGTAGTAAAGAGATAAAGCGGAGCCTTGGGGCACATCAACAGTTATTTTATGAATTTGAGATGCCTTAAGTAGAACTTAAATGCTTAAGTTATGTATCAGCAAACGGGTCTAAGAAGCTTTCAATCTTCAAGATAGTTCTTAAGGTGATATTTAATCATCTATTTTCCACGACAAAAAATGGGGCGTAAGTGCAATTGGACGGTAATTAGATGGTAACGAAAATTCGCAATTTATAGGGACAGGCCGGACAAATGCTGTTTTTCATCCACTCGGAAAGAGACTGTAGATTAGGACAGATGGAAAAGCGTACGCAGTGGTTTTTTGCCAGCAGGGATGAAAATTTTATTTCAGCAATGTATCAAAAGTTAAAAAAAAGTGTACCGAATTGTACTTTTTGATTTTTTTAAGAACTTATAGCGAGTTTCATTCAAGAAAAGATTTTAATAAAAACTGAATTTTATACAAAACAAAAAAATATACAATTTTTTTATTTTGCATTTGTTTTACTTTTCCTTTTACAGGAGAGGAAAAACGATCAAACTAAAGGATTTGCTCTTTTAGGTAAAAGATTTGATCTTTTCGAGTTTTGAGAGTTTCATTGCAACAAAAAGAGCAAAGGTTTGATCTCTGATGGGTTACCAGATTTGATCTGAATACACTCATACATATAAAGGCGCAGAGCCATAAGAGACATAAGTCCAAAATCCTTCTTTTTTTTTACTTATATCTCATCAAAGTGGGATATAATTTCAAAATTCTAGTTGCGACTTTTATCCCAATAAAAAAAGGATTTTGGACTTATGCCCCGCGGACTTATGCCCCGGCACCACATGTAAAAAGTCTTTTTTTTCGAACATCAAATGGAAAATATTTTGCTATTAATTTGTTGTGAACTTGTGCCAGTCCGTCCTAAAAAATAAAAAAAATAAACAAATAATGGACGAAGAAGGCTATAATTAGATTTTATAAATTTAGCAGAGTTTTTGATTGTTTCGTAATCGACGAAGGATGACGAGGAGTCATGTGATGATAAATATATATTTTTTTCCAGAAATGTATTCACCTATAATATACAATTAAATCTAGAAACAAAGATTAAAACTCGCTATTATTCTTCATTAAATAATACAAATGAATACTTTACAAATAAAATGTTTTCAATAAAAGAAAAAAATAACGTTAACCATATTCATATATGTATTATGTATGAAAGCAAAAACGATGCTAAAACTTTCTAAAGTATAAAAGA
Source organism: Philhelius pedissequus (assembly GCA_910595825.1). NCBI lineage: Eukaryota > Metazoa > Arthropoda > Insecta > Diptera > Syrphidae > Philhelius > Philhelius pedissequus. Next base: position 80,624,151 of record OU343160.1, on the reverse strand, counting down.
AAACTTATTCAATACTGATTCAAAAATCAGTATTAAAAATTTGTTTCATTCCACAAGTTCTTTTGGTTCAAGAGGAACATTTTGCACATTTGTTGTCAATAGAATATTAGCTCAGGGAATGCTCATCAGTTTAGTTTGACCCTAACTTCAGACGTACTGTCAAGTACAAATATTCTTTCTTTACCAGAACAACGGAATGCTTTACCCTGCTCTATTTACCACCGCATTTTTATATAAATTCAAAACCAATGTACATCGATATCTCCTCTTAGATCCTTTTCTACTTTCATAACGCTCGCACTGTGCTCGATCATTTTAAGGGTATTCAAAACCTCTTTAGTGCGCTCATCATTATATATATATATAAAAAATCAGAATTGTATTAGATTCAGACGTTCACAGAAGTTTAATTGAATTTCTTTTGGTTAAATTTCTCAAAACATATTTTGATGGTATCTTAAGCGACAGCCCAAAAGTATATCGACTTTTATAAAAATGTATTTGTGTACTTCAACAAAGTGGAAGGTTTCGAAAAAAGTACAATTGTATCGACTTTTGCAACCATGTTTGCCTGCGTTGAAGAACACGCCTTCTGAACGATGGGAGGGATACTATCCGGGCCAATGGACTTGTGTATATCAAGGTCTTTAATGGTTCTAGCAACTGTACGAGTGTGAAAGAAGATTCGTCCAATGTAATCGTTTACGCTTTCAAGTACTGGAGGAGTTATAACACTTTATGGCAGCGTCGAATTTACAGACAACTGCGCTGGGAGCAAATTGGCTTTTTCACGAGAGATGACAAAAGGAATGTCATTAAAGATACAACGTCTTCTTCGAATGTTTTTTTTACAAATGACTAAAAATTTGTAAATTAAAGATCATATTTCATTAATTTTAAACACAAATTATTAATTTTTTCTTATATGTACATTTCGGAACAGCTGCCATCGTCAGTAAACTCTATTTAAATAATAAGAAAAAAAGATTAAATAAAAATGAAATAAAATCTTTAATTTAAAATGAAAAACACGATCAAAATCTCCACTATCAAAATAAAAATTTGTACTACTTTTGGAACATTGTAGTATTTTTTACCTTAATTTTTGGTCATGCATTTGGGGCCGGCCGTGGCGCGATAGTTGTGTGTTCGCCTGTCAACCTCATGGTAACAGGTTCGATTCCTGCCGTAGTCTATGTTCTCTTATTTTTCCATTACTCATTACATGCTGTTTAGGCATAGAACTAACAAGATGTGATTGAATAAAACTAGTATACCGATAAAATATGACAAAGAATAAAAAAAATAATGCGAATTATAAGGGACATAGATAAATAAAACACGGAAATTTCTCCGCATTAGTTCAGCCGCCATCCCTGGAGATAAAATCTGAGACAACAACCACCTCTAATCTCAGAACATCGCGCCACACATCTTTCATATCAAAAAATGCAAAATTTCTCTGAATATGAACATTACAAGTCTTTCTAAAAATTCCTTTTAATAACAAAAGTCTAATAAAAGCCATTTTCTTTGGGAGTTTTCGTGGAACGAGAACTGTAATTCATTCTTAAAATTGAAATAGTATTTGTTTGTCAAAGTTGATAGACTATAGTAAAGTGGAATGTCAAGTAAAGTGGCAGTGCGCAGAATTTTGAAAAAAAAACCTGCGGGATAAATTTTGTGTTTTATTAAACCGATATTGTTATTAGTGCTTTGTTGAAATTAAAACGACTTAAAAGTACTCGTCTATAATTATCAAACTTTAAGCTTAAACATTTTTGAGTCTGATGTACTACTAAACTTAAGTGTAAGTGACCATGATTCTATATTTATTTTACTTTTAATTCAAATAAAATAAAGATATAAATTTGACAATCTATTGCAAAATAGTCAAAACTGAATATGTTGGACTTGTACATAACTAAGAAAAAAATAGAATCTAGATCTGTTAAAATGACTTACCGACTACTTTATTTTAAAGGCTTTCGGGAGTCATGTACGAGTATTCATGTATTTCGCGCACTCTATTAGTCAAATATACATTCAAAACAAAAAGATGCCAATTTTCGGAACGCATCCATTGGTTGTTCATTTTTTGTCGCGGTACATTGGTGACACGGGCGAGCTAGTGACGGTCGGAGAATTCCATCATTTTGTTTACCAAATAGGTTAGAAGTAGGTGCCACTGAAAGTCCCGTCATCGCGGATTTGAAAAATGTATATGTAAATCGATAGTTACAATTATACGAATAAAATCAGCTTGGTACGTGTTGACTTAGTAAGCCAAAAATATGTTAAATATAATTTGTTATTATAAAAAATCAAAAATGTATCTTATAGTCACCGCGGATTTTGATAAATTATAGTTCATTCGATAGGAAATTTCGCAAATTAACCGAACCCGAAAATTTTGCACTAAGGTTCATGCGTTAAAGTAAAACATTTTTGTTTTTTTTTTTGATAATAATAAATTTTACTTACTAAATCAACGCGTATTATTAACTATCGATTTACATATAAATTTTTCAAATCCACGTGATGGTACTTTCAGTTCCTTTCAATGAATGAAATTGTTTATCATAGGTTTGTTCGTTGAGCCCTGAAGTCAAAGCGTTTTTTTAAAAACCTGAAGTCACCCTAGTGAAAAAATTCTGAATACTCATCATCGATGTTAAAAATTATCGAATCGAAAACATCGATGTTTTTAAGGAACTTCCTTTATTCTTCCTTCAACATAGATATTGAATCATCAATTTTTTGTTTTAATATCGATGCTTCGTGAACGTCGATGAATAGCGCTCATTACTAATCTGAAGCATTTGTTTTGTTGTGAATTTTAGTTTTGTATGCAATTTGTTATTTTTAAAATGGAAATTAACGGAATAGTACTCTAATTTATTTTCATACACAGAAATAGAAAATTAAAGTGTTAGAAGTTATGGATTGTGCATAGCGCTAAAGCAAATGCACTAAGAAATTAAATTTAAACATTAATGACATAACTTGCTTTTCTGCAACATGAAATTAATGGCTCGGGTGTTTTTTGAAAACCGACTCTTAGGATTGCCAAAAAAAAACCTGTGTCGACACTGGGTTAAGTTCAACGAACGAACCTATTATTGCAGTGGTTGTTGATGTGTTTCTCGGGATAATGCGTTGTGCGTGGGATTGACCTCTTGCTGTGAATAATTTATCAAAGTGCAAAACATTTGTAAAATATTTTTACGATTTTAATTATCAAGCATCGGTAAACCATATTTAGCACAATTTGAGGTAAAAGTTTGTTTATAGCTTTTGAATGTACATCTGCCAAAGAAAAGCTGTTAATTATCAACCAGTTCAACTTTATTTTGGTGGGGGCAAAACCCCCATTTATTCGGCTTAATACAGCTAATTCTTAATCTAACTTAAAAACTAAGAACTTATGCTAAGGTTAGTGAGGGGGAGGACGGTTCAGAAGCCGGAGTTTTAAGGAAGGAGTACTCAGGTTAAAGTCGAAGAAACTTATGTTTGAATTAACAGCCCGTAGCATGCGAGAGACAGGTTCGTTGGAGCCGTAAGATGTTCGGTGGGGGGGTATATAAAAGAGACGAGGGTGACGTGTATTACGGGGATTAGTATTAAAAGAGATGGAGTTGTAGAGCGACATGCAGTCAACGGAACCGGAGAGTAATCGATGAATGAAGAGAATGTCTGCTATCTCTCTTCGTTCTTCCAACGAATTCAGGTTGATTAGTTTAAGTCGATCTAGATAGGGAGGCAGAATCAGAGGATTGTTCCATGATAGACCTCGAAGAGCAAAGCGTAGGAATCGACGCTGGATGCTTTCGATTCTGGAGATATGAGTAAGTTGGTAAGGGGACCAAACTTGAGAGGCGTATTCTAGCAGTGGACGAACAAATGATATGTATAAGGACCGGGTTACATAGGGGTTGGAGAATTCTTTGGACCATCTTTTGACGAAGCCGAGCACTGAGTTTGCTTTGAGAATGATATCGTCTATGTGAGTGAGAAAATTAAGCTCAGGGTCACATAAAATGCCAAGGTCACGAATATTATCAACGGTGGGTATAGGTTGATTATGGAGCAGGTAGAGACGGGGAGGAGATTTGTTACGTTTGCGTGAAAAAGTAATTGATTGGCATTTGACGACGTTAAGCTCCAAGCAATTTTTTAGAAACCAAACTGAAAAACTGTCTAGATCCTTTTGAATAAGGGAAGAGTCATGTGTTGAGGAAATGGTCTTGAAAAACTTGGTATCATCGGCGTACAGAGAGACAGAAGAATGTTTGATGACCCTATCAATATCATTAATAGCAAGAATAAACAAAAGTGGGCCGAGGTGGCTGCCTTGGGGGACACCGGAGGTAGCTAAGAAAGGGCAAGAAGTGGCAGATCTAAATCGAACGCTGTAATAACGGTTTTCAAGGTAAGAAGAAATCCACTGTAACAAAGAGGGTTCAAAGCCGAGAGTGGACAATTTGAAAAGAATAAGCTTATGGGAAATTTTGTCGAAGGCCTTGCTGAAATCGGTTGAGATAACATCGACTTCGTAGCCTTTTTCTAAGGCTGAAAGGGTGACGGATACAAATTCAACAAGGTTAGTGGTTGTAGACAAGCATTTGAGAAAGCCATGCTGTGAAGAGGAGATGAGTGATTTGCAGTGGAAACTTAAGGTTTCATACAAAATACTTTCAAAGATTTTGGGTAAGTGTGAAAGCTTGGCGATGGGACGATAATTGTTAACATCGCTCTTCGGACCCTTTTTGTGAATGGGGGTTATGAAAGAAGATTTCCATATGTCAGGAAACTCTCCTTTACTAAGGGAAAGGCTGAAAATTTTTGAGAGAGGGAGAGAAAGGATGGAAGAGCATTTTTTTAGAAGTATGGCAGGGAGACCATCTGGACCAGGGTTGAATTCATCGTTAAGTTGATTCAATTTATATTCGATAAGATGGGGATCAATGGAACGAGGGAGAAGCGGTCCAAGAGAAAAACTTTGTAAATAATTGAAATAGGCTGAATCAGGAACAAAGCAGTCATCGGCAAAAGATTGTTTGAAGAATGTGGCAAAAAGGTTGGCGATAGTGTTAGGATCGTTTGAAGTTTCGTTATTGAAAGAGAGAGAGGTTGGGTAGCCATCGGATTTTCTTTTGTAGTTAACAAACTGAAAAAATGACTTAGGGTCTATGATAAGGTTGGATTGCGTTTCCATTAGATACCGCTGGTAAAGGGAGTTGTATAGCTCGGTAAAATGGAGATAAGAACCAAGATAGTTAGAGTAGTCAGTAGGAGAACGAGAGCGGATGTAACTTTCCCACAAATTATTTCTTTTATTTCGCAGAGAACGAAGTTTGCGATTGTACCAGGGTGGGGAAGTAGTCGAGGTTTTGTGCCGGGAAAAGGAACATAAAGAGAAATAGAGTTAAATATTTCTCTGTAGAACAAGGTTAAGGCATCATTAACGGTTAAGTTTTCAAAATTGAAGGAGACTTTGTTGAGGTATTCATTTATTAGGCGATAGTTTGCTTTATGGAAGTCGTAAGAAAACAGATCCGTAGGAGGGGTGGACTGTAATGGAGAATCGTGAAAGAATGAGATAAGAAGGGGAGGGTGGAAGTTATCGATGGTTGAGAGAAAAAGGGGACTAGGTGATACAGATGCGTTAACAGGGTCTGTTGTGAAAATAAGGTCAAGTTGCCTACCCATGAAATTTGAAATGCCACTAACTTGGCAGAGGCTTGAATCAGCAAGGCTATCTAAGAAAAGACATTCTTTGGCAGATGTGGGATTGGAAGCAAAATAAAACGAAAGATCATCTGATGGAGACCATTTTAAATTAGGAAGGTTGAAGTCACCGAAAAGAATGATCTCATCATGGGGGTCACTCAAATCGGTGATGTGATCAATCATTTTAATTACAAGTTCATAGGATGCGATAGTTTGTGAAGGTAAGATGTAGCAACAGACAACGTAAAGTGACTTTCGGGGTAGTGAAATCTTAATTGACACATAATCAAGGATAGGGGAAGAAGATATGGCAATAAGGGAAGAGTCGATAGTATTTTTTACAGCCAGAAGGACACCACGGTTAGGGCAAACATTGGTGAGTCGGTTAAGATCGTCATCGCGATAAACGTTAAAGGTAGAAGGGAACAATTCTTGATTTTTGATGCTGGGGATAAGGTTCGTCTCAGTCAGTGCGTATAAATCGAAGGGTAAGGCATGAGTTTGTTGCAAAACTGACTGAGTTTTGGAACGAAGGCCTCTTACATTTTGATAGTAGAAAGAAAAAGGGAGATTTTTGGAAGAAGGAGAAGCGGAGGTTGGGAAAATATTAGAAGCGAAAAAACTTATCTTGGTCAGCTCTGCTACGTTGAAGGTGCGAGATCCGCTTTGAGTGAATATATTGCCCCAAGGCCTCAAGATCATTCGCCACTTTTTGGGGAGACAAATTAAGAAAATCATGATATTTCATGAAGAGGTTCTTAAGACTGTTGACATCGGTGGGGAGACCTTCCTGTTGAATCGAGACCATTACACTTGTTTTCGTTTTCCCTTCAAAGCAGACGGAGTCAGGTTTATTGTGCAGATATGCCAAAAACAGACGAATGTTTTCGTAGGTTTTTTTATCTCTAAGCTTAGAGAGAGCATAGCGACATTCAGTGGATTCACTAGATTGTTGGGTGCATTTAACTGTAGGGGGTAGAAGGGGGTCAATAAAGGAAGATGAAGGTGACATTGCCGTTGGGAAAGTTGTAAAAGACTGAGTGGTGATTAAGGGAGGAGTAATTGATGTCGGTGGAGAGGTGGAGTAGACTGAAGAGTTAGAGACGGGGAATGATGGGTTTGGTGTAGAAGAGGATGTGTGGTTAGGTGTTTTACAGAGGTGAGAAGTTGGTGAGGGGTTAAGAATATGAGAACTGCGGAAATTCGAATATTTAGCTCCAGAACTGAGGTTGAAGTTTGAATTAGAATTTGCTGGGGGTAAGATATGAGTTGAGGGAGTTAGGTTAAAGGAAACCCTTTGACCTTTAGGTTTAGATGGATTACCGGAAAGAGATGAGTTCCGAAATAGGGATCGAGACAAGTTAGGTATGATGCCCATATTGAAGGACCAATTATTGGGGTTTTGTTTTTTTCTGGGTGTCAACGGCTGCTGTGGCTGACGAAAACGGTTTTGGCGTTGCTTTGGAATAGAGGTGGGGTCTGGTATGGATAGGTTAGATGAGACATGTTTATTAGAAAAATGAGTACGCTCGCGGGAACCTGATGGTTTGTTGTGGTTAGAGGGAATATAATTTATCTTAGAACTAGGATTTTTATGTTTAAAAGTTGAAAGGCTGGTCTTCCATTTGGATAGCATCATGTTCTCTAGGCGAAGCGATCCACTAGGGTGGTGAAATATCCAGGCGTACTTTGAAGAAAACTGGATTTTATAACATCTGGACGATATCCGATGACATTCAGAGACAGCGATGGAAAATCGACGCTTAAAGTAAGACTTGACCCATGTTACATTGGCAAAGTGGGGAAATTAATTACGCAGTCAAGTTTTATATATATTTGCATCAAACTACAATGGATTTCTTGTATGGGTGTGTCTCAAGCCATGCCAACAAGGTGACAGTGTCACAGAAAATTAGAGTTAATGCAAAGGTAAAAAAGGGTATTCGACTTTCGGAAATTAGTTTTTTGATTCAGCAGCCCTCCAATATTTAATACTTTTAAGGGCGAACAACTTTTATAAATTGATATTTCTGTAGTCTCTTCCTTTTTATATCTAATGTTAAAATTTAAAAACACGAGGTGAGATCCTTCCTTTGAATTATGTTCCACATAGGAGTGACCTGGAAGTAATTTGTGGAGTATGCAACCTTAGAGAAAGAGAAGTTATGCATTCGTAAAAAAAAATTCGAACAATCAAACATGACATTACGATTATAGAGCACAACAAAAAAGTGGGTCCTTCAATTCCGTCCGTCTGTCTGTCTGTCCTTGAGTCTGCAGCCTAAATGGTTCGATGTATTTGATTCAAACTTGGTACATATAGTTTTTTCGGTAATATGCCCACAAGTTTTTTCATTTTTTTTAAGACGACAAATAAATAGAGTCGCCATGAACTCGCCCTGAAGTCGAACTAGGTTTTTAGCTGGGGCAAGTTGAGGTAAATGAATAAACGTCAAAGTCACATGAGATTTGATTTGTTATTTTTAAAACGGAAATAAAAAATACTCAAATTAATTTTCAGACGCAGACATACAAAATGAAAACCTTTGAAGTTGTGGTTTGGGCAAAGGACCAAAAAAAAATGTACTAAGAACTTAAATTTAACATATTTCAAGTTTTAATTATTAAATGACATAACAATATGTAAAATATTCTTTTGTACTCTTGGGGTTGTCAGAAAACCTAGGTTGACCCTGGGTAAAGTTCAACAAACGAACCTAAGGTCAGTGTTTTTTAAGCTTCCACTTTGCAAATTTTAAATGACGCTGATTTATTGAGAAAAGCTCTAGAATTTGTAAATATATATAAAAAAAGACATATCTGAATCATTAGCCAACGAAATCCTCAGTTTTCGGTGCACTTTCAGATGTGAAATAAAAAAGTCTTCGTGTATTAGAGAACTTGTTATTTATTAATAATAAAGAATAATTTTATGTCGTGCAGCTTTCCTGAAATTTGAACTGCATTAATGTTATTTGTTACAATTCCTGTGACTACAGATAGTACTGAAAGATAATTTTCGAAACTAAAATTAATAAAAACATATTTAAGAAACTCTATGGCACAATACAGGCTACGTAACTTGGCTATTCTCTCCATTGAAAATTCTATGGCTCGATTTATAAACTTTGATGATGTTATAGATACTTTTGTGGAACGGAAAGCTCAGAGAAAAGAATTTTATTAATAAAAAAAATCTTATTGAATGTAAATTGTTATTTTTTTTTTATCACTTTGCACGCGCTCAGGGATTATGAATACCCTTTATATGTTTTTCTTAATACAGCGTGGTCAACCGGTGGAAGAAGAGAAAGAAGGATAGGAAAGATGTGTGGCGCGATGTTCTGAGTCTTGAGCAGTTTGTTGTGTCAGATTTATCTCCAGGGATGGCGGCTGAACTAATGCGGATAGAATTACCGTGTTTTATTTATTTATGTCCCTTATAATTCGCATTATATCGTTGTCATATTTTATGGCTATGCTAGTTTACTCAATCACATGTTGTTAGTGTTATGCCTAAACAGCATGTAATGAGCAAAGCAGCAACTTATTTTATGACAATTTTTTAAAAATTGGTTTTTAATGGAATATAAGAAGACATAGACAACGGCAGGAATTGAATCCACAACCACGAGGTTGACATGCGAACACACAACTATCGCGCCACGGCCACCCCAATATTTGTATAAACATATGCTCTTGAAAATAAAACGTATTAGATATTTAACTAAAATGCACATAATATTATTAATAGTTTTGGGCAACTACTTACATCAGTGGTTTATTAAAATAAAATTCTAACGTGACTATTTTTACTGGGACGCCGGAGGGCCCATTCAAAAAATTTGCCACGGGCCTCAAATGGTATAGTTACGCCACTGTCTATTGCTTTTTATTTTTTCTATGATAATAAAACTGAATTTCAACCCATCTAAATATGAGACACTTTTTCACCTGATTAATAAAAATGTCATTGATTTTTTGAATACACTTTGGCTTTGTCCGCATATGAAGCTATAAAGTCATATACCTAGTATGATCGAATTCTGAAGCTCAACAACACATTTTAATGTACCTACATATTAAAAGTGAAACTTTTTATAATAATTGAAATAATGACTTTGTATTATAAAAAAGTTTAAAATCTAATTTATTTGCTGCAAACCTACATTATATATTTATTTGTTTCTTTCTTGTTTATTTTCACATTTTATTTTTAAACGATTTGCGGATTTTGCGAAACTTTTGTTACTATTACGATTTTTTTTAATGTTGCGACACGTAATAGTATTAACTGATAAAAATTTAGACAAGCCTTTGAACAATAAAACGGTTCATTCAAATTAAAAAAATTTATTTGTCCCCCTTTTCTTCAATGGCGCTATTTTAGCGGTCGTCCTTTTCAACATCAGCGGTCGGCGAGCGTCGGTTAAGATATCAGTATTCGACATTTTTTTGTCGATCAAAGTTGTTGTGTCCTTTGGGATGGGGTAATGGTTTTTTTCCTCTTTTGAGAAACTTGAAAAAAGTTGGTATGTATTTCCAAAATACTTCGCATGGATGGCGGCTTATTTCATTTCCGAATTAGAACTACTTCACAAAAATTAATAATCTACTTATATCTATTTATATGTTTAAGTGAGCAATAAAGTATAACAAACTTAAATTCATATACTGCAACTGACGACGTATTTTGAAAATTTCAATTATTTTTTAACTACGAGTATATCTTAAATTGTGCATTGTGTGCAAAAGTCAACAATATCTTAACAAAACACTATGCCAGCCACAAATCTATTGTTCCATATTTGTAAAGAATTTAAGGAGATTCAACGCGAACCGAAGGAAAAATCCAACTAAAATATTTATTTACTGAAGATAGGTAATAATTTTTATACGTAGTTAATAAATCATCTTCACTCACCTCGTCATTATAAAATCACATATTCCACTTAGGGTTAATTTTTTATGCGGCGACTGTAAAATTGCCATGGTAATAAGAGCAATATAGGAGTAGGGCGGTTTAACTAAGGGCGCATGAGACTTATCCTCACTTAAATTTGTATTGGTTGACGCCTGGCTGTTCAGGGCGGGCCGTAAATCTAGAGGAGGCGGAGATAAGGACGCCGATGAGAGCATCTCAAGATATACTCCAAAGCGGGATGAAAGGTATTTTTTTTTTGTTCCAAAATTAATTAATATCGTTATATCATTTAGTTTTATCTTTTATCGAATAAATTTTCAACACTAAATAAATTATTAAATATATCTTTTGTTTATTAGTATTAGGAACTATTTAAAATAAATTTATTTTTTAAATAAAGTTTGTCAGTTAATTTTTTTCCGCATTATCTGTAAAGTGCACACCGATTTTTTGTTTGTTGTATAAATAGCGCTTAAAAATCAGTAAGATATTTAATTATTTTTTTGTATCCCGCAAATTAAATCAACGCGCAGCAATAGCAACTTTAAAATTTTGCTTAGGTATGTATATAAATATTTTTTACGCCTTTGTCACTTTTAATGGCTTACAAGAGTAAGTTACACTGGTGAAATTCTTTGCGTCTGATTTAAACAAAATCTTTTTACGAAATGTTCACTGAAATGAAACGAAAATCTCTCGCCCAAAATTTTATTTCTACACAACTCAAACATTTATTTATCGAAACCACTGTCTCTAGATAAGGAAAGTAGTATTCGGCTAGTAACTGGTGTGAATGAATACAGAGTTGGGTTATTTGAAGGGATGACGATTACGTAAACAAAATATTTTAGAGGATGCCATAAAATGGTGTTCTATGAATATAAGATTTGTTTTTCTATTGTACATCAAAAGGGGATGAAAATTTGCTAATGGGTAGGACATGCTGCTATACTTGTTATATACCACCTCATTCCTATGTGAATTTGGTCCTGCGATGGCATCTGTGTATATAGGTGGATGGATAGGTATAACGACACAACGAAAGCAAGTTATCTATACACTACACACACCTACTGCTGCCACCTATGCCATGATGATGATGCTCTCTTCCTAGATACTTTGCTTTGCGCCATCAACAACAATACAATATTCTCTGGTTCTGGTCCTGGTGACAGAAGGAAGATTTCCGTTTATTTGTGATTCCGTGACAAGTCCATGTTGCCATTGCCATTGATGAGCTTATGTGTTTCTCTATATGGAAAAATATGTAGCTAGCAATGGTATTAAGAGTAGGTAGGTATAAGATGGGGTGCTTGGGTGCTACATGATGAAGGATATTTACTACCTTGGCGTTATATTATTTTTGTTTTTAGTTTGGTTGTGTTTATTTGCTTGGCACTATATAACTTTACATGCAACGAACGGATACGTGTTATGATTTGATTATATGAGCAGAGTACGATACCTACGAGGTACTTATACCTACATACGTATCTATGTATATAGTGAGTGCAAATGATTAGGTTTGCAAAACGCCAATGAGACAATGAGATGCAATTTTGCAGTTATGGAGTAAATGCGTGAATGTTAAAAAAATTGTAGGTACCTATGCCAGATTTGTTTAAAGGTATTAGATTTTGATTAAGCTTTAAGAGGTGGAACAAAGAAAATTGGATTTTTTTTAGATTTAAATGGTATTACGTTTACGTTAAAGTATATGCAGACCAATAGAAACTCAAACAAAATTGAATTAAGGAAGCAACCCAGCTGGTTTGCCGAAAGGTTGTAATATGTATTAACTTGACGGATTCCTAACATCTGAAAGTTTGCTGAGACACGGCATTTCTCCATACCGTTTGATCCCGGGCACGATGTTTCCAGTTACCCAGACAAAGTGATCTGGCATCCGCTATAGCTGGTCTCTATCAAACCCAAAGATCAGTCTTCCTTGTCGTTGCGCATTGTTGTTCATTTATTAACTCGATGTGGCCTAATTAATGAAACCAAGTCGACGGGTATTTCTAAACCATCATCATCCAATATTGAGAAAGTCGAAAATATGAAAAGTGGTTCTATGGGAATTAGGGGAGACCGGGACTTGTAGACATTTACTATTCTTTTTATATACAAAAAAAAACAAGATAGTTATCAATAAAATTTAAGTTCCCATAAATAAAACATCGTTTTGTTTTTCTAAACAAAATGCTCTCTTAAAAATATATTATAGATAAGTATTGTTTTTTTTTTTTATTTTTTCAAATGACCACTCGTGAGTCAACTAGCCCCAGCACCGGGGTAAAAGGCTTCTACTAGAATTGGGACCAAAATAACCATTTCTTTATTAAAAATGCACGACTGGATCGCACGTACTTTCTCTTACGTTCGATCGCATTTTATGCAAAATCTTCTTCTAAATATATTTTTGAAGTCGTTTTTTTACTTAATTTTCTATATATACAACATTTGTTACTTTTTTCTAAACAAAAATTGGGATGGAAATTTTAAATATTTAATAATATAAACTAAAAAACAAAATTTCGACCAGTTTTCAAAATAATGAATTTTAAAATCGCTTCAACCGTTTATGCTGTAGAGAGTTGTACAGACAGGCAGACAGACGAAATTGCGGGACCCACTTTTTGGTGTTCTCCATCATCGTAATGTCAACTTTGATTAAAATCTCGAGCTCGATTTTGTTTCCAAATGCAAAACTCACCCTTAGTATCTAACTACATTATATCGCAAGTAAAAATACCATAAAATACCATTTCCCCTCATTAATATACTACTTTTTTACTTGCGATTATAGGTTCTATAAGGCAAATTATGCATTCGTCGAAAAAAAAGTTTTGAGATAACAATCAAACCTGGCATTACGATGACAAAATGGTCTAAAATTTCTGTCCGTCTGTATTTATGCATAGATACCTGCAGCCCAAACGGGTAGGCCGAATTGCTTCAAATTTGGTGTTGGTTTATAGAGTTTTTTTTAGCTATTGTAGAGAGGGAAATTAATTTGTTTAAGCTCAAAAACTAACGGTACCTGCCATATAACCGTTACGTTAAAGAAGATTTGTTACATTTTTCGTATATACATATTTGTATGAAAAATTTAAACTATTTAAATTTAATTAACATTAATAATACAATCAGAAAAGTTTCAACTAAACACTATCATTTGCAAAGAACATTTAAACTATATCACAAAATATGTTATGTTATGTCAATACTGTATATAGCGCTAATGTCGTCGGTATCATCTTTGTGGTTCATCGTTTTTTTTTATATTTTGTTCGTTTCGCAGACTGACTAACTGGAGTGGAAAAGCTACTTAAATACTTCCTCAAACAAATTTTTAGACTGCTGTATAGGGTTGCTTAAACATCGATAGTATATCGATAGTATCGATAGTAAAAAACTATCGCGTACATCGAAAGTTTAAAAAAACTGATTGTTTTTCCGATAGTTTTTCACCTCACAAGTTTATTAGTGGTGAAACCTATAATAAGCAACAAACACAAAAACACACGAGCCCTTATGCATTCATACGAGATAAAAGATACCGAAATTGAATTATAATGAATTGACAGCAAATCTCACAATAATGCACAAGTATGCTACAAAATAAGCAATACGACACATTAGCCGTGTTTTATTATCGCCAATAACCCATATGGTTCACCCCGTGAAAATAAAACCGTCTGGGTTATGTACTTACATTGGGGGCGTTCGGTAGCGCACAGCTTTGCTGTGCAATAAGTTCGTTGTTATTGTAATACGTGTTATATATCTGTCAATTAACATCTGACGACCATAACAACGAACAAAACATATGATTTCCAAATCGAAGCCAAGCTAGCGCTAAATTTCTGGTATACTTAGGTATCGTAGTGCAAGGCTGACTACAAAATCAGCTGTCTTTTCAATTGTTGTTTGTGAACTTTAATTACGTACCTAATACATCATCTTCTTCTTCTGAATCGGTTGAAACATTTGCGGTTCTTACTTCATGATTCATTTTTAATTTATATTTTAGCCAACAAATGTATGTTTAATTCACTTTGAGCCGAAGCGTAATCTTAAGTAAATAGTTTTTTTTTTCTGTTTTGACTTTTGACAGAAATGGTTACCTATTGAGTTTTAAACGCACAATATATTTTTCAGCAATGTATCAGAAAGCTGTGCGACACCGAACGCCCTCATTTACACTCTGTTTGCCGAATTTAATACTAATATTTGCAAGCCCAGATAGAAACCTGGATCTCGTGTTGTTTTTGTAATACGTGTTAAAACATAACCCAGACCCAGACCCGTAGATAATAAAACGCAGCTATTGTCATTAACTAACACTTGTGCATACTTATGAGACTCCGCGCATTATATCTTATCTCTGATTCGCTGTTTATAGTCTCATATCTCTTATGAATCATATTTGTTACTATTCTGATTTCTTTGAGTTCAGTGGTCCTGTTCCTGCTCAAGCTTCTGTTTATTTCAAATAAAAACTAGATATTTTTTTTGCATTCCGTCGGGTTCGGTTCAATCCGAAAGAATTTTTCTAAGGCTCGATTAGCCATGTCTGAACTCAGCAGCAAACTCAAAGTTAAAAATCTGCACAACACACTTTTCATTAAAAATAATTGTGATATACTTGATGACTAATAAATACTTACATTTGAGAGTTATTCAAAAAATATATTTAATAACCTGTTATTTTTGTTTTACTAATAATTTATGAAGTATTAATTAATGTATGTTATGTTATGTTTTTGTTTTTAATTAAATATATTATTCCAAATATTTTCATTAATTTTTATTTTTCGGATCTTAATAAAAGAATCCGTTAGAGAGTATTATCACATGTTGTTTTTGTTCTACGTTGGACGTTAAATCAGACTGCATTATGCGAGTTTGGCATTACTGCGCACGTTATCACGCCATCATCCCATAGTGTTTACTCGTTCATTCGACCACTGATGATGATACTCACTCTTTCGGTCACAGAATCGATAGTTCGGCCGCTCAGGCCTTTTAAAATGAAATATACTCTCGATAGTATCGACAGTTTTATTTTAAAACTATCGATAATATCAAAAGCGCCGACTATCGATGTTTAAGCAACCCTATTGCCGCCCAACACTCCAAACAACATGATCCATCTTGAGACTGGTCTGCAGCCACTTTACATCTACAAACTTGGCTTACACTTCGCTTACGTTCGGAAATTAATGAGGCAATCGTATCTATCGCTTCATACATCGCCAGACACCTTCAAAGCAGAATCTTACAAATCTTCACTGAATGGTCGAGACACGGCACGGAGCATAATATCAGATTAAATGATGAAAATGCCGATGTTTTAAGCAGAACGCAGCAAAAACTAACCGAGAAGATTTGAAACTCCACACACGAAAACTTTTGGATGCAAAGCCAAGAGAGCTAAACGAGGACCTATAAGTTACTTAGGCGCAACCTAGGGGACAAATATTATTTTTGCGACAACAACAGCATTGAGGGAATCTCCACCAATTTCAAAGCCAGAAGTGAACTACTGCCCCTCAACTACCTGCTACATACGATCAATTTAAACCCGGAGTGCATTTTGTGCAATCTAAGAACTCTAGGAGATACCCAGCACTTGTTAGCAATATGCACTGTTCTCAAAGAGATACGAATATCTGTCTTGGGAAAACGTATGCTATCACGGGAAGAAACTGTGGAGATATTAAATGGCGATAACTGGAACCTCCTCTGTACATACAGTGGGTTGGGTTGCAAATTAATAGGAACATCTTACATTTTTATCAATTTTCATGTTTCAGCTTCCTTTGGAGTTTTTTTTTGGTTCGTCGCTGAAGAAAATTTTGTTAGAAAAATCGGCATAATCTCCTCTTAAAGCACGATATGTTGCTGTGGCAGAATCACCATTTTTGTAGCAGGTTTAAACAAATTTTTATGCATTGTGCGATAGTTAAGCGATCCATTTTCGTAAATGTCAGACTTTCAACTGAAGAAAAAATTGGTTTAACAACTTAGTTTGACAGATGTCGAATTCCAGCGCAATACTTTTGAAAACGCAAAATGGATAATGCTTTATTTCAATCCAATTATATGTTGGATTGTAGGTACCTAAAGGGATTCTTTCAAGTCTGATAATCATAAAATAAATGCTCGTGTGCCCAGGTTTCCGTTTTTCTCCAACTTTTTTTTTCGTTTTCATTAAGGATTTGTTATTTGGCTATTCCGAACTTCTAAACCAATCAATTCAATTGTTTTACTCACAACAATACTCTCGGCCTTTTATTTTGTATTCAAAATCACAACCTAGTTCTTCGGATGTCGGCAGATGTGTAGTGGTAAATTCTCTCATTATTTTATCGCTATTTTTATATACAATATTCTAGCAAGTCAATCACACCTTAGACTATTCAACCGGAATACTCCCGCTTCTAGGAATGCTCACCAGTTTACCCTTGAGCCAATTTTGATTAACTGAAGTACGGAGATGCTTTCTTGAGCCGTACGCGAATGTGGAATGATTTACCCGTTTCCAACACCTCCACCACCTTTTTTTGGCATACCTATTCAAATCACCTAGCATTTGAAATATTAGTTTGTTTCGTTTAGTTTCGCAAAAATCAACAATTAGTTACACTTTTCCAAATTCATTACCAAAATTAAACAAAACTCCTAGAAATTGCATAGCTCACTTTACAATCAATCACAAATACTTTGAACACAATAAAAAATATATAAGAAAAATTATCGGATCTTAGCGGATTCCCAATTTTCTTCCATTGGGCCAATACGAATCCATCAAGCCCATAATCCCGAAAATCGAAGAATCCCTTCTTGATCTATGAGCTCGCACACGGACGGCAGTATATTTGTGTTTCGACAATGCTGTAAAATTGGAAAACCTTTCGAATTTGCTTATTAGTGCGACTGATATTTGATACCTACTGGCTTCGCCTATTTTAGAAAATCTTACGAGTTTTTAACGAAACTGTCATAGAGTGCCTTCCAATATATTCTGACATAAGATATTGAGATCCCACTTTTAATAATAATACATAAGAGTTTTCGGTTTACTTACTTACTTATTTCCTTGGACCTGTTATGTCTGTGAGGTTCCTTGGTATGGGGATTGCTAATAATAGCAATCAATTCATCCGGGATTCTCCTCCTGCGCAAAGCAAGCCATATAAATTCTCTATATTGACACTGTCGAACGCCTTTTTGAAGTCGACGAGCAGCAGTTGAAGTGGTGATCGATATTCAACGCCATGTTCGATGATGATCCGCAAGATGTTGTTGTGGTCAACACATGAAGATCCAGTGCGGAATCCTGCTTGCTAAGCGTCAAGCGTGTCTTCGAGGTGATCTTTAATTCGCTCCAGGATGATTTTTGCTATTACTTTGGCTACTGCAGGGAACAAGCAAATTTCTATCCACTTTTTGCACTGCCTAAGGTCTCCTTTTTTTGGGTGCTCCCTTTCCCCACTCAGAAAAACTCTCGATTTCCAAGCTGCTTCAATGAGTAGGTGCAGTAGTTCAATCGATGTTGTTGGTGCTGACTTACGAGAACCTAGATTTACGAGAACCTACGGCTGATAAGGCTGGAACATACGGCGGAAAATTTTCGGGGGCGGCAAATTTGGCCTAAGATTTTTACTTGTAATAAGGCAAGTTATGCAAGTTATGCAAGTTCGTCAACAAAAAGGTTTGAGATAACAATCAAACATGACATTACGATGATGGCGAAAACGAAAAAGATGGTCTAAAAATTCTGTCCGCTTGTATGTCTGTCTGTATGTATATATGTGTAGACACCTACAGACCAGACGGGTTTTTTTTTTGCTTTCGACTATCTTATAAATGGCTTAACCGATTCTTTCGAAATTTCACACATATGTAGGTGTAGGTAACCCAATTTCTACTGCATACCAATATTTTTAATTAATTTATTTTGTTTGTATTTTTAAAATCATTTTTTTTTATTTAAAAAATTTATATTTAGAAAACAGCTTATACATTTTTTTTAGTTTAAGTATTTATTTCAGAATTTTGAATTATTTTCTCTTTGATTAAAAGATTAACTTTTGTTTTTAAGTTTATGTTATAAAAATTAAATAAAAAACGCATATCCAAAATTTATTAATCATGGAATCCTGAGCAAAGTGTGAAGTATAAAAATAATCTTGAAATTCACAGTGATCCCCTAGTTTATAATCATGCTAAAAAGTGAGAGGAAACACTGATGTCAAGAAGGCGATATAACATAAATCATAAAATTACAATTCAATTGAATAAATGTAATTGATAAAATTTTAAAATAAGGTATTAGATTTCTGGTCAATAAAACCGGCAAAAATTTAATAGCCTACGGCGCCAAATTTGTAAATCCGCCACTGGGGGCTGCTTTTAAGAGCTCTGAATGGTGCGATGAAATAAAGTCCAATGCAATAAATTCGAAAACCAGATTTTGGACTTTATTGCGCTATACTCGTATATAGTCCGAAATCGTTTTGGACATTATTGCAGTATCTATAGTGCAATAAAGTCTAAATACAAAATGTAATACCATCCAAACAGAGAAAATATTAAGAATAGGCTTGGCTTAAGTTGAAAGTAAAAAAAAAAATGTCTCTATTTACCGTTTTTAATTGAGATGAATAATAAACAAAAGCGTTAATTGAATTAGGTTAGTCATTGGGTTAGTCAATGGAAAAATCTTATAGAAAACGGCGCAGGGACATATAAGTCCCAGGGACATAAGTCTCAAATTAGAATTTTGGGACTTATGTCTCACCTCGATGGAACATTAGTCACAAAAACTAATTTGGGACTTATATCCCACCTCCCAAAAAATACTTGGGACTTTTGTCCTACTATTAGGTTTTTTTTTTGGAAACTTGTGTGAAGTGTTTTTTGAAATTATGTTCACGACATACGAAAAGCTCGGCGCTTAAAGGGGGCATTCTGTAACCTGCAACCTCTCTGCTTGGCCCAATATAGAATTTGGGGTGGGTACAAGTTTGGGTATATGCACATTTTTTTTTTGGATTTGTACATTTCTTTTTAAAAAGTTTCAAAAAAAATTTGCATATACCCAAACTTGTACACACCTCAAATCCTATATTGGATCAATTAGGGGGGTTGCAGGTGAGCAGCATTCCCCTCTTACGTGCCGAGCTTTTTAAAATTTATTGTTTACATTTGAAATCTATTTTATGTTTTGAATAAAGACTTCACAATGTGTCATGTGGCCATGCTTGTCTTATAAAATTTGGGAGTTTTGTCCCAACAAGACGAAATAAAAGTTGGAAACATTCGAATGAAATAAAGTCAAATGGCTTTATTGCACTTTTACTAGTGCCATAAAGTCCAACCTTTGGTTTTGGACTTTATTGCATTGGACTTTTTTTTCATGGCACCCTCTGAATACCGTCAAGTCCAACAGCTTTGTTGTTTTTCAGTTCTCTGATTGCGGTTAAGATTTCTTGCTTGCTCGAAGCTATAGGTTCCGGTTTTAAAACCTTTATTTCCGGTAAAAGAAATGTTTGACATCAAAACCACTATCGCAATAAAACAAACAAAACATCATAATTCACATATTTTGTTACAAAGCTTTGGAGAAGGTTAACTAAAAGTAAGTGGCTGTGGGCTGAAAACCGACACACTTAGTCCAAAAGGTGGTCCGTTGTAAATAAATTGGAGCTCCTTAAAATGCATGCAACAGCATAATATTGAGTAGGTACTGCAATCATATAATAGTATAGTCATATAGTTGCGCCTTTTATTGAGCCGAGTGTCCGGTTATGACACAATATTACGGACGTAATTTGCATTTCGTTTATATTTTTGCGCAACGAGTTTACGATTTTATAATCTTAGATTAAGTAGTTATGGTCTTCTGAAATCGCAAACTTAAAAATGTTTAACTTGTCGTTGAAAACATTTACCAATAAATTACGCTTTTTTTAATTCTCCGTACTTCGAAATTGGTAGCCCCTCATTTGCATTACCTACCTGTGTAAGTGGGTATGTTCATTTTAATATCAAAAAAACCTACATACTTGTTCTGAACATACATTGATTTCTTTCACCTTGAAGTACAAACTTCCCCAATAACATCAATAGTTCCAATTGTTCTGTATATTTTAAAGTACTTGAAACACTTCTTGATGAAAGGGTACCAATGACAAGGCGCAGGACTTACGAATCCCAATGATGTGTGAGCGAGCATACTTAAAACCCGTATAATAAAGTTTATGAAAAAAACATCGCAATGGCAAAATGTTCTCTGCAGTGAGTGCACTTGTTTATACCACCACTTCAGATATAGCAGCCCGAAGGTTGAAGGAATATATATACATGAGGGTAAGTTCAATAAGTGGACTTTAAGCATCCTTAACGTTCTGTGCATATCTTCCTAAATATATGGATATAATTGTGCAAAATTGTAATTTAATTCTAATGAATCAAGAAATGTACCTCTTTATGAAATTATGTATATATTAAAAAAAAACTGATAAAAAAGATTTGGTTCAACACAATCAATTTACTTAGAATAATACAATAAAATAAATTGTTATTGTCTTAATTTATAAAAAGTTGTTCACATTTGAAAGAATTTTAACACGCAATTTTTATTATTGAATGAAAAGAAATGTATCAAATGTAAGGCATCATGGAATTCACAAGTACACTCATTATTTCAATTGCATTTTGGTATCCTATATCATAAAGCGCTTCGTGGGATTAGGCAGGTAGTGCTGAATGAATGAATAATTTGTAGTCTTTATTTGCACTGATGCGACCTTAAGATCTATTGTGACCATAGGCGGATCTACGGGGGTCATGACCCCCCCCCCCCAGAACCCCAAAAAAATGGTAAACAATCTTCTTATAACCAAGATAAAAAGGAGGAACATAAAGAAAGGTTTTGGTAAATGTTTGGTGGGTTGGAATAAATTCAAATGATATACATATTCTGATACTAAACAGATATGGGAGTTCCTATACAAAAATATTTGATGCACAAAAACGTTAAGCCTCTGAGCCGACACCCACTTTTTACTTGTGATTATTGGTACTATATAAGGCAAGTTATGCATTCGTGAAAAAAAAAAGTTTGGAGATAACAATCAAACCTGGCCTTACGATGACAAATAAATACCAAAAAAGATGGTCTAAAATTTCTGTCCGTCTGTATGCCTGTCTGTGTGTCTGTCTGTCAGTCTGTCAGTCTGTGTGTCTGTTTGTCAGTCTGTCAGTCTGTCAGTCTGTCAGTCAGTCAGTCTGTCAGTCTGCCAGTCTGTCAGTCTGTCAGTCTGTCAGTCTGTCAGCCTGTCAGTCTGTCAGTCTGTCAGTCTGTCAGTCTGTCAGTCTGTCAGTCTGTCAGTCTGTCAGTCTGTCAGTGTGTCAGTCTGTCAGTCTGTCAGTCTGTCAGTCTGTCAGTCTGTCAGTCTGTCAGCCTGTCAGTCTGTCAGTCTGTCAGTCTGTCAGTCTGTCAGTCTGTCAGTCTGTCAGTCTGTCAGTCTGTCAGTCTGTCAGTCTGTCAGTCTGTCAGTCTGTCAGTCTGTCAGTCTGTCAGTCTGTCAGTCTGTCAGTCTGTCAGTCTGTCAGTCTGTCAGTCTGTCCGTCTGTCAGTCTGTCAGTCTGTCAGTCTGTCAGTCTGTCAGTCTGTCAGTCTGTCAGTCTGTCAGTCTGTCAGTCTGTCAGTCTGTCAGTCTGTCAGTCTGTCAGTCTGTCAGTCTGTCAGTCTGTCAGTCTGTCAGTCTGCCAGTCTGTCAGTCTGTCAGTCTGTCAGTCTGTCAGTCTGTCAGTCTGTCAGTCTGTCAGTCTGTCAGTCTGTCAGTCTGTCAGTCTGTCAGTCTGTCAGTCTGTCAGTCTGTCAGTCTGTCAGTCTGTCAGTCTGTCAGTCTGTCAGTCTGTCAGTCTGTCAGTCTGTCAGTCTGTCAGTCTGTCAGTCTGTCAGTCTGTCAGTCTGTCAGTCTGTCAGTCTGTCAGTCTGTCAGTCTGTCAGTCTGTCAGTCTGTCAGTCTGTCAGTCAGTCTGTCAGTCTGTCAGTCTGTCAGTCAGTCTGTCAGTCTGTCAGTCTGTCAGTCTGTCAGTCTGTCAGTCTGTCAGTCTGTCAGTCTGTCAGTCTGTCAGTCTGTCAGTCTGTCAGTCTGTCAGTCTGTCAGTCTGTCTGTATGTATGTATAGACACCTACAGCCCAAATGGGTAGGCCAAATTGCTTCAAACTTAGTATATAGAGTTTTTTAGGTATGTACACAGGGGAAATTTATTTTTTTTGTTAGCTCAAAAAATAACGGTACCTGCCATATAACCGTTACGTTCAAATCTATTTTTCTCGGAAACGGCTCTAACGATTTTGATAAAAAAAATCAGTGCGGCTTTTTAGCTACGACCGATCATGTGGTTGAAAAAAAAAATTTGAAAAATGTCTAAAAACGGTACTTTCCATAGGACCGTTTTTTTTTGCTTTCGACTATCTCATAAACGGCTCAACGGATTCTTTCGAAATTTCACACATATATATGTTTAGTTTGCCCAAATTATACCGCGTACCAATATTTTTAATTAGTATTTTTTTATATTTTTAAAATCATTTAAAAAAAATTAAAATTTATAGTTCGAAAACTGCTCATTAAATTTTTTTGAAAAATGTTTTCAGCAAGCTTAAAAAAAAAACTTTTTTTTTCAAAAACCGCTCCACAGATTTTTAAATTTTTTGTCTTATAAATTTTACTTTTAGTTAAGTATTTATTTCAGAATTTTGAATTATTTTTTCTTTGATTAAGCCGATTTAATATTTTGTTTTTAAGTTTATATTATAATATTTAAGACTGTCATACCAATTTTTTTTAGAAGAAAATTAAAGATATTTTGTATATATAAAAAAATGAAGTAAAAAACTGCTTTAAATATATATTCCGATTTTTAACAGAAATCTTTTGCATTCGATGTGATCGAACATAAGAGCAAGTTCGTGCGATTGAGTAGTGCATTTTATTTAATTAACTCATATTATGTTAGAAGCGTTAGGTTTTTTGTTAAAAGGTACATAGTATATTTTTAACGCGAATGCAATGTTTTATAATACATGCATAGGTATACATTTTATATTTACAGCACGTTAAACTCAATTATAGCAATTTCATCACGGAAACAATTTTTAGAGCGGATCAAGCGAAATGCGATGTAAATCACGAAAAACGAATACAGTTTTCTACCTTAGCTCAGAATTAACGTATTTTTTACGTATGTCTTACATAAATGATGATATTGGCACTTAAAAGTCCTGAACCATGATTTTTTAATATCAATAATTTGAACGAAATAAAACAATATTGCCATCGACGATTCGCAATTTTATCGAAATATTTACCAATTTATATTATTCTCGATTGCAAATAAACTAATCGCAAATTACCGATTTGCAACAAATAATATTTGTTTTTTAGCGTGGAGGAATTAATTTGGTATTTTCTTGTCGTAAATCAAAATCTTTTGTTTTTTAAAATTAAATTTCTACTTTTTGTTGACAATATCAGACAGTGACTGGAATTCTTAAGAACCTTAGAAAGGGGGATTTGTTTGTAATTCGTCGTTAGAGCGTAGCCGATCTCCTTTATTCTGCATGTATGTATATTAATATATCTTATTTAAAAAAAAAGTT